>CM056051.1:490793379-492030879 GCA_029574335.1 Rana kukunoris | reverse complement strand
TTCCTCCCAATGACACAAGTGATGGCGCACAATTCCTCTCACTGACACCGAAGATGGGGGATGGTTTACTCCAACTCATGCTGGGACCTTTTTCTACTCCTGATGGCCACAGTCTGGCACCCCTAAAGCCTGATGAACAGTAAATGGCCCTTTGCTTAGAAAGTTTGGAGACCCCTGCCATAGACCATAGGCAGAAGCTTGAGTGATTGGTTGGACCTGGAAGCACCACCTAGCTTGGCAAACGTTCGTTTACAATTCAGCAGATCTAGGTGGAAAGTTATCGGCTGAACAGTGACTGCATCCTTTCAAGGGCCACAGCTACACACATACAATTATGATTTGATATACGTGTTCAGTGTGGATGGGAGGATTGGGTGAAATTCCATCCGTCTATGCCCAGCTTTAGTCTATTGCACATGGGGAGTATTTACTGCAAAACGCTGAAAACGCTGGGTAAATACGACATGAACAGGCGTTAAACTCAATTTACAGAGGGAAATAAAGGATTAAATGTATATGGTAATTAAGTAGCGGTCCAGGCATGTGGTAGTTAAGTAATGTGTATGATTTTAACTGGTTGTAACAGTCATGGTTGCTAAGGAGTGGATGACTGCCACGTCCTTCACAACTGATGAGTCGAGAAAAGCATTGCCAGCTTTGCAAAATCACGGAAAAAATTGCATTGTCGCCCCCCCCCCCCCTTCGGATCTGTTATGGATTTTGAGGGGAACCACACCAAAATGTAAAAATCCCCCACTCCAAAATCCATATTAGACCCTTATTCAAGCGGGTAGGTCAGAAAAGGGATGAGAGAGCATCCTCCCCCCTCCTGAATCATACCAGGCAAATCTTTTGATGACATTCAGCTATCAGCGGGGAAACCCTCTGACAGCTGGTGACTCATCGGTTGTTAAGGACGTGGCGGCCAACCAATCCTTAACAACCATCCCACTTCTTAACAACCAGCAATTTACTAAATGACCACAAGCTTTCACTACTAAAATATTGCATCACTTCATAAAATAGCACATGGAGTATTTTATTAGCGTTTTTTTGAAGGCCCAAAAACATTTTGAAAAACTCTGGGTGGTATTTTACTGCATTTCTTAAAGTGGTAGATACCACTTTGTAAATAGAGCCCATCCACTGTCACCTTGCCCATGGAAGTCAACATGACAGTGACTTTGCAATGAGCCCCCCATTACCAGAACTTACTCACTGCTCTTTTCTCCTCTGCAGCTAGAGCAGAAAAGGCTGGCAAACCAGGGGAGCGCTGAGTATACTTCCCTTGTCATGTGACAGTGCTCAGGCTTAGCTATTGGCTGTAGAAGGAGTGGTAGGGGATAATTGGTAAAGTGAGTATAGAGGAGTCAGGGCCCTGATTCCCAACCTGTGGCCCGGGAACCACTTGCGTTTTTTTGGTATATGATGTGTGGCCTTCAGTAGTCTGTAGTAGGGTAACAGCATTGCGCTCTACTAGTCTCATGTAACAGGTTTCCAGTTTCATATTGTCTTCTGCAACATATTCCCAGCTAAAAATGTAGCATTTCCACAGTTTCATTTCCTCCATTAGGTCTGCAGTTTATGACAGTCCTCTCAAGAATTACATATATTGAACATTATGTGAGGCCCTTTGGTAATTTTAGGGGCAATATTTGAGGCCCACCTTAGCTCATAAGTTGAAAACCACTGAGTGAGGGGATCCTTTGCAGAGACACATACTTTGCCTGCATGTGCAAGGTGACACTGTCTTTTTAAAACTTAACTTCAGGCAACTAAAAAAGCATCTCTTACAGTGAGGTTGTGCCTGCATTATAAGGGTTGTTTGTTTAGTAGACATGTGCATTCGTTTTCGCTAGAATGCATTTTCGTCCGAAAATCCATTTTTTTTCGTTAAAGCGCAAGAAACGAGAGATTCGACATTATAGAGAAAAGATTCAACATCATAGAGAAAAGATTTGACACTATAGAAATAATAGATTCGACATTACAGAGAATAGATTTTGATTTATGAGAAAATAGATTCGACATTATTACTAGTCATACAACATTAGAATCCTTGTAGTCGGAATATTCGACCGGAAATGTACGGTTCAACGTAAAGTTTCAAAGTTCCGTTGAATATTCTTTTGACCATTCGACAGAATTATTGGATTTTCGGACGAAAGCTATTCCCCAACGAAAAACGAAATAAATCAAAACGATTTTCGGGAGTAACTAAATAAATTAATTTTCCGGACGAAAACGAAAAAAACTAAATATTCCAGTCTGCACATGTCTATTGTTTAGATCTAGGGGAACAATAAAATTAGATTTACTTATCTGATCCTATGCTCCTCCCCACATCTAGACCTGTCTATGAAGCTTCTTCTCCCCCACATTTCAGTGGTCTAGGTTTACAAATAGGCAGCCTCTCATCGGCCAAGCCTTGGAACTGAGCAGCTGCATATTTGCATGCAATAGCGCAGATAAACCTGTGCCAAGAGTGCAGCTACTGGTGGCTAATGGAAAGCTCTTGATCACTGCTGGCGATCAGGAGCTTTCTAAACATGCGATTGCTGTGACAGCCAAATTACGACTGTAACGAAACGTCCCTCACTCCACTTGAGTGCTTCCGTCATATACCGCTTCCTATCAGTCTGGATATAGATATCAGATATTTCAGCTGCCCTCAACACACAACGAGACGAGACTTGTTTGTGTGCTAAACATGGAGTTTTTAATAGAACCAAGAATGCAACCTTATATACAGTTTAAAGAGGAGGTAACCAGAACATAAATTAACATGAGCTAATTAACTAATCATTTACCCAGACTAGGTGACTCAGATATGACCTTTCAGAGTAGACGTCACGTCTCCGCTCAACTGCTATACAATACACATTATCATAAGTGTAAACACAGGAAATCTTCACACAATAGCAGGGTCAATTGTCACAGAGAACAGACAGATGGCTGGAGGTGAGGACATTAACATCTAAGAGTATGTGTCCCAACAGTATGAATGAGGCACTCTTACAATTAACCGTTGAGTTCAGAATCAACAAACAGTAAATAATTCTTTACAGATATCCTGGAATATATTGTGGATAATAATTACATAATAATACCATCGTAGGTAGTCCAAGATATCATTCCTAAGTCATCCTATGCCCCTAGTGGACATAGGATGTTTTTTTGACATAAGATGGTTCGGGGATGTTCCGGTTGAGTCTGTCACAACGACGATCACTTGACCATATGCCCTGCCCCAACTCCTGGCATTCTAAAGCCATTAAAGGGCTCTAAGGGTTAAGACCAAAGCTGGAAGACTAATGCTAGATGATGGAAGAGTGCCGTCTGCTGGGGGTGAGCAGGGGACCAGGTAAGTAAAACTGTTTCTCCGCTCCCCAAGTTTGCCTTTTTTAGTTGCCTGGAGTAGGAATTTAAGGACATTACACAAAACAGGAATAAATAGGCTGTAAGAACTGTGTATTCTTTGTGCATTTTGATTTTGGATGTGCCGTTTCTTCAAAAAAGATAATGATCCGCAGCAGACTTGAGCCCTCTATATTTCCACAATGCTGCTTGAGACAACAGGATTTCCCTGTCTGCACAATATCACGGTGATCTAATTCTGGATACATGCAGACCGTGAAATCTCAACAAAAAGTAGACCCGCCTGAATTTAGCAACAGCAATCTGTGTAGCAGTGCTAGAGATTTAAATGACAGCACCGGGATTCCTGGAGCTCACATGATTTATCAAATTGGACGTAAACTGGTATTTTGTAGGATGATTTGTGTCTTTACCAATCTTCTCGGTCTTGGGTTTTTAAAGTGAACATACGCCTTGCCTATGTGAAAGCAAACCTAAGGCAAAGCTACAGGTCCATTTAAATGGCAACCCCCCCCCCCCCCCCCCCACACACACACACAAAGCTACCTATATTTAGCTTCCCTTCAATACCCGCCCGGCCATTTCTTTCAGCCATGGAAGTGAAGACAATCACTGTGTAAGTTTAAAACGAGAAGTGTGGGAATAAAAACAAACATTCATACACACCTAGATGGCTGCATGTCACCTTCAGATCTACTTCAATGTCTAAATGATCAAAGACTGTGATCACTAAGTTCTCGGTCTTCAGGCTTCAGAGGGCCAGTGACTGTCAGTCTCCGGCTCACTGCTCTGCCCCTCCAGTGCTCACTGGAGAGCCAAACTGTGTAGGGAGTGGCTGGTCAGGCACCTGGGCAGATCCTGACATTACTTACATAATCCTTGCAGAGCCTGGACCAGCTCTGTGATTAATATGGTTCAAAGGAGTGCAGAACTAAGTGCACTCCAGTGACCCAAAGGAGAAGTTGGGCCAAAACAGCTTTGGCCTTACTACTCCTTTATGTCAGTCTGTTTAGAGATCATGCACACCAATATACTCTGTCCTTTTCCCCATACGGCCACACTGGGGAGTGCAGGACCGATGCTACCACTAGGCAGCCACCTAGGGTGCCTAGGGCACATGGCTATTGGTGTTCCTACTCTCTTCTCTCTGCAGCAAGCACCTAAGTCTCAGCATCAGTAGACTACCGTTCTGTTTGCATATATTGTTAGAGGCGCAGCGGCGTTAGAGCACTGTGTCCTGACTCCTGAATGAATGGAAGCAAGCAAACATTCATGATGGGTACTGGTAGGCTGTATTTGACGGCCGCTGGTGAGGCTACATTTGATGGGCACTGGTGAAGCTGCATTTGATGGGCACTGGTAGGCTGCATTTGATGGGTGCTGGTGAGGCTGCATTGATGGGCACTGGTAAGGCTGCAGTGATGGGAGCTGGTAGGCTGCATTTGATGGGCGCTGGTGAGGCTGTATTTAATGGGTGCTGGTGAGGCTGCATTTGATGGGCGCTGGTGAGGCTGCATTTGATGGGCACTGGTGAGGATGCATTTGATGGGCGCTTCATTAAAAAAGTGGGGTTTACATGGGCAGGGAAATGGGGTGGAGTCAAGGGATGAGCTGGGATGTGGTAAAAGGAGGTTTCGCCTTGGGTGTCAAAAATCCTTGCACTAGCCCTGGGGCAGTGAGTCACATACTCCCCTATAATAGGAAAATTACCGTATTTATCGGCGTATACCGCGCACTTTTTTGCCCTGAAAATCAGGGCAAAATCGTGGGTGCGCGGTATACACTGATACCCGCTTTCCCGCGCCGCTTTCGAATACTGCGCCGGCATATACCGAGCGCAGTACACTCGTGTATAGTGCAGACTCGGCTCCTCTCGCGCTAACGTCCTGGACGTACAGGACGTTAGCGCGAGAGGAGCCGAGTCTGCCCGACTATACGCAAGTGTACTGCGCTCGGTATATGCAGGCGCAGTACACTCGTGAATAGTCGGGCAGACTCGGCTCCTCTCGCGCTGATGTCCTGTACGTCCAGGACGTTAGCGCGAGAGGAGCCGAGTCTGCCCGACTATACCCGAGTGTACTGCGCTCGGTATATGCCAGCGCAGTATTCGAAATCCGCGCGGGAAGACAAGGATTGAGCGGGGAGGACGCCGCAGAAGGACGCCGGACCCGACGAAGAGGACACCCGAAGCCGCCGATGGACGCCGCGCAAGACACCAAAACTGTAAGTATAAAAACTTTCTGGAGGTATAATTCTTTCTGATTTTAGGTGCTCAAAGCGATACCATTATTTGCAAGGAAATTTGGCATTTTATACTGTAGGCCTGTAATTCTTAGGAATAACTCACTTAAATCTGACCAAACACGAGTCTAATAGGCATCCCGGGTATGATTTAAAAAAAAAAATATATATAATAATTAATTATAAATAATTATAACAAATAATAATATAATTATAATAAAAATTATTCAATAATGTAATCAACTCAAAAACACTGAAATTTGCTCAGTTGCAGAATTGTCGCTGTCATTATTTAAAAAATTTTATGACGAATTTCCCCACAAATCGCTATCGCTCAATTCTGCAAGTGATAATAATTTATTATCGCTGTTTTCTAGCTGATCTAAAACCATTTTTGACATAAAGGGACACTTTTAGTTGCTATGGCCAATCTACAGTTTCCAGGCAGAAAGAACATTTTTTATTATATAAAAGAACATGTAGGGCACTGGGCAGACCACTAGAGACAAGGGGGGGGGGGGGGTGTATTTTTTACCAAAAAAACACAGAACATAAAAAGAGAACCAGCTCTCTTTTTTCCTGCTGGGAAAACCAGCGGACTTTTGCCCGGCGGGTTTTGACAGTTTTTCTGTGGGGAAAACGTCTGTGTGTGTAGGTGGAAAGACTGAGGTTCTCGGCTTTCCCCTTGAGATTTCCGACACGGCATTACAGGCAGCATAAAAGATAATTGGTGTGATGTCACTGGCTCTTCCAAGTGGCCCTGGATGTGGAACTATGGAGGCACCATCATATGGGAGGTCATTCAGCCACAGCGCAAGGAACCCCCAGCAACCACCAGAGGAACCATAGGGGTTCCAGAGAACCCTGGTTAAGAACGGCTGCTCTAATGTGCTCCCCTGCAGCGATGGGTCATCTGCACTCCTCCACATCATAGCTACTGACATCTTTCCCTGGTTCCCTTCTTCTGGGTCCACTGTCTTCCAGGTCAACCATTAAGCGGACATGCATCCCAGTAAGTGTACATTATTTAAAAAAAAAATCAATAGCAAACAGGTAATGCAATTTCTGGCAGAATTCACTTACAAAAATCATTTAACCGCTTCTTCACCGCCGCATGCTGATATACGTCAGCAGAATGGCACGGGCAGGCAAATGGGCGTACCTGTACGTCCCTGTGAATTTGCCGCCTAGTGTGCGTTTGCACGCGCCCACTGCATGCCTCCGCAGTGTGCTCGTGGGTCCCGCGAACTCGATGTTCCTGGCAGCCTGTGATTGCGGTGTGGAGAGGCAGAACAGGGAGATGCCTATGTAAACAAGGCATTTACCTGTTCTGCCTAGTGACATGTCCGGGATCTACTGCTCCCTGTCATCGGGAGCAGTTATGGCTGTCATGTCAGTGATAGCCCACCCCCCCCCCCCACAGTTAGAATCACTACCACACTTAACACCTTGATCGCCCACTAGTGTTTAACCCATTTCCTGTCAGTGCAATTTACACAGTAATCAGTGCATTTTTATAGCACTGATCGCTGTATAAATGACAATGATCCCAAAATAGTGTCAAAAGTGTCCGATATGTCTGCCATAATGTTGCAGTCCCAATAAAAATTGGGATTACTATGCATTATATATATATATATATATATATATATATATATATATATATATATGTTCTGTAGATTATTATATTCAATTTCAAACATGTTTTAATTTCATGACAAATAGACTATCGCTTAACGTTTATCAACTTAAACCTCCTTTGTTTACTATTGGAACTCAATTCAGTTATAGATTGTACATCTTTATTTTCTATGTATGCTACTAATATTTTTGTTAATTCACATGTCAACTATGGATATGTCTGTAATTCTTTTCAAAAATGTAATAAACAAACTTGACAAGAAAAATCGCAGATCGCCACCATTACTAGTAAAAAAATAATAATAATGAAAATGCCATATTCCCTATTTTGTAGACGCTATAACTTTTGCGCAAACCAATCAATATACGCTTATTGCGATTTTTTTAACCAAAAATATGTAGAAGAATATGTATCGGCCTAAACTGAGAAAAAAAAAAGTTTTTTTAATAAAAACTTTGGGATATTTATTATAGCAAAAAGTAAAAGATATTAGGCCAGATTCAGGTAGGGCGGCGTATCGTTAGGCGGGCGTAGCATATCGAATATACGCTACGCCGCCGCAACTTAGAGAGGCAAGTGCTGTATTCACAAAGCACTTGCTCCCTAAGTTACGGTGGTGTAGCGTAGATGGGTCGGTGTAAGCCCCCCTAATTCAAAGTAGGTGGAAGGTGGGCGTGATACATGTTAATGAACCCCATGTAAATGAGGTGCCGTCCGTGGACTATACCAGTGCGCATGCTCAGAATCACGTCGAATAGAATGCCTAAGATACACGTCGAACGTAATTACGCACAGCCCCATTCACGTACGACTTACGTAAACGACGTAAAAATTTGACGGCTGTTTCGACATCCATACCTTAACATGGCCTGCGCCATCTTTTTGGTGGTTTATCTTTACGCCGGAAAAACACCTTACGTAAACGGCTTAGATTACTGCGTCGGGCGTACGTACATTCGTGAATCAGCGTATCTTGCTCATTTGCATATTTTTAATGGGAATGTCGAACGTCCGAAGCCATGTTTTTTAGCTTATCTTGCTTTGTGAATCGGCGCAAAGATGCAACGGCGCACATTTGTACTTACGGCTGCGTATCTCGAGATACGCCAGCGTAAACCTTTCTGAATCTGGCCCATTGTGGGTTTTTTTTTTTCAAAATTGTCGCTCTTCTTTTGTTTATAGTGCAAAAAATAAAAACCGCAGAAGTGATCAAATACCACCAAAAGAAAGCTGTATTTGTGGGAAAAAAAGGACGTAAATTTTGTTTGGTTACAGCGTTGCATGACCGCCCAATTGTCAGTTAAAGCGACGCAGTGCTGTATCGCAAAAAATGGCTCGGTAATAGGGCAGCCAAATCTTCCAGGGCTGAAGTGATTAAAAATGTTTTGATATATATATTAATTAAATATCAAGTTCAGTATTTTGCAAAGAAACCCAGCCCCCTCCTTAAATGTAAAAATTTGCTATGCTAAATCAGCACTCCTGCAGGTGCTTACCAACTTTCTCTGGTGATAGGCTGTGCCTGTGTCCTATTCAAGTCAATGGGATATTTCTGGTTAGCCGTGGACAGGCCAGCACTAGAGTATTAACAGCTGGAGTGTAGACAATGCAGGAGGCCACCAATGTCAGAGGAGGTAAGACACCTTTGACCAAAAATGATGGAGCAGGTTAGGGCTACCCTAGGGCGCAATAATATATTCCCCCTAGCTATCATAAATACCTATTTCTGTGACTTTCACATTTGTTGGGAAATCTCCATGTGACGTAGAAACCTCTTCACACATCTCAGTAAGAGGATGGAAGAGAAGTGTTAACCATCCAAGCGCCAATTCAGTCCATAACATGCATGGTGCAAACAAACGCGCGTTCTGGTGCTACAATCAACAAGCAGATGTCCCCTTAAATGTGGGGCAGACACCTGCCTGTCTATTGCTAGGCTTTAATCATTCCCTCTGCACAATACGTGATTAATGTATTGCGACATGTAAGCCCATTCCAGATAAGAGGAATCCATGTCGCTTAATCCTATTGATTTTCTCAAGACTCAAAACCTAGAAAATAGGCTCAGCCTTGTGGCCTGTTACGGAGAATTTTAGCGAGATTCAAGCTCAGATGAATCTTCTCAATCCTATTAAGTGAAATAGAAACTATTTTTTGTTATAAAGGTTGCGAAGCACAACATTTTTAGAGGTTTAATCATGTTTTAGGCTAGAGATTTTTATTAGTCACATATTAAAGCAGATCTCCACCCTAAAGTGAAGATCCGCTGATCGAAACCCTCCCCCTCCGGTGTCACATTTGACACCTTTCAGGGGGGAGGGGGGTGCAGATACCTGTCTAAAGACAGGTATTTGCACCCACTTCCGGCCCGCAGTCTCAGGCAAAAGACTGTTTTTTCTCGTTGTGTGCTGGGAACACTCGGCTCCCAGCACACAGCGGGAGCCAATCGGCAGGCGCAGCACGACTCGCGCATGCGCCGTAGGGAACCGGGCAGTGAAGCCGGAGCGCTTCACTTCCTGGTTCCCTCACCGTGGATGGAGGGGGGAGCAGCAGAGAGACGAGCGATTGCTCGTCCTCTGCTGCGGACGCTGCTGGACTCCAGGACAGGTAAGTGTCCTAATATTAAAAGTCAGCAGCTGCAGTATTTGTAGCTGCTGGCTTTTAATATTTTTTTTTTAAGGGGCCATCCGCTTTAATGATTAATGATATATACTATATACTGTATATATATATATATATATATATATATATATATATATATATATGTTGCATAAACCTGTATACTGCATATACTATATTACCAAAAGTATTGGGACACATGCCTTTACACGCACATGAACTTTAATGGCATCCCAGTCTTAGCCTGTAGGGTTCAAAATTGAGTTGGCCCACCCTTTGCAGCTATAACAGCTTCAACTCTTCTGAGAAGGCTGTCCACAAGGTTTAGCAGTATATTGGATGAGAATAGGATGCTATAGGACCCCATACCCATAAGTTTGAGCTCACCGATAGGGACTGTTTTTTTTTGTCCTCCTCCATGAACATCGCGCTTGTTCCTGTACGACATCCGGTCAGTATGTTTTCTGCTGCTGTTGTCAGCTATGCGATGCAACCCAGGGCCCAGCCATGGGTGGGGGAGTGGTTTTGGACTTGTGATACCCCTATGGTGGAGGGGAGGTGGCCCATGTATACCAGGATGGACATCGGGCAAGCTTCATCTCGGCTGGCAAGGTCTGAAGTTTTCTCTTAAATTCATCCATGGTAGTTGTTTGTGTCTGTATTTTCGTCATCTGCAAAGCAGCCTCGTGGGCCTCCACTAATACCTTTATGCAGAGCTTTTTTTCTCAGAAAATAGGTGCAGGAACTCAACCACAACCCGTTCAGATTTCACAAACAGTAGAAGGGTCTTAAAGGGGCATTAAATACCAGAATTGCATTACATACAGTGTGCAGAGTTCAGGGGGTTACAAAGCAGTCACTTGTAAACACAGAAACCAGACTTCTGTGTTCACAAGTGATTGTGGTGAGCGGGCACCAAAGGGTCTGAGCCAAAGGTGGTGGAACTGAGTTCCACCAAGTTCCCCCAGAAAAAAAGCCCTGCCTTTATGTCACACTATTGCATAGAACCTGCTCAGTGCTGATCCTGACCTCCCTGGGGCCCTAAGCAGAATGAATGACACGTCACATTAAAGTTGAGAAGCGGGGGGCTTCCGAAAATGACATATCAAATTGAAAAGCGGGGGGAGGGGGTGTTCTGCTGTCGGAAGTTACATCTTACAATAAAGTGAGAAGCGAGGTGTGCGCTGACTTCTTACCTCTTCTCCCATGCAGCCAGCGAGTTGAGAAATGGGGTGAGGGGCCGAAAATGACTTCTCACCAGGTGGGGCCTCTAGTAATTTGGGGGGCCCTCCGCAACTTTGTGGGGCCCTAAGCGGCTTGCATAGTGAGCCTATAGGGCGGATCGGCCTTGTACCTGCTTCTCTTTACTGAACTTTGGTTTAAGAATCCTGTCAGGGAAAATTAAAAACTCTTTTGTCCAGCAAACCCTCCTATGTGGTTTGGCTAGTTATTTCCAACACATAGTCTGCCATGGAGTCTGTCAGGAAAACTGAAAATGTATTATCAAATACTTACCGTAATTTTCCTTTCCTGATGGACTCCGTGGCAGACAGAGTTCCCACCCATGGGTCTAGAGTCGGCTAGTTACGGAACGCAGTCCCTAGCGGTGAGCTCAAACTTATGGGTATGGGGTCCTATAGCATTGGAGAGGAGGCGGGGTTAACCCACGTAGTCTGCCATGGAGTCTGTCAGGAAAACGGAAAATGTATTATAAAATATTTAAAGGGGTGTTCCAGCAGAAATTACACTTTTTAAATAAAAATACCTCTGTAATACACAAGCTTAATGTATTCTAGTAAAGTTAGTCTGTAAACTAAGGTCTGTTTTGTTAGGTTGTTACAGCATTTTGCAAGTTTTAAAACTAGCATTAGACCGTGGCCATCTTAAGTGTGGGCATACTGTATTACTTCCTGGATTTCCTGATTGCAGATCTCGCACATGCTCAGTGCTGCACAAGCGATGTAATAGAGTTTAGGTCAGGTTTCCATAGCAACGGAGTGTCAGAGGAAGTTGACACTTTTCTATGCAAACCTCTCCTCCCTGCAAGAACCAGGAAATATTGTGCATGTTCAAGAAATGTGTGTGTGTGTGTATATATATATATATATACACACACACACACACATACATACTCTCACCCCCCTACACTCAGCGGCTACTTATTTATGTACAGCTGTTCATTTAAAAAATAAAAATCTCAGCAACAAAATTCATTTATGCATCTAGAGATCGCATCGACCCCCGCCAAGTCGCATCACCCCCAGCACAATAAATCGCATCACCCCCAGCACAACGAATCGCATCACCCCCAGCACAACGAATCGCATCACCCCCAGCACATTGCATCACCCCCAGCACAACTAATTGCATCACCCCCAGCACATCGCATCACCCCCAGCACAACAAATCGCATCACAACCCCGGAACACAACGAATCGCATCACTCCGCAGCACAACGAATCGCATTACCCCCAGCACATTGCATCACCCTCAGCACAACGAATCGCATCAACCCCCAGCACATTGCATCACCCTCAGCACAACGAATCGCATCCACCCCCAGCACATTGCATCACCCTCAGCACAACGAATCGCATCCACCCGCAGCACATTGCATCACCCCCAGCACAATGAATCGCATCACCCCCAGCACATTGCATCACCCCCCAGCACAACGAATCGCATCACCCCCAGCACATTGCATCACCCCCAGCACAATGAATCGCATCACCCCCAGCACATTGCATCACCCCCAGCACAATGAATCGCATCACCCCCAGCACAATGAATCGCATCACCCCCAGCACATTGCATCACCCCCAGCACAACGAATCGCATCACCCCCAGCACAACGAATCGCATCACCCCCAGCACAACGAATCGCATCACCCCCAGCACATTGCATCACCCCCAGCACAACGAATCGCATCACAACCCCGGAACACAACGAATCGCATCACTCCGCAGCACAACGAATCGCATTACCCCCAGCACATTGCATCACCCTCAGCACAACGAATCGCATCACAACCCCGGAACACAACAAATCGCATCACTCCGCAGCACAACGAATCGCATTACCCCCAGCACATTGCATCACCCTCAGCACAACGAATCGCATCAACCCCCAGCACATTGCATCACCCTCAGCACAACGAATCGCATCCACCCCCAGCACATTGCATCACCCCCAGCACAACGAATCGCATCAACCCCCAGCACATTGCATCACCCTCAGCACAACGAATCGCATCCACCCCCAGCACATTGCATCACCCCCCAGCACAACAAATCGCATCACCCCCCAGCACAACAAATCACATCACCCACAGCACATTGCATCACCCCCAGCACAACGAATCGCATCACGCCCAGCACAACGAATCGCATCACCCCGCAGCATATTGCATCACATCACCCCCAGCACAACAAATCGGATCACCCCTAGCACAACAAATTGCATCACCCCCCAGCACAACAAATCACACCACCACCCAGCACAACAAATCGCATCACCCCCAGCACATCAAATTCCATCGTCCACAGCACATCGAATCCCATCCCATCCTATGTGCCCATCTTATGCAGACTGTGCCCATCACACGCAGCCTGTGACAGTTGTCAGATTTAAAATCCAATCCACACTTCTAGCATTGTCTTCTCCCTGCCAAAGCTTCCAGTACACATCCTCCTAATCCCTCTATCACTACACATATTTTCTACCTTGTCCTCCTTTCCAGCCGCTCTCTCCCCTGTCCATCTACACAGCAAAGATAAACTTTTTACTGACCGGAGATCAGCGGTGTCCCTGCTCCCCCCTCCCCCTCCTCCTCGTGTGTATGTGTATACAGAGCAGGAGAGGAGGAGGAGGAGGAGGGGGAAGCTACGATTATCTGACACACTGCTCTGCTAAACAAGGCTGTCACCAGGGAGAGGGGAGACATTATATCTTGCAAACCCATGGCACTGCATGAATAGCCAGGCCACATACTCATGTTTGGAGATGTTTACTTCCTCCCGGCTGATCAGTAGCTCCTCCCACTCGCGTCACATGCAAAAAAACGCGAGATTTCGGCAATAGGCGATTCACAAGGACTCCTGGGGTACATGACGCTGCTATCCCAGGAACCCTTGCGAATCATCATGTGACTTATTCGCCTAGGCGATTAAGGGCGGGGCAAATTAAAAAAACGTATTTAGAAGCATCAAAATAAATAAATAATTGCCATTGTGAGATCTATAAGGTAAGGGCATGCAGCTCAGACAAAGTTCGAAAAATGGGTGGAACTCCTCTTTAACATAATTTTCCTTTTCTGATGGACTGCACGAAGTTCCCACCCATGGGTCTAGAGTCGGCTAGTTACGGAACGCAGTCCCTAGCAGTGAGCTCAAACTTATGGGTATGGGGTCCTATAGTATTGGAGAGGAGGCGGGGTTGAGGGAGCGAAGAACTTATATAGCGCAGCACATGCACTAAATCGCCTCTGGGTTAACCCACATAGTCTGCCATGGAGTCCATCAGGAAAGGAAAATTACGGTAAGTATTTTATAATACATTTTCAGTTTTGTTTAGTTTGTTGCCATTCCACAGGCATGGCGCCATGTTCAAGTGTGACATGTTTGGTATCTATTTACTCATCGTAATATCATCTTTTATGTTTTGCAAAACAATTGGGCATTATATTGTATTTTTATGCATTGAAATTCAGTGTATTTTTTTTTTTTTAAATGCATCATCCACCATTTTATTATCGATGGCCTCTGCTTTAAAAAAAATATCTATAATGTTTGGGGTTCTAAGCAAAAATACTGATTCTGTCAGAAAAAAAGCCTGGTCTTCAAGTGGTTAAACCCTTCGGATTAACTTGCCACAACAACTATTTTGAATCTGTATTTTTGTACTCATAAAAAGCTTTTTTTTGTAAACATTTTACAAACAACCTCAAATAGCCTGCTCTTATTACCGACATTGCATACATCTGGACAGCTGGCAGCTCTGATAGGTAGAAGCCTATGCACTAATGTCAACCGCCTGGAGGAGAAGTATTGTAGCATCAAAGAAGAGTGGAGAGAGGAAAGGAGGTAAAATGAGGTGAAATGTTGGATAGTTTTCAACGGTATCATTGCAATTAGTGCAGCAGACCATGATCATTATACAATAAGTTAAACAGCTGTCACTATTTCTTATTTATTTTTTGTTATTACATTTTTTATATAAAAAATTGCTACATTCCTGTCTCCCGCCTGCTCATGTCAGTTGTTTTAATAGCATCATTACAGATAGAGAGCTTTCAGTCAATCACTTTAAAAGACAGCATTCCCAAAACGAATACTTCACTTTCAGGTAGATTTATGTGGGTTGAATTACTTAGGTTCACAATGGCTTAAAAAAAAAAAAAAAAAGAAATGCTGCTCCTGAAAGAGTTTAGCGTTTTGCCTGTAGAAGCTACTAATGTTATCCTATGTGTCCATACACATAAGGTAGTCTAGAAGATATTTTTTTTAGCTCAGGCTTTAGAGGTAGAAAAAAATCCAAATCTGTTCTGCAAGAGAAAAACAGTCTTAAAGCGGAGTTCCACCCAAAAATGGAACTTCCACTATTCAGAATCCTCCCCCCCTCCGGTGTCACATTTGGCACCTTTCATGGGGGAGGCGCAGAAACCTGTCTAATACAGGTTTTTTGCTCCCACTTCCAGGCATAGATAGCTGCAGTATTATTATTATTATACAGGATTTATATAGCGCCAACAGTTTGCGCAGCGCTTTACATCAGGGAAGACAGTACAGTCACAATACAAATCAAAACACAGGTCCCTGAAGACAGCAGGGACCATTTAGATCGTGCAGCGCGACTTGCGCATGCGCAGTAGGGAACCAGGAAGTGAAGCAGCAAGACTTTACTTCCTGATTCACTTACCAAAGATGGTGGCGGCAGCACCCGAGAGCTGAGGGGCAGATTGGCTTTGGGTGGCAACATCGCGGGTGTCCTGGACAGGTAAGTGTCCATATTTTAAAAGTCAGCAGCTGCAGTATTTGTAGCTGCTGACTTTTGAAAAAAATTGGGGCAGAACTCTGTTTTAAACGCTGGTACAAAAAAGATGCTCACAATTTCCAAGGGCATTGGCGTTTCTTTAACCACTTTCTGCATGTGCTATGGCCTGAAAGACGACAACAGCGTGGGCTTCCCTTGCAGGGAGGGCATCCATGGACGTCCTACCGTAATTGCACTGCCCGTAAGCCTTTCAGCTGATCAGGTAAGGGGCTAATCACAGCGGCCCTTTACCTTCATCAACATGAATAGAGTGGTCAGGCGCATTGCATTGCGCCACAAGGCAGCAATAAAACAGAAAATGAAGCATCTCATCTGCAATCACGTAATTCAATGAGATAGAACAGCCAAAATGCTCTCAGTTTTAAGAGTCAGATGTATTCCAAAGCATTTAAAGCAGTCCATCACTGCTATTTATGTTTACTTTATTTTATTATTCCCCCACCTTCATGAAATCAAAATAATATTTTTTTCGGGGGGGAACTCGTTTTCTGGTGGTGCACCTCCACCTTTCTTGCCTAGGTGAGAATGACACCCCATATATGAAGCCTTCTGAGATGCCCATGTCACATATCCCAGGAGGCTATGCATAATGGCATGTCATCACAGCAGGGATGGACTGGCCATTGGGACTACAGGGAGTTTCCCGGTGGGCCGATGGCTCAGTGGGCCGGCTTCAGTGACAGCGGCCCGCCGCCCCCCTCCGCTCCTCTGTCTCTCCCTTCCCGCAGCGCTCACCTCCTCTCCCTTCCTGCAGCGCTCACCTCCTCTCCCTTCCTGCAGCGCTCACCTCCTCTCCCTTCCCGCAGCACTCACCTGGGGGGAACAAAGAAGCAGGGGAGGACCAGAGGATAAGGGACGACGACAGAGGAGCATGGGGGAGGGGACAGACAGCTGACTCAACAGCTATGGCCTGGGAGTTTCTCACTTCTGGCTAATCTTGTCCAATAAGGGGGGGGGGGGGGTTACCGAACTGAATTTTTTCCCCACGGGTGAAATAATGTCTAGCTTCCCCACTGGTAATGCCTATAAGAGTACCAGTACCAGCCGTTCTACTCTCATAAAGTAGAACAGCTAGTGGCTAGTAAAGGGAGAGAGGGGCTTGGGGGGGGGGGGGGGGTGCGGGAGTTGTCTGGTCGCCATGTGAGAGACCTTTCAAAGTGGGCCATTCTGGATGAAGTCCAGGGCCAAATTTTTGTCCCAGTCCAGCCCTGCATCACAGAGCCAGCTGCTAAGACTTGGAAGAGACAGTTGGCTTCCTGATGAAGCCGAAAAGATAGCCAACGCTGAACCCGGCACGCAGCAGCTTTTGAGGGATTACTTTAGGACAATGCTGGATTTACTGGGCGGTTGTGTATGTTATTTGCCCTCAACCCAATAGACGATGTAAGAGGGGGTTAAGAGGAAAATAAACTCTGGGAAGGAGGGGGGGTGAACGTTGCACCCACATTTGAAAGAGCCACCATCTCTAAGCTGCAGAATACAAAGACTATTAGCAAGCAAAGGGACAAATAACTGCTTATAGAATCCTACAGACATTAAATCTCAAACTTCAATACTGACAGCTGCATAATATACACATACAATACCGTATTTGCCAGAGTATAAGGCGGCTGGGCATATAAGACGACCCCCTAATTCTCAGTTTAAAACATTGGTTTTGTGCTATAGTCAGCGTATAAGACGAGCACCTTGTGCAGTAATACCGTAAAGAGGCCGTCAGATGGATATCAGCCCCCCGGGTGCTCTGTAAAGCTGTATGTATTCAGTATATGCGCCACTCAGCGTTACCGGCAGGCGATGCACTCTGTTGATGACTACAAAACCTGCTCGGATTGGAGTAACAACCTCTGCCAATCCGAGTAGACTACATATATGTACAGAGAACATATATTGGCTGAGCGGCGCATATACTGAACACATACAACTTTATAGAGCACCCGGTGGGCTGATATCTATCTGGTTGCCTCTACATCTGGCATATAAGACGACCCCTGCTTTTTGGCGTGCAAAATGACTGTACATGAGATTTATTGCCTACAGAAAGAGCTGTTGGATCTATGACTTTCTGAGGACCAGGCAAATCAAAGCAGATTGGGTAAATCAGATACTTTGCTCAAGAATCATCATTTTCACTAACTGGCTGATTGGTCATTTTTCTACTAATTCAAGTGGCAATTTTCTACAGTTTTTTTGACCACAAGAATTGGGTGGTTGATAGGACCCTGTAGACACTGAAGCTGATAAACTGCAGTTTATTGGCGTTTTGTCTTTTTTTTTTTTAAACTGCACTTTGAACGCAAATTTCAGGCGTTCAGAAAAAAGCCAATAAACTCCAAAGCTCATTAACACTGAAAAACGCCCAGGTGTGCATGGGCACATAGGCTAACATAGAGTTCAGTTTATGGGCTTTAAAAAAAAAAAAGACAAAGCGCCAATAAACTGCAGTTTATCAGCTTCAGTGTGCATGGAGCCAAGTGGATGTAACCCCTTCATATACCTAGTGAACAGCCTCAGATGATACACTGAGATGAACAAAAATCTCCCTACATAAGTTTTACATCCATATCTGCTGTCTTCACATTTATATAATGTTTTGAAAGTTCAGATCGTGTTAAGAAATGTTCTCTTCCTGTTTAACACAGAGTGTGATGTCTGGGCATACAGCCAAGATAGCTTAAATTGCTGATTGGAGGAAAGGCACACACCCTCTTCTCCACATAGGCAGAGACTCTCAGAGGTGTTTTGTAACAGGGCCAGCTCCCTGCTAATCTATTTATAGCAACCTCCCCGGACAGAAATGTCAGGCTGCTTTTGTCTAAAGTGTCAGAGTATTTGTCAGGAGTTATCAGGCTGATAACAGAGGAACTGTTCAGGAGACCTATGGGACTTAGCTCTTTGAAGAGACATAACAAAACACTGCAGATATATGTGCTCAGCTCAAATGTCATGAATTGGGTTTACATCCACTTTAGACTTTTCACCCATGAGGAACCTTTGAAATAATTTTTAAGTCTCAGGGAACCTCTGTCAAGAACAATTTATTGGAGTTAGAGGAAAAAATGTATAATACAGACGGTCCCCTACTTACAAACACCTGACTTACATTCTACTCCTAGAAAGGGAAATTCTCTCCTGTAAGAGTTAATATGGGAAAAAGGTGTCCCCACTGATGCTTTATCACCAATCCTTGTTTCCCTAATAACCCCAAATTTTCAAAATCCATTTGTCATTGGGACAGAAAGTGAGGTGAAATCTTCTGAACAGGGGCACAGACAGCAAAACAAATGTTACAGAGGTGATAACCCTTCCCTATGTTTTCCAAAAAGCTTAAAAATAGATTTTTTGGCTGAAGCTACACATTTACCTTTTCCAAATTACAAACAGATTCTACTTAAGAACAAGCCTACTTGTTTGTGACCCGGTGACCGCCTGTATATTTATTGGCATTGGGAAAATGCCCCCTTACAGTAGTGGTCAGAACGCCACCCTTACAATTACCTAAAAAGATCATTGATGTCATGCCGCTGACTCTGCCAAGCGACTCTGGAACTATGCAGTCCCATCAGATGGTAGGTCAATTAGCCACAGCTCCAGGAACCAATAGCAATCTTTGGAGGAACCCTAGGATTCTACAGAACCCTGGTTAAGAATGGCTTCGATAGTAATTATAAGATCCTAAACATTCATAGTGTGGGTTCAGTTGCTCTCCTAATCCAGCTGTTGTGGTGACTACAATTGGCCTTGGAACATTGCACAGCCATGGGACGGGAGGTAAATCAGCCACAGCTCAAGAAACCACTAGCAATCTCTGGAGGAACCATGGCATTCTACAAAACTCTGCTTGAGAACGGTTATCCTAGTAATTATAAGATCCTAAAAATTCATAGTGGGGGTTCAGTTGCTCTCCTAGCCCAGCAGCTGTGGTGCCTACAAATAGCCTTGGAACTATGCAGCAGATTCATCAGATGGGAGGTCAATAATCCACAGCTCCACGAACCGCTAGCAATCTCTGGGGGATCTCTAGGCTTCTACAGAACCCGGGTTGAGAATGGCCACCTTAGTAATTATGAGATCCTAAACATTCATAGTGGAGGCTCAGTTGTTCTCCTAGTCCAGTAGCTGTGGTGCCTACAAATAGCCTTGGAACTATGCAGCAGATTCATCAGATGGGAGGTCAATGAACCACAGCTCCACAAACCACTAGCAATATCTGGAGGAACCCTAGGCTTCTACAGAACCCGGGTTGAGAATGGCTACCTTAGTAATTATGAGATCCTAAACATTCATAGTGGAGGCTCAGTTGTTCTCCTAGTCCAGTGGCTGTGGTGCCTACAAATGGCCTTGAAAATTATGCAGACCCATTAAATGGGAGGTCAATCAACCACAGTTTAAGGATCGACTAGCAATCTCTGGAGGACCCCTAGGCTTCTACAGAACCTTGGTTGAGAATGTCTACCCTAGTAATTATAAAATCCTAAACATTGATTGTGGGGGTTCAGCTGCTCTCTTAGTCCAGTGGCTGTGGTGCCTACAAATGCCCCCTCTTGATGGACTAATATGAAGCTCAGCATGGATACCTGGGAGGGAGAGGAGGGAAAGATCAGCTCCGCCATGGAGAGATTTTCGACATTGGATATTCTCTGTCTGACATGTTCATTACTATTCCAAGAGATTGTGCAATTTGTCGAAAAATATTTGGCCGATCTCTACCTCTTCTTATTAAAAGCTAGGACTTGATGGATTGCTTGGGTAGTGGGTACAGGCAGGTCATTTCAGGGAGACTTCAGCCTATTTATGTCCAACCTTATAGCTGTGCTTATCTAGGTTAAAAACAAAAACAATGTCATTGATGTGACATGTAATGATGAACGCCATTCAGTTCAGCAGTAACCTGAGCCTGAACCAGGAGGAAGTTGGTTGAATGACTCTGGCTCTCAATAAACCTAGAACACTGAGGACATCTGGTGGTAAAAAATAAGTCTTACAGGAGACAGCTCCTGTTTGAAGATGAGTACTGCAACAAAAGCAGAATGTTTTATGTTTCATTTTCCTTGGCTATTCACTTTTATTTCAATTTTTTTTTTTTTTTTTTTTAGACAAGCTCCACTTTTAGTGTGCAGTCTGTAAATGTCAATAACTGCGGAGTAACTTTTGTTTACAGTTCACCCATAAAAAGGCTGTTAATTCTATTATGTATAAATGTTATGTTGACATTTCCAACTGTTCCATAATCAGTAGGACCACTTTTAGGAAATTAGACATTTTCTAAATAGTCATCACATTAAAAGAGAAAAATGCAATTAGTAAGTTTAATACTTACATTGTTACGGTAAAGTAAACAAGCAAGCAGAAGAAGGCAGCAAGTCTGGGGGATCGGGAGGATAGCATAGCATGCTGGGAGTTTTTTTTAATGACTGTGTTTAAAGCCCACCTGTCATAGATACTTCAAATGTTTTTACAGACATAAAAGAACAGCATTAGGGATAGATAATATTTGCAAATATAATTATATTACTTTGATGTCCTGAAATGCAAAGTAATGCTGTAGCTGCACATAAGGCACCCTCTGGTACAGGTGAGGGCTGGCAGGGGGGGGTCAGGGTGGAAATCTCCCCCCGGGCTGGTGACACTATGCACAGCCACCAGCCGCCACTACCAAATGCTGTTTTTGCAGGGCAGGAATATGCCTGCTGGAGCTCTGTTAACACAGGTCTGGGCCGCTGCTCACCTCCCACTGTGCAGCGGTGCCTGTGTCAGCTTCGGGGTAGATGGCTGCAGAGCTGAGCTATGTCTCGTCTAACACATAGCTCAGCCTCAGCGCACACCAGTGCTAACATCCCCTTCTCTCTCTGCACAGACATGAGGACTCTGATGTAAAGGAGGCTCTGTGTGGACTCTGATGTAAGGGGGGTCTCTGTGCGGACTCTAATGTAAGGGGGGTCTCTGTGCGGACTCTGATGTAAGGGGGGCCTCTGTGTGGACTCTTGTGATCATGAAAAATCTTAGACTGTTTTCCTCGATCCATCACTTTTCCACGCTCTATGGTCCACTTGACTGGACTTGCCCCCCAGGCCTAAGGCTGCCAGCCCTCCCCTGCTCTGGTACCACACTGTACCTGTAGATTCCCTAACCCAGTTATCTGCCATTGCTGTCTCTACAAATTTACCCCCCCCCCACCACCACCACCACCTCCCATAATGCAGTGCTTGGCCCTGCAGTAACCTATTGCTGAGCCCAGAACAATCACAGGTCCTTACTTACTTTGTGCACTTACAGTAAAGTCAATATTTGCATAGAATTGTACATACAGCTACATATCGGTCTATATAATGTGTAGTAATATTTTCATAGAATCTTAGAAGGGTAGTAAGGCTAAGTTTACACATACACTATATTACCAAAAGTATTGGGACACCTGCCTTTACACGTACATGGACTTTAATGGCATCCCAGTCTTGGTCCGTAGGGTTCAATATTGAGTTGGCCCACCCTTTGCAGCTATAACAGCTTCAACTTGTCTAGAAAGGCTCCACAAGGTTTAGGAGTGTGTCTATGGGAATGTTTGACCATTCTTACAGAAGTGTATTTGTGAGGCCAGACACTGATGTTGGACGTGAAGACCTAGCTTGCAGTCTCCGCTCTAATTCATCCCAAAGGTGTTTTATCCGATTTAGGTCAGAACTCTGTGCAGGCCAGGCAAGTTCCTCTACCCCAAATTCGCTCCTCCACATCTTTATAGACCTTGCTTTGTGCACTGGTGCGCAGTCATGTTGGAACAGGAAGGGGCCATCCCCAAAATGTTCCCACAAAGCATGAAATTGTCCAAAATGTCTTGGTATGCTGACACCTTAAGAGTTCCCTTCACTGGAACTAAGGGGCCAAGCCCAACCCCTGAAAAATAACCCCACATCATAATCCCCCCTCCACCAAATGATTTGGACCAGTGCACAAAGCAAGGTTCATAAAGACATGGATGAGCAAGTTTGGGGTTGTGAACAAGGCCTTTGTGGCTGAAACGCTTTGCTGTATTTTTTTTTATGGGGATACAATAAATTCGGACTGATTTAAGAGCATGTATGGAGTTGCGGATTGTCCTTTATCTATATGTAGCGCTCACCCCTGAAGGAGCCGCTGATTAGTTTGGGACCGGCATGTTAGGTTACCAGTGATTCTTGTCTAGGGATAATATTAGTGAGAGTGGATAAAGAGCAAGTGTCCAGACGTTAACTTGAGTTTTCAATGCTTTATTCCAAGGCCCAACATGGCCAACATCAACATGATAGAGAAAAGGTTGATGAGCAAGGAGAGAACTACAGTATCAGGCCTTGGATATCAAAGAGAGAGCAAGCCTGCTCTCAGCATAGTCAAATTTAAACGTTGCCACTCTCACCAGTGAGTGGGTAAAGTGCCCCCGGACAGGTGATTCACTTGAGCCCGGCAGCCGAAGGGTCACTTTTAAACAAAGTCACTGGGAGGAAACAGTTCCTCTGCCACAGGCCTGATGAATTTCCCTTAGGTCTGTCAAAGGTTAGAACCAATGAATCCTCCCAGTAATTCCAATTTCAAGGTCACCGATTGACAGCTAAAGTGTACCTGTCACGTGGCGTGGTGATCCCCGGTGGTTCGTCCAGGCCCCGCAGACAACCTCTGCCTCTGGGTTCTCCCGAGCCAATCCCCACCGTTCAGCTCCGGCTTAGGATCTGGGACCCAGCAAGCCGCTGGGGCCCCTCTCTGCATCAGAATAAGGTTCCGCTGGGTACGCAACCTCAGCCAGGCGGGCCTCGATGGCGGGGCCCATGGATGCGCTCACCCTCAAGGTGGATGCCACACATGGAACGCGGGCCCCGCATAGCACAACTCATGTACACGACTGCCCCAGATATACCCTCTCGCCAGCACGTCCAGAGAAGAAAAACGCTCCTCTGATTGGCTGCTGGGAGAAGGTGGGTCCGTCAAAACCCCCTCTAGCGCCGACTGTCAATCGTGGGTAATAATACCCCCCTGACATGCAGACCGACCTACAAGGCAGTTCCAAATGGCAGTGGCCCAAATTTAGGCAATTTGTGAATGGGAGTAAATTAACTCTCCCATTCCCCACTAACTTTAGCGTAGCACCCCACCAAAAAGGGGGTGGGGACGCTACATATACATCATAATCCCCCCTCCACCAAATGATTTGGACCAGTGCACAAACCAGGTCCGTAAAGACATGGATGAGCGAGTTTGGGATGAAAGAACTTGACTGGCCCGCACAGAGTCCTAACCCCAACCCAATAGAACACCTTTTGGATGAATTAGAGTGGAGACTGTGAGCCAGGCCTTCTTCGTCCCCATCAGTGCCTGACCTCCCAAATGCACTTCTGGAAGAATGGTCAAACATTCCCATAGACACACTCCTAAACCTCGTGGACAGCCTTCCAAGAAGAGTTGAAGATGTTATAGCTGCAAAGGTTGGGCCAACTCAATATTACACCCTACAGACTAAGACTGGGATGGCATTAAAGTTCAAGTGCGTGTAAAAGCAGACGTCCTAATACTTTTGGCAATATAGTGTATGACTGTTACTGCCAAACCTTTGAAACCTTTGCTTCATATGTACCATGTAAAACAGCTCTCATTTGCATTGCAGGCAGCTGTTTGCCTTGAGTTAAGCATTAGATCATAATCATCTTTTAATAAACTGGACATCATTAGACAGCACATTGAGATAATTATATCTACAAAACATTATCTATCACCTCTTCCTCTCTTCTGTCTGTATAGACCTTTGATGTATCTATGACATGTATATCTATTTAAATAAAGTCGTAAAGAATTTTCCCAGCAAGCTTTGCTGTATCCCGAAGCCCTATGCTCTCTGTTTTCTTTACAATAACAATTAAAGTCTTCAATATACTAATTACATTTTTTTTCTTTTTTATGTGACAACTAAGTTCAGCAGATTTCCTAAAATGTCTCACTTCTCAATAATTAAATTTGCCTTTGCCTACTGATTATGTAACATTTTAAAATGCCAAGATAATATGTATACATAAAAGGATTAACGGCCTCTCCAAGGTGTTTGAAGCGGAAAACACATATCAGTTGGCCGCAGACAAAAGAGGCGCAGAATTTTATGACTTAAAGTGAATTTTCACTTTTGCAGCCAAATTGGGATAAACCTAGCTTTATATTTCTTTATAGATTGCTACTTACTTTTTTATCTGCTAAAAAAATCGGTCTAGCTCCCCTCTTCTATGTGAGGGTAAGGATGGGGCTGGGAGGTACTGTACACTATATTATCAAAAGTATTGGGACGCCTGCCTTTACACACTCACATGAACTTTATTGGCATCCCAGTCTGAGGCCTCGTACACACGAGGGGATATGTCCGCTGAAAACGGTCCGATGGACCGTTTCAGCAGACATCTCCGCTCGTGTGTATGGGCTAGCGGACAGATTTCTCCACCCGACAGATTTCAAAGCATGCTTTGAAATCCATCCGGTGAAATCTGTCCGCCCGACATGTCTGCTGGTTAGTACACTTACCAGCAGACATGTCGTGCCCCACCGCCGCCGCGCCGCCGCTGAATGGATTCGGCGCATGCGCGGAAGTGTTTAACTTCCTGGTGCGGTGACGTGGCGGTGACGTGGTGGCGTCAACGTCACCGCCGCGTCACCGCGCCGTCCGGCGGCGGGGAATTTGATCCGATGGTGTGTACACGCCATCGGATCAAACTCCCGATCGGACATATCCGATGGAAATGGTCCGCGGACCGTTTTCATCGGATATGTCCGATGGTGTGTACGCGGCCTTAGGGCGCGTACACACGATCGAACATGTCCGCTGAAACTGGTCCGCCGACCTAGCGGACAGGTTTTTCCAGCAGACAAATTTCAAAGCATGTTTTGAAATTTGTCCGCCGGAAACCTGTCCGTCGGACTTGTCCGCTGGTTAGTACGCCTAATCAGCGGACATAAATCTCCCGCATGCGTCAAATCCAAGTATTTTACTTCCTGGAGTGGTGACGTGGCGGCATCAAGGTCACCGCCACGTCACCGCGTCCTCAGTCCGAGGGGAGTTTTGTAAGATGTGTGTACACAACATCTGACCAAAATCCGAGGAGACCTGTCCGCTGGAAACGGTCCGTCGGACATGTTTCAGCGGACATGTCTCCCCGTGTGTACGCGGCCTTAGTCCGCAGCGTTCAATATTGAGTTGGTCCACTATTTGCAGCAATAAAAGCTTCAACTCTTCTGGGAAGGCTGTCCACAAGGTTTAGGAGTGTGTCTATGGGAATGTTTGACCATTCTTCCAGAAGCACATTTGTGAGGTCAGGCACTGATATGGAAGAGAAGGCGTGGCTCTCAGTCTCCAAACTAATTCATCCCAAAGGTGTTCCATAAGGTTGAGGGCAGGCCAATCAAGTTCCTTCACCCCAAACTCGCTCCATGTCTTAATGGACCTTGTTTTTTGCACTGGTCCAAATCATTGGGTGGAGAGGGCATTATAGTGTGGGGTTGTTTTCAAGGGATTGGGCTTGTTCCCTTAGCTTTATTGAAAGGGAACTCTTAAGCCATGTACACACGATCGGTTTTCATCGGACAAACCGATCGTGTGTGGGCCCCATCGGTCTTTTTTCCCTCTGTGTTAAAAAATAGAACATGTTTTAAAATTTTCCTATGGATAAAAAAACAATAGAAAAATCTGATCGTCTGTGTGGAAGTCCATCGGATAAAAATCCACGCATGCTCAGAATCAAGTCGACGCATGCTCGAAAGCATTGAACTTCATTTTTTTTCGGCTCGTCGTAGTGTTTTACGTCACCGCGTTTTGGCACAGTCAGATTTTTGACTGATGGTGTGTAGGCAAGACTGATGAAAGTCAGCTTCATCGGATATCCGACGAAAAAATCCATCGGATTAGATTCCATCAGATATCCGATCGTGTGTACAGGGCTTTAAGGTGATTAGCATACAGCTTCTCTCCAGGGGGTTACTTTGACCATTGATAATGGTCCCATGGGGATTTATTTGTTTGGACTATAGCGTATCATCCTGTTTGTATACAGGTGAGCTGTTTTTATTTGAAGGCTACATATGTCTAAATTTAAACTGAATTTAAGGAATAAAACAATCCTTACTTCCTCCTCCTCTTTACAACTTGTTGGAATAAACTCTGTGAGGATACCTTCCATTTGAATACATGAGCCACTGGCCCCTATGATCGTTTTCTGATAAAACCATTGGATATGACTTTTTGGAATCTTGTGGACAACACTGCTATTCTCCCATAAGATAGCGAGACCTGCTTTCCTTTTCTTGCTACCAACAAACCCTGAATATGTCCTGACAAAGCTTAACAGTGAAACGCGTTGATACAAAAGGGCTCACCTTATATCACATATCTTATATATATGCTTTTTAACTCTTCCTAATGCTCCATTTGTACCATGTACTTTTTTTAAATAAACAATATAATTCTTTGTATATTCTCCATTGTTTACTGTGCCTTTAAAGTCCGACCATTGGGTTACCATTTTTGGTACCCCCCATTTTTCCTCTTCCGGAACTCTTAGGCCGCGTACACACGAGGGGATATGTCCGCTGAAAACGGTCCGATGGACCGTTTCAGCAGACATCTCCGCTCGTGTGTATGGGCTAGCGGACAGATTTCTCCACCCGACAGATTTCAAAGCATGCTTTGAAATCTATCCGGTGGGGATCTGTCCGCCCGACATGTCTGCTGGTTAGTACACTTACCAGCAGACATGTCGGCCCCCACCGCCGCCGCGCCGCTGCCGAATGGATTCGGCGCATGCGCGGAAGTGTTTTACTTCCTGGTGCGGTGACGTTGCGGTGACGCGGCGGCGTCAACGTCACCGCCGCGTCACCGCCACGTCACCGCGCCTTCCGGCGGCGGGGAATTTGATCCGATGGTGTGTACACGCCATCGGATCAAACTCCCGATCGGACATATCCGATGGAAATGGTCCGCGGACCGTTTTCATCGGATATATCCGATCGTGTGTACGCCGCCTAAAGACATCACATGCCAAAACATTTTGGACAATGTCATGCTCCCAAGTTTGTGGGAATAGTTTGGGGATGGCTGCTTTATGTTCCAACATGACTGAGCATAAAGACATGGATGAGCGAGCTTGGGGTGGAGGAACTTGACTGGAGGTGCATCATTAGGGGTTAAAAGAAAGTTTACATACAGTTTAAAATTTGAATTCACAATATAGGCTAAAATAATTCTTCCGTTGGTTGAAAAGATCTGCCCGTTGTTCCAATTGAATTTTCTACTTATCCTCACTTTATGCTGAGAGGTTGTCAAAGAATTGAGGGAACGTCCGCAGAAACCATTTGGAATCTGAGGCGTTTCGCCGCAATACTGCCAGCCATCACCAAAAAGACCCTAAGAATTGAACAACTTTGAGGATCGATCGACGATCGACTGTCAAAAATTTTAGCCGTTGACCCCAACCTAAGCGCATTTCATGTGCTTTGATCAACACAAGATCGGCAGTAAAACACTGACTTGAAATCCATGATTTCATTCTACAACACGACCTACACTGCCTCTTCATTACAGAGAGCTGGCTCACAGCCGACTGTAACACCATTCTAGGAGAATTGGTGCCAGAAAACTACCGTATTATTACGGAAAACAGAATAGGGCAAAGAGGAGGAGGACTGGCGGTGATCCATAAGACGCGATCACAAAACCAAGCCTCCAAAACCCTCTTCCATTCATGGAAACCCTTACTCTTCAACTGCAAGTAAACGGCCAGGAGACCGTCCAGATTCTACTCTGCTATAGGCCACCTGGCCCCAAGTCGCAGCTGCTCCCATCTTTGACGGACTTTGTCTCCACCTATACCCTGAATAGCAAACACCTTTTGCTGCTCGGGGACTTCAACCTCTGGGCCAACTCCCCGCAAGACCCCATTGCAGACGCCTGCATCGACCACCTGGAAGGATTAGGGCTTCAGCAACTAGTATGTGGGCCCACACATGCTTCAGGTCATACGCTCGATCTTATTTTCAGACAAGATCTGGAAATAAAAATCTTGGAAAATGAACCATTGCCATGGACAGATCACCATGCAATTAAATTCATTATTTCCGAATTCCCCCCTTAACAAAAACATCAAATCCAGTGACAACACACTGGACCAGATGTCAGAAGAAGCTCCACTCGGAACTCTTCAAAGCCACACTAGGGGAAAAAATAAACACAATTCAGCCGCACCAAACAGCGGAAGAAACACTGGAGGCCATAAACACAGCACTATTGCAGTCAGCTGACTTGATAGCGCCGAAACGAAAGACCCAGATCAGGAAAAATAACTCCGGCTGGTTCAACAACCAGCTGGCGTTACTGAAGCAAGAGCGCAGAAGGGCAGAAGCAGCCTGGAAAAGAAGCTCTTCAGATGAGAACCTCTCGATCTACAAGGCAATAACCAGAAAATACTACAAGCAAATCTTCGAAGCCAAGAAAAACTATTTTTCTGAGGCTATCAACGGTGCCCTAAATCGCCCCCGCGAACTCTTCAAGCTGGTCACTCAGACCATGAATCCAGGATGTCTGGAAGCCCCCAACTTGGATACACAAGAATTTTGCGATGAGTTATCGGATTGCTTCATTAACAAAATTGAGGCAATCCGGCAAAGCATTCAGCAAAACAATTGCTCTCCCAGCCCCCTCCCCCCCCCGTAGTCATTTACACAGCACCGGCAGCAATTCACCACAGTTTGGTGAGTTCACGCTGGAACCCATCTCCATTCAGACCACTAAAAATATCATCGGCACTCTGCGCAACAGCACTGCGCCAAATGATATTATCCCCACCAAACTGCTGAAGGAATGCGCCGACATCCTGGCACCTCCTGTCACGCAGCTTATCAACCAATCCTTCAGGGAGGGCATAATGCCCTCCCAGCTGAAGGAGGGCTTCATTTAACCCATCTTGAAGAAAGCCACCCTGGATCCTAAGGATCCACTCAACTGGCGCCCCATAACAGGCCTAAATGTTCTCTCCAAGGTAATGGAGAAAGCAGTGGTACAGCAGCTGCAACAGCATCTAGATACCCACAACTTACTCAACCCATTTCAATCAGGATTCCGTCCCGGACACGGGACAGAATCAGCATTGCTTAAGATATGGGGCGACGTTCTCGAGGCCGCAGACGAAGGAGAATCTTCTCTTCTGGTTCTGCTGGACCTAAGCGCAGCCTTTGATATAGTTGATCACAAGCTGTTATTGACTCGGCTGGCTAAAATAGCCAAAGTCGCAGAAAGCGATCTATCCTGGTTCTCCTCTTTTTTGGAAAACCGATCGCAAATAGTGAAGCTAGGACCCTTCACTTCTGAACAACGCACATTATCGTGCGGGGTCCCTCAAGGATCTCCCCTGTCGCCGATGTTATTCAACATCTATGTGCGTCCTCTTTTCGAAATCATCAGCAGCCAAAAACTGCTATATCACTCTTATGCAGACGACACGCAACTGTACTTCCGCATTTGCAATAAAAAGGATCACCACCTCAACCTAGAGACATGCCTCTCTCTGATAGAGGACTGGATGACACAGAGTTATCTCAAACTCAACGGAGCGAAAACAGAACTTCTTCTGTTTCACGCCAAGCGTAGGAATCAATCGACAACAACCTGGATCCCCCCGCCCATTCTGGGCAAAATCATCACCCCTAGCGCCAAAGTCAAAAGTCTTGGGGTCATCTTTGACTCCGACATGACAATGAACGCACAAATAGGGGCAGTAGTCAGCGGATCTCACTATCTGCTGCGCCTACTATGCAGACTCACGCCTTTTATTCCCAAGAAAGACATAGCGGTCGTGGTGGGAGCGATTGTAAACTCCAGACTGGACTATGCAAATGCCCTTTACCTCGGACTCCCCAAGTACCAAATCGCTCGTCTTCAAGTCGTTCAAAATACGGCCGCCAGACTTGTGACTGGGAAAAAACCCTGGGAATCAATCTTACCTTCACTGAGATCCCTTCACTGGCTACCAGTTAAAGACAGAATCACCTTTAAAGCTCTCTGTCTAACGCATAGATGTATCCATGGGAATGCTCCCCATTATCTATGCGAAAAATTAAAAGTTCACAATCCCAATCGTATTCTACGATCCACCAATCAAAATCGGCTTCAGATACCGAAAGCCAGATATAAGTCCAAAGGAGACAGGAGATTCGCTGTCCAAGGTCCCAGACTATGGAACGCCTTACCAGTCAGCATTCGGCTGGAGGAGAACTACTTAGTCTTCAGGAGAAAGATTAAGACTCATCTCTTTTGATCTCAAAGGAGACAGGAACAACAAGCGCCCAGAGGCGATTTACTTTGCATGTGCTGCGCTATATAAGTTCTTCATTCATTCATTCATTCAATAGTACACCTTTGGGAATCAGAGTGGAGGCCTTCTCGTCCACATCAGTGCCTGACCTCACAAATGTGCTTCTGGAAGAATGGTCAAACATTCCCTTAGACACACTCCTAAACCTTGTGGAGCCTTCCCAGAAGAGATGAAGCTGTTATAGCTACAAAGGGTGGGCCAACTCAATATTGAACTCTATGGACTAAGACTGGAATCCCATTAAAGTTCATGTGAGTGTGTAATGTGTCCCAATACTTTTGGTGCTATAGCATACTATTTGCATTTGAACACAGCGCTGTTCCATTGCATCCAATCATACACAAAAGCAGCAAATGTTTGTCCTGCATTGCATATTCATTTCAAAACGACTTGCTGCCCCCAAAGCAAAGTCAATGCATAGCAGGTCATGGGCCCCAACACTACACCATGGAAGTGAATGGTATCTGCTGACCCGCATTGTATGTGCATTACAAATGCATGTCATACACAACAGCAGCGGGATGTATAGGAACACTAGTGGAGCCTTGTTGCTGTATTTGAATTAGTCTTCACAGCCGGCATTGGAGAGCCCCTTTAACCACTTAAAGGGGTTGTAAAGGAAAAAAACATTTTTTTCATAATAAGCATTCTTTACCTGCAGACATTCCTCTTTTCACTTCCTCATTGTTCGTTTTCTTCTCTGTTCTGTTCCCTTCCTGCTTGTCTGATTGTTACTCACCAACGTTAAGGGAGACTTTACTGCGGTGGTCAATGACGTGCTCGCCCCCTGCTGGGAACTACACCTGTGTGGCAGGACGCTCTCTACGTGTTAGAGACTTCAAGGAGGTGTGAATTACTGGGCGTGCCGCAATGCATACTGGGAAATGTAGTTCTTACATAAACGAGAGCCGCAAACCAGGAAGTGAATGAGAGAACAGAAACTAGAATACCGGAGGTGATATAGATGAAGGAATTTAATAGTTATTTACTTGTTTTTTAACAGAATCATTACACTATTCTGTCTGTCTACCTTGCAGACAATAATTTTAGGCAATTTTTTTTTTCTTTACAACCCTTTTAAGGACCTGAAGGATTTAACCCCTTAATGAACAGGCCATTTTTTGCGATACGGCACTGCGTCGCTTTAACTGACAATTGTGCGGTCATGCGACATTCTACCCATACAAAATTGATATCCTTTTTTTCCCCACAAATAGAGCTTTTATTTGGTGGTATTTGATCACCTCTGTGGTTTTTATTTTTTGCGCTATAAACAAAAAAACAGCAACAATTTTGAAAAAAATATATAGATTATTTACTTTTTGCTATAATAAATATACCAAAAAAAAAAATAATGAAAAAAAAATGTATTCATCAGTTTAAGCCGATACGTATTCTTCTACATATTTTTGGTTAAAAAAAAAATCGCAATAAGTGTACATTGATTGGTTTTCACAAAAGTTATAGCGTCTATGAAATAGGGGCTAGATGCATTATTTATTTTATTATAGCATTTTTTTTTTTTTACTAGTAATGGTGGCGATCAGCGTTTTTTATCGTGACTGCGATATTGCGGTGGACAGATCGGACACTTTTGACACTTTTTTGGCACCAGTGATCAGTTATACAGCGATCAGTGCTATAAATATGCACTGATCGCTGTATAAATATCACTGCCAGGGAAGGGGTTAACACTAGTGGTGATCAAGGGGTGAAATGTGTTCCTGCCTTCCTGCATAGCAGAAAGACAGGATATGTGTGATCTCCCCTGTCAGAACGGAGGTCTGCCTTGTTTACACAGGAAGATCCCCGTTCTGTCACTGCGGGGAACGATCGTGGGTGGCCGGAGGACATCGAGTCCGTCGGACCCATTGATTGGCTCCCCTGCTGCCCAATGGGAGCCCACGTGTGCCCACAAAAGCGAGTTCCCAAGCCAACGTACAGTTACGGCGATTCGCTGGTTTGTGCCACCTATATAATGAGGGCGGCTGGTCTGGAAGTAGTTTAAAAAAAGCATTGTTTTTCTAGATAATTTTGGTGAAATGAGACCGGTATATCTGACGACGGTTAAAGGTAATTAGCTAAAGGATGTACAGAAACAAAAGAAGTCGGCTCTAAGCTGTGCTTTGTTCATACAGCAAACCTCTCTTTTTTTAAAAGCAGTCTTTTATTTCCAAATCGGTAATTAGCTGCAGAGCCAGACATAGAAAATACACAAGAGGCTGAAAGTGTTTAAAAAAAAAAAAAAAACACAGACACATTTGCTGTGTTATTACCCCCCTTCTCTCACAGGCTGAGCATCAGCACATTTTACTGCATACAGTAACCAAAGTCAAAGTTCAATGAGTGAGGGTGGGCTGCCATCTAGTGGTAGAAAAGAGGTAATACCACTGTGCAAGTCATGGCCAGAGCTTCAGTCTTCCAAATACATACAAATTTAGATCTTCCATTAAACATCTTCAAATATCACGAAACTGACTAGACAGCTTTACAAATAGCTTGCCAGCTAAAAGTGTTCACATACTGTATATGTATATTTATTGGCTATAATACATTTTTTTTTCCAAAATAATTTTATTAAATTTTTCAACAATACAATAAATACAGAATGCAATACGATACAAACATACAACATAGATGGTCTCAATAAATACCCCTTATAGTAAATAAAAAGGAAAAGAGGAAAGGAAAAATGAGACAGCTGCTACTTCTAACAATTACTACCGCTTGATTTAATTTTTCTTCCCCTATCTTGAACCCAGGCTATAATACATTACACATAAATACATAAAACATTGTGTAGCCCTGGTTCTCACTAGTGCGATAATATCAGATGCAACTTGAGTCACACAGAAACGCATTACAATGGAAATCACGTTGTATTCAGCGGTGGCTGTTCACATCAATGTAACTGAGCAAAAGTTTCCTGTACTACTTTAATGTGATTGCAGCTCCATTTTGTCCCCGTAGACTTCAATGGCAATGCACAGAAATCACATTTACATGCAATTTCATGGGGGTTTTAACCCTCAATTCTCCTCCCAGGAGCAGCACGAACAGGCATAAAATCACATCAAAAATCTCACTACATAATTGCACCTCCATTTGGATCAAAATCATATCACACCAGTAGTGTGAGCCTGGCCTTAGAATATGGCTTAAAATTTCAGGTTTAAGGTATATGTAAATCATAATTGCAAGCTTATCTTATTTGGTCCCCATTGGTTTAAATCTCAAGGTTAGTGATATTTTCTTTTCTAAAAAAGAAAAAAAAAAAAGCACCAGAGATACTACTATAAAATTAGAGCAGGGTATTGAATTAAAATTTACAGAAGTAGAGTTAGTGAGATTTTCTTCCAGCAGGGGTTCAAATCACATGATTAACCTTTGCATCACAGCCCTCTGCATTTATATTACAGTCCTTTTCATACATCCTTGTCCTTTAAGTCACAGCATTAATACCCTCCCCCCCCCACATGTACACTTTACATCAGTGCCCTCAGACGCCCCCTTCACATAAAATCCCCCTTCACATCACAGTTTCTACCCTTTTACGTCACACATCAAAGCCCCCCCCCCTTTACGTCACAGTCCCCCCCACACAAAGCCCCCCTTTACGTCACATTCCCTCCATCCAAAGCCCCCCTTTACCTCACAGTCCCCCCACATAAAGCCCCCCTTTACGTCACAGTCCCCCTACACATCAAAGCCCCCCCTTACTATATGTCACAGTCCCCCCGACATCAAAGCCCCCCTTTACTTTATGTCACAGTCCCCCCGACATCAAAGCCCCCTTTACTTTATGTCACAGTCCCCCACATTAAAGCCCCCCCTTTACATCACAGTTCCCCGTTTACATCACATTTTCCCCTCCCTTATGTCACAGTCCCGCCCCCTTTACGTCACAGTCCCCCCCACTTTATGTCACAGATTCCCTCCTCCCCTGTCACAGTCCCGCCCCCTTTACGTCACAGTCCCCCCTGCTTTACTTCACAGATTCCCTCATCCCCTGTCACAGTCCCCCCCTTTACGTCACAGATTCCCTTCTCCCCTGTCACAGTCCCCCCTTTTTGTCCCAGTTTTACCCCTCTTTATGTCATACTTCCCCTCAATGTCACAATCTCCTCCTTTACATCACAGTCCCCCCTTTACATGACTGCCCCCCTTTACATCACAGTTCTACCCCTCTTTATCTTACACTTCCCCCATGTCACAATCTCCTCCTTTCCATCACAGTTCCCCCACCACGTCACAGCCCCCCCCCCCTTTTACATTACTGCCCCCGTTTACATCAAAGTTTTCCCCCCTCTTTATGTCACAGTTCCCCCAACGTCACAATCTCTCTCTCTTTACATCACAGTTCCTTCCCATATCACAGTTCCCCCCCACGTCACAGCACCCCCTTGATATCCCCCTCCTTTACATCACAGTTTTCCCCCTCTTTATGTTACAGTTCCCCATAACGTCTCAATCTCCCCTTTTACAACACAGTTCCTTCCCATGTCAGAGTTCTTCTACCACATCACATTCCTCCCCATTTACATCACCCCCCCCCCTTTACATTACAGTTCTCTCCTCCCTCTTTATGTCACAGTCCCCCCCTCCCCCCAACATTACAGTTCCACTATTTACGTCACTGTTTCCGCGTCTTACATCATATTTCCCCCTTCACATCAGTGTCCTCTGCCCCCCTTAGCCCCCCCTCACTTCATAACAGTGTCCTCATCCCCCTCCTCTTTTCCTTTTACATCAGGGGTTTAAGCCTCACATACAGTCCTACCTTACACAGAGCAGGCTTTACAAGAGGGCGAGAGCTGCCAAACTGGCAGAAATACCAGGTGAAAATAAAGATGAAAAAAAGGGAAATGGAAAGCAGCCACCACATCTAGCAAAGACTAGCAAACTAAAATATTTAAACTTTTTGGTTTTGGGTGCAGATAAGCTTTAAAGTATAACTAAAGACAAAACGGATTATTTTAGTTTTAGATAGAGGGGAGATGGATTAGAACACCTGTCAGCTTTTTATTGCTGTCTGTGCTCCCGTTAGGGAGATTCACTCTCTCTTTGTCCTGTTTACCGTTATCATCCAAAGTGAAAGAAAATCCCAAATTTTGAGTTGGCTCCAAACAAAGTAATAGAGAGGAAATCTTCCAATGTGGACACTAGTTCTGGTGACCTAAGGAACCCCAAGGGATTCCCTTAATTTGAAGGAATTTCCCCTCACTGCCTGTTTTGGCTTTGGGACAGAAAGGGAAGGGAAATCTCCCTAATGGGACACAGGTATTAAAAAATAAACTGACAGGGGTTATGGCCCTCCCTTATGTAGCACCCTCTACCTTAGGTAGGTGCTAGAAGTTGGTTTTTGTAAATGCAGGTACATTTAATCAGGCCTAGCTGTTTTGATCTGTGTGGGCTGGGAGTGGCTCCGTGTAGGCTGGTGACTCACAGATAGCATCATCATTCGGTTATCTCCCTTCTGCTTCTAGAGGATTCTAGAAGGAAGGAGGGGAAGAGAGGTGGAGCTACAACTACTCTATCCAAAATGAAAATAAAAAGTTTTACCTATACTTCTACTTTAATTTATACATTACAGTGGGACTTTAACTTTGGGGTTCATAGGGCATTTGCCTGCAATGTGCTGCTGCTATATTTAACATCCGGTGTCCTCCTTCTTTGACCATTGGGCGGTCACTATAATGTAAATATAATGTAAATTCTGTACATGCATGCCTGAGTTACATTAACCAATTAAGGACCCCTTCACGCCGATATACGTCGGCAGAATGTCATAGTTGGGCACAATCACGTACCTGCAGTGGCGGACTGACCAGGCTCAGTAAGACCAGGGACAGTATGTAAAAATCTGTGTTTTTTTTACATCTGTCCCTGATATGTCCGAAACCGACATGCTTCTGATGTGAAAATCCTGAGATTTTAGCTGCCCTGCCTCCTGGCCTGGTGGCCATCAGTAAGCCCAGGGGCCCCATAATCTTCTATTGTCAGTCGCCCCTGCGTACCTGTACGTGTCTCTTTAAGCCTAGCCGGCGGCGCGCCCGTGACCCGGTCCTAAGCTCCGTGACCGCACCCGCAGGGCCCGCGGACCCTATCGCCGCCCGTGTCCCATGATCGGTCACAGGAACTGAAGAACGGGGAGAGTTGTGTGTAAACACACCTTCCCTGTTCTTCAGTGTGGCAGTGTCATTGGTCGTCTGTTCCCTGATATAGGGAAAGATGATCAATGACGTCACACGTCCAGCCCCGCCCCCCCTACAGTTAGAAACACATATGAGGTCACACTTAACCCCTACAGTGCCCCCTAGTGGTTAACTCCTAAACTGCAATTGTCATTTTCACAGTAAACAGTGCATTTTTATAGCAATTTTTGCTGTGAAAATGACAATGGTCCCAAAAATGTGTCAAAATTGTCCGTTGTGTCCGTCATAATGTCGCAGCCACAAAAAAAATCGCTGATCGCCGCCAATAGTAGTAAAAAAACAAATTATTAATAAAAATGCAATAAAGCTATCCCTATTTTGTAAACGCTATAAATTTTGCGCAAACCAATCGATAAACCAATCGATAAACGCAATTTTTTTTACCAAAAATATGTAAAAGAATACGTATCCGCCTAAACTGAGGAAAAACAAATGTTTTTTTATATATTTTTGGGCGATATTTATTATAGCAAAAAGTTATATTTTTGTTTATAGCGCAAAAAATAAAAACCGTAGAGGTGATCAAATACCACCAAAAGAAAGCTCTATTTGTGGGAAAAAAAGGACACAACTTTGTTTGGGAGCCACGTCGCACGACTGGGCAATTGTCAGTTAAAGCGACGCAGTGCCGAATCGCAAAAAGGGGCAAGATCCTTAACCTGCATAATAGTCTGGGGCTTAAGTGGTTAACCAGACACCTAGATCCCCTTCATACTGTATGCCGCAGAGTAATCTACAAAAAAAAAAAATCCTGGTAGTTCTTTTTTTTTTTTTAGCTTCTCTTCAAATGTCTCTGTGGCACGTCCTTGTTAAATGACATCTGCATAAACAGTTTACAGTGTTTATACATTCTGAATGTTGTTAATTACCTTTAACATCTGCCCACCAATGCAGCGAGCGATACGTGCTTCCTAACTGTCATTTCAAGGGTGTGAGGTTTGGTGCGGTAGCCTAAGCATTCATTTTGGTGTGTTATAACAAGTGATGTACTCTTTAAATAAATTATTAAGGGTATCAAGATTGACCTTGTAAAACCGCAGCATCTATAAATGGCCTCGGCCTGCATCAAGTGTATTTATTTGGACTCCATAGAAAGTATCAGCTTCATATACATACTGTATATCTACATTGTTCTGTGTGTTGCTGCTACTGGATACAGAAACATTAACTTTAAAGTGGATGTAAACCCTCTCCTATACTCAGTGAAGTGAACAGCCTCAGATGATACACAGGGATGAAACAAATCTCCCTACATAAGTTTTACATGCATATCTTCTGTCTTCAGCTTTATATACTGTTTAGAAAGTGCGCGTCTTGTTAGAATTTGCTCTTCCTGATTCACCTGTGGGAGTGTATTCTTGCCATACATTGTGCAACAGCTGATTGGAGGAAAGGCACACATCCCCTCTCCACATAAAGGGAAAAAAAAGGAAGAAGCCATGCAGAGCTGTGCTGTGAATAAACCAGCTCTCTGCTAATCTATTTATAGCACCCACCCTGACACAAATTTCAGGCTGGTTTTATCACATTTGAGGGAGAACTTCAGAAGTTATGCTGATAACAGAAGAACGAAGCAGGAGAAAGCCACGGGAGATAGTGCTTTGAAGAGAGATAAGAAAACACTGCATATATATGTGCCAAGTTCAAATTTCTCGAATAGTGTTTACACCCACTTTAATTAAAGTGAAACTTCACCCAAAAGAGGAAGTTCTGCCCCCCCCCTTTTCTATTATATTTTATATGTTTTTTGGGGGGAAGGAGAGTGGATACTCAGGATCTTCAACATTATCCTAAGGGCTCATGCACATGGATGCTTGGCAGCTCCTGTGTGTTGAGGCATAAATTCCCTGGTGCATTCTGGTGCATGGGAAGCCGCACGTGCATGCACAGCCAATATAATGTGAATGGCTGCATGTGGCCGTGCTCGGATAAACACTGAGGCCTCGTACACAGGATGAGATATGTCCGCTTAAACTTGTCCGCCGGACAGTTTAGAGCGGACATGTCTCATAGGATTTCGGTCCGATGGCGTGTACACACCATCGGATCAAAATCCCCGCCGGCAGACAGCGTGGTGACGCGGCGGTGACGTTGACGCCGCCACGTCACCGCTACGTCACACACCAGGAAGTAAACACTTCCGCGCGCATGCGTCGGATCCATTCACAGGATACGACGCATGTGCGGGAGGATATGTCCGCTGGTTTCCCGTACTAACCAGCGGACATATCCGACGGACAGGTTTGTAGCGGACAAATTTCAAAGCATGCTTTGAAATTTGTCCGATGGACAAATCTGTCCGCTAGCCCATACACACGATCGGAGATGTCTGCTGAAACGGTCCATCGTCCATGGGTTTTGCATCAGCCTTTACCTGCATATGCACCTCTTTCATGCTCAGAAGGAGATGAAGTACATGCATGCGCGGGTAAATTCAAATGCATAAGCCACCGCCGCTTACATCAGATCAGTTGCGTACAACCATTCACTTATAATGGCAGCTGTTTGCGGCACATGCAGCTCCTCAGGCGCCAGAAAGCACTAGAATTTTAAGACTCAGCATACAGGAGCCGCTAAATGTCCATGTGCATTGGCCATAAATATACTGTAACAACAAGGGCACAATTAGAAATATTTAGTAATGGCAATCTACAAACACATACTGATAGCTAATTGCAGGCTATTTATTCTTTGCATACTGCATCTTATTTTTCTACCCCATTCTTCTCATGGTGGCCATTTTTACTAAGGGCAGTTAAATCCATCCGCCTTTACTTCCTAGAACTCTTGTGAGATGTTGCCTTTTCCAGACAAGATTTCCCATGAAGTTATTGGTGATTTACCCTTCCCAGGATGCATCTGTGAGGCCAGGGCTACATCACCAGTGCCTCAAGAAACCAGAAGGGGAAAACCAGTAAGAGCTCATTTACACTTGTTTGGCTTCAACACACATTAAAGTGGTTGTAAACCACTCTGTGTCACTTTTACCTATAGGTAAGCCTAGAATAAGACTTACCTGCGCCGTTTAGGAGATATTTACCTTGTAGTGCGCTAATGATGTCATTGGCGCATGCGCTGTGAAGAAATGGACCTTCATTGGACCTGCCATTTCTTCACTCGCAAGCGCCGTGACTGATGGTTCATGCACCGGAGTGACGTCACGTGACTCTGGCCAGTCACAAAGCCAGAGTCCATGGCCCCAGAAGGAAGAGGGGCAATGATGGATGTGGCCACCAGCGGGGACATTGCAGGCTTCGTTTGCAGGTAAGTGCCACATAATGGGCTAGTATGCAATGCATACTAACCCATTATGCTTTTACTTTGCAGGGGAAAATAGAGAAAGTAAAACCCACTCGCTACAAAAGAAGGCTTCGGACAAGCTTTGTAAAAGCTTTCTGAAAGCCAGTGAAAGCTCCTGTCACTAAATAAAATGGTTAGCTTGCAGTCCTGTTTACACCTTGCTTTTGCTTTGCTTCGGCTTTGCATCAAAAATGATACCCCAACGTCCTGGATTTCGCGGGATTGTCCCGCGATTCGCAGCACATCCCGCGGTCCTGCGAACAGCACTAGAGTCCCGCGATTACGCGACACGCCCCCCCCTGCATTTTGCGGTAAATCCCGCGGTCCCGCGATTCGCGTTACCCTCCCCCCCCCACTGAACAACTCCAATCCAATGTACCCCCACGCTCAACACAACTTTGATCTGCGGAACCCCCCCCCACTCAACAACTCTGATCCGTGAACCCCCCCCCCCCCCCCCCCCGCTCAACAATTCCGTTGGGAGGTATGCTCATTTCTCCCCCATTCTGAAGTTGAAAAGTTTGGAGGTATGCTTAAACATGTCTTCAAAGCCTCCATAGAAGTCTATGGCAAAGCTTGCTTGAAGCCCCACTGAAGCCTCCCCAAAGCACCAACAAAGGCTCATTCAAGTCCCATAGAAGCCTCATGGAAGCACCAAGCAAAAGCAAGGTATAAACAGGACTGTGAGCTAATTATTTTATTTAGTGACAGGAGCTACACTGAAGCCCCATCGAAGCTCCACCAAAGCCTCATCAAAGCCCCACCCAAGGATCACTGAAGCCTCATCGAAACATTAAGCAAAAGCAAGGTGCAAACAGGACTGTAAGCTAACCATTTTATTTAGTGACAGGAGCTTTGACTGGCATTCAGAGAGCTTTAACAAAGCCCGTCTGAAGCCTTGTTTTGAAGCAAGTGTAAACATAGCTTATAGTAAATAAAAGCAAAAAAATGTTTTCTTGACTAATGAATGTAAGATGATTTCATACCAGCATACAGAGCTGCATGCTTAATGTGATTTTTAGTGGAAGGGGGGGAACGGTCTGCTTTCAAGTAGATCTAAACCCAATTACTGGAATCACATACAAACATTTACATGTCCATGTGATTTGAAATGTGTATATTTAGCCAAAAGTTATTTTGTGCTTTTTTTATTTTTTTGATAAACCCCAATCAAATTATTTTCTGCTGTCTCTGTCCCATTAGGGAGACCTCCTGAGATGCAACAGGTTGTTAGTAGGGATGAGCCGAACACCCCCGCGTTCGGTTCGTACCAGAACCGTTGAACAGACCGACCGTTCGTGCGAACATTTAGAACCCCATTGAAGTCTATGGGACTCGAATGTTCGAATTCAAAAACGCTCATTTTGAAGACCAATATTCAAGTTATTGTTGGAAAACGTCTTTGAGAACCCGGGTCTTGCCTCAGGGAACATGTATCAATGGAAAAAAGTTTAAAAAACTGTCGTTTTTTTGGGAGCAGGACTGGGTAAGGAGGGTGAGGAGGGAATCTTTCTGGAATGCTTTGAGGCTGAAGGTGCTGGTTTCAGACAGGGTCTAGAGCAGGAGTGTCAAACTCAATTTCATCGTGGGCCGCATCAGCATTATGACTGCCCTCAAAAGGGCCAGTTGTAGCTGTAAGATTAGATGTCCAGCTCATCCCCTCCCCTTTATATTATATGTCAAGAGCCCCCCCACCATCAGAAGTTGAATCCCCCACTCTCCCTTACATCACAATGCATCCCCCTTTCCTTATGCTGCTGCTGGGAAGAAGCTGGATGCATTGCTTGAAAGCAGAAAGTAAGGGTCTGGAGTAGGACCAGAGGAGGGCTGGAGCTCTCCAGCAGCTGCAGGAGAGGTGCAAGGGCCACATGAAATGGCCTGGAGGGCCGTATTCGGCCCGCGGGCCTTGTGTTTGCCACCTATGGTCTAGAGGGTAACAGAGGCATTGTGTTTGCCACCTATGGTCTAGAGGGTAACAGAGGCTGGGGTGCTGGGTTATAACATGGTCTGGAAGGTAACCAAGGCATTTTAGGCTTAAGGTACTGGGTTCAGATAGGGTCTGGAGCAGAACAGAGACATTTTCGGCTGAAGGTATTAGGTTTAAATGGGGTCTGGAGGGAGACATTTTGGGTTAAAGGTATTGGGTCCAGACAGGGAATGGGGGTAGCAGAGGCATTTTAGCCTGAAGAAGCTGGGTTCAAATGGGGTCTGAAGGATTACAGAGGCATTTAGGCTGAAGGTGCTGGGTTAAATTGGGGTCTTGAGGGTAAAAGAGGCATTCTAGGCTGAGGGTATTGGATTCAGTCATGGTTTGGAGGGTAACAGATTTTTTTTAGGCTGAAGGTGTTGGGTTAACGTACGACCTTGAGAGTAATAGAGGCATTTTAGGCTGAAGATGCTGGGTTCGAGTGGGGTGTGGGAGGCAACAGAGCTATTTTAGGCTGAAGATGCTGGGTTCAAGTGGGGTGTTGGAGGCAACAGAGCTATTTTAGGCTGAAGATGCTGGGTTCAAGTGGGGTGTTGGAGACAACAGAGCTATTTTAGGCTAAAGATGCTGGGATCAGATGGGGTCTGGAGGAGAACAGAGGCATTTTAGGCTGAAGGTGCTGGGTTCAGATGGGGTCTGGAGGAGAACAGAGGCATTTTAGGCTGAAGGTGCTGGGTTCAGATGGGGTCTGGAGGGGAACAGAGGCATTTTAGGCTCAATTGCTGGGGTTTATAGAGGCATGTATTTTTTACACTAATGGTTCAACATGTTTCTGCTCAGCTGTGATTATATGATAAGAGATGCCCTATTGCAGAGACAAGGTTCCTATTAAAGTTATGTTATTTGACTGTAGCTCCACCCCAGTCTAAAAAGGCGAGCTACAGCCAGTACTGAAGCAGGCCATAGAAGGAGCGTTTATCTTTCCTTCAAACTCGCTCGATTTCCTCATCAACACTGACTTGTGATCTTTCAGTGGGGTGAGCCGTCCCCACCAGGAGAACACAGAGACTAGTGCATTGATCGATCAACTTGGGTACATTCAGCCTGCCCATACATGGTTCAAATGTTGGCCTGTCCCTACTAAACTGACCAAATTTCGAACCGTCTATGGCCTAATTAAGCTGTCCAATGAAAACATAGAAAGCAAAGTACAGTGCTGTACTACAGTTGGAACTGTAATGCCGCGTACACACAAACGTTTTTCATGATGAGAAAAATGCAATTTTTTAAATTGGTCGTTAAAAACGGCTGTGTGTACGCACCAGAGCATTTTTTCAACGAGAAAAATGGGCGTTAAAAATTAAGAACCTACTTTATTTTTTCTCGTTGTTTTTCATGTTGTGAAAAACGATCGTGTGTAGGCTTTAACGAGGGGGGGGGGAGAAAGTTATGAGATGGGAGCGCTCGATTTGGTAAAACTAGCGTTTGTAATGAAGATAGAACATTTGTCAAGCTGTAACAGACTGAAAAGCACGAAAACTGAAATGCATGAATCGTCTTTTACCAAACTTTTAATAACACGCGGTAACATTAAATCAGCAAAAGCAGCCCAAAGGGTGGCACCATTAGAATGGAACTTTCCCTTTAGAGTGCCGTCGTATGTGTTGTCATTAGTGTTGAGCGGAATACGCCATATTCGATTTCGCGATATTGCACGAATATATAGAAGAATATTCGCTAATATCGAATATTCGTGATATTTTATCCCAAAAATTTTTTGCGAAATTTCGCTAATGCGAAAATGATTGCGAAATTCTCATAAACGGAGATCATTTCCTGTATTACTAAACTAATATGCACTAAACACTAACTCTACACTAACTCTAATTAAAAGAAAGGAGAATAAGGGGGCAAAAGAAGGGCGGAGAAGATAATCGCGCAATATTCCTATTGCGCGATTATCTTCTCCGCCCTTCTTTTGCATCAGAGCCAATCAGAATAAATCGAATATTCGGCAAAAGGAATATCGCGCAATATTCCTTTTGCCGAATATTCAAGTTATTCTGATTGGCTCTGATGCAAAAGAAGGGCGGAGAAAATAATCGCGCAATATTCCTTTTGCCGAATATTTGAGTTATTCTGATTGGCTCTGATGCAAAAGAAGGGCGCATCAGAGCCAATCAGAATAACTCGAATATTCGGCAAAAGGAATATTGCGCGATTATCTTCTCCGCCCTTCTTTTGCATCAGAGCCAATCAGAATAACTCGAATATTCGGCAAAAGGAATATTGCGCAATATTCCTTTTGCCGAATATTCAAGTTATTCTGATTGGCTCTGATGCAAAAGAAGGGCGGAGAAGATAATCGCGCAATATTCCTTTTGCCGAATATTCGAGTTATTCTGATTGGCTCTGATGCAAAAGAAGGGCCGCATAGCTGATGAGATTCTTTTATGTTGCCGAAAATTCGCAATGCGAATTTTCGGCAACATAAAAGGATCGCCTCAGCTACTCGGCCCAGGGTCTCTAATCATACCAGCAATGCTTTCAGGCGTCGATGGAGATCACTAGGATGTGATCTGTTTTCAAAATAAATTTGAAAAAATACTAATATTCGCCATAGCGAATATTCGCCGCGATATTCGAGTTATTCGCGAATACTCGAATATGCAATATTCGTAGCGAATATTTGCAATGCGAATATTCGTGAGCAACACTAGTTGTCATACGTGTTGTACGGCACCGCGCTTTGCTCAAGCATTTTTTTTCACAATCGTATGCAAGGCAGGCTTGAGAGGAATCACGTCGAGAAAAAAATGTGTTTTTTTCAATGACATGAATAACGGTCGTGTGTATGCGGCATTAGTCTTAGTTAACACTGCCACATATGGGATGGTCATCAACACAGCTTATAGCTTATATTTAAACTTTATTTTAATTTCAATGTCAGCTTTAAATATGTGTAACTTTTTTTTTACTGATTAAATCTTTTCAGTAAATTCTTTTGTTTTATATGTGCACAGAATTCTAATTTAAGCCTCCAACACTTTGCAATTAATTGCTGAGTCCGGGTATATCTGCTTTATTAGTACCAAAATAGGATGCATACAGGGGATTCTGAAAGGCAGCTGAGCTCCACTACTGCAAGCGGCTAAAACTTTTGCCCTTCATTCTCTGTATTGTGATGTCATTGAAAGTTCAGCTCTGGTTTATTCCATCCTCCCCCAGTTAACCTTGGCCCCCATGCACACTGAGAAAGCCTGCTTTGTATGGTCAATGAGGGACATGAGAGCAAGTCAAAGGAACAGAGCTCAGCATGGGTTACAGCAATACCTTGTTAGCAGCATGGCTGGAATCCTTTGTACTGCCTCTGCAGATGTATATTATACCTCCAGGCTTCACAGGGGAATATATGTGATTAGGACTAATCGAACAGCTGTCCTGCTTTGACGGAATAACTGTGATGCAAGACTTCCCAGACAAGGCTGCGGCAAATTGGAAAGATGTGCAAAAAGACAAAGCAGTACCGTGTGTATTACAAGATGAATACAAAAAAAAAAAACACTTTGACAACAAATGCAATCTAAAAATTTGGCTTTGCAGTTCGAAATATAAAAAAAATATGCTTAACACGTTGTGGTGTGTTAACATATGCAGGATCATGCGTATTGTCATGTGTTAATGCAAATTTTGTTAATTTTGTAACACAAACTTTTGGTGCTATATATATATTGGAATCATAATAATGCATACAGGTGCCCCATAAAATGGACCTAAATCTTTTTTTTTTCTGATGCAGCACACCACAACCCATGATTGAATGTTACCACATGTTTCAGTGTGCCTTAGTGCATATGGGTGCCTTTCAGAATGAATACCACAGCAATGCACTAACATGCATGCTGTTCTACAGTGCATCGCGGCAAGTGTGAGGGAAATTCACCTTAGACCACAATCAGGGTCAAGTGAAGAAGTTTTTTTTTATTGACTCGTACGAGGAGACAAGAAACAGCGAGTGTACAGATATTTGTCTATTGGTTCTAAATACTGTTACCCATGCAATAGGGCAGCATACACAGCAGTTAGCCTGATAGACGTCTTTCTGAACTTGTCTAATTGGCAAATGAAAAAATTTAAATGTTATATATTTTTACAAGTGTCGACTAATGCCATGTACAGACGATCGGACCTTTGTCCGACCAAATTCACATTGGAATTTTAACGGAATTCCATTGGAGGAAAAGAGAACTCTATGTAAACTCCAATGGAATTCATCAGAATTTTCGATAGAATTACTCCAATGGGGCATACACGGTCGGAACTTCCGATGGAAAAAGTCCGCCTGACTTTTTCCATCGGAAATTCCGATCGTGTGTACGAGGCATTAGCCACCTCTCTTGGACAATGATTGGTTGACGTGTGTCTGGGCTTAAAGCGGAGCTCCAGCCATGGTAAAAAAAATTTTTTAAAGTCAGCAGCTACTAACAGTGTAGCTGCTGACTTTAAATAAAGACACTTACCTGTCCTAGGCGCCCGCGCTGATGGGCCCCCCGATGCCGGTCCCACGATCGCTCCGGGTCCCGCGCCGCCATTCACAATATGGGAAACAGGCAGTGAAGCCGTACGGCTTCACTGCCCGTTTCCTACTGCGCCTCCGCGAGTCTCACGCTGACTTGTGAATGGGCGCGCTGCTCTCTGAGAACACACACAGTTCCCAGGAAGCAGCGCGCCCATTCACAAGGAGAAGAAGAAGAAGAAAACACACCGCGGATTAGGAAGAGGCAGATTACGGACTTCCGCATAGCAACAGCTATTTCGGGTGAGTATTTTTTTTTTTTTTTCAGGTTTTTTTATTTTATTTTTTTCAAACAACATTGTAAAATGTTGTTATACTGGGTGGAGCTCCGCTTTAACCTTTATTTTCATTTCCTAGAAGTAGGTGTAGGTTACACACTTAGATAAAAAACAAAACTAGCTTGTGTGTTACATGTATTTCAACAAATGGAACTAGCTTGTTAGGCAATCTTTTTCAAGTAGGCATACATGATTATAAAATGAGCATCTAATTTCTTTAACATTAAGGCACATGTTACAGCAATGCAAAAGTGTGAATGGACCCTAAGGCACTTTTTTTGTCTAATTAAATTCGACTCACTAAAACGTTGTCCCTCCAATGGTATCATGGGCATCCACTGAATTTTTTTCAGAGGGGGGTGGTTCGGCAGTGGTGATACACAGTTGCATTTTACCCTTTCTTCGACCGCAAGCATGGGGTTAAAAGCGCCCCCCCCCCCCCACGTTAAAATGTAAAAACACACCACTGTGCCCCCTACATCTTTCAATATCTCTTTGTCACTACCAAGTACCCCCTCTCCACAACTGCACCTCTGGACCCCTTTACATTACACAGCACCCCACAGCTCTGGACCCCTTTCCATTACACAGCACCCTGCATCACTGGACCCCTTTCCATTACACAGCACCCCACATCACTGGACCCCTTTCCATTACACAGCACCCTGCATCACTGGACCCCTTTCCATTACACAGCACCCTACATCACTGGACCCCTTTCCATTACACAGCACCCTGCATCACCGGACCCCTTTCCATTACACAGCACCCTACATCACTGGACCCCTTTACATTACACAGCACCTCTTTCCCTTGACTGAAACACTACACTATATTGACAGTATATTTATTTCAGGTCTAAAAGAGGAACCTTTTGGAATGAGGGACAAATGGATTTGATTCTAGAAGAGGGACAGGCTATCTAAATAAGGGACAACTAGAGGGGAGGGGAGCGATGCAGTCATCGCTTAAATCGCCCCCCAGGGATAGTTCGGCCCTGCTCCTGGCTCTACCTGGCAATTCCAGGGGGGGCAAACGACCCCCCTTGCCCTATGGAACGGACGCCCATGATCATAGGTACAGTTTTTGGTGGGCATAACAAACAAGTGCTTACAAATAAATTTTCACAAGGTGTATGTAGTCCATCAAGGCCTTTTTAGGGGTTAAAATAGGAATTTAAGTGCAAAAGTGAGACGACCCAGCTTCTCTAGGATTTTTGCCATTGGTGAAATGTTACTGTAGCAGAAGCTCTCGATTCCGCTCTCTGAGCTTAGAGCTTAGATAAATATACCTTTTCTTTATTTAAGGGGTGTGTTTTTTTTACTGGATTATTGAAAGTTTAGATTATTTAATTTTGTTTTCTTTGTATATTTTTTATGTGTATTTGATTATTATTTATGTACTGTCACTTTAAAACTGTAATATCTGTTTTCTTCAAACCACTTCTAGTGCACCCCAGGACTTCCAGAATGTCTATACTTGTAAAAACAGAACAGCCCACCTATTTAAATAAATCGCTAGTTTGCTATGACTACAGCTTGCCACAGACGAATCGAAATTCGTCAGGTTCAGCAGGGACCATCCAAATTTCGATCAGAGTATGGACGTCTCCAGTCAATAGAAGTTGATTGTTAGATTTGATGATCCACTGTACAGTACATGTTAAGGAATTTGGGGTAAGTTTAAGGAGGAGTGCATTGAAGGTAAGTTTGGGCATGTATGCTATGTAGCATGCTAGTTCATTTGACTGGTGGAGAAAAAGTCCAGGTTCACTTTAAAGTGGCAGTACAACATAGCAGATTTTTGGCGCAGCTAAGAAACTAAACACCTAAAAGCCTTGGGTCAGAATCTCATCATATCTCAAAATCTCAGACAGTCCTGTTTTTATTCTCAGTAAGCCCAATAATTCTGCAACAGGCTGAAACTTCAGGTAACAAATGGAAAAAGTAATGGAAAGGAAAGGCTATAATTCTAATGCCTTGTACAAGCATCGGGAATCTTTTGGCAGTTTTCCAATCGAAAAAACTGCGAGGGAGCATACACATGGCCGGAATTCCCGGGCAAGTGCTCTTATCGCAGTTTTCCCTTTGGAAATCATGGCCGTGTGTACGGCGCATTGGAGATTGTAAATACATCTGTTTAGGACCCCAGGCAATAATGAAGAAGTTGCTGCCCTTTCCCCATACGATTTATCTATGGTCAAAATGGTGGTCATCACAATGTCATGTTAGTAGTCAGCACTCTTTCTCTTCTATTAGGTGGCCTGGTGGTCAATTCCAGCAATAAGTACTATCTTCATTGAGACGGATTGCCCTCCTTCCTTCCTTGAGGTAGATTATTATAGCATTATGGTGCCCCCCACCCTGACATTGGCCCTATAGTTTGTGCTCATGTAGCTGTAGAAGGGTCGATGATCTAAAAGCTCTTTTATGGCAGAAAACAACATGACTGTATTTATATATAGTATATTAAATGTGGACCATAAAGGTATTTGATGTATTTTAGCACCTCTCTAAAAGGCCATGATCATATCATCCTTGGGATCTAGGATGACTCACACTCTTCCATACAGCTGGGAACCGTTTAATGAAGCTGACCTTGAGATACATTACAATGAAAAGGTTTTGATAGCAGTATTATATTCATATCCACAAGCATGTCAATCGATGTTTTGTTGAACCTGTTGTGCTTTCATCCACAGAATTCATATGTTATGCCCGAATTAAACTTGAAAATGTCAAAAGGGTAAAAAAAAAAAAAAAACGTGGATATGCTTACAATCAGCAGTCACATGATTGCTCAGTTCCCGGTGTTAGAGTCGGCAAGGGACAGCTTGTACCATAGGACCAATGCTGCATCAGGTAGGTAAGCATGTAAGTTTTTTTTTTTTTTACAATCCCGCACTTCTCCTTCGAATAGACTGATCGAGCACCTCAGTGCAGAGATATTGGCAGTTTTTTTTTTAAGGGGGGGGGGGGGTACCACTTGTGCAGTATGCAGCTGCACAGAAGCTCTTTGGGATCTAAGGGCCTATTTGTACAATGTGTAGATCAAGTTGGGGCTGAGGCGCACCCCACTTTTACAAAGACAAGTCTATCTGCCAATTAATACACATGTAGGACCTACCCCGATTTTCCGGGAGCCTGATGGTGATGGTAATGGTTGGCTGACATTCTCAGGGTGCAGGCTTGTGGGCATGGTGGGTGATGAACAAGAAAGAAATTAGGGGCCAGTTACTTTTTATGCCTTAAACAATAGAGAAGTTTATTTCTCAGAACAGGAAAAATGTGGGAGAGAGGGGACAGGGCATAGGGCACCCTTCAAAACGATCAGCAACAGGCAGATTGGCAGACTCCCAAAATAGGTGATGTGAAACAGACAGCAGTACAGGAATAAGAGCCTTTAACCCTCCTTATGTTAACTTTCTGTTACTATCCATTATGTTAACGGGTGTCTTAAATTAGCCATAAAATACCCTCTGAACAATTATTTATCATCCAATTTGTTTCTTACCTCTTGGTTACCTTGTTAGGCTTCTTTATCCTTGAAAAGATTGTTTTTAATATTTTTGGTGTGACCCCTTAGACCTTTCTTTTGATAGCATACCTCTCATTTTCAAATTTAAAAAATGGTAAAATAAAGTCAGCAACTCTGAAATGTATTGGTCCTATGTTTCTTTACTTTATTTAGAGAAGCAGACAAGCAGGCAAAGAGATGGGCCCCTCCCTAACTACTGCTCACAGGGTTGAGAGGTGATTGGCTGTCAGTGTTACTAAGCAGAGAGAGTGTTTATGATTTCAGTTTTGGCACTTATTAGTGTCCTATAATCCTATATTATAACTGGGTCAGAATTGACCCTAACACCATAAACGTCTTAATTTTCACCACAGTATTTTATAATTTAGTGAAAAGGATTCTTTTTCTATTACATTGTTTAAATAGAGGTTCCTGGCAAAGTAAAAAAATCTTGATGCAATAAACAAATTTATGTGATAGTTATAGACATTCAAAACCTGAAAACGGGCCGGTTCTGACCCTAACACAAGAGGAGGGTTAAGCTGAACTAGCACATCTGTACTTTGTAAGACAAGCTGTCTCCTCTAGTAACTGAACCTTACTCATAGCTTTATACACTGATTTACTTTGGATGAGTTCTCTCTTGAAGTTGTCCCAGCCACTTCATAGCCTCCTGCACATGAAAGCTCAACCTTGGTGCTTCTTTAGAACTCCATCCCTCTAGAATAGTTTCCGGATCTTTGGCAGGCTTTCCTCTGTATAAACTTGAACACACGTATAGGCCTCAGATAGACCTAGAAGCCTACAGCCACATGGATAGGCCTCAGGCTTTAGGCCTAGCAGTCAGGAACTGTAAACACATCCACCCAGGCCGCAGCCTGACCATGATAACCTGACTTCTTTCCATTATATATTATTTTCCCAGCATGCATCGCAGAAAATATGATTGGCTGAGAAAAGTATGTTTATCCATAGCTGAAATGTACTGTAGCCCATCATACTAACGTCAAAGGCAACAGTGCCACCTACTGACAAAAGTGAGAAGCCACAATTAAATGGAATTAAACAGAATTCATGTAGTCACTAAACACTACAAATTAGTCAGGCTGGCTACCACCCAGCACAAATAACAACAAAACAAGAGAGTTATTGTGATTATTGTAAAAAAAAAAATATATGTTTTTTTGATTTGGTTGATCCAGGCTAAAATCCCATTTTTTGTACCAACCCGGCACAACAAAAGTTATCTGTAGCCCTATTCTAGGGACACGGGTGCTACAGAGAAAATACCAGTTTTAACCCAGCCAGTACTTAACTGAGGGCATAAATACTGGCCTTGCAATGAGACTCTGTCCACCACTAAGCTGCAGAGTGTGTTGTGCATTGGGGTGCTGTTCTAAATGAATGTCACTACAAGCCTCTTAGTTCTGTGCCCTTGCGTGTATTGCAGTTACTGCTATGCACAACTGTGAAGCCAGCCAGCAATTGTATTAGTGGTTGAAGGTTTTAATAATAGGTGTGCTCAGGGATTTTTTTTCTCAGTGAATAGGTACTCCCCCATTCCAAGTCACCGCTTGTCTCCGCCACTACCCACCTCCCAGTACGGTCCCTAAGAGAGAATACAGAACCAAGTATCATTTTGTGGTGCTATGTAATTTGTATGGAATGTGTTATTAAATAGCAAGAAAAGTAGTAAAATAGATCCCCTGCAACAATAGACTCCCCTATCAACAATAGAACCCTGTAACAAAATATACACTTTTGCAACAATAGACCCCCCCCCCAGTAAAAATAGATCTCCCAGGAGCCAGCATTAATAGGCCCTCTATTAACCAGCATTACTAGACCCCTCCCGCATCAGTATCACCCCACCAACAATACATCCCCCACCAGCAACAATACATCCCCCACCAGCAACAATACATCCCCCGCCAGCAACAATAAACCACCCCAGCAACAATACATCCCCGGAAATCAAACAATAGACCACTCCAGCAACAATAGACCACCCCATCAAAAATAGATTCCCCCAAGTTAAAATAAATCCCCAGCAGCCAGCAAAAGTAGACCTTTCAGCATTCCTCCAGCACCCCTTACTATTACATACATTTATGCTGGAGGTGCCGGAACTGCGTTCTCCCACGTTCCCACTGCAAAAAAAGCCCTGGATGTGCTGAAAAATATCCAGAATATCTCTAATAATATATTACAGACACTGAACCCACCCAAAATACATGACAACAGGGTGCTCATTAAAGTAGGTCAGTACTGAAAATCAGAAGACAGAAATTTCCCATAGACAAATCACCCAATCAGAAATCTTTTAAAAAACACTTAAAACCTAACATAACTCAGTCAATATTCCTTCCATTTCTAACAGAATCATTTGCAGACTTCAACAATATTTAATTCCCTAATGAATGACTGTAATGCGCATTTTGGTTTGTTTTTTTATCCACTAATATTCTAGAGATCTCAGAGAGCTTGCAGGAGTTTATTGCCAGAAAAACAGTTTCCCATACACTCCCTCGGTCGGCGGAGCAGGGAAGGGATTAATCATCATTTGAAATAATGACTCTTAAATCCCTCTCCTCCGCAGCCAGTAACATTATAGTGCCATTACTGCTAGATTTTGCCTTTGTTTTTCAGCGACCCAACCGCATTAATTTGCACTTTTTGGAATAAAAACATGTTCAGCATGCACAGCCGCCGCTCTCTCGGTCTGTCTCTATCATTAATCATTGTGTCTGCAGTGCCATGTGTTAATCTGCACCCGTTCCTTTAATGTCTATCAATAATACATTTCTTCGGCTGATGTTATTTGCTGAGCGAGATCTCTGCTTCCTACAAAAGAAGTCGATTTTTATATTTAGAAAGAAACAAAAAGTTTTTGGTTTAGAAATCTTTACTACTTTGATAACTTTCATACAGGTATATTGGTAGTTAGGAGTTTTTAAGCCACCCTAGAGCTCCAGTCAGTGACTTTGCCTAGGCTGAGATGATGTCATCCATCTGCTGCAGGCAGGAGGAAGCATTTTCTTAGTCTACTTTACCTCAGTGATTAGACTGCAACACTAACTTTTAAAAGTCACAAGGCTGCAGTAGGGGATGATGTACAGTATATCAGACAATAGTGAACACAGCTAACAACTGCACAGGCAGCAGGATTTACGTGATAGAAAAGCCCGGAGCAATAGAATGCAATGGCATATGCGCAGGGCGGACATGACAGGGTTAACAGGGGAAGTAAAAGTTAGTAGTTTTCTGTGAGAGTTTCCTGGGGGAGGGGTTGAGGGGCAGATAAAAGCTGGCCCCTCCCATCCTAGGCAAGCACAGCCCGGGGGAAAGTTTCCCACCCACTCTCCCTTATTTTCTGGGGTATGTTTTCCTTGTTTTTCTTGTTGCCTTGTGTGTTTCCTGCTTTGTTTTAACAGGGTATCGGATCCGTTGGATGTCGTGGCAGAGGCGGGTGTTGGTCTTGGCAGGAGAAGGAAGATATGGCAGAAGGAGGAGTTTTGGGGACCCATCGTTGCTATGGGTCCCGATAATGTTTTTCAGCTAACGGAGGTTAGCTGGGAAGTGATAATGGGGCACTGCGGTCAGTGGCTGTCTCTGGGCCAGTTTGTCGGCAGGAGGCCTATCATACACTGTTAGTTACCGCAGTGCATTATGGTTTTCGAGTGTGTTTTGAGTTTATGTTATTTACGGTATTTATGTTATTTATATATAGATTATATATAATTGTTTTAATAAATTGGTCTGCTACAGCCTTTTATAACTCCAACACTGGTGTGGTCTCAGTTACTAAAGTTAAGAGTAATGGTGGGAGAATAAGGGGTTAATTTGGGATTAATTCTGTTATACATCAATCATGTGTTATCTCTGAGATAACAGCTAAGTCCAGGAAGTAGATGATGACTGTAAATGATGCCTGTCGAGAAAAACGGATGTGCGACGTGGCTCCCAAACAAAATTGGCGTCCTTTTTTTCCCCACAAATAGAGCTTTCTTTTGGTGGTATTTGATCACCTCTGCGGTTTTTATTTTCTGCGCTATTAACAAAAATAGAGCGTCAATTTAAAAAAAATATCTATATTTTTTCAAAATGTTTTCAAAGCAAGTCAAACACTTCCAGTCTACCTCAAACTGCGCAGTTCGTGGTAGACTGGAAGTGGATGATTTCTTTATGGACTTGTGATTAGTGCTGCCCTATCTTTTGTATTTACCATAGGAATTTTTAAAATTGACTCCCAGTGTTCAGCTGCTTGTCTTTGTGTTTATTGCGCTGATTTGTACTCTGTTTAGATTTAAATTCTCTTAAAGACTGTTATATCCTCTTAATCAGCTATTCTTAACCAGTGTTGCTTCAGAGATTGCTGGAGTTCCTTGAGTTGTGGCTGAGTAACCTTCTGTGATGGGAGGGACCGTAGAACCAAGAATTCCTTTGGAGAGGTTGAGAAACCCTTGTTTCAGCTTACGCCCATTTACGCTACGCCGCCGTAACTTAGGGAGCAAGTGCTTTGTGAATACAGCAGTTGCCTCTCTAACTTGCGGCGGCGTAGCGTATATTCGATACGCTACGCCCGCTTACCAATATGCCGCTCTAGCTATAAGACTCCCCACCTGACTGTCACTATATATACACACGTAAGGGAAGGTGCCACCTAGTGGCCAAACTGGGAATTGTATTAAAGGGGTGTTCCACCCAAAAAAATGACCTTTTCTCAATCCACTCCTCACCCCCATACATGCCACATTTGGCATGTAATTTTTTTGGGGGGGGAGTGGGGGCTTCAGTAGGAGTGGGACTTCCTGTCCCACTTCCTGCTTCCGCCGAGGGGCTGGTTAGGCGATTAAGCTTAATCGCCTACACCAGCCCCCTCCCTGTAGGCGATCACATGGGACACTGACAGGTCCCATGCGATCGCCTCTCCAATCAGCGGCGAGCCGCGCCGCGCATGCATGCGCAGTACGGCTCGCGCATGCGCAGTGGGTGCCCGGCCGTGAAGCCGAAGGCTGTCACGGCTGGGTGCCCACAGTCAGGATGGAGACGCCGGCCGGGGAGGGGGGCAGAGGAGCGGAGCCCCGGTCGGCGCGTCGCTGGAACGCAGGAGCAGGTAAGTGAGTGTTTATTAAAAGCCAGCAGCTACACTTTTTGTAGCTGCTGACTTTTAATAAACACAACTTAGGGCTGGAACACCCCTTTAACACCTTCTTACACAGCAACAGCACAGCAACAGGGCTTTTGGATGTCTACACAAGGGTAACTTTTACAGGCCCTAAATACATCAAATACATATATAATCTTATGGGAAGATTTGTCTTGAATTGAATGGTCTGTTGACAAGGTTGCTTCAAGGATAACATCTGTTTTAATTTAGCAAATATGGTTTCTTGAGGACAACTTACCTCCTGTGCCTTCACTTGTACCTCTCAAATTAGATTAGTTTTATCATAAAGAAGAGCCTTTGAAGGTCAAGTGCAAGAGGTATATTTACTCCACTGCTAGGTAGTGTATATGCCTGTCCATGTCTAAGGCATATATTCAGTCTGTGCATAGTTCTAATAACCATATATCAACAGCGGGTAGGAGGTCAGAGCTGCTTGAGTGGGATCGGAGGAAATGGGTTTGTCAAAGTGCAGCTGATCTCAAGAAATGTTTACAGGAACTGCTGGAGGAAAAAATAAAAAGCATTTATAGTGCAAAAAGCTGCATTGTGTAAATCAAATTTACAGCGTGGCTCTAACACAGCTCTCTGTATGGCTGGAGTATGCAGATTGAAGTTACTTAAAGTGGTACTAAACCCAAAAACAAAATATTATTATAATGCAGGGTTCATGTGTGGGATGGGTTAACAGCAATGGTTGGATTAGAGATCAGGGATATTTGGGGTCACTGTGTAGTTTCTTATGTTTTTACCGCAGAAAGCCAAGAATGACACAATGACCCCCCCGATGCCAAACACAAATTGGGTCCTAGCCAGGGGTGGACTGACAACTCATGGGGCCCCCGGGCATAAGGAGATTATGGGGCACCCGGGCAATAGGAGATTATGGGGCCCCCAGGCAATAGGAAATTTTGGGGCCCCGGGCAATAGGAGATTATGGGACCCCCGGGCAATAGGAGATTATGGGACCCCCGGGTAATTGGAGATTATGGGGCCCCCAGGCAATAGATTATGGGGCCACACAGTAAACACAATATACACACACAGTATACACACATACAGACACACAGTACACATATACAGTATTCATACACACACTCAGAAGGTACTGGAGAGGCGGGGCAGCTATAATCTTGGGATTTTCAGACCCAAAGGATATTGGTATGGGACATTTCAAGGACAGATGTAACAAAACACAAATTTTTACATACTGTTTATTGGTTTTACTGAGGCCGGTAACCCTGATGGGGCCCCCTAGTGGCATGAGGCCCTCAGGCAGTGCCCGAGTGCCCGAATGGTCAGTCCGCCCCAGGTCCTAGCTAGTACTTAGTCACATTCATCTGGACTTGTTCTGTAAAGTTGAAGACATTTTTTTGCTTTTCCAAGGCACCCCTCCAGTTCTAATAAGTGTCAGGAAGATAGCCACAATTTATATCCAGACAGGGATCACTGACACCTTACTACAGTCCTTATGGAATGTGTAGATGTTGATCATCCAAGAACAGGGTGGGAAGTGTGGAGGTTGTGCAGCCACCCTGTATAGTTGATTAATCCCATCCTTGGTGTTGGAAAGTGTACATAAGTGTTGTTTTTTAAATTTACATGGCGAAGGGTGTGAATTATTGTAAGGACTATGGGTTGGAGGTGTTAAAACAGAATTTAATGTTGAAGACAGATGGTGTTGAAGGCCCCCACCTGTGTTCAGCCATTCTAACATCTCTACTCTGGTAATCCGATAACAATTCATACCTTTAGCCAAAAAAGTCTGGAATGTGGGTCACCTTTTGTGGGTACCTGATGCTGGTTACTTCCCCTTTCCCAGGCATGGTTATGAATCCATTCCTTCTGAAAATAGAGGACAAACAGTGTCCCGCATTGAACCAATACAGGGCTGAACATTTAAATGAGATTCAGGATGATCCCATATTATACATGCAGGTGGCAACCCTATGCCGGTGCTATCTGTGTGGATATACATTTTGGGGGAATGTTCCTGACACTATTAGAACTAAGGAAGTGGTTTGGAAAAGCTACAAAATGTCCTCAACATTAAAGAACAAGTTAAATTGAATGTGACAATTGTAATACACATAGCTAAACCATAAACGGGATAACTGAGAACCTTCATAGAAATACCATATTTATCGGCATATAACACGCACAGGCGTATAACACGCACCTTCATTTTAAGAGGGAAGTTTCAGGGGAAAAAAATGATTAAATAATGAACTTTGAAGCAAAATAAGGGTCAATGCCCATCAATGCAGCCTAAACAATGCCCATCTGCAGTCTCAACATTGCCCATCAATGCAGCCCGATCAATGCCCATCTACAGCCTCAAAATTGCCCATCAATACAGCTTGATCAATGCCCATCTGCAGCCACAAAATTACCCATCAATGCAGCTTGATCAATGCCCATCTGCAGCTTCACAATTGCCCATTAATGCAGCTTAATTAATGTCCATATGCAGCCTCCCCATTGCCCATCAATGCAGCTTAATCAATGCCCATTTGTAGCCTCACAATTGCCCACCAATGCAGCTTGATTATTGCCCATCTGCAGCCTCCCCATTGCCATGAATGCAGCCTAATCAATGCCCAACTCAACGAGGGGGGTGAGGTAAGTGCCGTCAGATTACATACAGCAAGAATCACCTGTTTACTCAGCGGCCTCTTTAATACAAAGTCCCACCTCCTGGACCGGCTTCTATGATAGCCAAAACACTGGCCCAATGCCAGCCCAGGAGACGATTTCCTAATACAGAGGCCGCTGAGTTAACAGGAGATTCTCGCTGTATGTAATCTGATGGTGCACGTACCGCCCCCCTACCCGTACTCTCTGAGGCAGCCCAAATTGCAGTATCGGCATATAACACGGTGAAAAAATGTATGTATGTGCATGGTGAATTGTGCTGTGTGTGTGCTTTGCTCTGCATTCCCATTAATTGTTAACAGCATCCAAAGAATATACATGGAGTGCATAATACCGTAGGAAATACGCGCATTGCCTTGCAGCATGCTTCTTGGTCCATACGTACGTTGAGGGATTAAATACAAATGTCAATGCACAAGTACCTAAAGAAGAATTCCAGGTATAGATATGTTTACATTATATTTAATTTACATTACATTGGTAATGCTTGGATCAATGTACCAATACATACACCATACCGGTGGTCCTTCCAGAAGCTGGAAATCACTGTGGAATGCGGAATGCACAGCTATTCTTCTGATCTCCACTAGCGGCAGGGCGGTCACACTCTCCACCTCGTCCAATCGCTAGTGGCAATCACTGGACTTGCCATAGATTTCCACCTTTCCCCACAGACGATCGTTTTTTTCTATTGGTTTTTTAACCATCAGATAATTTTAAAACAAGTTTCAAGTTTTTCACCGATGGATAAAAAAACGATGGAGCCCACACACGATCGGTTCGTCTGATGAAAACGGTCCATCAGACGAACCGATCGTGTGTACGTGGCTTAACAAACCTCTGAGGGCTTCCTATAACAGCTGTATTTATACTGAGATTAATGCACACACAGGTGAAGTCTAGTTAATAATTAGGAGACTTCTGAAGGCAATTGGTTCCACTAGATTTTAGTTAGAGGTAGCAAAGTAAAGGGGACTGAATACAAATGCATAGACATGTGCGTTCCCGTTCGTAACAAATGGATTTTCGTACGAATTTGTTAGTATTCGTACATTCGTATCAATTTGAAATTACGAATAAGTAAAATAACGAACAAGCAAAAATGATTGGACAATCTTACTAAAATACGAAACACCGAAAAAGCAAAAGAAAGAAAATGACATCTATAACGAACGATTTGCATTCCGTATCTTAAATCCTTTGTCTGTTCGTATTTTTATTTGTGTGTTTTGTAAATCCGTTTCTTTGTCTGTTCGTAAATTAGTAAACTTGTATGGGCAGTGTAGTTACAGTAGTGAGTGATGTATCTTACTTAATATCTTAGCCAATCAGCTTATCTGTTTTGTGCTGAGTCACATTGGACAGTGTAAAGCCTCGTACACACGATCGGACTTCAAACAAACTTTTCCGTGGATTTTTGTCCGAAAGGAGTTGGCCGGACTTTTGAAACCGAAAAAGTTTGTCCGATGGAGCGTACACACGGTCGGATTTTTTGGAAAACGCTAATTTTGTAGTTTGTTGGCAAAAAGTCCGACCGTGTGTACGGGGCTTAAGAGAAAGTCTATCTTAATATGGATTAGCCGCGTGTTGCAATGTATTTAGGAAAGTACAAAATTCCAAATCCATTAAACGAAAATTATTATCTAACAAAAGTACGAATTTCAAATCAACGAAAATAAATTAGAGAATTACGAATCATTCAGTATAAATGAAAATAAAACTGTTATGCCGCGTACACACGGTCGTTTTTTGCGATGAAAAAAAACGTTGTTTTTTAAAACGTCATTTAAATTGATCGTGTGTGGGCAAAACGTCGTTTTTTGTCTTAAAAAAAACGACCAAAAAAAAATTCCAACATGCTTGAATTTTTTGTGTCGTTTTTCAAAACGTCGTTTTTGTTTCACAAAAAGTCACCGTGTGTAGCAAAAACGTCGTTTAAAATGACGTTTTTCAACCCGCGCATGCCCAGAAGCTAGTTATGAAGCGAGCTTCAATGGAAGAGTGGTGAACGTAACCTCGCTTTTTGTGAAAAAAACGATGGTGTGTATGCAACATCGTCTTTGAAAAGTGACGTTTCAAAAACGTCGTTTTTTACTTCACAGAAAATGTCGTTTTTTTTTCATCACAAAAAATTATCGTGTGTACGCGGCATAACGAAAATACGAACGGATCCAAATAGAAAAACTTAGGTCTTACGAAATTACGAATCTTTACGAATCTACGGAACGACACGAAACGGAACAAAAAAATACGAACATTTTTGTTGTGCACATGTCTACAAATGCACGCCGCACTTTTCAGATATTTATTTGTAAAATAAATTGAAAAACCATTTATCATTTTCCTTCCACTTCACAATTATCTACCACTCTGTGTTGGTCTATCATAAAATCCCAATAAAATACATTTATATTTTTGGTTGTAACATGACAAAATGTGGAAAATGTCAAGGGGTATGAAAACTTTTTCAAGGTGCTGTGCATTGCAATGGATGCAGCCTCTGTGTACATATGCACCTCCAACAAAATTATGTTGCGTGACATCACCAGTTCCTCCTCCCTATGCGTTACGTCACTGTACCACATGACTTTGTTGGGGTATTAAACTGGTGGAGGGATAAGTGCACTACAAATACAAACAAGCCCATATTACCCACTGGTGGAGAAAATTTTATATATGCATAATTTTTTATTTATTTTTTGTGTCTAAAATATAGCATATTAATGAGAATAGACACAAGACACTGATAACTTTTCTTGAATGAAATTTTTTAAATGAACTGTTTTAATTTATTATTATTATTATTATTATTATTATTATTATTATTATAATACAGGATTTATATAGCGCCAACAGTTTGTGCAGCGATTTACAAAATGACGGCACACAGTTTATTAATAATTGTAAGAATTTTATTTTGATTTGATACACATTTATTATGAATTGCAAATACTTTATGACACAGAAAGCACTTTATTGAGCATTAGAAAATTGTTGGCATTCTATACTAATTGCACTATTGATTTTACACCTAGTTAATAGTTTATTGCCCAGGCACAGTTTTTTATTCTTATGTTGTAATATATAGATGAGGTGTGAATTCTGTTTTTGTGCCAGCAGCAGTATCTTATTTTCATATACTTTCACTGGGCACATACTTGTTGGCGCTGGAGTATATTATATAATTATTACTGAGTTTTAGTCCCCCCCCCCCCCCTAGAGCTCTCCTTTACTGAACTGAAATGCCACCTTGTCAGTGATGGACTGCAAGATATGGTCTGTAGATGGCGCCGTTGCTCTACCTTCTGCATTACACAATAGCGTGTTTGTTAAACATCTATTGATTGATGCAGATTAATTGGGCTTGTGTAGAGGGGATTAGGGAAAATGAGCTTGTGAATCAAGCGTCATGATAGAAACAGTTTCATAAATCAAAAACCAGAATGACTGGAATTTAACAAGCGGCGGCACACTCAATGCCTTCAAAATGATGTTTAAAGTGCCGATCATTCTTTTTTTTTTTAAATCCGACATGTAGTACGGGACACGGATGATACATTTTAAATGCTTTTATATTGCTTTTGCACAGAGCGCATATTCTGCCTTTAAATAATTTCCGTTATGACAAGCTGAGGCAGAAGTGTGAATGTCTATGCGCTGACATGTTGATTGCTTTTATCCAGTTCACTTACAATATGATCCGTCGGTAAGAGCGTGGTCATACTGTGACAGAGCGGAGAGAGCACATTCAATACACCTTTATGGAAGGATAAATAAAAAGCTTTTTACATAAAGGAAAGATCAGCCACATCCCTAATGGAGGAAGTTACATGTCGTAAGACTTTGTAAAGGGAATACTTACTGTGTTAAAGGCAACCGGGAAATGCAATGAACTGTTAATGTTAACCAGTAAGCACTGCAACTGTGCTAAAGTAAGTAAATACAATCAATTTGCCTTATAGGATCACTAAAGGAATTTTTTTTTTAGCTAAATAGCTTCCTTTACCTTACTGCAGTCCTGGTTTCATGTCTGTTTTTGCTTTGAAGTTGCTGTAATTCTGCTCTGATCTCCACACTTCCTGCTTATCTGGCTCCTTATGAAAAATCTCATGGCAGCTTTTCACTGTGGTCCAAACTGTCATTACTGTGTGTCTAAAACTCCTCAGAACCAATCAGATTCATTTTAAAAACAAAACATTGCCCTGTATTTGTTTGTTTTTGTTCTGTGTCTCTCTCTACTTCACAGAAACATGAAACCAGTTTAAAAACGAAAGTGAAATTAGAGACACATTATAGGATTGATTTTTATCTATTTTTAATCATTTTTAAAAGGAATCAGTTAACTTTTATATCTCTATACCCTGTAAACAGTCATTTCAGCAAAAAAAATGTTTTCCTTTAGTGACCCTTTAACCACTTGCCCTCCGAAAGATTTACCCCCTTTCATGACCAGGAAATTTTTGGCGCTACGGCACTGACTCTATTCTGAATTGGCTGCAAAGGCTATGAATGTGGTTTTCAGGAGCACATGGCGCTCATTGCCCTGATGAGATTATCCATACCAAATCACCTTTCCAGATAGTTTACTCAGTCACAACTCACATGAAAAAGATCTGGCGATGTTTATTCGTTGTATGATCCGTAGAATGTGCAGTTACCACAGGTAAAAGAACGATTCTTCCATGCGAGTTTAGAAGATGCAACAGGTCACACTGATAGTACAGCATAAAATGATTGATACAGAGAAGAGGGGGAGGAGGAAACTCAAGCAGCAAGCAAACTACAGAGTTTCACAAGAGACAAACTTAAGATGAACATTAAAGAAAAAGTACATTATAATAAAACAATATCATGTAACATGACAACGTCACTTTAACTGACAATTGCGCGGTCGTGTGACAGTGTACACAAATAAAATTGTTGTCTGTTCTCCCCACAAATAAAACTTTCTTTTGATGGTCTTTGATCATCTCTGTGGTTTTTATTGTTTGCGCTATAAAACAAAAAAACACTGACAATTTTGAAATAAAAACAGTGGGGCAGATTCACAGAGAATTCGATTCTCGTAGAGTATCAGAAATACACTACGCCGCCGTTTTTTACCTGGCTCTACGTGGAATCCAGGTAGATTTTGTCCAGTAAACGACGGCGGCGTAGTGTATTTCTCCCGTCGCAATCCATCTGCGCGAGTAGGGGGCGTGAAGCATTTAAAATAGGCGCGTTCCCGCGGCGATCGAACTGCGAATGCTCCGTTCGCAAATTTCCCGCCGTGCATTGCGCGAAAACACGTTGTCACGTCGTAGTAGCGTCGTTTACGTACATTCCTATTCCCGAACGAGTTACGTTAAAAAAAAAAATATATTTTCAAATCGACGCGAGAACGACAGCCATACTTTACATGGGTTACGCACTGTTAGACCAGCAAAAAGCTCCTCTAACATTACGTAGCCAAAAAATGACGTAGGCGATTGCGAGGGACACTCGTACCTTCGTGGATCGCCGTAAAAACTCATTTGCATATCCCGACGCATAAAAACGACGCAAACTCCTCCCAGCGGCCGCAAAAATATCGCAGTGTAGATCCGAAGGCTTACGAGGACGTAAGCCTCTCGGATCGAAGCCCGAAGCCGCCGTATCATGGTTTGAGGATTCAAACTAGTGATACGGCGCGCAAAATTTGAAATTACTCCTGTCTAACACCAGTTAGACAGGCGTAATTGCTCTGTGAATCTGGGCCAGTATTTTTTACTTTCTGCTATAAGCAGAAAACGTGAAGAAAAGCCTAGGATGGCACCAATAACACATGTGTCCCTTCACCAGTAGGGATGAGCTTCGTATTCGAGTCGAATTCATGTTCGACTCGAACATCGTATGTTCGATCGTTCATCGAAATACGAACAAAATCGTTAATTTGTGCCAAATTCGAGTGACGCGCCACGGCCCATAATTCACTGCGGCATTGCTGGCTTATGCTTGGCCAAGCATGCACTACGACCCGCATGCTTGGCCAATCACAGCGCCGTCAGTACAGAGAGCCGTATTTGGCCAAAGTCAGGGTGGCTTTGGCCAATTATGGCTCAGGGGGTTTAGTACACGCCCCTACACTATAAAAGGCCACCTGCAGGTCGGCCTTATGTAGTGTGTTGCGGCGGAGGTTAGAGAGAACAGAGAGAGTGTCATTTTTTGCAGGTAGATAGGGCAGGCAGGCGGGCTAGTCAGTTAATGTTACAGTGTATAGAGGATATATATACATCCCAGGTGTTGTACATATATTTATACACTGTATAGTTTAGCTAGATCAGTTCTTCCTAATTTACTAGCAGGCAGGTGATTGTGCTATTTAAAGATGTTTTCACAGGCATAGACACCCAGCAGGTACAATATTTAAAGGAATTTTTAATTTTTCTATTTTTTTTTTAAGTTCAAATTTTTTTTTTAATTAAAGTTTAAAATGAGAACAGCAATGAAATAGTCAAAAGACAAGGTGCTTGAAGATAGAATAAAACAAACATTACAGCCTGGCACCGAAGCCCAGCTCATGTAAACCTTACACAATAGCGATCTATAACATAGAGCAGTAGGTCTAAGAAGTTGTGTCCCCCATACCCGGACCCAGGTACGGACCCAGCAACCAAGCCATGCGAAAGTATATCTTACCACAATGGGAGAGGCCCACATACCCCCAATCCCCCGGGAGCCCCAACGGGAACAAGCTGCATCCCAGGAGACGGGGCCACCCGAACCCCCCCCCCCTCCCACGTGGCCTCCAGCTCCCCACCCGAGCCCACACAGAAGGGGACCACCTCCCCTTCCTGTTGATCCTTCCTAGCAAACAAGTGTAAGGAAATGCAACGAAAATCCTCCGTGACAGAGGGTCTTCTATTTTTTTTTTATTCAAGCATCATTAAAATCACTGCTCCCGATTCAGGAGCAGTGATTTTAATGATGCTTAAATAAAAAAATAAAAAAAAGGAAAAATTCCTTTAAATATTGTACCTGCTGGGTGTCTATAGTATGCCTGTGAAAACGTCTTTGAGAACTCGGGTCTTGCCCGAGGGAACATGTATCAATGGAAAAAAAGCTTTAGGAGTCCTGAAAAAAACGACAGTTTTTAAAACTTTTTTTCCATTGATACATGTTCCCTGGGGCAAGACCCGGGTTCTCAAAGACGTTTTACGACAATAACTTGCATATTAGGCTTTAAAATTAGCACTTTTGTATTCGAACGTTCGAGTCCCATAGACGTCTATGGGGTTCTAAATGTTCGAGCGAACGTTCGGTCCGTTCGAAGGTTCTGGTGCAAGAACAGAGCCAGAACAGGCTAGATAGGCCTGGAAAACACACTCTGAACTGGAATAGGTCGTAAGCCAGGAAGATGGACACAGGAAATCCGAGCCGATCCAGATCGATCTCATCAATAACGACGGCTGGATATACTCACAAAAGTATCTGAAAAAAATCGCATATAAAAACAAACAGCCGGCCGGCAAGCAGACACCCATCCTATGGGCGAAGACATCAGCGGGTCAACTTCCCGACGATCGTTTTGTCTCACAAAGACGTCATCACAGGGGATGGAATATTTTTATTTCTTTTTATACTAATAATGGCGACAATCAGCGACTCATAGCAGGACTGTGATATTGCAAATCAGACACTAATGCCCCATACACGCTGTGCACTTCTAAAGTGTTCGGGTGTGTGGCCACCCTAGGTCTGGGGTGTGTGCGCACCAGTGGCGACCCACTACCGCTGTAATTATACACAGCGGGAGCCCAGTGGTGGGTACTGTGGACTCGATGTCCCACTGATTACACAGGGCCTAGGCAGAACAACAGTCTGCCTATGTCAGAAGGGAAGGCACTGATCCTATGTTTGTGCAAAGCAGGAACACAGATCTTTGCCTTCCCCTAGTCAAAGCACCTCCCCCACAGTGAGTAAGCACAACCTAGGCACACAGTTAACCTTTTGATTGTCCCTGATGTTACCCCCTTCCCAGCCAGTGTCATTAGAAAAGTGACAGTGCACATTTTTGTTAGCACTGTATTAGTGTCACTGGTCCCCAAAAAGTGTCTAAAGTGTCAGTTAGGATTGGTTCACACTGCTGCATGGTGGAAGATTGCATGTGATTCGCACCCTACTGCAGTGCAAATCACATGCAATGTCTGTGCGATGCAAATTCATCCATATAGATAGTATGGCTGAATTTGCATCACATTCAAACCAAACTCACACATTTTTTTTTTTGTTCCGACGTCCATACTTAACATTGCCTGCGCCTCATATAGCAGGGGTAACTTTACGCCGGTCATACGCCTTACGTAAACTACGTATATCAATGCGCCGGGCGCACGTACTTTGCATATTTTTAATGGGAACATCTAATGCGTCCAGCGTAACTATGCGCCCACGATACGCCGGCATAGGCAAATTACGCCGGGCGACTGAAGCCATGTTTTTCGGCGTATCTGGCTTTCGGAATCGGCATAAAGATGCGACGGCGCACATTTGAATTTACGTTGGCCTATCAGGAGATACGCCGGCGTAGATTCTTTCTGAATCTGGCCCAAACACTTGCTTTTCTTTAGAAAGCCAATAGAGCCGCTGGTTTTAAATAATTCAAATTATAACAAGCTGAGGCAGAAGTGTGAATGTCTATGCGCTGACATGTTGATTGCTTTTATCCAGCTCACTTACAATATGACCCGTCGGTAAGAGCGTGGTCATACTGTGACAGAGCGGAAAAAACATTCAATACACCTTTATGGAAGGATAAATGAAAAGCTTTTTATATAAAGGACAGATCAGCCACATCCCTAATGGGGGAAGCTATGTGCCAGAAGACTTTGTAAAGGGAATACTTACTCAGTGGACGTACACACGACCGAGGTTCTCGCTAGAAACCAGCGAGAACCTTGCTGGAAGCTGCATTCCAGCGAGAACCTCGGCCGTGTGTACGCTCTCGGCGAGCATCCCGTCGGGAATGCCGTCGAGCAGAAATAGAGAGCATGTTCTCTATTTGCTCGACGGCCCGCCTGGATGAATGGCTGGTTGCCATTCCCGACGGGCGGGTCGCCGAATCTGACGGCCGGCAGAGAACCTCGACGGGCGGAACGATGTGTTCTGCCCGTCGAGGTTCTCTGCCGTGTGTACGCGGCTTCAGAGCTCATGTCACATCCACATCATTTTCATTAGTGACCTTTTTTCTACACTGATCTGACCGCAGGTGTATTGTATTCTATGGCCCTATGCATACAGCTGCATAAAGATCAGTAAACCTGCACTGGGTTCGGAGCTGTAAAAAAAAGAAAATTAAATAAAATGTCCAAAGTCCATAGTATGGATGTTGTAGGCATGTTGCGTATATTGCAGATGTTGGAGTTATGTACAAGATATGTCTGCATCCTAGCAAAGGAAGATAGTAGGGGCATGGGCGTCAGCTGAAATTTTTTCAGGGGGGGCGATTCAGCAGCGTCGCATTTAACCCTTTCTTCAAACGCTAGCTGGGGTTAAAAGCGCCGAATAGCGTGACCGAATAGCGCAGCTTTAAAAATAGTACAGCGCTTTACCAATAACACGGCCAGCTGGCAGTGTAAAATAGCTCTTGAGATAATTCAGCTTCACTCAATGCCCATATAAATATAGCCTAGAGAATGTACAGACCCCACTTCAGCACAGATGGACCCCCCCTTCAGCACAGACCCCCCCTTTCAGCACAGGTGACCTCCCCCTTCAGCACAGACCCCCCTTCAGCACAGATGGACCCCCCTTCAGCACAAATACCCCCTTTCAGCACAGACACACCCTCCCTCCCCCATCCCATTCAGTACCTCAGATCAGCCATCAGTGTGGCAAAGCAGGTTCCCTTCCCTGTGTACACATAAAAACTGGAGGGGGAGGCGGCTTCACTCTGCTGTGCCTGTGTGACATCCAGCCTGGACCACTCAGACAGCCCGCGTCTGCGAGAGAAGGGTTGGTTGGTCAGGTGCAGTGGTGTCACCCCTTACCAGACCAACCCCCCCCCCCCTGCAATGCCACGGCCAACAGCTCGTTTCTCTCTCCCTGTTCGAACCTGCCTGTCACCGCAGCGCTCTTCACTCTTCAACACCTTCTTGTTTTTCCAGGGGGGGTCAATTTCCCCCCCTTGCCCTATGGAGCGGACGCCCGTGGGTAGGGGGTAATGGCCGCCTGAATCATGGCAATGGAGGGTGTGTCCTAATAACCGAGGATTCTAGGTGGCAATTGCCATGTCCTAATAACAAGGGAAACTAAGAAGTTACTGCTTTCTGAGTCCTGGTAGCAGAGAAAGGCAGGCGGCAATTACTGCCTGCATCCTTACAACAAGCAACTCTAGGTGCGTTGGCCGTCTGCATTCTAGCAATCAAGGAAGCTTTTCAGAAATGGCCTCCTGTGTAGAGAGCAATAACCGACTGCGTTCTAGCAACAGAGGTTGCTAGAGAGCAATAGCCGACTGCGTCCTAGCAACAGATGTTGCTAGAGAGCAATAGCTGACTGGGTCCTAGCAACAGAGGATGCTAGAGAGCAATAGCCGTCTACATCCTAGCAACAGAGGAAGCTAGAGAGCAATAGCCGTCTACATCCTAGCAACAGAGGATGCTAAGCAGCCATGGTTGCCTGTGTCCTAGCATCCAATAGGATGTATGAACTCTGTGGGGACAAGGGGACAAGGTGCTTTGCTAGGGGGGACGCCTGTTGGGAGTACGCAGGGCTGGCCTTAGGTGTTCAGGCGCCCTGAGCGAGCTAATCCTTTGGCGCCCCCCCATCTTCACCCTTCGCCCCCTGGTCACCTAAACATACACAAATAGGTCCCTTATATCCTCCTCCCCTTCTGTGTGTAGGCTGGCTATAAAAAGTAGATTACCTTTCGGTGGACGGTGCAGTTTGGCTTTGCATTTAAAAATGGCCCCGCCCGGCGCTTAGATGCCAAGCGTTTTCAGGCTTTTCCGAGCAGCGACGGCGCATGTGCAGTGTGCCTGTCGGGGCCGGCAGCAGCCATTTTTTCTCAGGTGCTGTAGCCGATGCATTGCTCTTCACCCAGTCCCAGGGCAGGGGGACCTGGCAGCGTGCAGGGTTACCTGGCACTCGTAGGATGATCCTGTGATGATCATGTAAGTAACTGACTGCGGCTCACATTCTGCAAGCTGTGATGGCCACACGGTGCCCATGTAGCCCCTGGCGCCCTGTGCGGCCGCACAGCTCGCACACCCCAAAGGCCGGCCCTGGGGGCACCTTTTCCTTACAAGCCAGGCTGCATGAGATTAAATGTCTGGTATGGATTTTTAGGAGAACCTCACGCTTTTTTTTTTTTTAGTGAGATACCCTCTCAAAATCCATACAAGACTTGAAGGTTTATGCAACTTTTTATTTTTATTTTTTACATTCTAACTGTAGGATGTGCTACAGCAAAAGTGACATTTAAAAAAAAAGAAGAAGCCGGGAATGAAATGTCATTTGACGGCAATTTAAACACTTTTTTCCCCGTGTAAAAGTCAGGCAGGATTAGGGCACCCCTCAGGCATGTTATTTAAAGTAATTGGACAGTTTTAATGTTTGACTTTAAGAATTGAAAAAAGAAATAAAAAATCAGTGCTCCTGGAAGAATGGAATTTAAAAAAAATGCTTAAAACCATTCTATTTTTTGACGCTCTCTATTAGCCCAATTTGACAGGGATGCCAGGCAGCTTGGCTCATCTCTAATGAACATTCAATTGGACTTTAGCTGGAGTTTAATCAATTGAATCCATGATTTTTTTTTAAAACAATAACAACAACAAAAATGCTTGAAATATATCACTCTGTGTGTAATGAATCTATAGCATATATGAGTTTTACTTTTTGAATTAAATTACTTAAATAAATTAACTAATTAATTATTTTTTGGAGATGCATCTGTAGGTGATCCTGCACAAAAGGGCCGCCCTGTAGCTGTAAATCTACTATAGAGTGGTCTGGAATGAGACTAGAAATAACTGAAACACAAAGTGGAAATTAATACATGATTTTGCATCTAATGGAAAACACCCCTGATGATGTCTAATTAGACGAAATGCGTCGAATGGAGCTTGTGTCCATGATGCCATTGCATTTTTGATATGTCTACATTTTATTTCCTCAACGATTTATGTCTGTATACATTGGATTCTTGTAATTAGTACTTTTTAATAAAGGATTTTATGAATGTTTTTATACTATGCTTGGTATTCCTTTACATCAGGGGTAGGCAACCTCGGCCCTCCATTTTTGAAACTACAAGTCCAATGAGACATTGAAAGGCCCTGACAATTACAGGCATGACTCCTAGAGGCAGAGGCATAATGGGATTGGTAGTTTCATCACAGCTGGAGGGCCAAGGTTACCTACCCCTGCTTTACATGTATCCATGAGACAGGAGTTTATTCTGAGAGGGGGGTGAACCCCTATCCAGATCTGGAACATTGGGAGACCTGCAACACCTAATGGTGCGATTGATCCTTAGTGGGAAGTTGGAGTTCTTTCAACAACCTTTTCGGCTCAATACTAATAGTATTTACAGTCCTTCAGACCATAGGGTGGCCAGACTGTAGCCAGCAGGAGTAAATAATGCCTCAAGCTTGGTTATCAGTGGGAGTAAAAAAATGTGCCCTTGTGGTCAGTAAAGGAGGAATATTTTTCCATCACTGGTATTAGCTGGAGAAATAATGCCCCAGTTAATGGTGTCAGTGGGATGAATACTACCCCATTGTTAGTGTCAATAGGAGCAATAGTGCCCCATCATTGGTGTCAATGGGAGAAATAGTGCCCCATCATTGGTGTAAATGGGAGAAATAGTGTGATAGATTATTTTAAAATCCTATTTGATAAGTTAAGCTTATTATTTTATTAGAACCACTAAAATGTTTCTCAGTTTATATTCCTTTAATTTCTTTTTATATTTTCATATTGTTTTTTTATACTCATTATATACAGTATATGCATGTATGAAATTACGTATCACAATAAGCGCCTATTTTCCTTATAAAACATTTGCTAGATATTGTTTTTCAATCTGGAAGCCAAGTTTGTATGGACATACAGAAAGGCCTTTTAAGAGGAAGTTATCCCTCCCCCCCCCCCCCCCACTGCATTCCTAAATAGCTTCACTTAGTTTCAAGAGGAAATTTTCTCTTCCTTCTCCTCCTCACTCGGAGACTTTGAAAGGAAACCCTTGCCTTTTGGATGATTGAAGGAACTTTAAATTTTGTAACAAGAACCGTTTGTATCTTCTACGGCAGACCCTTGCAGAACTGACTAAGGATTTTGGACAATGGGTTTGACATGTGCTCTCAAGAGGGCGTATAAAGGGGCGTATGATGGGTGGGTCAATAGCTGGATGGGAGGGGAAATGGGTGTGTCTGTATCATGTGAACCTATCAGCATGCATGTGTTTTGTGATGTCATCTGGCAATAAAATTAGACGGCCGGCTGAGGTCCAGCCTCTTTTTCTCTCGGCAACTAGTCTGTCCATTCTTTGCTGCTGGATTAGAGCCAGTAACACAGTACAAGCCACCCTGTCTTGTGTCAGGAATTTAATTATTTTTTTTTCAATAGTGCCCCATCATTGTTGTCAATGGGAGAAATAGTGGCCCATCATTGGTGTCAATTGGAGAAATAGTGCCCCATCATTGGTGTCAATGGGAGAAATAGAGCCCCATCATTGGTGTCAATGGAAGAAAAATACCTCCCAGCTTTTTGAGATTGGAATGAGGGACACCTATCAGCAAAAGTATGCAGGCATAGGACACACCCCTTGCTACGCCCCTTAAAGGAGAATTGTACAAACAAAACAAAATTATTTAAACCCACAAGTGCTTTTGTTAGTGCTTTACCACTACCATTCCTTTATATTGGCTTTTTGGAATTTACAAATGCTGCAATTTAGAAATTAGATGAAAGATTTAGGGAAAAACACTTTTTGATAGATAAAAATTGCATTTTATATACATCTATATGGATCAGTCGAAAATGAGAAACAAATGAAGGGGAAACAGGGACAGAGGGCATGGCCGCCATCAGGAATTATGGGGCCCCTTACACAGCTTCAGGCATGGGGAGGTGCTGCCGCCTGAAATTGAAAAGCCGGGGGGTGCCATCCGGGACCATGGGGACCTCCGGGCCCTTTAATAAAAAGAAAAAAGAAACCTCTGGGCCCTTTAATAAAAAAATAAATAAATAAAATATATATAAAAAAAGGGGGGTTGCCATCCGGGGCCCTTGGGACCTCTGGACCCTTTAATGAAAAAAAAAATTACATATATAAAAAAATAAAAAATAAAACAAATACATTTATAAAAAAAAAGGGGTGGGGTGCATTTGTATACTTTGCATATTCAGTAATGTAATTTTTTTATATTAAAAAAAGGGGGGTTGCCACATGGGGCCCTGGGGACCTCCGGGCCCTTTAATAATATATATATATATATATATATATATATATATATATATATATATATATATATAAATTTAATAAAAAAATATATAAAAAAATATTATTTTTTTTATTAAAAAAGGGGGTTGCCACATGGGGCCCTGGGGACCTCTGGGCCCTTTAATAATATATATATATATATATATATATATATATATATATATACATACATATACATACACATATATATATATATATATATATAAAAAAATATTATACATTTTATATATATATATATATATATATATATATATACATATACATATACATACATATATATATATATATATATATATATATATATATATATATATATATATATATATATAATAAATAAATATATAAAAAATATTATACATTTTTTTATAAAAAAAGGGGGGTTGCCATTTGGGGCCCTTTAAACATGATATATATATCATTTTTGGTCATCATTGGTGTTCGTGAGGGGAATAGTACCCCAACATTGGTGTCAGAGGAAGAAGTTATGCCCCATCATTGGTGTCAGTGTGAAGAATTATACCACATTTTTGATGCCCGAAGGAGGATATATGTTGGTGTATGTGGGAGAAATAGTTTCCCAAGCAAAGGGCCGCTACCGGCCCTCGGGCCACAGTTTGGAGACCACTGCTGTATAAAAATTATAACTTTTGGCCATAGATAAACTCGATAAACCAACTGCTATGCAGTATGTTCTGTGACCACTAGAGGCCCTCTGCACACAATATTTCCTTTCCTCTCCTATGCAGACTCTCCCAGGTATTGTATTCACACCACATTTTAGCCAGCTATTCATCCTAAGAAGTACATACTGGATACAGCAGACACATTCTTTATCCTTTAAAAAATGTAATTGTCAATCAGAAATACAGTTGTTCCCGGTTGCCCGTGGTTATAAAGATTTGCCTATAGAGATGTGTGAATCGTCCTTAGTGAAGAGCTTATCTCGGGCGGTAAGCCTCTCTGCCATACATTCTATACAGCGAAAGGACTGCCACTTAGACCCTAATGGAATAAAAAGGCTTTTAGGCTTTAGCTTTCAATGTCGAAGCTGAGACTCCTATATCCCTATAGGCAGAGGACAGAATAAGGTTTAACACTAGAGGAAAGAGAGAGATGGACAGAAATGTAGAGGAAACCCATGTCTTGTATAATGTATGTTATACAAAGAATAATGTAAGTCCTCTGGTGTGAAAGGGGCCCTTTGTCTTCTTAGTAGAGCTTCCCACCCCTCTGTTCTGCTTCTGTAGTTACACACACATTTAAATAGCTGGTCAAATCAGGTAAAGAAAAAAAAAAAAGAAAGACGAAATTATGTTGTTGCCTCTATTGACCCTTCTGCTGAATCGTGACTATTTTAGGATAAATTAAATAGCGCCATATACAAGGTAAGGTCCAGTTCCTTATGCTGCTGGCCCTTGTGACCCTTCGTAAGACAATGACTCATGAGTGTGTTATGATAAATAGGACTGTATACAAGCAGGGCCGGTGCTACCACTAGGCAAACTAGGCAGCCGCCTTGGGCGCACTGCTGCCTAGGGCGCCCCAGCCACTGGTGTTCCTACTCTCTTCTCTCTGCAGCAAGCAACTAAGTCTCAGCATCACCAGACAGCCACCACTCCGTTTGCAGAGGACTGTGTCTGTGTCTCGACTCCCAAATTAATGGAAGCGAGCAAACATTACTTGATGGGTGCTGGTGAGGCTGCATTTGATGGGCGCTGGTGTGGCTGCATTGATGGGCGCTGGTGAGGCTGCATTTGATGGGCGCTGGTGAGGCTGCATTTGATGGGCTCTGGTGAGCCTTCATTGATGGGCTCTGATGAGGCTACATTTGATGGGCGCTGGTGAGGCTGCATTTGATGGGCACTGGTGAGGCTGCATTTGATGGGCACTGGTGAGGCTGCATTGATGGGCTCTGGTGAGGCTGCATTTGATAGGCGCTGGTGAGGCTGCATTTGATGGGTGCTTCCTTAAAAAGGCGGGGTCAGTGGCGCCTGGTGCTCAAATTTTTATTGGGGGCGCAAACAAATGAAAAAAAAAAAAACACAATTGCAGCCTCACTGTGCCCATCAAAGGCAGCCACTGTGCCATGCCATCAATTGTCACCACTGTGCCATGCCAAATGCAGCCACTGTGCCATGCCATCAATCGTTACAACTATGCCCACATCAATTGTTGCCACTGTGCCCACATCAATTGCCACTGTGCCCACATCAATTGTCCCCTGTCCCCCACTGGTGCCCACATTAATTGTCCCCCACATCAATTGTCCCCACTGTTCCCTGTAAAATGCTGCCAGTCAGATTGCTCCCCCCGCCTGGCATTTACCTTTCTGGGGCTCGCCATCCTTCTTCCACTGTCCCTCGATGTCTTCTGCCGCCCTCGATGGCGCTCCAGCTAATCAGGTTACGGATAAACAGAATCACTGAAACCTGATTGTCTGAGACGGCGTCAGTCTTATTCAAGGGACGTTGCCCACTACGTCCTGTGATAAGACATCCGGGAGCTGAAGGACTGTACTGGGAAAGCCTATCGGAGCCACTGGTTCTGACAGGCACTTCCCCACAGCCAACCAGCTGTCCTTAGTCAGATAATCGGCACCCTATGCCCGGTTATCTGACTAGGCTGGCTACAATAACATACACTCAGGCAATGCGTGAGTGTATGTTATTTGCGCGGCGCTGCAAAACGAATTTTTAAATGCCTTAAAGGGCCCGTTTTTTTTTTTTTTTTTTTTTTTTTTAGACTACAGGAGGGGGGCGGCGCCCGGGCACCTCCTATGGACGGGCCGCCACTGGTCTACATGGACCTAGGTTTCGCCTAGGGTGTCAAGAATCTTTGCACTAGTTTGCCTAGTTCATCATGGTTGCTGCCCCTCCTGACCCTTCTCCTGTAAGCATAGCTCCCAACTGTCCCTGATTACGAGGGACTGTCTCTGATTTAGAACAAAGTCTCTCTTTAACTCTTTCCTCCTCATTTGTCCCTCATTTTGGTCTGATCTATATAGTTGTATACAAATTGCACTATTTATCTTTCGAAAAAGAGTTTAGCAGTGCTAAATTTTTCATCCAATTTCTAAATTGTCAATTTCAAAATTTTCAAAATTTCAGAGGATGCCCATGGTTTTAAATCATGTTTTTTATTTTTTTATTTATAATTTTCCTTTAACCACTTCAGCCCCAGAAGGATTTGCCCCCTAAATGACCATGCCGCTTTTTTTTCTGATAAGGCTCTGCGTTGATTTTAACTGACAACTGTGCGGTCGAACGACCCTGTACCTCAAAAAAATTGACGCCATTTTTTTTTCCCACAAATAGAGCTTTCTTTTGGTGGTATTTGATCACGTGCAGTTTTATTTTTTGCGCTATAAACAAAGAAAAAACTATGATTTTGAAATAAAGAAAAATATTTTTTACATATGCAAAATTTCTTCATCAATTTAGGCCAATATGTATTTCGTACAATGCCCACTACCATACTTATTGACAGAACGTTCAGTATAAACTCGAGTATAAGCCGAGGCCCTAATTTTACCACAAAAAATGGAAAAACTTACTGACTCGAGTATAAGCCGAGGGTGAGAATGCAGCAGCTACTGTAAGCGGAAAAGAGGGTCAACAATGCCCATTTGCACGCCTCGCTGTGCCCATTGCAACCTCACTGTGCCATACCTCACTGTGCCCATTGCAGTCTTACTGTGCCATACCTCACTGTGCCCATTGCAGTCTCACTGTGCCATACCTCACTGTGCCCATTGCAGTCTCACTGTGCCATACATCACTGTGCCCATTGCAGTCTCACTGTGCCATACATCACTGTGCCCATTGCAGTCTCACTGTGCCATACATCACTGTGCCCATTGCAGTCTCACTGTGCAGTACCTCACTGTGCCCATTGCAGTCTCACTGTGCCATACCTCACTGTGCCCATTGCAGTCTCACTGTGCCATACATCACTGTGCCCATTGCAGTCTCACTGTGCAGTACCTCACTGTGCCCATTGCAGTCTCACTGTGCCATACATCACTGTGCCCATTGCAGTCTCACTGTGCAGTACCTCACTGTGCCCATTGCAGTCTCACTGTGCCATACCTCACTGTGCCCATTGCAGTCGCACTGTGCCCATTGCAGTATCACTGTGCCCATTGCAGTCTCACTGTGCCCATTGCAGTCTCACTGTGCCCATTGCAGTCTCACTGTGCCATGAGGAAGCCGCGACTTTAAAAAAAAATGGACACCTGTCAAGAATGCAGGTACACTGACTCGAGTATAAGCCAAGGGGGGTATTTTCAGCCCTAAAAAAGGTCTTTCATGTGAAACTGCGCTTTTATGACAAAACACAAAGTCCCGCAATGCCGGCTTTGTAACAACACCCCCCCCCCCCTCATATGTTTTATCCTCAGGAGTCAGCGGCATTCAGATGTATGGCCTATGGCCGCTGGAGCACCATTGTAGGTAAAATATGGGGAATGACAACGGAGCGAAATAGAATTGTCTGTCAATGGAAGAAGTGGGAACACCACAGCATGTGCTGGAATACTTAAAGCGGAGTTCCACCCAAAGGTCCTCCTCTCCCCTCCCTCTAGGCCAGGGGTCTCAAACTGGCGGCCCTCCAGCTGTTGTGAAACTACAAGTCCCATGAGGCATTGCAAGGCTGACAGTTACAAGCATGACTCCCTCAGGCAGAGACATGATGGGACTTGTAGTTTTGCAACAGCTGGAGGGCCGCCAGTTTGAGACCCCTGCTCTAGGCAATCTCCTGGGACACATGACAGGCCCCAGGGAATCGCCTATGCACCCCTAGAGCACAGCGCGACTCGCGTATGCGCAGTGAGTGCCCGGCCGTGAAGCCAAAAGCTGTCACGGCCGGGTGCCCACAGTGTGAATGGAGGCGCCAGCGGAGAGTGGTGGAGAGGAGAGACGTTCCGGGCGGCCGCATCGCTTGACCGGGGAGCATGTAAATGTCTGTTTATTAAAAGTCAGCAGCTACACTTTTTGTAGCTGATAACTTTTAATAAATATAAAAAGGCTTGTACTCCGCTTTAAAGGAGGACAGAGACGGGAATCCTGGCCAAAAGTTTTTGCCGAAGAAATACCCCAAAAAAACAAGAAGCCTGTGGGTGGGTCATCCCACCAAATCTCCATCTATAATTGAAATGGCACTAATGGAGGAAGTGGTTTAAGATGCCTTCTCTATAAAGCTGAACACTAGACCAGGGGTCCCCAATTGATTCATTATGAGGGCCACAGCCTATATCTTACGAATATTTGCAGGCTGAAAAAACAACTGTTTTAAAAATAAATTAATTACATTCAAATGAATGAATAAACACAATCTATAAAATAACTTTATCAGAACCTCCCACGTCATATCAGAAGACTTCTCCTCTTGACATCAAAGTACTCCTTTAATATCACAATTATATTACATAACATTAGAAGACCACCCTTCACACCAGAAGCCCCCCAATTACATCAGAAGCTTTCCTCTTCCCATCAGAGTCCCCCTTTCACACCAGAAGCCACCGTTGCCCATGTGGATTGTTTTTACATGCTTTGGATACAATGAATCCTTTTTTGCATCATGTGGGAGTGCTGCCATTTGTCTAATTATCCTCATTAGTAGTCGGTTAGCAGCAGGGTTTTTTTCATCCTCCTTTAACCGCAGAAGCCCCCCCCCCTTTTACATCAGGGTCCTACTTTCACACCAAAAGCCCCCCTCCCCCACCACATCAGAAGACCCCCTTTCACATCACAAGCCCAACATCACATCAGAAGCCCCCCCCCCCCCCCCCCACACACACACACACACACACACACATCAGAGCCCCCCTTTTCACAGACCCCTCCATAACATGAAAATACCTCCTTTTAGATCACAAGCCCAATATCACATCAGAAGACCCCCCCCCCCACCCCCGCCATCTCATCAAAATATCACTCTTCACATTAGGAGACACCCCTTCACATCAGTGTCTCTATTTCACATCAGAAGATCCTCCCTTCACATCAGAAGACCCCTCTTCACATCAGAGTCCCTCTTTAATATCAGAAGCCCCTGTTCACATCAGAAGGCCCCCAACCCGAGTCCCTTTTTCTTGTCAGAAGCCCCTTCATAACTTCAGAAGTCCCCCCATAACTTCAGAATCCCCCTGACATATGAGAGTCATATCAGATTCTCCCTAAAATCAGGGTCCCTATCAATCACAAATGAGTGTCCCCATCAGACTCCATGTTACATCAGAGTCCCCATCAAAAACTGGGACCAAATGATCAGAAACCTCAGACTGCGCACTATTCATGAGGAGGATACACCACTGACCATTGCTGGTCTGGACTGTATTAGTAGGGCAGAGGATGGTGTTAGTAGGGCAGAGGCTGGTGTCAGTCAGGCAGTAGATGGTGTCAGTAGGGCAGAGGTTGGTGTCAGTATGGCAGAGAATGGTGTTATCAGGGCAGAGGTTGGTGTTATTGGGCAGAGGATGGTGTCAGTAGGACAGTGAATGTGTCAGTAGGGCAGAGGTTGGTGTTAGTAGAACAGTGGACAGTGTCAGAAGGGCAGAGGTTGGTGTCAGTAGAGCAAGGTTGGTGTGATTAGAGTAGTGGATAGTGTCCATAGGGCAGAGGATGGTGTTATCAGAGCAGAGGATGGTGTTAATAGGGCAGAGGATGGTGTCAGTAGGGCAGTGGTCAGTGTCAGTAGGGCTGAGGTTGGTATCAGTAGGACAGAGCTTTATGTCAGTAGGGAAGTGGATGGTGTCAGTAGAGCAAGGTTGGTGTCAGTAAGGAAGTGAATGGTGTCAGTAGAGCAGTAGACAGTGCCAGTAGGTCAGAGGATGGTGTCAGTAGGGCAGATGTTGGTGCCAGTAGGGTAGAGGTTGGTGTCAGTAGGTCAGTGGACAGTGTCAGTAGGTCAGCGAATGTATCAGCAGATGTCTGGCAGGGGTGCTGTAGCGTGGGCCCCCTGGGACCTTGCATCACTTGGAGGGGTAAAAGGACATGTACTAAGGGCAGGGGCGGACTGACCATTGAGTCACTCGGGCACTGCTCGAGGGCCCTATGCCACTAGGGGGCCCCATCAGGGTTGCCAGGCTCAGTAAAACCAGGGATAGTATGTCAAAATCAGTGTTTTTTTTTACATCTGTCCCTAATATGTCTGAAACTGACATGTTTTTGATGTGAAAATCCTGGGATTTTAGCTGCCCCGCCTCTGCACTGCCTCCTGGCGTGGTGGCCATCAGTAAGCCCAGGGGCCCCATAATCTTCTATTGCCCGGGGGCCCCATGAGTTGTCAGTCCGGTAAGGTAAGTTTGGGGAGTCCAACTTTAAATCCACCCCCCCCCCTTCTAGCACATGTCCTCTCCCTCCCAAAGCACCTCTTAGCACATGCACATGTCCTCCAACCCAGGGCTCAAGTCCTGCAGGAACGCGTGGGAACAGAGTTCCTGCACTTTTTTCACAGCAGTAACTCAGTTCCCTTTGCAGGACTAGAGCAGCAGAGAGCAGCCGAGCCGCCCGAGCCAATCCTTCACTAAGTGGCGATGCCCAGCTCGAGTCACTGTCAGAGGCAGGCGAACTTTAGTAATCCTTTATGTTACTGGCCGCTTCCTGTATATGGATTCATCAGGTAGTGTGCCGGTATTCCGTCACTTCCTCGATGCCGCAATGTCTCCTGGGAGCTTTGGTCATTGTTCCCAAGAGACATTGTGGCATGGAGGAAGTGACGGAAGTGACATTGTGGCATATACAGGAAGCGGCCAGTAACATAAAGGATTACTAAGGTACAGAGGATCGGAAAAAAAAACATGCGGTTTAGTAATTAAGCATATGAGCATATAATTTTTTAATTTTTTTTGGTGGGGGAGTGGATCTCGGGTGGGAGTTCATACACTTTTTTCCCCAGGACTTGACCCCTGCTCTTACCCCTTCTAACATCCCCCTTTCCTAAAATTACTCCAGGGAGCATGAGCATGGAATTGTTACCTGTCCATTAAACCCGCCCCCCCCACCTCCAAACTTCATGGTCATTGTGTCCCACTCTTCTGCAAGACTGCATTAAACCTCTTACAGATCTCAGATCAATGATCAGTGCAGATGTAGAGTGTTGACCCTCCTCTCTAGCTCCATCTCCTGTCCTGTTTACAAGAAATGTCAGAGCCAAAATAGCACTCAGTTCACTCTGCAGTGAGTGAGTGAGTGAGTGAGTGAGTGAGTGAGTGAGTGAGTGAGTGAGTGAGTGAGTGAAAAATGTATATAGCGCTACACATGCGAACTGAGTGCTTCTACAGGAGCTGTGGCTGGTTTCCCCGGGATAGTTCACCTGCACCCGTGTCAGGCAGGTCAGTGTAGCCAAGTGTCTAAACAAGTGCTCCAGGATGTGTGGATTACTTGAATTTTCCTCCTGCAGCAGCTGAATATCGGTGGTAAAAGAGGAGAAGTCGGTATTCAGCTGATGCACTAGAAAAATTGTTATCAGCTCAAGTAAATGCCACCTCAAGTGTGACAGGGAGGCTACACTAGGGTGACCAGACATCCCCAGTTTCAGGGGACAGTCCCCTGATTGAGGACACTGTCCCTGGACCAAGTCTGTCCCTGGTTTTGCCCCCAGATTGGATTTAATAGGGGGCAGGGGTAATTTCAAAGACAGTCAGTGCAGAATTAAACTAAAAAATTAGAATTACACTACCCCCCTCCGCTCCGCCGTGCCTACTAGTATAGGGGGGTTGTATTTTTCTCATTATCTGTGCCATTTTCTGATGATCATGTGCTGGTCGGAGTGGAGGGAATATTTCTTCAGTTTCGGGTGCATGCCCATTCAGCTCCGCTTGCATGTTCTTCTGCCTTGGCTCAAGTCCCGGCCAGCCACTTGCCTATCTCCTTGCCTTCCCTGGTGGAGGGATCTTCCTCCACTCCTAACCCAGTAGTAGCCGGGGCCCGAAGGGTAAGATTTGAGAGGCTGTGAAGCGGGCGGCGACGGGCAGAGAGTCGCTGATTGCTACCATTACTAGTAAAGAAAAAAAATGTCCCCAGATTTCATTTTAAAAATCTGGTCACCTTAGGCTACACGGCCCCCTGGAGCCCCAAACAGGGTCACCATTGTGACCATTGCGACCACTGATGCTACGCCCATGGTTGGTATTATATGTACACCACCATGTTGTCCCCTCCCACCATGATCTGTCTGCATGACACCCAGTATTGAGGGAGATAGAGAGGAACCACAGAAGGCAACTTTAGCTTTAAATCTTTCATTAGAAAAATAATAAAATTGTGTACCCAAGCTTAACCACTTCCCAACCGCCGAATGTACATATACGTCCACAGAAGGGCACGTACAGGCAGATGGGCGTATATTTATGTCCCTGCCTTTGTGCGGGTCGGGGTCCGATTGGGACCTCCCCCCCGCTACATGCGACGGTCGGAAACCCGTGGGGAGTGATCTGGGACGAGGGCGCGTTTAGCCGCCCGCGCGCAATCGCTCCCCGGAGCTGAAGAACGGGGAGAGCCGTATGTAAACACGGCTTCCCCGTGCTTCACTGTGGCGGCTGCATCGATCGAGTGATCCATTTTATAGGGAGACTCGATCGATGACGTCAGACCTACAGCCACACCCCCCTACAGTTGTAAACACACACAAATCCTACAGCGCCCCCTGTGGTTAACTCCCAAACTGCAACTGTCATTTTCACAATAAACGATGCAATTTAGATGCATTTTTTGCTGTGAAAATGACAATGGTGTCAAAATTGTCGGAAGTGTCTGCCATAATGTCGCAGTCACAAAAAAAATCGCTGATCGGCGCCATTAGTAGTAAAAAAAATAAAAAAATTAAAACTATCCCCTATTTTGTAAACGCTATAAATTTTGTGCAAACCAATCGATAAATGCTTATTGCGATATTTTTTTACCAAAAATAGGTAGAAGAATACGTATCGGCCTAAACTGAGGGAAAAAAAATGATATATGTTTTTGGGGGATACAGAGGTGATCAAATACCACCAAAAGAAAGCTCTATTTTTGGGGGAAAAAGGACGCCAATTTTGTTTGGGAGCCACGTCGCATGACCGCGCAATTGTCTGTTAAAGCGACGCAGTGCCGAATTGTAAAAACGTCTTTGGGCATTTAGCAGCATATTGATCTGGGGCTTAAGTGGTTAAATAATTTATTTTCATTTGAAGCATTGGGGGCTCTGTATCATGTTCACAGATAAAAAAAAGATAAAAAAAACACTTTATAATTCAAACTGAAGCTAGCAGGTGCATAAATGTCAGGTGTGAGCATGGCAGCAAGACACTCTATAGAGAGCATAATTACAACCGTCACAGAGTGACATGTGTAATCCGGAGCACTGTGTATCTGTCATCCTGCACAACGCATTTCACATCAAATCAACCAAGAAAAACATTTAAGTGTCACTCTTACTGAGGGCCGTTCAATGGGCTGCACATGATACAGTAATCAGTGATTTCTATTTTTGCTGCCAGGTAATTTTCCTTCCCCTCCACCCAATCATCTGTCCATCCATCTATCTATCACCCATGAACACCGGAACAAAGAAAAGTAAAATGAAAATTGGCCCTTATGTTCCTCACACTCAAACGGAATCCTCGTTAATCTAAAGCTGGCCATATACTTTCCAGTCTCGATTTTGAACTTCTGCATAACCGCCTTCAGATTTTCCACATTTATGTAAGGGCTTAAAGTGGATGTAAACCCACTCTCATCCTTTGTAAACTACTGTCATAGTGCTGATCTATAAGGATATACATGCCTCCTGCATAGGGTGACCACATTTCCAAACTACTATTCAGGGACTCCCCCCCCCCAAAAATCAGCTTATGATGTACCAAATCACAGCACAGCTGGTGCGCGCTCTACCCAGAAGCACTGATCACGCCCCCAAAAAAGGCAGCAGCATCACCACTTCACTCACTGACAGTACTTGTCCTGGACGGCCGAGACCCGTGGAGGCCTTTTTGGGGGCATCGGATCGACCCGGGGGGGGGGGGGGTGGCTGTGTCAGTTTCATTCTGGGACACTGTATTGTCCTGGAATGAAGGTGCCTGGGACAGACCTGCAAAATGCGGGACTGTCTTGGGCAATCCGGGACACATGGTCACCCTACTCCTGCATGTATCCTTACCTTTTAAATGTTTCCCATCTGTCTGTTATAAGAACTGAAAAACTGCAGATTCTGTGGGTAAATCTGTTGTCTGGAGCTCTGTGGGTGGAGTCGTGATGTCAGTAGACTCCCTGCCCTCCTCTACACTACCCTTGTCAACATGCATTTTTTCCTGTGTATTCCTTACACTAAATTCTGCTATGAACACTAACATCCAGTCAAACTCTAGAAAAGTAACCACATGACTTCAGAGAAGGAGTGGGGGTGGGAATTGAAAAATAATACCTGTCTCCAGGCTAGTGCATGAGATATGTAAATAACCTGTCACTCACAGCAAGGGGGCGGAACGGACTAAGGTTTTTCTCTGTAAATCCGTTTTATTTTACTGAACAATAAAAGAGGATTGCTAAGCTGGATTAACGCTGTATGGCAAGACTGGGCACAGATGATAGGAAATCTGATACTCTACATTGTGACATATTAAAAAAAATGTGGGTTTACATCCACTTTAAACCATTCAGTCTTTATACAATCAGTGATGCTGTTTCTAATTGTTATTTGTTAAATAGTTGTTAGACAATTTATATTGTTTGTATTTGTTATTGTTTATATTTTTTATTTTATATTTAGATAATTGTTTATATTTAGAATGACATTGTTTATAATTGTTATTGTTTATATTTGTGTAATCATTTATATTATATAGTATATTATATTACTATATACTTTTTATTGATGCAATGGTTTATATTTAGAATTACATTGTTTTTTATTATATTGTTTATAATTGGTATAAAGTTGCCTATATTTGTACTGTCAGGTTGTATTGTATATGCAATATATTACCAAAAGTATTGGGACACATGTCTTTACACACACACGTAAATAGAGAACAATTCAGGAGGAATTGAGGGAAAAATTGACTTTATAGGCACATAAATATAAAAATACAAAATGTAATGTTTCACAAAGAAACAACATCTAAATACATATAAAACAAGAAAAGGAAAATATTGATAAAAACAATACAATACAAAATTGGGATCAACCAATGACACTTTAACGGGAGTAACTCAATAATATTGTAAATAATTGGCTACAGAATTGTCTATATATTAGTTGCCTATATTGGGCCAGATTCAGGTAGATGAGAGCATCTTTGCTCTGGAGTAACGCTTCTCATTTACGTTACTCTGCCGAAATTTTCGGAGCAAGTGCTGTTATTCATGAAGCACTTGCTCCTAAAGTTGCGGCAGCGCATCGCAAATGAGCCGGCGGAATTCAAATTGGGCGGGTACGGGGCGTGTATTATTTAAACTATGCGCAATCCCGCGGCGAACGTACTGCGCATGCGTCGAGTGTCAATGCATCCCAGTGCGCATGCTCCAAATTCTGTCAGTGAACGTCAATGACGTCACATCCCCATTCATGAACGTTTTACGCAAGCGACGCGATTATATTTTTTTCCGACGCGATGACGACGCCTATACTTAACATAGGATACTCCACTAGGGGGTTGCTTTATCTATACGTCGCGTATTGCTTCCGGAAACGTCGTAAAGTCACTGCGTCGCGCCCGAAAAAGATCGTGAATTTCCGACTCCCGCTGATTAACATATTTTTCCAGCGTTAATCAGCGGGAACGCCCCCGGCGCCATTTTTAAGTTGAAGTAACGATGCAATGGCGAAATTCAATTACGCTGCTCGCATCGGAACTCCAACCCGGCGTTTCTTGTTTTCTGGTTACAGAAAACAAAAACGCCGGCTTAAAGCGACAGTTAGGCTGGAGTATCACAGATACTCCAGCCTAACTCTACCTGAATCTGGCCCATAAACTATAAATATCTCTTCGATAGAAGATCCATAGGATCCGCAATGAAAAACTTGTGCTCTAGGACCTCCTATCAAGAAGATATTTATACTCAATGGGCCAGATTCAGGTAGAGTTAGGCTGGAGTATCAGTGATACTCCAGCCTAACTGTCACTTTAAGCCGGCGTTTCTGTTTTCTGTAACCAGAAAACAAGAAACGCCGGGTTGGAGTTCCGATGCGAGCGGCGTAATTGAATTTCGCCATCGCATCGCAACTTTAATTTAAAAATGGCGCCGGGGGCGTTCCCGCTGATTTACGCCGAAAAAATATGTTAATCAGCGGGAATCGGCAATTCACGATCGTATTCGGGCGCGACGCAGTGACTTTCCGACGTTTCCGTAAGAGATAAAGCAGCCCCCTAGTGGAGTATCCTATGTTAAGTATAGCCGTCGTCATCGCGTCGAAAAAAAAAAAAATTTGCGTCGCTTGCGTAAAACGTCCATGAATGGGGATTTGACGTCATTGACGTTCACTGACAGAATTTGGAGCATGCGCACTGGGATGCATTGACAGTCGACGCATGCGCAGTACATTCGCCGCGGGATCGCGCTTAGTTTAAATAATACACGCCCCGTACCTGCCCAATTTGAATTCCGCCGGCTCATTTTCGATACGCTGCCGCAACTTTAGGAGCAAGTGCTTCATGAATAACAGCACTTGCTCCTAAAATTTCGCCAGAGTAACGTAAATGAGAAGCGTTACTCTAGCTTAAAGATGCTCCCATCTACCTGAATCTGGCCCAATATAGGCAACTAATATATAGACAATTCTGTAGGCAATTATTTACAATATTATTGAGTTACTCCCGTTAGAGGGTCATTGGTTGATCCCAATTTTGTATTGTATTGTTTTTATCAATATTTTCCTTTTCTTGTTTTATATGTATTTAGATGTTATTTCTTTGTGAAACATTACATTTTGTATTTTTATACTTATGTGCCTACAAAGTCAATTTTTCCCTCAATTCCTCCTGAATTGTTCTCTGTTTACATAACATTAGGATGTGGCATATTTGTTTATTAAGGATGTCCATTACCATCCAAGGGCAACAGTAATCAATTTTTTCCTTTACACGCACATGAACTTTAATGGCATCCCAGTCATAGTCTGTTGGGTTCAATATTGATTTGGCCCACCTTTTGCAGCTATAACAGCTTCAACTCTTCTGGGAGGGCTCCATAAGGTTTAGGAGTGTGTCTATGGGAATGTTTGACCATTCTTCCAGAAGCACTGTGATGTCAGGCACTGATTTTGGACAAGAAGGCCTGGCAGTCTCTGCTCTAATTCATCCCAAAGGTGTTCTATCGGGTTGAGGTGCAGGCCAGTCAAGTTCCTCCACCCCAAACCATGTCTTTATGGACCTTGCTTTATGCACTGGTATGCAGTCATTTTGGAGCAGGAAGGGGTCATCCCCAAACTTCCTACAAAGTTGGGAGCATGAAATTGTCCAAAATGTCTTGGTATGCTGAAGCCTTAAGAGTTCCCTTCACTGGAACTAAGGAGCTAAGCCCAACCCCTGAAAAACAACTTCACATCATAATCCCCCCTCCACCAAATGATGTTATAGCTGAAAAGGGTGGGTCAACCCAATGTTGAACCCCCCACGGACTAAGACTGGGATGCTTTTAAAATTCATGTGCGTGTAAAGGCAGGTGTTCCAATACTTTTGACAATATGGTGTATATAGATTATAGGACTCAACTGTTTTGTCATACTTAATGGTGATACTTGCATAATAAAAATAATTAATAAGGCAATATATCTGGTCTTGGGCCTAATGGTCTGGCAATATTGTTTTTCATTTATGAGTGAATATTACTTTAGTACTGAGTGTTTGAATATAATATGTGTTTGGATTACATGATACAATATGATAATAATTGCTCTTTTTTGCGACACTCATGAATCATTATAATGGTGTATCTTTTTTTCCCATCATTTTCTACGTTTTATTGAGAATAAAGGCTTACAGGTGTAGTAAAACAGAGTTATGGTGTATTTTTACCTCTTAGGATTTCTCAGATTTATTTTTTATTTTTTTATGTACTTGTATTCTCTCCCTGTTAGAGTAAAATCACAAGGCACAGAACCACTCTGACAGGCTCTGTGCATTTTGCCTACAATCTGCCCTGTCAGGCACAATGATCACCTGTTTATGTTTTCTGCAACACTGTTTATAAACTGGGCCCATTTACCCATCAGTTATAATATTTGGTAATATCCTGCCTTCATTGTGTTTAGCTGGTTAGTGGGCATGGAGGAGGAGGGAGTGGGCTGTCATTTATCACTGTATACACTAGGGTTGTCCCGATACCACTTTTTTAGGACCGAGTACAAGTACCGATACTTTTTTTCATGTACTTGCCGATACCGAATACCGATACTTCTTTTAAATGTCATGTGACAGTTTTCAAACCACAATACAGACTAAGGATATTTTCTTTAGAATTATGAAGAACGCTAACTCAAGACATTATAAAAGAATAAAAATGTTTTATTTGCTTGTCACGCAGTAGTAAAAAACTCAAAGAATTTTCACAGAACATCTTGATAAATACAAAAAAAGTATTCTATTTAGGTATCGGGAGCATTTGCGCGAGTACAAGTACTCCCGCAAATACTCGGTATCGGTCCCGATACCGATACTAGTATCGGTATCTGGACAACCCTAGTATACACCCACATGTGTGACTCTATAGTCAAATGGGCTTCTCACATGTGATAGGGAAAAAATGCTCAGCATAGAAATCTACGAAAAACTGAGCGTGTGCAGAGTTGTCACCACTTCTCTGCAAAACCCCTAGCTCCATTGGGGATATGGACAGAAGGTGCAGATAAATCGCAGCAGGATCAACCAGGTTTTTTGCAGAATACTGAAAACGAATCTCATAGTGATGACCGAGTATGAACAGCATGTAATACACCATTTGTTGATATTTTTTATGATGTGGGTTTAGTGACACTAAAAATGGAGCTTCAGATTCTTATGCCGCGTACACACAACTGTTTTTCGGGGTCTAGAAAAAAACAACGTTTTTCTCAACCTGATCATTAGACGGCCTTGCTGATTTAGTGTTAGTAAAAGACGATTTGCGCTTTTCTGTCTGTTAGGCCCCTTTCACATTGGGGCGGGAGCCGCGCTGTTGGGTATAGCGCCACTAAAAATATATACCGTTGGATTTGGAGTTGCGGCCACTAGCCGTGTGGTATTAACCCCCGCTAGCGGCAGTGAAAGGGTTAATACCGCCCACAATGCGCCTCTATAGAGGCACATTGCGGACGGTATTGCCACGGTTTCCCATTGTTTTCAATGGGAAGGAGTGGTGAAGGAGCGGTGAAGGAGCGGTATACACGCCGCTCCTCTCACCACTTCAAAGATGCTGCTGAAAGGAGATTTTTTTCTCTCCCGCCAGCGCATCGCCTCAGTGTGAAAGCCCTCAGGCTTTCACATTGAGGTTGCTTGGCAGGAGTTTTTCAGGCGGTATATCAGCACTATTTTTAGCGCTGTACCGCCTGAAAAACTCCTCAATGTGAAAGGGGCCTTCCAGCGTGATGAATGTGCTTACTCCATTATGAACGCTAGTTTTACCAGAACTTGCTTCTGAGCATGCGCGTTTTTTTCATGACGTTAAAGCTCACACACAATCATGTTTTACGACGTTAAAAACGACAACGTTAAAAACGTTGTGAAAAAATAGAGCATGTTCGAAATTTTTAATGCCCATTTTTTAGATCGTGAAAATGCTCTGAAGCCCACACACTATCGTTTTTAATGACATTAAAAAAAAACGGTCTCGTGTACGCAGCATTACAAACCTTGTTCTGACTAGTTCTCTTAACAAGAACTGCAATTAGAACTTTCTACTATGGAAGCTGCTAACCTCAAATGACCAGCGCCGATCAATGTTTGGACATGAATGAATATCTCCGATGCTAATTTAATTGATGAGAAATCATTAAGGCCCTTCGATATGGGACTTGCAAGCTGATCTGCATAGAAGCCAAACATAGAAGTCAATGCATTAGTGAGATATATGGCCACCTGGAGCCTTGAGATGTGTTGATAATCGTTTTGTAGATTCATATTATTTTGCAGAATGGTCTCTGAGGATTAAATGAGGAGGAACCCGGCGGTAATGTAAAGCAAACCGAAGTTTAGTTGTTTAAAAATTGAGCAGTTATCAGAATTAAAGGCAAAGTTTACCCTTTCTAGAAAAGAGCCTTTGCAGTCAGGGGGCCCCAGTAGAAATAAAAGAACGGTGCAGTTTTGTAAAGTGTTCATTATTTTATTGCCATACCTGTAGGCCTTTGTGGCCCCCCTGAAAAACTCCAAGTTAGCAGCCCCTACATCATGCCTTGTTGGTACAACCTGAAAGCAGTTGGACGCTCATTCCCAGTATTAAAAGCATAAAAACCAATAGCAGCAAAAACCAATACCAACAAGGTGGTACCATAAGTGTGCGCAGTCTATTCTATTAGGGTGTGCACCCCAAAGCTAAAACACACATTACCAATAACTCACAATGTTCTTTTAGAAAGGGAAGGGGCTGGTAAATTACATATTTTGCCGCCCCTTCCCCCACTCATCCTAAAACATCTCCGCAGCAACAGCCGACAGGAGAGGAGAGGAGGGAAGTCTTAAGCGCGTGGGGGGGCAGGGCAGTAGGTGGAATCTGTGCTGCACAGAATGATTAAAGTGTGCCTGGGCACATCTGGCACACCCTGTGCGCACGCCTATGGGGGGTACATTGGGGTTGCCAAGCAGGTCAACTTAGATTTTTTCAGCCAGGCTTCCAGGGAGGTGGTGGGGAAGGGGAAAAAATGGCGATAGGTAGGGCAATAGAATTAATTAAAATTTTACGTTTTTTAATACCTACTGGGGCCCCTTGACTGCATTTTCTGCAAATATAGTGGAACCTCGGATTACGAGCATAATCCGTTCCAGGAGAATGCTTGTAATCCCAAGCACTCGCATATCAAAGCAGAAACGAAAATACAGTTGCAATAAAAAGTATGTGAACCCTTTTGGAATGATTTGGATTTCTGCACAAATTGGTCATTAAATGTGATCTAAACCTTCATCAAAGTCACAACAATAGACAATCACAGTCTGCTTAAACTAATAACACACAAAGAATTAAATGTTACCATGTTTTTATTGAACATACCATGTAAGTATGTGAACCCCTAGACTAATGACATCTCCAAGAGCTAATTGGAGTGGGGTGTTAGCCAACTGGAGTCCAATCAATGAGATGACATTGGAGGTGTTGGTTACAGCTGCCCTGCCCTATAAAAAACACACGCCAGTTCTGGGTTTGCTTTTCACAAGAAGCATTGCCTAATGTGAATGATGCCTCGCACAAAAGAGCTCTCAGAAGACCTACAATTAAGAATTGTTGACTTGCATAAAGCTGGAAAGGGTTATTAAAGTATCTCCAAAATCCTTGCTGTTCATCAGTCCACTGTAAGACAAATTGTCTATAAATGGAGAAAGTTCAGCACTGCTGCTACTTTCCCTAGGAGCAGCCGCCCTGTAAAGATGACTGCAAGAGCACAGTGCAGATTGCTCAATGAGGTGAAGAAGAATCCTAGAGTGTCAGCTAAAGACTTACTTAAAGTCTCTGGCATATACTAACATCCCTGTTAGCAAATCTATGATACGTAAAACACTAAACAAGAATGGATTTCATTGGAGGATACCACAGAGGAAGCCACTGCTGTCCACAAAAAACATTGCTGCACATTTACAGTTGGCACAAGAGCACCTGGATGTTCCACAGCAGTACTGGTAAAATATTTTGTGGACAGATGAAACCAAAGTTGAGTTGTTTGGAAGAAACACACAACACTGTGTGGAGAAAAAGAGGCACAGCACACCAACATCAAAACCTCATCCCAACTGTGAAGTATGGTGGTGGGAGCATCATGGTTTGGGGCTGTTTTTCTGTGTCAGGGCCTAGACAGATTGCTATCATCGAAGGAAAAATGAATTACCAAGTTAATCAAGGCATTTTGCAGGAGAACTTAAGGCCATCTGTCCACCAGCTGAAGCTCAACAGAAGATGGGTGTTGCAACATTACAACGACCCAAAGCATTGAAGTAAATCAACAACAGAATGGCTTAAACAGAAGAAAATACGCCTTCTGGAGTGGCCCAGTCAGAGTCCTGACCTCAACCCGATTGAGATGCTGTGGAATGACCTCAAGAAAGTGATTCACACCAGACATCCCAAAAATATTGCTGAACTGAAACAGTTCTGTAAAGAGGAATGGTCAAGAATTACTCCTGACCGTTGTGCACGTCTAATTTGCAACTACAGGAAATGTTTGGTTGAAGTTATTGCTGCCAAAGGAGGTTCAACCAGTTATTAAAGGGGTTGTAAAGGTACACGTTTTTTTACCTTAATGCATCCTATGCATTAAGGTAAAAAAACATCTCACAGCACCGCCCCCCCCCGAGCCCCCGTTGTACTTACCTGACCGTTCGAATCTCCCGGGCGCGTCCACGTCGTCCTCTTCGGTTCCCAGCCTGGCCGTTGATTGGCTAGGCTGGGCGGATTGATAGCAGCGCAGCCATTGGCTAGCGCTGCTGTCAATCAGAGCGCATGACGCGGCGCGCCGGGGGCGGAGCCGAGTGATACAGTCGGCGGCTATGGCCGCCGCTGTATCACGGGAGCGCGCTCGCAAAAGCTTTCCTCCATGCGAGCGCCCTCGCATGAAGAGGGAACGCTTTTGCGAGGAGGAGCCCAGACAGCCGCCGAGGGACCCCAGAAGACAGCTTTCCGGGCCACTCTGTGCAAAACGAACTGCACAGTGGAGGTAAGTATAACATGTTTGTTATATTTTTTTTTAAAAAGCCCTGACTTTAGTGTCCCTTTAAATCCAAGGGTTCATATACTTTTTCCACCTGCACTGTGAATGTTTACATGGTGTGTTCAATAAAAACATGGTAACATTTAATTATTTGTTATTATTTGTTATTTAATTATATGTTATTAGTTTAAGCAGACTGTAATTGTCTATTGTTGTGACATAGATGAAGATCAGATCATATTTTATGACCAATTTGTGCAGAAATACATATCATTCCAAAAGGGTTCACATACATTTTCTTGCAACTGTAATTATTTCCACATTGACTTCTATGGCATGCAATACCGCATGTGGCTAGAGATGGGGGGAGGAACTGGAGTGCCTCTGAATTACTCATAAAGGCTTGGAAACAGCTCGGCTGAACTCAGAAAAATTGGAAAGGCTTGGAGTATTTCCGAGTTTTTCCAAGCGGCTCAGATCGACTCTGCTCGGCTCCGGCCCTCCCCCCCACCTCTGGCTAAATGCGGTATTGCACATCGCTGTGGCTTGAAAACCGAGTCAGGATTAAAAAAAAAAAATGCTTATATTGTGAACCGGTCGTTAACCGCATTACTTGTAATCAGATGGCCAAGTAGGAGTTTTTCAGAAAGACTCCTGGAGAAATGAAAAGGCCTACAAATACAACAATAAAAATAATAACACTTTTACAAAACTGCACAGTTGTTTTAAACTTACTGGGGCAACATTTGCCCCTGTTGGCCATCACAGTGATCACAAGGCAGAGAGCTACTCCGTCTGGCTCTGTACATTTCTAATCATTTTATGGGGAGGAATAAGAAGATATAACCATGCCAAAGGTGCAGCAGAAAACATATAGCACAGGGAGGAAGGTTTGTGATCACAAGTTGCAGAATGCCAGCTGGCCGCAAACCGGAAGCAGTGCGGTCGTTTTTATGGGGGTGCTAGACTAATTAACCTCTCAGCCTAGTCGGCCCCATAACACTGGCGCTACACTAACAGTGTAGCGTAAGCTGGCTGGGACTCTTTCCGTGCTGCCCCCCTGCAAAGTGGTGCCATAGGCCTGGGCCTTGTTGGTCTAGGCCAGGATACAGCACTGGTTGCACTACAGATGTCCCTTGACTTGGCATAGGTTCCGGGGGCACTGCCATTCTCACCCAACACCTAAGTAAACTCCATGTCTCTCAAAGCTTATCTCCATTGTTCCACCCTGCAATGCTAGCTTTTGAACACCAGCCTGTCCAACCCAAGCCTATCCTACCAGTGGGAGAAGGATTCTTAGAAAGTCTCTGGAAGAACTTTGGACTAGAAAGCCCTCCTGCAGCGTGGTTCTAAAGAAAACCTCCTAAAGCCTTTCTAACAACGGTACCAATGGTCTCATGAGTACTTTAAAATGAACATGAAATTCACATCATGATCATGAAATATTCACTGCAGAGACATTTTTATGCTTTTCTAGATGTCTCTGTGGTCTCCCTGCATTACAAAAAAAAAAGTTTCCATTCGAGGAATCAAACCATTGCCTGGCATGAACAGTTTGAACTCAATTGTGTGTCAGTGTACATTGTGGAAAAAATAAACATTAGATGTCTCTTGAGTTTTTGAGATCCAGTTCAAAAGATAGAAACATTTTGCAGACTTTTATTTTATGCTAGTATTGTAGATATAAGTCTGCATGAATCTTATGGGGACTCTGCATGCATGTGCATGTCAGATGATAATGGGGTCTGCTAAGGGTCTAATGCAGTGGTTTCCAAACTGCAGCCCCTTGCTGGCCTTTATCCAGCTCCTTGGGGCATTGTTTCATCCACTGATACCAGAATTACAGTAGGGCAAAATTTCCACCACTGACCACCAATGAAGGGGCACAATTCCTCCCAATGACGCCAACGATGGGGCATAATTCTTCCCAATGGTACCAAGTATGGGGCACAATTAATCCCAATAACATCAACAATGGGGCACAATTCTTCCCAATGATACCAATGAAGCAGCACAATTTATCCAAATGACCCCAACAATGGGGTTCAATGACATCTATGATGGGGCACAATGCCTCCCACTGACACCAACGATGGGGAATTGTCTGTGGCAAAATTACTGTTCACAGATGCTCTCCATCCAATCTAATTCCCTATAACACGATCGGAATTTCTGATGGACTTTTCCGATCCTGTGTAGCCCCATCGGAGTTTTTTCATCAGAAATTCCGATGAATTCCATCAGAGTTTAGATATAGAACATGTTCTATTTTTTTTCCTAATGGAATTCCGATGTGATTTGACCAGGCAAAAGCCGATCGTGTGTACGCGGTATGACAGAGCTTGAGCTATTTTGCAAAGAAGAATGGGCAGAAATGCCACTCTCTAGATCATGGGTCTTCAAACTACGGCCCTCCAGTTGTTCAGGAACTACAATTCCCATCATGCCTAGTCATGTGTGTGAATGTCATAGTTTTTTACAATGCCTCATGGGATGTGTAGTTCTGCAACAGCTGGAGGGCCGTAGTTTGAGGATCCCTGCTCTAGATGTACAAAGCTGGTAGAGACATCCCCAAAAAGACTTGCAGCTGTAATTGCAGTGGAAGGGGGTTCTACAAAGTATTGACTCAGGGGGGGGGCGCCATACAAATGCACGCCACACTTTTCACATATGTATTTGTAAAAAATAAAATAAAAATTATTTATCATTTTCCTTCCATTTACATTGACATTTTTGGTTGTAACATGACAAAAAGTGGAAAATTTCAAGGGCAATGCATACTTTTTCAAGGCACTGTACTATTGACTTCTATGGGTGGAAATGCATGAAAGTGGACAAAAAAAATTGACCTGAGCTCCTTTTAAAAATGTACTGCAGCGCAGCATACATATATGAACAGGTTCTATCTATAACATTGCCTTTAACATATACATTTTAGCACTCTCTAATATGAATGTTATAACGTAAAGCAATGGATGTGCAATAAAAAACAATGTTATTCAATGAGCATGATTAGATCTAGGCAGTGCGGTTTGAAAAATGAGGCATGTCCATTTTTCTGTGTATTTTCATGCGCTATGACGTCCACCTAAATCATGAAAATGCATGTAAATGCATTACAATGAGCATTAGAAAACAAACTAAAAAATGGCAAACATAGACACAGATAGACGTGACCCTGACCTGAAGGAAGCTTGCAAATATAAAAATAAAATAGTTTTTTAGTTTTTTTACAAAAAGTTGTTGCAATTTAACCACTCGATCTCCTTCTTGACCATGCCTTTTTTTTTTTTTTTTGCTATTTAGTACTGCGCTAATTTAACTGGTAATTTTGTGTTCATGCAACGCTGTACCCAAATAAAATTGATATTATTTTTTTTACACAAATAGAGCTTTATTTTGGTGGTATTTGATCACCACTGGGTTTTTATTTTTATTTATTTATTATATATTTTTTTTATTTCAGGTACCATATATACTCGAGTATAAGCCGACCTGAATATAAGCCGAGGCACCTAATTTTACCACAAAAAAATGGGAAAATGTATTAACTGGAGTATAAGCCTAGGGTGTCCATCTGCATGCCTCACTATGCCTCACTGTGTCCATGCCTCACTGTGTCCATGCCTCACTGTGTCCATGCCTCACTGTGCCCATGCCTCAGTGTGCCCATGCCTCACTGTGTCCATGCCTCACTGTGACCATGCCTCACTGTGCCCATGCCTCACTGTGCCCATACCTCACTGTGCCCATGCCTCACTGTGTCCATGCCTCACTGTGCCCATGCCTCACAGTGCCTCACTGTGTCCATGCCTCACTGTGCCCATGCCTTACTGTGTCCATGACTAGACTTACGTTTAACATGGGAGTATATAGAAGGGGTGACCGGCTTTGAAAAAAACGGTGCTCTCCGGCCGTAGGTCCCCCAGACAGCAAACTTTGCATACTTGTAGAGAACTGGGGCTACATGTGTGCTAAGTTTCGGGTCCAGGGGACCTACGGCCGGCTAGTACCGGGTCCCCAAATCCAGGAGATCAGGCGCAAATAGGTGACTCGAGTATAAGCCGAGGGGGGCATTTTCAGCACAAAGAAATGTGCTGAAAAACTTGGCTTATACTCGAGTATATACAGTACTTAAATAGCACCGTCAATTTACGCACTGCTTTATATATACATTGTACATTATTAATAAAAAATACCTGACATTTTGAAAAAAAAAAAAAAATATATATATATATATATATATATATATATATATATATATATATATATATTACTTTCTTCTATAAAACATATCCAATAAAAAAAAATCTAATTTCTTTATAAATTTAGGCAAAAATGTATTTGGTAAAAAATAAAAAAGTACATATTAATTGGTTTGTGTGAAAGTTATAGTATCTACAAACTATTGTATTGTATTTTGAATACTAGTAATGACGGTGATCAGCGTCTGTAGCCGCATTCTGCCGAGAACCTCAGCCGTGTGTACGCTCTCAGCGAGCCCCGCCCGTCGGAAAACCCATCGAGCAAATAGAGAACAGGTTCTCTATTTGCTCGACGGCACGTCGGGATAAATGGCTGGTTGCCTTTCCCGACGGGCGGGTCGCCTATTCTGACGGCCGGCAGAGAACCTCGACGGGCGGAACGATGTGTTCTGCCCATCGACGTTCTCTGCCGTGTGTACGGGGCCTTATAGTTGCACTGTGATAGTGCAGTGAGCAATCTGAAACTAACTGACGCGGGCTGGGAGGTATATTAACTCACTGACATCACCAGTGACACTAATACATTGATCAGTGATAATACTATACACTGTCACTGTACTAATTACACTGGCTGGAAAGGGGTTAACATCTCAGGGTAATCAAGGAATTAAGGGTGTACCTAACAAGTGTTAATGCGTGTAATATGTGCTTCTTTTTTACTAAATATCTGTTTGTTCCTTCTTCCTGCTTTACAGAGAGAAGAAACACACAGATCGTTCCCTCTGTACAGAGCTCTGTGTGTTTGTCGACACAGGGCTCTGGGGTATGACTGGACACAGCCAATTAATAGGTTTCAGCCATGAACCATTGTCTGAAACCCATTGACTAAATCCCACTGTGTCCAATCACAGAAGGAGGGGGGCATGAGACACCGCCATCTTAAATAAGATTGCCGGTGTTGTGATGAGAAATGCCCCTTGTCGAATAATGCCTGCCCTGTCATGCACAATCGCAGCGTAGTATGGAGCTGCCGAAATCCGTCGAACATTGGAATATGTTCCCGATGCTCGTACAAGGCTGCAAAGGACAGACATGTACATGATGGGAGCGTGTGAGGGGCGGATGGCAACAAAAGGGGGCGTATTTTGTAATGATGGGCAGTGCTGTTAAGATGGAGGCGGAATTTGTCACGAAACTCAAACACATCTCCTAAACAAATATATCGCTGCTATTCTTCCTACACGAGTTAAGGGCAACACGTGAAGGAAGAATAGCAGAGATATATTTGTTTAGAAGATGTGTTTGAGTTTCGTGACTAATTATGGCCCCATTTTAACAGTGTTGCCCATCATTACAAAATACGCCCCCTTCTGTTGCCATTCAACCCTCACATGCTCCCATCATGAATACATCCACCCCTTGCAGAGTTGCACAAGCATCAGGAGTGTGCAGGTGCGTGTGGCACAATGACGTCTTTTGTGCGCAGGCGCCGTGTACAACTGATCCTAAATTACGATGTTCGGACACTTCCGGCGGCTCCGTACTGCGCAAGCGCTGCACCTGTGCAGTACCGGATGGGCATTATTTGATGGGGGGGCATTTCTTGCCACAACACCTGTTGTGCCTTCCTAAAGAACCACAACCGGCTCCACAATGTGAATGGTCCCGCAGCCTGCAGAGACATGTTCCAGAAGAATGTGGGAGAAGAGGGGGTGAGGAAAGGGTCGTCTTCATAGCCTAGGCAAGGCTTGCAGAAGTGGGTGCCAAAAACAATGTGGCACTCATTCCCCCAAAAAATAACTTAAATCTATATTTGGAAGTCGGCTTCCGGGTACTTCTCCCCGCGGGAGTAGGCGTTTCTATGCTGAGGAGGCATGTCATCTGGGAGGTCGCCCAGATGATTGACGTTGTTTCAGAAAAAGTTCTCCCTGGCGGATAAGGCCCCGCCCCCTGTATTGCGTAGGCGCATCACGAGTCACAGCATTTCCGAAAGAAGCCAAACATGCAGAGTTGTGAGTCAGCTCTATACGGCGCCTGCGCACCGACTAGTAGCCGTGTAGAGCTGACTGTGCAGGCGCTGTATAGAGCTTCTTCATGTTCGGCTTCTTTCGGAAACGCCGTGACTTGTGACGCGACTACGCAATACGGGGGCGGGGCCTTATCCGCCGGGGAGAACTTTTTCTGAAACGACATCAATCATCTGGGTGACCTCCCAGATGACATGCCTCCTCAGCATAGAAATGCGGACTGTACATGTTAGAAGTATAAAGAAGTTGGTCTGATAAATGTTATTTGGGTGAACCTCCGCTTTAACTCATTATTAACAATTTTTGAACCGTAATTAGTTCTTATTAACTAATTTCTCCCCTCTCCCCTTCTTTTGCTTCTTTTTTTTTCTTTTTTTTCTTTACTATGCTTGCTATGATTTTAGAAGCTGGTAAAGGGGAAACAGGGAGGGGCAATTTCTGGGCAAATTAGCTTTTTCCTCTTCGAAACATTAGAGGTTGTGAGAGACACCAATGAAAAATTGTTTTATTAGTGGGGGGGGGGGGGAGGTTAGAACATCTGTAAAGTTTTTATTGCTATCTGTGTCTTCCCGTTTCAGTGACCCCACCCCCCTGAGTTCTGTCATATGACTATAAAATGGGAACTTCACCCAATGACACCACAGACGGCAATAACCAACAGAAGTAAAACTTCTTTTTTTCCAGTGAAGTTACTGTGAGAATCCTTCATATTTTGCACATCTGTGAGTTGATAACAGGTGCACTTTAATGGTTCAGGATAAGTATTCCATTTTATTAAAAGCCTACAAAATAATCACTTGGTAGAATGACAGCCCAGCCCTGCAGCAAGGATTTTTCATAAGAGCATGCTTTTATGTTCCTGTCTGAAGTGCTCTGCTTAGAGGCAGCGCGGCATAAAACCAAGGACATCAATTCCATGCTGTACGTCTTCAATCTCCCTTTTCATCCATCTTCTCTATAGTGCAGTGTTAGCCAATACATAGGAGACTTTCCTGTAAAGTGGAAGCTCTACTTAAATTCTGGCAGCAAAGTGATGGTATAGTAGGAACTTTACCATAATTCAGCCGCATCGATCACGCTAAAATGCAAAAGAGTGCTGCTGGATTGCACAACATGCTACAATGTTCTGTTTGCATCTGAGATCCAGAGCCACAGAGTTACTTATATTATGTCAATTCTATCAATGCAAATTTGCTCAGAGTATATACAGTATGTACTTACACCTGACATACATGACATGTTAAGGACCAATCCTCAGTTAGTGACCACCCCTTGAATAACCTCCCCCACATCCCACTTTTCCAATAAACGACTGAGAACGTTGTGGAGTAAAATTGGCCTTACGGCCTATTTATTTGACAAATTCTATAATTAACATAAATAACCGTTTTTTTTTTTTAAATAAATTTATACAAAACTTTACAACATCCTGGTGGTCTAAGAGACCACAACTCCAATTGGACAGTGACCTACATGTTAACTCCTTCCTGGTAAGCCCTCGTTGACCGAAAGGTACCTGTAACCCCCATACCACCTATGGGTGTCACCGTTTTCCTAAAACTTTCTGCCTTTTCTCCTCTTCCAGAGACCCAACACCGCCCCCCTTTCCTGCCTGCAACCTGGGGAGGGCGGGTGGGACGCTTCTCGCTGATGTAAAATGAAGGAGTGACGAAACGTCACTTCCTCCCTACCCGACTGTTCTCCCAGCAGCCCCTACTTTCCCTGAGCCATTCCTACTCCCTTAAAGCAAACCCCATTCTAAAAGCTGTTTCCCTGAACTGTCCCTCCCTGTCATGCCATCCCTCCTCCTATTGTTTCCCTATCAGCTCAGGGACTCTCTGTATATGCAAAACACGTATTATTTGTATCATGACATTTTCTATTTAAAGCTGAAAACATGTGTAGTGCTACCCCTGTAAAGACTACTGGGTCTTCCCAAATAGTACAGAGGCTACCTACAAGCACAAGCACCAGTCCACACACACACCAGCTTCGATAACTCTCCACTGAGCAGGCGGATGACAAATCCCTCTCTACTCACTGAGTAGGGAGGGGCTTGTGTAGCGCTGCTGTCTCCTATGAAGAGATCTGATGAAAACGGACAGCATTTCCCTTTTAAATCAGATCTCACCCGATCCGATCCGCCATTGACGGATGAGGACGTATCGTCATACGTCTGATTTTGGCGGATCGGATCGAGTCGTATGTCAGTGGACATGTCTTCGCTGACATCTGACGCTCCATAGGCATGCATCGAGCAGCCGTTCAGGTCCGCCGACAAAACTGACAGGCGGACCTGAATGTTTCCGACCATGTGATAGGGGCCTTATGGAAAGGGCCAGGGACTTTTTTCTGTTTTTTGGTTCCATAGACTTTATTGGATCAAAAATGTGTTTTAAAAAATGCTAAATGCACCAGGAATATGCAATCTGAAACTTGCATAGGTGTGAACCAGGCCTCGTATTACTTTCTTTCATTAAATAAATACAATTGTGTTTCTCTCAATTTTAGTTTGTATGCTGAAATAAGTGTAAGGCTGGATTCACACCTATGCAGTTTTAGTGCTTTTTGCATTTTGCATATTTTCACTACAGCCCATTTGACATTGTTTCCTATGGAACACGTTTTGTATGTAATGCATTGGTGTGAATCCAGCCTGAATGAGAGTCAAAGGGATTGGTTATAGTAAGTGGTCACCAGGGGCGGACTGACCATTGAGGAACTCGGGCACTGCCCGAGGGCCCCATGCCACTAGGGGGCCCCATCAGGGTTGCCAGGCTCAGTAAAACCAGGGACAGTATGTAAAAATCTGTGTTTTTTTTTACATCTGTCCCTGATATGCCCAAAACCCACATGCTTTTGATGTGAAAATCCTGAGATTTTAGCTGCCCCGCCTCTGTACTGCCACCTGGCTTGGTGGCCATCTGTAAGCCTGGGGGCCCCATAATCTTCTATTGCCCCAGGGCCCCATGAATTGTCAGTCCGCCCCTGGTGGTCACAGGAGTCTGGGAGATCACGGTGCAGTAGTGCCAAAATTCTGGATTTCAATTACTTCCTTCTTTATCTTGCACATAAACTCCAAACCTCCACCTTTTTTGGGGTACTGGTGACATGAAAAAGCCCTACGATTGTCACGACTGATGACATGATTTTTTTTTTTTGAACATCCTCTTTAAGGCCCCTTTCAGACGGAGGGCAGTTTTGCTGCAATTAAAAACATGTACTGTATTTATTGGGTATTTTTTACCCTGAAAATAGAGGGTAAACTGTGCCTGCGTGTTATACGCAGGGGGCTTTGGAAAGTTTTTTCCTGAAACTTCCCTCTTAAAGTTAGGGTGCGTGTTATACGCCTGTGCGTGTTATACGCTGATAAATACGGTAATTTTTCAGTGAAATTCAAGGCTCTGGGCACTGCGATTAGCTGCATTTGTACACTGCGATTACGTGCAGTTACATGCGGCCGCGTTTAGCTGCGGTAGTCATTTCCATAGCAACCCTTTTTTTTTTATTATTATTATGTGCTTCCTGTCCTTTTTTTTCTTCCTCACCCTGCTATCTGCAGTTGACACAAAAGACTGCGATTACCTGCGGTTAAGTGCATATAGCTGCGCTAAATCGCACCTGGACGCATTCAATTACATTTTTTCTATTCGCACCAAACCGCATGCAATGAAATCGCAGCTAAACGTTGTGTGTGAATGGGGCCATAGGAAAGCATTGTGTAGCTGCGGTAGAAAACTAGAAAATCTGCAGCTAAGAGCACCATTCTATCCGTCTGTGTGAAAGGCGCCTAAAACATCCTTTTAATAAATCAATCATTTTTACTACACCACATTCTGAAATACAAATAGAGGCCTAGGAACTCATAAATGTATTCCCTGCGCTAGACACGGACCTCAGCTATTATTGAATGCTGTAGTCCAATCCTTCAGACTTGCTATATCACCTGACCCACTTGTTTTTTTAAAAAAAGAGCTGCAGCTAAAAGTGACTACATTGCAAGCAGGAATAAAATGGTTAAACAGGTTAGGTAGGCAAAATATAGAAACAGTCTTAATGAGATTGATCAGTGTTACCGGTATGACTGAGGAGGCATGTTTTATTCATTAGTGCCCGTTTTTTCACCGTTTACATAGCTGTTCACACCTGTCTGCAACTGGATTCACATTCTGTTAATCGGCAATAATAGGTTGTGTCAGATTGCCTGGGAAGCTAGAAAAAGATATTTGCGTCTACAGAGAGTCAAAGAGAGGACAGCAGTAAACGAATCTTCAATCAGATGGCATGGAGCCAGCCTGCTCATTCTGTGTGTAGATCTCAATCAGTCCCAAGCAACAAGATGGATTACATGCTAGAGAACATACTTGTCAAAACAAAGATTTCATATCACTGATAGATCCCTACTGTGACAATAATGAGTTCTTATGAATTAAGAAGAAGGGAAGGAGTTATACTGAACCCAGTGCAACCCTTATTTTTCAAAAGTCAGAGTCAAAATCATCAGATTGAGCAGTGAGCTTCAGACACAAAGCCGGCCCTTATAAATCACATTCTAGTCACAGCTATTTTGAGAGGACAGGGCCCAGGTTGTTAAACCTATTTGAAGGATATCTCCTAAACCAGGGCTAACAGCTGTAAAATTGCCATGTCATAAAGCAGGGCTCTCAAAAGGCTGTATTATGGTCCACTTGACCATAATACATTTGAGTCTGGATTTACCTAACATGAAACTGTCCTTTCATACAATCCAGACCACATACGCTACACATAATCCATAATTACATTATGATAAAATTACAACTAACATTCAAAACTAGCATCTACGTAATTGTACTGATTATCTTGATACCAAACATTCCAATGCTATAATGATTGACAGGCAAATAATTGGGCACATTAAAGTGGATGTAAACCCTCAAGCCGCGTACACACGGCAGAGAACCTCGACGGGCAGAACACATCGTTCCGCCCATCGAGGTTTTCTGCCGGCCGTCAGATTCGGCGACCCGCCCGTCGGGAATGGCAACCAGCCATTCATCCAGGCGGGCCGTCGAGCAAATAGAGAACATGCTCTCTATTTCTGCTCGACGGCATTCCCGACGGGATGCTCGCCGAGAGCGTACACACGACCGAGGTTCTCGCTGGAATGCAGCTTCCAGCGAGGTTCTCGCTGGTTTCTAGCGAGAACCTCGGTCGTGTGTACGCCGCCTCAGGCCTCATACACACGACCGAGGAACTCATCGTAAATGAAACATCGTTTTCCTCGGCGAGTTTCTTGTCAGACTTGTCGAGAGCTTTCCTTGCATGCACACTGTCAAGACAAAATCTCGTCGTTCTCAAACGCGGTGACGTACAACATGTACGACGGTACTATAAAGGGGTAGTTCGATTCCACTGGTGCCATCCTTGGGGCTGTTTTTGCTAATCTTATGTTACTACGTGTTAGTAAAAGTTTGGTGAGAGAGACGATTCACGCTTTTCAGTCTGTTACAGCGTGACGAATGTGCTATCTCCATTACAAACGCTACTTTTACTGAAGGTGCGCTCCCGTCTCATACTTAATTCTGAGCATGTGCGGGTTTCTAAGCATACACACGAACGTGTTTCTTGTCGTAAACCAGACTCCCGACGAGAAAACATGTTCTCTTTTTTTCTCATCGAGATCCACGACAGCTTTCTCGACGAAAAACATACACACGACCGCTTTTCTCGGTTGTGTGTACGAGGCTTCACATATACCCAGTGAAGTGAAAAGCCTCAGATTATACACAGAGATGAAACAAATCCTCCTGCAAAAGTTTTACTTATGCAGTCTTCCCCTTTTTGCACCCTTTCAAAAGTGAAGATCATGTTAAAAACCTTTCTTCATCTTTCAGCTGCACAGGAGGATACTGCACTTGCACTGTGTGAGGGCTAAATGAAGGAAAGGGACACACCTCCTCTCCACATAGACAGAGGAACGAAAGAACATGCAGAGCTGTATTCTGAATAGACTCATGCTGATAACAGAGGAAGGAAACACCAGAGAGAAACAACACTTAAAGCTTAAAGCTTTCAGTAAACACTGCAGATATATATGGTTTGTTCAAATTTCATGAATGGGGTTTACAATCACTTTACTTCTCCTAGGCAATATAGTTATCTGATATACATCATATTAGGGGTGAGCCAAACACCCCCGGTTCAGTTTGCACCAGAACATGCAAAAAATTTGTATGAACATGTGAACACCATTAAAGTCTGTAAGTGTGAGGTGTGGACTTTGGCCAAGCATGGCTCTCACAGCAGAGCGACCTGTGATTGGCCAAGGCATGCAGTTCAGGTGCATGCTTTGGCCAATCATCAGACATCAACACACTGCAAACTCGCAGTGCTTTTTGGGGCATTCTGCAGCGCTTGAATTTGCCACGAACGCCCCATAATGTTCGGTATTTGCCAAACGGGCGAACACCCAATCTTCAAGTCGAACTTCGTTCAACTCGAACATCGAGCTCATCCCTACATTACACTTAGTCTCTATCAAATTATGATTTTGTCCTTGGCAAAAATACTTTGGTTGTTGGACAGTAAAACACAATCTGCAAGAAAAAGCGATATGGTTAGAAATACTGGCATAGAGGAGGTGGCCACTGAACTATAATAAAACACTTTAACATCCCATATGCATACTGCTCAGACCTTTTTATTTTGTCCTGCAATTTCTCTAAATGTTCTCTTTCGGAAAAGATGGCTGCAGCTGCAGTTCATCAGCTCTCAATTTTCCATCAAAGGCATGGTGTATTGTTAAGGGTCATTCATGAGAGATGGTAAACTTAAAACATCAGATTGGACTGGCAACCAAAGACCAGGCAAACCTTTTTAAGTACTTATCATCGCACAGAATTTCTGACATGATCAACACAGATGTCAACCTTGGGAGAAATATACCATGGAGATGAAGTTGCAAAAGTGGGAGTGGTTGATTTAATAAGGAGTGCGGCTTAGTTGATTAGAGAGACTCACTTTTCAGTATAAAAGTTCCAATCCCTATACAAAGACTTTCTCATGCAGACCGTCTTTGTAATAATTATCATCTCTGAAAACACAGGGATTATCAAATGTGATCCTTTACGCAATAAATACTCAAGATTTCACCTGCATTTGCATAGAAACACAATTACTGTATTTATTTGTGTAACGGTCACCACCGCTTACGACCTTCCATCCAACCACGACAAGCTTATCTAACACACTCTGACAATCTTGCATACACGATCCATATCCATTCCCATAAACAAGACGAGACTCAAGCTCTGCACTTGCTTCAAAGATATGACAATTTATTGGTATTTTCTCAGCTTCTTATACAGTCTCAAGCATAATGCAGTTAATCACAGGACAATGTAGTCTCCACCCCCCTTCACACCATGGGGGGCTTCAATCACACTCTAAAAGGCATTCAGGTAAGCTAACCATGTAGACTTGTCGGCACCGCATTTTCAATAGTGTTCAATTAACCTTGAATAATACACAGACATCTAGTTGAATAAGTTATCTAGACAACTTTATCACACAATGGCAGAGTCTTGTGAGAGTGGGTGCAATCAACACCTTCAACGGAATGTCTTTACAGTGAATAGCCAACACCTTAAGATATTTCAATAGCATATTATACAAAGGTATGACTCACTCTGGTCTTGTAGACCTGAATTAACACCTTTCCAAATCATGTGTGCCCAGATTGAATAGCTAACAGCTTTTGATATTTGAAGACATCCTGCAAACATGAATTATTATTAACCACTTAAGGACCCCCGCACGCACATATACGGCCACAACATGGCTCGTACAGGCACAAGGGCGTAAATTTACGTCCCCGCCTTCGTGCGGTTCGGGGGTCCCATCGGGACCCCCTCCGCGGCGTGCGGGGGTCCCCCTGGCTCCGGGAGCGATCCGGGACGAGCGGACGGATGTCAGTGTTTACCCGCCCCCCCGCGATCGCTCCCAGCCAATGCGCGCGCTCCCCTTTGTGTCACTTCCTCCTCCTGTGTAAACACAGGAAGGGGGAAGTGATGTAATCTCCCATCGCAGCGGTATTTCCAACCGCTGCGATGGGAGAAACACCTCACAGTAAGTGTGCACCAACACTACACTGACATACACACACATAGGCATACTTAACCCCTTGCGATCTGCCCCCCCACCCCCCCTGTCACAGTGTCACTGAATGCAGTGATCTAATCACTGCATTTAGTGTCAGTGTGACAGGCAGTGTAAAATCAGTTAGTGTTAGGTTCAGGATAGCCCCCCCACCCCCCCTAATAAAGTTTTAACCCCCTGATCACCGCCCTAGTTAACCCTTTCACTCCCTATTGCCAGCGTCACTAAGCGATCATTTTTCTGATCGCTGTATTAGTGTCGCTGTTCCCGCTAGGTAGCTATTTTTTTTTATCGCAATTTTTTTTTTTTACTAAAGACATGTGGCTAAATACATTTTGGCCTAAATGTTTGACTAAAATTTAGTTTATTTGATTTTTTTTTAACAAAAAGTAAAAAATAGTGTTTTTTTTTTCAAAAATGTCGCTCTATTTTTGTATATAGCGCAAAAAATAAAAATCGCAGAGGTGATCAAATACCACCAAAAGAAAGCTCTATTTGTGGGAAGAAAAGGACGCAAATTTTGTTTGGGAGCCACGTCGCACGACCACGCAACTGTCTGTTAAAGCGACGCAGTGCCGAATCGCAAAAACACCTTGGGTCATTTACCAGCGTATTGGTCCGGGACTTAAGTGGTTAATGTCCCTTATTAATGTCTTCTGTAATATATGAATTATGATTCTTTGTCACCCTATGGCCCTAGTGGACATAAGGTGACCCTAGACATAGGAATATCTCAGTCTGTCACGGGCCATTCCGTTACATCTCTCCCCTTTCGGTGGGACACGGACACAGGTGGTAACCCCAAACGGGTTGACTCCAAAGTCCGTCAGTAGTTCCAGTCCTCCAATGCTGGTATCCATACTGTACCCCAAATAAATGGCTCCAAATTGAGCATTACTCATCCCGCCAACCTCTGCCTCTCTCAGAGAACACACCTGCCGCTGGGGAGACGGCAGGGTGGCTGGGCTCAGTCCATCATGCTGTTGGGGGTCTGGGCCAACTGCCCCCCCGTCCCATCCACTGGTGCTTGGTGAAAACCCCCCGGTGCTTGCAAAGCAAAGCAGACATCCTCCTGTCCCAGTCCTGTACCATTTTCTGGGGTTGTGCCAGTGGAGACTGAAGTCCCATCCACTACCCCAGGAACCCCCTCTTCTGTTAGTGAGGAGCAGAGGCCTATGACACTCTGCTCTGTTGCCAGCTCTTCCGCTGGGTTGCTGTGAGTGAAGACCACAGTCCCATCCACTACCACATGGTCCCCCTCTTCTGTTAGTGAGGAGCAGAGGCCTGGGGCACTCTGCTCTGTTGCCAGCTCTTCCGCTGGGTTGCTGTGAGTGGAGACCACAGTCCCATCCACTACCACAGGGTCCCCCTCTTCGGTTAATGAGGAGCAGAGGCCTATGACACTTTGCTCTGTTGCCCGCTCTTCTGCTGGGTTGCTGTGAGTGGAGACCACAGTCCCATCCACCACCACAGGGTCCCCCTCTTCCGTTAGTGGAGAGCAGAGGTCCGTGACCCTCTGTTCTGTTGCCAGTGATTCAGCTGGGGGTAAAAGCTTTACCACCTCAGCTTGTTGTTGGAGAGAGGGGCCAACCGCCCCTGCTTCTCTGGAACTCCACACCATCCGCTTTGGCTTTAGGGAAGGCAATCTCCGTATTTTCCACTGCCGATTCATCAGCCAGGAGTTCACAGTTGTCATATGAACTTTCCTCATAGTCCCAGCAATGGGAGCCCCACCCTGCTGCTGAGCGGAGTCTAGCAGCTGTCTGTAGGCGACCTCCAGCTCCCATTCCCGAATGGCCAGAAATTCCAAATCTTCCTGTGACCAGTGGCCTCCCGAGATATTCAATATTTCCTCTCTGTGCTCCATTATGTCCTCCAAGCGCCACTCCCGTCCATCCCCGAAGTCTGGATCACTGGACATCCTCCAATACAATAATCCCAGGCCATCATAGTCATGGCCTTCTGTGGGGCTGTCATCTGCTGGCCACGGGCACTCTTGGGCTACATACCACTGGAGGGCTCTGTAGCTTTCATCCAGCTGCATCTCTGCCACGGATCAGCCTGCTTAACTCAGCTGTCCACTCCTGCTTCGGTTGTTTCCCCAACAACAGCATTTGTACGTCATACTGTGGCCAGTACCTTGCATAGATGGAGGGCAGGACCTTTCCTTGGTTTTGCTGCTCCCGAGCTAACGCTTCCTTCCTTGGCACCAAATCACATCCGACCATCCCAACAGGACCTCCTCTGATACTGGTCCTCTATGCTGTATCCGCATCTCTTGTAACCTTCTTTGGAATTCCTCTTCCATGGAGACTGGTATCTGCACCTCTCCTCTCCCTTTAGCTGGTGCTGCTGTGACTTCAGCTGCTGCAGCACTTCTTCGCTGTAGCAAGGTGGCATTCAGAGCCGCAATAACTCGGTCCCTGATCTCCGGTGGAGGGTTAGGACCATAATGTGCCAGTCTTAGGTTAACAGCCTGATCAAAACTTTTTTCCTCGGGTGTCCTGTCTGTTAGGGCGGGCCTTTTAGCTCTATCCATTTCGACCAGTTCTGCGATAATGTCCCTTTTCTTACGGTTGCTGGCCGGTCTGCCCCAGCTCTCCAGTAAGTCCATGAGGGAAGAGAGCTTCATCCGTTCATACACCGTCTCCATTGTCATGTGCCCTTGTAGCTGTCCTTCTGATGATGGAATCATCCCACTGCTGTACCACCAAATGTAACGATCACCACCGCTTACGACCTTCCATCCAACCACGACAAGCTTATCTGACACACTCTGACAATGTTGCATACACGATCCATATCCATTCCCATAAACAAGACGAGACTCAAGCTCTGCACTTGCTTCAAAGATATGACAATTTATTGGTATTTTCTCAGCTTCTTATACAGTCTCAAGCATAATGCAGTTAATCACAGGACAATGTAGTCTCCACCCCCCTTCACACCATGGGGGGCTTCAATCACACTCTAAAAGGCATTCAGGTAAGCTAACCATGTAGGCTTGTCGGCACCGCATTTTCAATAGTGTTCAATTAACCTTGAATAATACACAGACATCTAGTTGAATAAGTTATCTAGACAGCTTTATCACACAATGGCAGAGTCTTGTGAGAGTGGGTGCAATCAACACCTTCAACGGAATGTCTTTACAGTGAATAGCCAACACCTTAAGATATTTCAATAGCATATTATACAAAGGTATGACTCACTCTGGTCTTGTAGACCTGAATTAACACCTTTCCAAATCATGTGTGCCCAGATTGAATAGCTAACAGCTTTTGATATTTGAAGACATCCTGCAAACATGAATTATTATTAATGTCCCTTATTAATGTCTTCTGTAATATATGAATTATGATTCTTTGAATGAATGAATGAATGAAAAACGTATACAGCGCAGCACATGCGAAGTAAATCGCCTCTGGGCGCTTGTTGTTCCTGTCTCCTTTGAGATCAAAAGAGATGAGTCTTAATCTTTCTCCTGAAGACTAAGTAGTTCTCCTCCAGCCGAATGCAGGCTGGTAAGGCGTTCCATAGTCTGGGACCTTGGACAGCGAATCTCCTGTCTCCTTTGGACTTGTATCTGGCTTTCGGTATCTGAAGCCGATTTTGATTGGTGGATCGTAGAATACGATTGGGATTGTGAACTTTTAATTTTTCTCATAGATCATGGGGAGCATTCCCATGGATACATCTATGCGTTAGACAGAGAGCTTTAAAGGTGATTCTGTCTTTAACTGGTAGCCAGTGCAGGGATCTCAGTGAGGGTGAGATTGATTCCCAGGGTTTTTTCCCAGTCACAAGTCTGGCGGCCGTATTTTGAACGACTTGAAGACGAGCGATTTGGTACTTGGGGAGTCCGAGGTAAAGGGCATTTGCATAGTCCAGTCTGGAGTTTACAATCGCTCCCACCATGACCGCTATGTCTTTCTTGGGAATGAAAGGCGTGAGTCTGCGTAGTAGGCGCAGCAGATGGTGCGATCCGCTGACTACTGACCCTATTTGTGCATTCATTGTCATGTCGGAGTCAAAGATGACCCCAAGACTTTTGACTTTGGCGCTAGGGGTGATGATTTTGCCCAGAATGGGCGGGGGGATCCAGGTTGTTGCCGAATGATTCCTGCGCTTGGCGTGAAACAGAAGAAGTTCTGTTTTCGCTCCGTTGAGTTTAAGATAACTCTTTGTCATCCAGTCCTCTATCAAAGAGAGACAGGTCTCTAGACTGAGGTGGTGATCCTTTTTATTGCAAATGCGGAAGTACAGTTGCGTGTCGTCTGCATATGAATGATAAAGCAGTTTTTGGCTGCTGATGATTTCGAAAAGAGGACGCACATAGATGTTGAATAACATTGGCGATAGGAGCGATCCTTGAGGGACCCCGCACGATAATGTGCGTTGTTCAGAAGTGAAGGGTCCTAGCTTCACTATTTGCGATCGGTTCTCCAAAAAAGAGGAGAACCAAGATAGATCGCTTTCTGTGACTTTGGCTATTTTGGCCAGTCGAGTCAATAACAGCTTGTGATCTACTGTATCAAAGGCTGCGCTTAGGTCCAGCAGAACCAGAAGAGAAGATTCTCCTTCGTCTGCGGCCTCGAGAACGTCGTCCCATATCTTAAGCAATGCTGTTTCCGTCCCGTGTCCGGGACGGAATCCTGATTGAAATGGGTCGAGTAAGTTGTGGGTATCTAGATGCTGTTGCAGCTGCTGTACCACTGCTTTCTCCATTACCTTGGAGAGAACATTTAGGCCTGTTATGGGGCGCCAGTTGAGTGGATCCTTAGGATCCAGGGTGGCTTTCTTCAAGATGGGTTGAATGAAGCCCTCCTTCAGCTGGGAGGGCATTATGCCCTCCCTGAAGGATTGGTTGATAAGCTGCGTGACAGGAGGTGCCAAGATGTCGGCGCATTCCTTCAGCAGTTTAGTGGGGATAATATCATTTGGCGCAGTGCTGTTGCGCAGAGTGCCGATGATATTTTTAGTGGTCTGAATGGAGATGGGTTCTAGCGTGAACTCACCTAACTGTGGTGAATTACTGCCGGTGCTGTGTAAATAGCTACGGGGGGGGGCTGGGAGAGCAATTGTTCTGCTGAATGCTTTGCCGGATTGCCTCAATTTTGTTAATGAAGCAATCCGATAACTCATCACAAAATTCTTGTGTATCCAAGTTGGGGGCTTCGAGACATCCTGGATTCATGGTCTGAGTGACCAGCTTGAAGAGTTCGCGGGGGCGATTTAGGGCACCGTTGATAGCCTCAGAAAAATTGTTTTTCTTGGCTTCGAAGATTTGCTTGTAGTATTTTCTGGTTATTGCCTTGTAGATCCAGAGGTTCTCATCTGAAGAGCTTCTTTTCCAGGCTGCTTCTGCCCTTCTACGCTCTTGCTTCAGTAACGCCAGCTGGTTGTTGAACCAGCCGGAGTTATTTTTCCTGATCTGGGTCTTTTGTTTCGGCGCTATCAAGTCAGCTGACTGCAATAGTGCTGTGTTTATGGCCTCCAGGGTTTCTTCAGCTGTTTGGTGCAGCTGAATTGTGTTTATTTTTTCCCCTAACGTGGCTTTGAAGAGTTCCGAGTGGAGCTTCTTCTGACATCTAGTCCAGTGTGTTGTCACTGGATTTGATGTTTTTGTTAAGGGGGGGAATTCGGAAATAATGAATTTAATTGCACGGTGATCGGCCATGGCAATGGTTCATTTTCCAAGATTTTTATTTCCAGATTTTGTCTGAAAATAAGATCGAGCGTATGACCTGAAGCATGTGTGGGCCCACATACTAGTTGCTGAAGCCCTAATCCTTCCAGATGGTTGATGCAGGCGTCGGCAATGGGGTCTTGCGGGGAGTTGGCCCAGAGGTTGAAGTCCCCGAGCAGCAAAAGGTGTTTGCTGTTCAGGGTATAAGTGGAGACAAAGTCCGTCAATGATGGGAGAAGCTGCGATTTTGGGCCGGGTGGCCTATAGTAGAGTAGAATTCGGACGGTCTCCTGGCCGTTTACTTGCAGTTGAAGAGTAAGGGTTTCCATGAATGGAAGAGGGTTTTGGAGGCTTGGTTTTGTGATCGCAAGACACGTCTTATGGATCACCGCCAGTCCTCCTCCTCTTTGCCCTATTCTGTTTTCCGTTATAATACGGTAGTTTTCTGGCACCAATTCTCCTAGAATGGTGTTACAGTCGGCTGTGAGCCAGCTCTCTGTAATAAAGAGGCAGTCTAAGCCATGTTGCAATAAGAAATCATGGATTTCTAATCGGTGTTTTACTGACGATCTGGTGTTGATCAAAGCACATGATATGTGCTTAGCCTGGGGTAAATGGCTGCGACCCTTGGTAGTCGATCGTCGATCGATCCTCAAAAGTCGCAGGTTTCTAAGGGCTTTTTTGGTGGCGGCCGGCAGAATTGCGGCAAATCGATCCAGATCCCAAATGTTCTCCGCCGAGTATTGCCGATTGACCATGGCCGCCGTGGACAAAAGCGGTGGGGGGGGGGGTGGATTCTCAAGGATAACTGAATCCTCTGATCCTAGCTTGGTCCAGAGGAAGGCAAAAAAAACCTGACCACGCTGCGCCAATATGCTGTGGTAGGGAAAAAAATTCCTTCCTCACCCCTGAAGAGGCGATCGGGTTAAGCCCTGGATCAAGTTTTAAATGAATTTGAGAGGGGGAAGATAGGGCTGGGTGGAGCAAGATGGCCGCCGACCTGGCAGCAAGGATCCAGGCTGGGGGGGTACCAGACTAAGTGGGCCACTGTCTGTGCCGCCTGGGGGGCTGAGAAGAATGATCGGGGGGCAGGGGGGCTCTACTGGGGTGGGGGGGGCTTTCTGGCCCGATTAGAGCAATAGGTCCCGATCGTTGGGGGTGGGGGCGGCGCGCCGCTAGGCCGCGGATGAAGCCGCGGCCTTTCCTGAGTCGCGGCTGCCGCGAATCCCCAGCGACCGGCGCGGAGGGAGAAACACAGCGCCCGAGGGTAGCGGAGGCTGGTGGGGATGGGTGGCCTATTAAGCAGAGTTGGCAGCGTGTGGGAAGCGGCGCGGCGTTTAGGCCGCAGGTGAGCCCGCGGTCTTTCCTAGATCGCGGCGCCCGCGATTCCCTTCAGGCTGGCGCGGTTGTCTGAGAAGAAGCACCCGAAATGGCGGGGCTGTTGGCGGGCCGGTGGTTCTGGGTCCAAAAGAGGCTGCGGCTTGTCCTGAAAAGGACGGCCGCTCTTGATCCCAGGGGGGCAGGCAGATTTTGGTGTCCAAAGAAGGGGAGGAAAAGGTCTGCAGGAGTGAAGGCTGGAGGGGGTCCAGGCCAAGATGGGGGCTGAGGCTGGGCTGAGCTGGGCTGGACTGGGAAGACCCTGCCTGCTAGCCTGCTGCCTAAGCCTGCCTGGAGCTAAAGCAGCACGCTCCTACTCCTAGGAGCGAGTGCCGATGGGGGCTCCTGCTGCTACTCCGCTGCCTGACTGACTGTCTAACTGACTGATCCAGTACGTGATCCAGTCCTCAAGGGGGCAGTATTCTGGGCTTCAGCTGCAGCATCTTTGTCACCCTATGGCCCTAGTGGACATAAGGTGACCCTAGACATAGGAATATCTCAGTCTGTCACGGGCCAATCCGTTACAATTTGCGTATAACACTCACTTTTTTACCCTTAAAATAGAGGGTAAACTGTGCATGCGTGTTATACGCAGGGGGCTGTAGAAAGTTTTCTCCTGAAACGTCCCTCTTAAAGTTAGGGTGTTATACTCCTGTGCGTGTTATACGTCAATAAATACGGGTATATACAAATATATAAATATATACTGTATATACAATTAGTTCCATTAGTATAAAAATATGAGACCGCCTACTCTCTAACTCTCTCATCACCTGCTCCCATGCTCGTCTCCAGGACTTTTCCAGAGCCTCTCCAAGCCTATGGAACTCCTTACCCCAATCTCTCCGCCTATCTCCTTCTCTATTAGCTTTTAGAGGATCCCTGAAAACCCTCCTCTTCAGAGAAGCCTACCCTACCCACACCTAACAACTGTATTTTCATTTGAGTCCATCTGATCATCCCCCACAGCTAACTACCCTTTGTTCCACTTGACCCTCCCTTCTAGATTGTGAGCTCTAATGAGCAGGGCCCTCTGATCCCTCCAAATATTTCAGTGTGCACATGTCTATTGAAAGCTATGCAATATCTAAGTGACTTATTACGTAATTGGCTTTATTTCAGCCATTCTTCAAGGCTGCTAATGGAAGTGTTTGATATACAAATAGCCACACTATATAAGTGAAATGGTGTTCATAATAACAAAAAAGAATAGCAAGCAAAAGAAAAATTGAAAGTAATATCAAATGATAACATTTAAGTAAACTTTACCACAATAATGCATAACGTGTTCTCGCTAAAAAGTATACCTTTGGTTTAAGTGTTTCATTTGGCTTCTCCAGAATTACAGACATTTTTCTTTCAGAGCGAATAAAAAGTTATAATATAGACATACTCCATCAATAATGTTCTTTTGCCTTCATAAAAAATGCCCCTCAATACCTTAGAAAAAGACAGATGATGGTAATTTCAGCTGCGCACAAAGCCCTGTGGCAATCTACAGCCTTTTCTGGACTATCACTGTCACTAGCATGTCGAAAGAAAATGACTAGTAAAGATAGGAAGGTGGTAATAACATTTGACTATAAAAATTACATAAAAAAAAAGTGCTCTCAAAAGTGATTGAAAACATATTCAAATTGTAGACTTAATGGAACACATTTTTTACATTTTCAGAGAGAAATGTAATTATAATGTACTGTATGTGTACTGTGCTTATTTTAAAATGTATCTAAACCAAGAACAAAATGTAATATTTTGCTGCTTACTGACATTTAGATGTGGTTGGTGCATACGTTTTCTTGTTTAGGCTTTGTGTCTTTTATTGTCGTGTTCCTACTAGTAAAATAGTTCCGGTCCTTGGGTGACAATTCACGCTTAATGCACTGTATCTATGGAGGAGTATGCTAGGACTACAGAAAACCTTCTCCACCTCATAACATAGGGGCATGTATTCTTTAGTTCATGTAGACTAAGTAAGGCTGATAACACTAATTGAGATAACAGAGAGCAAAGGACCTTTTAAGCTCACTAGGGCTCCAGGGGCACTTGGAGCTACAAGACTCCACGCTAGAGGAGCCATTTTTAACTAGGGTTCTACAGAGGCTGTTAGTGGTTCGCCTAAGCCTGGGCTCATTGTCTTTCTATTTGATGATGCCTGCATAGTTTCAGGGTCAATACCAGTGACAGAGCCATCTGCATGACACCAATGATCTTTTTGCTGTCTTTAAGGGTAGCAGTCTGACCAACACTTTAAGGTGGGAATAGTTTCCATTGGCTATTAACATACAAGACATTTTTTCCCTCTGATTTAGAAAGGGTTTCCCAAGACCTGAAAACTAATTTGAGGGTTCCCCTGGGCTAGAAAGGTTAAGAAAGGCCACACTAACGAACCGCACTCAGTGAGGTAATGAGCATTTCTGTTTTTGTCTGTTTTTTTTAGTGGAGAGTCCATGTCTACATATTGGAAGCCTCAGTGGAGAGTTCATGTCCACATATTGGAAGCTTCAGTGGAGAGTCCATGTCCACATATTGGAAAGGCACAGGGACATTCCTTGTTTGCCAGGGGAAAGTGTAGGGGGATGCCAGACCTACTGGTATTTACATAGGGAGTTGCCTGTTGTGATTACCTTAGGTACCTTAGGTTCAGATACATTGTTTATGGCTAAATTGGCCTCTGCTGAGTTGGTGTATTTCCCACGGTCACCAGCAGGTGTTGCTGTCACTTCTGGTTCGCGATGCAAGGTACAACAAGCCGAGGTGTATTGGGTGTTCTTTCCCAGAAGCTACCTAGTGGGAGGGTTTAACCGCTGGGCATGCTGGGAGAGGGTACTTAAGGGGCGGACACCATTCTTTTCGCTCTCTCAACTCGTGGCCACTCTGGCCTAAGGTATGTGACAGCTCCTCTTCTGCCTCAGGGCCTGCTGGCCTAAGGCTTTGTTACTGGAGGTAGGCCCAGAAGCTATTTGGGGCCTACTGATTCGAGGATGGTGCTGTGCTGCCTGTCCTGCTGAGAGAAGCAGAACAAATAAAGGAATCAGGGGAGGACTCATCTTGGAGAGGACACAGCGGAAGGCTGTTATCTCGAGAGGGGCCTAATGCATCAATTGGAGGATGCATCCTAACCAATCCACCTCACAGTTATTGCCGGGTCGGCTTAAAGGACTTCCTTATATTGTGCAGTTGTGTTTCCTTTGGGAAATTCTGATTACTGAATCCTGTGGCAGAAGATCTTTCAACAGTTACTACCACTACCAAGTCTGTGGCAGAGACTCCTTTTATTTTTTTGTCCGTGCGTCATCCCGGCTGCTAAGCCGGTGAGAGAGGGCTATCCGGGTAAGCAAGATCCAGTGACAGCAAGTGTACCTGTCACCAGGATCTCAAGTTCTTCAGTGATCTGCGCAAGGTACCTGAATTCCCCAAATCCTCCATCCCTCTTCTGCTAACGCTTAATAAATAGCATTGAAAAGACTCAGTGACTGGCCACCGTGTTCTATGTAATTTCTTAACCCTAGACTTTGAGCTAACATGGTGAACAGTGGGGTAGCGGCAGACCCAAGAACTAACCAGCAGCTCCTACGGGGGTAGTGCTATATATATATATATATATATATATATATATATATATATATATATATATATATATATATATATATATATATATAAAGAGGGGTGAGTGGGTGAACCAGCAGTTAACATCATGTGAATGCACATAGTACTGGGTTGTACTCCCCTTTATGGGGGGTTGTCTGGACTGCTCCCTGTAACGGTGGCAAGGATACTGGACTATAGCCTATAGCAAATAATATGCTATCACAGTGTATGCAAGTGTGGATGTGGGGCTCTCTTAAAAAGGACTATATGTTTGTAACCTCCATTGACTTTTGTGCCTCTGATGGACCCGTGAGCCAACTATGGCCACTAATGTATTTCAAATCTATTTTTATTTTTTTCAGTAAAATAAAAATACTTTTATTTATAATGCAATTCTGCCTGGATTGTCGTTATTTCCAAAAGGGGGGATTTACTCTTGAATATAATTTTTGTGCAGTGACAGTAGGACTTGTGACGGCTAGAAAGTTGGCTCTGAAGTGGGACTCTGTCTTGGTTGGGCCTTGTTTGGAGTTCCTAAGGGGGTGATGTCTATGTGTTTCATCTTGATTCAGAAGTAGAAGCCCCATGGTAAAGAATTATAGTGACACCACATTGGTTGCCCCAAGCTGAAGATAGAGAAGTTACAACCCTACGTGGTCTAGTTTTGTTACGGTAATATGTACTTCATTGAACATTATTAGTTCATTTAAAACCACCATACATGGTTAATTGTTAATACAATCAGTTGGGGTCCTTGCTGGAAGAGGCACTAAGCGTTTAATTATTACTAAGTCTTCCTTTCTTCAATACCATCTGCTTAGGAGACCTACTCAAGACCCTGTGACATGTGTGCACGTTAGATGAGCAGTTCAGGTTGGTTAGTTTAGCTTTCTGCTGAGCGGAGAAATGTGTTTATGAGTGAGTTAGATTATCAATAGGGATTAGTGGCTACAAAGCTTAAACACTGTTTGCAGTTATTAAAACAGAACAGCAAATGTGGTTAGAGATTGGATTTACTGCAAATCAAAACAAGTACACTGAGCTCAGGGCTGAGCGACATGGCTGCATATAGCTTTCTCTAAGTATACACAGAACACTGAGCTTATATGTAGCCAACGCCACAGGGTACAAAGCTCTGCAGAGACTGAGATTGCTATCCACAGTGCCTGCTGTACAGAACAAAGCCTGAATTTTTGTTCGCTAATAATCCTGATTACAAGTGATTCTGGTCTCTTGTGGGTTTTGATTGTGTGCATATCCAGTCTTTAACAAAAGAAAACAGCTTGACTGTTTTTAGTGGTTAAGGAGCTGATTAGCTGAAGGTTTACTAAACTAGAGAAGAAAAATATAAAAAAAGAAAATATTACAATTAAAATGTTTACAAAAATCTTCAAAAAGCATTCACAGCCACCATAATGATCTAAAAGGTGCACAAGGCAAATAAAGCGTTCTGAAAGCGATACGTTTTACTTAAAATGATTACTCTGACGACTCCTTTTTGCCTTCTCTACCTCTGTATTTAATCATGGCTAACACAGAACATCATCATTTTTGCTTGTTACATGTGTGCAGGAATGGAGAAAGTTGACATTTATGAAGCTTTTTTGTGCAGACTATTGCTTTTGTTCTTTCTTTTTAATTGCATACCTTTTGCTTTGCATTTGCACTTCAATAGAAACTGTCATTTATTATTAAAATTTTGATTCGATTTACAATGAAACCAAACAAAAATTTAGAACGGAAATGTGTAAATGTTAAATGACTGTAAAAACAAGACACCCTTATCAGATAGCACTGCCAGGATCTGACCCTATTTTCTCTGTTGTAAGTAATACAGTCAATAATCAAGGACCTCCCCTGCCTGTGATTGGATGTTGAAGAAGCAGCAACAAACTGATGAGGTTACCTAAAGCTTCTTCCCTCTTGTCAGTTAGTTTCCTGTGTACTGTGAAATGTAGTAAAGCCTTATTGGCTTGCCATGCTGCCTCTACCTCCCCCAGTCTCAGTCCTGCTCTGCGGAGAACATCAAGGCCCGGATTCACAAACGATTTACATCGGCGTATCTCCGATACGCCAACATAAGTCCAAATGTGCGCCGTTGTATCTTTACGCCGATTCACAAAGCGAGATACGTCGAAAAAATTGGCTGCCTCCTCCCGACGTAACTTGCCTACGCCGGCGTATCGTGGGCGCATAGTTACGCTGGACGCATTCGGCGTTCCCATTATAAATATGCAAATGAGTAAGATACGCTGATTCACAAACGTAGATGCGCCCGGCCGCTTCATATACGCAATTTGCGTAAGCCTTACGTCCGGCATAAAGTTACTCCTTATATAGCAGGCGCAGCTAATGCAAAGGTCTGGGCCAGGGAACGACGCCGTCTAATTTTACGTTGCGTACAGCATTTACGTAGTACTACGTGAATAGGGCAGTGCGTAGGTTACGTTCACGTTGTAGGCATTGTGCCAACATATCTTAGGGAGTATATGCGAGGTGATTCTGAGCATGCGCGCGCATGCCCAGTTTGATTGGCCATTCATTTGCATGGGGTTACGCTTAATTTAAATAGATGACGCCCACCTCCTTCCTACTTTGAATTAGGTGGGTTTACGCCGGCCAATTTACGCTACGCCGCTGCAATTTATGGAGCAAGTGCTTTGTGAATACTACACTTGCCACTCTAAGTTGCGGCGGTGTAGCGTAAAGAAGATACGCTACACCTGCACAAAGATACGCCAATGTATCTGAATCCCGGCCCAAGAGTCTGAACTACAGACAGAATGAGGTAATATTTTAAAAAAAAGTGCCGCTATTCCTCCTTCCCTCCCCTGCCCCTAACACTTGATTTTTTTTTTTTTACAAAGCTTTTATTCTTATTTTTTAAAGGCTTTAGTTCCTCTTTAAGGGGTTTTTAATAAAAACAAATTGGTTAATTGAGGGTATGTTCTATCAGACTACACTTTTTCTCCAGTACTTTGGCCAAAGACTAGGAGTTCATGCAGATCTGAGCTTTGTTCTAATTGCAGCTAAAAACCTGACAGCCTACGCAAATGGACTGCAACTACAAAGAAGATTAAAGAAATACAGAAAGGATAGCCAGACCAAGATTTGATAAGAGTCCAAGATCATTTAAAATGTTGATAAAAAATATCATATGACACATAATATAATATGCATAGAGAAAAACATGAATTCACAGATCTATATTAAAATCACCACCAGACCGTCCACATGGAGTCCATCCAAGTTATCCCATGTTAAACCCTGATCAAGGGGAAGTAGTGTTGCCCTTGAAAAACTTAGTTTTTTTTATATGACATTTTTTATCAACAATTAAATACATTTTTAATGCTTTTATCCAATTTTGGTCTGGAGCTCCTTTCCACATTTCTATAGTTTGATCTACTGTTAGGCATCCATTGAAGGAAACCTTGCTGTGTAGAAACCACCTTGCTAGAGCTATTAAACTTGTTTGCCGTTTTTCTCATCTACCTACACTTGAAAATATACCTGTGCACTGTCACCAGCGGGCACCGGAAAGCTCCTGATGCATGCTTGCGGTCGGGAGCTTTCCAATCATATGACCTCGGTGAGATCCAATCACCACGATCACATGACACAAATGCCTCTGCCTGTGTAGGGGTTCGAGTAAAACTAATAATGGTCCTGGTGAATGTCTCCAAATACATTTAAGAAATTAATCACCGAACTGTGCATCTGGAGAGGAAAGTATGTGGGGTTTCTGACACTTTGGAAGCAGACATAAAAACAACTAAGGCCCCTTTCACACGGGTCCACCTGTCAGTTTTTTAGGCGGACCTGAATGGACGCTTCGTGTACCGACCCGCTCCGATCCGCTAAAGTGTGACGGAAGGAAACCTTTTTCCATCCGTCTGGCGGATCGGATGAAAACTGACTCTACGGTCCATCTTCATCGATCCCCCATAGAGAAGAGTGGCACTCTGACAGGTTGGTCCCTGCACAGTGTGCAGAGACACACCTGTTATCTGCCTGCTCAGCGGGGATCGACGGAGCGATCGGACACGTCCATGTGAAAGGGCCCTTAGTCAAAATTGGACCCTGGAAATAAAAAATGAAGATCTAGAAAACAGATCAAGATGGGTAAATATTAAAACCAGTGAAACCCTGAATGAAAAATCATGCACCTTTAAAAGGTAAAATGACCTTTAGGCCAGACTATCATCCTGTGAACCTTAAGCATTTGGCCTACAGAAGATTAAGCACAGACTCTCTGAGTAAGACACCAGACTCCCTATTAAGTTCCATCCAAATTCCATTTTTTCGACTACCTCTGGGTGAACTTCTACCCCAGTGCTCATTTTCAGGATTGGCGCCACCCCTCCTGGGATAACCACCTCCAGTAGGCTATTGCCTCGTTTCCACTGAGCGGATTGGTTCGGTACAGTTCGGTACGGTACGCTATTTTGGGTGTTTTCATTATGAAAGCGTACCGTAAAACCGAACCGTAGCGCACCAGCAAGGGTCCTGCTTTAGATGAGGGACCAGAGAGAGTAGAACGGTTCGGTTAGGGCAGACCTACAAATGCATCTCACTGATTGGTGGATGCGCTAGGAATTTTTTTTAAACCCTGAATGGTCCCTCACGGTCTGATTTGCAGTGGAAACGCTCACGCGATTAGACTGGCCCCATCCGAACCGCTCCAAAATTTCTGACCCGATCCGTGCAGTGGAAATGAGGCATAAGTAAACCCAGACCCAAGACTCAGGCCTTGTCTTTTAAAAGGATGGGTACCTTCCCTAGGCAGCAGGCCTAGGAAGACCAGACTTCTAGTACATCCCCTCCCCTAGGCAAGGCTCCAGGGAAGAGACAGCTTTCTAAGGTCACACCCAACTATTTATACCCTCTCCCAGCTTCCACCATTAGCAATAACTCTCATAGTGATCGGTAAGGGGGATATATGTATTTAGAACCCAGCATTATTGGATCCTCTGGCACTATTCCCAGAGACACATCCCAGCAAAAGACATAAGCAAACAGTAACATTGGGTTTAGAAGATATTGAGTGAATACAAAACTATCAATTCAGCTTGGGCTGATTACAGCCCAGCAACACTAAATTTATAGACTCACTATCGTGGAGGAGGCAGGGTGGCCACATCTGTATTCTAGGTTTAATCAGTCCTCATGTGATACAAAGCTTCAGTTCATGCCCTCCTGAGAGCGAGACCTGGGATCACTTTATCTGTTTTTGGAAATTTGGCACCAGTGTGTACCACACTCAGCAAGGGCAACAACCAATTTACTATAAAGAGAGACCTCAGTTCAGCTTCTACATAAAATATATGGTTACAGATCAGAAAAAGCATATGGCTGTTTAATCCACATACCCCACTGTACCGCCACCTAGATCCAAATTGCTAGAATGTGCTCTATAACCTCAATAGAAGCTTCTGGTCATATGCTCCTGCAATTAATTGCCACGGATGCCAAAATCCATCAAGTAACCATGTGGTGAATACCAACCTTCTCATTAGATGCAATTAGAAATTTAATAAACTCTATATTAATAGCCAAATTGATCAATTCCATTAGGTTTGACAGTGGATTGACTAGTATTATTCCCCAGTGTTGTATTATTCATTGGAAAAATGACAATCTGAATTCTTTGACCCCTTTTCACACATTATATTAAGAAACCTTTAATTAAAGTGCTTTAGACTATGGCTGAGTGGATATTAGTATGATTCTGGCGTCTGCTTACTGTTCTTATAACAATATCTTTTTTGTACCCTGTGATGGTATATCTCTGTTGGATGATTACTTGTTCGCTATTTGTCTCTCCCCTTGTTTAGAGACTCTGTGACATGTCTTTGTCTGTATAATGTTGTTTATTCTTTTAATAAAAACCTTTGTGTCAAAAAATGTGCCCAAAGGCTCATTTAGATTACATCCGATGCTGCAGTATAAATGATTTACTTCAGACGTGCATAATTTACCAAAGCAGCCATGTTGTTTCTTGTAAACTCTGCCCATATTTTTGGTAAGTAGACTGCAAGCATGCAGTCTAGAAGACTCTTAATAAATCACACTGGTAACTTTTGGTCTCACACCAACATTTTCTTCTGTTGTCTCTAAACTACGTGACAGTTTTTTCCCTCATCTCCTAGTACCGCACATCTTGTCTTTCAATGTCACTGAGCAAAAATTCACCTGACAGTTGCTAAAGCTAAGAATTATAAATTTAAAGGCCAACTTAAAGGCCAACTCTTACTAATACTAGTTTTACAGTTTTGTAAGATCTAAAACATCGAATCATCTTCTGGCTCCTCGCGTGTTTAGATATCCTCACCTATTACCAGTTGAACCCAACATTTAAAGCAGAACTACACTGTATCTGAGCACCACAAACTACAAACACTATTTTATTAATTGTTAATAGCAAGCTCCCCCATCCATCCATGTCTCCATGTTTTTTTTATTTTTTTGCTGCGATTGTGGAAAACTTTGCATTTCATTTGAAATTGAAGGTCCTAGAAACTGGATGAAGACTGGAGAGACACAGAATTCAAGTTGCATGAGGTCCAGTGTGAAGTTTCCACAGTCAGTGATGATTTGGGGAGCCATGTCATATGCTGGTGTTGGTCCACTGTGTTTTATCAAATCCGAAGTCAGCACAGCCCTCTACCAGGAAATTCAAGAGCACTTCATGCTTCCTTCTGCGGACCAGCTTTATGGAGATGCTGATTTCATTTTTCAGCAGGACTTGGTAACTGTCCACACTGCCAAAAGTACCAATGCCTGGTTTAATGATCATGGTATCACTGTGCTTCAATGGCCAGCAAGCTCGTCTGACCTAAAGCCCATGGAGAATCTGTGGGGCATTGTCAAGAGGAAGATGAGAGACACCAAACCCAACAATGCAATTGAGCTGAAGCCATCTTTAAAGAAACCTAGACTTCCATAACACCTCAGCAGTGCCACAGGCTGATCACCTCCATGCCACGCCACATTGATGCAATAATTAATGCAAAAGGCGCCCAGACTAAGTATTGGTATAGTGCATACTATATGTACAAAAATCCTTTTTTTTATTGTTTTTTTGTTATTATTTTCTGAGATACTGATTTTTGGGTATTCACGCTGTAAGCCATAATCACCCAAATGTTTTTTTTAACCACTTAAGGACCGCCTCTTGCACATATACGTCGGCAGAATGGCACGGCTGGGCACAAGCACATACAGGTACGTCCTCTTTAAGTGCCCAGCCGTGTTTCCCTTGATATAGGGAAACACAATCAATGATGTCACACCTACAGCCACACCCCCTACAGTTGTAAACAAATATTAGGTCACACATAACCCCTTCAGTGCCCCCTTGTGGTTAACTCCCAAACTGCAAATGTCATTTTCACAATAAAGAAGAGTGGATACCCTGCGCTGCCAGATAAGTATGAATGATAGCAGCTAACACAACTTTTTCAAAAAAGCAAAAACTCACATTTGGCTGGATTAAAAAGGTCCTTGCAAGTAAAATTAGGCGACAGTGGAGTCCTCCCGACACGTTTCGTGGTCAAAGCACATCCACTGCCGATGTGCTTTGACCACGAAACGCGTCGGGAGGACTCCACTGTTGCCTAATTTTACTTGCAAGGACCTTTTCAATCCAGCCAAATGTGAGTTTGTTAGCTGTGAATAAATACCTAATTTTAGTTAAACGGAATTACTCTATGTGGCCACCCTCTTTTCTTTTCTACATGCACTTTTAACATATCGAGCCTACCAATGGTGATTTCAAAATAAGTACAGTTTCCAGCCTATCCTATCCCATTGCAAGACATCCTGACTGATCGGGCGCATGTTTCCTGCTGAGGACTGTTCATGACATCCTCATTCAAAGCCTTGTTTGACCTCTTGTGGCATATGTCACCATTGGTCAACACGTTCTGGTAAGCCTGAAATTCTTTAGGTGGTGGGATCGTCACGTTGAAGAAGTCACAAATTTTCACGTTCAGTTACTCACTCACTTCATTCAATCACCAGACAAACTTTTTTAGGACTACCAGGCACAATAGCTGTTTCTTTCATTAGAAGGACTTATATGCACATTTATTTTTTACTGTTTACATGTTGTAACATATATTGTATGGTATTGATTTTCACCTAGTCATTTCAGCGCTACACTTTTGTATTCCTTCATTTTCACAATAAACAATGCAATTTAAATGCATTTTTTGCTGTGAAAATGACAATTGTCCCAAAAATGTTTAAAAATTGTCCGAAGTGTCCGCCATAATGTCGCAGTCACGAAAAAAATCGCTGATCGCTGCCATTAGTAGTAAAAAAATTAAATAATAAAAATGCAATAAAACTATCCCCTATTTTATAAACGCTATAAATTTTGCGCAAACCAACCGATAAACGCTTATTGTGATTCTTTTTTACCAAAAATAGGTAGAAGAATACGTATCGGCCTAAACTGAGGAAAAAATAATATATTTTTATATATTTTTGGGGGATATTCATTTATAGCAAAAAGTAAAAAATATTGCATTTTTTTTTCAAAATTGTCGCTCTATTTTTGTTTATAGCGCAAAAAATAAAAACCGCAGAGGTGATCAAATACCACCAAAAGAAAGCTCTATTTGTGGGAAAAAAAGAACGCCAATTTTGTTTGGAAGCCACGTCGCACGACCGCGCAATTGTCTGTTAAAGAGACGCAGTGCCGAATCGCAAAACCTGGTTGGGTCCTTTAGCTGACTAAAGGTCCGGGTCTTAAGTGGTTAAAGAAACCTAGACTTCCATAACACCTCAGTAGTGCCACAGGCTGATCTCCTCAATGCCATGTCACACTGAATTGATTAGTCCATAAAGTTCAATATGGAATAAGTCCATGTGCCAATTGCAATGAAAGCATATAGTGGAATGAAGATGTATCCAATTCTTCTCAAGATAATAATATATCCCACTGGGTGGCAAACTATGTGAAGTGTTAAGAATTCCACCATACACATGTACCCTCCACCGTAATCAACCATCATACCAGATGGTTGTGATAGAGGAAAAGGAACAGTTTTGCATCACAGATCATTGTCAGGGGAACAGGAGCATGCTGTTTATGCTCCTGTTCAATTGATGACGTGTTGTGAAGTGAAACTAGTTTAGCGAGGCCACAAACGCGTCACATCTTTCACGACTGCTGATGCCGGCTGTTGGTGAGTCTCCATGTGGTTTAAATGCTTTGTATTGTCCTGAATCATGTAAGTACATTATGGTGTTTTTAACAATAAACGTGTACCAGCAGTATTCCTTGAGTTGGATCCGAAGTTGTGACGTTGGTATTGGGGATGGGGACTATCGAATGTTGAAACCCAGTGGACTATACTGATCCCAGTTAGAGACACCCGGAGGGGTCCATTATTTCTCATGTGTGTTTAATCTCTGTAATTGAGGCAGGGCCGTCTTTAATATTGATTAGACCCTGGGAAAACATATTCTTAGGCCCTCCCAAATCCACTTATGAACTATTTGGGGGCAGTGCAGCTAGCTCAAGAGGTAGCTGTTTTGGGCCCCACAACAACGACTGGGCCCGGGGCAGCTGCCCCTTTTGCTCTATGTTGAAGATGGTCCTGAATTGGGGGATGACAACCATCTGGTAAGAGGCTTGATTACATTTTCAGTATTTCATTTCTTAGCAACCAGAAGCTCACTATTATTTATGTGTATATATATATATTTTTTTTTTCTGAAAGCAGACACCTCGCAGAATACAATTGTGTAGTTCTAATTTTTTATGTCACAAGATATTTGTGCAATGGTTTATCAAACACACAATTTCACTAAAGCACACTAAAGTTAATTTCATGGAATGCAAATTACCCAATGTTTTAAGAGGTTGTGCCGAGTAAAATGGAAACCCAACATGTCAAGCTTTAAGTGTGAATGTGCCTGCTATATGAGGACAACTTCGGTATACTATATTTTCGATTATCAGAGCTTTCAAAGCCCCTATAGGAATTCAGTTTACAGTTAACTATGAATAATGAGCCTAAAATTATTCCTCTTACTCCAGTGTGTGTGTGTGGTAATATGTAGAGTGTATTGCAAGCAGCGTTTTCATAGTTAGACTCCCCCAACCGTGTGTTTAAGTTCATGTGTGCTTGTTTGTGGTGGGGGGTATTTACATTTTTCTTGGAGGGGGGGTTAATTGTCTGCGTGTAATTTTATTTTTACTTCGATTTCACTTAAATCATAAAGCTATTTGGGACATTACTTTGCAGACGCGAGATCAGGAGGTGTAAGCTGGGTAGCCAGCTGCACCAAATCCCAGGAATGAAGACAAGCTTCTAAGATCAGGTTAGATTTTAACCACTTCTGACCGGCCCCACGTCCAAAGACGTCATTTTTTTGAAGATGGATATCTCGGTAACGGCAGCAGCTGCTGCCACAACCGAGATATCCATCTCTTCGTGGGGCGGTCCTGTTAACGATAACGGCGGTCATCGCGGCGGATTCGCCGCGAGATCGCCGTTACCGGCAGCGGGAGAGGGTGCCCCCCCTCCCGCCGCTCTCCCGCGCCCTCCGCCGCTTACCGTAGCCGTCGGTAGCGGCGGAGGCGATCGGGTCCTCTTGCTGGCTGTCCGGGGATGCGACTGAGGGAAAAAATGTCCCTCAGCCGTCCCCATACCTCTGCTGGGCGGAAGTGACGTCAAAACGTCATTTCCGCCCAGCGTCTTAAAGAGACATTTAATTTGTTTACATTTTGACTTTTTTTTTTTTTTGCATTTAAGCCTGAATATGAGATCTGAGGTCTTTTTGACCCCAGATCTCATATATAAGAGGACCTGTCATGCTTTTTTCTATTACAAGGGATGTTTACATTCCTTGTAATAGGAATAAAAGTGATAATTTTTTATTTTTTTTTCAGTGTTAAACATTATAAAATAAATAGAAATAAAAACGAAAACCAAAAAAAAATTTTTTTAAAGTGCCCCGTCCCGACGAGCTCGCGCGCAGAAGCAAACGCATACGCAAGTAGCGCCCGCATATGAAAACGGTGTTCAAACCACACAAGTGAGGTATCGCCGCGATCGTTAGAGCGAGAGCAATAATTCTAGCCCTAGACCTCCTCTGCATCTCAAAAAATGCAACCTGTAGAATTTTTTAAACGTCGCCTAACGAGATTTTTAAGGGTAAAAGTTTGACGCCATGCCACGAGCGGGCGCAATTTTTAAGCGTGACATGTTGGGTATCATTTTACTCGGCGTAACATTATCTTTCACAATATATAAAAAAATTGGGACAAATTTATTGTTGTCTTATTTTTTAATTCAAGAAAGTGAATTTTTTCCAAAAAAAGTGCGCTTGTAAGACCGCTGCGCAAATACGGTGTGAGAAAAAGTATTGCAATGACCGCCATTTTATTCTCTAGGGTGTTAGAAAAAAAAATATATAATGTTAGGGGGTTTTAAATAATTTTCTAGCAAAAAAAACTGTTTTAGTCTCGTAAGCACCGAATCTGAAAAACAGGCTCGGGGCTGAAGTGGTTAATGATTTAAAAAATAGCAAGGACCACATTGCTGACATTATCCAAATGTTACAGTACAATTGATAACAATTACAGCGGGGCATTTAAAACATTTTTTAATTGTGGGACTTGAACTCTGTTTTAAAGCTCATTCACTGCTTGTTAAGAATATGCAACTACTTCACTGTTCATAGCCTGGCCCTAGATTCAGTGTAAGGTACTTTTTTATTGACTGCATTATCACATTAAGCTGCACCAATTAACATTTTAGACAACAAAACTTTACATTTTAAAGTAGAACTCCAGGAAGATATAAAAACGACACATGAATAGGGCTCTGTTAAATTATTAATGCATTATTAATTTTTCTTTTTAATGCATATCAGCCTCTTGGAGTCTACTATGCAGTCTGTACAGCAGAGCTCTTTTCCAGCTTTAAAGTCCTCTTTAATTAATGAAAGCTTTGGGATTTCCCAAAATCCCATGCGCATGTACTTTTTAGTCAAGAAACTCAATCATATAGAAGTGAGGGAGCAGCCCAGGATGGACAGTGATACTGACGCAGAATGAAGCAGATAGCGAGGCTGCGGATACATTTTGGTACAGTTTTGCGATAACGGATATATGCTATCAAAATGCAGAACTGGATCCTGTTATTTCAAATAACGTTTTTTTTTTCAAGTCGCTAAATCGTTAAGAGGATCTCTTTACTAGTTCACCGGGTCAGGCTGAAGCTTAAGGTCTTACCTCCTTTCCTGGAGGCGCCAACAAAGCGGATTAAAAAAAGAAGTGTCTGTTCGCCGTAGCAAAGGAACAAGTGCAGGGCGACTATGGCCAGAGGTTAGGATTACAGAAATGTTCCTACACATTCCCGGGGGGAAAGCTAATGGGCAATCTACACAGAGTCAAGTATTTGAAAGGACAAGAGCCCAGGGGGGATTGCCTAGAGTCAGTTACATCTGTCATATGCTATGAAAGCGTTCGCCTTAAGTGTGCTTTATTCTTATGTGATATCATAATAGCATACACTAAGAAGCCACATATGTTTTAGGCCGTGTACACATAATTGGTCAAAACCGATGAAAACGGACTGAAGGTCCGTTTTCATCGGTCCAAACCGATCGTGTGTGGGAACTTGCTTTTAAATGTAACCGATGGGCGCCTAACCGATAGGTCAAAACCGATCGTTAGTATGCAAAAGCATCGGTTAAAAAGCCGCGCATGCTCAAAATCAAGTCAACGCATGCTTGGAAGCATTGAACTTCATTTTTTTCAGCATGTCGTGGTGTTTTACATCACCGCATTCTGACACGATAGTTTTTTTTACCGATGGTGTGTAGGCACATCAGACCATCAGTCAGCTTCATCGGTTAACAGATAAAAACGGTCCTTCGGACCGTTCTCATCGGATGGACTGATCGTGTGTATGCGGCCTTAGTTGCTCGTGGGGGCTGGGAGTCATGTGATAATGGTTCGTAAGTGAAGTATGAACAGAAGTAAGGCAAAAAGGACTAAACTAGGTTGTACTTCATTCTATGTAGCCTTAGGTATATGTGACTACCAAGACCAAATCTCAAAGGGGAACTCCACTTTTATTGAGAAAAAAATATTCCCTTCTGGGTGATCTATGTACGTGTAGCACTACCCCCGAAGGAGCTGCTGGTTTGTTTTGGGTGGCATGTAACCTCTTTTCCTTCGCCGTCTAGGGTACACGATGAGAGTTGAAGAACTGCAATGTCCACACTTTAGGTGTCTTTTTCTGTGCTTTATTACCCAACGGGTTAAAATAATAAAAGTAGTAGTAGTTGAAGAGGTAGAAAGGATAGTAATTAGTGGGTTCAGGTGTATAACTTTTCCCGGAAACAGTCCTGCTTCTAGTGATATAACTCTTGTCTCCACTCTAGCCAGAGTGGGCATTGGGCACCTGGATAGGCCTCTCTCACCAGCCTAGCAGCCAGGGTGTCACACAAAACTTTAGCAAAGTCTCTGCCACAGACCTTCCCTAAGGTGGAGATGTATTTGTTCCAGAATCCTTCTCAACACAGGATTGAGCACCCGGATCTCTCTTGAATAAACTTTGGTAAATTCTGAACTGACAGGCGACCATCACTCAGCCTTTCAGTAATGGTGCATGCTTCAATGAAGTTCAAGGCCTCTCCTGAGATACCAGCCTCGTGCTCAGTACTCCCCCAGACAGGTTCTTTATCGGGCGGCTTCCTCCCTCAGGACGGACTACCAGGTCTACACGATAGATCACAAAAAATAGATCACCGATCCCGAGGGGGATGACAGCCAGGGACGGCCTCACAACGATGTCGACCCAGAACTAATGACGTCTGTCCCTTAAGTACTCTCTCCCAGCATGCACAGCGAGGCGATCAACCCCCACTGATAGGCTGCCGAGGAAAAACACCCAATATACCTTGACTTGACTACAGCAATAGTGGTCACTCACAGTACAGCCATGACTGGAACAGAGGCCCAAATTTGGCAAAGATAACACGATCAGAGGCAACTAAATCTCTGACCACCCTCTAAATTTAAGGCAACACCAGCTATGAAAGTAGCAGGGCGCTACACACATTAAAAGGGTTGTAACTTTGTGGCAGAGTCCTACCTTTTGTTATTCTGGAGAAATAGTTGTTTGTTTGTCTGTGTCTATGTCTGTGTCCATGTGCATAAGTGTCTTTATGGGAGTGGTTTGGTAATCAAGGGGTCTGCATCCCTTTAGATGTGAATTCCTTTGGGAATATCTCACCAGAAATGCCATTTTTGTTGCAGGGAATTTACAAAATGGAATGTCTATCTTATTGCAGACTTCTTGGAAAACCAGTAAGCCAATCACACAAGCAAGAAATTACATACCTGGGAGGGTGGGCGTCGTCATTGTGTACAACATCTGTGTGCCCCCAGTTATCCACAAAAGTGGAGTTACCCTTTAACTCTCAAACATTATTGCAAAAAATGTATTCTAGTGTCCAGTTGTATATTTTCTGGACCTATTGCAGAGGGTACAGCTGCTATTCCAAAATTGTCCCAGTCTTGCACAATGCCTCCATGTACTCAAGGCTCAAGGCCTTCCGTGCAAAGCCTGTCAACATGTTAATGGGCTACAGATGAGCTCCTTTGAAATCTCTGGAATCCAGACCATGTCCTTTGAGATAGCGTAATGCCACGTACACACGATCGGAAATTCTGACAAGAAAAATTTGATGTGAGCTTTTGGTCGGAAATTCCGACCATGTGGAGGCCCCAATGGACTTTTTTTGTCGGAATTTCCGACAGCAAAAATTTGAGAGTTGGTTCTCAAATTTTCAGACGGGAAAAGTTCTTGTCGGAAATTCCGATTGTCTGTATGCAATTCCGACGCCCAAAAAAACATGCATGCTCGGAATCAATTCGACGCATGCTCAGAATCATTGAACTTAATATTTCTTGGCTCGTTGTAGTGTTGTACATCACCGCGGTCTTGACGGTCGGAATTTTGTGTGAGCGTTTGTATGCAAATTTGAGCCAAAATTCAGTTGGAAAAAAATCCCAGTTTTCTTGACGGAATTTCCGATCGTGTGCATTAGACTCCTGGATCTCTGGACAGACATTTCCTGTTTGACTTCTCTCCCTTCTCTTCTTTTCTTTTACACCTTTTGAGACTTTCTTTGTAAATTGTTTTTGATAATAATGCCAGGTCCTATATCCCAACTTCTGGTTCTGTCAGAGGTTTATCACAGTTAGGAACCTGTTGTATCTTCGAATTTACATTGTTAATATTTTTGATGGGTTTGTATCCCTGGGTAGTGTTGCTCACGAATATTCGCATTGCGAATATTCGCTACGAATATTGCATATTCGAGTATTCGCGAATAACTCGAATATCGCGGCGAATATTCGCTATTTCGAATATTCGTATTTTTTCAAATTTCGCAATCAATTTCGCAATCAATTTCGCATTCGCACTAGCGAAATTTCGCATTAGCGAAATTTCGCAATTTTTTTTTTATAAAATATAGCGAATATTCGTAAATATCGAATATTCGTGATATTTTATAAAAAAAAAAAAAAAATTCGATATTGAAATATTTTTTTTTTTTTTTTATAAAATATCACGAATATTCGATATTGAAATATCGCGAAATCGAATATGGCGTATTCCGCTCATCACTATCCCTGGGTATGTCCCTTGCTTCTAGTCAATAATAGAACCTGTGGACTGTTCCTGGATAGCTCCAACTTTGATACTACTGTATGCCTTTTCTGTTCTTGATAGCCTCAACAATGTAAAACTGTATACTAAATTGAATAACCTTATTTATCATCGTATAACACACACTTTTTATCCCTGAAAATAGGGGGGGAAATCACGGGTGCGTGTTATACGCTGATAGCGTACCTCAGAGGAGAAGGAGGGGGACGAGCGCTGCCGGAATCACCTAGCCGTCGTGTCCTGTTTACTCGGCTCTGACATCACACACATGTCCCGCCTCCCTAACCAACATTGGACCAGTGTTCACAATAGCTGGTCCAATGGCAATGGTGGAGGCAGGACTGCCGACTGAGAGCCGAGTACTGTAAACAGAAGATCACAGCTCGGTGATTTCGGCGGCGCTCATCCCCCTCCTGATTTCCTGCACTGCATGAGAGATGGTGAGGCTGCAGATAGGCATCAGGCTGCATTGGATGGGGGCAGATCAGGCTGCAGATGGTCACAGAGGCTGCATTGAAGCTGCAGATGGGCATCAGGCTGCATTGGATGGGTGCAGATGAGGCTGCAGATGGGCTCAGAGGCTGCATTGAGGCTGCATTGGATGGGTGCAGATCAGGCTGCAAACGGGGCTGCATTGAGGCTGCAGGTAGGCATCAGGCTGCATTGGATCGGCACAGATCAGGCTGCAGATGGGCTCAGAGGCTGCAGATGGGCATCAGGCTGCATTGGATGGCCGCAGATCAGGCTGCAGATGGGCACAGAGGTTGCATTGAGAATGCAGATGGTCATCAGGCTGCATTGAGGCTGCAGATGGCACTGACCATTATTTTGCTTCAAAGTGGTTTATTTGAAAAAAACGTATTTTTCCTGAAATTTTCCTCTTAAATTGGGGTGCATGTTATACGCTGGCGCGTGTTATATGCCGATAAATACAGTACTGTATTTTGTAAAATGAATAAAAACAATAAAAAAAGAAATCCAGACCATACATGCATGACTGGGAAGATTTTGGAAGGTGGGGTATGAGGCTTCAGAGAGGCCATATGGTGAAGATGTCCAGTGAGGTGTGCTAAAGGTATGTGTATTACACAAATGGGCACAGCTTTGGCTATCAATTTAGGAAATGTTGTCATTAATATACTGTACCTTCTAAGATATTTTCTGTATGGAAAGCAGTTTGGATTGCTGACATGACAAGATGCACAGACAGTTCAACTTAACAAGATGAAGTAGAATTCAATGTCGTTTAATGCAACTTTTTCTGTGTAGGTAATTAGGCCAGTCAGATCCTACACGTTGTAGAGCTGCACGATTTTGGCTAAAATGTGAATCATGATTTTTTTGCTCAGAATAAAGATTACGATTCTAGCAGCGTAACATCATCTTTCATATTATACAAAAAAAATGGGCTAACCTTACTGTTTAGTTATTGTTATTAATTGACCACTTTAGCCCCGGACCATATTGCTGTCCAAAGACCAGAGCACTTTTTGTGATTCGGCACTGCGTCGCTTTAACTGACAATTGCGTGGTCGTGCGACGTGGCTTCCAAACAAAATTGGCGTCCTTTTTTTCCCACAAATAGAGCTTTCTTTTGGTGGTATTTGATCATCTCTGCGGTTTTTATTTTTTGCGCTATAAACAAAAATAGAGCGACTATTTTGAAAAAAATTCAATATTTTTTACATTTTGCTATAATAAATATCCCCAAAAAAGATATAAAAAAACATTTTTTTTCCTCAGTTTAGGCCGATACGTATTCTTCTACATATTTTTCGTTAAAAAAAAATCGCAATTAGCGTTTATTGATAGGTTTGCGCAAAATTAATAGCGTTTACAAAAAAGGGGGTAGTTTTTTGGCATTTTTATTAATATTTTTTTTTTACTAGTAATGGCTGCGATCAGCATTTTTTTTCGGTACTGCGATATTATGGCGGATACATCGGACACTTTTGACACATTTTTGGGACCATTGGCATTTTTATAGCGATCAATGCTATAAAAATGCATTGGATTACTATAAAAATGCCATTGGCAGTGAAGGGGTTAACACTAGGGGGCGGGGAAGGGGTTAAGTGTGTTCCTATTTGTGTTCTAACTGTATGGGGGGGGGGGGTGGACTCACTAGGGGGAATCACTGATCTTCCGTTCATACATTGTATGAACGGCCGCGAAAGTCCCGACGTAGAGCTACGGGCTCTCGCCCAGGAGAGCCGACCTGCCGCCGTAGAACGACGGCGGCTGGTCGGCTAGTGGTTAAAGTGTTAAATTTAAAAAAAAAAATTGTGTTTAAAAGAACTGTTGCGCAAATACAGTGTGGCATAAAATATTGCAACAACCACAATTTTATTCTCTAGGGTCTCTGCTAAAAAATAATATATGTATATAATATATTCTGCAGCACCCCCTTTAGAGAATACAGAAGATATTTTAATTTTGTGGTGCTATGTAATTTGCATGGAATGTGTTATTGATAACAAGAAAGGTAGTGAGATAGATCCCCCACAGGCAGCAACAATAGACCCATAGAAAACTAGATTGTAAGCTCTAAGGAGCAGGGCCCTACTGTATTAAAGTGTATTGTATTTGTACTGTCTACCCTCAAGTTGAAAGCGCTGCGTAAACTGTATAATAATAATAGAAACAATAGATCCTCCCAGCAACAACAAGACAACAACAATAGGAGTTCCCCCTAGCAAGAATAGATCCCCCGGGCAACAGTAGATCTTCCCCAGTCCCAATAGACCCCCCAGCAACAACAGACCTCCCTAAGAACACAATTCCCCATAACAACAGTAGATCCCTGAAGTTTGCCAACAAGCTAAAATAAACGGTTCTGAAGTGTGAAAGACAGGGCTTTCAATCCCCCACTAGCAACACTAGACTCCAGCTAGCAACAATAGATCCCCAGGAACCAGATTCAATAGATCCTCCAGCAACCATAGACTCTACCTCCAACAGTAAATCTTCCCAGCATAAGACCCCCTACAACAGCCCCAGCACCCCTTCCCAACCCATTTATTCAGTTCGGGGGGTGCCAGAATGGCATACCACCATGTTTCCACTAAAAAACATAATTTAGAACAGCAATGAGGCTGACTGTTTAGGCAGCTTAAAGGTTAACGTGACAATAACAACTCAAAATGTGTAATTACGGAGAATACACTACATTTTCCATTTACAAAGCTTGGCATTAGTGCATTCATTTCGTTTGAGTTTATTTTTTCTTTGAACTGAACCGATTATGGGATAACACACAGCAGGCAAAATAAAACTAATAAAAAGTCTGGACGCTGTCAGTGATCATTGCTGTGCGAGGGTGTCGGAGGACCAGGTGTCAGCTCCAAGACGACAGTGAAGGCTTTGAACGACATTTCTGTGTCACCAGGCCTCAGAGCCCATTTATCTTCCACAGCCAGCATTGATTTCACACCATAGCTATAATTACACTGCAAAGTGTACAGAGGTTGAATCAGTCTGTGCGGATAATAACAGAGCCCAGCTGACGGCCGATGGAAATAACGGCCTAATTGTTCTACTGAGCAGAGGAGGGTAATCCTGATCCTGATTTATTAGAAACCTTCTTAAATAACTCCAGAGCCTGCCATGAGGGAAAAAACTCTCAGGGCAACAAGGGGGCTTTTAATTTGATATAAAGATTCGTAAGGTTCACAATTACTAATGATATACAGGTCTACCTCACACTATGGGAAAAGAAACAAAACAATTTCTTCAGCATGGAGACTCTGTTAGATCATTCTTTAATTAAAGGAGATCTATAGCCATGGAATATACTTTAAAGTGGAGTTCTACCCGTGTTTTCGTTTATTAAAAGTCAGCAGCTACAAAAAGAATAGCTGCTGACTTTTAATAAACAAACACATACCTGCCCCACGGTCCAGCGATGAGGCCACCCGGAGGCTCTCTCCTCTCCCCCTCCTCTCCTTGATGCCGTCATCATAACTGTGGGCACGCGCTGCGCCCTCCTATTGGCCAGCCGATCTTCTGGGACCTGAGTTGTGTCCCAGAAGATTGCTGGCAGGGAGGGGCTGCCTAGGGCGAGAGGAGGAGTCGCCTAGGCGGCCAAAGATAGGAAGGAGGAAGTGGGACAGGAAGTCCCACCAAAAAGATGTTACCCCCCCCAAAAAAAAAATGACATGCCAAATGTGGCATGTAATGGGTCGAGGAGTGCTTAAAGTGGAAGTTCCACTTTTGGGTGGAACTCTGCTTTAATTTGAAAACAGCAGCATTGTAGTAGTATGTTTAGAAACTTTTGTCCGCTGGAAACCTGTCTGCTAGGCCATACACACGATCGAACATGTCCCGCGGAAACTGGTCTGCGGACCAGTTTCAGCGGACATGTCTCCTTATGTGTACGCGGCCTAATTCTCCCGTAACCCCTAGCACTAACCCTGTAACTCTGTAACGGCCCCTCTAGCCTTAACTCTACCCTCATTGTAACCCTAAGGCGCCGTACACACGGCAGAGAACCTCGACGGGCAGAACACATCGTTCCGCCCGTCGAGGTTCTCTCCCGGCCGTCGAATTCGGCGACCCGCCCGTCGGGAATGGCAACCAGCCATTCTTCCAGGCGGGCCGTCGAGGAAATAGAGAGCGTGCTCTCTATTTCGGCTCGACGGGCTTCCCGACGGGAAGCTCGCCGAGACCGTACACACGGCCGAGGTCCTCGCTGGAATGTGCATTCCAGCGAGGTTCTCGCTGATTTTCAGCGAGAACCTCGGCCGTGTGTACGGCGCCTAACACTATCTCTTGTACTATTTTTTCTCTTCCTGTAACCTTAATTTTAGCCCTCATTGTAACTCTAATGCCGCGTACACACGGTTGTTTTTTGCGATGAAAAAAAAAGACGTTTTTTAAAACGTCATTTAAATTGATCGTGTGTGGGCAAAACGTCGTTTTTTGTCTTCAAAAAAACGACCAAAAAAAATTCCAACATGCTTGAATTTTTTGTGTCGTTTTTCAAAACGTGGTTTTTTGTTTCACAAAAAGTCACCGTGTGTAGCAAAAACATTGTTTAAAACAACGTTTTTCAACCCGCGCATGCCCAGAAGCTAGTTATGAAGCGAGCTTCAATGGAAAAGAGTGGTGAACGTAACCTCGCTTTTTGTGAAAAAACGATGGTGTGTATGCAAAATTGTCTTTGAAAAGTGACGTTTCAAAAACGTCGTTTTTTACTTCACAGAAAACGTTGTTTTTTTTCATCGCAAAAAACGACCGTGTGTACGAGACATTACACTAATCCCTCCATATGTGAAAGTAACCCCTTCTTTGAATATCCATCTCTGCTGTACCAAGATACCATACATCAATATTTCCTGCATCAGAGATACCAGCACCAGTCCTGGCACCATTTGACTATAAAATAAATAGGGGACGGACTATCAGATGTGTTTATGAGATAGGTGGAGGGAGGAGCGGGCAGACAACTCTGGGTCGTGGTTTATGTCATGTATGGGGTGGTGGTGCAATAGAGATCGGCTAAGGTTCCCAAATCTGTTAAGCTGGTTTTTTTTTTTGCTGATTGTTTGCAGCTTGGGATTGTCTGCTGCCGCCACAGCCTTCCGCCCCAATTAGGGAGTTAAATTGCTTTACAGTCAAATTCAGTTCAGTTCAAACTCTGTCTTGTTAAGTGTCTTATAAGCCTGAAACTATCATTTTTGAAGTTGAGCTATGTAAACAGTGAGATGGAAGCTAACAGAAATCCCAGATCACTTGACTGCCGCATGCATGGCTACAGGAACTCTATTGTACATGTGTAAGTAACTTCCAAGACCAGCAACTAATGAATGTACATATAAATAATTCATGTCAGGAGTTGTGCTGGGAAACAATGGCTGTTTTACAGATCATAAATTTATGAAAATGAAACAAAGGCAATGCCCTGCCAGACCTGGCTGAGTACTTAAAAACAGCCCCACGGAGTAAACCAGTCCACTTTCTGACATTCCCTAAACAGGAAAATACGCCAACCCTTCTGGCACAAGTCAGTACTGCCAGATTGCACGGCCTGCTTGGCTACTTAAAATTACATTTGTGTGTACACTCATAGCCGGTCCTGTCACTGCTCCAGTGTGTGAGAGAACAGAAATATTCTATGTGCAGGACTTTTGTTTTTAATAAAAGGATGTTATTAAAATATATCTACAGTCAAAATGTAAAATCATATTAATTTACACACTGCATTTTAATTATTTTTAGCCTGCTCCTTTTATTTTCTGAACAATCTTGAAGTTTGTAAACTTAGGCCCGGATTCACATACATCGGCGCATATTTATGCCGCCGTAGCGTATCTCTATTACGCTACGCCGGTGCAACGCGGAGAGGCAAGCATGGAATTCACAAAGAAAATGCTCCCAACGTTGCGCCGCGTAGCGTAAATTCGTAGGCGTAAGCCGGCCTAAGTCAAAGTAGGTGGAAGTGGGCGTGATACATTTAAATGAAGCGTGACCCCATGCAAATGATGGGCCGAGCGTCAGACAAGTAATTAAAACGAACTGCGCATGCGTATCCCAGTGCGCATGCTCACAATCACGTCAAAACAACTGCCTAAGATACTTCGAATCACTGCCTACAACGTGAACATAACCTACGCCCAGCCCTATTCAAGTACAACGTAAACTACGTAAAATTCGACGGCATTCGTTCCCTGGTCCATACCTTTGCATGAGTTGCGCCTCCTATATGGGGAATAACTTTACGCCGGATGTACAACTTACGCAAAGCGCGTATATTATGCGCCGGGCGCAAGTACGTTTGTGAATCGCCGTATTTGCCTCATTTGCATATTTTAATGGAAAATCAATGGGAGCACCACATGCGTCCAGCATAAATATGTGCCCACTATACGCCGGCATAAAAAAGTTACGTTTGGCGGCTGAAGCCTATTTTCCGATGTATCTTGGTTTGTGGGTCGGCGCATAGATACGACGGCGCACATTTGTACTTACGTCGGCGTATCTGGAGATACGTCGGCGTAAGTGCTTTGTGAATGCGGGCCACACTTTTTACACATTTTTTTTTTTTAATTCTGTGACATGTAATTACTATTCCCTGTGAGTAGGCACTGATGTGTCACACATTTCAAAGAGCCTGCCTTCTGATCTACAGAGGTGCTGAGAGGAGGAGTTTCAGGAGGCGGAGTCAGTTCAGGAATCATTGGCAGGCAGCAAGGTAACATGGGATATATAGTTCTTAGAAATGAAAAGTAAACAGCAGAGGACGAGCTGAAATACATGCAGGGAATCCAGGAAGTTGTGGAAAGAGATGGCCAGCAGACAGGCAGCACTCACAACAACACATATTTATTTTAATAAGCTTTAATTAGATTATCAAAAATAAAGCCCCATTAAACCCTCTGGGCCAGATTCTCAAAGGAATTACGCCAGTGTATGTACACATACACCGGCGTAATTCAAATTTCCCTCCGGCGTATCATTGTTTTCTATTCTGAAAACATGATACGCCGGTTTTAAGCTTGTGTAAGTCATTTAAACCGTCGGATCCTAAATGCAATACTACGACGGCCGCTAGGTGGCGTTTACGTCGATTTCACCGCCGAATATGCAAATGAGCCGATACGCCGATTCTCGAACGTTTTTGCGACGCGGCAACGTAGTTTACGTAGGTTGCGTACACGTAAGGTTACCCCTGCTATATGAGGGGTATGTTTCCGAAGTTCCGTCGTTGCCATGTTAAGTATGGCGTCGGGTCAGCGTCGTCTTTTTCCGTCGGTTACGTCGTTTTACTAAGTCGTTCGCGAATAGGGAATTTGCTTAAGTGACAATCACGTCGTTTTGACGTCGGTTTCAACGACGCTTTCCGACGTGAGCTGGAGCATGCGCACTGGGCTTTTTTCCCGGCCGGCGCATGCGCACTTCGTTTGACACGGGGGCGCGCTTAATTTAAATACAGCACACCCCCTCCTTCACTATTTGAATTACGCGGCCTTATGACGCCGCATTTACGCTACGCCGCCGAAAATTACGGAGGCGTAGTGTAAATGTGATATGATACGCTACGCCGCCAGATACGCCATTTTTTGAGAATCTGGCCCTCTGCATTTATTACTGTGATTTAGTCACGGTGCATATACAATAATAAATATGTTCCTCTAATAGGGAAATTGCATATTACATATTTTCTTAGTTAAAGTTGTCTAGTGGTCTCACAAATATCTAATAATGAATTCCAAGCCCTGGTTAAGAGGCCATATAAGGCATATAAGGACATAAGTATGGTTTCATCCTAATTAACCCCACCAAAAGAATGCTATTGTTAACTGACCAGGATGTGGCTGAGCCCAGTTGCTTCTCTATGATTGGTCATTCTAGCCAGTATCTACCACAGTCCAAACTGGAATAAGCTAGTATCACCTCAGAGCTTGCAATCATTCATGCATCTGTGATCAGCTGTGTGCCATGCCGTAAGAAAAGCGGGCGGACTAAACCCACAACACTAAAATCAGTCTGTACTGTATTTGCAGTTAAACATGCTTGTTGTACTGACTGTGGAACCTAAAGAGTTAATCCTATGCATTGTTTAAAAAGACTGTTTGATCCTGTCTTCTCTGATCCTCTCCTTATTCCACATTCTCCAATCTATCTCTTGATAGAGCATGGAGCAGGACAAGCTGCACATGCCCTGTTTGTTGTGCATTGCTTGAAAGATTTAATTTTTTTCTTGGGTGTGTGCATGTGATCGGCACTCTCCAGACAGAGGGTCAGGGGTCCTGCATCCTAATGGGACGGTCAGAGGAGAATGAAAACTCCCCCTACAAGCTTTAACCAGACACTGATAGAAGTCACAAGCCTGTTCCAACTGCTGATGAGAAAAGGTATTTACTGTGGGAGATTAGATATAGTGGGCCAGATTCTCAGCCGCGCTACGACCGGGTATGTCAGATACCCCGTCGTATCGCAGTTTTTTCCCTGTGTATCTATGCGTGTGATTCCTAGAATCACTTACGCATAGATACAGGTGAAGATCCGACAAGTGTAAAACAATTACACTGTCGGATCGTAGATGTAATGACATTGGTGGCCTCTAGGTGGCCTGTACGCTGTTTTCTCATTTGCCTATGCAAATGAGCCTAATACGCCGATTCCTGAACGCTTTTACGCCGCCCCGTCGTAGTTTACATTGTTTTTGTACGCGTAAGGTTACCCCTGCTAATATGTGCAGTAACCTTATGAAGTGCCGTCGGATGCCGTCGGATGCCATGTTAAGTATGGCCTCGGGACCGCGTCGTGTTGTGCGTCGTTTACGTCGTTTGCGTACGTCGATTCTCAATGGGGCTGGCGTACGCTACGATTACGTTGTTTACATTGAGAAAATGTGACGTCCTTTGGAGCATGCGCACTGGGATTTCGTTGCGGCCTGCGCATGCGCAGTTCAATCGCCATGAGGGCACGCTTAATTTAAATACAAGCCGCCCCCTTCGATTTACGCGGGGATACGCCGGGCCATTTACGCTACGCTGCCGCAAACTACGGAGCAAGTGCTTTGGGAATAAAGCACTTGCTCTAGTACGATGCGGCGGCGTAGTGTAAATGGCTAACGCTACGCCGCCGGAATTATATGAGAATCTGGCCCAGTGAATGCAGATATAGTGAATGCAGTAGAATCAAACAACCTGTTTACACAATGCAGAGGATTATGCCTGCAGGTTCCACATTGAGTATATAAAGCATGCTTTACTGCATATAAAGACTTTTACTGTTATGAGTTTAGTAACACTTTAATTGGCATGAACTGCAAGTAGTAAAGGACAAGGCCCACATTTTGGTTGATTTCCTAGCAACATATGGAAATATCAGTAAACCTCATTTTCACATTAATGTCATATTAAGGTAAATAATTTACTCTGAAGAGCTGACTGGGGCAGACTGACGCTGATTGAGATCCATCTGGTATCGGTAATGATTATGATAAGCTTCTTGAGGATGCAGAGAAGTGTTTGCAGAGTGGGGATATGTCCGCCAGCGAAGGGCCCCTGTGCGATGCACAGATGTTCGTCTGGGGGGATGTGTTCACTCTGCAGAGACATTATCGGTTATGAGCGGATGTACGCTCTTGTCGTCCCTGTGTGCCTGATCAACACATAGGGATGCCATGGCATGCCCCTGCAGATAATCTCCCATCCACAGGAACGGTAGTATAATCCGGGTATTCATTGTTCTCTGAACAACGCAGAATAAGGATTCACGCGGGTAAAAACGGGAACCTTTGAATTGTTATGGTCAGGGAGAGTGTCCATGATTTCAAGCCATGTGGCTTCCTGTTTACTGGAGAGAATGACTTCCAGGTACAGGGGGTGGGAAATCATACACACTGCCTTCGCTCAGACACGCCCATAAGACTCCCCTAGTCATTGTTCATTGGTTGTTGTATAACCCCTCCTGTTTGAAGGAATCCCTGTGCTTGATTGGTCGATTGTGAAACCATCAAGCTCTATTGTTTTTTATAAATAAAGATTAATCTGAGGTTCATGCCAGTTTGGTCGAGCAGAGGATGTAAGCATGTACCATGGTGGTCATGTCTATTTACTTGGGGATATGTGGCAAACAGAGTGATACTAAGATGCATTATACCATTAGGCTGAAAGGGCTCTTAAAGCACAGGAGATATGGATTACACGTAGCCTAGAGAGAAATCTTCAAGACACTTTAGACTACTTTGAAAGTCCAACACAGGAACCACTGCCTTTGTTCCAATGCTAACAGAGTTTCCAACAACCAAAATCTAAAATGAGGATTTTCCAGAAAAGTTAGATTTTGCCTCTTCTACAATTATAGCTTCCTATATCACTGCTTCCAAATTTCTTAGAAATAGTTACTGAGTTGTGCATGTGCAGCTCAGTGTATATTCTCAAAATGCCTCGGTGCCGGGATGAATTAACTCCTGTGCGCAATGTGCAGGAATGACTTCAACCCGTGGCCAGCAAATCGAGATGGATAAAGATGTCAAACCCAGAAGATGAGAGGAAAAGATGTTGATAATGGCAAAAAAGCTTGCAAGCGTTTGCCTCGTTGGAGTATAAGTGAACATTCATAGAAGTACCACATCCGTAATCAAATAAGATGATGTGAGGTATCCTCCTATTTCAACGTGTTTAACAAGCAGCTTCTGGAAATGTTTATCTGTCATGTAACTGTCTACTAATAAAATCCTTGGATAACTTAAAGGAGAACTTAAAGGGGCTGTAAAGATAAAAATGTTTTCATCTATAACTAATGTCTGTTAGGTACTGACATCGCAAAACGTAATCATTATCTTTATAATTTATATACCTGCGAAAAGAGAGCTTGTTTATTATCCTCCGGCTTTCTTGTAATCTTACTATCGTCTATTTCCGGGTTTGCGGTGCGCTTTCCTTGCAGCGATGCTGCAGCAATAAGGGAACTACAGTTCCCATTATGCTTAACGGCATTGCGAATGTGCAGAGCCGTTTTTTCTAAATTTAGCCTGACGAGAACGAGCAGAGTGCTCGTACACACCCCACCCCATTGTTTAAACAAACCGCCCAATGTATACACCCATTCCCGCCTCCCCAGCCTACGCAGTAGCACTGTTTTATTGCACAATGGTAATTATTTCAAATCGGTTTATTATTTATTTTAAAATTAATTAATGTTATTTTTTTCAGATTATTTTATATTTTACAATTAGAGCATAGCTGATGAACAGAGTCCAGGCAAAGCAGTGAAGCTTAGTGAATTAAACTAAGCCAAGGGAGGCGGCGCTGCGGCATGGTAGACACGCCAACTAAACTAAGGTGACCAGATTTTTAAAATGAAATCCAGGGACATATTTTTCCTTTACTAGCAATGGCAACAATCAGCGACTCTCTGCCCGTCGCCGCCAACTTCACATTCTCTCAAATCTGAAGCCGTGTACACATGATCGGTTCAAACCGATAAAAACGGACTGAAGTTTGTTTTCATCGGTCAAAACTGATCGTGTGTAGGCCCCATCGGTCCGTTATCCTTCGGTCCAAAAACAGATGGCTTGCTTTAAAATTGAACCGATGGACAGCTAACCGATAGGTCAAAACCGGTCGTTAGTACGCACGAGCATCGGTTAAAAATCCACGCATGCTCATAATCAAGTCGACGCATGCTAGGAAGCATTCAACTTCGTTTTTTTCATCACGTCGTTGTGTTTTACGTCACCGCATTCTGACACGATCGGTTCATGAACCGATGGTTTGTAGACACATCAGTCCATCAGTCAGCTTCATCGGTGAACCAATGAAAACGGTCCGTCGGACCATTCTCATCGGATGGACCGATCGTGTGTACAGGGCTTTACTCTTCGGGCCCCGGCTACTACTGGATGGGGAGTGGAAGCAAGATCACTCCGCCAGGGAAGGCAAGGAGATAAGCAGGTGGCTGGCCAGGAATTGAGCCAAGTCAGAAGAACATCCACACCAAAAATATCAATGCTTGAGGAACAGGTACATGTATCTGTCACAGGGCGGTTGGTACTGAGGCTATTCCTGATTGCACTTTAATAATACCTATTTTGATAAAATGACAGGCCCAGCATTTGTAGCGTCCCTCCAAAGCCCCTGAGGAATAGTGTTGTAGGGTGAGTGGAGCCTGATCGGGAACTCTGAGACTAGCTCCCCATCAGGCCTCCCATGTAATTGACAGCAGAAGACAACAAGCCAACTCCATAGCCACTATTGAGCCCTAGTAGCAACCAGTGAATCTGCCCACTGCTGCCCAATGGTTGATGAACCTGTTTAGGAGTCAGAGCCTGATGGAGAACTGTGAGAGACTAGTTGCGTATAAGATCTGCCTTGCTTATGAATGACAGCAGTGGGCAGATTCTTTTAGCCGCTATTGTACAAAATAGGCTTTGGAATCCACCAACTGTCCTTTGTTGTAATTCACAAGCAAGGCAGACCAGATGGGGAGCTAGTCTCTGAAGATTCCCCATAAGGCTGTCTCCAATATTGGTGTGCTCCATATCATTGGTTGCTAGGGCCCTGTTGGCCTGCCTCCTAGCAAGCAACCAAGCTAATAAACCAAAAATAAACAAAGTAAAAAACAAAACCCCCCCCCCTCATAACTCTGGCCCGTCTGTATGCCAACTTTGAGTTAGTATTAATTACTTCCAGTCTCATTGTCTACAAATTGAAGGTAATTCTTTTTGAATTTATTGCAGACACAAAAACACATTGTAAAAGTGATACAAATAGGAACTACATAATATGTAGTATGTGTCGGAAAGTGTTACCAAAACTGTTGCAAGCCTTTTCAAGAATTTGAAGCAGCACATTTTATGGGGACCATGGCGCTAAAAATGTGTCATAAATACTTTATTGAATTCCCCTCTCAGTGTATTTTAAGCCCTGAATTCTAAAGCATGTCCAACTTATTTATTTTTCGGATGAATTACAAAGCACATAGACCCCCTTCTAATCTCCTCTGCACTGTCCTCATCTTTATAAACCCTCCTTATCTCCTCCCCACTGTCCTCATGTTTATAACCCCTCCTTATCTCCTCCCCACTGTCCTCATGTTTATAACCCCTCCTTATCTCCTCCCCACTGTCCTCATGTTTATAACCCCTCCTTATCTCCTCCCCACTGTTCTCATCTTTATAACCCCTCCTTATCTCCTCCCCACTGTCCTCATCTTTATAACCCCTCCTTATCTCCTCCCCACTGTCTTCATCTTTATAACCCCTCCTTATCTCCTCCCCACTGTCCTCACCTCTAAAAATCCTCTTTGTGCACAGGCATAGAGCACAAGATGTTATCAGCCCACAGAATTATTGGCAAAATCAAGAGTTATATTTTGCACTTATCAAACAGATATAACAAAACATTTCCAAGGGTATACTTAACAGATCAAAAGGGAGCAAATAAGAGAAGTTCATGGTTAGGGTTTACATATACTTTAAATTAAATAATGGCATTACCACTATAGGGGCCCAAAAGCCAGGATTCCTTTCATTTTCTGAAACTAAAATAAATGTTTTTGTAGTAGTATTTTATTATCTTTAGTTAGCAAAGTGTTTACTGTAAATAAGAGAGCCCAGAATATGCAACCTTATGCCGATCACACGATCGGTTTTCCCAGAAAAAGTCAGATGTGAGCTTTTGGACAGGAATTCCGACCGCGTGTATGCTCCATCTGACTTTTTCTGTCGGAATTTCCGCCAGCAAAAGTTTGAGAGCAGGTTCTCTATTTTCCCGCCGGACAAAATTCCTAGTGGAAAAAACATGCATGCTCAGAATCAAGCAGAAGAGCCGAACTCCCTTTTGAATTGCATTGATCTTGGCTCGTTGTACGTCTTGTACATCACTGTGTTCTTGACGGGCGAAATTTGGGGTGACCGTGTGTATGCAAGAGAAGCTTGAATGAAATTCCATCGGAAAAACCATCCAAGGTTTTACCGACGGGAAAAACGATCGTGTGTATGCAGCATAACTACTACTAAATCTCCTAGTTGGAGAAATAAAACTAAAAATCGCAAAAAAGATTCCTCTCATCGAGCTGGTGTAGTAGAAACCAATGACTCTGAGAGATTACCTTGGAGGTCCCAAGATGACATGCGATATAATTATTCCATCCCGGTGACCAACCGTTTTCAACCCCTTCAGGAATTCCGCCCATTTGGGGGACCATATCAACATCCGGCGACCCAGAATGGTTGGAATAGAGACGAAAGGTTGCCATATTATTACCCTTTTCCCCCTCCCCCTTCTCCTTTTTATCCTCCTAGGCCTTCCAATTCATATGGCTTTCCTTACCAGCAGGATCAATGGAGGGACAGGGAAACTAGCCAATACAAGGATTTTCCCGGGTCCAACCAAAACCATCAAAGAATGGGCGACAAAAGAGAGGAACTAGAGGGGGAGGAAATCAAAGACCAAAAAGGAAAAGAGTATAACAGGACAGGGGATCTTCAATCTCAGCACTGTCACGCTGACTTCAGAGGAGATCACACTCCTTGATAAAGGATTGAAGTTTGCACCCCCCCAATCCTTAAATAAATTTGATACTCACATGGATATACATAAATTCTCTAGGAAATTGAGTATGAAAAGATTTTTTCTCTCTAAACCTACCAAAGAACCTATGAGTACTGTTACGAGTGTTGTTACTGAGGTTCAACACTCTAACCTTTCCAATGCTTCTCTGTTCAATCCCCCGGGAGGTCTGGCACCTAATATCAAGGTCTTCAGAGATGTACTCTTGAGAGACCTTGAGAAGGTTAATATCAAAAAGACAAAACTTAACAACTCTTTGAAAAAAGGTTTTGACCAACTATGTGAAGAGAAAAGTATTGTTATCCGCCCCGCTGATAAAGGGGGCGGAATAGTGATACTTAACAAGACTGACTATCTAAACGAACTTGGTCTTCTAGTTGGGGATAGGGATACCTATATGCCCCTTTCTAGAGATCCTCGGTCTTCATATAGAAAAGTTTTGTCCAAAATAGTTAAAGAAGGATTTAAATCAGGTGTGCTGAATAAAAAGGAGAAGGCTTTTCTCATTCCAGCATCATCTAGGATCCCAGTGATCTACTACTTGCCCAAGATCCACAAAGACCCGATTCATCCACCAGGGAGACCTATCATAAGTGGAATCAACTCTATTTCGTCTAGGGCAGGAAAATATATAGATGGATATCTTCAACCACTTGTTAGAGCTTTGCCAGCCTTTATCCGAGATAGTAAACATGTCATCAATATTATTAATGAGGTTTCATACGAGGAGGGCTTATGGTTGGTTACTGCGGACGTCACGTCCCTATATACTATTATACCACATGTATGGGGGATTTCCTCGGTTAAACATTTTTTGGAAAGGGACTCCGATTTATCCTTAGTTCAACAAAGATTTATTTTAGATCTTTTACAATTTGCAACCACTCACAATTTCTTTTGGTTTAGTGGTGGATTTTTCCTTCAAAAGAGGGGGGTCGCGATGGGGGCCAAATTTGCCCCCAGCCTGGCCAACCTCTTTATGGGGAAATGGGAGGAGGACGTCATCTATGCTGACCGCAGGCCAGAGTTGGCCTTGTGGGTCAGATATATAGATGACGTCCTCCTCCTATGGAGGGGATCCAGGGAATCCTTGGATTCCTTTATGGGTTCCCTCAACATTAATGATAGGGGGATTGAGTTCAAATATGAGGCGGATCAGAGTAGGATCAACTTCTTGGACCTTGTAATTCGAGTGGAGGAGGGTCAATTTGTGACCTCCACATTTTTCAAGTCCACAGACCGTAACTCATTCATTCCCCGCGATAGCTGTCACCATAAAGCCTGGTTGGACTCAGTACCCAAGAGCCAATTTTTGCGCCTCAGGCGCAATTGTAGCAAAATAGAAGACTTTGGGGAACAGCAAAAATGCTAACATCGAGGTTTGTGGATAAGGGTTATTTAACAGAAAGACCTTGAAAAATCAATTCGAGAATTTCAAGTAGTTGATAGAGTTACGTTATTACGGGATAAAGTTGCCCCCCTAGTAGGGAAAAACAACCGATTTATTTCTCCCTTTATCACCAACTACTCAAATCAACATTATGCAATTAAGAAATTGGTCAGGAAACATTGGCATCTTCTTAAAGAAGATCCAGTCCTTGGTCCAGCACTCCCGGAACAACCTCAAGTGGTCTTTAGAGGGGTCCCCTCATTAAGAGACTCTCTCGCCCCAGGAGTGGTGGATCCTCCAAGTAAGAAACCAATGTTCTTTCAAAATATAATTGGCTATCATAAGTGCAATAAATGTGCTGTATGTAAGATAAATGCAGTGAAGGAACGCAAGACCTTGAGTTTTGTCTCAAATAGTACTTCTCAGACTTATAACATACGATCCTTTATCACATGCTCTATGACCCATGTGGTTTACTTGTTGACTTGTCCATGTGGGCTACAATATGTGGGACGTACAATAAGAGCCTTCCAGGTCAGAATTAATGAGCATATAGGTAATATAAGAAGAGGATATAAAAAACACTCTCGGTCTCTAGACATTATAGAGAAGTACACGCTAGGAATCCAAACGGTACCTCTATAGTTGCTATTGACATCCTTAAATCCCATTGAGAGGAGGATCAAAGAGGATAGCTATATCCAAATTAGAGATGAGCTGGATTTATCGTTTAAAATGTCTTAAACCGCAGGGCCTAAATGTGGATATAGAAATAAATGCCTTCCTGGATAACTCATAAAATATCCCTGGTTATGTGATTTTTATCTACTGTATATCTATATTATTTTATTGTTTATATATATCTTATTATATGTGCAGATGTCCTATCGGGAGGAGATTTGCTTATTTTTATATTTATATTCATATTTATTTTTATTATTTTTTATTTATTTTATATATATCTCCTTATATGTACAGATGTCCTTTCAGGAGGAGATTGTGCTTCTTATATAGCCATTGGTCGTTCTTTTTCGAATTTTGGCTTATTTGCACAAATAAGGAATTCTTAGTATAGAGATTTTTTCTGTTTAAAACGGGATAAGTCTCTATATATTTATTCCTATCTGGATGCTAAATATATATATGTATTTTGCCCCTTTCGTTTCCAATTTCAGTAATGGGAATTAAGGTATATGTATATTTGAAGACATGTTGTGCGCATTGGCCTATTAGGTGAATGGGCTGTGCACGTTTAGTAAGATTGCATGTGATGATTAAAATTCAATTATAATACGTCTATTTAGAGACAAACATACGTTTGTTAACTTCCTTACCTTTGAACATATGTATATTAGTGACAGACAATGTTCCTGGTAATTATTTTTTGTATTTATTTGTATTTATTAGTTGGAGGATCGGGAACCAGTGATGTGCTTTTTCAGGCTGGATCGGACCTTGAGTGATGCAGGATATGCTTATCTGCATTACACAGATCTCGCTGGTAGCGCGCTTCCTGTGTTTTTCCCGGTCCTACTCCCACTTCCGTTTTCTCCACCGTTCTCCAATGAAGGTGGTGAATCGAAAGAGAGGCTTGGTTGTGTCTCTATGTATTTAAGAGGTGACGTTCAGTGCGTCGCCCGTGCCCTTTGACAACGTCATTCTCTGACGAAACCGGTCAGGGCGGAGCCACGCACTACGTCATCGCGCTTGTTACGTGACCCCGGAAGCACGGGTGCACGTTCTTTTTTTAACCCTGTATGTTTTTAGCCGGCAATTTTAAATTTGTGTATATGCTGCACAATTCGAATAAACTTCTGGAAGTACTTTTCACTATGGCGAGTCCCCGGTTTCTTTTCTTTTCTTTTCTTTGATCCGAATGGGATGCTGAGCCTATTGCAGTTGCTGAACACCTGCTGGTCCAGTGGAGATCGCATTAACCTAGTGTGATCCGGAAGTCCTAAGATCCTGGAAGTGACGTCCATATCTCCGAGACGTATTTGGAGAGTGACAATGTGGACATGCTTCTGAATCCCTCTTATATCTGGTAAGAGTACACCTTATTTACCTTACCATATTGGAAGCTATATTGTGTAACTGATGGTGAACCTATACAGGACTTTTACAATCTACAGCCATCAGCTTTATCATTCAACTCAGAAAGCTGCTACTTTTTCTCATCTCCCTATTAGAAGGACTATTGGAGAATTTTTACATATATATATATACATTTATATTTATATATAATTTTATTTATTATATTTAGCCTTTATAGACTTTATATATTTATATATTCACTTGTTATTTATTTTGATATAATTTATTTTTGTCCATAATTATGATTGTATTGAAATGTTTGTTTTGCATCTATTTTTATAGACACAACTAATTCCCTTCACAATATCATATTGTGCCTCCAAGCGCAACCTTGTTGTTTTTATTTTCTGTTTGTATGTATATCACATATTTTTGTGTTGCTGCTGGATATCACTTAATTTAATTTATTCAATTTATTATTATTTTCTACTAATATTTAATTCAATTTATTGTTGTTAGCGCGAGGAGTTTTTCCCCTTTTGGATTATGCAGCATAACTGTCTGGACCAAAGATGACCCACGGCTGCCTGCTGTGAAATAGTTAGTAGTTTTCCTCTTTGAATAAGCCTAAGGCCTCGTACACACGATCAAATCTGTCCGCTGGAAACGGTCTGCTGGACCGTTTCAGCAGACAGATTCGATCGTGTGTACGGCCGAGCCGACGGATTTGGCCACCCGACAGATTTCAAAGCATGCTTTGAAATCTATCGGGTGGGAATCCGTCCGCCCGACATGTCTGCTGGTTAGTACACTTACCAGCAGACATGTCGTCCCGCACCGCCGCCGAATGGATTCGGCGCATGCGCGGAAGTGTTTTACTTTCTGGTGGTGGTGACGTGGCGGCGTCAACGTCACCGCCACGTCACCAACACACGTCAGCGCGCCGTCTGCTGGCGGGGATTTTGGTTTGCTCGTGTGTACACGCGAGCAAACCAAAATCCCAGCAGACAGATTTGTTCAAATCTGTCGGACAGACAGATTTGAACAAATCTGTCTGCTCGTGTGTACGAGGCCTAAGGGTCTGATCAGGTCCACCTGAAAAACTAATCAGACACTCCATTCAGTGCTATAGACCAGTGGGTGTAAATGGAATTGTGTCGGTTTGCACCCACCTACCTCTATTCCAATCCAATTTGCAAAAAAAAAAAGAAGGGAATCAATCCCCTTCCATCTAGGCAGATTGGGGTGGAGGGCAGTCAGGTTTAAACAGATAGAGGATTATGTTTACACCCGGTTGCCCATAGGGCAGAGCTGGCTAATTCCGTGTCTGCTGTGCATAAACTGAGTGGACGCAGACCTGTCATTCGCCCACTCTGTTTTGATCAGCGGAGAGATCCCCCTGCTGTTCAGAACGGAGTCTGACCTGTGTAAAAGGGGTCTTTTTGGGATGAGATCCTTATTGTATGAAATATTTATTGTGATTAATATTTACTGTGAAAAGGTACATATGATGATAAGATCCTTATTGTGATGAGATCCTTATTGTATAAGATATTTACTGTATGAGATCCCTATTGTGTTGAACCTTTATTGTTATAAAGTTCTTACATTGATGGGATCCTTATTGTGATCAGATTCTTATTGTGATGAGATCTTTATTGTGATGACATCCTTATTGTGATGTGATGAGATCCTTATTGTGATGAGATCCCTATTAAAGGGCCAATAAATGGATTTTAATGGTGCTCAAGGGACAGGTAAGTCATCAGTTAAAATGTATGGAATTTTTATTTTATAATCCTAGTTAACATGGGTATGTACTCTAATAATCCCTCTAATAGCTCAATCTACTTGGAATAACTCCCACCTGACCTATATATGGCCATACAGCGATAGTGAGTTGTCCAAGTGAGGGCTGTATAACTTTCAAAGCATTTTGCAGAATTGCCCACTTCTTCAGAAGAGATGAAGATACACACAATTTCACGCCAACATCGAGTCATCAAAGACCACTAATTGCTGCACCACTGGATCCCAGGGGTGAATGCAGGGGCGCTATAAAGGGAAACTGATAGTGTGGGAGGACAGCTTGGTAGATAAAATCAAATGTATGATATATAAATGGTTACCTTCCCAGTATCACTCAAACAGAGAAGTTGGGACCTAATTAGACATGATGATTCCCCTTTTAATAGGGATGAATGTTCTATAAATACATCTGATGGAAACAGGTCCACTTGGCTTCCCAATACAAAGTTGTTGCCATATTGCATTGATGTGAGCTTTAATATGCTAGTAATGCAGTCTCCTGGCCTGTGGTCACCTGACATGGCACTACACGGCGGCCATCTTTAACGGGTGATGGCAGGTCCTTACAGTGACAAGATCTCTATTGTGATGTGATCTTTACTGTATGAGATCCTCGTTGTGCTAAGGTCCCTACAGCAATGAGATCCTTATTGTGATGAGGTATTCTACAAACTATAGGCACAAATAATATGGATTATGCAAGGCAGACAGGAAGACAGTGTCCACGCTTGGTTGGTTCTTTCTTCATGCTCTCCTGCTTCACAGGACGGAAACCAAAGTAGGAAACTGAAATATTGACAGACTTGTAGTGGCTTTGAAGTATGCAGGAAACATTGCTAGCTAGGTCAGCAATTTTAGAAGGAGAAGGCTGTCACTTCTACCTGAGGAAGAGGCCGTTAGTGGTCTCGAAACAGCACTGCTTTCTGTTGGTGATAAAAAAAAGTACCCTGTCTATTTATCTGAATATTTTGCGCTGGTGATATCTTGGCTAGGAAACAATGTGGACAAAATCGGGATTCAGATGAGAGGTGTGCAGCCCTCATAACCACATTTTTTACATAAAAAACAAAATAACTTGTAGCCAGACTGAGGGAAATACAAAATAGTCCTAATGACATTTTTCTGCTCATAGTTCCAGTAAGAACTATCCACATCTATTTCACATAAGCATTTGCACCATGGTATCCATGTAAACAGAAAACACTACTTTAAGCTTTCATATATAAAAAAACAGTGACTCCAAAAATACTACCGGATGTCAGCTTTCAAAGGACCCAGCTTGTTCAGTGCAATAGTATATTGCAAGAAATTACAGTTTGGCTTCAGTGTGTTCTTTCCAAAGCCACACCCTTTTTTTTTTTTAAACAATAGATTTTTAGTGAAAGTATTTACTTAACAGTACAGATTAAAATTGTCACATTAATCCTTAGTAACCAAACCAGTTACCTTGGTTCATAAGATTAAGTTCTTTATAACAATACAGTACTGGTAGCCTGTACCCTACCCCCTCCCCAGTTCAATTAACCCCACCCCTTCTAACCGCTTTCACCCACACCAGGTCTTCTATGAGAAAACTATTGTGTGGGTGAAATGTGTAGACATGGCTTGGGATGGGATACTTTGAGGCTGATTTCTTCAGATCTTCTTCAGATCAGGCATCTCCCCTTTCTCACCACCCTTCTATATCAACTTCAATATACTAAAGCATTTGAGCCAATTTTGATAACAATACCAACATGGTCGACAAATTCATGTAGTTCTTACTACTGTCAATTTAAGAACCTGTATCTATAATAGCAGCAGAGTCCTAAAAAAATACTACCAGTTTGCTGATTAGGGAACTGGTGGTATTTGAGACCAAATATGTGCTGGTGTACAAAGCTATGACAGAACTCAGAGTGGAGCATGTCTGTGCTGGAAAACTGCCACGAAAAGGACACTCCCTGAACAGGGATGCATCTACAGCCCACGTCCACAGGGAGATTCCCAAGTAGACAGCTAAATGTGAACAAAGGGGCTGGGGATACAGGTAATGTCATTTCGACAAAAAAAAAGTCTGATGTCGGCTTCACAGGGCTGGACTTTCCAAGAAAAAGTCGGAAAGTCCGGCCGTGTGTACGAGTCATTAAGGTGGCTATAGATGGATCAAAATTCTGCTGGCTCAGCAAAGACTGGCTGAATTTCGGTCCATGTGTGGCCACTGCAATAGAAGAGGAGTTGATCTACTGATCGTCTTCTGCTCAACTGGTCTATCTGATAAAGGTCGGGCAATGAGCCTATGTCTGATCTGTGTATTCTGAAAGGAGAGTCCCCCCACTGTGAGAATACAATTGTGCAGTGGGGAGGATTCCCCATATACAGTTATTGTATTGTTTGAGGAATCAGTTAATAAAAAACATGAACCATGTATGGGCACCTTTACTGTAAGCTGGAAAATTTGACTCAGCGAATAGCAAAATCGAAGAAACTAGTTACTAGTTACAGGTTCCTAAAGATAAAATAGTTTTCACGCCAGCTTTGCTGAAAAGGTGACAGTAAGTCACTGGTGATAGAAAGTCTCATCCCATCTGATGTTTTAGTTGTAATTACCTGGGTCACATAGCGAGACAGTGCCACACTGTGAGCAGAGATGTATATGAGAGAATCCTACTGGAGCCATAGTTAAAGTATTATGATTTTAAAGCGAGATTGATAATTAGAAGTAGTGAGCTTATTGGGATGAATATACTTTATAGTCATAGTTTTTTCTAAGGTTATCACCAATTTGAAAACCATTGAGAGGTGGAGCATACAGACCAGATCAGGGATCTTTGATGAGAACCATAAAGCAGCTGACATTTTTTTGATAGCTTAAGGACTATGAGTTTTTGTCTGAAACTTTTCTTATGGCTTGAGGAGGGGGTACACAACAAAGAATCTGGCCTAAAGACACAAGTAATATCTCCTGCAACTGAACATTTTAGTAATATAAAATATCCACTAGACCACCTTACGGTAGGAGCCATAGATCCGCGTAAGTTGTGTAAGCCTGAGGGCCCAGAGGGATAGTCAGTTTGTCAGCTCTTATAGTTTATATTGAAGAATTAACAAAAGCAAATTAACTGGTCGCCCACACAGGGGGATCATAATGGGAAGGTGAAAATTAGAAACATTAATTAAGTAGACTTATAATGTAACTTTTGGGGTAAATACCAAAAATTGTGGCCTTGCAGCACTGGACATATGTCTGCAGAGCTGACCTAAGTTTAAGGACATAGTAGGATACCAAGGGAGAGGTAGAGGTGGGCATATGCCCAATATTAGTAAAAGTTAATTAAAATGACGAGAAGAAAGGAAGAAATAATAAAAGAAGAAGGAGGGGGTAGGGGAAAGGTAGGAGGGGAAATGGAGATGGGAAGAAAGAGTCCCTCAGGCTGAGGTTTAGGTAAATACAATTAAGGTAGGCCCAGAGCCGGCCCTACCATGGGACCCAATGGTACCCATGGTACCAGGCGGCATATGGAGGGAGCGGCAATCCGGCCGGCAGAATTTGAAAGTTAATAATACGAGCGGCGCGCCGCAGAGAGAGCAGAGGAGCGTGCCGACGGCGGCGACCGGCGCCTAGCAACCGGACCCAGTGAGTGATCATTGATGACATCATTCAGGAGGAGGAGCCGAGGAGGCCGCGACCGCCCCAGCATTCACAGCGCACCGCTCAGCATCCGCGCCAAATTGCCCTGCACCTCTTCATGATCCTCCATCTTGAGTCCTGCGGCAGCGATGCGTGAGGGAAGTGTGTCAGTCAGTGTGGGTGAGGACAAGGAGGAGAGAGAGAGAGCTGCCTGTGCGGTGCTGACTGTGCTGTGGAACGACCACCGACGTGATGCCAGCCAGCCTCTCAGACTCTTAATTTAAGGTAACTAAACTTACAGTTCAGTAGTAGCTGTGGCATGTGCCAGGGCCTGGGCAGCTCTTACTTCCTGCTCATCATGCACTGTTGTCACCACTGTGCCATACCATTAAACGCAGCCACTGTGCCATCAATTGTCACCACTGTGCCATGCCATCAAACGCAGCCGCTGTGCCATTTTTCACCACTGTGCCATGCCATCAAATGCAGCTACTGTGACATCAATTGTCACCACTGTGCCATGCCATCAAACGCAGCCACTGTGCCATCAATTGTCACCACTGTGCCATTCCATCAAACGCAGCCACTGTGCCATCAATTGTCACCACTGTGCCATCAATTGTCACCACTGTGCCATGCCATCAAATGCAGCCACTGTGCCATCAATTGTCACCACTGTGCCATGCCATCAAATGCAGCCACTGTGCCATCAATTGTCACCACTGTGCCATTCCATCAAACGCAGCCACTGTGCCATCAATTGTCACCACTGTGCCATTCCATCAAACGCAGCCACTGTGCCATCAATTGTCACCACTGTGCCATCAATTGTCACCACTGTGCCATGCCATCAAATGCAGCCACTGTGCCATCAATTGTCACCACTGTGCCATGCCATCAAATGCAGCCACTGTGCCATCAATTGTCACCACTGTGCCATTCCATCAAACGCAGCCACTGTGCCATCAATTGTCACCACTGTGCCATTCCATCAAACGCAGCCACTGTGCCATCAATTGTCACCACTGTGCCATCAATTGTCACCACTGTGCCATGCCATCAAATGCAGCCACTGTGCCATCAATTGTCACCACTGTGCCATGCCATCAAATGCAGCCACTGTGCCATCAATTGTCACCACTGTGCCATCAATTGTCACCACTGTGCCATACCATCAAACGCAACGTAATGGTATGTCATGTAATTTTGCATATGGTAAATCTGCTTTTCTGATAAATTCGATTTTATATCATTAAAACAATAATTGTGGGGGGCCTTTTGGTGGGCGTTATTATAATTTTTTTCTTTGGGGGGGGCAGCATTTCATTTTTGGTCCCAGGCAGCACAATGTCTTGGGCCGGCACTGGGTAGGCCCAGACTGATTGGATGCATTGTGGGGACAGCATAAGACCACCAGGGTAACCATACTTTATGAAGTTTGGTGTGAGAATCATGTAAGATACTAGACATTTTTTCATAGATCATGAGGTCGGTCAAGATACTCTTCACCACAGCAAACGAAAGAAGCTTTCTTCCATGTTTTGGCAATTGCACGTTGTCTGTATGAACTTTGAACACAATGTGATGGACTCCTGGGATAGGTGAACTGCTAGAGAATAGTGTTGCATGCAATCTGGGGATATGATACGATTATTCTTTTGGGGTTCAGGAACCATTATTTTTCCCCTCTGTTAGGCAACTTTGACTACACGTGCCAAGAGGAGTTTTGTCTTGCCTCTGGTAAAGCCCGATTTCATTATTGGGGATCCTGCCCATCAGGGGTTATTTAAATAGGAAAAAAACTTTCTTGCCAGGATCTGCAGGGACATATATTGCGTAATCATCCTGTAAGGCTAGGGTGACGTAATAACGCCCCTGGGGGTGAGTCCTGATGTCCTGGGCTCACAGCAAGTGGGTTGAATTATACAGGGCACAAATAAACATGAAAGAGGAGCAGCATTGTGCCTTATGCCGCATACACACGGTCGGAAAAGTTTGATGATCAGACAACAAAAATTTGAGAGCTGGTTCTCCACTTTTCCGACCAGAAAATGTCTTGTCGTAAATTCCGATCGTCTGTATGCAATTCCGACACACAAAAAAAACACGCATGCTTGAGTATCAATTCGACGCATGCTCGGAATATCTGAACTACATTTTTCTCAGCTCGTTGTAGTATTGTACATCACCGCATTCTTGATGGTCGGAATTTTGTGTGACCGTGTGTATGCAACACAAGTTTGAGCCAACATTCTGTCGTGAAAAAAAAACCTGGTTTCTTGTCGGATTTTCCGAGCGTGTGTACACGGCATTAGAGTCTGTGAAGGGCAGCACCATTGATAAGATAAATATAAATATATATATATATCTATATATCTATATATATATAGATATATAGATATATATTAGGGCTGTTACTGATCAAAATTTTTGTGTTCGATTAATCGTTTATTTTTTTAATCGATTAATCGACTAATTTCGATTAATTATAACGCACATACAGATCCAGCTACTTTTAGCTGATCTCCTTGCAGCCTGATTCCCAGTGCATCTACCAACCACTGGGAAAATGGATAGCAGGATACAAAACACACACAAAGGCAGCGCTCTATGGGAATAGCATTAAAACTTTTATAGTCTTCAAGTAGGTAACAAAATAAATATTGCACTGGAGATAAAATCGATGTAGCTACATAAACTGTAAAAATGGTGCGAGTAATACCAAATGGTACCAAAAGTAGTCATACATTTTTTTAGCAAAGTATGATACTGGTATAAAAATGTGTACAACAAAGCCACTGCTGAATCGAGATGAGGAGAGGTTAACATCAGTCCGTCGGCATGTAGATGTCCCGTGAAGGGAACTATCATAATTCCCAGTGGATGGGTGTAGAATCCCAGGTTGATAGAGGGAACTTATAGAGGGAAGTGTAACAGCCTTGTGTGTGGACGATAGTAAGGTCCCGCCGGCATGCAGCTATGAAGGCACAGCAAAGGAGCCCTTTAGATGGATACGGAAAGCCCCGCTGGTGGCCGTGACATCACCAGATCTCCGACGGAACTCCCTGAAGGCCCAGAAACCGGCGGAGAGGTGAGTACCAATGAAAATAATTTTAATCGATCAAAAATATTTTGATCGATCAAAAAAATTAAAGATTAATCGATCAATTAAAAGTTAATTTGCACAGCCCTAATATATATATGTCTAAAATATTAAGTTAGGCTGTAAAGGAAATGTATTCCTTTACCTATTTTTGGAAGGTTGAAAGAGTTTTTGTCTGAAAGTGATTGAGTAGGTGTCTAGTTAGCTCTGATTTTTCCTGTATTCCGATAAAAATCAGTGTTAAGATGTAAAGCAATTCACGCTGATTTAAAATTACAGCTAATGTAATTTATTTTAAATTACATAGTCTGACTAGGTGAACTGAGGATTATGAGGGGACATGGTGACGCATAAAGGTGTTGGCTTTTAGAGTCGTGTGCTCTACAGAGATCAGCTGAGTTCTTAAACTTGTTTACTGGATTCTAACCTATAATGTGAAGGTGTTTTAACCGAAGTCTGAACTAAACGTTAACCTACTCTTGCAGAAAAACCTTATTTAGTGCATAGCAGGTCCCATAATTCATTTTTATAAGGTAAAAGCAGTGTCACAACGTCCACATAGAACACAATTAGCTGCCATTGTGCTCTTGCTGGGTGTCCAAAGCGTCCCTATGTCTTCAAGGAGGGGTGGGCTAACTTCAGGCAGAAATGCCCTTAATTTATCCACTTGTATATGTGCTCCAATTTGGAGACTCTCATAACTATAGAGTTAGTATACAGAGGAGCCTTGGCGAGACAATAATTAAAATACTACACTATGAGACTTTTATCCACGTCTATTGTGGAGTAGTGTTGCTCACGAATATTTGCATTGCGAATATTCGCTACGAATAGTGCATATTCGAGTATTCGCGAATAACTCGAATATCGTGGCGAATATTCGCTATTTCGAATATTCATATTTTTTCAAATTTCGCAATCAATTTCGCAATCAATTTCGCATTCGCACTAGCGAAATTTCGCATTAGCGAAATTTCTCAATTTTTTTTCTTTTAGAAAATATAGTGAATATTCGTAAATATCGAATATTCGTGATATTTTATCCAAAAAAAAAAGCGAAATTTCGCAATCATTTTCGCTTTCGCACATGCGAAATTTCGCTATTTTTTTTTTTTTTTATAAAATATAGCGAATATTCGTAAATATCGAATATTCGTGATATTTTATCCAAAAAAAAATAGCAAAATTTCGCAATTTTTTTTTTTATAAAATATCACGAATATTCAATATTAACGAATATTCGCGAATATTCTTCAAAATATTCGCGAAATATCGCGAAATCGAATATGGCGTATTCCGCTTATCACTATTGTGGAGTAGACATGTGCATTCGTTTTCGTCCGAATTCATTTTCTTCCGAATTTCAGGTATTTTCGTTATCGTTTTAACAAACAAAAATGATCAGGCAGAATCTAAAATACGAAAGATCCGACATAAAAAAATGCTTTATTTTCATTTTCGTTGCTACAACAGTTCGATATAGATGTAGCGCCCCCTTGCTTTTCGCATGGGCATTTTTCCAAAAGCTAGTTTGACTGGGAGAGTTACATTTCTCCCAGTCGTGATTTGTCAGGGTTAATGGCCTGTGTTATTCTGGAAAGGACCACTGGCTCGGACTGCATTCTAAAGGTTGTGAGTTCATTCTTGGCCGGCAGTGGGAGCTAGAGGGATTTCTGGCAGATGGAATCTTCCCCAGCAGCCAATTAGAGAGGGTTTTCTCTTGCTGGGCATGCTGGGGAGGGATATATCTGGGACGGAGGTCAGGTGTTCCGGGTCGTTTTGCGGCGTGGGGTCCCAGAGTCGGGGTGCGGCACCCACCTTCAGGGTGTGCGCACCCAGGGACCCTGCCGGCATGGCCTACCTGGCCGGGCTTTAGGCCTTATCGAGTCTCAACCAGAGACAAAACTGAGGGGACCCCAGTGGCTGTTGCCGTGGAGAAGATCCGGCGTCCGGTCAATGGACAAGTATGCTTTGATGTCACCCGGAGATCTTTTCCAAGGAGAAAGTTACTGGGAGGATTCACTCTGTTCGGACGTTCTGAATATTTTATATTTTATTGGCCCGTGGCAGGGGATTAGAGTCGAGTCAGCGAAACTCATTCCTCCCAGCTAGAATTAAAGGTGACGTCCCGGCTGCTTCAGAGAGAAAGAGACCGGCCCGGGAGACACCTCGCCCACCCCAGGGCGCTGATTGGCAACGTGTGGGCTCCGTGTTCTTTTTCAAGAGCTAATCTCTGCTACACCTATATCCAGGCCTGACATCTAGAGTTCTTTCCTTCTCATCAACCTGTTCTTCCTTCATCGAGTTGATGTTCGGCAATGTTGGCCTGGAATTAAAGCATTGAGAAAACCTTTATTCACTGTGTGGACACTCAGTCATTATCTGGTACTTCTGGTACAGTGAGAGTGACTTAATTTGCCGATCCCATCATCAAACCAGCAGCTTCTTCGGGGGTGAGCGCTACATAGATAAGAGATTTTACATGACGCTGACAATAGCGATTTCTGTCTATCGAACCTGCGGTCGAATGTGCCTAACCTTAACTCTATTAGTCCAAGATTATTCTACATAGAGAGAAAAGATTTGACATTATAGAGACAGTGTTGGGGTAGACTATTCGACATGAACGACGAAGATTTGACGAAGCAGCGAAAAACATACAAACGTCGAATCTGTCATTGAAGGCTTATGGTGTCTGTCGAAAGTTCTAAGAAGATTCGACAAGCAGCTAGACTGTACGACGCCGCAATCGTTTGTTTCCGGTCAAATGCTCCGCCCATAAGCTAAAGGAGAATTCAAATGTTGGTTGACTAGTAATAATAATTTATAAATATAATTATTACTAGTGTCATACAACATTAGAATTCTTTTCGGACAAATGGATTTTTTAACTAAACAAAATAAATAAAAACTAATTTTGGGAGTAACTAAATTAATTTATTTTTCGGACGAATAGTAAATTCCAAAACAAAATATTTCAGTGTGCACATTTTTCACATCCTAGTTTCATCTTGAGCGGCCAGTGGAGTGGAATTGTACTGTCAGTGGAATCAATTTGGTATTTCAAAAGTGCTTTTTGACCATCCTGTAAAAAGGGGTCAAACATCTCTGGTGAGTGGCCACCTTCCCATTGAGCACTCGTGGTGGAAGAACTAGAAGTTATATCTCAGAGCATTCAACTTTGGTGTTGGTATTTTATCACATATGGACTTTTAGCTTGCTACTTATGCAATTTATCTCATCTGTGTTACATATTAATGTTGGATGATATTATTGTATTTACCCCACTTTTTTTCACAACCATGAACATTTATAGTGCCTCATCCTTTAATTATATATTCTTATATATTTGCAAATGTGTGCAACTAAAATCTATGGGCGAGATCCACAAACATGTCCCGCTGGCGTAGCCTATCTAAGTTACACTACGCCGCTGTAAGTTACAGCGGCGTAGCCTTATCCACAAACACTTTCCGATGTAACTTAAGGCGGCGTAGTGTAAAGCCCCTCAGGCCGCGTACACACGGCAGGGAATCTCGACGGGCAGAACACATCGTTCCGCCCGTCGAGGTTCCCTGCCGGACCAGCCATTCTTCCGGGCGGGCCGTCGAGGAAATAGAGAGAGTGCTCTCTATTTCGGCTCGACGGGCTTCCCGACGGGAAGCTCGCCGAGACCGTACACACGGCAGAGGTCCTCGCTGGAATGTGCATTCCAGCGAGGTTCTCGCTGGTTTTCAGCGAGAACCTCGGCCGTGTGTACGGCGGCATACACACTATCAGTTTTCCTGACGGTTTTCTCTTTAGGTTTACCAAAACCATGTAGTGCAAGGGCCTGCCTGATTGCATACTAATTGAAACTCTTGAGGTTTGACCTCATATTAGATGGTTTTGGTAAACCTGAAGAGAAAACCGTCAGGAAAACTGATAGTGTGTATGGGGCTTAATTGTTTCAAATGACAAAGCTGTGGGCGTGATTTCATTTAAATCAGCTTGACCCCACGTAAATTATGTATTTTTTGAACGCCGCTGTCCGTGGAGATATCCCAGTGCGCATTCGCGAAATCACGTCGAAAATAGTAAATGAAAACGACGTGAACGTAACTTACGCAATTCCCTATTTGCGAACGGTTTACGTGAACGACGGAAAAATCAACGCTGGCCCGACGTCTATACTTAACATTACGTACGCCTCTATACAGCAGGGGTAACTTTACGCCGGACCTACGCTTATGCAAACGACGTAAAAACACTGCGCCGGCCGTACGTAGGTTCGTGGATCGGCGTATCTAGCTCATTTGCATATTCGACGTGGAAAATATATGGAAGCGCCTCTAGCGTCCAGCGTAAATAGTAAACTTTAAGACGACGGCGTAAGACGGCGTATCTACGCAAAAAAAACGGCGTATCTTGGTTTGTGGATACAAAGCAATAATACGCCGTCACAGATTTGAAATTACAGCGGCGGATCTGGAGACACGCCGCCGTAATTGTTTGTGGATCTGGCCCCTATGTTTTTAACATGAATTGTTAGACAGGGCTAATTTGGTGTTGTTGCGGGCTAGCTAGTAAGTAAGCTGGAAAATGTTCTGTTGCTTGTAATGTGCAATCCCTTCCATGTGCACCTAACTGTAAAGGCTAGTTATAGATTGGGGTGGTTGTCATTTATCTGTATGGATATAAAAGGCACAAGTGAATGTAGCGCTAATACATCATTAAATGTATTTTCTAGTATAGTATGTAGTGTAAATACCTGAACTTGACCTGGCATAAGCCTTTATCAATCCCTGTGCTGGCAAAAAGCAAGCTTGTAGACAGGTGTTGGGCTCCAACCTAATGGTGACACTATACTGTTTCTTCAGACTGGCAAGAGACGTTTGAGGACTAAAGTGTCCCCTGCTATAGACTCTAGGTGGCCATCTTGGGGAAGATGGCATCTATTATTGAATACCAAAATCCTGCAAGATTTGAGTGGCTATCTGAGACAGAAGAGCTTACATAGCAGGGCCTGTGCCAACTGGTGAGCCTGCAGTGTGGGAGTAGGTTGGGGACAGAGCTTTGTTAGGGAGAGTTCATTTTAAGCTAAAGGCAGGGATGGACTGGCCATTGGGACTACAGGGAGTTTCCCGGTGGGCCGATGGCTCAGTGGGCCAGCTTCAGTGACAGAGGACCGCCGCCCCCCTCCGCTCCTCTGTCTCTTCCTTCCCGCATCGCTCACCTCTTCTCCCTGCCGACAGCGCTCACCTGGGGGGGAACAAAGAAGCAGGGGGAGGACCAGAGGAGCAAGGGGGAAGACAGAGGTGCATGGGGGAGGGCACAAACAGCTGACTCAACAGCTATGGCCTGGGAGTTTCTCACTTCTCCCTAATCTTGTCCCATAAGGGGGGTACCAAACTGATTCTTTGCCCCGGGTGAAATAATGTCTAGCTTCCCCACTGGTACTGCCTATAAGAGTACCAGTACCAGCCGTTCTACTTTAATAAAGTAGAACGGCTAGTGGCTAGTGAAGGGGGAGAGGGGGCTTGGGTGGCCGGGGGGGGAGGGTGCAGGAGTTGTCCAGCTGCTGTGGGAGAGACCTGTCAAAGTGGGCCAGTCTGGATGAAGTCCAGGGCCATATTTTTGTCCCAGTCCAGCCCTGGCTAAAGGGATTGTAAAGGTAAATCATTTTTTTCCCTAAATAGCTTCTATAGTGCAATCCTCCTTCACTTACTTCATCCTTCGATTTTGCTTCCTGCTTGCCCCCTCCCCCCTCTAGAGGCTTTCTCCACACCAGGGAGAAAGCCTTGCATTACGGTGTGTAGTTACAGACAGAAGAACAGAAAGTGAGGAATTCTCAGAAGAAATAAGGACATTTAAAAGCAAAATGGAAGGATGAGGTAAGTAAAGGAGGACTGCACTTAGGTAAAGGAAGCTATTTAGGGAAAAAATGTTTTACCTTTACAACCCCTTTAAGCTACTCAAGGTTAGGTGTTGTCCTAGTTTCATTAGAAAGCTTGACACAGTAACCACTCACTTTCTTTAAATGCTAATAGAGTTTTCAACTGCCAGGCATCCTAAATACAGATATAATAAGATGTGTACGGCCAGCTTAAAGCGGAGCTCCACCCTAAAGTGGAACTCACACTGATCGAAACCCTCCCCCCCTCCGGTGTCACATTTGACACCTTTCAGGGGGAGGGGGGTGCAGATACCTGTCTAAAGACAGGTATTTGCACCCACTTCCGGCCACAACAGTCTTGGGCAGACTGGGGGCATGACGTCACCTCCCACCACCCCCCCCCCTGTTGTGTTCTGGGAACACTCGGCTCCCAGTACACAGTGGGAGACAATCGGCAGGCGCAGCATGACTCGCGAATGCGCCATAGGGAACCGGGCAGAGAAGCCAGAGCGCTTCACTTCCTGGTTCTCTCACCGTGGATGGAGGGGGGAGCAGCAGAGTGACGAGCGATCGCTCGTCCTCGGCTGCGGACGGCGCTGGACTCCAGGACAGGTAAGTGTCCTAGTATTAAAAGTCGGCAGCTGCAGTATTTGTAGCTGCTGGCTTTTAATATTTTTTTTTTCAGCGGACATCCACTTTAATAACTTTAATTACATCCAGTTTAGCTAAAGGAATTGACTGGACCAGTGCTGACTTTCTACTTCCTTTTCCACTTTGTCAACTGTCTTGTGTTCCCTCACCCTCCTACAACAAATAATGGGCTATCACATTTTTTTTTTCTGATGTTTTCAATTTACAAGGCAAGCCGGGACTGAGGACAGAAAGCCAGTCCACCCACTTCTTGTCGGTGCACCTAGCCAACAACTAGAAGAGTAGGAAAACTGGCAGTGTGGTATAGAGTGGGTGAACTACACGCACACAGTACTCTTCCATCATTGCCATGATAAACACAAAATAGAAAGTAGGTTTGGATCATTTCACTTATTGGCAGAAAATGTTTTGAACAGCACAGAAAGTAGAAGTAAATACACAGGAAAAATCAATAACGCATTACCGATACATTTCTGCAGGTCGTTTCTTTCAGCTCTACCTGCACCTGAATGAAGTAAGCATGTGTGCCAGTTTTGGTAATACTTCTAACACAGGCAACAAGTTCAGGTAGTTCTAACATTACCACTTTAACCTCTTGCCGACTACATATACTGCATGTGGTTACAAGGAAAAACGGCTTTAGTCCTGGATTTTACCCCCTTTATGACCAGGCCATTTTTTGTGATACGGCACTGCATTGCCACTGACAATTGCGCGGTTGTGTGACGCTGTACCTAAACAAAATTGATGTCCTTTTTTTCTACAAAAAGAGCTTTCTGGTGGTATTTGATCACCTCTGCAGTTTTTATTTTTTGCGCTATAAACAAAAAAATACCGACAATTTTGGAAAAAAAAAAAAAAAACAACAACATTTTTTCTTTTATGCTATAAAACATATTCAATAAAAAAAATATTTATCAATTTAGGCCAATATGTATTCTGCTAAATAATTTTGGTAATAAGTGTATATTAATTTGGTTTGCGCATATCAGCGATCACAATTTTTTTTTAGCGGGATTACGACATTGCGGCAGACAAATCTGACACTAAGTGACACTTTTTGGTGACCAGTGCTGTAATGTACAAATGACACTGGCAGGGAAGGGGCTAAAATCAAGGGCAATTAAAGGGTTAAATGTGTCCCCAGTGGATGCTTTCTAACTGTGGGGGCTTTGACTAAAGGGAAACAGGGATTTGTGTTAGCAGAAACACAAGATCTTAATTTTCCCTTCTGTCAGAAAAGTGGCATGTCTTGTTTACATAGGCAGACTGCTGCTTGCCTCTCCTCAGGATGATTGGTGGGTCCTGGCGGACATTGAGTCTGCCGGACCCGCTGATTGGATCACACTGAGTCCAATCATAGTGGGAGCGGGTCACCACCAGTGTGCACATGCACGCCCCAGACCATACCATTCGGCAGAATGGCACGACTGGGCACATCCACGTACCTGTACGTGGCCCTTTAATCCCAGCCGTGGGGTCGGGCGTGGCGCGGGCGCGTGCACACGACCTGGTCCGAAGCTCCGTGACCAGGACCGCGGAATTCGCGGACCCGAACGCCGCTGGAGTCCTGCCACACCCCCTACAGTTAGTAACACAAATTAGGTCAGACATAACCCCTTCAGTGCCCCCTAGTGGTTAACTTCCAAACTGCAATTTTAATTTTTACAGTAAACAATGCATTTTTTTTTTGAAGATCTTTTTATTGATTATAATGACATACAAATAACAAACAAACATCCAGCAGTGAACCTGCCACAGCAGAGGGACTAACCCCACACAGGAGTCCATGCCAGTCGGAAACAATGCATTTTAAATGCATTTTTTGCAATTTTTGTGTCAAAATTGTCCAAAGTGTCCGCCATAATGTTGCAGTCACAAAAAAGAACGATGATCTCCGCCATTAGTAGTAAAAAAATTATTATTTTATAAAAATGCAATAAAACAATCCCCTATTTTGTAAACGCTATAAATTTTGCGCAAACCAACCGATAAACGCTTATTGCGATTTCTTTTTACCAAAAATAGGTAGAAGAATACGTATCGGCCTAAACTGAGGGAAAAAAAGTTTTTTTTATATATTTTTGGGGGATATTTATTATAGCAAAAAGTTAAAAATATAGATTTTTTTTCAAAATTGTTGCTCTATTTTTGTTTATAGTGCAAAAAATAAAAACCGCAGAGGTGATCAAATACCACCAAAAGAAAGCTATATTTGTGGGGAAAAAAGGACGTTAATTTTGTTTGGGAGTCACGTCGCACGACCGCGCAATTGTCAGTTAAAGCGACGCAGTGCCGAATCGCAAAACCTGTCCGGGTCCTTTAGCTGCCTAAAGGTCCGGGTCTTAAGTGGTTAAAGAGGAACTGCCGTCTGCTCACATACAGTAATTTGTAATAAAAACATCTTTGCCATTTAGAAGCTTCCCTCCTACCACTTTGAATATTATTTTATACATACTGTGATTCTGTACTTGCCAAATATGCTGCAGAAATCTCTGTCAACCCAGTGGGTCGAAGGAAAAAAGCTGTCAGCTCCCATTGGAGCCGCTGTACTAAGCAATATCAACTGCCTTTTTTCTATAGCTACCTTCAGAAACAAACACTTGTATTAAACTTTCTGAAAAACTTAAGAAACAAAATATTTAGCTTGCAATGACTTTGTGCCACTCCGCAGACCTAAACTGACACTTTCTGAATTGCAGGGATGGCTTTATTTGCGGCAGCACTTTTAAAATATATAAAAAAAAATGGTTTGTATAAGTGTCGGATAGTGTTTTATAATGTCACAATTACTCCGTCACCTGAAGCTTTCAGCACTGCATGAAGCTTTACAAAACACTTTTTAATAAAATGCAGTTTGGAAGAAATGTTCGCAAAGTGGAGACTTCTTCAGGGAAGGAGGGGGGAAAGATCAGACAAGTTGGAGGACCATGTCTGACCACTATTTTTTCCATGATTAGTTTTTGGTATTTGTAACCCTCAGCCCCATCCAAGGACTTAAAGGTGAACCCCGGATTAAGAAAATATTGTCTAAATACATTAATCATGTGTATTCTTCCTTGAATCCTGGTGTACTTTGTTTAAGGGGGTTGTAAACTCTCGTATTTTTTAACCTTAAAGCGGATGTCCGCTGAAAAAAAAAATATTAAAAGCTGCTGCTGCTGACTTTTAATATCAGCACACTTACCAGTCCTGGAGTCCAGCGCCGTCCGCAGCAGAGGACGATCGATCACTGGTCACTCTGCTGCCCCCCCCCCCCCGCCATCCTTGGTGAGGGAACCATGAAGTGAAGCGCTCTGGCTTCACTGCCTGGTTCCCTGCAGGGCATGCGTGAGTCGCGTTGTGCCGCCTGACTGGCTCCTGCTGTGTTCTGGGAGCCGAGTGTTCCCGGAACACAACGGGGGGGACGGGAACTGATGTTCTGCCCGCAGTCTACCCGCAGAGTTAAAAATTGAATAGACATAGAGGTTTTACCCAAAGTGTAACGAAGCAGGCGCGGAGCCAGGTCTGCCCAATAGGTGATCCCCCTGCAGCGAACGTGGGGGATGGTATGTGGATCTCTGAAAAATTAGCATACATAAAGTTGGAAGAGGAGGCCCAGGACATGGGGCAGACCTGGCTCCGCGCCTGCTTTGTTACACTTTGGGTAAAACCTCTATGTCTATTCAATTTTTAACTCACTGCTGAACTGTATTACCTGTATTTTATATTATTTTTCATTGCATTATTGTCCTCCAGATTGGTTCTCCTGAAGAAGCGGACATCCCGCGAAACTAGTAGAGAATCGACCAATCTTCTGATGTACACTATTGTTTTTAATGCAACATTTTTACCTAATACATTTATTTTTTATTTATCTCATTGTTTACCCTGACCTATTTTGTACCGAGATAGTCCACACCTCAACTGTATGTATGTGTTGGGTCTAGCTTCAGCAACTACTCCCTCATTCACAAACCCCCCCCTCCCCTTTTTTTCTTAACTGGTATACAGGTGATCAGGGACACTGACTGATGACAGTATGTATATATATATATAAACCTGGAATAAAAAGATTTTATGCAGAAAAAAAAAAAATTCACTGTTATAAGCAATCATAGTGTAATTCTCTGGTCACAGTATGTAAACACACAATTGTAAAAAAAATTATTGAAAAAAAAAAAATTGTATATATATATATATATATATATATATATACAATTTTTTTTTTCAATCATTTTTTTTACAATTGTGTGTTTACATACTGTGACCAGAGAATTACACTATGATTGCTTATAACAGTGAATTTTATTTTTTTCTGCATAAAATCTTTTTATTCCAGGTTTACTATTGTCATCACATGGTACAGATGGGCTGCGATTACTGTGACCAGTCACAGAGATGAACACAATAATACACAACGAATGGCATGAATGAAAGGCCATTGTGTACATTTGTCATGTGATCTGCTGTAATTGTTCACTGCAATCAAATGGTACTGGCAGCAGTACACTGATCTGTCATCCGCTGTGTCCAGTGGACACAGGTAAGTGGGTGACATATAGCATTCCAGCATGGCCCGTGGGGCGCACTCGAGGCGCGTTCTGGGGAGGACGTTACATGATGTCCACCCAGAACAGTGAATGTCCTGCCCAGCCTATAGTAAAATGACAGCCGGGTGGGACATTCTTGCAATGCATGAATCTATCCATTCTAAACAGAGGGGGTGGCTGGAGAGAGGGGCGGCGCACATGCGTTCCTAATGGATACACCACCACATAAATATATACGACCTTTAGATGTTATATAGTTTTGTAGTTTAGTCATTTTATTTGGGAAAAAAGCCCTTGTAAGTTAGGGTGACCAGACATCCCCGGTTTCAGGGGACCGTCCCTGGATTGAGGACACTGTCCCCGGACCAAGTCTGTCCCCGGTTTTGCCCCCAGACTGGATTTGAACAGGGGCTGGGGCAATTTCAAAGACATTCAGTGCAGAATAAAAAAAAATTCTGAATTACACACCTCCACTCCGCTGCTCCTACTAGCTTAGTGGGGGTGTATGTTTTCCATTTTCTGTGCCCCTTTCTGATGATCGTGTGCTGTTCAGAGCGGAGGGAATATTTCTTCAGTTTCGGGTGCATGCCCATTCAGCTCCGCTCGCATGTTCTTCTGCCTTGGCTCAAGTCCCGGCCAGCCGCCTGCCAGTTTATCTCCTTGCCTTTCCTGGTGAATGGATCTTCCTCTGCTCCCCATCCAGTAGTAGCCAGGGGCCCGGAGAGTGAGACTTGACAGGCTGTGAGGCGGGCGGCGACAGATTGGAGTCGTTGATTGCCGAAAAAAAAATATGTCCCCAGATTTTATTTTAAAAATCTGGTCACCTTATTGTAAGTGTAATGTTAGAATTCTCATTGCACTTTTTCTTCTAGTGTTATGTATAGGTAATTGGTTTAGACATCTAAGCAAACAAATAAAATGGGGCTTTTTGAATCATTCTCCTACCCAGCCCCTGATTTTTTTATTATTCTGCATCCCTTCACACTCTAACGTCTTAATCTTCCTGGTCAGCCAGCCCTTGTGTGTGTGTTTGAAGCCCGGTACTATAAAACTCACTTACAAATTAAAAAAATAAATTATAGTTGTCTGAGGAAAAAGCCGAATCTTTGAGTGGTCTGGGTGTGATTGAGAGCTCCAGACCTAATTTTTGTAGGTAGCAATTTATTCTTTAGCGTTCTGATTAAGTATTGTGCTTTTCCTTTCCCTTTTGTAATATGTGCCTCACCACCTCTCCCATGTATATTGGCCGCTATTAACAACTTCAGCCCCGGACCATTTGGCTGGCCAATGACCACGGAAGTTCGGGGCTCGGTGGCGCCGGACAGTGCAAAGTGTTTTTTTCACCTTAATGCATAGGATGCATTAAAGGGGTTGCAAAGGATTTTTTTTTTTTTTTCATAATAAGCATCCTTTACCTGCAGACATTCCTCTTTTCACTTTTATTGATTGGTTTGCACAAAAGTCTACAAAATAGTTTTATGGTATTTTTATCATTTTTTTTTAACTAGTAATGGCAGCGATCTGTGATTTTTATTATGACTGCAACATTATGGCGGACCTATCTGACACTTTTGGTGGTATTTAAATGTGAATGAGACCATTCACATTTATACAGCGATCAGTGCTATAAAAATGCACCGATTACTGTGTAAATGTGACTGGCAGTGAAGGGGTTAACTTGTAGGGGGGGGCTGAAGGGGTTAAGTGTGACCTAGGGATGTGTTCTAACTCAGTGGGGGTGGGGCTATGTGTTCTTCCTCTCCGTGAGACGATCAGACTCACTGAGCTCATGGCGGTTGCCCGCAACCCCGGGCCTTAAACGCGACTTAAATATACCTCGATCTGCCCAGCCGTGCCATTCTGCCGACATATATAGTCACGCAGTGGTCGGCAAGGGGTTACAACTTATCTAAACCTAAAAACAAAAATGTTATATTTTGTAGCTTACCATTTTTACAATTTCTTAGATATGGTGGCTGCATTTCTTTTCTTTTTCAGGCTAGGAACATTTTCAGCAATTGGCGGCGTCCCAGAATGGCCGCTCCTGCGTGCACATGCAGCACGGCAATTGTGGCAGCTCCGTGTTGCTAGGACATAGCGCGACCCCGATCTCTGTAAAGAGCTCTTCAACCATGTGATCGGCTGTGTCCAATCACAGCCGGTTACATGTAAACACGGAGATGCGGTAAATGGCGCTTCTCGCCTCACCCTGACAGAGTGTGTGGTGAGAAGAGCTGATCAGCCGCATCTCCTCGCAGGGGGACATCTACACATGTAATCAGGGCACTGATCATAAGTGCCCTGATTACAATACAGTGCCAGTGCCATCACCAGCAATACAATACTGCAATCAGTGTCCAGTGCCCACCAGTACCCACCAGTGCAAGAAATCAGTTCTCACCAGTACTCACCAGTGCCAACAATCAGCACCCACAAGTGCCACCAATCAGTCCCCATTAGTGATACCAGTCAGTGCGGGCTATCAGTATATCGTATCAGTGCTGCTCATCAATGCCCATTACTGCTGCCCATCAATGCCCATCAGTGTCGCCCATCAGTGTCACCCATCAATGCCCATCAGTGCCCACCAGTGCCATCTATCTGTGCTGCCTATCTGTGCCCACCAGTGCCACCTAATCATTGCCCATAAGTGCCACCTCATCAGTGCCCATCAGTGCCGCCTCATCAGCACACATTAGTGAGGGAGAAAAATTACTTATTTACTAAATCTACTGACAGAAACTAAGACTAATTTTCAGTCTAAAAAAAAAAACATTGATTAAATACCAACAAAAGAAAGCTTAATTTGTGTGAAGAAAATTATAAAAATTTCACATTGGCGCCAAATGTCATTCAAAGTGTGACAACGCTTAAGGCTTAAAAATGGTCTGGGCAGGAAGGGGTGTAAGTGTCCTGTATTGGGGTGGTTAATAAAAAAAAACACAATATAGAACCCCATTTTTTTGTAAAATATGAAAGATGATGTTACACCGAGCAAATAGATACCCAACATGTCATGCTTTAAAATTGCACACGCTTGTGGAATACCGCCAAAAATCTCCATAGAGATCCACACTTAATTTATATCACTTTTGTACAAATATACAGAGAGAAACTCGATGCGTTTCAAAAGGTATACGTCAATTAATTTCTATTGCAGGCCATCGCTGGCATTTGATGGGTTCTAGGCATCAATGATCGGTCATGTAAGCCTGGGAACCACCAGGAACTAAAAGTGATCTAGTGGTGAATTGGCCGCTCAGACCACTTTCACCGACTGAAGAAAATAAAACCAGGATAAAGGCATATTGCTACAGCCATAACCCTGGTATTCCCCTTGCTGACCAGGATGTCATTTGGCCCGTTCAGCAAGTGCTTAATGCAGTCTATGCATTAAGGTAAAAAAAAATTCTGGGTGCAGATCCCTTCCCAACAGTCCCCCCCTTATACTTACCTGAGCCCCATCTCGATCCAGTGATGTGCCTGGGTTTCTCTCCTCATTGGCTACCAAATCAGCAGGGGCCAATGGCTCCTGCTGCTGTCAATCACAGCCAGTGAGTCAATGAGGAGAGGGCGGCGGGGTAGGGCTGAGCCACACTCTATGTGTGTATGGACAGTCTGCGCAGTTCGGGAGGGATCCTCCTCGAGTGCCCCCATAACAACGGGCTTGCTATTGGGGGCATTCAGCGGGGGTAGGAGCCAGAACCTACAGGTGGGAGGCCCAAAAAGAAGAGAACCGGGGCTACTCTGTGCAAAACCTTAAGTTTAACATGTTTGTTATTATTTGTATTATTATAATTATTAATACATTTAGAAACACTTAAAAAAATTGTGATCATGCAGGTTTTTTAAAGCCTCTTCTGCATTATTATTTTATTATATTATTTCAAAGAAATCAATGGCTAGAGAGGAAACTGTAGGACAATGAAGAAGCTCCAGGACAATGAAGAAACTCCAGGACAGTGAAAAAGCTCCAGAACAGTAAAGAAGCTCCAGGAAAGTGAAGAAGCTCCAGGACAGTGAAGAAGCTCTAGGACAGTGAAGGAGCTCCAGGAAAGTGAAGAAGCTCCAGGACAGTGAAGAAGCTCCAGGACAGTGAAGAAGCTCCAGAACAGTGAAGAAGCTCTAGGACAGGGAAGAAGCTCCAGGACAGTGAAGAAGCTCTAGGGCAGTGAAGAAGCTCCAGGACTGTGAAGAAGCTCTAGGACAGTAAAGAAGCTCTAGGACAGTAAAGAAGCTCCAGAACAGTGAAGAAGCTGTAGAACAGTGAAGAAGCTCCAGGACAGTGAAGAAGCACTAGGGCAGTGAAGAAGCTCCAGGACAGTGAAGAAGCTCTAGGGCAGTAAAGAAGCTCCAGGACAGTGAAGATGCTCCAGGACAGTGAAGTAGCTCCAGGACAGTAAAGAAGCTCCAGGACAGGGAAGAAGCTCCAGGGCAGTGAAGAAGCTCCAGGGCAGTGAAGAAGCTCCAGGACAGTGAAGAAGCTCCAGGACAGTAAAGAAGCTCCAGGACAGTGAAGACGCTCCAGGACAGTGAAGTAGCTCCAGGACAGTAAAGAAGCTCTAGGACAGTGAAGAATCTCCAGGGCAGTGAAGAAGCTCCAGGGCAGTGAAGAAGCTCCAGGGCAGTGAAGAAGCTCCAGAACAGTGAATAAGCTCCAGGACAGTGAAAAAGCTCCAGGACAGTGAAGAAGCTCTAGGATAGGGAATAAGCTTCAGGACAGTGAAGAAGCTCCAGAACACCACAGCACTGAAGTAGAGGTGGGTATGGTTTCCGGTTTAGGTGGTTGTTCATACCAACAGCAATGTTATAGCGAACAGAGCTGTGGCGATGTGTTATTTATGTTCCATTTTTTTATAAACCCCAAAGAAGAATGACCGAAGACAACGACTAGTGAAGTAGCTCCTGGACATTGCAGTAAAGGAGTAGAGGTGGTTATAGGTCCATATTAAGGGCCCGTTCATACTAACAGCCATACTATACCGAATAGAGCTATGGCAATGCATCATTTATAATGCACTCTTTTTTTTACTAACTATAGACAAAAGACGTCCACAGTGCGGCTCTCACCTGCCAGGTGAACGTCCTGCTGTTTACGCGCCGCCGTGATTGGTGTGTCACGTGATGCTGATGTGATGCCGATGTGTGTGCCTGTCAAGGTACCCAAGATCGTCAGTGACAGAGCAGGGACATGGAGCTCTGTGTGTAAACACAGAGCTCCAAGTCCTGTCAGGGAGAGAGGAGACCGATCTGTGTCCCTTGAACATGGGGACACATCTCGGTCACCTCCCCCAGTCAGTCCCCTCCCCCCACAGTAAGAATCATTCACAGGGAATACATTTAAGCCCTTCCTTGCCCCCTAGTGTTAACCCCTTCCCTGCCAGTCACATTTATACAGTAAAAAATGCATATTTAAAGCACTGTTTGCTGTATAAATGTAAATGGTCCCAAAATAGTGTCCGATAGTGTCCGATATGTCCGCAGGCCTGAAAAAAATCGCAGATTGCCACCATTACTAGTAAAAAATAAAAAAAATCCTAAATCTATCCCCTATTTTGTAGGCGCTATAACTTTTGCGCAAACCAATCAATATACGCTCATTGTGATTTTTTATTTAACCAAAGATATGTAGAACAATACATATCGGCCTAAACTGAAAAAAAAAAAAAACGTTTTTTTTTAAAAAAATTTAATATTATTATAACAAAAAGTAAAAAAATGTTTTTGTTTATAACGCAAAAAAATCAAATACCACCAAAAGAAAGCTCTATTTGTGGGGAAAAAAAGTGATGAAGGTATAATTTGGGTACAGTGTTGTATGACAGTGCATTTGTCATTCAAAATGCGTCAGCGCTGAAAGCTAAAAATTGGTCTGGGCAGGAAGGGGGTTTAAGTGCCCAGTAAGGAAGTGGTCACTTAGACAGGAAGGTACACACCATTAAAAACCTAACTGAAAATTTTCTTCACTGTACTTTTTGTATTGTTTTCTGTGTTTTTGTTCCTGTGTGTGTCCCCTTTAGAGAGAATTGCCATTCCTTCCTGTCCCTCTGATTTCTTGTCACTAGGAAAGTAACAGGCAATCTTCCAAGGGGACACAGACAGCAATAAACAACAAAGAGAGGCTGTAACCCTTCACCATTCTATCCCAAGCATAATGTACAATTTTGGCTGTTTTTTATGTTTGTTAACTGATTATCACATAATACCTAAACTATGAGCTATAAATCAGGGACACATGTGGCTCTTAGGTACCTTTCATTCAAAAGAGTTTTCAAAAGAGTTTTATTGAAAATAAATTATAAGCCATTCACCACATAGGATACATGAATAATTGCAAGTACAGATGTATACAACAACAGAACATGACTTCTTCCTTAGAGTAGTAAGCATTCTTAAGTTACACATCAAACAAAGGCTTATTCTCAGGCAAAAATACCCAAACTTAGGTACCTTTCATGTGTCACCTCGTTCCCACTAAGATCAGTGACTGGCTAATTATGTACTCCATTATACCCTTAAAATTAAGCAGAGCTTTCCTTATTTTTATGATTTAATTGAAATGTTTAAAACTTTACAGACTAATTAAATAATGGTGCAGAGAGTCTTGCTGATTTGAAATGTACAAGTCAGTCAATCAGGAATAATTTCCTAACTGAACTTACTTTGGAAAAATGAATTATAAGTAGTTGCTGTGGGGTTTTCCCCATGCACACACCATAGCTCAATAGCTTGACCGGTCGTTTAATGTTTTATGTTATATTTGCTCATAAGATTGGAAGTCGATTTGGGAGTCAATGTACTTTTAGGGCCTTTGCATCAGCGTATGGGGAAATGAGAACACTCAGGTGGTAATATAGTGAAAATGGTTAGAAAACTTCCTAAAGTAGACCTGAACTCAGAAACTGAATATTGTGCTCAAGCAGTGCCCTGAAAATTCTACCTTTTGCCTTAAATTCCACCTTAAAAATGGCAGTGCACTCCCTAGCATTTGAGTGTGCCTAGTTATCATGTGCCTTGAGCCTTATCGCTGTAAATCTTCAGTGTGAGATATCAGGGACTGCTGCCTCTGACTGCTCGTCTCATAAGATATAGGTTGAGCTTTGGTGATGTCACTACTGTGATGTTAAAGGTTCTCCTTGCTGGAGAGAAAACTGTACCTAGGGGCTTACAGTGCAAGGATCTCCCTTCTTCTGCTTCCTTCATTCTGTGGATCTCTTCTTTCCTCATCTCTCCTGCTGCTTCTTTATCATTATCTAGCAGGCACCAGATCACCAGTAATTGTGGGGCAGCTTTGACATAAGAAAGTAGAGTCCTGCTTTTACCAAGTTGGCTGCCTCTATACTGAGACACAGTTCAGAACAAGGCATGGTAAGGCAGGGATTTTTTTCAGCAGGAACTCCACCACCTCTGGCTCAGGTCTTCTGCTCCCTGCTCACCACTATCACTTGGTAACACAGAAATCCAGCTTCTGCATTTACAAGTGATAGCTTAACTACTAGTAGCTCCCACAGGTCAGATCTCCTGAGCAGATCCCACTGGGTGCAGGACGGGGACAAGGGAGATAAAAAACAGATGCCCAGGGTTCAGTGCAGTCATGGGCGGTAGGGGGCTCATTGGAAGGCTACACCCTCTGTGGTTTCCATGTTTTTCCTGGTGACCAGTTGCTCCTACTGCATGATCTCCCTTGTAAGTATCTGTAGTATAGTCTAGTAAGCTGGGAGGTACTACAGCCGGATGGGTGCTTCAGGTTAATTTTGCAACAAAGGTAAGACACGTGGCAAATGGTGACGTTTTTAAGGAGGGGGAGAAGATGAGGGCAGTGGAGGGAGTGGTTGTATGCAGAGGAAAGAATTACTATTTGATGCCATTTGGCAGGTATGTGTGTGTGGCAGGCATGGTTGAGTTCCTGTACCTATTCTCTGAGAAAAAAAAAACTGTGGTAAGGTATTGGAAAAAGACCAGCTGCAGTGAGATCACATGGGATCTTGGTGACTAGTTCTTTACTGCACATCTTCTACATGGCAGGTCTTCATATCCACTCTGATAGACTTTTGACTGATCCTGCAAAGTTAAAAGACTGGATTGCCACATCCTGTACTAAAAATAGCAGTCTACAACAAAGACATAGACTACTATTCTCAAAGCTTGAAGCTATTCAACCATGTGGCTGTTCTTTTATGCCAATACTGTTACACATGCCATTCACCACCAGGTAGGTAATGACCAGTACTGGGCTATTCTACACAAGGACTGTTAAGTGCAATGAACCCACCCCAGTGGCTCAGATGAATTATGCCTTGTTTCCACTGAGCGGATCGGTTCGGTACGGTTCGGTACGGTACGCTATTTTGGGTGTTTCCATTATGAAAGCGTACCATAAAACCGAACCGTACTGCACCAGCAAGGGTTCTGCTTCAGATAAGGGACCAGAGAGAGTGGAACGGTTCGGTTAGGGCGGACCTACAAATGCATCTCACTGATTGGTGGATGCGCTAGGATTGTTTTCTAAACCCTGAAGGGTCCCTCACGTTCCGATTTGCAGTGGAAACTCTCACGCGATTAGACCGGACCCATCCGAACCGCTCCAAAATTACTGACCCGACCCGATCCGTGCAGTGGAAATGAGGCATTACTTTCCCTGTCTCCAGGGCTGCTGACAGAAATACCTGACACCTCCTAAGAAAATATTAAAGCTATATTTCGCTAAAAATACAATAAAATCATTATTAGCAGACACAAATTCAACATAACTCACATAATCCCTGCTGAATCTAAAAGATTATACTGAGTTAATAAATAAAAATGAAGATTAGATGAACAAAATATACAGCTGGGCAGCTAAAGCCCTGGGATCAGAGAGACAGAGAAGATGAGGAACTGCAGGGAGTGAAACAAAGTTACATAGGTAACAAACTCACCTAGCAGAGCTAAAATGGGAGGGGGGCCCTTACAGGGAGAAGGATTAGTGAGGGATGACTGTTTCTTTCTCAGCAGATAAAATCTGGCAGCAGGGAGAGGGGGAGAGACCAGCTTTCAGCTGCTGTAGGAAAAGATCTCTAATTGTTGTCTATCACTAATCTCCCTCCCTGTGTGGGCCCCCTGTGTGCTTGGGCCCCCTACAAGAGGACTGGTGGTCCCCCCTATCAGCAGCCCTGCCTGTCTCTATGAACTGGTAAATAGGACCTTACCCTTTTTCTTAACACAAAGTGAGTTGAGGGGAAAAGACAAGGCTTAATATATTTTCTATTTAAAATGGCAAAATTAAGAATGACCTTTTTGTGGTGTAGGAACGCTGAAGTTTTTGATGATATGATCTAACATGATGGGTGGTGTGCGGTCCTTAGAGGCTGCTCACTAGCAACCGTGGTGTCCAGCTGGACCCTTGGAAGAGTTGACTAAAATGTTGAAAGGATCGGAGCACCACACCAGCTTGTACAGTCCATCCATATTTTGGGGGCTCAACACTCCCCCTTTATCATGGCTAAAAACTAGACACTATTTCCCAATTAAGGATGGTGCCAAGTCCCCAAAATATGTTGACTGTTGCCAAATTAAATCTTTCAAAGGACTATACAAGCTAGTGTGGTGCTCCCATCCTTTCAACACTTTAGGAAAATTCAGAATGATGGCATGGGAAGTTGGAACTGGAGTTAAGGAAACTTTCAGGATCCTGTGTTCCTGGATATAATTTTAAAATGAAATTGTGACCCAGCAAAGGACAAGAAACTCAGGGCCAGATTCACATACAATTAGATTATCGTAGCGTTTCCGAAATACACTACGCCGCCGTATTTTACCTGGCTCTACGTGGAATCCAGGTAGATTTTGTCCAGTAAACGACGGCGGCGTAGTGTATTTCTCCCGGCGCAATCCATCTACGCGATTAGGGGGCGTGAAGCATTTAAAATAGGCGCGTTCCCGCGGCGATCGAACTGCGCATGCTCCGTTCCCAAATGTCCCGCCCTGCATTGCGCGAAATCACGTTGTTACGTCGTAGTAGCGTCGTTTACGTACATTCCTATTCCCGAACGAGTTACGTTAAAGAAAATATATATATAAATTTGACGCGGGAACGACGGCCATATTTAACATGAGTTACGCACTGTTAGACCAGCAAAAAGCTGTTCTAACATTACGTAGCCAAAAAATGACATAGGCGATTGCGAAGGACACTCGTACCTTCGTGGATCGCCGTAAAAACTCATTTGCATACCCCGACGGTGAAAACGATGCGGACTCCACCCAGCGGCCGCAAAAATATCGCAACGTAGATCCGAAGGCTTACGAAAACGGAACCCTTTTCGGATCGAAGCCCGAAGCCGCCGTATCATGGTTTGAGGATTCAAACTAGTGATACGGCGCGCAAAATTTGAAATTACTCCTGTCTAACACCAGTTAGACAGGCGTAATCGCTCTCTGAATCTGGGCCTTAGATTCTCCAGGAAAGCTTTTTAATTTTAGAAAAATAGGTGAACAAGTTTTTTTCTAATAGGTCTTTTTAACCTCATTTGCAGATAATGGCATCTTTTAATTGGCAGACCGGTAAGAGAACACTTTATACACTGGAGGTTTTAATACAATCACTTTATCAACCAGAATACCTGCCGCAGCAATGAGCAGTTTCTCGGGCTGCGGGTAAACCGCAATGGGCCTACAGGTATGGCAATTAAATGAAACCACATTTTATAAAGGTACATACTGTTTTAAAGGTATAGGGCATCCTTGACTACATATTGCATTTGAATACAAAGGTAGTCTAACCCTTTAAGGCCCAAACATAGGAACTGCTGTAAAATTTGAAACAGGAGTTCTGGGCATCCCTGTGCAGGCAGTCACAGTGATGTAAATTGGGACTCAGTGGCTGTATGGAGACATGTATGTATGTGCTCCGATGCAACACCTTTATTGTAATAAAATCCAGTACATAACAGTCAACATTGTACAAGAAGAGGGGGTACAAGCAGCTAACGCGTTTCACACCTTAAGTTGGTGCTTAATCAATGATTAAGCACCAAATTTAGGTGTAAAACGTGTAAATAAAGGCGTTGCATTGGAGCATTGCCGTGCAGGTTTATTCCTCTGTCTCCTGATCCTATGCAGAGCCATCACTTGCGTGCCTCATTAGGGTGTGTATTTCATGGAACTCATATTTTGAGAGCGGCAATCTCTCCTTTCTTTGCTTCAGTGGCTGTATGGACACAGTTCCCAATTTGACATTTCGTGCGAGTGAACAGCCCTAAACACAAACTGTCTTTTTTTTTTTTACTTTTAAAATCACATTTTAAAAGCAATAACATTATTGTTTGGTACCCTATACCAGCCCTTTTCAACACAGAGCAACCCTTGAGGCTGGGTTTACAATGCTGTGTAGAGCACTCACAGCAGAGGTCCAGTGTGTCCCTGTTCTTCGTTTTAGGGACAAATCAGGCTTGAATTTTTGGCTGGATTCCAACCTGAAACATACCACATACCAGACGCACAGGACTCTTCTGCAAACTGCTCTGCAGTCATCCCGGAGCTGTGTGAACCATCTATATTGAGACTCCTGACATGAGAATTGGATGCAGTGCATCCATTTTGCACTAGTATGAGCCCAGCCTAAAAGAACTTCCTGTCGAGGAACCCTTGCTAAAAATTACTTTATCTACAACTCTAGATACATTAGTGTAAGGAAGGAATGCTCCTTACACTTGTGGTCATTGAAAGAGTTACCCCCCCCCCCTACAGGTCACTAAAAAGATCAATGGGGCCACTGGGAAGTTGTCTAAGAGGCAGAAATTGCTCACTTGTCAAGGAACCCCTTGCAACTTCTGGAGGAACCCTCTGGAGGAACCTCTGAAGGAACCCTCTGGAGGAACCCTAGTTGAGAATTGGGTTACCACCTTTTCTTCAAGCCAAACCCAAATACTTTATTTTACTTTATTTTTTCTGCAGTATACACTATAAAATATAAAAGACCTGGCAGAACTTTGGGTATCCCAATGAGAGTAGTTATGTATGCAAACAGTGGGTGTGGCCAAACTGCTTTTGTTGACATCATCCATCGCCCCACCCCCCCAGTGATGCCAAACTTGCCCCTAGACAACCAACCGTAGCTCCTGGACAGAAACAGATTTGTGTGTGACTATCTAGGTTACTTGGGAAGCCACAGCCCGGTCTGAAAAAATGTGTCTGGGTTTCAGACAGACTGAAACCTGGAAACCTTACTCAAAACCCGGACTGTCCTGGCCCTAAACATGTCATTAAAGAAACACTAGTAACCAGCATGAAAACTTTCAAGGGTCAATCAAGCGTGGGGAAAAGTCACCTTTTGCACTAAGTGAGAATACTTTTGCCTCATCCAGTCATGACTATGGTATTAACTATGGCTTATCGTGCTATCCAATAACCCCATCCCTCCCTCTAATGACCACACAACACTTAGAGGGAGTGAATTGGCCATAGCAGCCATTTTATTAAGCGAATATATAAATCTCAATAATTAAATAATAATAACATAATAACCTTGTTTAATATACATCCAGTTTTATCACAACAATGGGGCACAAGGTCCAATAGGCATAACCCATAACTGTACCTGCTAGTCACTTCTCAGGCCTCCAGTCGTGAAAACCTCAGAGACAACTAGCAGGTACCCATATACCAACTGGGAGTCATACCTCAGACGGGTCCCTAAACCATGCCTTTTAGGTGCCCATATGACCTAACAAGGACCTTGCACCCCGCCAAGTGTCCACCAACCCTGTGGTCGTGCAACCCCACCATACCAGCGCACAAGGCTCCCCCAATCATAGGGCGGGTGGGTGGGAAGCGCCTTACTCTCACGGCTCCTCGTGTTGACTGGCCCCTCCTCTTCCTGCACAAACCTCTCCAGCTCCACCCCCTCCCCACGAAGCTACCAGCCCAAGCTGCCTATCTTTCCCCCCTGGCTACACCCCGTTAACCCCTGTCATGCCGGCCCTCCGCTGATACCTGTGGCATTACCCTGGGCTTCTCTTTATTCTATTTGATCCAATCTAAAATGTGGCAGACATCATACACAGCCCAAGCAACCTCTCTGCTGGCCAGTACAATCAGTTTGTGTTTTATTCTACGCTTTCTGAGCCACAGACTCAAAGCAAGCACACAGATCAAGATTTTCAGAGCGACGTCTGAACACCTTATTTGCAAACTTGTTATGGGTCAGCGACTGAAAGCAATGAAGCAAGAAGTTTGGCATGACAGCCAGGCAATTAGCATTTTTATTAGACAGCTGCCGTGTTTCCCGCATGACAAGTTTCCTATGATGATTTTTTTTTTTGGTGGCCAAGTATCAGGTACATTTTGTAATGTCATTCCCCCTGTGCTCAGGTCTATGTATTAACTGTTTAGTAAAGCATTATCCATCACACAGCTGCCAAAATGAATGCCGCTAAGTTGCCACAATTCATAAACACCCCTCCCCACATCCGAGACACCATTCCATCAGAGACATGCTCCAAATGAGCGAGACATGACAGGTTTGTACAATGAATGTTCAAACACACGCAAGGCTGATCTGTGCATACTGAGACTCTGTAATGCTCATAGTAATTTTTGACCTGCATGCAAATGTTTTCTTTCAAGGGCAATTTAACTCACGCAGGTATTTTAATTAGACTTGCAGTTGATTTGACACTTTAAAGCAGAAAAGTGCTTTAAAGCCCCAGATTTCACTTAAAAATTAAGGAAAACATACAGCTATACGACACTTCTGAGATGAATGGTGCTTGAGAAGACAGTAAGCTGCAATTTTATGTAGGACAATTATTATTTTTTTCTGCTTGCTTTTTAAATGCAGAGTCATTAGAATAGGGTCACCAGACATCCCCGGTTTCCGGGGATAGTCTCCAGATTGAGGACACTTTCCCCGGACCAAGTCTGTCCCCGGTTTTGTCCCCGGATTGAATTTGAAAAGGGTCTGGGACAATTTCGAAGACAGTCAGTGCAGAATAAAATAAAAAAATCAGAATTACATATCCCCGCTCTGCGGCACCTACTAGCTTAGGGGGGAGTATTCTTTTCATTATCTGTGCCCCTTTCTGATGATCATGTGCTGGTCGGAGCGGAGGGAATATTTCTTCAGTTTCGGGTACATGCCTGTTCCGCCCCCTACTCGCATGTTCTTCTGCCTTGGCTCAAGTTCCAGCCAGCCCCCTGCCTATCTCCTTGCCTTCCCTGGTGCAATGATCTTCCTCCGCTCCCCACCCAGTAGTAGCCGGGGGACCCGGAGAGTTAAGGCCCACCTGACTTTTTGACAACAACGGTCCGACAGACATGTTTTATCGGACAATCCGACCGTGTGTATGCTCCATCGGACAATTGTTTTCGGTTTTTCAACGGACAAATGTTCGCTGTGAATGCTCTCAAACTTTCCGGCAACAGATGTCCAATGGAGAATCATCCGATCCTGTGTAAACAAGTCCGTCGGACTAAAGTTTAAAGTACAAACACGCGTGCTCAAAACCAATGCTAAACATCAGACAATAAAAGCAGTTGCCCAGAAGTGGCAGTAAAGAGCTAAAAAAAACGTGATTTGGTGAATGTTGGCTGAAAAAGTTCTGCCGTGTGTATGCAGAACCAGTTCACGGCTAACCCCCTTTTGGAAAAAAATACACGGAAAAGTCAGATGGAAGTCCAATCGTGTGTATGAGGCTTAAGACTTGACAGGCTGTGAGGCGGGCGGCGGCGGCAACGGAAAGAGAATCGCTGATTTCCGCCATTACTAGTAAAAAAATATATGTCCCCGGATTTCATTTAAAAAATCTGGCCACCTTATGTTAGAATGCTTTGGAGAGTTGTCCTATCAGGACTATCCTTTGGGTTTTCTTCACAAGATAAGGGAACATACAAGTAGGTTGCCAGAACTTTCTTCTGGAGATTTCAGACTATGTCCAGTGTAGCTACATGGTAATCAATCTGGCTGTAGAATGAAGTGGGAGGAAAGCTACAGAAACACAAGAACTATGTATGCAGATGGTGGTCCATAAGGAAATGAAACCCAAGACCTAAAATCTATCAGCACTATATGAAAGTATTTTATGAACCTATGAGGCCGCGTACACACGATCGAACATGTCCGATGAAACTGGTCTGCAGACCAGTTTCATCGGACCAGTTCGATGGTGTGTACGGCCTATCGGACCGTTGTCCGTCGGACAAAAGTTTTAAAACTTGCTTTAAAACCTGTCTGATGGAAACCTGTCCGTCGGACAGGTTCGATGGTTAGTACACAAAAGCATCGGACCAAAAACCCGCCCATGCTCAGAACCAAGTCGATGCATGCTTGGAAGCATTGAACTTCGTTCTTTCATCACGTCGTTGTGTTCTACGTCACCGCGTTCTGGTCTGATCGAATTTTGGTCCGATGGTGTTTACGCACATCAGACCATCAGACAAGTTCAGAGTTGTCTGATGAAAACGGTCCGTCGGACAAGTCTCATCAGACATGTCTGATCGTGTGTACAGGGCCTTAAACTTACATATATTATCATGTCCTACTGATCCTAGCTTTCCACATTCTCAATTGACCAGGTCTGCCTGCTGGCTTAAGTCATTGGGACTCTTCGGAAAGTTGTCCTATCACGACCATCCTTTGGTTTTTCTTCACAAGATACGGGAACGTAGAAGTAGATTGCCAGAGTATGTCCAGTGTAGCTACATGTCAATAAACCGGACAGTATGTGTTTGGGCTGTGGGAGGAAAGCTACAGGAAAGCTACAGAATCACCAGAACAAATTGCATGTAGATGGTGTTCCACAGGGTTGTTTTTCAGCGGGAATGTGGGTGGGGGGGGGGGGGCAGTTCCAGCACTAAATGCATGTAATCGCAAGGGGTGTGGAGTGTGCTGGAGGGTCTGTTGCTGGGGTAAAGCTTTGTTTTTGGGTGTGGTATTTTGTTGTGGATGGTTCATTGTTGCTGTGTGTGGGGTCCTATTTTTTCTGGGGCTAGGTCTATTGTTGCTGGAGTGAGATCTATTATTGCTGGATGTGGGATATGTTGTTTCTGCAGGGGGTCCATTGTTTCTGGGGCAGTATATTGCTGTATGGGGGATCTATTGTTGCTGGGGGTTCTTTTGTTGCTGGCTGCAGGGGATCTATTTTACTTATTTTCTTTTTATCATTAACACACTCCATACAAATTATTTAGCACCACAAAATGATACTTGGTTCTGTATGAGACAAGCGTGGACTCGGAAGGGGGGAGTTCCGGAACCTGTTCTAAGAAAAAACTGAGGTCACATGTTAGGTTAACCACTTGGTTCCCTGCCTATCGTCAAATAACGGCGGCAAGGTGAATCTGAATATCCAAGCCGCCGTCAATTGACGGCATCGTGTTCTCCGGCCACTGGGGGGCAAAAATATTTAGAATACATATCGGCCTAAACTGAGAAAAAATATTTTTTTTTTTCCAAAAAATTGATATTTATTATAGCAAAAAGTAAAAAATATTGTGTTTTTTTTTTCAAAATTTTCGCACTTTTTTGTTTATAGCGCAAAAAATAAAAACCGCAGAGATGATCAAATACCACCAAAAGAAATCTCTATTTGTGGGAAAAAAAGGACGCCAATTTTGTTTGGGAGCCATGTTGCACGACCGCGCAATTTTAATTTAAAGCGACGCAGTGCTGAAAGCTGAAATTTCGCCTGGGCAGGAAGGGGGTATATGTGCCCAGTAAGCAAGTGGTTGAGGTAAATTTGAAGGTGAGGGTAACTGTATGTAATGTGTTTAAATGAAATATTAAAAGGGAACTTTCAATAGTTTAAAGCAACCTGTGGTCCATATGGAAATAAAACCCAAGACCTAAAATCTATCAGCATTATTTAAAAGTATTTTATGAAACCATTAAAGTAAATGTAAACCCTCCATACACCTAGTGAAGTGAACTGCCTCAGATGATACACAGGGATGAACCAAATCTCCCTACAAAGGTTTTACATGTATATCTGCTGTCTTCATATTTATATACTGTTTAGAAAGTTGAGATCCTGTTTTCTTTTCCTGGTTAACACAGAGTGTGATGTCTGGGCATACAGCCAAGATAGCTAACATTGCTGATTGGAGGAAAGGCACACACCCCCTCTCATCATTGGCAGGGACTACATCCCTGCAGATGTTCACAGTGTTTTCCCGCAGAGATGTAGTCCCAAGGGAGGGTGCAAGCACGCTTACTAACCCCCAGCCAGAACGGCTCGGTGTCTCCCCATAGGGATGTAGTTCCAAGGGAGGGGGCGAGCACGCTGACTAACCCCCACACCAGAGCGGCTCAGATGATGGGGCAAGCTTAATGAGGAGGAAGAGGAAGTGAGAAATTCAGACAAAGAAAAAAAAAACATTTAGAAGGGAAATGGAAGGAAAAGGTAAGTGAACCAACAATGCACTAGCTTAAAAGGAACATAACATATTTTTGGAAAATAAAAAACAAACCTTTACAACCCCTTTAAAGTTTTGTCAATAAATACATAAAAGTAGATTGCCAGGCCTTTCTTCTAAAAAATTTAGATTATGTCCAAAGTAGCTACATGTCAATCAAACTAAAAGTACTGCATGTGTTTGGGCTGTGGGAGGAAAGCTACAGAAACAGAACAAAATGAGAGCAGATGGTGGTCCAAATGGAAATCAAACCCAGGACCTTATAAATCAATCAACACAATTAAAGTATTTTATGAAAGTATTACGCTTACATATATTATGATGCCTTATTGCTCATATTTTGCCACATTCCCAGTGGTTTCCCACTTACACATCACTGTTTTAAAAATAGCATCATCCAGTGCCGGTATTAGATCTGATGTGGTTGGTTGTTGTGTAAAGGGAAAGAAAAAAAAAGCCTTTTCCAGGAGATATCACAAGATTTCACACACGATCTTGCAGGGTAGAAACAAATTTATAGAGGGCAGCTGTGAGGCCCTGGCTACATCACCAGTGCCCCCAGGAACCAAGAAGTGCACACTAAAATACTTTTTTTCACACAATATAGCAGGATGATTTTATATTAGCATGACGAGCTGTATTCGCCACCGATTTTGACTGCTAGATGCAAAGGATCTACTTTAAGTGCTGACTACTTGGGCATTAAAAAAAGAGCAACTCTAAAGACGCACTTAAATTTTAATGTCCATTTGGTATTCAGTGTTGCTACTCATTCATAGTAATTACTTTTACAAATTGGCGCCAGCACTAAAGTTTGATGAAATAATTTAGGTAATACCGGTCTGGTAATTTAAGGGATATTTTAGTTTCTGTTGTTGGGGGGCCAGGTTTAACCACTTGCTTACTGGGCACATATACCCCCTTCCTGGCCAGGAGAAATTTCATCTTTCGGCACTGCCACGCTTTGAATGACAATTGCGCAGTCGTGTGATGTGGCTCCCAAACAAAATTGACGTCTTTTTTTTCCCACACATAGAGCTTTCTTTTGGTGGTATTTAATTACCTCTGCGATTTTTATTTTTTGCACTATAAACAAAAATAGAGCGTCAATTTTGAAAAAAACACAATATTTTTTAATTTTTGCTATAATAAATATCCCATTCTTAAAAAAAAAAAAAAATTCAGTTTAGTCCGATACGTATTCTTCTACATATTTTTGGTAAAAAAAAAACACAATAAGCATACAGTGGTTGGTTTGTGCAAACGTTATAACACCTACAAAATAGGGGATAGACTTATTACTTTTTTTTTATAATTGTTTTTCTTTACTTTACTTTCTTTACGCCATCTGCGATTTTTCTCATGACTGCGATATTACAGCGGACACAGTGCTATACAAATGTACTGGTTACTGTATAAATGTGACTGGCATGGAATGGGTTAACACTAGGGGGCATCAAGGGGTTAAATATGTACCCTGGGAGTGATTCTTACTGTGGGGGGAGGGGGACTGACTGGGGGAGGTGACCGATGGTTGTCCCTATGTACAAGGGACACACCTTTGGTCTACTCTCCCTGACAGGACGTGGAGCTCTGTGTTTACACACAGAGCTCCACGTCCCTGGCTCTGTGACTGCCGATCGTGGGTGCCTGGCGGACATCACGGCCGCCAGGCACGCGCATCAGCATCTGTGTGGTGCGCGGCCGGAGGCCGTATATAGGTGGCCTTCCGGCAGATGAGAGCCACCTTGCGACCGTATATAGTCGGCCGCAGGGTAGGAAGTAATTAAAGGGGTTGTAAAGGTCTGTTTTTTTTCTAAATAGGTTCCTTTAAGCTAGTGCATTGTTGGTTCACTTACCTTTTCCTTCCATTTCCCTTCTAAATGTTTTTTTTTCTTTGTCTGAATTTCAAATTTTCTGTTCCTCCTCAGTAAGCTTGCCCCCATCATCTAAACCCTTCTGGCTTGGGGTTAGTCAGCGTGCTCGCCCCCTCCCTCACAGTGTCTTCCCTGGTCAAGAACCCATGGTTTAAAGCAGTGGTCTCCAAACTGCGGCCCTTTACTTGCCTTTATCCGGCCCTTGGGGCACTATCCCTCCCACTGATACGAGACACTATTCTGCCATCTGACACCGACAGTGGACCACCATTTCTCCCACTAACACCACTAATGGGGCACTATTCCTCCCTATGATACCAATGATGGGGCACTTTTCCTCCCTCTAATACCAGATGTTTAGTCCCACTGATGCCAGGAACATTTCCTACCCCACTGGCCAAAGTCCGGCCCTCCAAGAGTCTGAAGGACAATAAACCTGCCCTTTGTTTAGAATGTTTGGAGACCCCTGGTTTAAAGCAATGTTTCTCAACTCCAGTCCTCAAGTACCCCCAGCAGATTATGTATTCAGGCTTTCCATTAATTTGCACAAGTGAGTTAATCACTTTCACTGCCTTAGTAATTACCACAGCCGTTTCATCTGAGGGAAATCCTGAAAACATGACCTGTTGGGGGTACTTGAGGACTGGAGTTGAGAAACAATGGTTTAAAGAAAGACCTTCTTTGCTTAATCAATTGATCCATTTAAGACAATCTGTGTCCATCAAGTATGGAAAGTTCATAAAAAGTGTAAAATTCAATGATCACTACAACATATTGGTTTGTCAACCAAGTTCAAACTCTAATGTCAGCTGTTGCACTGCCCCCTCTCTAACTGAAACTGTTATATAACCCATCTGATCAAAGCAGGTAAATGGGAGGAAGGGGGGATCACAGTAAAACCTTGGATTGTGGCCATAATTTGTTCTGGAAATATGCTTGTAATCCAAAGAACTCTTATATCAAAAAAAAAATCCCATAAGAAATAATGGAAACTCAGATGATTCATTCCACAACCATTTATTCATAGGACCTTCAGTCTTTAGTCCATATAAAAAGAAGTTATAGATTGTGTAACCATAAAATATCCATCCACAAATGGAAGCCTCCACAAAGCAAAATCCAGCAGGAGCTACAGAGCATAAAAGAGAAGAGAGGCATCTGGGGTAAAGCTGTCCACATGGACAGTCCACTGCTGCCAGTCTGCAATCATGACCAGGAAGAATACCCTGCAGTAGACCAATCTGAAAGTGAGGCTTGAAGTGCTTGTGGAGCACAGCGTGGAAGGGATGACGTCGATGGTGGTGTGAATAATGTTAAGAGACTTCAATTTAGCGGACCTCCAGCTGTTGCCAAACTACAAGTCCCATGAGGCATACCGAGACTCTGACGGCATCAAGCATGACACCCAGAGGCAGAGGAATGATGGGACTTGTTGTTTGGCAACAGCTGGAGGCCTGCTAATTGCATATCCCTGGTCTATGTGGGCAGCTTTACCCCGGATCCCTGCATACTTAGATGGGTCTCATTTAATCATCAACCATGTGAGTTACTCAGTGTTGTACCTTCATTAAATGTAACCATATTGCTACATTTAGAGGCGCCCTCTTCTCTTTTATACTCAGTTGTGACATGACGCTACTCTTATATCAAGACATCGCTTGTATATCAAGTCAAAATTTATTAAAACATTTTGCTTAACGCTCTCAAACCAAGTTTTATGTAATTAAGCTATAGCTGTAAAGCTGGGCTTGAGCTATTGAGTGCTGTAAATGGGCCTTTTCAGCTGCCTGAAACTAATAAGCATTTATAATTTATAATCACCTGAATATTTATATAATATATTTAGTTCTGACCATAATAGAGAAACAAAGAACATCTATACCGAAGCACTAAACATTTCTATTAAATGATAAGCCACAATGCTAATCTTGTGAAAATGAATTCTGACATGGTGTCTTCTGGTCTTGAAAACACAAAGGGGGCCAAGGGGAGGGGGTTGCCGTTGAAGCAAAGGTCCAATTGTACAGTAGTTTAATGGGAAAACTGAAAAACCATTCACCGTGATATAAATCCAATTACAGAATAATCAGAGTCAGCCTATAATATACATTGCAAGTGGCAAACAGGCTTTTTCCCTGAGATGCCTGAGCTAGCTGAGCTGCAGAGCATATAGATCCACACATAAAAGAAAGGGTCACCGATTGCCAAATGGACACATGTAAAAAAATGTATCAGGATTTGTATTTTTTTAACTGTTTAGAATCCTTGAGATGACTTGAAGTACATCACTATATCATTTGCAGGATCTCTAGACTAGAGTATATGAAATATGATGACCAAGGAAAGAGGAGACATTGGATCTCTGGTTAAAGGATAACCTCATTTTTGGAGCTTGTTTTATTTATTTTTTATTTATTTTTTAGGGGCTGAATAAATGACACCAACGTAAAATGGTGTTCCCACTTACCAATGTTCTAACTGCATAAAACGTGGAATAGTCCTCCTTAAAAGCTTAAAAGACAAGTATGACCAAGTAAATACTTCTCTTGGGGCACACAAGAGACTTGTATCTGTATTGCCGGGAGCCGACAATTCATTATTGCCACGAGTAGTTTTAAATAACTTTTCTTCCTTTAGAAATGTCATTTTGTGCAGGGACTGTTCTAAACACGGGAAACATGCACTACTCTACAGGCATACTATACACCCCCCTTTTATTGTTTCATTTTAAGCATTATTAAAATCACTGCTCCACATTTTATGACAATAACTTGCATATTATTAACCTTTAAATGAGCACTTTTGACTTTTCATGTCCGTGTCCCATAGACTTTAACGTTGTATAATGTATAATGTTTGGGGGTTCTAAGTAATTTTCTAGCAGAAAAAAATGTTTTCAACTTGTAAACAACAAATCTCATAAAGAGGCTCAGTCCTTAAAACGTATCTCCACCCTAAAGTGAAGTTCCGCTGATCCGAACCCTCCCCCCTTCCGGTGTCACATTTGACACCTTTCAGGGGGGAGGGGGGTGCAGATACCTGTCTAAAGACAGGTATTTGAACGCACTTCCGGCCCGCAGTCTCAGGCAAAAGACAGGTATTTCCCGTTGTGTGCTGGGAACTCTCGGCTCCCAGCACACAGCGGGGGCCAATCGGCAGGCGCAGCACGACTTGCGCATGCGCCGTAGGGAATCGGGCAGTGAAGCCGGAGCGCTTCACTTCCTGGTTCCCTCACTGTGGATGGAGGGGGGAGCAGCAGAGAGACGAGCGTACGCGGACTCCAGGGCAGGTAAGTGTCCTAATATTAAAAGTCAGCAGCTGCAGTATTTGTAGCTGCTGGCTTTTAATATTTTTTTTAAGGGGCCATCCGCTTTAAGTGCTTAATAAATAAAAGAAAATTCTAAAAAAAATGCCTGATCTCAACTCTGTGTATTAAAATAAACTTATTTAGAAAAATGCATAATATTTCACTTACATTAGGGGAACAGCTCATGTAGGCAGTCTTGCAGTGTTGCAGAAGTAGCCCACAGGCTGTAGCTGTCTGCCTCCTAGGCTAAGGTGACCAGATTTTTTAAATTAAATCCGGGACATTTTTTTTTACTAGTAATGGTGGCAATCAGTGACTCTCTACCCATCGTCGCTGCCATCCGCCTCACAGCCTGTCGAGTCTAATGCCGCGCACACACGATCGAAAATTCCAACAAGAAAACTGTGGATTTTTTTCCGACGGAATTTTGGCTCAAACCGGGGACAAAACCAGGGACAGACTTGGCCCGGGGACAGTGTCCTCAATCTAGGATATTGTTCCCAGAAACCGGGGATGTCTGGTCACTAGGGATGAGCTTCGAGTAGAACTCATGTTTGACTCAAACATTGCCTGTTCGCCAAACAGCGAACTATTTGGGGGTGTTCGCGGCAAGTTCGTGTGAACTTTAGAACACTGTTAAAGTCTATGGGACTCGAACGTTTGAAATCTAAAGTGCTAATTTTAAAAGGTTTATATGCAAGTTATTGTAATAAAAAGTGTTTGGGGACCGGGTCCTGCCCCAGGGGACATGTATCAATGCAAGAACAAGTTTTAAAAACTGCAGTTTTTTGGCAGCAGTGATTTTAATAATTCCTTTAAGTGAAACAGTAAAAGTGAAATATTCCTTTAAATTTCGTACCTGGGGGGGTGTAGAGTATGCCTGTAAAGTAGCGCTTGTTTCTCATGCTTAGAACTGTCCCTGCACAAAGTTTCATTTCTGAAGGAAAAAAAGTAATTTAAAATCACTCGCGGCTATAATGAATTGTCGGCTCCCGGGCAATACAGAGAAAAGTCATTCATAAAAAAAAAATGTGTGGGGGTCCACAACATTTTTTTTTTAAATTTGGGGTGGAGTTCCCCTTAAAACAGAATAATTGTTTTTTAAATTTGACGCAGGGTTCCCCTTAATATCCATACCAGACCCTAAGGTGAGTGATTTTAAATTACCTTTTTCCTTCAGAAATTACATTTTGTGCAGGGACAGTTCTAAGCACAGGAAACAAGCGCTACTTTACAGGCATACTATACACCCCCTAGGTACGAAATTTAAAGGAATATTTCAATTTTATTGTTTCACTTTAAGCATTATTAAAATCACTGCTCCTGAAAAAACGGCAGTTTTTTAAAACTTTTTTTGCATAGATACATGTCCCCTGGGGCAGGACCCAGGTCCCTAAACACTCCCCTGGGGCAGGACCCGGTTCCCCAAACAATTTTTAGGACAATAACTTGCATATTAGCCTTTAAAATTAGTACTTTAGATTTCAAACATTCGAGTCCCATAGGCCTCGTACACACGAGCGGATGTGTCCGCTGAAAACGGTCCGATGGACCGTTTCAGCAGACATCTCCGATCGTGTGTATGGGCTAGCGGACAGATTTGTCCACCCGACAGATTTCAAAGCATGCTTTGAAATCTATCGGGTGGGAATGTGTCCGCCCGACATGTCTGCTGGTTATTACACTTACCAGCAGACATGTCGTCCCGCACCGCCGCACCGCCGCCGCCGAATGGTTTCGGCGCATGCGCGGAAGTGTTTTACTTCCTGGTGCGGTGACGTGGTGGCGTCAACGTCACCGCCACGTCACCGACACGTCAGAGCGCCGTCTGCTGGCGGGGATTTTGGTTTGCTCGTGTGTACACGCGAGCAAACCAAAATCCCAGCAGACAGATTTGTTCAAATCTGTCGGACGGACAGATTTGAACAAATCTGTCCGCTCGTGTGTATGGGGCCATAGACTTTAACGGGGTTCTAAAGTTCACACAAACTTTTGGTCTGTTCGGAGGTTCTGGTGCAAACTGAACCCAGGGGTGTTCGGCTCATCCCTACTGGTCACCCTTCGGCAGCTATGAAGCCCCTTTTTGACTGTTAATGCTAACTTCACCCCCAGTTCTACAGAAAATCTGTTTCCACCAACATCAGGATGGCTAAAGAGACCGCTCCTTTGCTCCTATGACATTGATCCCTTGCTGGCCAAAATGCTGCAGGACCTCTCTATCCAGTGAAGAAAACACAGGGTAGGAGCCGGTGAATGCTCTCTGCTGTCATAGTAATCCTGAATTCCGGGAGAAGCTGCCAGCAACATAATTGCTTCTTTAGAGACAAAAGACTCGTTGCTAGATTCTGTACTGTACGACGTCCTTCATAACAACGAAAGGCGGTGCCCAGAATCTGTGAACATTCGGCATGCATTTTTCGCAGACTTGGTCACTGAAAAACAGAAGAAAACGGACCAGCTGCACAAAACTTTGGCTTCAACAGAAGTGTCCCTTTAAAGCCCAAGGCGGTATTAACCACTTCAATACTGGGCACTTTTAACCCCTCCCCCACTTCCTGCCCAGGCCAATTTTTAGCTTCCAGCACTGTCACACTTTGACTGACAATTGCGCGGTCATGCAACACTGTACCCAAATTAAATTTTACATTTTTTTCACACAAATAGAGCTTTCCGTTGGCAGTATTTAACCACCACATGTTTTTTTTTTTTTTTTTACTAAATAAAAAAATAAAAAATGTTCCATTGTTTGTTATAAAATTTGAAAAATAAATAATCTTTCTTCATAAATTTAGGCCAAAATTAATTCTGTGCCATTTGTAGATGCTATAACTTTTAAGAAAACCAATCAATATAAGCTTATTGTAATTTTTTACTTTTTTTACCGAAAATATTTAGAAGAATACATATCGGCCTAAACTAATGAATACATTTGTTAATTTTTTATTTATTTTTTGGATATTTATTATAGCAAAAAGAAAAACATATTATTATTATTTTTTTAATTGTCAGACTTTTTTTGTTTATAGTGCAAAAAGAAAAAAAACGGAGAGGTGATCAAATACCACCAAAATAAAGCTCTATTTGGGGAAAAAAAAGGATATCAATTTTGTTTGGGAACAACGTCGCACGACCGCGCAATTGTCAGTTAAAGCGACGCAAACAAATGGCCTTTTTATTAAGGGGGTAATTCCTTCCGTGGCTGAAGTGGTTAAAAATGTCATTCTCATGTTGATTAAAGGGGGGAAGAAGGAACCAAGAAAGGAAATATTATAAGGAGAATAAACATTAGTTTTAATTATTAATCAACTTCAGTCGCGTTTCAGTGCTTTATTTTCTTCCAACCAGTCACAGTCATAAGGATAAATAGGTCGTTATAAAGTCTGTGTTTTTTTTACCATTTTTAGCAATGCACGGATATTTCGCATTGGTTTTCTTATGGATGCAAATTTTCTGCATTCTTAGCTGTTGAAGCATATGAAACCATTTCTGTTTTGATTTTCTGTTTAATATCTTTGGGTAAGATAACGTTCAAACTGCACGATAAAAGAATATATATAGGTCTTCTCAGATACGACTATCAGGTCTGTGGTGTAATGTGGAGGGAGTTGATATCAGAAAATATTACTGACTACTTTATTCTCCTTTGTGATAAGAGGCTGGCTGTCTGTAGTGCTGTGTAGTTGGGATCCTTTTAAGCACAGATATTACTAGAAATGGCTGGGTATCATCGCAAAATCGTTATAGAGATCTCTAACAAACCCCCCCTTCCCCTCCTCAATCCAGGCTCCATCTTAAAGGCAATCTCATCACAAGGACGAATGCTGTGACATCGCAATTAAAAAATGCCTAACACTCCAGCAAGCTAAGTGCTTCTGTAATACCAATCCTTGTGGTACACCACTGCTAGCATTATCCTATTTTAAAATGTTATTTATGTTCCATGTCCAATCCTTTTGTCTTCTATCCTTGAAACATTTTTTTTTACCACTCTATGTACGTTCTCTCCTGGTTCAACCTAAAATGAATGTGTGCTTTTGCCACACTGGGTCAGGTAGCAGGTTCAATTTACAAAAGAGGGTCCAAACAGCGCTGTCAATCTTCCTACCTGCACCTTGTGTTTTTCACCTGCATAAGATGTGCATTGATCATATACACTATATTACCAAAATTATTGGGACGCTTGCCTTTACACGCATCTTTATGGACTTTGCTTTGTGCGCTGGTGCACAGTCATGTTGGAAAAGGAAGGGGCCATCCCCCAACTGTTCGCACAAAGTTGGAAGGATGAAATTGTGAATTGACGCCTTAAGAGTTCCTTTTACTGGAAATAAGGGGCCAAGCCCAACCCCTGAAAAACAACCCCACACCATAATCTCCCCTCCACCAAATGATTTGGACTAGGGTTGTCCCGATACCACTTTTTTGAGACCGAGTACAAGTACCCATACTTTTTTTCAAGTACTCACCGATACTGATTAACGATACTTTTTTTTTTTATGTCATGTGACAGTGGCAGTATTTTTTTCTTTTTTTTACAATTTTTTTAATACAATTTTTTTTTTTTTTTAACAGTGCTTTCTTTCTTTTTTTTTCCTCTCTCTCCCCTTTGAGACAGAGAAAGGGACTAAGGACACATATTCCCCAGTCCCTTTCTCTGCAGCCTTTAGCTTAAATGAATGGAGAGAAGCTCCTCTCCATTTATTAACTGAAGCATCGTAAAAACACAGGTTACCATGCTCATTCCGATTTTCATTCGGAAAAGGTAGGATCCGGAATTAGCGGCTCCTACCTCCGCTCTCAATCCTGACAGATCGAAGGGGGAGAGCAGCACGGAGGGGGGAGAGCAGCATGGAGCATGGAGGGGGGGAGAGCAGTACAGAGGGGGAAGAGCAGCACGGAGGGGGAAGAGCAGCACGGAGGGGGAAGAGCAGCACGGAGGGGGGAGAGCAGCATGGAGGGGGGAGAGCAGCACGGAGGGGGGAGAGCAGCATGGAGCATGGAGGGGGGAGAGCAGCACGGAGGGGGGAGAGCAGTACAGAGGGGGAAGAGCAGCACGGAGGGGGAAGAGCAGCACAGAGCGGGACAGCACTGAGGACAGAGGGAGACAGAACTGAGGACGGAGGGGGACAGCACAGAGGGAGACAGCACTGAGGACGGAGGGGAACAGCACAGGGACAGTCAGCAGTACAAGTACTCGGGGAAATGCTCGGTACCGATACTAATATTGGGACATCCCTAATTTGGACCATGTACTAACAAGGTCTATAAAGACATGGATGAGTGAGTTTGGAGTAGAGGAACTTTACTGGCCTGATTTCAACCCGATAGAACACCTTTCAGATGAATTATGTTGCGTAATTTCAACAAATGTTCGATGTGAGCTTGTTGTCAGAAAATCCAACCGTGTGATCGGTTCTCAATTTTTACGACAATAACGTTTTTGTCGGAAATTACGATCGTGTGTAGCCAATTCTTTTTTTTTAATTCTTTATTTTTGTTTTCCAAGCAGATAGTCAACAACATTCGGCCAATTCATAAATCAAAAAGAGTTTGCACATGCAATTACACACCATAACAATTCCTTACAATTATATCAGCCAAACTTATATCTCTAATCTGACAATCTACATTCCCGTGGGATTACACAAACAGCTATACAGTATATTGTTTTTTTACGGTAATCACGACCTTGTTATTCTTAACCAACTGTCCGTTTTCCTGGTCGCATTTTTACCATCTATGACATTATTATGTATTCCCCTCTTCCAATAGCCAATTCTGACGCACAAAAATCCATGCATGCTCGGAATCAAGCAGAAGAGCCGCACTGCCTATTGAACTTAATTTTTCTCGGTTTTTCGTACGTGTTGTATGTCACCACGTTCTTGATGTTTTGAATTTCCGAAAACATTTTTGTGACTGTGTGTATGCAAGACAGTGTTTGAGCCAACATACCTTTAGAAAAAAATCCACGGTTTTGTTGTCGGAATGTCCGATCGTGTGTACGCGGCATAAGTGTGGAGACTGTGAACCAGGCCTTCTCGCTCAACATCAGTGCCTGACCTTACAAATGAGCATTTGGAAGAATGGAAAAATTCCCATAGACACATTCCTAAACCTTGTGGAAAGCCTTCCCAGTGTTGTGGAAATGTGCATACAGACGTACATACAGACATTGGTGGAAGACCATTGGCTGCATAAACCTTCCCGTAGACACTGCAGATCTGTTTGCTATTTTAGGGATGTTCGTTCATGCCTCACCAAGAGACTGGCAACTTCATGGCAACTGCATTAACGACTCCTAGCAAACAGATCTGCGTACATGGGAACCATAACATAACCATACAAAAATTATGGCTCACCGAGCCATGATAGAGTATGGCTTGCGTCATTGGTAGTGGCGGGATGGTGTGCACACGGTCATGTTCAGAGCCATGTATGTAGTGTTCAAATTCTGAGACACTTTGTGTCTCAGAGAAAGCCTGCTGCATGGCTCTGCATACGAGCATCTGCACACATCACTACTGGAATTCTATTTGAATATATACATGTGTGTGATTGGTTCTTTTGAAAGAATACACATGTCTGATTGGTTGATTCTGAAGCCACCACCTCTCTTTGTAATGTGTGTTGACAGTATAAATAAACAAAGCTGCCCATCCTAGGCAGGATTCTGCTAAGCTCAAGGTGATATCAACATCTGTGTCTGGGTTACTTGGAGAGCGTGGGGTAGATTCATGTAGAGATCCGACGGTGTATCTACTGATACACCGTCGGATCTGTGAGATCCGACGCTCGGATCTATGCGGCTGATTCCTCGAATCAGGTTCCGCATAGATCTCCCTTAGAGCCGACTGGTGTAACTGAGTTACACTGTCGATTCTTAGGCTGCATTCTCCCGTCGTCCGCTAGGTGGCGCTTCCGTTCTTCTTCGCGCCGAATATGCAAATGAGCAGAAACGCCGATTCAGAATCGAATGCCCGGGCAACTTTTTTTCTTTACGTCGTTTGCGTTCGCCTTTTTCCGTCGGATTGTTACCCCTGCTATATGCGGGGTAAGTGCGGCGGATCCTATGTTAAGTATGGCCGTCGTTCCCGCGTCGAATTTTGAATTTTTTACGTCGTTTACGTAAGTCGTCCGGGAATATGGCCATACGTTAATAGCGTTAACGACGAACACAATGACGTCCTAGCGACGTCATTTAAAGCAATGCACGCTGGGAAATTTAGCCGGCGGCGCATGCGCAGTACGATCGGCGCGGGGACGCGCGCAATTTAAATAGTAAACTCCCCCTAGCCGCGGAATTTGCATTCCGCCGGGGGATTTACGATCCGCCAGGGCTACTTACGAGGCAAGTGCTTTCTGAATACAGCACTTGCCTCAAAAACTGGCGCAGGCGGATCGTAAAACAGATAGATCACGCGGATCAAAAGATCAGCTGATCTACATGAATCTACCCCCAAGTGTGTTTTTCCCAGCATTATACAAGAGAGCTATATTTGTGCTTTTAAGCACAAGGAAATGATTTGCTTATAGGAGAAGCTTAACGTTTCCCGGACACCAGAAGTGTTGAAGCTGGTATAGCTGCAAAGGGTGGGCCAGCTCAATATTGAACTCTATGGACTAAGACTGGGATGCCATTAAAGTTCATGTGAATGTAAAGGCAGGTGTCCCAATACTTTTGGTAATATAGTGTAGCTGCATGGTGTCATTTGTTTCCAATGGTACAGTAAATCTTTACATTTTAGTGTCAGCAGTTTTCTGTTTGTGTAGAAACATGAGACAAGCAGCCGGGCACTGCACAGGTTAATGTATGCCCCCATTTGTAGTCTGAGAACTGACACTTCCTGTGAAGAAAAAGAGATAAAAAGTAAAAGAGTCCAAATTAATTTATTGATATTGTGTTCAAGACAGTCAATGCATTTCATCAGGGCTTTAGTGAAAAATTAGAACCTTGAGAAGACTCAAAGTAAGGCTTTCATGTTTGAATGTGCAGAGAAGCTGATTGCTGGATTAGGATTCCTGGCCAGCATTATCTGCATCAGCAGTCAAAATAGGAATACAAGCCTTTTTTGATCCACTCAAGGTTCTAATTTTTAACTGAAGCTCTGTTAAAGGTGGAGTTTCTTTGACCCCCAAAACAAGTTGGCTGTCTTTTAACACAATATCAATATAATAAATTGGACTCTTCAACTTTTTTGGTCTGCCACTCCTTCCATATATGCATTTATTTTTCTGATAACCTGCTGAAGTACCCGCTGAAGGGTGGTCTTATCTGCTGTGAGCCACCTAACTTAAATTAGTGGGCTTTTTAAATATTATTTGCCCTCTCATTACTTTGTATAAGCTCATATCAAAGTCCCAGTGCCTCTTGGAAGGCCTTTTTTTTCCATTGGAGTCTACTTACTATGAAGAAACTACATATCATACAATCCTTGTGTTTCTCAGTCTAGTGACAGTGCAGACGATAGCTAAAAAGTAATTAGATCTGACACAGACACACAGGGAGTTCGCTGATGAACACTTCCACATGTGTGATTGAACACAGAGCAGATGACAAGGCATAGATTGGATGCTGTGTGACCCAGAACAGGGAGGGACAGTATTAACCTGTGTAAGCTCCAACACAAAGCTTATATAGGCTTTGACCCCCAGGGCAATGAAGTGAGGGGCAATACAGTGAAGATGAGTAAAGAGGGGTTGGGAATGGGGAAGTGAAAGACAGTCTCTTTGCCCATTCTGTTTGTTAAAACTTTATTTGCCTTTGTCACGTTGCCTGAGCATCCTGATCAGCCACCAGTGCTGGGAAATAGTTGGTACTTTTGGGAATGGGGCACATGTAATCTACCCACTTCCTCCACCAACAAATAGTTCAGTGCCTAAACAGCCAATTGAAACTTTCACCAGCTTCTCAGTCTACCTTGTCAAAAACGAGGTGACCACTGTTGAGGAATAGGTCCTTTGTGGCCTTAAAACATTTCTAACTATGTAAATGAGGTAAATGGTCTTTACATTGGTGGTCAGTCGGAGGAATGCAACCCTACCGTGGTGATCAATCAACCTTACAGACAGCACACAAAAATAATTGGGTCATGCTGCTGGTTTTGACAAGTACATTTGGCCTTGTAACTATGCAGGCACCATCAGATAGGAGGTTAATTGACCACAGCTCATGGAACCCCTAGCAACATCTGACCAACTCTAGGTTTCCACAGAACGTTGGTTGAGAATGGCTGCTGTATGGAGTACAATAGATTATTTGTGTTTTAAGCCTCATACACTCGATAGGACTTCCAATGACTTTTCCGTGGATTTTGCTCGGAATGGACGTTGGTCGTGAACTTGGTATGCATACATATGGTTTTTCAGCCAACAAAGACGCAACGCAGTGACATTATAGACGTACTACGTGTTTTTTCTGCTCTTTGCAGCCACCCTTTGGGCAACTTCTGCTACTGTTGTCAGATCTTTAGCATTGGTTATGAACATGCGTGTTTGTACTTTGGACTTTAGTCCGATGGACTTGTATACACAATTGTTGTCAAAAAGTCAGATCGTATGTAAGGGCGTTGACTTTTTGACAACAAATGTCCGACGAACCTGTTTTAGCGGACAACCTGACCATGTGTACGCTCCATGGGACAAACTTTTTCATCGGACAAATGTTCGCTGTGAGAACAGACAAACTTTTCGGCAACAAATGTCCTACGTCGGCTAATCAGTCGGACCAAAGTCCAAAGTACAAACATGCATGCTCAGACCCAATGCTAAAGTTTAGAAAACAATAGCAGAAGTTGCCCAAAGGGTTGGGAAAAGAGCAGAAAAAACACATAGTACATTTATTACGTCACTACGTTTGTGTTTGTTGGCGTATACTACGGTGTGTATGCATACCAAGTGCGCGGCCAGTGCCCATTCGGAGCAAAATCCACGGAAAAGTCAGTTGGAAGTCCGATCGTGTGTATGAGGCTTTAGCCTCCCTGACCACATAATGAAACTAGAGGGAGTGAAGGGAAGAAATGGCTGCTTAAATTGCCTCCTGTAAATTGCACCTGATCCAGTGTGAGCAAAGTGCGGGTTCACTTTAACTGCTGTACCAGGTTATTGTGAGGACCAGCATCATCATGTAAAATCTAGATATAGCCTTTTCAGCATCCAGAAAATATAGTTCCAACATTGCTTTATAAACTGATCTTGTCAGAAGCACCAGTCTTTTATGAACCCATGCTGATTTTTCATTGTTATGTTATTCTCTGTTATGTATTTCTTAGTAACATCTCTTTGTGTGCTTTGAAGTACCTGCACTATAGAAGTCAGACTTTTCTTATGTTTTAATGTTTACCCAGTCCAGCTTTTAAACATCCTTTAATAATGGGACAACTTCAATCAAACACCAGATTTGAAGAAGAAGAATCTAATGGCGCGTATACACAACTATTTTTTTGTCAGGCCTGCGATATTGCCTGCGACGTATCGGACACTTTGATACAATTTTGGGACCATTCACATTTATACAGCGATCAGTGCTATAAAAATTCACTAATTACTGTATAAATGTGACTGGCACTAGGGGGGCATGGAAGGTGTTAAATGTATTCCCTGGGTGTGTTCTTACTGTGGGGGAGGGGGACTGACTGGGGGAGTTGACCGATGCTGTGTCCCTATGTACAAGGGACACAGCATCAGTCTCCTCTCCCTGACAGGATGTGGAGCTCTGTGTTTACTCACAGAGCTCCACTTCCCTGCTGTGTCACCGCCGGTCGCAAGTACCTTGTGGACACCACGGCCGCCAGGCACACGCATCAGCCTCCCAGCGATGTGCCGGGTTTTAGTATGTAACAAGGTCCCAGGCCTCCTTAGGTCTAATGAGAACCTCCACGGCCAGAGATAGCTGACATCCTTCTGTATGTGGTGGGTTCTGAGGCATGGTGGGTGCAGAGTAGTTAAAGTTATTGGGCGCCAGACACTTCTTGAATGCAAAATAAAGTTTATTTCTCTTAAGAATCTGTTGTGGGGGAAAGAGGGTTAGGGCCAGGACACCCTTAGGTAGTTGAAATATGAATTGGTAGACTCTGAAACTTCAATAGGAGGACAGCCAAGCAAGGAAAGTTATCCAACAAGATGCCACATTTGCATGTGTAGGAATGCTGTCTCCTATGGCAACAGTCTTTAACAGTTCCTAACACAAACGAAACAGTTCCTTTCTCTTTCACTACAATCACTTCTTGTAGTTCTTCAGCCCGCTGAGCTCCCAGTCTCTCACTAGACCCTCTGATTCACTGCCACTAAATCCCTTGAGCTCCTTCAATCTTCATGGTGGTACCTTCCTCAAGCGTCACCCACTCCTTTCTTCTGGGTCCCTAGCTTGGCACTCTAGATACCTCTTCAGCTTCACTCCACTGGCTTGCTCGGTCCCTGGCTTGACACACAAGGCCGTTCTGCTTCACCTCCACTGACTGGGTCCCTGGCTTGATTCCCACTGATGTTTCCCGATTCTTCACCATCCCCGGTTGGAGAGAATTCTGCTCCGATACTTGCTTTAGTTACTCACTGTGGTCCCTGGTAATTAGGTGGATATTCCCTTACTGGCAACAACTTCCAACCATGACACTCTCTGGCTGGCAGAACTGTCACTTCTGGTTGAACTGCAAGTCACAGTCCCAACCCTGCACTGCTCCCTTGCTTCTAGATAGGTCCTCAGACAACCTAGCAGCCAGATGAGCCTGGGATAGGCCCAACCTCCGGCTTAGCAGCCCATGCAATGCAACACACGTCCACCCTGACAGCCATCCAGATTGCACAGAACATAGATCACCTGACTCCACCTAAATATATAGGCTCTCCCAGCAGGCCAAGGGATTCAAGAAAACCCCTGACCATTGGCTGAGATACCCCATATACCCATAACCTGACCTTGCTTGCCGCCACCTAGTGGTAGAAGAGAAAAGTGCAACAAGGCCAGACTTAGGGAGAAATCAATAGCTCTCTATCACAGGATAACTACTCCTGGCAAGTAAATTTGTGAGGAGCAACCCTGCCTAAACTCCAGGGTGCTACATCCAAATCTACCCCTAGGCGTCTGCTTGCATTTTGCACAAGCTAAGTGTGATGTCCTCTAAGACAAATGAGTTCTGAAAAGTTTAATAACCCGTAACTATAAAATTTTCTGCAAGAGCCTGATCGCATAGAGACAAGATGTTGGACTTCATCTTTGCAGTGCACAATTATTTTTGCAAGACACAGATTGCACGAAAATCAAGATGTTGGATTCTGAATGAGGCAGCTTAAGGGTAGACTATGAGAGAGTAGTAATAAATTGGGTCATTGTTTAGATTCAATGCATAGCAGAACAACAGCCAAGAACATTTCTCTTACATTCAGATTCATAATTCATAACCTAGCACAGTTATGCCTTTTTGAAGATTCTGATCACACAAATCCTACCCATGGTAATTAGGTAAGATGCAGTCCCTTTTATTCAATTGGAAATACCGGGAGCGTAGCAAATTATCTCTAATATAAAAGTTGAGATCCACAATCAAATCTGTGTCATATCTGAGAGGATCCCATCTATTCTGGGAGGGGGGGCAGCATATTTTTTTTAGGCCTTTAAGTAGGAGAAATACTTTTTTTTTTGTAGGTTTTATCCTTTTTTTCTTAATACTATTTGTGAAACTGTTTTAAAATATATTTGGAACTTTCTAGGCACTGCCCACATAAATATAACATAAAGGGCTGGTTTTCAATTGCTCAACCTTAATGCCCCTTACACACGACTGTTATTCATGTCATTGAAAAAAAAAAAAAAGTTTTTCTCGACATGATTCCTCTCAAGCCTGCCTTGCACAAACACGTTTGTGATAAAAAAAAATGCTTGAGCAAAGCGCGGTGACGTACAACACGTACGACAACACTATAAAGGGGAAGTTCCATTCGAATGGCGCCACCCTTTGGGCTGATTATGCATATTTTCCTTCTCATAACTTGCTTCTGAGCATGTGCGTTTTTCCCCCGTCGTTAAAGCCTACACACGCCCGGTTTTCACGATGAGAAAAAGGACAACGTGAAAAACGATGAGAAAAAATGGAGCAGGTCATGACAAATGTTCTGGAGCCTACACACGACCGTTTTTCACGACCATTTTAAAAAATTGCATTTTTCTTGTCATGATATTGCCTAGTTTAGCTAACCTGTGACTGCAAGTGAGACAATAGATCCCAATGTCTTATGCATCAACTGGCCTCCCTCATCACTATACCCTCTGTAACAATCTCCATTTTATTAGGCAGTTCCGGTAAATAGGATTTTTTCTTAGCAGCTACAATTGTAGGCGCAGTCTTCCACTTGTTCCATAAGCTCTATGCATATTTTAATTGCACTTTACACTACCATGTTGAATAACGTGATACTGTAGAAATTGTTATTCATATATGGGCTCATTTCTGCAATGCCTAATATTCGGATTTTGTATTTCTTAGGTAATTATTTTTGTAAAGATTTGATCACCATGAGTAGGACCTCATTAAAATACATTTGTGTATATATTTATATATTCCTCGCCAAAACCAAGATATACAGTATATACAGAGCTTTTTTTCTCAGAAAATAGGTGCAGGAACTCAACCACGACCCGTTCAGATTTCACAAACAGTAGAAGGGTCTTAAAGGGGCATTAAATACCAGAATTGCATTACATACAGAGTGCAGAGTTCAGGGGGTTACAAAGCAGTCACTTGTAAACACAGAAACCAGACTTCTGTGTTCACAAGTGATTGTGGTGAGCGGGCACCAAAGGGTCTGAGCCAAAGGTGGTGGAACTGAGTTCCACCAAGTTCCCCCAGAAAAAAAGCCCTGAGTATATATTATCTTGTGCATTTCTGATTTGATGGAACATTTTCTACTGGCTGAAATGATATATAAAAAAATAAATAATTCCAGCCAATCAGGAAAGAAGGAAATAAAGGCATTAAAAACAGAAATTAAAGTGATTGTGAAGGCAGACGTTTTTTTTTTTTTTTATCTTAATGCATTCCATGCATTAAGATTAAAAGCCTTTTTTGTGCCTCAGTCTCCCTTACCTATGGTCCCTCTCTCTCCAGCGATGTCCATGAGTGTCTAAGGCCGTGTACACACGACCGGTTTCCTCGGCAGATTTCAGCAAGAAACTCGACGGGAGACGTATTCTGCCAAGGAAACCGGTCGTGTGTACACTTTTCGCCGAGAAACCCGTCGAGGAACTCGTCGAGCTAAAAAGAGAGAATGTTCTCTATTTCCTCGATGGGCAATGGGAAAATTTGGCTTGATGAGTTTTTTGACTGCCGAACAAGGAACTCGACGGGGAAAACGATGTGTTTTGCCCGACGAGTTTCTCGGTCGTGTGTACGCGGCCTTAGTCATTCAAGATTCTCCCTTCTGCTGTCAATCAAAGTCAGCTAGCCAATCGGGATGGGTTCGGGTCGGGGCTCCGTATCTGAATAAGCTATGACTCAGCTTGGGTGCCCCTACAGCAAGGTGCTTGCTGTGGGGGCACCGAACAGGAAGGAAAGGGCCAGGAGAGCCAATGAAGAGGAGGATTAGAGCTGCTTTGTGCAAATGCACTGCAACAGAGCAGGTAAGTATAACATGTTTGTTATTTTTATAGGGAAAAAAAATAGATTGTACAATCACTTTAAGCAAATTGGATTTTTACGGAGGGTTTCACATCTGCTATCTAGCCATTGCTAAAAAGCTATCAAGCATTCAACCTCTGTTTTTACCCCACTGAAGCAAATTTGATCACGCTTTATTGGGCTTTTTTGCCTTCCTCTGGATCAACTGTGGGTATAGGATTTTGTATATAAATATTTTCATTTCGTTTTTTTTCTATTGGTTGAATTAGATGGACTTGTGTCTTTTTTTCAACCCAACTAACTATGTAGCTGTATGTATGCACAGGCACTGTTAGGTGGCCTTAGATCCAACCACTGATCTTTGTTTCATTCATTCCAGAAGTTTGCAAGCTCAGATTGGCTGAATGTGCATGTTTTCCTCTTGCAGTGGTGAGATAGTTAATCACAGTATACACCCAGGCTGTTTGCTTATTGGTACGTGGGTCTACTGGCCTGCAATACAGTTTATTTGGTTTCTCAGTTCTAACAGAGCTACTTTGCCCTGATTGCACTAAGTGATGAGATTTTCAGCCTGCCCGAACCTGCTGCAATCTGTGATTGGAAAAACCATCTTAGAGAATAAATGGACAGAGGAAAGGAAGTCTCTGTTTACAGAAATAAAAACATGAAATATACACAGCAACATACTGGAGCTATCTCTAAGCTGTATGAATGTTCCTATTTGATGAACAAAAAAGTCTGATTGTTCACTTGGATATTACCCCTTTTCCAATTTAATATATGGACTTTCATATACAATGTGTGTTGATTATTGTGTACTACATCTCGCCAAGTCCCAGTTGAGTAAAAGCACTTATTATAGATTCTGTCCTCTTCTTATGCCTCAAATGCCCTGTACATACGATCGGTTCATCCGATGAAAACGGTCTGATGGATTTTTTCATCAGATATCCGATGAAGCTGACTTTAACCACTTTAGCCCCGGGCCTGTTTTTCAGATTCGGTGTTTACGAGACTAAAATATTTTTTTTTGCTATAAAATTACTTAAAACCCCCAAACATTATATATTTTTTTTTTCGAACACTCTAGAGAATAAAATGGCAGTCATTGCAATACTTTTTGTTACACCGTATTTGCGCAGCGGTCTTACAAGCGCACTTTTTTTGGAAAAAATTCACTTTTTTAAATTAAAAAATAAGACAACAATAAATTTGGCCCAATTTATTTACATATTGTGAAAGATAATGTTACGCCGAGTAAAATGATACCCAACATGTCACGCTTAAAAATTGCGCCCGCTCGTGGCATGGCGTCAAACTTTTACCCTTAAAAATCTTGATAGGCGATGTTTAAAAAATTCTACAGGTTGCATTTTTTGAGATACAGAGGAGGTCTAGGGCGAGAATTATTGCTCTCGCTCTAATGATCGCGGCGATACCTCACTTGTGTGGTTTGAACACCGTTTTCATATGCGGGCGCTACTCGCGTATGCGTTCGCTTCTGCGCGCGAGCTCGTCGGGACGGGGCGATTTAAATTTTTTTGTTTTCGTATTTATTTGGATTAATTTTACCAATTTTTAACACTAAAATAAAAAAAAATAAAAAAATTATCACTTTTATTCCTATTACAAGGAATGTAAACATCCCTTGTAATAGAAAAAAGCATGACAGGTCCTCTTAAATATGAGATCTGGGGTCAAAAAGACCTCAGATCTCATATTTAGGCTAAAATGCAAAAAAAAAAAAAAAAAATTTAAATGTCATTTTTCAAATGACATTTAAAAAAAAATGTCTCTTTAAGAGGCTGGGCGGAACTGACGTTTGACGTCACTTCCGCCCAGCAGAGCTACGGGGATGGACAAGGGAAATTTTTTCCCTCACTCGTATCCCCGCTGACCAGACGAGCGCACCCGATCGCCTCCGCCGCTACCGACGGCTCCGGTAAGCGGCGGAGAGCGCGGGAGCGCAGCGGGAGGGGGGGGGATGCTCGTCCGCCACCGATAACGGCGATCTCGCGGCGATTCCGCCGCGGAGACCGCCATTATCGTTTACCCGACCGCCCACAGAAGAGATGGATATCTCGGTTGTGGCAGCAGCTGCTGCCGTTACCGAGATATCCATCTCTAAAGTGCCGACGTATACCTGCGGTGGGCGGTCGGGAAGTGGTTAATCAGTTTTGCCTACACACCATCAGTTACAAAACCGATCGTGTCAGAACGCGGTGATGTAAAACACAACGACGTGCTGAGAAAAATGAAGTTCAACGCCTCCGAGCATGCGTCGACTTGATTCTGAGCATGCATGGATTTTTAACCGATGGACGTGTCCACAGACGATCGTTTTTTTCTATCGGTTTTTTAACCATCAGATCATTTTAAAACAAGTTCCTAGTTTTTTCACTGATGGATAAAAAAAAACGATGGGGCCCACACACGATCGGTTCGTCTGATGAAAACGGTCAATCAGACCGTTTTCATCAGACAAACCGATTGTGTGTATGCGGCATTACACATGATCTAAATTTCCGAGGAAAAAAGACAGACGGAATTTTTTCATCGGATGTTCCGACCGTGTGTATACCCCATCTGACTTTTTCCATTGGAAATTCTGACGGAATTAGAAAGGGAGCATGTTTCTGATGGAAAAAAATCTATAGTAAATTCCATTTGTCTGTATGGACGGAGAAAATAACACACATGCTCGGAAATAAGCCGACGCATGCTCGGAAGCATTGAACTTCATTTTTCTAGGCCTGTCGTGTTGCATGTCACCATGTTTTGGATGGTTGGAATTTGGTGTATCCGTGTGTATGCAAGACAGCTTGAGCGGAAAAATTGATTGTGTGTACGGGGCATTACATAGTCAGGTTGAAAAAATACTCTAGTCGTTTCTTCTTTCTCTTCTTTCTGCTCTCTTGTCCTCTTTCAGTTCTTTCCACCCTTTCTCTCTTTTGGTTTCTTAAGGCCCATACACACGGTAGGACATCCAACAAAATTTCCCTTGGATTTTTGTCCTAATTGATTTGTCCGATCACACCCATAGCATACACACAGTCAGACTTTTCTGCAAACTTTTCTAAAACTTTACCATCATCACGTGGTTTTTCTGCTCTTTTCTGCTCTTTACCGCCACCCTTTGGTTAACTTCTGCTATTGTTGGTTGATTTTAACATTGGTTCTGAGCATGCGTATTTGCACTTTGTACAAAAGTTGGTTGGATTGCTGTACACACGGTCACACAAGACACCATCGGACTTTTGTTGCCGAAAAGTTGGTCCGTTCGCAGACCCAACCTTTTGTCGGATGAAACCAGAAAAAGTTGGTCCGATGAAGCGTACACACGGTCGGAACAAATTTGAAAAGTTGCAGATTTTGAAGTTGGTTGGCCAAAAGTCCGACCGTGTGTATGGGGCTTTATGTTCTCTTTTGGCCCCTAAGTATTAATGTGGCCAATACTTACACTTCAAATGCTATGCTTACTATAATGCCATACTTAGGTTAACTTTTTATATATATATATATATATATATATATATATATATATATATATATATATAGCATCTACCCCAATAAGGACATTTTTGATCAAAAACTTTCATTTGGAAATGTTAAGTGTGCTACGAGGACATTGCAAACACCCTATGACCTCTAGAACACCTTGGAAAGCTATTTATGGACTTCCATTTAGCTATCTGGTTCAATGGACACCCCAGATGTTTTGGAACTACATTTCCCAGTGTAGGTGAGCATCATGAGAAATGTAGTTCAAAAACATCTGGGGTGCCAAGGTTGGCCATCACTGGTCTAGGCACACTAGGCCACACTAGGAAGTGCACAATTTTTGAGGAGGAACGCCCAACAAAGGGTACATATTTCAAGGTACTGCTTGGACAAAATGACCATTTTGTAGATGAACCCTATAACAGCAAATCGTCCCTTTTTTGAGTTCAAGTCTCCTTTAAAACTTTTCAAATATTCTTACTGAAGTATTTTGCCACCAATGTGCCAGACATACACATGCTGTGTTCTCGCTAAGACAGATTTTCTGTTTTTAAAGCATAACATTGATTAGAAGCACCTAGCCAGGAGCTCTGCCTACAGACAGCTGGCGTTTCTTGTGGGAGGATTCTGTTACGTTATAGTCATGTTCTTCAATTAATTAGAAAAATAAAACAGCTGCCATAACTAAGGCCTGGATCATACCTGGCTGGGCTGGAATTACCATGCAATTAAAGCCGTTCCATTGTAAGCACATTATAAATCATATAGATGGCCGTCGTACAAGAATTATTCATGATTATCATGCAGAGTAATACATTTATTATCAGGGCACAAAAATATACACAATTAGAAGAACATGGCAATACAATTATGACTCTGGAGCCAGGTTACTGGCGTTTTTTTTCTGCTGTGATCTATGGAAGCTGAAGCTTTGTTAGTGTGGATATTTCAAAGGTTATTCTGTCTATAATATTATCACGCATTTCTCTATGGCTGTCTTGAGTTTCTCAAAGATTCTGCACTTTATAACCTTTCCTATGTATCTGTATATTTCTTTTTGAAAAAATTGTGATGATCAAAATTCATTTGCAATGTTATAAAAAATGTTCCACCCAACAATACTCTATGGGCCAGATTCAGGTAGGAGAGCGGATCTTTATTTTGGAGTAACGTTTGTCATTTACGTTACTCCACCGAAACTTTATGAGCAAGTACTGTTATTCACATAGCACTTGCTCCTAAAGTTGCGGCGGCGTAGCGAAAATGAGCCAGCGAAATTCAAATTGGGCGGGTAGGGGGCGTGTATTATTTAAACTAGGCGCGATCCCGCGGCGAACGTACTGCGAATGCGTCGACTGTCAGTGCACATGCTCCAAATTCTGTCAGTGAACGTCAATGACGTCAATCCCCATTCACGGACGTTTTACGCAAGCGACGCAATTTTTTTTTTCTTTGACGCGATGACGACGGCTATACTTAACATAGGATACTCCACTAGGGGGCTGCTTTATCTTTACGCCGCGAATTGCTTACGGAAACGTCGGAAAGTCACTGCGTCGCGCCCGAATACGATCGTGAATTGCCGATTCCCGCTGATTAACATATTTTTTCAGCGTAAATCAGCGGGAACGCCCCCCGGCGCCATTTTTAAATTAAAGTTGCGATGCTATGGCGAAATTCAATTACGCCGATCGCATCGGAACTCCAACCCGGCGTTTCTTGTTTTCTGGTTACAGAAAACAGAAACGTCGGCTTAAAGTGACAGTTAGGCTGGAGTATCACTGATACTCCAGCCTAACTCTACCTGAATCTGGCCCTATAAGTGCATGTTTGCCCTCATATGAATTTTCACAGGGTACTCTCTATCCAAGCAGCATGTTACGCAAAAGCTTTGAGTTTAATGCAGAACTAGGCCCATCCCCTCTGGAGCTTACTCTTACCTCCACCATTAAAAAGTCCAATGGAAGAGCTTCTACTGGCAGCAGATTCTATTATTGGACTGTTTAATAGGAGTCAACATAGATGAGATCTGCAGTGGTGTATTTGGGGTTTTTGCTGCCCTAGGCAAAACTAAAACCATGAACCCCCATCTAAATTTTCTCCACCCCTTCCTGTTTAAGATCCACCCCTTCATATGTAAACCCCGCCCCTTCCCTTCAATCTCCACCTCTTTCTATGGAAGCTTCACCTCAGGAATAGGTCAGAGACTGCAGCCATGATACAGGAGTTGGTCAGAGGCTGCAGACATGATATAGGAGTTGGTCAGAGGCTGCAGACATGATATAGGAGTTGGTTAGAGACTGCAGACATGATACAGGAGTTGGTCAGAGACTGCGGACATGATACAGGAGATGCTCAGAGACTGCAGACATTATACAGGAATTGGTCAGAGACTGTGGACATGATACAGGAGTTGGTCAGAGACTGCGGACATGATACAATAGATGGTCAGAGACTGCGGACATGATACAGGAGTTGGTCAGAGACCACAGACATGATACAGGAATTAGTCAAAGACTGCTGACATGATACAGGAGATGCTCAGAGACAGACTGCAGACATTATACAGGAATTGGTCAGAGACTGCGGAAAGGATACAGGAGATGGTCAGAGACTGTGGACATGACGCCCCAGTAATGAATATTTATGGTCATCATAGGAAATAGAAAAGTCTTCAGCCATTCAGTCACTATAATCACAGTGGGGAACAGCTTCAGTTCTAAAACAGGTAACAACTCAGATAAGTTACAGCATCTTCTGTAACATTATCATCCCTTTTTACTACCATAAGCTAAGTAGTGTCAGTACTGCAATCCTACCATCAATATCCTAACAATGTATGTACTAAGAAATCAGAAAGTGATGCCATGCGTGAGCATCTACACCTATGCCAACCTGAGAAGACAGAGAACTAATAGAGCAGGTAGTATCAGGTAAGCCATGTATGCAACAGCCTTCACTTGTAGAAAGTACATATTTTCCTGGTCTACACAATGAAGGGATTTCTTTTTCTTTCTATAAGCCAATGATGTCTCTCTACTCCTAATACATTTGCTGGTGACCATTACATCACTATGCTCCTGAGAGTGTGGAGGACCACTCAGAACCAACCATATTCCAAAAGCACCAATAGCCATGTGTGCTTTTTTTAACTATAAATTCTTTTTTATATATATATATATAATCGAAAAGCATAAGAAACTGTGGTCACAAAGTGTACCATAGTACAAAACAGAAAATTAGCTTTACAGGAGATTAAGGCAGATTTAATATTCATAATATGGTCTTGAGTTCTTCATAGATTCGTTCAAGGATGGTTAGCATTGATTGATGTGATATGCTGTGTTTAGAAAACTTGAGTAGAGAGGAAGGGGGGGGGGGGTGGTAAGTGAGGTAGGGGGAGGAGGGTGTGAAGGGAATAAAGAAATTAAATATGAAACAATAACTAGGAAAGTCCTTATTGGTAATGTGAGGTACTACCTACCGGTATCACACAAAAGTACATCTGAGATCAGGAAGTTATAAACAGAGTTTGCTTGTCATGGCATACTTCCAGGGGGCACTGCCCAGGGGCCCTAGCTGCATGGGGGGGCCCCTGCACTTTCCCCAAAGCAGCTAGTCCTTGAGCCCACCCTGCCCCCTGAAATTGGGGGCCCATGATAGCACTGAGAGTGATTAATACACAGGGGAGGCAGTCTGCCTCATCCCTACTTGATGTCTGTTTACCTGCACTGTCATCATTGTAGGGGCCCCAGAGCATTACTTTACACAGGGGCCCAAACAGGGCTGTCTTAATGAAAGGGCACACCTGGGCACTTCCCAGGGGCCCTAGCTGCATGGGGAGCCCCTGCACTTTCCCCAAAGCAGCTAGTCCTTGAGCCCACGCTGCCCCTAAATTGGGGGTCCAATGGTGGCACTAAGAGTGATAGATGCAAAGGGGAGACAGTCTGCCTCCTACCTACTTGATGTCTGTTTACCTGGACTGTCATCATTGTAAGGGCCCCAGAGCATTTCTTTGCCCAGGGGCCCATGATGCTATTAAGATGGTCCTGCATACTTGTATAGCCTGGCCATCCTACCAGGTGATTCCCTTCATCGATTGTGGACTCCAGGATATCCATACAGATACTTTTAGAAGAATATACCCTTCTATATCAACAGATCAAATTTAAAGATTCTTTGCAGAACACAAAGCAGCAATGCTGCATTGACACAAAAATCACTGCCAAAATGATACATTTTCATTATTATTATTATAGTTTATTATTGTTATTCATTTATTTTCTGTTTATGTGTATGTAGCCTCATTGGAACCGTGGAGATTAGATAAAGGCAGTCTTGGAGGTCCCTACATAGTTTACCCATATTTAGGACACATGGCTGCAGTGCTCCCTGTGCTCCCAATGGACTTCAGATGAATAGGTTAACACTAGCTCACCTTCATCCACCAGGGGAGCTGACAAGGAGAAGAAGCTCAAGGAACTTGGTGGTTGGCAACATTAAATCATGAGAGTTTAGTGCTTTATTGGACTTCAATTTTCAATGCAAGCTTGGGTATAAAGAGAGCAAAAGTTGTATTTTCACAGGCTGAATACCAGGAAATGTCGAGGTGCGCACATCTCTGCTCCTGCAGACACATCAACTTGAATCACTCCAGGAAGATCCAGAAGGGAGTAGACATCTGCACAGTAGGACCCCTGATGCTGTATCTCTGGGACTGGTGAGAGGACACTGCTGCCATTTACCAAGACTGAGCACATAATGACTGGTCATTTGACTAGAACAATTAATTACTGCATGCCGACTTTATAAGGACTGTGCATATGTGCACCGCCGCAGAGATTGGGCCCCAATGCTAGCTGCTTTACAAGAACTTTGCCTATTGTCCATAGTAAGAGGTACCTGTTTAGGGATTTTTACATTTAATTGCTGACATTCATATAGAATGCACTGTAAAGTGGATATAGCCTACTGTTTACAGAGGAGCTATCACAGTATTGATTATCGTTGCTGTTAATGTCATTAACTTAATGCAGATTTTGAGGATTACCAAGTTTACTCTAATTTAGCTGCATAGAAGTCCATTCTATGCTGCTATAGCCTAGTGAGCATATTGTCTAGGGCAGTGTTTTTCAACTCCAGTCCTCAAGGCACACCAACAGGCCATGTTTTCAGGCTTTCCATTATTTTGCACAGGTGATTTGATCAGTTTCACTGCCTTAGTAATTACCACAGCCATTTCATCTGAGGGAAATCCTGAAAACTTGACCTGTTGGTGTGCCTTGAGGACTGGAGTTGAAAAACACTGGTCTAGGGAACTGTGATTGACCTAATACTTTACTTTACTTTACTTACTCATTTATGTGCATACCACTATTTACTGCAACCAGTGACAATATATGGGTATTGCTTTTTGATACTGAACCCTATATCGCGTACACACGGTTGGAATTTCCAATGGAAAAAGTCAGACAGAATTTTTTCATCGGATATTCCGACCACGTGTATGTGCCATCTGACTTTTTCCGTCGGAAATTCCGACAGACTTAGTAAGAGAACATGTTCTATTTTTTTCCGACCGGAAAAAAATTGATTGGAAATTCTGTTTGTCTGTATGAAATTCCGACGGAGAAAAAAAACATGCATGTTCAGAAACAATTTGACGCATGCTCAGAAGCATTGAACTTCATTATACTAGACTCGTCGTAGTGTTGTACGTCACCGCGTTTTTTTGGGGTGTATGCAAGACAGCTTGAGCGTAATTCCGTCGGAAAAACCCATCGGAGTTTATTCCGACAGCAAATCTGATCGTGTGTACGAGGCATTAGTTGTGTTGGCATCTATATTTGTGCTCCCAGTAGCAATGCAGTGTCTATTTATCTATTTGTTGAACCTGGTGTGTCATTGGAGCTGAAATTCTCAAAGTCGAGTCAGAACAACAGAGAACCCAATATACCAAGCAGCTCCTGCAGGAGTAGAGCTACAACTATATGAAATAACGATAGATAATGAAAGAAAATAAAGTAGTAAACATTCTGTGAAAGGACTGAAGTTGTTGTTTATTGGAGGGTTGTATTTTACTAGTCACTCAAAAGATTTTTTTTACATTCAGTGGAATGGAGCAGGAATCAATAACCCTTGAGAGCCTTGCTAGTTTGAGTTGTGGCCCACGCTACCTGAAATATAGAAATACTTTTTGGAATGGACAACTCTTAACCACTTCAGGCCCGCGCTACCGTCGGATGACGGCAACAGCGCGGGCCTGAATATCCAACATGCCGTCATTTGACGGCATGTCATTCAGGCGTTCCCAGCGCGCGCTGCGGGGAAGCCCTGTGTTGTCCGTGTCCCTTGGACACGGCCAATCACAGATCGCAGCGAACGGCCAATCAGAGTGGCCGTTTGCGATGCGATCTGTGGGCGAATGAGAGATGATCTCTCATAGATCATCTCTCATTGCCGTGTTACACAGAGACAGCGTCCTGTCTCTGGAGAGAAGGAGCCTGATCTGTGTTCCTTCCTACAAAGGGACACAGATCGGTCACCCCCCCAGTCACCCCCCCCCTCCCCCCACAGTTAGAACACACCTAGCATACACATTTAACCCCTTCCTCACCCCCTAGTGTTAACCCCTTCAATGCCAGTCACATTTATACTGTAATTAGTGCATATTTATAGCACTGATCGCAGTATAAATGTGAATGGCGCCAAAAATGTGTCAAAAGTGTCCGATGTGTCCGCCATAACGTCGCAGTACCAATAAAAATCGCAGATCGCCGCCATTTCTAGTAAAAAAAAAATAATAAAAAATAATAATTCTCTCCACTATTTTGTAAGCGCTATAACTTTTGTGCAAACCAGTCGCTTATTGCGATTTTTTTTTTACCAAAAATATGTAGAAGAATACGTATCGCCCTAAAATGAGAAAAAAAATGTTTTTTTTTTTTTAATTGGGATATTTATTATAGCAACAAGTAAAAAATATTGTATTTTTCTTCAAAATTGTCGCTCTTTTTTGTTTATAGCGCAAAAAATTTAAATCGCACAGGCGATCAAATACCACCAAAAGAAAGCTTTACTTGTGGGGAAAAAAGGACGTAAATTTTGTTTGGGAGCCACGTCGCACGACCGCACAATTGTCAGTTAAAGCGACGCAGTGCCGCAAGCTGAAATTTTACCTGGGCAGGAGGGGGGTGTAAGTGCCCAGTATGCAAGTGGTTAAAATGACCAATTACCTAAATAAATAATAAATGGCAAATTCTATTGGTTCTCTGATTCCATTTATTAAACATTATTATTATATTTATTTGTCCTTTTGCTAGGCAGTGAGGTCAGTGACTACTAAGACACAGTTGCCTGCCAGCATTAAAAAAGCTCTGATCATTTTTAAATACTGGAAAAATGTATTTATTTCTTTTATGTGCTTTAGACGGCGACAGTTGGGGTCATAGCTCTGCAGAGAGAAGCTGAGGCCAAATTAAAAATAAGGCAGTGATTTAATAAAGAGGTCATTTTCACTCTCGGTGGAGTGAGGTCTTTGCCACAAATATCCAATCATTTGCAGAAGAACTTCCTGTTTTTAATTAATTGTATGTGATTTGAAGCAATAACAAGAACATTACGACTTTTGGAAACAAAGAACCGAAAGCACATTCTGAAATGATGTTATAAAAAATGTAATTTAAATTAAGAGATGGTTAAAAATTACAATCTTTTGGCAAATACCTGCCTATCCACAGATGTACTATAACTGTGGTCAACTTTCTTGATCAGGGGGGCCTCAAGTGCGGCCCTCGACATCACCAAATGGCTGCAAATTCAGTGAATGTTTAGTGCCAGAGACAGCAAACACACAATAGCATATAATCAAAGACTAATGGCATGATACAGGAGATGGTCAAAGAGTGTGGACATTTGGAGACTGGGGACATTCTTTAGGAGACAGTCATAGACTGGAGAGAGATTACATGAGACCTCCAGAGATCATTGCTATAACAGGGCTGTAGGTTGGGCACCAGGGTACTATGTCCTTAGTACAGTGACAGTGCATAGTTTTATCACAGATCACTGTATTATTGTGTCACTGGTTCCCACAAATAGTCAAAAGTGTCAGTTAGTGTCCGATATCTCAGTCACGATCGCCGCCATTACTAGTATAAAAAAATTAAATTCCATAAATACATCCCATAGTTTGTAGATGCTAGAACGTTCGCATAAACCCATCAATATGCCCTTTGTGGGATTTTTGTTACCAAAAACATGTAGCAGAATACATATCGTCCTAAATGTACGATTTTAGATTTTTTTTATATTATTGAATTTTAGTAGAATTTTTTATAGACTAAAGTAAAAAATTATGAACGGTCTGAAATTGGACCTAAAACGGTGGATGCACCGGACCCCTGGTGTGAGCCGCATGCGGCAATAGTGTGAACCCACTCTTAAAGGGAATGTAAACCCTTGTGTTTTATTCACCTTAAAGGGGTTGTAAACGTAAAAACAAATTTCCCTAAATAGCTTTCTTTACCTTAGTGCAGTCCTCCTTCACTTACCTCATCCTTGCATTTTTCTTTTAAATGTCTTTATTTCTTCTGAGAAATCCTCACTTCATGTTTTTCTGTCTGTAACTACACACAGTAATGCAAGGCTTTCTACCTGGTGTGGGAAAAGCCTCTTGAGGGGGGAGGGGGCGAGCAGGAGTGTCAGGACGCCCACTAACACATAGCTCCTTTCTCTATCTGCATAGTAGAGAGTGTCCTGATTTGCCTGCTCGCCCCCTCCCCCCTCAAGAGGCTTTCTCTACACCAGGAAGAAAGCCTTGCATTACGGTGGGGAGTTACAGACAGAAGAACAGGAAGTGAGGATTTCTCAGAAGAAATAAGGACATTTAAAAGCAAATGCGAAGGATGGGGTAAGTGGAGGGCTGCACTAAGGTAAAGGAAGCCATTTAGGGATTATTTTTTTTACCTTTACAACCCCTTTAATGCATCCTATGCATTAAGGTGAAAAAACACCAGGCTGTGACCGGCCCCCCATTTTACTTACCTGAGCCCCGTATTTCTAGACGCGCTTGTCCTCTCTCCACAGGGTCCTGGCTCTTGATTGGATAGATTGGTAGCAGCGTAGCCATTGACTCCCACTGCTGTCAATCAAATCCAATGACGCGAGCACTAGGGGGTGGGGCCGAATCCGGCATTCATGCCTAAAGACGCAAATGCTGGACTCGAGAGTGCACCCGCAAGATTACCCACCAGGAGAGTGCTTCTCCTAGGGGGGTTATCTGATGCGGGGAGGAGCCGCAAGAGTGGGCGAGGGACCCCAGAAGACGAGGTTCGGGGCCACTCTGTGCAAAACGAACTGCACAGTGGAGGTAAGTATGACATGTTTGTTATTTAAAAAAAAAAAACCTTACAATCCCTTTAAGGGTTAGGTTTAGGACTAGATTCAGAAGTAAGGCTTAGATTCAGGGGTAAGGTTAATGAAATATGACCTTACTATAATTTCGTGCTCACAATGGGGCATATTTGTAGCTACAGCATAGCAGCATTAAAGCACACCTGTTTGCTAAACAGCTCTGTTAATGCGTGAAAGGTGTACGTACGGTCAGCTATACAGAATCTTAATAATGGAATCAAAATAATCTACCAACATTTTACTGAACAGTGGGAGAATACCAGAGTTCATAATACAGTGGGCCCAAAACTGCTGTCAATGTGACCTCTTGCTTGTCTTGTCTTCTACTAATACCATCGATGTGGCGCTATTCCTTCTGCTGACACCATTGTTAGGTTACTATTTCTCCCACTGGCACCAAAGATGGGCACAATTCCTCCCAATTCCTTCCTAGTGATATGAATAAAGGGCACAATTCCTCCCAATTATATGAATGATGGTTATCCTCAACAGTTTTTCTCGCCAGGAAAAGAAAATACTTTTTCCCGACTGGATTCCTCTCAAGCCTGGCTTGCATACATACGTTCAGACCAAATACTGCCCGTCCAAAGCGCGGAGTCGTACAACACGTAGGACGGGACTATAAGGAGAAGTTCCATTTAAACAGCGCCACCCTTTGGGCTGCTTTTGCTGATCCTCGTGTTAGTAAAAAGTTTGGGGGGAGACGATTTGCGCTTTTAATGCGCTGCATTGAACGATGCAATAATAATATGAATGCTAGTTTTACCAGAACGAGCGCTCCCGTCTCATACTTGATTCTGAGCATGAGCATTTTTTTTCCCCTCGGAAAAGCATACTCACGGTTTTCCTGATGGGAAAAAGTCCGTCGGGGATCCCGACGGGAAAAAAGAAAGCGGGTTCTCTTTTTTTTTACGACAGTTTTCTCATTGGGAAAACTGTGATGAAGCATACACACAGTCGGTTTTCCCAGCCAAAAGCTCTCATGGCAGATTTTTGTCAACGGGAAAACTGGCCGTGTGTACGAGCCAACAGGCATAATTCCTTCTTTTGATACCAACAATGGGGCACGTTTTTTTCACTAACACCAACCATGGGCTCAGTCTACATGAGAGTGATAACTCTACCTTGAATTCAGGTGTAGTGCAGAATTGTTGCCACATCTTCACAGGAAACTCCATTAGGTGGACTTCACTGGCAAGCTAAACAGGTATTGTTGGGACTTAGCAGGAGGACCAAGAGAAAACTATGGGCCAGATTCAAGTAGCCCGCCGTAAGTTTGTGCGGGCGTAGCATATCTTGTTTACGATACGCCGCCGTAAATTAGCGAGGCAAATGCTGTATTCACCAAGCTAAGTTACGGCGGCGTAGCGTAAATGGGCCGGCGTAAATGGGCCTGTTTTATGGTAATGTGGTGTGACCCCATGTTTTTTACGTTTTTTTAACTGTGCATGCGCCAACCTTGGACGTATCCCAGTGCGCATGCTCCAAATTATGACACTACGACGCATTGTTTTTTCGACGTGAATGACGTAAATCCCCATTCACGGACAAGTTACGCAAACAAAGTGAAATCTGAAAAATTTGACGCAGTCCCGACGTCCATACTTAACATAGGATGTGCCATCTTTTTGGTGGTTTATCTTTACGCCGGAAAACGCCTTATATAACCAGCGTAAATTCACTGCGTCGGCCAGGCGTACGTTCGTGAATAGGTGTATCTCGCTGATTTACATATTCTAGGCGTAAATCAGTGGGAACGCCCCTAGCGGTCATCTTAAAAATGCAGTTAAGATACGACGCCGTAATGAAATTACGCCGCTCGTATCTTAACTCAATCCCGGCGTATCTTGTTTTCTGAATACAGAAAAAAAAATACGCCGGCACATCTAAGAAGTTAACATCTTACTGAATCTGGCCCTATATATGCAGATGCACTTATATTTAAGAGCTGCAAAGCATATATTCCTCTACAAAGGATATAAATCCAGTTTGTATGCACTTTACATACCTCAATATTGTCTAGTAAAAGCAGCAGTGACATCATCACTGTGCTGCATATAGCCTTTGCAAAGATTAGAGATGTGGGAGGGACCCAGCAGGCTTCACCCACTACAGACTGTGAGCAGAAAACTACAAGAGGGGGCGGAGACAAGACCAGTGACCCCGAACAAGGAGAGAGAGCAGCAGTGACCGGTCTTTATTACAGGCAGCTCCTGTACAGAGACAACGTACCAGATTATTGCACAGATCTAGAAGAAATACACAAAGCACACCAAGGTTCAAGTAAGGATACACATGGCTCTTTAGAGACAATATTTGATTTTCTGAAAATGCAACTTCAATTAAATATGACATTGCTATAAAATCGTGTTTAAAATGTGACCTATTGGTAGCTTTAGCATAGCACCATAAAAGATGGCAGTTTGCTAAACAGCTGTGATTACGCATGTCAAACTTTGCATGCTTCTGTATTTGTTACTATACAAAAACTATTTTCAAGGCTTTCCTGGGTATTGAATGCTGAGTAAAATGTGTAACAATAGGGAAACTGAAAAAATAAAAATAGGCAGTGGGTTGTTTGTTGTGGTTTTTAAATAAGGAAAAAACTCATCTTCACAGTTCAGTAATGCATAGCAGCCAATCAGAATTCACCTTTGACTGTTATGACTTAAAGAGGTGGTTCACCCTAAATATAAGCCCTCCCATGTGATCCAGCATACTGGCGTCAGCGCCAGTATGCTGTTTTTTTTTTTTTTTTTAATCCCCCTCTTACTGTATTATGCTGAATTAAATTTTTTTCCCCCCGTGGTGGACGGCGCCAGTATAGCGCGTCACATCTTACGAAAATACCCGATAAGGACTCGGGTAATCTCGGCGAAAATGCGGCGCCTGCGCACAGACCTAGGAGCTGACTGCGCAGGCGGCGTATTTCTCCGAGTCCTACAGCTATGGCGCGTCACGCCCTCCGAAAAACGCCGAAATAGGACTCGAAGAAATACGGCGCCTGCGCAGTCAGCTCCTAGGTCTGTGCGCAGGCGTCGCATTTTCGCCGAGATTACCCGAGTCCTTATCGGGTATTTTCGTAAGATGTGACGCGCTATACTAGAGCCGTCCACCGCGGGGGAAAAAAAATTAAATTCAGCATAATACAGTAAGTGGGGGATTAAAAAAAAAAAAAAAAAACAGCATACTGGCGCTGACGCCAGTATGCTGGATCACATGGGAGAGCTTATATTTAGGGTGGACCTCCGCTTTAAGTAAACTGGAATGAAATTGGTTGCTGTGAGATAATGCATTTTGTGCACCATGATTGTACATTGTTGCAAGAAGTCGGTTTGTGTACTTTAACAGATGGTAATCTAGAATAGAGAAGAAATACGTTTGAAAACAGGCGTGTCAGCAGATTGTTGAATTCATTTTTTTTTTCACTCTCCTGAACATATGCATGTAGAATTCTTCAGATGGATCAGCGATTTTTCTAATTCGATCAACTATTCTAAAATCAAACACTTTTGACAGAGATAAATGGCTAGAGATGGGAAAATCATTCCACACAAATTCAGATCTTTCATGATCACAATAATTTATTATATAGGAATATCAGGCATGGAGGAATTACCATCATAGTAGGGCATGTGACCACATTGGGGCCTAGGAGTAAAGTAGGTGCTTACTGTCCTCATCCATCCCCTCAGTAAAAAAAAAAAAACACTGGCAAGTACTTTTATTTTGGATCAGTGGCAGTGCGTCCATAAAGGGCGCAGGAGTGTCGCCCCCTCTCTCCTGCACCACTCTATCACCAATAGATTCATGCATTGCATGAATCTATCTATTGTTTTTTTTTTGGAAGTGCCTGATTGGAGCCGTGGGTCCTAATAGGCGTCCTGATTAGAGCCAGTGGGCGCAATGCTGTGCTATCGCTGTTTACACAGTGTTGTGTTAGGGAAGTGAATAAATCGCTTCTCTAACACTGGCCCGCCTCTCAGCCAATCAGGTGCTCGGGTCTGGTTACCCTGTCACCTGATTGGCTGAAGTGACAGGCGCTGTGATTGGATGCCTATCATAGCATAGAGATGACAGGAAGAGGACGGGAGAAGACATGGAGGACTCGGAGCGTGGAGGACAGCACCGAGACAGGTAAGTGCCGGGGCGGGGGCACACTGGCAGCATTTGATGGGGCACAGTAGTGGCAATTAATGGGGCACACTGGTGGCAATTGATGGGGCACACTGGCAGTAATTGATCGGGCACACTGGCAGCAAATGATGGGGCACACTGGCAGCAATTAATTGGGCACAGTAGCGGCAATTGATGGGCACAGTGGTTGATGGGCAATTGATGGGCACAGTGGCAGAAATTGATAGCACAGTAGCTGCATTTTGATGGCACAATGGCGGCAATTTATTGGTACAGTGGCTGCGTTTGATGGGCAGAGTGGCTGCGCTTAATTTTTTTTTTCAGTTTATTTCCGCCCCCCCCCCAAAAAAATTGAGCACCAGCCGCCGCTGTTATGGATAGGTCAGCAACAAGCAGCTCAGTATTTACATTACTGCAGGCTCTGCTTTTTTATTAGTAAGCCATTTCCCCTTCTATACCTCAGCCCTATTTTCAGTTCCCCTGTACCTCTCAACTCCATCCTACATTCTCCTGCACCACCTGTGTCTTTTTCCGGTACCCCTAAGCCCTGTTTCCATTTCTCCTGTATTTCTCATGCCTATTTCCTGTTCTTCTGTACTGCTCATTCCTGGAATTGTCCTATATCTCTAAACCCTTCTTGGCCACCCACCCTTGTTTCCTGGTCTTCTGTACTGCTTATTCCAGTCTGCAGTTGTCCTATAGCTCTCAGCTCCTCTTGGCCACCCACCCCTGTTTGCTCTTCTCTACCTTTCTATATTTCAGATTTACCCTTCATCTCTGTCCCTAGTTCTCCTGTACCTTTTACTCTTGTCTCTAGTTCTCCTATACCCCCAACCCCTTCTCAAATACTCCTCTAAACCTCACCACTGTCTCCAGTTTGCCTGCACCCCTAACCGCTGGCTTTAATACTCCTGTACTCTTCAATTCTAAGTTCTCCTGTATAGCTCATCCCTGTCCCCAATTCTGTACCTCCACCTCTTCCAATTCTCATATAAATCTCACCTTGTACCCAGTTCTCCTCCACCACCACCCTTGTCACCAGATCTCCAGTACAACCCTTCCTGTCTCTTGTTCTTGTGTACTGCCACCCTTGTCTCCAGTTTTCTTGTTCCCCTCACTTGTTTCTTCACATCTCCTGTATCCTCACCCATGTCTCCAGGTTTCCTGCATCCCTCAACCCTGTATCATGTTCTCCTGTACTGCTATTTCCCTGTTCTTTTGTATCACTCACCCTTGTCTCCAAATTATCTGTACCTCTCACCTGTGTCTCCAGTTCTTTTTTGTAAGCCTGTCCAATATTAAGGGAAGTGACCATACAACTCACTCCGTACAGAGACCTTATGTCAGGAACTTCAGGTCAGCCGTGTACAGAATGGGGGCAAAACTACCTGAAAAATGAGGGATAGTGTTCCAAGAGAAGTACTCATTTGCATCAGTAAGAACTTCTTGTTGTCAGATATTGGGTGGAGATGGGTCACAGAGATACAGAATCAAAGTTCATGGTTATCTATCACATCTTCAAACTTCAAGCAGCCACTCATGCAGCACTTCTTCAATGGGTGGCTCATGGACTGCTACAGGCACTATACAATTCCAAACCTGGTATGTTCAAATAATTTGAGGAACTCTCTACGGAATACCACCTTTGACAGCTTTGTTTCTTTTACTACTACCAAATAATTGGCTATGTTAAAACATATTATAATACCTGGTCTGTTCCTATTCAAGAGTGATTTATTAATTTGGCTACCCGCCTATTCCATTTCAGATTTGTATTCTTAAAAGATCTCTTATCTGTGCTAGATCACGTCCACTAACTTTGTCCACGGCATGGTCCAAAGATTGACCCGGCAATAAAACCAAACTTAGAAGGGGTGGTGAATGATGGTAGAGACTTTGTGGATTCACCAGTTTGGAATACTATCCACGTTAGGCTTGAAACATGACTTTGATTTATATTTATTTCTGTAACTTTCTTTATTTTTTGGGTGGGTGCCAGTCTGAGAAATTCTACAATCCAGGTAGTCTTCTCATAGGTAACTCAGTAACAATGGAGCTACCATGTCACGTATCTTCAAGTTTTTATACTTTTTATACTTTTATACTATATCTTGATTGTTTAGATTTTTATATATATGGATATATATGTGTGTGTGTGTATATATATATATATATATATATACACACACAAACACACACACACACACGATATCTGAGATACTGTATACATATATACCATATATATATATATATATATATATATATATATATATATATATACTGTATATATTAAATAGACAATCACAGCTTGAGCCAGACAGATGTCAGGCTAGGAGAATGGCAATTTGTTGATTCAGTCAAATTTGTTGAGCCACATAAGTAGTGAGTGGGCAGTAATTATATCTTAAAGGGATAGCACAAAATCGAATTGCTCTAAAGTGGATATCTCCGAGTGCACCATCATTTGATGAATGGCGTCTTCAGGTAAATGAAAACATTTTGAAAGAACAATAAATCTACTGTAATAACCTGGTTAAATTATGGAGACCATGGATATCGGACCCATGGTTAGCCTTATTGTCATTAGCTCTTGGGGATTCTTTATAGAGTGGTTAATCAATGTTTGGGTTAGTAAATACGGTACAAGAAGGAAAATGGGTTAGAGGGTCACACCAGAGGGCAGAAAAGAAAGTAATGAAATAATTTGTTGGCAGAAGCAACCTCTTCTTTTGACAGATATAGACATATAGCTCATTATAGTGGACACGGTTTTGTTTTTTGTTCTTTTTATTAATGTATTTTTCTTTCCGTTTTGGGTTTTGTTTGTGTATGTTTGAGTATATATGTTGCTATTATTTGTGTCTAAAGGCTGGTTATAGTGTCAAACACAAGGCCCGTGGGCCAAATCCGGCCCTCCCAGGCCATTTCATATGGCCCTCGCACCTCTCATGCTGCTGGTCCTCCTCCAGACCCCTTACTTTCTGCTTTCAAGTAATGCATCCAGCTTCTTACCAGCAGCAGCATAAGGTAAGAGGGATGAACTGTGATGTAAGGGAGAGTGGGGGACTCAACTTCTGATCGTGGGGTGGCTCTTGACATCTAATGTAAGGGGAGGTAATGTGCTGGACAACTAATCTTACAGATACAGATCGGCACCTTTGAGGGCAATCGTAAAGCTAATGTGGCCCACAAAGAAATTGAGTTTGACATCCTTGTGATAAAAGCAAGAAAAAAAAGAGAGAAAAATCTCAAAATATGTCTTGGATTGACCATATGTCAATGTTCTAACATAACTGGGATGATGGTACAATTTTATCTACTGTAATTTATGTTTACATGAGGCTATACTCTCCCTTTTGCTCATAATTATTGGGTGGATAACACACCCGTTTCTCCTTCTTCTTGAGTGCCTCTAACCTATAAAATCTTTTATATTATGTAAATTCCTCCTTGATTGCTTGATGACCCCAGTCATAGATATTGTCTTTATTTCTAATGGTTTAATGGACACTTTTGGTATCATGGGATTGATTTACATCCATCCAATATTAAATTTCTGTACATGCAATCCACACATTATGAGTTTATACCTCTTATGTATGTCATAATTAGTTTGATCATCTCTTCAAGAGGGTATATTTATCCACACACCGACCTTTATCCAAGGCCCTTGTGTTAATATGGACTGGATATCCTCCAGCCATGTAAGAATCAATATCTTCTCTAACTGTTCAGGGGTACCCCCCCCCCCCCATACACCTACCTTGTTCAATAGGTTATACTTCTTTATACTGCCAACCTGTTCCTCCCCACCAATTGTGGGCAACATGCATACCAACATACTTGCACTTTCTTGTCTCAATCTTGAGACTGATCACACTACATACTAGCCTCTTAATCCCTTGTACTCACCGCTTGGGGATTTTATTGCCCCTTCTCTTATTCATTTACCTAATTATTTTCCCACTCTGCACACCCTGACATTCTGGCTGCATTTCTTTGCAGCATTTCATATTTTCTATGGGAATTGAGCCCTCGCTCACCCTCTCACTTCCCGCTTTTACCTCTCACTTGATCACTTTCCCCTGTTCATTTTGACTTTGGTCATTCCACTTCACCCTTCATGTTCTTCTCTTTATTTCTTCTCTGTTTTGCAACTTTTAGCAATATGACAATGTTCGGGGCCATCTAGTATTAGCAATCAAATTTGTGGGATATATACTCCCACTCATTACCATTATTCTATTTACAATGTATCTTTCTTATTTTTGTTGTATGATATTGTTATGTAGCTTCCCCTTGAGTCTTTTTTGGTGCGGCCCCGGCTGCCTGCATATTCCCTCTACGGCGGACTTGTCTCTCCCCTGGTGGGGGTGTCGCTTTGCCTCGCCCCCTCTTGCTCGGTTTCCGGCGCGGGGCTCTCCGCCCCTCGTTTTGGTCTGGGCGTGCATACTGGCCGGCGCTCACCGCGCATTGGCTTGTGCACAGGGAGACTGACCCGATGACGTCATGACGCGGCCATTCGGCGGCGTCTATGGCGTTCGCGGGTTGGGATAGCCTATTTAATGGCCGGTTGGCCATTGGATCGGCAGCGTGGATCTGTTCATCTGCGGTCCGCTGGTCAGGCACGGACAGACCAGGACTCAGTCTGGTACTACTTTGGGGCTCCTCCCGGGCATGGCTTACTGTACCTTCTAGTCCATGCATTACCATGCATTGTGCCACCATTACGGATATTCCCCTGGATGACACTACCCTGGTTTTTACCAGGCAATTGGACCAGCCTATTTATGTGCCCGTTTGTGTATCCCCACCTTTTTCGCACCAGCCTACAGTCCCTGTCGTGCCGTTCTGCCACCCGACCCCCCCCTTCTCTCACAATGTCCCATTGGGGTAAGTTGGTTCCTTCCCTCCCCCCCCCCTTTTTGATATTATTTTCTGGCGTTTCCCTTCCCTCCTTTTCCTTTTGTTTTCTTTCCCTTCTTGCTCCTTCCCTCTTTCCCTCCCCCCCCCTACCTCCCCTTCCACCTCCCCCATCCCTCCTTCCCCTCCTTTGCCCCCCTCCTTTTTCCCCCCTCCCCCCCCCCCCTTCCCTCCACTTCCCCCTTCCCTGCCAGGCCATATACCATCGAAGGCTTTACTACCCCCGTATGTATCTATATATATGCATACATACATATATGTTTTTTGTTCCTACCCAGATCTCCACGCCAATTATCCCCTTGTCCGCCGTGGGGGAAAGCTTCGTAGCTGTCCGGCCCCCGCACACTTTTAATTGACTCATAGGGTAAGCTTATATTACCACTGTTATATTTTCCCTCGGAATTTATATTGTAGTGTTGTTTTCTTTTATTTATCTATGTTTTATTGTATAATGTTCTTTGCATCATTCTATAGATTGGCTGTCCTGATGAAGCGGTATTTCAATTCCCGCGAAACTAGTCGACCATGACCAATCATTGATGTGTACAATTAATTGTTTGTTTTGCAATTTTATGGACAAACTGTTTTTATAACAATAAAAATATGTTTTATAATATCTTGTTAACCATATTTTATTTGTACCGAAATAGTCCCCACCAACCCAACTGAGTGGGGAGTTTTGGGTTTAGCTTCAGCTACTATCCCCTCACCCCCACTCTCCCCTTTTCTACCATATGTAAGGCCTCGTACACACGACAAAAGAAAACTGCTTCTTGAAGAGAAAACCGTTCGTGTGTACGAGGCATTTAGGTTTCTCGTCTGGAAATCTGGCCAGAATCTCGAAGAGAAAAAAAAGAGAACCTGCTCTCTTTTTTCTCGTCGAGATTCCTGTCGGCCTGTTTCCCGACGAGAAACACGAGAGTGTGTATACTTACCTGTCGCCGTGGAAACCCGCGCATGCTTGAAATGACTTTGACGCATGCACGGTAGCTTCCACGGCATAGGTAGGGTGAAGCAGGATGGTGGCGACGGCATAGAATGTGACGAGCGCATGCTCATCATACGCGATGACGTCACCACGTTCTTTTCTTTCAAGAGAACCGCGGTTCTTTTGAAATGAAAGTCAGTACACTCTAGCAGCAAGAGTTTCTTGCCAAGAATCTCGTCAGGGAAAACGACAAGTTTTTCCTGATGAGATTCTCAGACGTGTGTACGAGGCCTAAGATGTTAGAAATTAGAAAATTATGTATTAGCTGTATAACTAAACAAAATTATAAAGTATGTAAAGACGATGTATTTTGGTCTGTAATATTGAAATATGTATAATAAAGAAATATTAATCGAAATGATATCTTAAAGGGATCATAAACGCTTGTAGGCATATGGGACTGGTTCAAATCTTTACCCCACCTAGCACTCACAATCCCATTCACCCAGTCCAGTTTTCTGTTTCCTTTCTTGTTGCAGTGGTATATAGCGGCCCTTAACTCTCACACTGGAGTTCATATAAAAACACCATATCAATGAACACTGCGGCAAACCATGAACATTTGCTTAGGTCAACTTGTGAGGGATCTTCAAGTAAAACAAAGGATCTGAATGCTGTGAGGGACAACAGAGCAGTAATGTCAAAGTGCATGAGACAGATGTCAAGAGTTTATATAGAGTGTGCAGAGCAACATGTAGTAAGATTGCTTCTCTTCAAATAAGGGGTCAGATCACATTCATTTCTGTTTCACTGGCTTTTATTAATTTCAATAAAGATTTTCTTTTTCATGACTGCTTGTGGTACAGGCACTCCATCAAAAATACAATAGAGTGGAACGTTGCAGCAAACGTAGTTATAGGAACGTTCGGATCGGATCACATCACATATATGTCTGTTTGGGGCTCTCAGCTTACAGTTCATAGTGGAGTCAAGGTAAAGCCGTGAGCAAGGTTATAATTGTTATTGTTACTGGTATCTTAACCACTTGCTTACTGGGCACATATACCCCCTTCCTGCCCAGGCTAAATTTCAGCTTTTGGCACTGCGTCACTTTAACTGACAATTGCGCGGTCGTGCGATGTGGCCCCCAAACAAAATTGGGGTCCTTTTTTTCTCACAAATAGAGCTTTCTTTTGGCGGTATTTAATCACCTCTGCGGTTTTTATTTTTTGCGCTATAAACAAACAAAGAGCGACAATTTTGAAAAAAACACAATTTTTTTTACTTTTTGCTATAATAAATATCCCATTAAAAAATGTTCTCAGTTTAGGCCAATATGTATTCTACATATTTTTGGTAAAAAATAAATAAATCGCAATAAGCGTATAGTGATTGGTTTGTGCAAAAGTTATAGCGCCTACAAAATAAGGGACAGAATTTTGAAATATTTTTTTTAATTTTTTTTTTACTAGTAATGGCGACGATCTGCTATTTTTGTTGTGTCTGCGACATTATGGCGGACACATCGGACACTTTTGACACATTTTTGGGACCATTCACATTTATACAGTGAACAGTGCTATAAATATACACTGATTACTGTATAAATGTGACTGGCAGGGAAGGGGTTAACACTAGGGGGCGAGGAAGGGGTTAAATGTGTTCCCTACTAGTGATTCTAACTGTGGGGGGAGGGGACTGACTGAGGGAGGTGACCGATCTGTGTCCCTATGTACATGCTTTCAAATCTGTCGGCTGGGAACCTGTCCGCCCGACATGTCTGCTGGTTAGTACGCTAACCAGCAGACATGTCTTCTCGCACACGCGTCGGAAGTGATTTACTTCCTGGTGCGGTGACGTGGCGACATCAACGTCATCGCCACGTCTGCCCGACCGGTTTGAACAAATGTGTCTGCCCGTGTGTATGGGGCCTCAATGTTTACTTGCTGCCAAATATATCCCAGCCGCTTTCAGGTGCCATTGTCATAAGATAATCAATGTTATTCACTTTACCTGTCAGAGGTCTAAAGCCTCGTACACACAATCGGATTTCCATCGGACAAAGCGTAGGACTTCTGTCAAAAGGGCGTTGGCCAGGAACTTGTATTGCATACAAACGGCAAAGAATTGTCGGCCAACAAAACTGTGTATTTTCAGCTCTTTAGCCCCACCCTTTGAGCAACTACTATGCAGGGCTGATGCAAGGATTTTTGACACCCTAGGGAAAACCTAATTTTGCCGCCCCCCCCCTCCTTGGTTCCACCCCAAACCCCACCCCCTTTGCCCTGCCATTGTATACCCACCTTTTTGATGAAGCGCCCATCAAATGCAAGCCCACCCGTGCCCATCAAATGCAGCCTCACCAGCACCTATGAAATGCAGCCTCACCACACTCATCAAATGCAGCCTCACCCACACCCATCGAATGCAGCCTCACCACACCCATCAAATGCAGCCTCACCCACAGCCATCAGATGCAGCCTCTCCAGCATCCATCAAATGCAGCCCATTAAATGAACCCTCACCCACACCCATCAAATCCAGCCTCACCACACCCATTAAATGCAGCCTCACCCGCACCCATCAAATGCAGCCTCTCCAGCACCCATCAAATGCAGCCTCTCCAGTGCTCATCAAATGCAGCCTACCAGCGCCCATCAATGAATGTTTGCTTGCTTCCATTCATTCGTGAGTCGGGACACAGTCCTCCGCCACCACTGCGCCTCTGACACTATGTGCAAATGGAGCGATGTCTGCCGGCTGATGCTGAGACTTGGTTACTTACCGCAGAGAGAATAAAGTAGGAACACCAATGGCTGGGCACCCCTATGCAGCAGTGCACTCTAGGTGGCTGTCTAGTTTGCCTAGTGGTAGCACCGGCCCTGTTTTTGCTAATGTTGTTTTATGGTTAGCATTGCTTCTGAGCATGCGTGTTTGTACTTTGGATTTTTTTCTGATGGACTGTACACACGATCGGAAAATCCTTCAAGACACATGTTGTTGTTAGAAAATTTTAAAGCATGCTATCCCACATTTGTTGTCGTAAATTCTGACAACAATTGCTCGATGGAGCATACAAATGGTTGGATTATCCAACAATATCCTGCCAAATCAGATTGTGTGTATGAAGCTTTAGTATGGCTGATCGTTGTACATATTTCTCATACAGTACATGTATAGTAACACATACAGGGTACACACAACGCTAACACATAGTACATCTGCAGCAGGGACAGCGGTGAAAGGCTCCAGTTGGGTGCCTGGGGGTTGCCAGTAGGCCAGCCTCCCAGAAGAATAACTGTTATTGGAAGCCTCTTTTATAAAATTTCTACAAATGTAGTCGTATGTGATTATCATTATATTTTACATTATATAACTCTGGTATTTTCAGTTTAAGTTTCCTTCTCAAGCTTTCAAGGAATAATACATTTTGCATATTAAGCCATGCAGAAAACACGCCACTTCAATGTGCGCATATCTCTTAGCACCTAATTTCCTCCCTTCTTTATATATGATTTTATTTTCTGCCTGTTTGATGAATTCTCTTTTCAGCAAATATGTTCAGTGAAAAAAAATATGCCAATTAAACGGCTGCCTGCAAAAAGATACCGTTTTCCGAAAATGCATCATTACCACAAGCATTTATGAGAGATGCTAAATGGGTGTCCTGTTAGCTTTCCCCTTCTAGGCTGAGAGTAATCTTGAAAAATAAACACGGGAAGCAAGCTTCTTAACCGGCAGCGGGGTTATGATTAATGATGGATCTTGTTCAAAATTTAGAAAACCTGACTATAGAGGTGAATCCCATAGAGGGGCAAATCTTGTTAAATTCTGGCCAATTTTTTGCTAATAGGCAAACTGTATTTAATCACTTGCCGCCCGTTCACATTAATTTTACTGCAAAAGGCGGCAGCCGCAGGCTAGGTGATATACCCATATGCATGTGCCCCCCCCCCTGTTCATCTGTGCTTTGACTGGCCACAGCATGAGTTTGACAGCAGGTTACAGCTAATCATTTTGTCTGTATACCTACTGGTGGTCTGTGGCCAATCACAGTATTAGTAAACACAGACTGGATTCCCCCCCCCCCCCTTAGAGCCGGTTCACACTGGGGCGACCTGGGATCCGACTTCAAGTTGCCCCCCACCCCACAGAGCTGATTGTTGTTTGATTGGCCACTGGAAAGCCTCCTGTCCTGGAGACGACTTGAAGTTGTCTTGTAAGTTGCCTGATGATTCATACTCAAGTCGTGTCCAAGTTGCCTCCCAAAGTCGTGCTAGAAGTCGTGTTGCCCCTGTGTGAATGGGCTCTTAAGAGCCGGTTCACACAGGGGCGACACGACTCTGGGCGTGACTTTGCCAGGTGACCTGAAAATGACCTGAGCATGCACCACATTGCAACATGGGGTGACTTAAAAGGCGATATCAAGTCGCCTCCAGGACAAGAGGCTTTTCAGTGGCCGATTAAAAAAGAATCAGCTCTGTGGGAGGGAGGGGTTTGCCTGAGAAATGTATGTTCTCTTCCTGTATTGTTGCTTCTGTTAAGACAGTAATCAGACTTCTGAGGCGACTTCCATTGAAATCAATGGGTACAAGTCGCCTAGAAGTCGGATTGAAGTAGTACAGGAACCTTTTCTGAAGTCGGAGTGACTTCAGTAGTGTACATTAGGACGGCTCTATTCACTTCAATTTTTGTCAACAGCGCGACTTGGGGCGACTTCAAGTCGGATCACAAGTCGCCCCTGTGTGAACCGGCTCTAAGTGTTTGTTACTCCAACATTTCATATTCCTTATACTGTATGTGGCTGCTGTACCATGTACTTGTATGAGAAAATATTCTGATCTCTTTGTATGAAGTTCCTGGTTTTCCTGCCAGTCCCCCTGCTTTTCTATTTCACACTGACCACACTAGACACAGAAACACATCCTTCCCAGCGTGGTCAGTTTTCCAGCTATGCTGGGAACTCAGCCTGCTCTCCTCCAATGATCAGACTTGTTCTGACATGCCCCCACTACACAGCCATTCACAGAGAAGCTCAATGTACTGCGGCTTCTCCTTCCCCTGCTCTTATGCAGGGAACGTGATCACTTATAAAAAAAGGGAAAAATATTTTGCCTTTCATTTATATTTCAAACTGAATGTTTTTTTTTTTTTTTACTATCATTTACAATCACTTTAATTAGCTGTGTTTACTATGCTTGAGTTTGTGAATAAACTGAAACCCGCTCAGCACAGAGCACTTCCCATTCATTCAATGTTCAGTGCGGCTGAGGCTGCAGAGAAAGAGACTGGGGGATCTCTGTCCTCAGTCTCTTTCTCAAAGTGAGACATCAGGGGTCTGTTTAGACCCCTGATATTTCATCAAAGCCCCCCCAATCGGCACCTAGAAAAATCTTAGAAAAATGTATGTTGTAAAAAAAAATTGTACATTTTTTTTTTTAAATAATAATAATAATAATAATAAAAACTACTGACACTGTCCACTGCCCTACTGACACCAATCTCGGGCCTACTGACATCAATCTCTGGCCTACTGACACAGTCTACTGCTCTACCGACCCCATCCTCTGCCCTACTGACAAAGTCCAATGATCTACTGACACCATCCGCTGCTCTATTGACTAATACCATTTACTGCCCTTCTGACACCAATCTCTGCCCTACTAACACCGTCCACTGCTCTACTGACACCGTCCACTGCCCTACTAACATCGTCCACTGTTCTGCTGACACTGTCCACTGCCCTACTAACATCGTCCACTGTTCTGCTGACACTGTCCACTGCTCTACTGACACCAATCTCTGCCCTACTAACACCATCCACTGCTCTACTGACACCATCCACTGCTCTACTGACATCATCCACTGCCCTACTGACACCAATCGCTGGCCTACTGACATCGTCCACTGCTCTACTGACCCCATCTGTTGCCCTACTGACTTAAACCATCCACTGTCAAACTGACACCAATCTCTGCCCTACTGACACCATCCACTGCTCTACTGACTGACACCATCCACTGTCCTATTCAGAGCAACCTCTGCCCTACTGACACATCCACTGATCTTCTGACTGACACCATCCACTGTTGTACTGACACCATCCACTGTCCTACTGATGCCGTCCATGTTTGTTTACATTCATTTTTAAGAGTGTGTGTGTGTGTAATGTGTATATCTACAGTATATCCACACACACAAGCATGTGTGCGTGAGCTTTGGGGTGCACACCCTAATGCACTAAGCTGCACACACCTATGCTGCATACACTTGCTAGGCGCACATGTAACCCCTTGATTGCCCTCCTTTTTTACTCCTGTCACCCAGCCAGTGCCATTAGCATCCCAACCTGAGGGCCTTCCTGGCCTCAGGGATGTTGAGCTTTTATATAGCCTGAGGCCTGGCAACTGAGAGTAGGCCCAGGAGTTTCTGGGACCTACTGATCCAGGGATGGTCCTTCCCTACCTTGTCTATGGAAAGGAGCTGAATCAGTGGGATACAATTGATGGACGTTCCCTGGCGGATTTACCTCACTGTGCTGCCGGTCCGGCTGAAAGATTCTTGGCACCGTGAGTCGTGTAACTTTTCTTGTAAATCTATCGAGTGTGCAGTCGGTTGCATGATCTTGTGGCAGAAAATCGTGGGACGGCCTAACGACACTTATCAAGTCTGTGGCAGAGACTTTGTCAAGCTTTGCATCAGCTGCTAGGCCGATGAGAGTGAGCCTATCTGGTAGTTGCTATAATCCAGTGTGGAGCTGAGTTAATCGTCTGAATCTAAGTGGTGCCTGTGATCTTCAAAGTGAAAGTGCCCGAGACTTTCCCTGTCCCTCTACCCCTTTGTTGGAGAACTTTGTTAATAAAACCTTGAAAGAGACTTTGTGTTGGTGCGTACCTTCTTATGGACAACTCTTTAAGGACAACCCCTATAACGAGCGTATGGAATAGTAAGGTAACGGCGGGCCCAAATCTAAACCAGTAGCTCCTTCGGGGGGTAGTGCTGCATTATTATCACTGATCACTGTATTAGTGTCACTAGTGACGTCAGTGTCAGTCCCTCCCAGCTGGTGTCAGTTAGTGCCAGGTTGTCTGCCACATTATCACAGTCACACTATAAGTTGCTGATCACTGCCATTACCAGTATAGTGTCTGCATGGATCAGTATCTTGATCAGAACTATACTACTGTCCCCAATAGTAAAGTGTCCCCGAAAACACAGTGTCAGCAGGATCAGCCCTGATCAATGACAGCACTTGTGACATGTAGCAAAATATATTTTGGACTAAATCTATAGAGAAATAGAATGTTATAATATATGTTTTATAACAGGAAGTCGAAAATATATAATTTTTTCAAAATGTTGGTATTGTTTATGTTAGAGAATAAATAAATAAATAATAATAAAAAAAAAAATTAGTAGTGATCAAATTCCACATAAAGAAAGCAATATTTGTGTGAAAAAATATACAATTTTCAAATGGGTACAGTGTTGAATGACTGCTTAATTGCCAGTAAATGTAGTGCTAAGTAGCAAAAAATATTCTAGTCACGAAGGTAGTAAAAGTTTGCAGCGGTTAAGTGGTTAAAACTGGCAAAGTAAGTTGTGCCCAGCAATAAGGGACATGTATCAATGCAAAAAAAAATAAAAAATTATAAATACTACAGAAAGAGGGTCTTTTCATGTAGCTTCAAGAGCAACATTGAAATTACAAAAATGTTTTCAATTACATGCTTGGGGGATGCCTTGAAGCTTTACATGTTCTTATAGAATATTACGATTTTCAAGGACAATCTTAACAATCTTATAGACGGCGAACATTGACAACACATATTTGGCTGTGGATTCTTTTGTCTGTTACAATTAGATTGGCATAACATAAAGCAGCATCACCCCAATCTGATTCATTTCATTTAAAAAAAAAAAAAAAAACTTTTTTCAAGTAGCTTTAGCACACAGACGCATGGTTTTTCATCAAACGCTAGTAGCCCTGCTTTGATTTGCCATACAGTAGTTTGCTATGGCTGTCCTTATTCTTGATAATGCTGAACTGTACTGCTATTGGCCAATTTTGATTAAGCTCTTCATTAGGAATTGTGAGATCATATATGATACAGCAGTGCAAAACTGGCCAGCAGCACGACATTTTAATTGAGGGAGAATCGGCTAAAAATCACAGTTGCCAACATTCCCAAATTTCCCAGGACATTCCCAGTGTTTAGATCCTTGTCCCGGTCGTAGGAAATTTCCCTGAAAGATGGTGTTTTCCTGATTTTTTGCCAGAGCCACTGCTAAAGGTCCGGGGTTGGCACTGGTGAATTGTTTCCACTACAACTTTTTACAGAAGACCAGCTCTCGCGAGGAAGAAACAAGAGGCGAAACCCGGGTGGCAATGAAAGTGGCTGCCAATAGTAATGGAAAAAGCTGTGACGTCATCTATTTGCTTAGATTCTTCCTCTATCCTCAGGCTCTTATAGGGGCATTTTTGAAGCAGTGACATCACTTTCTGTTTGTTACAGCTTCCTAAAGTGGACCTTCAGTCATTTTTTCATCTTTCCATCTATTAAATCTTCTGCCCTTGTTGTTTTAGCTTTGGATAGTAATTTTTTTTTCTACCAGTAAATACCTTATACAACCCACTTCCTGTTTCTTGTCTGGTCATTAACCTAGGCTTATGACATCATCCCCATTGAGAACGTCAGCGTTATGACGAAACGCGTCTGAGACGGCGTGCAGTGACGTCACTGCGTTCTACGGAGGAGGAAGGGCTCCTGTTGTGCCGGCCAGCATTTGTTGTTATGCTCATACATCACGATTCAATGTGAGTAGTATTTTAATTTCATAAAATTTTATCCAAACGTTATTACGCCATGGTTTGGTCTCTTTTGTTTTTATTGTGACCTACGGACTGTTTAACTGGCATACTCCTGAGGTTTACCATCTGAGGGAATCCCATTATCTTTCCATCCTGGCTGGATTCTATCCGTGGATTAATGTTTATTGCCACATTATATCCTTCATCTGGTAAGCCACTTTCCATGTGGTGGTGGTCTTCACTGAAGTCAAGTGCACTTGGGTGCTGTTTGTTTTTCACGATTCACTACTTTGGATTTTTCAATTCATTATTGTGGACTGATTTATCGAACTTATAGTTGGCGCAATTTTTCTTTATTTCTATTATACCTTTGTGCTTGTTACACGTGATTGCAGCCTTCTGGGGTTTACACCACAATATTTATATACCTTCGGTTAGCGCAATTTTTTATCTTTTATTTATTTTTTATTTTATGACATCATGCACAGCTCGCTCTCTTTCTCTCTCGCTCTCTCTCTCTCTCTCTCTTGTGAAAGTTTGCCAGGAAGGGAAGGGGGTGAGTCATAAGAGGACCACAGAGAGCTGCAGAGCTGGAGGTGTGTGTCTGTGTGATTGTGGAAGTGAACAGGCAGCAGCTTCAGCTGCCCACAGTTAAAATGGTTGCAGCCAGACTCAATGGAGGGAGATTTCTGCAGCATATTTGGCAAGTATAGAAACACAGTACAGTGGAACCTCGGATTATGAGCATAATCCATTCAGGAGAATGCTTGTAATCCAAAGTACTCGCATATCAAATCGAGTTTCCCCATTGAAGTCAATGGAAACTAAAATAATTAGTTTTGCATTAACTTCAATGGCATGCAATATCGGGTGTGGCCAGAGGTAGGGGTGCATCGGAGAGCCTCGGAAACGGCCGGAAAGGCCTGAGAACACCTCAGCTGACCTCGGCAAACCTCGGAAAGGCTTGGAACGTGAGTATTTCTGCGTCTTTCCGAGCATTTCTGAACAGCACCAATCGGCCACGCCCACAGTCCGCCCACATTACCGCCCATTAAAACCCTTAGATCCACACACCCCAGCGGGCGGTGATGTAATCACAGCACCACTTGCATTACTAAGAACTACAGTCTGAATGACTGTGGGCAGCTGCTAAAAGGGACTGTTGATCCAAAATCAGACACAGAATAAAATGAAAGACAAAAAGCCCCTAATAATAAGATCAACAAAAAAATAAAGGATCTAGCAGAACTAGCTTCTACTTATAGTAGGTATCTACGCGCCTGCCTAAAGACTCTCCATACGTCTCTGACTTCATGACCCAGATCTCAGGGTTGTCAGTACAACAAAGTGTTCTTCACAGTTATTCCCTAATGCTCTGCTTTTATCATCATTTATTTATAGTTCTAGCTTCATTTAATATTTATTTATGCTCTATTAATTTATTATATTATGTGAAAGATGATATACAGTATGTCTAATCACAGTTCCTAGAAAATATTCTCTTGGCTACGTATACTATAAGTAACGTTTAATTTTGCAAAAACGATTTGGCCAAGAAGGCCCAAAAACCGAAGATGACCTTCGTAGTCATCACTGCCAAATCTTTCCTCCTGAGGTCACTATGTGTGGTTCTGATAATAATACTCTGACCATTGTTAGAACTGAACTTTGTGTTACAGAAAATAATATCATGGTGATTCCAAGGAAAACTCCTATTTTATTTTAGGTCTTATGCACACTGGGCGTTATAGAAAGTTGTAACTGTAGAATTAGTTAGTGTTTTTAAGCTGTTTTAAGAAAAACTATACTCCAACAAATGATTATAGCTCATAAACGGCGAACAGCCGTTTTTTTTTTTTATTATTTATTTCCGGACCAGCCACCGGGGTTTGACTGCGGCAGGTTGGCTTCCCTGCATGAACTGCCATCATTGTACGTTGGGCGCTTTAAGAGGAATAGGGGACGCACCACGCCGGAGCCAGTGCACGTGGCCGGCAGCCGCAATAGCCACCCGCAATCGCTCCACAGACAGACAGAATCGGGATCTGTAAAAAGACAGATCCCCGTTATGTCAGGGAAGTAGAGAGAGATCTGTTGTTCCTAGTGATTAGGACCAACTCTCTCTACTCCCAGTCAGTCCCATTCCCCCACAGTTAGAAAACACCTCCCTAGGGAACAATTAACCCCTTAAAGAGGACGTAAACCCTCTCTTTAAAAAAAAAACCCTACAAGACAAAGGCATAATGAGCTAGTATGCATAGCATACTAGCTCATTATGAATTACTTACCCAAGAACGAAGCCCCCGCAGTGGTCCTCAGACACCTCCTCCGTCACCGCCATGATACCTGGAGTGACTTCCAGGTATCACTGCTCCGGCATTGTGACTGGTCGGACCAGCGATAACGTCACTCCCATGAATGCGCAGGGGAGCTGGCAGTGAAGGCATGATTGCCTTCACTAGCAGCGTGCTCAGTGCACCTGCGCCATTGTCTACGGTGCGCATGCATCAGTGCCGTCTTTATTTCAAATATCTTCTTAACCGTGTAGGTTAAGGAGATATTTCTTGCACCTACAGCTAAGCCTTAATCTAGGCTTACCTGTAGGTCAAAGTCGTCTGTAAGGGTTTACAACCACTTTAATAGCCCCCTCTCCTGCCAGTGACAGTAATCAGTCACTATTTTAAGCTCCTGATCGCTGTATAAATGTCACCGCTCCCCAAAAAAATGTCTGATCTGTCCGCCACAATGTCGCAGTCCTGCAAAAAATAAAAACCGCAGAGGTGATCAAATACCACCAAAAGAAAGCCCTATTTGTGGGGGAAAAAATACATAAATTTGGGTTTGGGTACAGCGTTGCACAAACGCGTTACTGTCAGTTAAAACAACACAGTGCTGTATCCGAAAAAATGCCCTCGTCAGGAAGGGGGCAAATTCTTTAGGCCTGGTTCACACTGGTGCGTTTTGACATGCGATTTGGCATGTCAAAGCGCATGTCAAAACGGCGGTATTTGCCACAAATTGGCAGAAATGGCACTGTCCTAATCGTTCCTGTACTACTTTTTGCAATTTTGGCCTGCGATTTACTTTGACATCTGCAGAAACCTGCACAGATGTCTCTATAATCGCGGCCGAAATCGGGACTGCCGGCGGGAGTGAAGTCGTGCGAGTGAACTTGGGCGTAAACCCACTAAACCTGGGGGTTTTTTTTAAGCCAAAAAACGCTGATAATAGCCTATGTGTACATGGACACATAGGGCCAGATTCAGGTAGATGGGAGCATCTTTGCTCTGGAGTAACGTTTCTCATTTACGTTACTCTGGCGAAATTTTAGGAGCAAGTGCTGTTATTCATGAAGCACTTGCTCCTAAAGTTGCGGCAGCGTATCGTAAATGAGCCGGCGGAATTCAAATTGGGGCGGGTACGGGGCGTGTATTATTTAAACTAAGCGCGATCCCGCGGCGAACGTACTGCGCATGCGTCGACTGTCAATGCATCAATGCATCCCAGTGCGCATGCTCCAAATTCTGTCAGTGAACGTCAATGATGTCAAATCCCCATTCATGAAGGGGCGTGGCTTGCACACGAGGAGAATGGCAGCATCTGCTTAGAGCTCTCTCTAGCCAGCCGGACAATACCAGCATTCGGACAGGAATTCAGCCGCACAGATACTCCACACAGCCTGACACGATCCCGCGGACCCCGCTGCAGCGATGTCCCGCAAAAGAAAGGAGGAACGAAACCTCCAAAAGCTCACAGCCCTATCATTTCTGCCTGCCAGGAGGGGGCCGACACAAGATGGCGCCGCCGGAGCAACCACGAGGCAGCAGACGGCTTACACGGATCTCCCGAGCAGCGATCCGACGGAAGCAGAGGGAGGATCACTCTCTCCCCCTCTGGCCATATCTCCCCTGCTATCTCCGGCTTCACAGAGCCCTGCCAAAGCGCGGATGCGAATGGACACTGATCTACAAAATGGGACCACAGTGAGTACACCAGTGCATAACGCACATGCCATATCCTCCCTACAATCCTCCATTGCAGCATTCCCCACCACAGGCCAACCAGTCCTTGACACAACGATGAAGGACATGTTACTTTCCCTGCAGTCCTCTCTCATGTCCAATCTTTCCTCACTAATCCATAACTTTACGGCAGACATGAGACAGATGGGGGACAGGGTTCAGTACATTGAGGAAAAGATGGAGGAATGCACATATACAGTGAACGAATTAGTGGACGAATGTATGTCCCAAAAGGAGGATACAGCCTGGATCAAATCCAAACTGGCGGATCTCGAAGATAGATCACGCCGCAATAATATTAAAATTCGCGGGGTCCCGGAGTCGGTCCCCCCCGCAGACCTCCATAACTATGCTAGCGCCATGTTTTCTAAGCTGCTCCCAGAGTTATCCCCTATTGAGCTCACTATAGACCGTATCCATAGGATTGCTAAACCGCGCCACCTTGAGGAAACGGTCCCTAGAGATGTCCTCCTGCGGATCCATTTTTTCCAAGCTAAGGAACAAATCCTTTCCAGAGCTCGGGATATTAATGGCCTCCCTGCACCATACGCAGGTATACAGTTGTTCGCAGACCTGTCTCAGCATACATTGCAGTTAAGACGCCAACTGAAAACGGTGACAAAAGCCCTCGCAAATCACAAGATTACATACAAGTGGCGCCATCCAGCTACTATCCTAGTCACCCACAATGGCATTCCGCATTCCGTCTCCACGATTGAGGGTGGTATGAAGCTCCTCCACTCCTGGGGCATTGTCCCTGAACCCCCGCACACTGACAAAGGCTCTACAGGAAAGCCCAATCCATTTAATGCTGGACCGCAACGCAGCAACCACCAAGGGAAGTGAACAGTTTGCGCCTGTCCGACTTTATAAGCAAATGGCACCTAGAGTCCGGTCCGGCTTATTGCTCGTTCTTCTACGGAGCCTGAACTTTCCCCAAATTAGTCAGCAGTCCCTGTTGTTTTACTTTGCTGACTTGCTGCTCATATAGTTAAATCTCGTTCTCAGCTTATCTTATTGTCCTCATATCCCTGTGAGACTGTTCTGATTTTGTCCTTTTTTTTATTTTTTTTTATTTTTCTCGTTCTTTTTGTTTTTCTTCACGTTTCTGCATTGCTACGACTCCAGCAATAACTCTCTGGACTCTACTCACCGCCTTCTGCACACCCTTGCATCTTGGTACCTGCTCTTAACCACCTGCCCTGCCTGGAAACACCACCTGACCGGCACCAGCAGTCTTCCTCTGGAGATCTCTCCCCATTTCTGCTTCCAACCGTAAGTCACTGAACTTCATCTACACCACTAGCCACCATGTCATTCTCGGTTGTCTCCTTGAATGCAAAAGGCCTGAATCACCCAGCCAAACGCTCGTCTCTCTGGAAAACTGCACTATCGCTTAATTGCGACATACTATGTGTACAAGAAACACACTTTGCTCAGGACCTTTCCCCTGCGTGCCAACACAAGATGTTCCCTCATATTTTTTCTACCCTTTTTGGGAAAAAGCAGAGGGGGGTCCTGATAGCCATCCGGGACACCGTCTCATTTGAACTTCAAAGTTGCGTAAAGGACTCTGAGAGTAGATTTATTATCTTATTATGTAAAATCAACAATGTCCAATACACTTTGGTTTCACTGTACGCGCCGAACCACCGACAGATGTCCTTTTTCAGGTCGGTCATGAAAACAGTGGCCGGTCTGAGGAAGGGCCATCTGCTAATGTGCGGTGACTTCAATCTGGTTCCTGACTATGCCCTAGACTCCTCGGCAGTAGCCAAGAGAAGAATCTCACCATTGGCTAAGTTCATTTATAAAAATGATATGTTTGATGTGTGGAGGTGTTGTCATGCGGCTGAACGAGACTATACGTTTCTGTCGCCGCGTCACAACACCTACTCTCGTATCGATTTATTCCTGTCCGACAAGGACCTACTGCAGAGAATATCGTCTTCGGTAATCCACACGGCCACCTGGTCGGACCATTCTCCTATCAGCATCACCATTGACGCTCACCTACACCATCCCAAATCCCACCTTTGGAGGGTTAATAACTCCCTCCTCCGCAACCCCACCTATGCAGATTCTATACGCCAACAATTGACCGACTATTTTTCATTAAATGCCCATTCGGTACCTGACCCGATGGTCGTGTGGAATGCCCATAAAGCGGTATCTAGAGGTGTCCTCATTCAACTTGGTGCTAGAGCTAGGAAGAATAGGTCACGGAGAATAGACCAACTGACTGCAGATATTGACACAGCTGAAGCACAAAATAAACAATGCCCCTCTCCCATACTTCAGACCACAATCTTTAAGTTGCGTCAGGAGCTCCGAACCCTCCTGTTGGAGATACATGAAAAAGTTTACACTAAACTGAGGGCCACATCTTATGCCACAGGCAATAAGGCGGGCAAATTGATGGCCCTGAAAATTCGAGGGCACAGGCTTAAATCCAAAATTCCATTTCTTTATCACCCTCACTCTAAAGAAAAATTATTAAAACCCCATGAGATAGCCAATGCCTTTAGCGTGTACTACACGGATCTATACAACCTCAAAAGAGATGCAAATAATGCCCAACCTTCCCAAGACGAAATAGAGGAGTTCTTAGCTCAGGTGGATCTTCCCTCACTATCCCCCTCTCAACTAACTTACCTTAATGCTCCCTTCACGACCGCTGAAGTACTGCACACTATCCGACACCTCCCCAACTCCAAATCCCCAGGACCTGACGGGTTCACTGGGGAATATTATAAGATGTTCCACCCGATCCTGGCCCCCACACTATGCGAGGTTTTTAATTCTGCTGCCTCTTCTTCCTCCTTCCCTCAGGAAATGTTGAGTGCTACTGTAGTCACCCTCCCTAAACCTGGGAAAGACCCAACGTCGCCCCAGAATTTTCGCCCCATTTCTCTGCTTAACGTAGACGTAAAAATTTATGCAAAAACTATCGCCAATAGATTAGTAAATATCCTCCCATCCCTTATACATGCGGACCAATCTGGGTTCACAAAGGGTCGACAGGCCTCTGACGCCACGAGGAGGATGATTAATGTCATCCACCATGTGGGCTGCTCGGGTACCCCCTCTGTTCTCCTGTCCCTAGACGCTGAAAAAGCGTTTGATAGGGTGCATTGGGGGTACCTGTCGTCGGCGCTCTCAAAATTTGGACTCACAGGACTCATACATAAAGCCATTATGGCATTATACTCTACACCCTCTGCCCGAGTGTATTCGGCAGATTCCCTGTCCACCCCATTTCCCATCTCCAATGGCACCAGGCAAGGATGCCCACTCTCTCCCCTAATATTTAATCTAGCGATGGAGCCCCTAGCACAACACATACGGTCCAACACGAATATAAGAGGAATCGACATAGGTGGCCTGGAGCACAAAATTAGTCTGTTTGCAGATGACGTTATTTTAATGTTGTCAAACCCTACCTCCTCCCTCTCGGCGGTTCAGGAGACGCTTGCCTGGTTCAGTCGGGTCTCATTCTATAAAGTAAATGAATCTAAATCCCACATTCTGAATTTAGGAGTTGATCCCCTTACGGCTATGCTTTTGCAACATCAGTTCCCATACTCCTGGGCTGACCACAGCATAACGTATCTTGGTATTCAACTGACCAAAGCCTCTCAGCTGCTCTTTAAATATAACTACATAGCTTTTCGCGACAACCTCCAAAAAGATCTGAGCAGGCTGGCGTCTCTGGAGCTGTCTTGGATGGGCCGCCTCGCTGCCTTTAAAATGTCCCACCTCCCTCAAATACTATACCTGTTCAGGACGTTACCCATTGTTATCCCAAAATACTACTTTAAATCCTTGCAGACTGCACTTTCCTCCTTCCTGTGGTTAGGTAAGAAAGCAAGGGGCGCACACTCTAGAATGATCAAACACCGTAAGGCAGGGGGTTCGGGATATGTGGACTTTTATGACTACTACATGGCCGCAGTACTCACCCAGACCAGGGAATGGTTCTCCCCTGACCTAAATACCATATGGGGGCAAATTGAATCTACCTACGTACCAAGGAGGGACCTATCCACATGGCTACTCTCTACCTCCCCCTCATCTAAACTACCCTCCTTTGTCCCTCCTACCATGCTAGCCACTGTCCGAATATGGAATAAATTTGTAACCACCACCCACAGCCACCCCGACACCCACAACCTAAAAATCCCAATCCTTACACTTCAACACAATATTAACTTGATCTCCTATACACAGTGGACAGAAAAGGGACTCTTACATATAGATGACCTTTTTAAAAACAAGGCCTTCAAATCTTTCCCCGACCTTCAAAAAGAATTCAATCTCCCCGACTCTGACGCCTACCTTTATGTTAGGACTAGGCACTACCTCTACGCTAATCCCTCTTGGGAACGTAGTATACCCCGCTCAACTTGGCATTTTCTTAGCACCCTTAATCCCCAAAAAAAGGGCATTTCACTCTTTTATAACACCCTCCAACAAAAGAGTGTCTTCGTCAAAACGGCGCCTCTGCTCCACTGGGAATCAGACTTAGGCCGCACGTATACCACAGAACAATGGTCCAAAGCATGTACCCCCATCTTCGACGTTACATGCTGCTCTACACTTTGGGAAATGTACATGAAAATTGCACAACGATGGTACTTGACGCCCGACAAAATCTCTAAATTTAGCGCATCACGAGACAACAAATGCTGGAGGGGATGCGGAAAGAGAGGGGACATACTCCATACTTTCTGGAGTTGCCCCTCCCTCTCTTGCCTCTGGACTTCAGTCTTCGGACTGATGTCTGAAATTTCTAAAATACCGATTGCTCCTACCCCTACTCTAGCTCTCCTACTTCTGGACTTGGACCAATACCCAAAACACTTGAAACACACCTTAGCCCACATAACTCTTTCAGTGAACTTAAATATTGCCAAGAGATGGAAAAACCCTGAACCACCTACATTAGGAGAAGTGATCCAAACTACTCACCTACATTTCACCTATGAATACACACTGGCGCTGCAGAACAAAAATAGGGATAAGATCCTCAATCAATGGCACCCTTGGCTGCTTTGGTTTGATAGCTCCCCTCAGATTCCTTTACCTCCCGCACATCCTACACCGCCCGGAGACACTGAACCAGGTTGAATGTATCTTTGATTCTCTTTTTCCCTTTCTGGTGATCTTATTACGAAACTGGTACCAAGTTTCTGCTTTCTACTTCCTGCTCTCTGCCTTCCCCTTTCTGAATTGTACTCTATTTATGTCATAGGTATAAACTCTAAATCAGGGGATGGGGACCGGCCTAATCCCCCGGACACAGTAATGATCCCATAAGGGTTGTCCGAGGGAGCGGCTTCTCCCCCCTCCCTACATTGAACCTCCCAGGTAATCCATGCCTGGAAAGATATGGATCCCCACTACCAATGTATCTCTTGCTTTAACTTGTTATATTCAACATGTTGATTTGTAACCTATCTTACCCTGTGACATCTGATTGTATTATATTGCTGGAGTACCGTTATATTTTGTCTTCAAATGTTAAATATGAAAACCAAATAAAAATTTATTATGGAAAAAATCCCCATTCATGGACGTTTTACGCAAGCGACGCGATTTTTTTTTTTTCGACGCGATGACGACGACTATACTTAACATAGGATACTCCACTAGGGGGCTGCTTTATCTTTACGCCGCGTATCGCTTACGGAAACGTCGGAAAGTCACTGGGCCAGATTCTCTAAGAATTCCGGCGGCGTAGCGTAAGCCAGTTACACTACGCCGCCGCATCGTACTAGAGCAAGTGCTTTATTCTCTAAGCACTTGCTCCGTAGGTTTCGCCTGCGTCGCGTAAATCGCGCAGCGTAAACCCGCGCAATTCAAATGGGGCGGCTTGTATTTAAATTAAGCGCGCCCCCGCGTCGAATGAACTGCGCATGCGCCGGCCGGGGAAAAAGCCCAGTGCGCATGCTCCAGCTCACGTCGGAAAGCGTCGTTGAAACCGACGTCAAAACGACGTGATCGACGCTTACGCAATGCCCTATTCGCGAACGAGTTAGTAAAACGACGTAAGCGACGGAAAAAGCCGACGCTGACCCGACGCCATACTTAACATGGCATCCGACGGGACCCGACGGCATCCGACGGTACTTCGTAAGGTTACTCCACATAGAAGCTGGGGTAACCTTACGCGAACAAAAACGACGTACGCGACGACGGGGCGGCGTAAAAGCGATAGAGAATCGGCGTACTACCGCATTTGCATATGCAAATGCGAAAACAACGTAAAGGCCACCTAGTGGCCGGAGTTGTCATTACACCTACGATCCGCAAGTGTAATGGTTTTACACTTGTCGGATGTAGAAGCGTATCTATGCAAAAGTGATGCTTAGCATCACGCGCATAGATACGAGACAAAAAAAACGGCGATACGACGGGGTATCTGAGATACTCCGTCGTAACGCCGCTGAGAATCTGGCCCACTGCGTCGCGCCCGAATACGATCGTGAATTGCCGAATACCGCTGATTAACATATTTTTTCAGCGTAAATCAGCGGGAACGCCCCCGGCGCCATTTTTAAATTAAAGTTGCGATGCGATGGCGAAATTCAATTACGCCGATCGCATCGGAACTCCAACCCGGCGTTTCTTGTTTTCTGGTTACAGAAAACAGAAACGCCGGCTTAAAGTGATAGTTAGGCTGGAGTATCACTGATACTCCAGCCTAACTCTACCTAAATCTGGCCCATAGGATAACATGCTGGAGAGTTTACTGGCAGCAGAAAAAATCACCTGAAGCCAAAAACACAGCTGTAAAAAATGCCCAGTGTGCATGAGGTCTTATACATTAGAATCTATTATCAAATCTGTAAGATTTTTTAAACTATGTTTGATATTTGAACCTGCAATACTTTTTGATACTTGGACTTACAATCAGGGTGGATAAAAAGCAATAATACTAAAATAAAAAATAAATCAAAACAAAAACTGTTTTTTTTATATTTAAATTTGATTTTTAAAATTGTTATTAAATTAATTTTAATAAAATACTAATGGAGTAAAAAAATCTTGCTAAAGATAGTTTTCTATTTAAGATAAATTTATAATTTAGTTTATTCAGCATGAAATGGAGCTTAGTTATGTAGCATGAGGCTGTATATTCTGCAATATTTAAGTTTTTGGTAAACTCATTCAATGAATCCAAGCTCTGCAAGCTGAGATAACATTCACTGCATTGATGCAATCACACACCTTTTTTTTCGGGTTTGGGAAGCAGTTCCTGCTGTGATTGGACACAGCGGGAGCCAATCAGCAGGTCCAGCAGACCAGATGTCCACTGGGACCCGCCTATGTAAACAAGTTGCCATTCTATCAGAGGGGAAGATAGAGATTAGACATGTGCAATTAGTTTTCTTCCGAATTAGTTTAATAACGAATTCCGACAAATTTGTTTTTTCAGAAATACCCAAATTAACCAAAACCCGTTTATCAAAGTTTTCAGACTATTCATAAATTAGAATATTTGAAAATTTGGAAATTCAGAAATTCGAAATTCCAAAAACCCAAAAATTCAAGAATATGAACTAATAACTGACTAATAATAACTTAACTATTACTAACTATTAAATTATAGGTATTGGAATTTCCTTTCAAATTTGGCTGTTAGTGAATGTAACGAATACGAGTTATGAATTATCCAAAATAACGAATGCCGCATCCAAGCGAATGAAATGGAATCAATTAATAATAATAAATAGCTAATAATAATACAAACTTATTAGCTATCCGCCATTTTGAAAGGCTAGGTACAGCAAACCCGAGCACAGAACTAGCAATGAATGAAATTGAACTGCGTGGCCTATAGAGACATGTAGGTGAACCAGTGAAGCCACGTACACACGGCAGAGAACCTCGACGGGCAGAACACATCGTTCCGCCCGCCGAGGTTGTCTGCGGGCCGTCGAAATCGGCGACCCGCCCGTCGGGAATGGCAACCAGCCATTCATCCAGGCGGGCCGTCGAGCAAATAGAGAGCCTGCTCTCTATTCGCTCGACGGGATTCCCGACGGGCAGGGCGAGCCAGGAGCGTACACACGGCCAAGGTCCTCGCTGGAATGCAGCTCCCAGCGAGGTTCTCGCTGGTTTCCAGCGAGGTTCTCGGTCGTGTGTACGCCGCCTGAGACTATCACATGTGCAGGGAATGATGGCAGCACAGTGGAGAATCAAGACATCATCTGCATGGAGTTTGCATGTTATCCCTGTGCTTACGTGGGTTTCCTCCCACACTTCAAAGACATGCTGGTAGGTTAATTGGTTCCTGTCTAAATCGGTAATAGTATGTACTGTATGCAAGTGAGATACAAACCATAGGTTGTAAGCTCCTTCAGAGCAGGGAGTGATGTGACTGTACAACGTGTATAGCTCTGTGTAAATTGTTGGTGTTTTTGTAAGATAAAAATAAATTATAGCTGCAAGCAGAAATGGAAAGGTAACCTGACAGCATATCTTAACCCAAGAACAAGAACTGATAGTATTGCATTTTACCAGTCCTTAGATGCGGGGGCTGCATTTGTTTTCCTGTTTCATTCTTTTTTTTGTGTGTATTTTAACTTGGTAACACACTTCCAGTCTTAAAGGGATTGTAAAGGTAAGTTTTTTTTTTTTCCTAAATAGCTTCCTTTACCTTAGTGCAGTCCTCCTTCACTTACCTCATCCTTCCATTTTTGCTTTTAAATGTCCTTATTTCTTCTGAGAAATCCTCACTTCCTGTTCTTCTGTCTGTAACTCCACACAGTAATGCGAGGCTTTCCCCCTGGTGTGGAGTGTCGTGCTCACCCCCTCCCTTGGAATACAGGAGAGTCAGGAAGCCCACTAACACACAGCTCCTTTCTCTATCTGCAACGTAGAGAGCGTCCTGACTCTCCTGTAGTCCAAGGAAGGGGGTGAGCATGACACTCCACACCAGGGGGAAAGCCTCACATTACTGTGTGGAGTTACAGACAGAAGAACAGGAAGTGAGGATTTCTCAGAAGAAATAAGGAAATTTAAAAGCAAAATGAAAGGATGAGGTAAGTGAAAGAGGACTACACTAAGGTAAAGGAATCTATTTAGGGAAAAGAAATGTACCTTTACAACCCCTTTAAGCCTCGTACACACGATCAAATTTCCATCAAACAAAATGTAGGCAACTTCTGCTCATGTTGTCTTATGCTGCGTACACACGATAAGAAATTATGATAACAAAAACGTGGATTTTTTTCCGACAGAATGTTGGCTTAAACTTGTCTTGCATACATAGGCGTGCACACAGGGTGTGCCAGGTGTGCCCAGGCACACCCTAATCACCCTGTGCAGAACAAATTCCCCCCACAGACCTGGCTCCCCCACCTTACTGCCACAGCACTGCCAGCTTTCCTCCTCTCCCACTGGTTGTTGCTGTGAAGGTTTTAGGATGAGTGGGGGGAAGGGGCAGGAAATATGCCATTTACCAGCCCCTTCTCTTTCTGAATGAACATAGTGAGTGATCAGTAGAGTGTATTTGAGCTTTGGGGTGCACACCCTAATGCCAAAGGCTGCGCACACCTATGCTTGCATACACACATTCACACAAATCTTGTCGGAAATTCCGAACGTCAAGAACGCGGTCACACTACGACGAGCCTAGAAAAATGAAGTTCAATGATTGCGTTGGAATTGGCTACAGACAATTGGAATTTCCAACAAGAACCTTGTGTTGTCGGGAAAATTGAGAAGCAGCTCTCAAACATTTGTTGTCGGAAATTCCGACAGCAAATGTCCGATGAAGCCTACACACGGTCAGATTATGAGTGAGTGAGTGAGTGAGAAACTTATATAGCGCAACACATGCGAACTGAATCGCCTCTGGGCGCTTAGTATCTATTCCCTACTGTACTTTTGCCCTTCGAAAAGATGTTTTTTGAGTTTTTTTCTGAAGGCCAGGTGATTCACCTCCAATCGGATGTGGTTGGTATAGTGTTCCATAGTCTAGGTCAGGGATCCTCAAACTACGGCCCTCCAGCTGTTGTAGAACTACACATCCCATGAGGCATTGTAACACACTGACATTCACAGACATGAATAGGCATGATGGGAATTGTAGTTCCTGAACAACTGGAGGGCCGTAGTTTGAAGACCCATGGTCTAGGTCCTTGGACTGCAAATCTTCGTTCTCCTTTGGACTTGTATCTGGCTTTGGGTATCTGGAGTAGATTTTGGTTGGTCGATCGCAGAACGCGATTGGGGTTGTGATATTTTAAAATGTTGACATTTATTATCCAACCGAAAGCTCACATTGATTTGTTGTCGGAAATTCCGACTGTGTGTATGCGGCATTATGGTTAGCATTGCTTCTGAGCATGCGTGTTTGTACTTTGGAGTTTTGTCCTAAGGACTTGTGTACATACGATCGGATAATCCGACAACACACATTTGTTGGCGGACATTTTTAAAGCATGCTATACCACATTTGTTGGAGAAAAATCCGGCAACAATTGTCCGATAGAGCGTACAAACGGTCAGATTTTCCAACAACAGCTTGTCGTCATACAATTCCCGTGTACGGCCTTTAGGGTGACATCTGTACTAAGTAGTAATGTCACCCTAGAACAACGAGTGTGTTAGGACTAGATAATACCTCCTTCAATTCACTATAACAGGGGGAGATGTTTTGCAAATAAGGGAAAGCTATTGTTCGAGTTTCATATATTACTTTCTTTCTGTTTTCAAAGTCTTTGAAGATAACGTTAAAATACAATACAGGTTGGGTTCATGGTTACAATGCTGTATGATGAAAAGGTCAGTACATACAGAAACAATCTAAATCCAAGGCTGAGAGTAAACCAAATGAAAAAAAATACAAATAATAATAATAATAAAGCTGCACTCTCATAGAATGTGGTTTATGGCTTTAGTGGTGGGGGTAAAATGTTTCTTAAAGGGTCACTAAAGGAAAAAAAATGTATAGCTAAATAGCTTCATTTACCTTACTGCAGTCCTGTTTTCATGTTCTCATTGTTCGTTTTTGCTTTGAAGTTGTTGTAATTCTGCTCTGATCTCCACACTTCCTGCTTGTCTGGCTCCTTATGAAAAATCTCATGGCAGCTTTTCACTGTGGTCTAAAGCCGCGTACACACGGCAGAGAAACTCGACGGGCAGAACACATCGTTCCGCCCGTCGAGGTTCTCTGCCGGCCGTCGAAATCGGCGACCCGCCCGTCGGGAATGGCAACCAGCCATTCATCCAGGCGGGCCGTCGAGCAAATAGAGAGCCTGCTCTCTATTCGCTCGACGGGATTCCCGACGGGCAGGGCGAGCCAGCAGCGTACACACGGCCGAGGTTCTCGCTGGAATGCAGCTTCCAGCGAGGTTCTCGCTGGTTTCCAGCGAGAACCTCGGTCGTGTGTACACCGCCTAAGCTGTGTGTCTAAAACTCCTCAGAACCAATCAGATTCATTTTAAAAACAAAACACTGCCCTGGATTTGTTTGTTTTTGTTCTGTGTGTCTTCTGTACTTCACAGAAACATGAAACCAGTTTAAAAACGAAAGTGAAACTAGAGGCACATTATATGATTGATTTTTATCTATTTTTAATCATTTTTAAAAGGAATCAGTTAACTTGTATGTCTCTATACCCTCTAAACAGTAATTTCAGCAAAAAAAAAAAAATGTTTCCTTTAGTGACCCTTTAACTGCTTAAGGACCGCCTACTGCACATTTACGTCGGCAGAATGGCACGGCTGGGCACATCAACGTATATATACGTTGGTTCTAGTACCCAGCTGTGGGTCATGGGTGCGCGCCCGCGGTGTGCTCCCGTGACCCAGTCCGAAGTTTCGGGACCGGGACTCCGGGACTCGCAGACTCGATTGTCGCTGCAGTGCGGCGATCAGTCCCCGGAGCTGAAGAACGGGGAGAGCCGTGTGTAAACACGGCTTCCCCGTGCTTCACTGTGGCCGCAACATCGATCACGTCATCCATGTTATAGGGGGACGTGATTGATGACGTCACACCTACAGCCACACCCCCCTACAGTTGTAAACACACACAGGGAACACTCAAATCCTACAGCGGTTAACTCCCAAACTGTAACTGTCATTTTCACAGTAAACAATGCAATTTAAATGCATTTTTTGCTGTGAAAATGACAATTGTCCCAAAAATGTGTCAAAATTGTCCGAAGTGTCCGCCATAATGTCGCAGTCACAAAAAAAAATCGCTGATCGCCGCTATTAGTAGTAAAAAAATAATAATTAATAAAAATGCAATAAAACTATCCCTTATTTTGTAAACGCTATAAATTTTGCGAAAACCAACCGATAAACGCTAATTGCGATTTTTTTTTTTACCAAAAATAGGTAGAAGAATACGTATCGGCCTAAACTGAAGAAAAAAAATGTTTTTTTTAAAATATTTTTGGGGGATATTTATTATAGCAAAAAGTGAAAAATATTGAATTTTTTTCAAAATTGTCGCTCTATTTTTGTTTATAGCACAAAAAATAAAAACCACAGAGGTGATCAAATACCACCAAAAGAAAGCTCTATTTGTGGGGAAAAAAGGACGCCAATTTTGTTTGGGAGCCACGTCGCACGACCGCGCAATTGTCAGTTAAAATGACGCAGTGCCGAATCGCAAAAAAGGGGCAAGGTCCTTTAGCTGCATTTTGGTCCGGGTCTTAAGTGGTTAAGTACTAACCACAGGAATAGGAAGGCCCCCCCTTCCCCCCAAATATCCAAAGCAAAAAGGGTAGTGGGGAGAGGAAATGGTGAGAAAAAGAGAATCAGGAAAGAGAAAGACAAAGGACCCAAGAGGCTAGTGGGAATGGAATGGAAACCAAGGGAGAGGAGGACATATGGGGTGGGACACAGGTAAGGGGTAGGAAAAGGAAAAGAAGGGGATTCCAGCATTAGGGCAATAGGCAGTGGTGTATTTAGGTTTTGTGCTGCCCTAGGCCTGACTAAACGTGTGCATCCCCTAATTTAAATATGACCCACCCCCTTCCTGTCAATGTCACACCCCTTTCTGTTTAAGACCAACCCTGACATTTTCGAGTGGGGACACAATGTCTGGGTGGGGGGAATGGATTCCCTTTAATTTGCATAGATTTCCTATCGGAAAAGGAGAGGGAAATCTCGCACCAAAAAAAGGGGATAATGGTGTGGTAATTAGTGTGAAGCTGCTCCCTAGTAAATGCAGATTGCTGTATTTAGTCTTTGTGTAATGGTGAATAGGGGCGCTAAGGAAAATATTGTGTGTGGTGTACACAATTGTGGTGGACGATGAAACTAGCTTAAACTAGAACTTGGATGCCATAATTTTGCATATGTGCAGTTTGTGCAAAAAATTATTATAATATAAACAATGCCATAAAATGAAATAAATACTACAGTGAACAATCATATAGCTGTATAGAGTCCATGTGCAAAATCAATTGCAAATGATAAGTATAGAGTCCCAGAAAAAATGTTGTTGATAAAGTGCAACGTGCTCAGTATATCTTCAAATGTCAAAGTGCAACAGGGAAGTAGTCCACCTTCACCAATAGTTCACCTCAAATAAAGATAGATGGCTCCTTACCAAAAGTTGTTGACCTAATTAGTTAAAATAAGGTCAGTGAAGCTTATATGATATGGATCAGCTGGATCACATGAAAGTTCCGATGTCAGCACCATATAACATACCGGATAACATGGTAAAGTGAGAAAGCTGCCATAGTGTAAAATGTTTATTTAAAACGCAGAACTAAAAACAGTGCCGAGTGCCCCCTTACTTGTGGTGGTGCCCGTATCCCGGCACTGAGGCTGTACACTTGTAGGGGATGGAGAATATGTGGTCGTATCCTGGGGAGCTGGCGTGCGTTCCACCGCTATAGCAGCTTGGAAACAGAGTGAACGGAAGTGAGTAGCTTGTGCATGCCCAGGTACCGCCTCGACGTACGTTTCGTCTATAACGTCATCAGGAAGCGTCTGATTTCCTATCACTTCCTGTTTAACTATGGGGCAGAAAGTGAAGGGAAATCTCTGCAATAGGACAGGGATGGTAAAAAAAATAAACTCCCTTACTCTAACCAAAATGAAAAAAAAAAGTGTTGCCTATAGTTCTACTTCAAGCACAAATTTCTGATAATTTTATGGAGAGGACTAAGAACATATAACCATCCCAATGGTACAGCAGAAAACATATAGCACATTGAGGAAGGTTTTTGGTCCAGGAGGATAGGACAGTCAAAATTAGAAACAGCTTGCTTACACCAACAGTGTAGCACAAGCCAGCGGGGACACTTTCCGTGCTGCCCCCCTGCAAAGTGCTGCTCTAGGCCTGGGACTTGTTGGCCTAGGCCAGGATACAGCCTTGGCCCTTGGCAATAGGTTTATGATGGTAGTGGGGAATAGTTAAGCCATAGCTGACACATCAAGAGAAATTTGTGGTGGGTAGCATTAAATATTGCTGTCAATGTACAGAGAAGGGCAACAAAGCGAATAAAGGGTTTGGAGGATATTAGTTATGAAAAAAGGTTGTGAGCACTGAACTTATTCTCTTTGGAGAAGAGACACTTGAGAGGAGATATGTTTTTAATTTACAAATACCACAATAGGGATACAACTTTTCAGTGGAAGGGAGTTTAATAAGACACGTGGCCACTCGTTAAGATTAGAAGAAAAGAGATTTAACCTTAAACTATGTAGAGGGTTGTTTACTGTAAGAGCGACAAGGATGTGGAATTCCCTTCCACAGGCGGTGGTCTCAGCAGGGAACATTGACAGTTTAAAAAAACTGTTAGATACCATATATACTCGAGTATAACCCAAGTTTTTCAGCACATTGTTTTGTGCTGAAAATGCCTCCCCCCCAGGTTATACTCGAGTCACCTTTTTGCGCCTGATATCCCGGACTTTGGGGACCCGGTACCAGCTACTTGTCACACATGTAGCCCCACTCATCCTTTACAAGTGTGCAAAGTTTGTTGTCTGGGGGACCTACGGCTTGGGAGCACAGATTTTTCAAAGCCGGGCTCCCCTTCCGTAGACTCCCATGTTAAACATCAGTCTAGTCATGGACACAGTGAAGCATGGACACAGTGAGGCATGCACATAAACACAGTGAGGCAAAGTGAGGCGCAGTGAGGCATGCCGATGGACACCTTAGGCCGCGTACACACGAGGGGATATGTCCGCTGAAAACGGTCCGATGGACCGTTTCAGCAGACATCTCCGCTCGTGTGTATGGGCTAGCGGACAGATTTCTCCACCCGACAGATTTCAAAGCATGCTTTGAAATCCATCCGGTGGAATCTGTCCGCCCGACATGTCTGCTGGTTAGTACACTTACCAGCAGACATGTCGTCCCCCACCGCCGCCGCGCCGCCGCCGAATGGATTCGGCGCATGCGCGGAAGTGTTTTACTTCCTGGTGCGGTGACGTGGCGGTGACGCGGCGGCGTCAACGTCACCGCCGCGTCACCGCGCCGTCCGGCGGCGGGGAATTTGATCCGATGGTGTGTACACGCCATCGGATCAAACTCCCGATCGGACATATCCGATGGAAATGGTCCGCGGACCGTTTTCATCGGATATGTCCGATCGTGTGTATGGGGCCTTAGGCTTATACTCGAGTCAATACGTTTTCCCATGTTTTTGTGGTAAAATTAGGTGCCTCGGCTTATACTCGAATAAATACTGTAAGTACCTGAACGACCGCAACATACAGGGATTTACAATGTAATACTGGCATATAATCACACACATAGGTTGGATTTGATGTGTCTTTTTTCAACCTCACCTACTATGTAACTATGCAACAAATTTTACATTTACAAGAGTTCACTGCATGCAGTTTTTTTTTTTAACTTCCAAAAAGATCAAGGTGGGGGACTTCCAGCAATGTGGTGAGTTCTTATTTATAGTTAGTACAATATGTAGGGGTTAGATGGGAAGAATTATCCAAACATAAATACAATAAGGAAACTATTATCTTTGTGGAGGGGTTGGATGCAAAGAGATGCAAATGGAGTCAAGTCACAGATCTTGAGACGAGAGTCAACCAAGTGGCACAAGTGAATATAGAGCAAAAGTTCCATGTTTGGAATTTTGTGCTATTTTTTAGGTTGTGGAAAAGTCTAAATGCATTTAAGAAAGTATAAAATAAACGTCAATGAAGTCATTTGAGAGCCACCAGAAAAAGAGGTGTGCGTCATCTTTTTTGGAAAAAATAGATGGCAGCAAATAAATGAAATAAAGGAATGTGAGGCAAGATGAGGCTCACTGAATATTTAACAGAATCCTGGATTGACAAGGTATGTGAAAAATTTGGGCTGGGGCTTTGAGGCTTGGGGCTTACCATAGGAGGAATTCAGATAAGGGAAGAGAGGGGCATTGGATGAACATCTACAATTCCGACAGGAGTTGAATTATTGGTGCTAATTGAGCAGGTTTATAATGGTAGATAATGTTGGGTTCTCCCAATTCACCTTAGCTTAGATTTGAAAAGGGAATTTTTATTGAGCCATGGTTTAATGGAACCCATTAAAGTTTTAATAATGGCACCTAGACAGACCAAAGCATATTGGAAGAGATGGCAATGGGCAAGACTCGAAAGGGATAGGCAGTTTAGGCAAATATGGCATTTTATTCATGTGGCTAGAGATACAGTATAGGTGTGGACCCAGGATGATAGCAGTTCTAGTTCTTTGATCGGGGGCTATAAAACATTGTTATACAAAGGATTGTATGTAGATGTGAGTGGGATACCATGGTATGCAAGGGTAGGAGCCCACTAAAAAGTAACACACATTAGAAGAGATGATTGAGTTGATAATGAATGTTTAGCACCCTCCTAGTTCAGAGTAGGCTGCTAGGTAAATTTAGTTAGCTCCTCTGTAACAGTGGAGCAGGGATTGATTACTTAGGGCTGTTCAGTGTCTCACAGGCTGCAGTTCTGCTGCTCCTCCCTGTCTTCTAGAGACTTCTAGAAGTACAATGGGAGGGAAAGTAGGATAAGCAGCCTGAATATTTATGGAACTCTAGCCAATCCCTGGGGAGGTGTGCCCAGAAGGTGGAGGAAAAGTCCATAAATCTTCTGAGGCCTGGCTGCCAAGGTGCAGAATTCCTGGTCCAGTTCAACAGGTGGAGACCCCCGTGCAGGGCCTCGGTCTCTCGGACAGAGAGCCTAACAGAGAGGAAGCAAGAGGAGCATTTGAAGACATTGAGATCCCAGCTAGGCTTAGCTGGGGGGGGGGGGCTTATCAAAAAGAGCTGTATGCAGAGACAGAGCGGAGCCACAGTCGAGTTGGTGGGAGTAAGCCCAAGTGAGTGAGTAACCTATCCTGCTATATAGAAGAAAAGTGTCTGTGGGGTGGCCTAACCCTCCCCCTTCCCCAAGCAATTGCAGTGCAATACTGTTTAGAAGTTTGCCAGGAGTTGTACAAGATAGCCAAAAGAGTACAGTGGAGCCAGAGGTTGTGCAATACAGCCTGCATTTTTGCACAGAGCAGCCAGAAGCTTAGCAGTCCTCTAATCCTTCTACAGTTCCGGGGTATCCCATGCACCTCATCCATATCCAAGTTACCATTCTAAAAAAAAAAAATTAAGAAACAACTAGACCAGATGTAGGCAACCTCAGCACTCCATGTATGGTGAAACTACAAATCCCATGATGCCTCTGCTTCTAGGAGTCATGCTTGTGATTGTCAGGGTCTTTCAATGTCTGATGGGACTTGTAGATTCACCACAGCTGGAGGGACGAGGTTGCCTCCCCCTGACCTAGACTGATCTGTAAAATGTTGACCCACTTTTAGTCTGCTGACAGTGGTCTCCAGGACAAAGAATAGAGGGAATATCCTGAGCAAAGACAACAATAAAAACTTGATAGCTATTAAATCCCTTCATTGTTCTTTCCAAAACAAGTTTTGGCTTTTGAAACACTTTAAAAGCATACTGTATGTAAACTCAAAAGCTAATTAAATATATTTCGCTGCACACCATCCAACCCTAATAGCTTGAGGAGCTTCATTTTTTTTTTTCTTCATCTGTATTAAAAAAAAATTAAGTTGTTAAACTGCCATTTTAATTTTCAGGATGACTTACACTTCAGTGGGTTAGCATTGTCGTTCCGCCATGCATGCTCACCAGAAGTGACATGCTCACCAGAAGTCTCGCCCCCCTCCCCAGCCAGCGAACTGATCACATGACCACAGACAACCTCTCTCCAAATTATAAGTTTTAAGAACAAAACAATTTTCCGTATTATACCACTCATTATCTATATACCGTGTATATTTCAAAGTTCATCCTTTGGGTTAACAACAAGAGTTTTAATACCGACAACCTATAATTAAGTTCATAAACTTTTCTAACTACCTGCTGACAAAACGTGATGAGTAAAGTGGCAATGTTATACAGTCCAAGTTTTTCATTTTAAATCATTTATTACAATTTCTTATGTCAGTGGTGCAATAAGAAGAATTATATAGCAGTAACCAGCGTCCTGTTTCACGAAACACACATAACACAAGAGATAATTTCTGCAAGCTCCACCATGATACACTTATGCCTTGTACACACGTCCGAGAATCTCGTCAGCCGTCGTTTTCCCTGACGAGATTCTTGGCAAGAAACTCTTGCCACCGGAGTGTACTGACTATAATTTCAAAAGAACCGCGGTTCTCTTGAAAGGAAAGAATGCGTGACGTCATTGCGTACGATGAGCATGCGCTTGTCACATTCGCCGCCATCTTGCTTCACCCTACCTATACCGTGGAAGCTACCGCGCATGCGTCAAAGTCATTTCGAGCATGCGTGGGTTTCCACGGCGACAGGTAAGTATACACACTCTCTGGTTTTTCGTCGGGAAACAGGCCGACAAGAATCTCTTCTTGCCGAGATTCCCATTCGTGTGTACGAGGCAATTAGGTTTCTCGTCTGGAAATATGGCCAGAACCATGACGAGAAAAAAAGAGAACCTGCTCTCTTTTTTCTCGTCGAGATTCTGGCCATATTTCCAGACGAGAAACCTGAATGCCTCGTACACACAAACGGGAATCTCGGCAAGAAGTTCCTTGCTGGTTTTTGCCGAGAAACCTGGTCGTGTGTACGAGGCCTAATGCCTCGTACACACGGCCGGACGTTCTGAGAAAAAAAGTCAGACTGGCTTTTTTTCTTGGAAACTCCGGCCGTGTGTAGACTTTTTTTGTCGGAAGTCCTACGGACCTTAGATAGAGAACCTGTTCTCTTTTTGTCCGTCGGACTTCCAACGGGGTCACTGTGGATTTTTTCACGGTCAAAACTCTGACCGTGTGTACGAGGCATGTGGGGTTGATTTGCTAAAGGCAAGTAGACTGTGCACTTTGCAACTTGCAGTTGCACCCTACAAGTACAGTTGCCCCAGAGCTTAGTAAATATGTAAATCTTCATTTGGCAAAGAATACCCAATCACGTTTACTTGCATGAGATTGGATGATGGAAGTTAGCAAAGCTTCTGCTCATTTACTAAGCTTTGGAGCAATTGCTCTTGCAGAGTACAACTGCAAAGTGCACTGTCTATTTGCCTTTAGTAAATCAACCCCACAGAGTTACATAATTACATTCATAAGATTTACATAGGAGAAACTAACCAACTTGTCCATCACAATCCCAAATAAACTTTGCTCAGAGGAAGTATTCATTTCATCAGGATAATACAACATCACAAGCCTTCAGCTGGGACCCCAGAAAAGCCATAGTGGAACTTTAGTCTCATTTAAAAAAAAGTTAAAGTGACACACCACCCCCCCCCCCAAAAAAAATGACCCCATTTTGGAAAGTAGACACCCCAAGCTATTTGCTGAAAAAAATCCTTACACATCAACTACTTAATGACCCTTATCCTGACATTGTTTTTTTTAGGATCCATGCACACTGGGCTTAAAAAAAAAAACATTGGGCCAGATTCAGAGAGAATTAGATTATCGTAGCGTATCAGAAATACACTACGCCGCCGTTTTTTACCTGGCTCTACGTGGAATCCAGGTAGATTTTGTCCAGTAAACGACGGCGGCGTAGTGTATTTCTCCCGTCGCAATCCATCTACGCGAGTAGGGGGCGTGAAGCATTTAAAATAGGCGCGTTCCCGCGGCGATCGAACTGCGCATGCTCCGTTCGCAAATTTCCCGCCGTGCATTGTGCGAAATCACGTTGTTACGTCATTCGTTGTTTGAGTAGCGTCGTTTACGGACATTTCTATTCCCGAACGACTTACGTAAAAAAAAAAAACTTAACATAGGCTACGCACCGTTAGACCAGCAAAAAGCTGGTCTAACAGTACGTAAAAAAAAAGACGTAAGCGATTGCGAAGACCGCTCGTATCTTCGTGGATCGCCGTAAAAACTCATTTGCATATCCCGACGCATCAAAACGACGCGAACTCCTCCCAGTGGCCGCAAAAATATCGCATCGTAGATCCGAAGGCTTACGAAGACGTAAGCCTCTCGGATCGAAGCCCGAAGCCGCCGTATCATGGTTTGAGGATTCAAACTAGTGATACGGCGCGCGAAATTTGAAATTACTCATGTCTAACACCAGTTAGACAGGCGTAATTGCTCTATGAATCTGGGCCATTGCTTCTACAGGAATTTTGCATTTTTTTCACCTGCCTTTACAAGCAGCTCCATTTTTATCCTACGCGTGCATGCACATCAGGGTGTTTAGAGGCATATAAGAGTATTATGCCACGTACACATGATCATTTTTCGGGTTGTAAAAAATTAAGTTTTTCAGGCTCTAGATTTTTTTTTATTAAATGCTCTAGCAAAGTGCAGTGGCGTAGAACACGTACAACGGCACTATAAAGGGGAAGTTCCATTCGGATGACGCCACCCTTGAGGCTGCTTTTGCTGATTTTGTGTTACCGCGTGTTAGTAAAAGTTTGGTGAGAGACGATTCACGCTTTTCAGTCTTCGTGCTTTAAAGATCGTTTTCTGCTGTTCAGTTTGTGCTTGTGGGTTTGTATCTGTCTTTCAGTGCTTATAGTCAGTTCGTATCTGTTTTTTCAGGTCGTTAAAGCCCACACAAGACCATTTTTTACAACCCGAAAAACGACAACGTTTAAGACGTTGAGAAAAAATAGAGCATGTTCGGAAAAAAAAATAGTCAGTTTTTCAGAATCCCGAAAAATGCTCTGAAGCCCTCACATGGTCGTTTTAAATTACATTTTTTTTAAAACTTAGTTTTTTACAACCCGAAAAACGATCGTGTGTGCAGCATTAGAGTTTAGAAGCAGAAAATAAAAAAAACCAGTACAAGTGCATTTTTGAGAGGAGTTTTCTGGCAGAAAAAATGCTAAACGCTCACAAACATGCATAAATGTAGTCTTTAGGCGCGTTTAGTGTTTTCAAGTGTACATTGAAAAATGAAGCAGATGGGAATGTTTTGGAAAATAAAATGCTTATAACAGCAAATTCCCATAAACTCTTCTAAACTCTTGTGCAACATGAGCTACTATGAGCCTTTTTTTATGCAGATTTTTTCTGGCAGAAGTTTTGTCATTTTTTTCTACTCCTAGTATGCATGGACACCAGGGTTGCCAACCTCCCGCAGCATTTTTTACTGACAAAACATGACAAATTTACACTTTTTAATGGCAACCTGAGAAATGACTGAAGTCCTATTGAAAACTAACACTGTGAATATTTGAACAGTATGAACGTGATATGGAAACACTAAGTCCGCATACACTAGACCGAGGAACTCGACGGGTGAAACACATCGTTTTCCCTGTCGAGTTCCTTGTTCGGCTGTCGAGGAACTCGTCGAGCCAAATTTTCCCATCCCCGTCGAGGAAAAAGAAGACATGCTCTCTTTTTGGCTCGACGAGTTCCTAGAGAAAACCGGTCGTGTGTACGCGGCCTGACAATAACTATAACAAAGTAATTTTCTTGATTTACACTTAAAAAGTCAACACACCATGAAATTATAAGCCCCTAATATTTACTGTCAGTTGTAAAAAAAATCACTGATTTTTACAAACTGTCAGTTAATTTACCGGCAGTTGGCAACCCTGATGGACACTCAGGGGTTGATTTACTAAAGGCAAATAGGCTGTGCACTTTGCAAAGTGTAGTTGCACTCTGCAAGAGCAGTTGCTCCTCGGTTCAGAAAATGAGCAGAAGCTCTGCTGGTTCCATCATCCAATCATGTGCAAGCACATTTTTTTTATTTTTTTTTTACCTCGTATGTGATTGGGTATTCTTTGCAAAGTAAAGCTTTGCCTCATTTACTAAGCTCTGGAACAACTGAACTTGCAGAGTACAATCACACTTTGCAAAGTGCACAGCCTATTGGCCTTTAGTAAATTAACCCCTTACTGTGTATTTTTGCCACCTTTTAATATCCTCCATGAGCTCCTGAACCATTCCTTTTTCCCTCACTTTTGAAGTGCATGATAGTTGTGGTGGTCATGTGAACTGCACTATGCACACTACAAATCCCACAGTCCCTAGTCCATCTCGGAGCGAGCAAAGAGACGTTGGCTATGTTCCTATATACAGTGGGACCACGGAGACCATAGAACCCTCTAACACGAAGTCAGAGCACAGGAGTTTGGAAATTTGGAGGAGGCTGAGAGCAATAGAATGTACTTTTTGAGTTAAGAGTTCAGTGTCACTTTAAGCATATCTTAGATAACATATTTACATCATTACATTCAAATACAGAAAAACAGCCAGTTACACATTCCATATTACTAGAGAAAGAGTCACGTGTTACGTGTTGCAGCAAACATATATACTGACAAATGCTCATGCACATAACATTTATGTAAATCATCCCATGAGTTACCGGAAAGGCCCCCCCCCCCCGCTCTTGGTACATGTGCACTTTGCATCCAGCCTACTCTCCGTTTACTTCCCTTACAGGACAAAATATTTACAACAAGTACATCAGTATCAATAACTGCTTGAATAAATACGAATAAATAATTCAAACAGCATGATCCATCTAATAAGGCGCCGCAAGTAGCAATGATGGCTCGCCGAGTGTAGCAACCCATAGCAACCTATGCGGTGTCGCTCTTTGGGGCAGTCAAAGCTATGACATGGTTACGAAGGGTTCCTGCACTCTGCACGTTGCCCTGCACCTTGGTAAATACGCCCGGACAGTAAAAATGTAAACTTGCTAAGGATCTTTCATAAATAGATGCCATCCTAGACAACACAGACAAAAAGACCTTTGTGCATCAGTTTGAATAACGGGACTGGTCAACCAAGACCAACCAACTGGCCACCGGGGAACTGTAAGGACCAACGTGCCCTGATTGCCAGCAGCTGACGTGACATGCTGGGGCTTATAGTTCGTCAGCGGCAGAGGGGCCCTGGTTGGCAGTGTCTGATGCATACAGCAGAGCATTGTATCCTGGAACATGTACAGATGCATGCTAAGAATTAATAATATAAAGGGGATAAGGCATCTAACTAAGGATCAATCTATGAGTCTATCACACATCACACACATGTGCCATGCAGTAGACCCGCATACATAGGCTGTGCACATGTCCTGACGCTGAGACATATGTACATTGTAAATACAGACACACACCTCCCTGTCCACCCTCTCCCAGAAGAGGCTCTTTTGTCAATGTCAGCAGCAGCCTCTCTCTCTCATCCCCCCTCCTCCTCCCAAAGGCCAGCATCAGCACCACGGAGCATGGACAGCTACATCTAGCCAGCAGACTGACAACAGGAGCTTACCTGAGCCATCCTAGCCTGTAACATGAGCAGTAGGAAGATCATGCTGAAGAGATGCATGCTTGGGGGTACAGGGGGGGTCCTCGCACCTTTACACAGACCCCCAGGACTCAGCCTGCCCACCACTTCTGACACCCTCCACATCCGCCTCTTCCCTGCACCCTCCCTCTCTCCTTCCTCCTGTCTCTGTTTTTTGTCCCTTCCTCTCTCTCTCTCTCTCTCTGTCTCTCTCTCTCTCCCTCCCTCCTCTTTATTCTATCTCTCCACCCTTAATTCCTCAGTCTTTTGCTCCCTCCTGTTTTTTCCTTTCTTCCGTCTCTTCCACTCTAATTCTTTTCTTCCTTTTTTCCCCCAGTCTCCCGAGTCCCCCCTCCTTCCGTCACTGTCAGTTAAATCTGTCTTCCTGTCTGTTCATTTTCTTCTCATCCCTGTGCACTTCTTCCTCTCACTCCTTTTCTTTTCTTCTTCTATTTTCTGTTTTTATTTAATGTATTTTTTCTGTATCCCCTTCCCACACACCCTATACTCTCCGCACTCACCCTATTCTATTACCACTCACCCTATCACCTCCCCACTCACCCTATACCCTCCGCACTCACCCTATTCCCTCTCCACTCACCCTATTCTCTTCCCACTCACCCTATCCCCTTTCCACTCACCGTGTCCCCTCTTCACTCACCCTATTGTCTTCCCACTCACCCTATCCCCTTTCCACTCAACCTATGCCCACCCCACTCACCCTATCCCTTTCCAACTCACCCTATACCTTTCTTTTTCACCCTATTCTCTTTCCACTTGCCTGTCCACTTCTCGCTTCCCAATTACCCTTTTGCTCACCTTATCCCCTTATGTTCCCCCTATTCCCTTAGGCCCACCCTATCCCCTTAGACTCACCAAATACCCTTACACTCACCCTATCCCCTACACTCACCCTATCCCCTTAGGCCCACCCTATCCCCTTACACTCACCAAATCCTCCTACACTCACCCTATCCCCTACACTCATCCTATCCCCTTAAGCTCACCCTATCCCCTTAGGCTCACCGTATCCCCTTAGACTCACCCTATCCCCTTACACTCACCTTATTCCCTTACACTCACCCTATCCCCTTTGGCTGACCCTATCCCCTTAGGCTCACCCTATCCCCCTAGGCTCACCTTATCCACTTACACTCACTCTCTCTCCTTACACTCACCTTATCCCCTTATAACCACTCTACCCCCTTAGGCTTTCCCTGTTCTCTTACACTCACCCTTTCCCCTTAGGCTCACCCTATTCCCTTACACTCACCCTATCCTCTTAGGCTCACACTATTCCTTTTCTATCCCCATCTTCACTTCTCCGGATAGAAGATTTGAGAAACACCTGATCTCCTCCTGATCTCTCTGTGTCCCCTTTTACTTTTTTATCCCGATCTTTTCCTGGATTTCTGCCCCTTCACACTATTTCACAGTCTTTTCTGTTTCCCCCTCCCTCTCCTGTCCCTCCTTCCTGTGTCTCTCGCCTCTTCTCCCAGTCTTCTAATCTTCTCCTTTACTCTTGCCTCCCATAATCTCCATCCACACACGGCTGTCTGCCACGTTCCCCTCCTATTTTCTGGTATACCCCTCTCCTTCCTCGCATCATAAGCTAACATGTTTAACCCCTGCCTACCTCACTATGCCCCCCCCCCCTCCTCCATTCCTTCTGGATTTCACGCACATCTTCATTTCACATTGTTCTTATGCTATTTATTTACAATATATAAATATATATATATAGACATGTGGTGTATGTGTTTTTATACTGTATTTATATATATATATATAAAAAGGTTTTTGTGTTTCTCTCTCTTATTCTTATATAGCTTTGTATATTTTCTCATATTTATTACATGTATGTATGCATGCATAACATTATATATAATAAGAATGTGTGTGTGTGTGTAATTTTATCTATCTATATGTCTTTTATTTATCCATTTACCTATCAGATCTATCCAATGTCTATCAATACAATCAGCTCCAGGTATTCCTAGAACATAAAACAGGCCTGCAATACTGACATTACACACTTCAATCCTTTAATGTACTACTGAAACTCTGGCGGTTCATTTATATAAGGCAAAATAGGCTTGTCACTTTAGAAAGGAAACTTAAATTTTTCAAGGTACTGTATTTATTGGCGTATAACACTCACTTTTTTAACCTGAAAATAGAGAATAAACTGTGCCTGCGTGTTATACACAGGGGGCCATGTAAAGATATTTTCCTGAAATGTCCCTCTTAAAGTTAGGGTGCGTGTTATACGCCTGTGCGTGTTATACGCCGATAAATACGATAATTTACCCCTAGCTTAGTGAATGTGGAGACCATTAACTTTGCAAAGAATACCCAATCACATGCCAGGAATATTAAAAAAAAAAAATGTTTTTCCTGCACATGATAGGATAATGAAAGTCAGTGGTCACCTGATTCACACGCTCAGGCAGCCTTTTTTAAACAGGGTCCCCTGGGGTACCTTTAGGTTTCTTTTAGGGTGCCCTGGCAAAATGCCTAAAAATTGCCCCAAAATTGTATACAGGCCATGGGGTGGGTAAAGCTATCCTTTTTAGCCGCTTCATTACTGGGCACTTAAACCCCCTTCGTGCCCAGACCAATTTTAAGCTTTCAGCGCTGACGCATTTTGAATGACAATTGCGCGGTCATACAACACTGTACTCAAATTATATTTTTATATTTTTTTCCCCACAAATAGAACTTTCTTTTGGTGGTATTTGATCATCTCTGCGATTTTTATTTTTTGCGCTATAAACAGAAAAAGACAAAGACAATAAGCGTTTATTGATTGGTTTGCGCAAAAGTTATAGCGCCTACAAAATAGGGGATAGATTTATGATTTATTTTTTATTTTTTACTAGTAATGGTGTAGATCTGCGTTTTTTTTGTCAGGCCTGCGATATTGCGGCGGACACTTTTGACACAATTTTGGGACCATTCAAAATTATACAGCGATCAGTGCTATAAAAATGCAATAATTACTGTATAAATGTGACTGGCAGGGAAGGGGTTAACACTAGGGGGTGAGGAAGGGGTTAAATGTATTCCCTGGGTGTGTTCTAACTGTGTGGGGGGAGGGGGGTGACTGGGGAAGGTGACCGACGCTGTGTCCCTAGGTACAAGGGACACAGATCGGTCTCCTCTCTCCTTGACAGCACGTGGAGCTCTGTGTTTACACACAGAGCTCCACGTCCCTGCTGTCACCTGCTGGGACCGCCGAACGCGTGTACCCACGGACATCGCGGCCGCCAGGCACACGCACCGGCTACCCAGCGATGCGACGGCACAGTGTTTACCCGCTGCGCGCCCCCCAGCGGCGCGATCGCAGGTAATGTAAACAAAAGCCGTCCAAAGACGGTCTCCTAGCACTTCAGGTCTGCGCTGCAGACGTCTTTTGACGATAGCGCGGACCTGTAGTGGTTAGTTACACAAAGCCACAGGTTTGCATTGTGCACCATTACACCCTTTTAGTCACCGGCGTCCTAACAACGACTGACACCATTAGTTGACATGAAGGACACAGGCATCTGCACGGCCTTTTTGTTTGCCCCTCCCATGCCCCCCTTTGGAACATTGGAATATTGGTCAGTACCAGTGTGCAAAAGTGTGTTTGGTTGAATAAATCACCTCTAACGTTGGGTGTCCTATGTGTGTGGATGTTGCTGCATTATGTAAAACTATTAGCTTAGCTTTTACATTTTAGAATGGGGTGACCTCAAGATTGTGGAGAATTTTAAGGGGTGTCTTGACTAAAAACACTAAGCTAAGGGAAAATGCAATTGAAAAATAAAAATCCCATGAACAGCCTATTTACTGTTAGTAAATATATCTACAGTAAAACCTTGGGTTGAGAGTAACTTGGTTTAAGAGCGTTTTGCAAGACAAGCTACATTTTTAAATACATTTTGACTTGATATACAAGTAGCGTCATGTCACAACTGAGTATAAAAGAGAAGAGAGGAGCCTCTAAGTAATCCACAAGTAATCCCCTTGTTAAGGCTTCCATTTGTGGATGGACATTTTATGGTTACACAACCATCACCATTGCTATAATCTTTTTATATGGACTAGAAACTCAGAGACTTATGAATAAATGGTTGTGGAATGAATCGTCTGAGATTCTATTATTTCTTATGGGGAAATTCGCTTTGGATTGCAAGCATGCATCCGGAACAAATTATGCTCGCAATCCAAGGTTTTACTGTATCTGTTTATATATTTCTGTAAATTTCACTTTCTTTCCTCAGTCCATAAATCTCCCCCTCTAGCCTTCCATAACTGGTTTATGTGACAGGTATACTTATGGTGCAGTCATATAATTTCCCATGTTTGACATCAAATGAAAACCTGGCCCTTGACAGTCTGCGACTGAACAACCTAGCCCTTAACATTCCACAGAAGTGTCCTTATTCATGTATTTTCATCATCTTGACCTGTTTGGACTTTTGAAAACAACATACTTGTGCTTTGATTTCGAAAGTAATGCCATGGATGCCTTATGGGCCAAAAATCAGTAGCTATGATGAGATGAAATGTGATTGGTGTCTGGTCCAGTTTATCGCACCTTTTTTTTTCTTTTTTTGTGCACACCAGTTTTCTTTAAAAGTAAAGATGGCTGTAGACCTGAAATAAAAGTTCAGCTTGTTAAGTGGCCATGTTGTGTCAGTGGCACCAGCATATATCCCCAGACAAGTCTGAAAACGTTATTTGATCACTGTTGAGATAAGCTGACCAAAGACGTCTCTTCACTGCTCCTCTTCCCACCACTATAGCATTAAGATCCAACATTTGGGTGACCCAAGCTTACATGTTTGCTTATCAGGGGCGGCGCTACCACTAGGCAAACTACCTAGGGCGCCCGGCCATTGGTATTGCTACTCTCTTCTCTCTCTCTCTCTCTCTCTCTCTCTCACCAAAAAACAAAGTCTCACCATAGCAGGCATCTGCAGCTCCGTTCGCACATAGTGTTAGAGGCGCAGCGCTAAAGGAGGACTGTGTCTGTGTCCCGACTCCCAAATGAATAGAAGCAAGCAAACATTCATTAATGGGCGTTGGTAGGCTGCATTTGATGGGCGCTGGTGAGGCTGCATTTAAGGGGCGCTGCTAGGCTGCATTTGATAGGCGCTTCATTAAAAAGGTGAGGTATAAAGACAAACACGCAGCAAGGTGGAACCTTAGGCGCAGGGTCCCATGACTGGGGAACACTGTGGGAAGCGCACACAAAGGGGGGAAGCGATGCAAGCTTAGTCCGGCCCGGGGGGCGGGGTTTCACGCCACGAGGGGGGCCACTTAAATAGGAGCAGGGGGCGGGGCTGGTCATTCGGGCGCCATCACAGTAATAGGCAACAGGCTGTTTTTGCATTAGCCATGAATCGCCTTGAAGAGCTAGTGGAGCGGCTCAGAGCGGCGGCCAGGGTTAATGGAGAGGAATGGTATGAGCAGCAGCTGGGACTTTTGTTAGCAGATCCGGTGGAAGGTACGTCCCGCGACCCCCCCCCCCCTCGCCGTGGCGGCCTAGGCGTTCTAGGCCCCCCACCAGGTATAGCCCTGAGGGACCATCTGTGGGCTCTCAGAGGGGGATCAGCCCCCACGCGGCCCCTCCGGGGGGTAAAAAACGGCCTTCATCTGGGGCTTCAGGGGAGGCGGTGAAAAAACCAAGGCAGCAGGGACGCGCAGGTCAGCGGGTGGCATCCCCGTCTCCTGCCAGATCAGACCGGGAGGCTTTTGGAGCGGTGGCGCGGGCGGGTGATCCCGCCCTGCGTGGCACTTCACGGCGGGGGAGATCGGTGGGCGCGGCTGGTAGCTCTGCGGCTAGAGCGGCTACAGCTAGCCAGGGGAGAAGTGGAGGTCCAGGACGAGGAGACGGCATCGGTGCGAGAGCGGCCCCTGCGGGATCTCAGGGGGCTCTGCGGGGGAGATCGGTGGACCTGGTGCGGCCTGCTCGAGGGGCTTCTGGAGTGTCTTCGGGCATTGGTGCGGCGGCCTTGTCGGTGGGCTCTGCGTCCCTTGCTGGTCAAGGGGACCAACGTTCGGAAGGTGAAGTGTCGGACACGGACTCGGAGGGTCCAGAGGAAGTCGCGGGCCCGTCAGGGCACCAGCTGGGATCTGGAGCATCGGCCGGTCAGACAGCTTCCGCTGGGCAACGGGGTAAGTCTTCTTATCAAACTTTGTCTGTTATGTCTCCTTCACCTTCCCCCCCCCCCTCCTCCACCCCCTTCCCATGTCGCCCCTCTCGGGGGTCCTTTGTTGGGCGGGGTTTTTCCTTCTGGTCCTCTTCCGCTGGACGGGGTGTCCCAGCCCGCGTTGGGGGGGCCTATGACCCGGGGGCATTTCTGCTGCAGCAGTTATTGTCATCTTTGTTGTCTGGTTGTCGGGCGTTGGCTGGCGGGGCACCTGCTGCCCCCCCACCGGCTGTCGCGGTGCCTCCTACAGCTGCGTGGTTGGTTCCGCCTGTGCGGGGTTCGGCAGTGCGGGGGTCAGCGGCTGTTTCTGTGTCTGGTTCAGCGGGGGTCCCCCTGGGAGGAGGGGGGTTATCCCCCCTGACTGGCAGGCGGGCGCGGGAGTCGTGGCCCAGTTGGCCGCGGCGGCCCAGCCATCGCTTGCTCCCCCAACTTCTGATGGTACTGCTGCGGGAGTGACCCCTCCCGGGGCATCTCCAAGTGGGGCGGTTGTGGGCCCCACAGTGGGGGTGATGGCGGACGGGGTTAGATTGTCGGACGCGGCCCGGTGCGAAGTGTACCTTTGCTATGAAGCGCCGTTGGGGGCTCATTTGAGGACGGAGGTGAGGGAGCGAATCTGGAAGGGGGAGTATGTGGAAATTTTTTCCCTGCTCCCCCTCGAGAAGTTCAGTCTCGACAAGGTGAAGCCTAACGAGAGTAAGAAAGAGGAGGAGGAAAAACGGCGGTATTGCCTGATTCCTCGTACTTTTGGGAACTGGGCCCAGGCATTTTACATTCTGGCTGGCGTGGTCGGAGAGAGGGAGCCGGACCAGTGCACGGGTTTGTTTTGTTACATTGATTCGATTAGCGAGGCGCAGAGGGTGTACGGTGGGGGGGCGTGGCTGCGCTACGATGAGCTGTTTCGGCAGAAAAAAGCGGTTCGGCCAGAGATTCGGTGGAAGCAGAAGGATATCGCCCTGTGGATGAGGCTGATGACTCAGGCCAGGGTGGTGCCGCAGCCCTTTCGGGAGGGGGCCGGAGGTGGGCGGGCCTCCTCACCGCCGGCCGAAAAACGTAAGGGTTTCTGTTGGCAGTACAACGGGGGCTCCTGTAAGTTTGGGGGCTCCTGTTGTTTCCGGCATGAGTGCTCGGGTTGCGGTGGAACCCATCCCTTGTCAAAGTGTTTTAAGAAGGGGAGGAAGCCCGGGGACAATGGAAAAAGGGAGGACGCCAGTCCGGGTGGAAAAGATGGCGCCGTACCTAAGTAGGTAACCGAACAGGGTAGCCGCTCGGGCGCTGTGGTTGGGCTTTAAGGATGGTTTCACGATTCCTAGTGATTTGGGTACGGTTCCTCCTTTGGCGGCTAACCTTAAAGGGTCACTAAAGGAAAACATTTTTTTTGCTGAAATGACTGTTTACAGGGTATAGAGACATAAAAGTTAACTGATTCCTTTTCAAAATGATTAAAAATAGATAAAAAACAATCATATAATGTGCCTGCAGCTTAGTTTCACTTTTGAACTGGCTTCATGTTTCTGTGAAGTAGAAATAGATACACAGAACAAAAACAAACAAATCCAGGCCAGTGTTTTGTTTTTAAAATGAATCTGATTGGTTCTGGGAAGGTTTAGACACACAGTAATGACAGCTTAGACCACCGTGAGAAAGCTCCCAGCACTGTGGTTATAAGGAAACAGACAAGCAGGAAGTGTGGAGAACAGAGCAGGTAACAGCAACTTCAAAGCAAAAACGAACAATAAGGACATGAAACCAGTACTGCAGTAAGGTAAAGGAAGCTATTTAGCTAAAAAAAATGTTCCTTTAGTGATCCTTAAGTCGGCGCTTAACCATCCAGAGGTGGTGACTGAAAAGCTCCGGAAGGAGGTGGGTTTGGGCAAGATGGTGGGGCCGTTTGAGGCCCCGCCCATGGGGGATTTGGTGGTGTCACCGCTGGGGGTGGTTCCTAAGCGGGAGCCGAATCAGTTTCGACTCATCCACTACTTTTCGTACCCGAAAGGTGGGTCAGTGAACGATGCCATTGATCCGGCGTTGTGTACCATGTGCTATGCGTCATTTGACGAGGCGGTGCGTTGGGTCCAACGGTTCGAAAAGGGGGCTTTGATGGCCAAGACCGATATTGAATCGGTGTATCCGGCTAGTGTGCGGTTGCTGGGTTGTTGTTGGGAGGGTCAGTATTTTGTGGACCTGTGTTTGCCCATGGGCTGCGCCATCTCGTGTTCGTACTTCGAGATGTTCAGTTCATTTTTGGAATGGGTGGTTCGGGACCTGTCTGTTTGGCATCGGTCTTACATTATCTTGACGATTTCTTGGTGGTAGGGCCTCCGGATGATCGGGCTTGTCTGATTTTGCTCACCACCATTCAGCATGTGTTCAGGGTGTTTGGGGTCCCTTTGACCCAGGAGAAGACTGAGGGTCCGGTGACGGAGCTCAAATTTCTGGGCATTGTCATTGATTCGGTCAGGATGGAATGCCGGCTGTCGAAAGATAAGCTGGCGGATTTGCTAAAGTCGGTTTCTGCAGCGGCACGCAGGGGGCGGATCACACTTCGTGATTTGCAGTCATTGTTGGGCAAGCTTAACTTTGCCTGCAGGATAATGCCTATGGGCAGAGTGTTTTGTCGGCGACTGGCGGCTGCCACGGCGGGCGTTAAGGCGCCACATCATTTTGTGCGGTTGAACAGTGAGCACAGGGAGGACCTGAAGGTGTGGGGTTCCTTTCTGGAGCTCTACAATGGTCGATCCATGTGGCTGGCTCCGGTGGTCTCGGCAAGCGAATTGACCTTGTTCACGGATGCGGCTGGGTCGGTGGGATTCTCAGCTTATTTTCAAGGTAGATGGTGTGCTGGGAGGTGGCCAGAGCTTCTCCGGGCGTTCCCGCTGATCAGGAACTTGATGCTGTTGGAGTTGTTTCCGATAGTGGTGGCGGTGGAGTTGTGGGGAACGGAGTTCAGGAACCGGAGGGTGCGTTTTCACTGCAACAATTTGGGCGTGGTACAGGCTATTTCTTCATTGACGGCATCGTCTATGCCAGTGGTTAGCTTGTTGCGAGCCCTGGTCTTAAAATGCTTGGCTCTGAATGTTGTGGTGAGTGCTGTGCACGTTACCGGGGTCAATAATGAGGTGGCTGATGTGCTCTCTCGTTTGCAGTGGGACAGGTTCCGTCGGCTGGCTCCGGAGGCGGATCGGGCGGGGGTTCCGTGCCCCAGTGGCTTGTGGGACCTCGTATGGGATCGGTGATGGCGTTGGTCTGGAGGTCAGTGGCTGATTCCACCTGGAGATCGTACGAGCGGGTATGGCAAGAATGGCGTAGTTTGGTGAGTGAGCTGAGGGTGGGACCTTCTGACGAGGATCGTTTGCACGCGTTATTGTATTTTTTGGGCAGGTGTTGTGAAGAGGGGGTTTCAGTGGCTTCATTGAACGCAAAAATGTCAGGGTTGGCGTTTCTGTTTCAGTTGACTGGGGTGGTAGATGTTACCAAGGCATTCGTGGTTCGCAAGGCTTTGCAGGGTTACAGAAAGGGTTGAGTCCGTCCGGACTCCAGGAGACCGGTTTCGCTTCACATGTTGGAGGTGTTGGTAGGGGTATTGGGTTCGGTGTGTTCGTCACCTTTTGAAGCCAGTTTGTTTAGGGTGGCTTTTGTCTTGGCCTTTTTCGGGGCGTTGAGGGTTGGGGAACTGGTCAGCCCTTCAAAGAAGAGTCCGGGTGGTTTGCTCGTGTCTGACGTGGAGGTTCTTCCTGAGTCGGTTACGTTGATTGTTCGCAGGTCAAAAACCGACCAGGTGGGCAAGGGTGCCAGGGTGATCCTGGGTAAGGTCCCGGGGCTAGGGGTTTGTCCGGTAGAGGTTGTTCTGGAATGGTTGGGCTTGCGCCCGTTGGGGGCGGGCCCGCTTCTTGTTCATGCGGATGGGCAACCTTTGACCAGGTACCAATTTGGGGCGGTTTTTAAGCGTAGTTTGGTGGTGGGTGGTTTTGGCGCGGCGGAGTACTCTTCCCATTCCTTTCGGATTGGGGCGGCGACTGAGGCCTCGCGGTGGGGCTTGAGCGATGAGGTCCTGCAGCGGATCGGCCGCTGGGAGTCCCGCCGGTTCAGGCTGTATGCGAGACCGCAGCTTTTGTGAGGGGTGGGAGTTCAACGTCCTTTCTTTTCCTGTTTGTCAGTGTCCTCGTGTCTCTGGGTTCAGTCTTTGGGGGTTGTTTGTCAGTTCTGGGTTAACTTTTTGTTCTGGTGTGTACCGTTCTTTTCTTTTCAGGCGCGGTCTGCTTGATCTGGATCCTGGGGCACTCCTATGTGCATTGGGGGGCGAAGGGGGCCTTGGTCAGAAGGGACGGCAGGCAGATGGGTTTCTCTCGGGATGAGGCTGTTGTCCGATGGATTGGCATCCAGGGTCCAGGGTGGTCCCGGAGGTTCAGCATTATGCTAGGCTGGACAGGGCCCCAGACGTGCTACTGCTGCACGTCGGGGGCAACGACCTGTGTATCAGGACCTCCCGAGACCTTATTTGGGACGTCAAATGTACGTAGCGCGTTCCCAGACACCTTGGTCGTTTGGTCGGAGATGGTAGGGAGGGTGGCCTGGAGCGGCGCTCGGTCGGTGGATAGGGTTCATTGGGCTAGGATCAAGGCTAATAAAGCCATTTCAAAGTTTGTCGCCCGTCAAGGGGGGTTGGTGGTTCGCCATAGTGAGTTGGAGAGGGAGTTCCCCCTTTTTCTTAGGGGAGATGGGGTGCATTTGACACCGGTGGGTACGGACATGTGGGTCCTGGGGCTCCAGGAAGGGTTACAACGGGCCTTAGGGCTGTGGCGGGGCGCACACATGTGAGGTGTCACCGTATGCGGCGATGGCATTGGTGTTGGGGGTTCCTGAGTATTGGGGTAGGAGTTGGGGCCTGTCATGGGATGGGCACCTTCCCTATCCGGTTAGGTGGGGGATACTGGCAATCGGGCTGAAGAGAAATGAAGGAGGAAGGGATGGCCTCTTGAGCTGATGACGCGCGGCTAGAGGCCCGGACAATTTTTTACATGGAGGACAGCCCATTGCTTTGCACTTTGTATTTCTCTTTAACTCAGGAACCTCAGTGTCTACAGAGTCTACAGTGTTTTGGTTTGGGTTAATTTATTCAGTTAAATAATTTTTTGTAAATGTTGAAGAAAAAGTTTATATGGTTATTTTTATAGTTAAATGTTTGGTAAAGAAAATATGTTTATATACACCTTTTGGATTTAATAAAGGGGCCTTTATTGGCCATTTTATCCAGCAGGTGTCAAGTTTTTTATTTAGAGGGGGTTATAGATGGGTGGTTGGTTTCCAGCGCACACTAGTAATACACCAGTCAAGTACATTGGCAGGCCAAAAGGGTTGAAGCCAAAGGGGCGGCAAAATTAGGTTTTACCTAGGGTGTCAAAATACTTGCACCAGCCCTGTTGCTTATTATACAGTCAGAATTTTGTTTTCCACTGTTTGGATCAAGCCTACAAATCTGGCTATCATTTGAGGGATTTGGCACCTTAAAGTGTTACTAAACCCAGGACCCGGCATTCACTATATCTGGTCTCCACAGTACACAGAACATGGAAATGAAATTATTTTAGCAAATATAAACTGCTAAATATCTTTTCTCATCAGCAGTATATAGCAGCCTTATGAGCTCTACGAATGTCTTGGTAAAGCCTGTAAGAGGAATTTTCATTGTACTCTGACTGTCCTAAGAGACTGCAGGACCCCGGACCCTCTGTCTGGACAGTGCTGATTGGCCCTGTGCTGATTACATGCACCCTCCAAAAAAAATAAAAACCTTTCTAACAATACACACCAAACTGCAAAGTTCCCCCAATGCTCTGTTCTATCAGGAGATTGATTGGGAACTGTGGAAGAATGGGAAAAATCAGAGAAGACAGGACGAACAGTCTTTTTACACAAAGCGGAGGATTAACCCCTTAGGTTCCACATTGAGTATAACAAGCATGCTTTACTGCATATTCAGACTGATTTTACTGTTGTTGGTTTAGTAACTTTAGGTTTGTCCAATGACTAAACAAGTTCTTAACCCAGTGTCAGAAGACCCAATAGAGTTTAATGACTATTCCAGGTACAGGAGCTAAGTTTGAAATGTCAATGACCATTATTCACTATGGTGTCTCTGGGTGGATTGTAGAGCAGCATCAGGAACATAGAACCCTGAAACAGTGTCCTAGTCTTAGGCAGGTGGGTCTGTATGAACTGCAGATTGATTATGAACTTTTTAGTTAATTATTTTTAGGAAGTCAGCGTAGGATGTGGAATAAAGAGGAAGTAAACCCTGATGGGTGTTAATTCCTCTTTGTTTACCTGCAAAGGTAAAGCATAATAAGGTATTATGCATCGCATAGTAGCCCATTATGTAACACTTACCTGCAGGAGAAGCCTGCGATGTTCCCGTCTTCCTCGCTGGCAGCGAGTGTCCCTCTTCCTTCCGGGGCCGTGAACTCTGGCTCTGTGACTAGCCAGAGTCGCGTGACGCTAGTCTCGTGCATGCGTGTGGGAGCCGCCTTTAACGGCATGAACCGAGCTAGAAATGGCACAGCCTTTCTTTTCTAACTCCGGCGCATGCGCAGAAGAAATAGTCGTACGGCGATTTGCAAATATCTCCTAGGCCGTGCACGTTAAAGTGGTTGTAAAGTGTTTACAACCACTTTAAGGCCCCTTTTAAGGCCCCTTTTAGACGGGACGTACCCCGTCTAGTGGATCTGCCTGCTCAGTGGGGAATCTGTCCACTGATCCTCACTAAGCAGGCAGATGACAGGTCTGTGTCCACTCCGCTGCGCAGAGCGGACTTGGACACAGCCCGATTTTCTCTATGGGGTGGTTGGACGGAAAACGAATTGCCTGTCTGTTTCTATCCAACTATTATCTGATCCACCGGACGGATGGGAAATAGATCCCATCTGTCGGTTTTTAGCAGACAGGATCAGATCAGGTGCCAGCGCAGGGCCGATCCTAGGGTCACAGGCGCCTGGGTGCAGAAATATTTCTGGCGCCCCCACATGGGCGTCGTCATTTTACCAACTCCTCCCCTTTACAATTGTTTCTATGGCAATGACTCAACCACAGAAATGCTCCCCCACAAAGTCTTTATCAATCTGGGATCCTTACATGATCTCTTAACAATAAACAAAATACAGGAAGAGAAGCAGAGTACTTTATTGGGACCTGAAGGGGGGCCTTTGTGATGGACATAGAGAGGGCTTCTGTTAGAGAGTCTGTTAGATGTTCAGCGCCCCCACCTCTGCAGGCGCCTGGGTGCCATGCACACTGTGCACCCTGCCTAGGATTGGCCCTGTGCCAGCGGTTATCAACAGACACATGTCCGTTGACATCCAGCACTCTGGAGAGAGCAATGGACGGTCCGATCGGGTCCACCTGATCAGTCTGTCAGTGTGAAAGGGTCTTAGGGGAAGGGATTTGAATTGTGCATTTAATACACTTAAATGTCTAATTCTACAGTAGAACACTGGACAGGAACTTTTGACATTACTTCATGCATGGACATCAAAGAGAAATCAAGTTGAACTTTGGAACCCCCTCCCCCCCTCCCATGTCACATTTGATACCTTTCAGGGGGAGGAGGGAGCAGATAACTTTGTATAATACAGGTATTTGCTCCCACTTCCGGGCATAGATCACTGCGGTGACTGCGATGACCTATGCCACATCTGGCGCCTACTCCCTCCCCCTTGCTGTCTTCTGGGAGACACACGGGTCCTAGAAGTCCCATGTGCAGTAGGGAAACAGGAAGTGAAGCCGCAAGGCTTCACTTCCTGATTCCCTTACCGAAGATGGCGGTGCCTCCACCCGAGAGCCAAGGGACAAATCAGCTTCGGGACAACACATCGTGGGCCCTGGACAGGTAAGTGTCCATAGATTAATGCCGCGTACACACGGTCGTTTTTTGCGATGAAAAAAAACGTCGTTTTTTAAAACGTCATTTAAATTGATCGTGTGTGGGCAAAACGTCGTTTTTTGTCTTAAAAAAAACGACCAAAAAAAAATTCCAACATGCTTGAATTTTTTGTGTCGTTTTTCAAAACGTTGTTTTTTGTTTCACAAAAAGTCACCGTGTGTAGCAAAAACGTCGTTTAAAACGACGTTTTTCAACCCGCGCATGCGAGCTTCAATGGAAAAGAGTGGTGAACGTAACCTCGCTTTTTGTGAAAAAAACGATGGTGTGTATGCAACATCGTCTTTGAAAAGTGACGTTTCAAAAACTTCGTTTTTTACTTCACAAAAAAACGTCTTTTTTTTTTCATCGCAAAAAACGACCGTGTGTACGCGGCATAAAAGTCAGCAGCTGCAGTATTTGTAGCTGCTCACTTTTAGGAAAAAAATATTCGACGGAACGCCGCTTTAAGTTCTGCTAAATCACTCCCTACTGACCCCTTTTGTAGGTGTAGCTATGTAAAACATTAAAAATAACTGCCTATACTGATTCAAATCCAGTATTACACTGTCTCACCCTGCTCTGCACAAACTCAGTTGCTCTTCATTTTTGGAATTGTGCCGAAAAGCAGTCACTAGAGGCTGATCTGCTGAAAAGCCTAAAGATTTACTGCTGCTCAGGGGCTCTGGGCTTTAGGAAAATGGCAGCTTCAGGCCAGAAGAAACAGAAGCAATACTGAAAGCAATTTACAGCACACATTCATTTTGGCAGCTTAATTTATAATGTTAAATATATGTTCCTTGCTAAAGAACATTATTTTTTATGAAGTTGTTATGGGTAAAGTTCCACTTTAATTAAAGCAGCAGTAACCACATTTTAGTATTTCATTGTAATGTTCATTTGATTGCTGACAGACTCAGCAAAAATATGTTATTTTATGTATCTGGTCAACGGCAGTTAGCTAGTTTGTTGATGAAATATTTCTTTTAAAAGAAACCCGTTGAGACAGCTGCTGTTGCAGACGTGTTCTTGAAGATGCAAGCAGCAGAGCTGTCATCCTTATCCATCGCTTCAATATTCAATAAACCATGAACTCTAAACAGTTATGGAGCAAGCAGCCGAAAACTTGAGCTGCAGACTTGTTTCAGGTCTGTGGCTTGGAAAGTAGTGAAGAAATGAATAAGAATGACAGCCCTTGATCTTACCCCTTTAAAAACAAGTCAGGAATGACAGCTTCCCTATTACTTTCCTGACAAATTCCCTATAAAGTGCACAGTAAAACAACCAAATGTGTAATGTAAAAATAAAGCACAACTCGGTGTAAATCTATTTAGTGAATTGGTAGATTCCAAACAGCATTCAAAGTGTTCCCTGCTGAGCGGAGGGGGCAGAGAAACTCTCAATACCTTGCCTAATTAAACAGTGCAATAGAGCGTTGTGTAAAGGCTGTGAGATTAGAAATAAACAGATCCACTTTTTTAAAGAGATGTCAAACACTATATATTAACCCCTCTTAGAACCAGGACATATAGGATACAGTTGTGCTCATAAGTTTACATACCCTGGCAGAATTTATGATTTGTTGGCCATTGAATATTGACCGATAGCACAAAAATATTTCTTTCACTCCTCCCAGGTTCACACTGGGTACGATTTAGTTCGATTTGAGATGCGATTTCAAATGTGAAATCACATCTCAAATCAGCGGCATTTTTCGGAAATTGCCGGAAATGATACCGTCCTAATCGGTGCGACGCCGCATCTGTGGCATTGCACCGATTTCAAAAAGTAGTTCCTGTACTACTTTTTGCGATTTCAGGACGCGATTTACATTGACAATGCACAGATGTCTCTTAAATCGCAGCTGAAATCGGGACTGCCAGCAGGAGTGAAATCGTGCAAGTTCAGCTGAACTCGCACGATTTCACTCCCGCAGCCCAGTGTGAACCAGGGCTCATGGTTAGTGTTTGGCTGAAGCCATTTATTATCAATCAACTGTGTTCACTCTTTTTAAAACATAATGGCAACAGAAACTACCCAAATTACCCTGATCAAAAGTTTACACACCCCAGTTCTTAATACCGTGTATTGCCCCCCTTTAACATCAATGACAGCTTGACGTCTTTTGTGCTATTTGTGGATGAGGCTCTTTGTCTTCTCAGATGGTAAAGCTGCCCATTCCTCTTGACAAAAAGCCTCCAGTTCCTATAAATTCTTGGGCTGTCCTGCATAAATGGCACTTTTGAGATTTTCCCAGAGTTGCTCAATGATATTGAGGTCAGGAGACTGAGATGGCCACTCCAGAACCTTCACTTTATTCTGCTGTAGCCAATGACCGGTCAACTTGGCCTTGTGTTTTGGATCATTGACGTGTTGAAATGTCCAAGTACGTCCCATGCGTAGCTTCCTGGCTGATGAATGAAAATGTTCCTCCAGTATTTTTTGATAACATACTGCATTCACCTTGCCATCAATTTTGACCAAATTTCCTGTGCCTTTGTAGCTCACACATCCCCAAAACATCAGCAATCCACCTCCGTGTTTCACAGTAGGAATGGTGTACCTTTCATCATAGGCCTTGTTGACTCCTCTCCAAATGTAGCGTTTATGGTTGTGGCCAAAAAGTTTAATTTTGGTCTCATCCGTCCAAATGACTTTGTGCCAGAAGGTTTGAGGCTTGTCTCTGTGCTGTTTGGTGTATTGTAAGCGGGATAATTTGTGGCATTTGCGTAGTAATGGCTTTCTTTTGGCGACTCAACCATGCAGCCCATCTTTCTTCAAGTGCCTCCTTATTGTACATCTTAAAACAGCCACACCACATGTTTGCCGAGAGCCCTGTAATTTACCTGAATTTTTTTGTGGGTTTTTCTTTGCATCCCAAAAAAAATTCCTGGCAGTTGTGGCTGAAATTTTAGTTGGTCTACCTGACCGTGGTTTGGTTTAACAGAACCCTTTATTTTCCACTTCTTGATTAGAGTTTGAACACTGCTGATTGGCATTCTCAATTCCTTGGATATATTTTTATATCCCTTTCCTGTTTTATACAGTTCAACTACGTTTTCCCACAGATCCCTTGACAATTCTTTTTCTTTGCTCATGACTCATGATGCAAGGATTTGTCCAGAAACTCATTGACCTTTTATACACACACACTAATTACAAGCAAACAGATTACAGGAGAGGATGGTTACCTTTAATAGCCATTCAAACCCCTTTGTGTCAACGTGTGTGCATGGTATCGGGCCAAAATCACCAGGGTATGTAAACTTTTGATCAGGATTATTTGGGTAGTTTTTGTTGCCATTATGATTTAAAATTGATAATAAATGGCTTCAGCCAAACACTAACCATGAGTGAAAGAAACGCTTTTGTGTTATCATTCATATTCTCTGAAAAATGCCCAAGAAATCATAAATCCTGCCAGGGTATGTAAACTTAAGAGCAGAACTGTAGATATAAGTTCACAGTGTAAATTCACTTTCAAGGTACATTTTTCCACCCTGCCTAGTTTTTCTTACCTAAACTAACATCCCCACACCTCTTTAACCTACCGTATTTATCGGCGTATACCGCACACTTTTTTCCCCTTAAAATATGGGGGAAATCGTGGGTGCGCGATATACGCCGATAGCCGCTTTCCGCGCTTAGATTGAACTGAGCCGCCGACATATACCAAGTGCAGTACACTTGTGTACATTCGGCCAGGCTCGTGCTTATGCATAAACGTCACAGAGCGTGAGCACGTGCGAAGCCGAGCCTGGCCGAATGCACAGTACCCGAGTGTACTGCACTCGGTATATGTGGGCGGAGGCGTTCAAACTGAGCACGGGAAGCGGGGATTCGACTCGCCGGAGCACTGGAGAAGCCGGGAGGACACTACAGAAGCCGAAGACGGACGCCGGACTGGACGATGGACGCCGCGCAAGACACCAAATCGATAAGTACTAAAACATATTTTTACAGGTCCACATCAGGGGTGCATGCTATACGCCGGAGCGTGCAATACCCCGATAAATATGGTATATAGAATAGCTACAACCTTCCCTGATATGCTTACATCTACCAGCCAACACTCGATCATCACCGGACATGCCAGGGCAGTCAGCCATAAAAACTTGCAAAAGGCTTCCAAAACTGGAGATTTTTGGAACATGGCCTTTTACACATCAATAAAGGCTCACTGCGGGGATGTAGCCAGTGGTGACGTTTTTGTCCAGATGGTGTCCTACTACAATATGTTAAGCAGCTGTGGAGACTTATAGGTCAGAAAGCCTAGGCAGAATGGGTGAGTGTAGTTTGTCTTATCCTTCAAATAACAATTTCCTCTTTTCTTTCAGGACAGAAAGGGATACCTTTTGGTAGTGTCCTATACTGACTCAGACACCTACAGATGGGTGTTGACCAAAGCACATGGTTGGCTGACCTACAGACTTATATGGTGAGGGGACGCTTGCTCACAAGTGGCCTACGAAGAATGACACTCTTTAATGGGTCAGGTGATATAATGTATTGGGTGCATTGAAAGCATTTGCCGCTCCAAAATAACTACTTGAAGCCAAGTTTCCCTGCCACTATGCAACAAAGTATGTCCAAAAGAGAGTCAGGAAAGGACATTTTTTTGTGGGACTTTTTTGTACACAAAACCGTTTTTTGGGATGTAAAAAATTTAATTTTTAACGATCTAAGAAAAACAAAGTTTTTTTTCAACCCGATCGTTAAACCGGCCTTGCCTACACACGATCGTGAAAAAAAATGCTCTAGCAAAGCGCGGTGACGTACAACACGTACGACGGCACTATAAAGAGGAAGTTCCATTCTCTCCAGTCTCATAACTTTCTTCTGAGCATGCACATTTTTTTCACGTCGTTAAAGCCCACACACGATCATTATTTACAACGTTAAAAACGACGTGAAAAATTAGAGCATGTTCTAAATTTTTAATGCCCATTTTTTACATCGTGAAAAATGCTCTTGTGCCCACACACGATCCTTTTTAATGACATTAAAAAAAAACTAAATTTTTTACAACCTGAAAAACGGTAATTTGTACGTGGCATTAGACGTCAATGAACAATTTTTGTAAGACTTATGCTCTGTACTAGGGTTGTCCCGATGCCTCTTTTTTAGGACCGAGTACAAGTACCGATACTTTTTTTCAAGTAGTCGCCGATACCGAGTACCGATACTTTTTTTTACATGTGTCCCCAAATGCAGCCATAACCCCCCCCCCCACATATATGCAGCCATGTCCCCCACATATTCAGCCATGTCCCTCCAGCCACGTCCCTCTAGCCATGTCCCTCACATATGCAGCCATGTCCATTCAGCCATGTCCCTCACATATGCAGCCATGTCCCTCTAGCCATGTCCCTCACATATGTAGCCATGTCCCTTCAGCCATGTCCCTCTAGCCATGTCCCTCACATATGCAGCCATGTCCCTCTAGCCATGTCCCTCACATATGTAGCCATGTCCCTTCAGCCATGTCCCTCTAGCCATGTCCCTCACATATGCAGCCATGTCCCTTCAGCCATGTCCCTCACATATGCAGCCATGTCCCTTCAGCCATGTCCCTTCAGCCATGTCCCTCTAGCCATGTCCCTCACATATGCAGCCATGTCCCTTCAGCCATGTCCCTCTAGCCATGTCCCTCACATATGCAGCCATGTCCCTTCAGCCATGTCCCTCACATATGCAGCCATGTCCGTTCAGCCATGTCCCTCACATATGCAGCAATGTCCCATGTCCCTCTAGCCATGCCCCTCACATATGCAGCAATGTCCCATGTCCCTCTAGCCATGTCCCTCACATATGCAGCAATATCCGTTCAGCCATGTCCCTCTAGCCAAGTCCCTCACATATGCAGCAATGTCCCATGTCCCTCTAGCCATGTCCCTCACATATGCAGCAATGTCCCATGTCCCTCACATATGCAGCAATGTCCCATGTCCCTCTAGCCATGTCCCTCACATATGCAGCAATGTCCGTTCAGCCATGTGCCTCTAGCCATGTCCCTCACATATGCAGCAATGTCCCATGTCCCTCTAGCCATGTCCCTCACATATGCAGCAATGTCCCATGTCCCTCTAGCCATGTCCCTCACATATGCAGCAATGTCCCATGTCCCTCTAGCCATGTCACTCACATATGCAGCAATGTCCCATGTCCCTCTAGCCATGTCCCTCACATATGCAGCAATGTCCGTTCAGCCATGTCCCTCTAGCCATGTCCCTCACATATGCAGTCATGTCCCATGTCCCTCTAGCCATGTCCCTCACATATGCAGCAATGTCCGTTCAGCCATGTCCCTCTAGCCATGTTCCTTACATATGTAGCCATGTCCCATGTCCCTTCAGCCATTTCCCCCTTACCTTTGCCGCCGAAAGCCGCATGGAGAAAATCACAGGATTCATTTGAATAGCCCGCCTGTATAGACACTCACCCTTGCTCGGGATTGGACAGATCACGATCACCCATGTAATCCCGAGCAAGGGGAGTGTCTATAGGGCCGGGAACACTACAGCTATTCAAATGAATGCTGTGATGTTCCCGCACGACGTTTAACCCCTTTGCAGCGGCTTTCAATGCGGCGGCGCGATGCAACGGCTTTCGATTCTGCGGCGTGATGCGGCGGCAGCGGCGAGGGGGGGGAAGTATTCTATTTAGGCATCGGGAGTATTTGCGCGAGTACAAGTACTAGCGCAAATACTCGTTATCGGTCCCGATACTAGTATCGGTATCGGGACAACCCTACTCTGTACACACGATCGGTTCATCCGATGAAAACGGACTAATGGATTTTTTCATCAGATATCCGATGAAGCTGACTTTCACCAGTCGTGCCTACACACCATCGGTTAAAAAAAAAAAACGATCGTGTCAGAACGCGGTGACGTAAAACACAACGACGTGTTGAGAAAAATGAAGTTCAATGCTTCCGAGCATGCGTCGACTTGATTCTGAGCATGTGTTGATTTTTAACCAATGGATTTCCCCACAGACGATCGTTTTTTTCTATCGTTTTTTTTACGACTTAAGACCAGCACCTTTATGCAGGTAAAGGACCTGGCCAGTTTTTGAGATTCAGCACTGCGTCGCTTTAACTGACAATTGCGCGGTCGTGCGATGTGGTTTCAAAACAAAATTGGCGTCCTTTTTTCCCCACAAATAGAGCTTTCTTTTGGTGGTATTTGTTCACCTCTGCGGTTTTTATTGTTTGCTCTATAAACAAAAATAGAGCGACAATTTTGAAAAAAATGCAATATTTTTTACTTTTTGCTATAATAAATATTCCCCAAAAATATTAATATTTTTTTCCTCAGTTTAGGCCGATACGTATTCTTCTACCTATTTTTAGTAAAAAAAAAAATTGCAATAAGCGTTTATCGATTGGTTTGCGCAAAATTTATATCGTTTACAAAATAGAAAATAGTTTTTCTTGCATTTTTATAAAAAAAAAAATTTTTTTCGTGACTGCGACATTATGGCGGCCACACCGGACAATTTTGACACATTTTTGGGACCATTGTCATTTTCACAGCAAAAAATGCTATAAAAATGCATTGTTTACCTTGAAAATGACAATTGCAGTTTGGGAGTTAACCACTAGGGGGTGCTGTAGGGGTTACGTGTGACCTCATATGTTTTTATAACTGTAGGGGGCGGGGCTGGACATGTGACATCATTGATAGTGTTTCCCTATATCAGGGAAAACACGATCAATGAAGCTGCCACTGTGAAGAACGGGGAAGCTGTGTTTACACACAGCTCTCCCGTTCTTCAGCTCCAGGGACCGATCGCGGGACTCCGGCGGCGATCGGGTCCCACGGCTGCGGTCACAGAGCTTCGGACCGGGTAGCGGGCGCGCGCCCGTGACCCACGGCAGGGCACTTAAAGAGGACATACAGGTATGTGCTTGTACCCAGCCGTGCCATTCTGCCGACGTATATCTGCAGGAGGCGGTCCTTAAGTGGTTAACCATCAGATCATTTTAAAACAGGTTATAAGTTTTTCCACCGATGGGAAAAAAAAAACGATGGGGCCCACACACGATCGGTTCGTCTGATGAAAACGGTCCATCAGACCGTTTTCATCAGACGAACCGATCGTGTGTACACAGCATAACTGTAGCACAATTCAGCCTACACTTACAGAGAGTTCTTGGTGAAATGCAGCTTTACCAGCTTCAGCAAACAATTCCCTGAAGTGAAAGTGTGAAAGGGAGAACTGATGCGCTACTGCGAGTAAATGAAGGTGAAATAAAGTCGCATGAACTGGTCTGTAGCGGCTCAATCTAGAGTGCCTACAAAGCACTGGTGAAAGATGTATATGACAATGAAATGGTGATAAGCGCTTTCAGAAATGAAAATATAAACTGTGCAAACACCAAATAATAAACAACTGAAAATGAATAATACAATGTGCAACACCATATATATAAACAAACTGGTGATAGACCATAAAGAACACTAGTGAACTGACAAACACAAGTCCACAACGTGCGTGGTGTGAATAATCAAAAAGACAACAGTATCTTGTGCCTAATGTATCTATGTATCACTATGTGACCTGTGATAACCAATAGGTGGTGATGGGTGTCAACACTCCTTAAGGATTCAATATAATTTGTACATCACTACAAGGAAGACTCCGATTACATCTCACCCAGTCCATTCCTATATATTTATATAGACTCTTAAATAGTGCCTTTTTTGACACCCATCACCACCTATTGGTTATCACAGGTCACATAGTGATACATAGATACATTAGGCACAAGATACTGTTGTCTTTTTGATTATTCACACCACGCACGTTGTGGACTTGTGTTTGTCAGTTCACTAGTGTTCTTTATGGTCTATCACCAGTTTGTTTATATATATGGTGTTGCACATTGTATTATTCATTTTCAGTTGTTTATTATTTGGTGTTTGCACAGTTTATATTTTCATTTCTGAAAGCGCTTATCACCATTTCATTGTCATATACAATTCCCTGAAGTGGAGAGGGAAGTGAAAGTAGTGCAGTGTTGCTGTGTGGCAATCTTCAGCTAGCTCTCAGGTGTTTAATTGCATGCAAAGAATATTAATTGATAAAGCAGAATAGCTGATCCAATAGATGGTGTATAACCAGAAGACAATATTCATGTGCAAATCAGAACTGTCAGAACACACCGGTCATTGCTCACATCTATTGACTGGGGTAGGGTGACCAGACATCCCCGGTTTCAGGGGACAGCCCCCGGATTGAGGACACTGTCCCCAGACCAAGTCTGTCCCCAGTTTTGTCCCCGGATTGTATTTGAACAGGGGCTGGGGCAATTTCAAAGACAGTCAGTGCAGAGTTAAAAAAAAAAAAATTCTGAATTGCACACCCACGCTCTGCCACTCCTACTAGCATAGGGGGTGTATTTTTTCCATTTTCTGTGCCCCTTTCTGATGATCATGTGCTGGTCGGAGCGGAGGGAATATTTCTTCAGTTTCGGGTGCATGCCCATTCAGCTCCGCCCATTCAGATGTTCTTCTGCCTTGACTCAATCCCGGCCTGCTGCCTGCCTGCTTATCTCCTTGCCTTCCCTGGCGGAGTGATCTTCCTCTGCTCCCCACCCAGTAGTAGCCGGGGCCCACAGAGTAAAACTTGACAGGCTGTGAGGCAGGCGACTGCGGCAATGGGCAGAGAGTCACTGAAAAAAATATGTTCCCAGATTTCATTTTAAGAATCTGGTCACCTTAGACTGGGGGCACTGATGGGATGCCGGTCAGATGCTGGTTTTCCAGCATGCTCATTAGCTTGATTTCAGCCGATATTCAGCATGTGTCTTTAGATACACTTTAAAGCCTATGTTTGTTTAAAAAAAATAGCACAGGTGACATTATTTACCATTATTGACATGTCCCTTGTGCTTCTGGCTCCAGTACTCCTTGAATCTTCCTCCTCCGATGTACCTTTTACCACCGCCGCTGTAATCTTTCAGTGGGGGTTAATGGAGCTCATGGAGGCTGTGATAGGCACTTGTCAAGATTGCCTGCACTTTTCTATCCCCTCCTTCATTCATATAAACTGTACTATAGCTTCTATGAATGAAACAAGATCTATGACTGGAGGATGGGTAGACGATTAAAAAGGTCCATCTCCTCCACTCAAAGAAGGATTTGTTTCTATGGTTTATATGAATGGAGGAAGGTGGCTGAAAGGGTGGGTATAATTAGCCACACTTGAAAACTGCTCCCTCAGCTATATTACCCCTATTGCACCAAATATTTATGGCGGTGGGGGTGCAGGAACATTGGAGGAGTGATAAATACAGGAGCCAGCAGCACAAGTGACATGTTATTTTACTAATGTCCCTAATAAACTTACCTTATACCATGCAGTATTCAAGTCAGCATTCCACACTGGACCTACCTATAATCCTAATAAACTTCTGCACCTAGCACCGGCTACAAAACCCTTGCTGAGTGACATAACATTTTCTGTTTATGATGCTATCATCACAACATCATCTATGTCAGCACTGACACACTCAAACCTTATGCCGCGTACACACGATCGGTTAAACCGATGAGAACGGTCTGATGAACCGCTTTCATCGGTCAAAACCGATCGTGTGTGGGCGCCATCGGTTATTTAACCATCGGTTAAAAAAAAAGCCAACTTGTTTTAAATTTAACCGATGGATTCCTAACCGATAGAAAAAAATGATCGTTAGTAGGCACGACCAGTTAAAATTCCATGCATGCTCAGAATCAAGTCGACGCATGCTTGGAAGCTGAACTTTTTTTCAGCACGTCGTTGTGTTTTACGTCACCGCGTTCTGACACGATCGTTTTTTTAACCAATGGTGAGTAGGCGCGACTGACCATCAGTCAGGTGATGCATTAAATGGCAACTTTAGGGGACGTGTCCTGGCTATGGAGGAGTGAGGACGTGTGCATCTGCTGCTCCGTTCCACCGCTGCACACTATCACAGCTACGGGAGTAAATCTCACCCGATTGCTGCACATTATGTCCCAGAAGGTCCGGGCGTCCTCGCAGCCCCCCCGAGCGGACCGCACAAGGCAGGGACACCTGGATTCCTTCCTTATGGAGCCGGGTAGACGCGGCCGCGAGGCCTCCAAGATGGCGCCGGCCGGGAAACAGCAGGGCACGGCCAGAGCCTCTAAATCATCGCCAGCTGCTGCATGCTCTCCTGTGCCTTCTCCAGCGTTGGTGAGTGACTCAATGGCCCCTGTCTCTCCAGGCTCTCCCTCCTCTCTGATGGGTCTGTCGGATGATCCTGACCCCCTGGAGGACATGGACATCAGGCGCCACATCTGGGCCCTCCCCACTAAAGCTGACCTTGAACGCTTTGCAGACCGCGTTGAGAGGGCTCTGAAGGAGGATGTAGCACAGCTTAAAGCTGACACTAGCCACCTGGGTAATAGAGTAGAAGCCATGGAGCAGAGGCTGGATGATGATGTCCTACCAGTTATCTCTCAACTGCAGGAGAAATGCACTGCTCAAAGTCGCCAGATTGAGGCCCTGATATGCCACTTAGACGACATGGAGAATCGCAGCCGCAGGGCGAATATTAGGATACGGGGTCTGCCTGAGGCGACGGGGGCTAGAGACATTATTCCTACTCTAGAAGGTATTTTTAGGGAAGTTTTGGGTCTGCCTGCCACAGCTGTGGTGGAGATTGACCGCGCACACAGAGCTCTTAAGCCCCCATCTCAAGAAGTGAACAACCCGCGAGATGTCATTTGCAAACTTCACAAGTACACGCTTAAGGACCGTATTATGCAAAAACTGCGTGGTAAACCCTATTTTGATTTTGACGGAGCGCACTTGTCCTTTTACCAAGACATTTCCAGACGCACACTGATGCAGCGGCGCTCACTGCGCCCTCTTCTGATGGCCCTACAAGATGCGGGTCTGTCATATCGCTGGGGCTTCCCCTTTTATCTACAGGTCACTAAACAGGGTAAAACCATAACCCTTCGCACGAAAGACGACCTACCGAACTTTCTCTCCTCGCTAGATCTGGACCCAGTGGATTTCCCAGACTGGAGGACCTCATCGGATCTTCCCGTTGCCTCCCTTCCATCCTCGGGGCCTTGGCAATCCGCCAAGCGCAGGAACCGCAGGCGAGGACGTGGACGACCCATCTCTGGATCCTCGCAGGAACCATCCTCCATTGGAGACTGATGACCTTCCCCGTGTTTGCCCTACCGCTCTTGTTGATCTCCGGCCGGAGATGACTGGGTCTTCCGGACGTTGACCCACTGACTCTGATCCGCATCAGGCCTGCTGCTCTTCGACCCCTTGTGGATGTCCCGCCAGTGTTTGATGACTTCTTGTTTTTCTCCCTCTCCCATATCTGATGCGGTGGATGGCGGCGGATGACCCCCTTTTCCTCTTCCCATGTTGGCCACGTTCCCCCAATAGGTTACCCTCTCACTTTGGGTATTGGTCCCCATTGGGACCTTGGGCTGAGGTCCGGGCCCCCTCTCCGCCCACGATTGGGGTCCCGGACAGGGTCCATAGTGATTCTACTGTACTATATGGCTTCGGCCATTTTGTCTTACATGTGTTTTTATGTTTGCCTAATGCTTGTTTTTTTTCTTCTCTTCCCTTCCCATGGCTTGTTCTCTCTTTTCTCACTTTTGTCTTCTCCTCCTCGCTCTTTCCTTTCTTTCCTTCTCTTCCTTCCTCTTCCTAGGTGCAACTTCCTAATCTGCCTTCCACGACGGGCGCATCACAGCGATCAGCAATTCCATTCTCTCCGACTCCCCCTATGGCCACTTTACAGGTAAGCTCTTATAATGTCAGGGGCCTGTGCTCTCCTCACAAGCGTGGCAAGCTTTGGTGGGAATTGAAGCGACTGAAGACGCAGGTGGTCTTCCTACAGGAGACTCACTTCACGTCTCGGTCGCTTCCCAAGCTTCCTACGCATATATTTAACCAATGGTTTCTTAGTACATCCCCGACCCCTAAATCCAGAGGTACTGCTATTGCAATACATAAGTCGTGCCCCTTTCAACCTACTGACTCTAGGATTGATCCTCTAGGCCGATATGTGTTCCTGAAGGGTTCCCTGGCGGGTCATAAATACACGTTCGCGTCCGTCTACGCCCCTAACGCTAATCAATTGAGTTTTCTCGACTCTACATTGGAACGCCTGGGCGAGTTTAGGGAGGGTTTCTTGATTCTCGGCGGGGACTTCAACGTTAGCCCTGATCCTTTGCTCGACACCTCCCATGCTAGACCCCCGCACTCCTACGCGTTCCTTAAACACTTCCGCAAATCCCTTCAGGCTCTCCTCTTGACAGATAGCTGGCACCTATTGCACCCCACTGACCGTGATTTTAGCTACTATTCTAGTGTACACGATGTATACACTCGCATAGACCACCTATATGTAGACCGAGACGCCCTGGAGCTGTTGAGGTCTGCCTCTATAGGTTCTATCACCATCTCGGACCACGCGCCGGTGTCGGTCGTCCTTGCATTACCCTCGGGATCTCGTCGCGCCTGGACGTGGCGGCTGAATGATAATCTGTTGGACGATGTGGGGGTGGTGGGTGAGGTTTCGGACACATTGACCCATTATTTTGCTGAGAACTCCTCTGATGACGTAGGCGAGGGCATACTGTGGGAGGCCCATAAGGCTGTGGTTAGAGGAGCGCTGATCTCCCATGGGTCCCGGCTGAAGCGGGAGCGCATGGCGGACTTTCAACGGGTCTATACTGCCCTCCAAAATGCAGAACTTCGTCATAAGGCGACAGGAGGGCCGAGAGCGCTGGAGACTTTGACTGAACTGAGAGGGCTGCTCTCGCGCCTTTTAGATAGGCAGGCACGTAAACATCTCCGATATATGTCCCATAAGTTTTATGAACATGGGAACAAATGCGGACGTATGCTGGCACGGGCGCTTAGGACACGATCTGCGCGGATGCATGTCCATAAGTTGTCCACCCTATCGGGTGAACCGGTGGTACTATCCTCCAAAATTGCAGCGGGCTTTCGGGACTATTACGCTAATTTGTATAACCTGAATCCTGAACTGACTCCCTCCACACGAGACGCTAGGAGCCAAGAGATTCGCGACTACTTGACCTCGTCTGGACTCCCCTCGCTAACGGAGGACCAGTCCTCAACCTTAGAATTGCCGATTACCCTGACTGAACTTAGGTCAACCATAAAATCCTTGCCCAATGGGAAGAGTCCGGGCCCGGATGGGTTCACAAGACCTACTATACAACCTTCCTCTCTCACCTGGAGACTCCCCTACTCTGCTATTTTAATTCTGTAGCCGGAGGCAAGGCTATCCCTTCGGAAGCATTGTTGGCCCACATCACGGCGATTCCGAAGGAGGGCAAGGACCCTGCTGTTCCGCAGAGCTACCGCCCTATTTCCCTCCTTAATTTGGATGTGAAGGTCCTAGCGAAAATATTAGCCAATAGACTCAAACTGTTGTTGCCTGAGCTTGTGCACCTTGATCAGACTGGCTTTATTCCGGGTAGGGAAGCCAGGGATAATTCCCTGAGAGCGGTCCAACTTATCCATTGGGCTCGCTCCCGTGCACTCCCTAAGCCTTACCTTGTCCTTTCAACCGATGCCGAAAAGGCTTTCGACCGAGTTGATTGGTCTTATCTACGAGAAGTACTTGGTCATCTGGGACTGGGTCCTCGCATGCTGGCTTCAATTTTAGCCCTATACTCTGATCCATGTGCACAGGTGAAGGTGAATAGCACCCTTTCTACCCGCTTCCCCATCAGGAACGGTACGAGGCAGGGGTGCCCTCTATCACCCCTTCTTTTTGCCCTGGTGCTGGAGCCTCTGCTCCGCACCGTTAGGGCCAATGTGAACATTAGAGGTCTGCGGGTTGGAGATACGGAACATAAGCTTTCAGCTTATGCTGACGATGTTCTTTTCCACCTTGTTAACCCACTGACCTCGTTGCCCAACCTGCTGAAGGAACTTAATCATTTTGGAACCATGTCTAATTTTAAAATAAATTATGGGAAGTCTGAGATCCTCCCCATCACTTTGCCTCCGGATTTACAGGAGAGACTTCGTGACGCCTTTTCTTTCTCGTGGGCCAGGACATCCCTGCGCTATCTAGGAATACAGCTTACGGACAGATATGACGCCTTGTACCACGCAAACTACCCTCCCCTACTTGCTGCGATTAAAACAGACCTTTCTCGATGGACTAGAACTGCCTTCACCTGGTTTGGCCGGGTGAACGTGATAAAAATGAACATTTTGCCCCGTATCCTTTTCTATTTTCAGATGCTACCGATCCGCCTGCCCCGACAATTCTTTGACCGTGTCTCCAGCATGCTGACTGAGTTTGTCTGGAATGCGCGTAAGCCCCGGATAGCCCTTGCAACACTGAAACGACCTAAGACAGAAGGGGGTCTAGGGCTCCCTGACGTTAGGCGATATTACAGGGCGCCGGTTCTCCAGCGACTGCTCAATTGGCGTTTTAATTCCCACTCAAAGCTTTGGGTTTCCTTGGAGAAACGCCTCGCAGGTAGGAACCTTTCGTACGCTCCATGGTTGCCCCGGGAGTATAGAGGACTGTCTGAAACGACTTCCCCGCTGACGATCCATGCGCTCTCGGTCTGGGATAGGGTTAATGCTCTGCTAAAACTGGCCCCCCCTATGTCCCCCCTGGCACCGCTGGGCGGCTTTCTCTGGTTCCCCCCGGGGGAACAGACGGCCTTTTTTGGGTCGTGGGTGGACGATGGTGGCGCCAGTTGCGGCAAGCTCATGAAGGACGGTAAACTTATGGAATATGAGGCCCTTCCTGTGGGGCGACAGGGCCCTCGAATGAATTATTGGCGCTACAGGCAACTTCACCACTTCTTTATGAAGCATGGTCATACGATTAGGAACCCCTCCTCCCTCACCCCGTTTGAATGCTTTTTTGTTAGTGATGACCCTGTCCCTCACCTAGTTTCAGAACTATACCGCTTGCTGGGTTCCGCTGCCCCTCTGTCCACACCCGCCTACATACGGAGATGGGAGAGAGATCTTGATCAGGTCTTTACGGACGATCAATTGACCCACCTGTACCACCTTATTCACACTTCCTCCATGGATTCCAAAACCCAGGAGACTAATTTTAAAATTCTGTCCCGCTGGTACCGTGTACCCGCGGACATGGCTTGTATTTACCCCGCTGAGTCGGGGCTGTGTTGGCGTGGTTGTGGACACAGGGGTACGCTACTTCATATATGGTGGGACTGCCCCTTAATAAAGCCCTTCTGGGCAGACGTAAAGGACCAGATATTGATGATCACAGGAGTTGATATCCCCCTCTCTCCGGTGCACTTTCTCCTCCACGTCCCGACTATACCTCTTGGTCAATATAAGAAGAGTGTACTGCCACATCTACTTAATGCGGCCAAGAGACTGCTTCCGATTTACTGGAGACGGACTACGGTTCCTAGTCGTGAGGAGTGGACCCGAAAGGACCAGATATTGATGATCACAGGAGTTGATATCCCCCTCTCTCCGGTGCACTTTCTCCTCCACGTCCCGACTATACCTCTTGGTCAATATAAGAAGAGTGTACTGCCACATCTACTTAATGCGGCCAAGAGACTGCTTCCGATTTACTGGAGACGGACTACGGTTCCTAGTCGTGAGGAGTGGACCCGGGGGGTGAGTGCGATCGGAGAGGCGGAGGATTGGGTGGCGACCTGTCGTAATCGCCGTGAACAATACTTAGCAACATGGGCATCTTGGACTGATTATGTCTCAGACCCTAAATTTGTTCCCTCTAGTTTAGATGTTGCTCTGCTGGAATTGGCGGAGCCTTCCCTTAAAGCTCGTAGGTTGCAGGCTCTCGACAGGTGAGGAGTTGGCCCTCTTGGTGGTTCATGGCTGAGGTGACAGGATGGTGCTGGTACTTCGGACTGGAGAGATGCGCCCGACGTGGAGGTGGACTCTTTTTCCGTTGGCTTAGAGGTACGCACCGCTCTCCTTCTCTTCCTCCCTCTATCCCCCCCTTTATCTCTCCCCCACTCTCTCTATCTTCCGTTTCTGAATGCACTATCCTGCGATCTTTCCACCCCCTTCCCCCCCCCCCCTTTTTTTTTTTTTTTTTTGGAGTTTTTACCCCCCTCCTCTTCCTTTTACTTTTATATGATTTATTGCTGATGGGATTTATTTGTTGGTGTGTAGTGGGTGTTATGGGGAGCTACTCGGAGCACATAGCTGGACCACTGTTGGTCCCGTAACCTGACATGGGGACGTCGTGTGGTCACTCGCCCTTGGTCCCTCTGGCTCGCGGGGGGTGGTGGGTGGTAGTTGGAGGCCTTGGTGCCCCCCCCCTCCGCCCTGACCGTGGGTTATGGGTCCGGGCTCGGGCTCTGATGTTTCCATTTTGGTATTTAGTATTTATTTATTTTTTTTATTTTTCCCTTTTAAAGCTCCCCTTCCATGATGCCTGCCCCCGTCTCTTCTGAGGCTGCCACCCATCTAACTATCTTGCTACCCCATTGCTTTGAGGATCGCTGTAGCTGCTGGGGCCTCCTTAGATGGTTGGTGGCTGTAGCGACCCCTTGAGTTATAACCGCATGTGTTATTGTTTAGACACACGTGTTCAACGCGATCTGTTTAAGATTTGATTATGACTGTTGGCAGCCCTGTGAGGCTTTCGTTTAAGTATGCAGAATCCTGTTGGACATGCTTGTCCTTTGTTTGTATGATTTTCTCCTTTATTTGGTTTAATAAATACTGATTACACAAAAAAAAATGGCAACTTTAAAAGGAAACTGTCTAGTGGGGTCAAGAGTGAAGTGAGTGTAGAGTGTATTCACCTCTCTAGAATTACTGATTCACTAGGTGAATACAGTTATGTTTGCAAGAGCATTAGATATTGATAAATTGAATTGTTACCAGTGAATGTATGTGTCTATTTGTTACGGTACTCATAGGATCCCTGCCAGGTATTTCAGGATACCTCCAGTACTTGCAGTACTCAGAGGATCCATGCTGGTTCCTACAGGATTTCCAAGATTCCTAGGATCTCCATGTCCTCCAGGGCTTCCAGAGCTTATAGTAATGACGCTGGGTGTGTCTGCTAACCAGGAAAGGTATTTAGGTACCAGCCTTTGCAGTGGCTGGTGCTCTGTCAGCTACAAAAGGCAGACGGAGCAAATGGGTCTCTGAAAGGCCAGCCATAGACAGAGAAACATGTACTCGATTCTCCTATCAACACAGGAATCACTCCTGCCGAGTCATTGTCTTCTCCTGGCGGGGAATCCATCCCTGATGGGAGAAGACAGTAATTATTGCTAAATGCCCCTTGCAATAATCACATGTAAAATCCATCAGGCTTGTTGTACCCAAGTTGATCAATCAATCAACTTAGAAAAAGGGAGGTTGTCACCATCTAGTGGCCGCATCCCTAGAATATAGAACAAAAAATTGTTCCCCCTTGGATGGGACTTTAAGGGCCACAAACACTGGATTTTGTTAGGAAAAGATAATTTATTGTTACATAAAATAGTGGATCAAACACAATGATCAAATATTAATAACATGAACCATGAACATGGTGTACATGTGACAAACAAGGCAAACAAAAGTGAATACAACAATACATATACAGCTACAATGGCACTGTTACTCTCCAATGAGTTGTGATCCCTGGTACCCGACACATTTCCGGTTTAGCACCTTCGTCAGGGGTAAGAAGCAGGGGTGAGTATGGTCACAGTATGTTTAGCTCAATTAGAGTGGTTCCATGTGGAAAGACAGATGAGCCAACTGTTAAAATAGGAACACCAACCCAGGATCAATGTGGACTTGGGATCATAAGTTCCGAACCTGTTTGAGACAGGTGGGCAGGCGACAGCCAAATTTCAATGGAACACCATGAACAATATGTGCTCAGCAAGCAATGAGGGTGGGAGCTAACCAGGGCCTTAAATGAGACTCCAATTTCAAAGGGTAGTTTCGGATAACCGTCGTATGTCCAAATGTATGTATATACACGTGTGTGCGTTTGAATGGTGTCTTTCCTCTTTATAGTGCCCAATCAATCAACTTAGGTACATTCAGCCTGTCCACACATGGTTCGAATCTCTGAGGCCGCGTACACATGATCAAATTTATCTGCTGAAACCGGTCTGACGGGCCTTTTCAGCAGACAAATCCGATCGTTTGTCCGCTACAAACCTGTCTGTCGGATCTGTCCGCTGGTTAGTACACTAACCAGCGGACAGAACTGTCCGCGCATGCGTCGAATGGATTAGACGCATGTGCGAAAGCATTTTATTTCCGGGTTTGGTGACATGGCGGTGTCAACGTCACCGCCACGTCACCGCATTCCCTGGCCGAGGGGATTTTCATCCGATGGTGTGTACACACCGTCGGACGAAAATCCGGAGGAGACATGTCCGTTGGAAATGGTCCGTCGGACATGTTTCAGCGGACATGTCCCTCCGTGTGTACGTGGCCTAAGAGTTTCTGCTGAACCTGGACGAGATTTGAACTGTCTATGGCCAGCTTAAGAGTCAAATAGCTTCAGTTGCCTGACAGTTGCCTGTTGACCAGGATTGATGTGATTACCCTCATGTTTTGCCAGCCTAGCCTCTGCTTGGATCTGACTACGCTCTTGCTTTCTGCCTGCCTAGGCCCTTTCTTTGACCTGACTGCTCTCTGGCCTATAGAGCTGTTAACCATTGCTGCACCATCCTCTTTTTTTTATTTTTAGCCACCCCCTGGTGAGGCAATCCTGAAGGCCGTGGGACCATTAAGTGTTCTAGGCCCATCTATCTCCACCATAAGAAGCTCTGGTGAAGATCCACTTCCACTTGGATTTCACGCCTTGTTTGACCCCAGTGGGCACCGTAATCTCGTAGAATTGCAAGAAAAATGAAGGATCTCAGTAACTAAAGTACACATTACACGCAGCGTAGTTCAATCCCACAAGCCTTGCTTGGAAACCTGCATTAAATTACTGGGAATTGGGTTGTACTTTTTAATGCAGGTATTCTAAAAGTTAAAAAAAGCCATTAAATACAGCAAACTTATTTTAATGTATGTTTACTGGTAAATTTTATCTTATTTGGAGTTCTTTTTAGGGAAAGATTTAGACTAGTTTTTATAGGTTTAAGAAGGCCTTTGGTCATTTTCTTTTTATGTAGAACACAATTTATTTTATTTTTGCTCTAAATTAATTTATGCAGGCAGTTTTTCTGTGTTTATCTCTGCAAGTAACATATTCCTATTAGGAGCAATCATTTTTACGCTCAATCCATTTTAATGGACAGACTGTTGACGTTTCCCGTGATTATATTTTCCAAGTAGAGCACAAATATAAGTCTCCACGGACTGATAAACTTTTACTGCTGTGTGTAAGTGTGGTAGGTCATGTTTTATTCAAGAGCTTTGGAAAGACCCTCTGATCACTGCTCAGAGTTGAAAAACAGTATAGTATACTATAGCAGATTGCTAAAGTGTGATCACTTTCAGAGTTTTAACTGCCCCCTGCACAGCCCAGTGCTCCAGTGAGTGGTGGAGGGGTAAAGCAGAGAGCTAGTGCCTGACAGTCACCAGTTCTCTGCAGCTTGAAGTCCAAGAGCTGAGCGATCAGCAGGGTTTGATCACTCAGCTCTTGGTCTTATGCCGCGTACACACGGTCGTTTTTTGCGATGAAAAAAAAACGACGTTTTCTGTGAAGTAAAAAACGACGTTTTTGAAACGTCACTTTTCAAAGACAATTTTGCATACACACCATCGTTTTTTCACAAAAAGCGAGGTTACGTTCACCACTCTTTTCCATTGAAGCTCGCTTCATAACTAGCTTCTGGGCATGCGCGGGTTGAAAAACGTCGTTTTGAACGACGTTTTTGCTACACACGGTGACTTTTTGTGAAACAAAAAACGACGTTTTGAAAAACGACACAAAAAATTCAAACATGTTGGAATTTTTTTTTGGTCGTTTTTTTGAAGACAAAAAACGACGTTTTGCCCACACACGATCAATTTAAATGACGTTTTAAAAAACGTCGTTTTTTTTTCATCGCAAAAAACGACCGTGTGTACGCAGCATTAGGGCCGAGGGGGGACTAATGCAACATCAGATCGATGAGGTGAGTATAATTAGTTTTTGAAATTAATCCCAAGCTTCTATTTTAACCATATGCACCCAAAATATAGCTTACTGTAACTGTAGTTTTTTGCTAAGTAATATATCTTTGATTTTCAATGATGTGGCAGCGATTATTCTGCTTCTCTGCTGCGCATGGAGCCAGTTTTTTGATGAACTAAAGAGATTCGAACGTTTTCATTTTTTTATCTTTTTTCTTTAAATTTTAAATGGTTGGCTGCTAAGGGTAAGCTTGGTGACCCTGAGGCCTTACTCTAACTGAAATAGAGCACTAGTACAATCTCTGATTCCATGAAAGTACCTCATACTCATTTCAGTGACTTTTATTAAAGGGATTGTAAAGGAAAACATTTTTTTCCCTAAATAGCTTTCTTTACCGTAGTGTAGTCCTACTTCACTTACCTCATTCTTCAATTTTGCTTTTAAATGTTCTTATTTCTTCTGAGAAATCCCCACTTCCTGTTCTTCTGTCTGTAACTACACACCGTTATGCGAGGCTTTCTCCCTGGTGTGGATAAAGCCTCTTGAGGGGAGAGGGGGCGGGCACGCAAGTCAGGACACTCTCTACAGGTAGAGAAAGGAGCTGTGTGCTAGTGGGCATCCTGACACTCCTGCTCACCCCCTCAAGAGGCTTTCTCCACACCAGGAAGAAAGTCTTGCATTATGGTGTGTAGTTACAGACAGAAGAACAGGAAGTGAGGATTTCTCCGAAGAAATAAGGACATTTAAAAGCAAAATCGGAAGATGAGGTAAGTGAAGGAGGACTGCACTATGGTAAAGGAAGCTATTTAGGGGAAAAAATTCCTTTACAATCCCTTTAACTTTGAATAAAAAAAGTCAAACATAAGTCTTTGCAGTCGTACTTCTATAGCACTTAGCACATATAGTAGAAGTACAATATACATATACAATAATAGAGAAAGAATAAAAGACCATAAAACAAAACTGTTCTAGAAGATGGGGAATGTGCAGTTATGTAGGAACATCAAAACAATGCTTAGATCCAAAACTTTCTATCATGCTAGTGGTGGTATCACAGAACTAGAGATGAGGTTCGGAGGTTCGGTCAATGATGTCACAAGCATCCCTGCTCCTTTGTGTATGTGCAGCTGTGAGTGGGGATTCCCTGCCTGCAGCTCATTGGCCCAGCACTGACTACTCCCTTCAGGTTCACACCAAACCCCGAAGCCAAATCCAAGCTCATCCTTATTTTCAACCCATCCAAAACAAAATTCATAATATTTGTCCTAACTGAATCAACCTTCCAGTATTCAAAGAATATTAAAAAAAAACGTCAGCTTCAAAATAGAGAGAAGAAAGAGTAAAGGAAATTAAAAGAAAGAAAGAAAAGGGAAAAAAAAAGTTTTCTGGCCAGAAACCCATCCCATTTACCCCTTCAGTATTGGGCTTAAAGGGGTTGTAAAGGTACAATTTGTTTTCCTAAATAGCTTCCTTTACCTTAGTGCAGTCCTCCTTCACTTACCTCATCCTTCGTTTTTTTTTTTAAATGTCCCTATTTCTTCTGAGAAATCCTCACTTCCTGTTCTTCTGTCTGTAACTCCACACAGTAATGCAGGCTTTCTCCCTGGTGTGGAGTGTCGTGCTCGACCCCTCTCTTGGACTACATGAGAGTCAGGACGCCCACTAACACACAGCTCCTTTCTCTATCTGCAACGTAGAGAGCGACCTGACTCTCCTGTAGTCCAAGGGAGGGGGCGAGCACGACACTCCACACCAGGGAGAAACCCTTGCATTACTGTGTGGAGTTACAAACAGAAGAACAGGAAGTGAGGATTTCTCAGAAGAAATAAGGACATTTAAATCCAAAAAAAAATTCCATCATGCTTGAATTTTTTGTGTCGTTTTTCAAAACATTGTTTTTTGTGTCATAAAAAGTGATGGTGTGTGGGCAAAACGATGTTGAAAACAACGTTTTTAAACCCGCGCATGCTCAGAAGCAAGTTATGAGACGGAGCTTCAATGGAAAAGAGTGCCGTCGAACGTGGTGTACGTAACCACGCTTAGCTAGAGCTTTGTAGAAAAACGATGGTGTGTACGCAACGTCGTTTTTGAAAATGAAGTTTGAAAAACTTCGTTTTTTTTTCATGAGATAAAACTTCGTTTTTTTTTTATTGCAAAAAGTGATCGTGTGTACGCGGCATAAGAGGTTAATATGCATTTTATAAAAAGGCTATTTGATTCTATATGCACAGATCCCCCACTTCTTGTATTACCCTCTAACCATCAGATAAGATTTTTTTTAAAGAGAGGGAAAGTGCCGCTGCTTTGGGATAAAATAATAAATCCCTAAGATCTTATGAAATGGTAATAGACACAAATAGCCCAATTCACTTGTATAAAATTGAGAAATAAGTTGATAATTTTAAAATTGGTGAAAAAATTCAGTTTTCAAAATAAAAAAAACATCAATGTGAACATTGTATCCAAAGTGCTGTGAAGGTAGCTTCAAATCGCGTGTAAGTACAAAAATGTGCAAACCAAAAAATAAGTGAATTAATGGTGTTATTATATATGATAAAAAATATAACAAAATACAAATATATATATATATATATATATATATATATATATATATATATATATATATATATATAAATATATATATGAGAGTCCAAGACTATATAAAACATCTACTGCCATAAAATGTCCTTAACATAATTAGCGCCAAAAAGTGACTTGTGCAAAATCTAATGCCGCGTACACACCATCACTTTATGCGATGGAAAAAAAACGACATTTTCTGTGAAGTAAAAAACAACGTTTTTGAAACTTCAATTTTCAAAAACGATGTTGCCTACACACCAACGTTTTTTCACAATGCTCTAGCAAAGCGAGGTTACGTTCACCACTCTTTTCCATTGAAGCTCGCTTCATAACTAGCTTCTGGGCATGCGCGGGTTGAAAACGTCGTTTTAAACAAAGTTTTTTGCTACACACTGTGATTTTTTGTGAAACAAAAAACGACGTTTTGAAAAACGACACAAAAAATTGAAGCATGCTTCATTTTTTTTTGGTCGTTTTTTACAAGACATAAAACAACGTTTTCCCCCACACATGGTCATTTAAATTGTCATTTTTAAAAATTTCGTTTTTTTCCATCACATAAAGTGATCGTGTGTACGCGGCATTAGTGATAACAGTCTATCGTGATTCCTGTGCAGGATAAAGGGGACTTTTCCGTGCTCCCCTCTTGTATATGCACTCACCAGAAAGCCTTAGCCTTGCAGGGGTGAAAGGCATAAAATATATCCTCACTTCTGATGTTTCACCTCTCGAAAAGTCCTCCTCCTCTGTGGCGTTGTTGGAGTTTCGTCACTAGACGTCATCTGAGGCGTTATGTTCAGATAAGACAGTTACTGGAGTCAGGCTGCACATGCTCAGTTTGGTGTGTTTTGGCCTGTTCTGGCTCTCCAGGGGTTGCTTGTCACGAGGCTTGGGAAAACAGTAAACGTGACTTTCCCGGGCTTTCCTTGAACACCTGGTGTTCACGAGGCCTGCACGTGATTTTCCCGAGCTTTTAGGGTTCTCTGGGCTCAGTACCAGTTTTAGCCAGTTAGGTCCAGTGCTAGTTAGGGCTATAAAAAGAGAGGGTTCCGTGCAGCTGATCAAGTCGCCTCAGAGAACAGGATTGTGGTGTCCCCCCCCCCCCCCTCCCTTGTTTGTTAATTTTTGTCGCGGCTGCAATTAGGTGGTAATATCACCTTTGAAAAAAAAAAAAATGCTTAATAAAAAGTATATATATGTTTGAAGGTAGACAAAATTTGTTATAAATTCATCTATTTATTTTGGGTTATTTTGAAATCTGAATTTTATACAGCCAGAGCCGTAGTGGCTGGGTTTGTTTTAAGTGTTAATAAATTAATTTATGATTTTAATTGTCTTTAAACCAATAATAAAGCAGCTGCGGCCTATTCATTCCATGCCAAGTGTCAGTGTGTTATTAATTTTAAGTTATTTATGATTGTTAAGGGGTCCTGCCTGCTGTCCCATAAAATGGTGGTCATTGCAATACTTTTTATCACACCATATTTGCACAGCGGTCTTAGAAGTGCACTTTTTTTGCGCCCGCTCGTGGAATGGCGTCAAACCTTTACCCTTAAAAATCTCTATAGGCGACGTTTAAAAAATTCTATAGGTTGCAACTTTTGAGTTACAGAGGTAGTCTAGGGCTAGAATTATTGCTCTCGCTCTAACGATTGTGGCGATACCTCACATGTGTGGTTTGAATACCGTTTTCATATGCGGGCACTACTCACGTATGTGTTCACTTCTGCACGCGAGCTCGACGGGACGGGGCGTTTTTAAAAAAATATGTTTTTTTTTGTTTTCTTATTTATTTTACATGATTTTATTTATTTTTACACTGTTTTTTAATTTTTTATAATGGGTCACTTTTATTCCTATTACAAGGAATGTAAACATCCCTTGTAATAGAAACACGCATGACAGGTCCTCTTAAATATGAGTTCTAGGGTCAAAAAGACCTCAAATCTTATATTTTGACTAAAATGCAAAAAATAAATAAACTGTCATTTGAAAAAATGACAACAAAAAAATGTGCCTTTAAGGCCGCGTACACATGATCAGACATTTCCGATGAAACAGGTCCGATGGACCGTTTTCATCGGACATGTCTGAAGTGGTCTGTTGGTCTGATGTGCGTACACACCATCGGATCAATATCCCCTCGAACCAGAACGCGGTGATGTAGAACACACCGACGTGCTGAAAAAAGGAAGTTCAATGCTTCCAAGCATGCGTCGAATCAATTCGACTCATGCGCGGGATTTTGGTCCGATGGTTGGGCGTACTAACCATCGAACCTGTCCGACGGACAGGTTTCCAGCGGACAAGTTTCTAAGCATGTTTAGAAACTTTTGTCCGCTGGAAAACTGTCCGATAGGCCGTACACACGATCGAACATGTCCGCAATTTTCAGCGGACATGTTCGATCGTGTGTACGCGGCCTAAGATGTACGGGCGGGAAGTGACATTTTGACGTTGCTTCCGCCCTGCTATGGTATGGAGATGGATGCTACCAACGTCTCCGGTAAGCGGCGGGAGAGCGGCAGGAGTGGGGGCCCCTCTCCCGCCGACGATTATGGTGATCTTGCAGCCAATCTGCCGCAGAGACCTCCATTATCATTTACAGGACCGCTCACTGAAAATATGGATATCTCAGTTGTGGCAGCAAAACCGAGATATCAATCTTTAAAGTGCCAACGTATTTATACATGAGCGGGTCTTAAAGTGGTTAAGTTGGGGAAAGTTCTTCATTCTCATTGCCAATTTTGTGTGACTAATTCCTATCCTATTAAAAATCAGGGAAGGTATATAGCTATTGTTTATGCATTATATCCAATAACAGAACCTGTTTCCATGACAACACAGCCGACGTCTACTGCAAAAAAAGTAGTGTCACACTGGCAGTGTATGTGCGTGTTTTTGGATTGGGTTGCTACAGCAGCTCTCTGTATTGTAGCTAAAATTTTGCGTACATTTCATAAAATAACCTTTTATTAAAGAAATTATTTGGCAGAACTGCAATATTTCACCATTAATTATCAAAGACATGCTACACTGGTCTGGGTGATGAGCGAAGACAAAATGACTGGCCTACACAACATATGCTGCTTATAGATACCATTGCTTAATATGATAGAAAGCCTGAATGGTTTATGGTGTACATCTATTCGAGACTGGACAATACATTCAGTGATATACAGGATATGTGACTCGGATGTCATTATTGACTGTTTCATTATTACATTCAAGTGGTCTCGTTGGAGAACATTTTATTATGGCTCTGTCTGATTCAGTGCCGTCAGTACACAATGCTTTTTATTAGGCTTATTCAATAAAGCAAAGAGCATTGTGTGACTGTACTATAACACCAAAAACCACCAGTTAGAAATAAACGACAAATTAGGTTCTATAATTTACTGCATATTGCTCTTTACTGTGATGAAAACAGATCATTGTTTTATAATATGGAGCTACAGAGATAGAAGAATATATCCACAATTTTTTTAACTTATTTTCTGCGCAATGGAAGAACAGCTGGCATGCAGTCCAGAACCTAATCCCCTTATATTGTGATGTCTGCCATGGGACTGGAGCTGACACCCCTTCATGTCGCCCAAATCATGGTAATAAAGAAAAAAATCTGATTGTTTGTGAAATAAAATGGTTGCGGCACTTGGCTTATGAAATTATAAAATGTAAATGTTAAACTTAAAAGGTAACTCCACTTTCGTGGGGAAAAAAAATAGCAAATAAAAAAAAAAATAATAATCGACAGTATAGTTTATACAGTTGCAACACAAGTCATATTGTAATTGAATATTATTTAAAAAAAAAATTAACCACTTTTCCTCTGAAAGAGTTACCCACCTTCATGACCAGGCCATTTTTTGTGATATGGCACTGTGTTACTAAACTGACAATTGCGTGATGTTATGTGATGCTGTACCAAAATAAAATGTATATCCTTTTTTCTCACAAATAGAGCTTTCTTTTGGTGGTATTTGATCACCTCTGTGGTTTTAATTTTTTGTGCTATAGACAAAAAAAGATCTGACAATTTTGAAAAAAAAAAACATTATTTTTTTTACTTGCTGCTATAAAACATATCCAATAAAAAAAATTGAAAATCAAATTTCTTCAATATGTATTCTGCTACATATTCTGGTAAAAAACAAAACAACAAAAAGAAAAACAATAAGCGTATATTGATGGGTTTGCACTAGGGCTGTGCAAATTAACTTTTAATTGATCGATTAATCTTGAATTTTTTTGATCGATTAAAATTCTTTTGATCGGTACTCACCTCTCCGTTGGCTTCTGGGCCTTCAAGGAGTTCTGTCGGAGATCCGGTAACATCACGAACACCGGCGGGACTTGCCGTGTCCATCTGAAGGGCTCCTTTGCTGTACCTTTATATCTGCATGGTGGCGGGACCTTACTATCTGCCACACGCAAGGGCTGTTACACTTCCCTCTATCAACCTGGGATTCTACAGCCATCCACTGGGAGTTGTGATAGTTCCCTTCACTGGACATCTACATGCCGACGGACTGATATTAACCCCTCCTCATCTGGATTCAGCAGTGGCATCGTTGTACACATTTTTATACCAGTATCATACTTAGCTACATGTTTTTATGACTGCTTTTGCTACCGTTTGGTATTACTCGCACCATTTTTACACTTTATGTAGCTACATCGATTTAATCTCCAGTGCAATATTTATTTTGTTACCTACTTGAAGACTATAAAAGTTTTAATACTATTCCCATCGAGCGCTGCCTTTGTGTGTTTTTTGTATCCTGCTATCCATTTTTCCAGTGGTTGCTAGCTGCACTGGGAATCAGCTAAAAGTAGTTGGATCTGTACGTGCGTTATAATTAACCACTTAAGACCCGGACCAATACGCTGGTAAATGACCCAAGGGGCCAGATTCATGAAAGGTTACGCTGGCGGATCGAGTGATCCGCCAGCGTAACAGTGGCTTTGAGCCGGCGTTTCTGTTTTCTGTAACCAGAAAACAAGAAACGCCGGGTTGAAGTTCCGATGCGAGCAGCGTAACTGAGTTTCGCCATCGCATCGTTACTTCAACTTAAAAATGGCGCCGGGGGCGTTCCCGCCGATTTACGCTCAAAAAATATGTTAATGAGCGGAAATCGGCAATTCACGATCGAAATCCGGCGCGACGCAGTGACGTTACGACGTTTCCGGACGGGATACGCGGCGCATAGATATACCTACATGGGGCTGGAGTATCCTATGTTAGGTATAGGCGTCGTCATCGCGTCGGGAAAAAAAAAAAAAACGTCGCTTGCGTAAAACGGTCATGAATGGGAATGTGACGTCATTGACGTTCATTCACAGATTTTGGAGCATGCGCACGGGGATGTTTTGACACTCGACGCATGCGCAGTACGTCGGCGGCGGGATCGCGCGTAGTTACCATACTACACGCCCCGTACCCGCGACATTTGAATTCCGCCGGCTCATTTGCGATGCGCTGCCGCAACTTTAGGAGCAAGTGCTTCGTGAATGACAGCACTTGCTCCTAAAAATTCGGCAGCGCAACGCAAATCAGAAGCGTTACTCCAGAGCAAAGATGCTCTGGAATACGTGAATCTGGCCCAAGGTGTTTTTGCGATTCGGCACTGCGTCGCTTTAACAGACAATTGCGCGGTCGTGCGACGTGGCTCCCAAACAAAATTTGCGTCCTTTTCTTCCCACAAATAGAGCTTTCTTTTGGTGGTATTTGATCACCTCTGCGATTTTTATTTTTTGCGCTATATACAAAAATAGAGCGACATTTTTGAAAAAAAAACACAATTTTTTACTTTTTGTTAAAAAAAAATCAAATAAACTAAATTTTAGTCAAACATTTAGGCCAAAATTTATTTAGCCACATGTCTTTAGTAAAAAAAAAAAATCGCAATAAAAAAAAATAGCTACCTAGCGGGAACAGCGACACTAATACAGCGATCAGAAAAATGATCGCTTAGTGACGCTGGCAATAGGGAGTGAAAGGGTTAACTAGGGCGGTGATCAGGGGGTTAAAACTTTATTAGGGGGGGTGGGGGGGCTATCCTGAACCTAACACTAACTGTTTTTTACAGTGCCTGTCACACTGACACTAAATGCAGTGATTAAATCACTGCATTCAGTAACACTGTGACAGGGGGGTGGGGGGGGCGATCACAAGGGGTTAATATGCCTATGTGAGTGTGTGTCAGTGTTGTGTTGGTGCACACTTACTTGGCATGTCTTCTCTCATCAGCAGCGCTGGGAAACAGCGCTGCGATGAGAGAATACATCATTTCCTCCTTCCTGTGTAAACACAGGAGGAGGAAGTGACAGGCTGGGAGCGCGCTCCCATTGGCTGGGAGCGATCGCGGGGGGGGCGGAAAACACGGACATCCGCCCGCAGATCCCGGATCGCTCCCAGAGGTAGGGAGACCCCCGCACGCCGCGGAGGGGGTCCCGATGGGACCCCCGAACCGCACTCAGGCGGGGACGTAAATTTACGCCCTTGTGCCTGTACGAGCCATGTTGTGGCCGTATATGTGCGTGCGGGGGTCTTTAAGTGGTTAATCGAAATTAGTCGATTAATCGATTAAAAAAAAAAAAAAACGATTAATCGAACACAAAAATTTTGATCAGTAACAACCCTAGTTTGCACGAAAGCATCTACAAACTATGGTATATTTATTTATATTTTACTAGTAATTGTGGCGATCCGCGACTATAGCCGGACTACGATATAGCGGCAGAAAATAAGGCACTAACTGACACTTTTTGGGGAACAGTGACACCAATACAGTAAACAGTGATAAAAAAAAAAACACGGTTCTAATGACACTGGCTGGGAAGGGGCTATCAGGGGTGATCAATAGGTTAACGGTGTGCCTAGCAGGGACGTGCAGACAGGGGAGGCAAGTGAGGCAAGTGAGGCAGAGGGTGCTGTGTAATGTAAAAAGGTCCAGAGGTGCAAGGTGCTGTGTAATGTGAAGAGGTCCAGAGGTGCAGGGTGCTGTGTAATGTAAAGGGGCCAGAGGTGCGGTACTATGTAATGTAGAGGGGTCCAGAGTGCTGTGTAATGTAAAGGGGTCCAGAGGTGCAGGGTGCTGTGTAATGTAAAGGGGCCAGAGGTGCGGTACTATGTAATGTAGAGGGGTCCAGAGAGCTGTGTAATGTAAAGGGGTCCAGAGGTGCAGGGTGCTGTGTAATGTAAAGGGGCTCAGAGGTGAAGGGCGCTGTGTAATGTAAAGAGGTCCAGAGGTGCAGGGTGCTGTGTAATGTAAAGGGGCCCAGAGGTGCAAGGTGCTGTGTAATGTAAAGGGCCCAGAGGTGCGGTACTATGTAATGTAGAGGGGTCCAGAGTGCTGTGAAATGTAAAGGGGTCCAGAGGTGAAAGGTGCTGTGTAATGTAAAGGGTTCCAGAGGTGCAGGGTGCTGTGTAATGTAAAGGGGCTCAGAGGTGCAGGGTGCTGTGTAATGTAAAGAGGTCCAGAGGTGCAGGGTGCTGTGTAATGTAAAGGGGCCCAGAGGTGCAGGGTGCTGTATAATGTAAAGGGGCCCAGAGGTGCAGGGTGCTGTGTAATGTAAAGGGACCCAGAGGTGCAGGGTGCTGTGTAATGTAAAGGGGCCCAGAGGTGCAGGGTGCTGTGTAATGTAAAGGGGCCCAGAGGTGCAGGGTGCTGTGTAATGTAAAGGGGCCCAGAGGTGCAGGGTGCTGTGTAATGTAAAGGGGCCCAGAGGTGCAGGGTGCTGTGTAATGTAAAGAGGTCCAGAGGTGCAGGGTGCTGTGTAATGTAAAGGGGCCTAGAGGTGCAAGGTGCTGTGTAATGTAAAGAGGTGCAGGGTGCTGTGTAATGTAAAGGGGCCCAGAGGTGCAGGGTGCTGTGTAATGTAAAGGGGCCCAGAGGTGCAAGGTGCTGTGTAATGTAAGGGGTCCAGAGGTACAAGGTGCTGGAATCCCACATCCCATTATTAACCGCCACCACGGTTAATAACAAACAAATTAAGAAACTTTTGTCCCCCTCTCTCGCTTGACAAGCACATAAAATGACAGTGACAGTGGAAGGGGGGAGGATGGTGAGCTTACCAAGGTGCTGTCAATCTCCAACTGTCACTACATGATCCTACAGATCTTTAAATGCCCCCGAGCATGCAGACAGGAACCTGACTTTTGCTAGAGGGGTGTTGAAGTGGAACTATATATACAGTATAATCCGGTCTGTTAGCATATTTTCCTGAGCTCTCTCCCTCTGTATTTATTAACTGGTAGTTCTGCCAGTAAATCCTTTTAAACAGATCAAGCTGCACAGAAAATATAGCAGATAGGATAGCACCCTGGGAAAAAACATTTATCTCTGACAGGGTGCTTACAATGGTCAGCTTTTATTCATATACAGTAAAACCTTGGATTACGTGCATAATTCGTTCCGGAAACATGCTTGTAATCCAAAGCACTTGTGTAGCAAAGCAAATTTTCCCATAAGAAGTAATGGAAAGTCAAATGATTTATTCCACAATCATTTATTCATAAATCCTTCATTTATAAGTCCTATTTTAGCAATGTGTTAAGTTATGTATATTGCTACACTTATAGGCGCCTCTCTTCTCTTTTATACTCAGTTGTGACATGACATTACTCTTATATCAAGACATTGCCTGTATATCAAGTCAAAATGTATTAAAAAATCTTGCTTGTCTTGCAAAATGCTTGCAAAACAAGGTTTTACTGTAGTGGAAAACTCAGATCCTAATGAGAAGTAAAAACCAGTAACTGCTTAAAGCGGTTGTAAACCGATGCACGTTTTTTTTTTTTTTTTAACTTACCGGCAATGCAAAGGCATAATGTGCTAGTATGCACTAGCAAATTATGTAAAACTTACCTGGAAACAAAGCCTTCCAGCGCCGCAATATCATCACTGGCGACAGCTTCCGTCTTCACCCATCTTGCTTCCAGGTTCGTGGACTCCGGCTGTGAGAGTGGCTGGAGGCGTGATGACATCACTCCCGCGCATGAACTTGGGAGCCGCCGGTTACAGCACAGGGCGCGGAAGACACAGTGATGTCACTGGCTGCATGCACAGTAAATTTCTCCTAAACGGTGCAGGTTTAGGAGATATATACACTACCTATAGATAAGCCTGATTATAGATGGAAGTTTACTTCCTCTTTAGGAGGTATTAGCTGAAGTTAGGATTTAAAGACTAAGGCCTGGATTCACAGAGAGTGAGCGCACATTTATGCCGGCGTAGCGCACACACATACGCTACGCCGGCGCAGCGCAGGGGGGGCATGCACGGTATTCAGCAAGCTATTTCTCACCAAGACACGCCAGCGTAGCGTATTTTCGAAGGCGCAGGCCATTGTAAGTGGAAGTGGGAGTGACCCCATGCAAATGATGGTCTGAGTATTGTGCAGTGTTTTACGCCTGGCGTATCACGAACGCGCATGCCCCATGACGTGGATGCATGAAACTGCACCCTTATGCGCATGCTCTCAACGACGCCAGCAAAACTGCCTAAGCTACGCCGGATCACTACGTACCCTGTGAACGTAATGTACGCACAATACGCCAGCCTGTGTTCTCTGGGGCAGACCTTTGCATGTCTATTGCTGGGTTGCGCCTCATCTATGGGGAATAACTTTAGGCCGGACGTACAACTTATGCAAACATCTCATAGATGCGTCGGGCACACGTACGTTCGTGAATCGCCGTATTTCCCTCATTTGCATATTTGAATGCCTAATCAATGGGAGAAGCAACATACGTCCAAACCATATTTGCGCCCACACTACGCCGGCGTAAGCAAGATATGTCAGGGTAGGATGGCCTGTTTTTGGACGTATGTTGGTTTTTGACTCTGGCGCACACATTTGCACTACGCCGGCGTAAAGTGATTTACGTTGGCGTAAGTGTTTTGTGAATCCGGGCCTAAGTCTGGAAATTACAAAAGAAAAACTACCTGTGTAATGGTGCCCACTTTCACTGCAAAAGGCCATAGCCGCACAATGATGTCATCAAGGACAATACAGGACTAGTAGCTGCTGCCTTTGTAGCTCAATCGGGAATAGCTGGGCGGGTCGTAAAAATGCAACTCAGCCACGTGTTTTTATTGCCTCTGAACTGCAAGTGTAAGCGAGGTCTACGGAGATGCGAAAGCCCTTGACCCCTGTATAAACAAGCTCCTACTGTATGTAGTGCACCCCCTAAGGAAATGCAAGTGTAACGGGATCCCCCACACTGCACAGCCAGGCACACCACATCTTCACAGCACACATGAGTCAGAAGAACAGTCCAGTGCTTTGTTTTTATGTTTTATTGAGGGGAATAAACTTGGATAGTGATGGGGTATTATGGAATGACCACTTGATCTAAGCTGTAAAACTTTTCAGAGATACAACTATGTACAGTCCATGCACACATACATACACATCTCTTCCTCCTGCTCACAGCTTAATTGCAGAACTACAACATAAAAAAAGAATGAGACTCAGGGAATGGGTTGTGAAATTCTGTCCCTGCAACTAGAATGTGCAGCTAATATTTTTTATGATATACATATTATATACATTTCCCCTGCCAAAAAACGTTGGCACTAGAGTTTTTCTGGACCTGGGCGGATAATGCCCTTTGTAAATCTGCCCCTACACTTCTGTTGGGTGATTTTAATGTGTGGTTAGACAAACCAGATTTAGCTGAAACTTGTCTTTTCCGTCAAAGAGGTGATGAGCTGGACCTATCCATCCTGAAGACGGAACCTACTCATATGTTGGGACATACTCTGGATGTAATACTTTCCAGGGATATAGCTATATCCCTGCGGAATGTGGCCCCCTACCCTTGGTCTGATCATGCAATTTTATTGTTTGATATAGATCTTCCAGGTGGGGGCGATAATGAAGGTGCTCAGCATAAAGATGCTACCTTCCGAAGTTTTAAAGACTTCCCCCAAGAGCTATTTAATCAACACTTAGCAACAGAGTTAGCCCATAACTTAGAAGTTAAAACAAAAACAGATGAGTTTTTGCAGATGCTGCATTATGGTATAATAGCAGCCCTGGATAAAGTAGCTCCAGTACAGTCCCGAAAAGCAAAAAAAGGTAGAAAACTGGGCTCAGCAGACTGGTTTTCTCCTGATCTGGCTGACTTAAGGAAAAAGGGACAAGCCCTGGAAAGAACGTGGCGGAAAAACCAGTCCAAACCTAACCTCCTAAAATGGAGAATCTTTATGCACGGTTATAATTGTACGTGCAAAAAGATCTTATATATCATCCAGGATTGAGGCTGCAGGCAATAACTCTCAGGAGTTGTTTAGGATAGTGAGGAATTTTGCCAGTCCACAGGCAGCCCAGCTGGAGGTGAAGGCTTCTAAAGAGAAAGCCCAAGAGTTTGCAGACTTTTTTGTGAATAGAATAATTAAAATATATAAGGGCCTTGAAGGCCAGGTGAGTGCCGAACTGGAGGTGACTAGGTCACCCTTGTCGGCGGTAAGGATACCTGAAACTCTGGTTTCAGAATTTGATTTTAGGACAGTTTCAGCCATAGAAGTCTTGGATTTAATTGCTAAATCTTAGGCCTCTTACACACTATCAGTTTTCCTTCAGGTTTTTCTCTTCAGGTTTACCAAAACCATGTAGTGCAAGGGCCTGCCTGATTGCATACAAATTGAGACTCTTGAGGTTAGACCTCATATTAGATGGATTTGGTAAACCTGAAGAGAAAAACCTGAAGAAAAACTGATAGTGTGTAAGAGGCCTAAGGCTTCAGCACCTCCCTCCGATCCGTGTCCGGGCCAGGTGTTTAAAGAAGCCTGTGTTATTTTAGCCCCAGTTTTAACTGATCTTATCAATTGCTCTGTAGTGGATGGTACCGTCCCTAGATTTTTTAAACAGGCAATTGTTACTCCTATTTTAAAAAAAAGTGGTACCGATCCCTCTGACCCAGAGAAGTCCAGGCCTATTACAGGGCTATCCTTTCCAGCCAAGATAACAGAGAAGGTAGTCTGTGGTCAGCTGCAGCTTTTCATGGAGGAGGGCAATCTGTTCGACAAATGGCAGTCCGGTTTCCGACCCAAACATGGGACGAAGACGGCGTTGCTGGATGTCATGGACCATCTACTCCTCATTCTCTTGGATTTGTCAGCCGCATTCGACACAGTAAATCACCAGATTTTGCTGACACGGCTTCAGGAGGTGGCAAAAGTGAGTGACCAGGCCCTGAAATGGTTTAAGTCATTCTTAGAGGAGAGGGAGTATAGGGTGAAACTGGGGGACTTCTACTCGGAGCCTATCAAGGTGACCTGTGGGGTCCCCCCATTTAACATCTGTCTTCGCCCTCTGCTGGCGGTGATCGCAAATCTGGGACTTCGATTTCAGTCCTATGCGGATGACACCCAGTTGTTCTCCAGAATCTCGACCAATGAGCCAGAGGCGGAGGCCAAGTTGGTTGCAGGTTTAGAGATCATAAAAAGCTGGATGGCAGCTAATTACCTGCAGCTAAACCGGGCCCAAACTGAGGTTCTAAGATCAGGGAATATTCCTGAGGGACACTGGGTGTTATCGTGGCCCGATGAGGCTGGGGTGTGCCCCCGAACGGCTGACGCGGTGGGGACACTAGGGGTCCTGATTGACAGCAACTTGACGTTAATCCCCTATGTCGGTCAGGTTGTCAAGACCTGCCATTTTAAGATGCGGCTTCTTTACCGCATTTTGCCTTTTCTATCGGATCTGGAAAGGATTTCGGTGGCGCAACCTCAGAGGCCACTGACCCACCTCGAGACATCAGGCTGCCCTGCATTGGCTGCCAGTTGGTCAGAGGGTGCGTTTTAAAATTTTAACACTTGTTTTTAAAGCGTTTCACGGGCTAGGACCCGCCTATCTCTGTGCGAAATTGAATAGACATGTTACTGGCCGCTCCCTTAGATGGAGCTGCCAATTCCGCCTTAAACAGTGTTAAAGGGTGTTGGAGGAGAAGAAGATATTTTTATGGAGACAGAGGACTGTCCTCTAACACGTGTCATGCAATATGTCAAAAACTCTCCTTCTCCCGCAGACGCTTTGGTTCCCAATATACAGACTTAGGATTTCTTCATAATACGATGTTTTATTCTTATTCTTCAAGACAGGACAGCAAACAGTCAATGCTTACATATTTGGCAGCTGGTAAAACATGGCAGGATGGTACATCAGAATGTTTCAGAAGGAGGAAGATGGATGTTAAGATGGTGCAATCTGTGTCCTGGGAGAGCCCTTCAGCATGGTGGGGCCTCCTTCCTCCATCTCTCTGTAGGGTCGTGACCCCAGAGTTTCCTAGCTAGCTACGCACATCACATGTGTTCTTATACTGTTTAAACGCCATGCTCAGCACAATTTCTTTTTGGAATAGCTCCAAGAAAGGTGACAAGCCCCTGCCCCAAACGCAACACCCCCTTGTGTATATTAAGCAATACTTCTCCGCCCACCTTCTTGACGTAGAACTTCAAGAATAGATGTAGTCTATGACAGGTGTAGCATCCTTCAACTGACTTTGTCCTCAAGATACCTCAAAATAGCCATGTTTAAACCAAATGATTCAGAAACGTTTATCACATAAAATCTTATAAATTTAAAATCTAACAAACAGCCAAAGAGCTGAAAAAATGGGGGGGGGGGCGGGCTTTTTCTGTGCTCGGCCCAAGAGAATGGAATTTACTTCCCCTAAGTCTTAGACAGAGTCCAGACCTACCCACATTTAGGAGGGATCTTAAAACCTGCCTGTGGGCAGAGGCAGAATGATAGGAGGATTGAGGTTAGGGTCATTTTGGAGGTAAGTACTGCTGAATCTGTTTTATGGGGAATTGTGTGTTGTCTCTCCTTTGGTCTTATGTGATTTTTATGGTTTTATATTGTATCGTATTGGTTTTTTAGTTCTATATTGTTGTTATATTAGGTGATTTTAATCGTGGTACATATTGTATATTGTTACTATGTTAATTTATGCCTGTAACACCCGATCTCGTTGTGAATTGTTAAGGTCTGGAAGCGTTTCGATACCTTCGGGTGATTCTACGCTATACAAGCAATAAACAAACAATAAACAATAAACTCCCAGGACCAGTTGGCATTGTTTGGATGATTTAACAAAAAGGCTCAGCCAAATCAATAGCATAAGCCCTTTACAGGCAAGGACCACATGCCCCTTGTTGGTATAGCAAAGTCCTAGTGCCCAGCTGTCCTTCTCCTGTGGCTACTGATCCCAGCACCACCTCTTCAGGCACTGCCAGCCCACCTGGCTGCAGGTGTCTTTCTCTAGCCCTCCTGGCTAAGACTCCACAGACCTCCTAGACTGACTCTGCATCCACCCCACACTGCTATTCCAGTCTCAGGTGTGCCTCTCAGCCCTCTCTGACTGCATCTCTCACCAGCCCACCTGGCTGTCTTCCTCCCTGTAGATATGCCCGGCAGTGTTCTACTGTCCTCTACTTTCTCCCCATGCTTCTGGTCAGGACACCTCTGTGTGTCATGAAGAAGGTCCCTTCCGCACCAGAGCCCAGGCTTGAGGTCACCCCCTGCAAGACTAGGGGGCTACCCTCAAGGCCACCAAGAGCCTAACACTCCATCTCCAACTTCCACTGCCCCAGCTTGGCTAATCCTTTGTATTAAAGGGGTCTGCCCCCTGCCAACCCATGTGTTGGGGATTCATCAGGGCCCTCAGAATACTCCTCACCTCCACCATCATTCTTCTGGAAGTTTTAAGCAAGTGCCGGAAGTAGGGGGAGGTCTCTTGAGTGACTCAGAGGTCTCTGAGTCACTCAAACCCTGACCCAGAAAAGCACAGGCAAACAATTTACCTACGCACACACTAGAGCTTACTACAAGTACCTGCTAACACATTTGCAGTACAGGGTGCCACAATGCATGTACCAATCATCGGAAAACTTGTTTTTTTGAACTGGTGATTGCTCTGAATTAAATTTTGGTTGTGTGTGTTTAGATGCAAATATTGCCTAATAGTAAGGTGACCAGATTATTTAAATTAAATCCGGGGACATATTTTTTTTACTATTAATGGCGGCAATAAGCGACTCTCTGCCCATCGCCACCGCCTGCCTCACAGCCTGTCAAGTCTTACTCTCCGGGCCCCCGGCTTCTACTGGTTGGGGAGCGGAGAAAGATCACTGCACCAGGGAAGGCAAGGAGATAAACAGGCAGGCGGCTGGCCAGGACTTGAGCCAAGGCAGAAGAACATGCGAGCAGTGCTGAATGGGCATGCAACCAAAAATACACCCCCTATGCTAGTAGGAGCGGCTGAGTGGGGGGGGGGGTATAATATATATATTTTTTTATTAATTCTGCACTGACTGTTCTTGCCCCAGCCCCTGTTTAAATCCAATCTGGGGACAAAACTGGGGACAGACTTGGTCCGGGGACAGTGTTCTCAATCCAGGGACTGTCCCCTGAAACCGGGGATGTCTGGTCACCCTACCTAATAGGGTACATTTCAAGAAAAATATACACTTCTAATTCTGATGTATAAAAATGCAGAATTTCACTTCACAAATCTGTGACCTACAGCAAATTACTGATATGGTCATGGATTTCCTAATGTCGCTATATTTCATATTAAGGAATGCATTATCCCACATGATGGTTTAATAATGTATATAAATAGAGGCTGGTGTATCTGGACACAATAATAAAGTATTGTTAAGGAGCAAGGCCTGCTTATAAGAAATTACATGTCAACAAGCATTAGATCACTGTTTCAAATGATCTGTAAGGTACAGGCCGTATTAGGAGAGCAGTTTCTCAGAACAATGGCAGCCGCTCTACTGGAGCAAAGATGCCCCTTCCCAAATTTTTACCCTACCTATATGTGAATATTCTTTCTAGATATTTCATAAATTCTGTATAAAAAATGACACTTGTATAGATAAAATTAATCTTTTAAATAGCCTGACTGCATTAGAGGGCATACTGCACATAATATTGGTCGCATTGCCAATACGGTCGCACTTTCACAGCTTGTGTCAAGTCCTCTTCTAGTGACCCGGGTCATTGTAGATTTGCTAAAATTGATGGTCATGGTAGATAAAAGCACCTTTACTTTTTGTTTTAAAACAAGGGAGCACTGAAATGTTATGGTGCGTTGCTAGAATAGCTATATGCACATCTGGCATAGCGCATGTTAATGCATCACACCAGTGTGAATGGGCCCTAAAGCGGAGAATAAAAATACTAAATGTGAGAGCAGGAAGGTTTTTTTTTTTATTGCAGAAAATACATACAATGTCCCCTCTGAATAAAATGTGTCTTTTCTTCCAGTTCAAAAGACTCTTTAGCATGTAAAGTGCATATAGCAGGCATGAGGTTCACATTCGCTGCTACCAGGCAAATCCTGGGGGATCGAGAGTCACAGTCCTTGCAAATTTATGTGGAGAGTCGCCTGCTAGAATTTTGTTTAAATCAAAATGCACTGCATGGCACTGAATTACGGCCAACAGGCTTAGAATGACCAATAAGGTTGCTTTTGGCTAAGCCACCCCCTTGATGTTTAGTGGGGATCATAAAGCAGTCATAACGCTAGTCTTTAAAAGTAATAAATACTGCTGTAAGGAATTATAGGCAAACCTGACAAAATGCATAGGGAGAGATTAGGGTCAGTTAAGAAAATTTACTTTTATGCCGCCTACACACGATCGGACATTCCTGCAATAAAACCATGGATTTTTTTCCGACGGAATGTTGGCTCAAACTTGTCTTGCATACACACGGTCACACAAATGTTGTCGGCAATTTCGAACGTCAAGAACACGGTCACGTACAACACTACGACGAGCCGAGAAAAATAAAGTTCAATGATTCCGATGCATGAGTCAAATTGATTCCGAGCATGTGTCTAATTAATTATGAGGATTTTTGTGCATCGGAATTGCAAAAACAGACGATCGAAAATTCCGACTGCAAATGTCCGATGGAGCATACACACGGTCGGATTTTCCGACAACAAGCTCACATCGAACAATTGTTGTTGAAGATTCCGACCGTGTGTACGTGGCATAATTCTGATTGCTAGTTCTGGACAATCACACCCTTTTCTGCCTTTTTTTTGTTCTTTTTATTGGAGGCTTTTTGTAAAAGTACAGAATTTTGTTACTGACCTTGGAGATGTCTTTAGTTTCACAGCAGCCCATAGAATTCTATGGGATTTACCGCTAAGTTTGGGTTCAACCTATTTCAAATGGGATTCGCCAATCTCTTGGTGAATTGAACCCGGGCAGTATTGCTCATCTCAGATGCCATCTGCCAGATGGGATGAATGAACACCTATGTGTAGCCCAATCAAGATGATTAAATATTCCCAACAAAGAAGACCTGTCGAGGAAGTTGGCACCAGCAAGAGAGCTCAGAGGCATTGTATTGCTAAAGGAGAGGTGAGTATAATGGACCATCGGTTCAACTTTAGCTGCTCCAAGAATGAAATGGAGATTTTTCCTGAAAGTCTAAGGCAGGCTTTGGACGGTTAAAATCTTGGCCAGTTCAGCAGGAACAAGCCAAGATTTGAACTATATGTGGGCAGGCTAATTAGATCAACTTGGACACAACCAACCTGCTGGATTCACTTGCAATTATCGCTAGTGGCTATTTTCTCCCGGCCGTGGCGGCTTACTCATCCGGGAGTAGACAGTTGCTTAGTTGGAGGGATTCTCCTTTCATCACTGCTGTGTTGATGGTGAAATCAATTCTATGGCCTACCTAACAAGGTTATCTGTGATAACTACTGGACAGTCAGATTCTGAGAGATCTTACGAAATCTTCTCATATATTACATGCTGACTGTTCAGTATATAACGATATTTTGTGCTGTCAGTACAAACGGCAGAAAATAGCTGCTTATAAGATGATAATTTTGAACAATCTGGGTCTCCTAAAAAACAATGCGGCTCTCTTAGGACTCTTTGCTTAGTGTTTCCACTCCAGAAACTGTAATACTGTTGCATGACTGAGTCAACATTGATTGTATTATGTTACATCCCCAGTGACTGGCCTACATTTTAAACATAATCTCATTGAATTTGAGTCCTAAGAGAGGTTTCATCTTACTTCCTCAAATACAGGTATAATGTGCAGGCTAGTAAATAGTAAAAATGCCTTAAAGGGGTTGTAAAGGTTTGTCTTTTAATTTCTAAATAGGTTTGTTTAAGCTTGTGCATTGTTGGTTCACTTACCCTTTCCTTCGATTTCCCTTCTAAATGTATTTTTTTCTTTGTTTTCTTTGTCTGAATTTCTCACTTCCTGTTCCTCTGCAGTAAGCTGTTCTGGCTGACTAACCCCCAGCCAGAACGGCTCGGATGATGGTGGAAAGCTTACTGAGGAGAAACAGGAAGTGAGAAATTCAAAGGAAAAAAAAACATTTAGAAGAGAAACCAAAGGAAAAGGTAAGTAAACCAACAATGCACTAGCTTAAAGGAACCTATTTAGAAATTAAATTATTATTTTGGGCATAGCAGAACATGTGACTCTCGTCTTTCTCCCACGATGGAGCACTGGGTGACTGAGGGGCCAATAACCAGGCCTGAGCGCTATCAATGTGGACATAGGGAAAGAATCCTTAAGGTCCACCCTATAGTTTTATTGTTACAGGGTCAGGGTGTCACTGTTGCACCAGATCACACACACATATATATATATATATATTTATATATATATATATATATATATATATATATATATATATTTATATATGTGTGTGTGTGTGTGTGTGATTCGATTCTTCCGGGAAGGGGGCGCACATGAGCACCTCTGGTGCCTTGCTTCCACTGTGTTTACACACAGCAGGAGCCGTGTCCATTTGCAGTTTCACTGTGCCCATTTGCAGCCTCAATGTGCCCATTTGCAGCCTCCCTGTGCCCATCTGCATGCCTCAGCCTCACTGTGCCAATCTGCATGCCTTAGCCTCACTGTGCCCATCTGCATGCCCCTGTGCCCATCTCCCTGCCTCATGTACCCAATCTCCTGGCACTGTGAAATGCAGTCTAGTCAGTGACCGTCCAGTGTAACAAAGCGCCGCCTCCTCCTCGTCCGTGACGGAACACTGATTCAGTTTCCCAGCAGTGAGTCAGTGTTCAGCCTAAGAAGGAGGCAGAAGAGGAGAAGACAGTGCGCAGCCGCTGACTAGACTGCATGTCACATCGCCAGGAGATAATAAGGCTGCAGATGGGCACAGTGAGGCAGGGAGACTTGAGTATAAGCCGAGGGGGGCTTTTTCAGCACAAAAAAATGTGCTGAAAAACTTGGCTTATACGGTATATATTCTATATGCAGGGGTTACCTTTTCTTGATGTAATCTTCATTTGCCATACACTGAGTTCCATGCTCTGCCAATGAGATGGCTATCAACAAAGGGGTTAACCTCAGACTACCAATTGAATAAAAATGTCATTTTTGTATTCATTATAGGGCTGCACTTCAGCCCTAGGTTTGTAACAGTGAAAATATAAAGACAATGATATGTCAAGTGCCGTTCTCTTGAGGAAACTTAATACTCTGCAGGCAACTGTAATTTCCCCAGCGGAGGACAATTAATGCCTCGAAGGTGGCTGTAATTAGGGATACTGTCATAATGAAGGAAAATACCCTTGTACAGCTACAGCAGTCACATAGACCATAAATATCTCTTACGTTTTAGCTACTGACATAACAAAATCCTGGTGACTCCAGAAGAAATAATTAGTTAGATTAAAACAGAAATTTGGGTTTACTATTTTAAGGAGTTATTTAGGCAGAAAAATTTGACTTGCAGGCCGCTAATGATTAATGTAGTAGATGGAGTTATGTATTCAAATTTCTGTCAGATGTGCTAAATATGTATTGTGCTGCCTTCTCCTCCAGCTCTGCTAGTGGGGATAATGTGCAGTTACTAAAAAATAAATGATAGGGAGGACTTCTATAGAACAGGCAGCTGGAGTTTATTGCGGGCAATGACAAAGTGACTAGCCAGGAGTAAGGAACGTAAAGGGGAAGCTCTCTGGAAAAAAGAAAATCAATCTCTGTTTCACATATAAAAGCAGCTTTGTTGGGACGAAGACTTAAAAACATTGCAACGCATTTCAGACATTGCGTCCTTTCTTCTGCAGTCACTGCAATAGGCCAAAATGTCCAAAACGCAATGCAGTGTTTTTAAGCTACATTTCTACTTGGAGGAGATGCTGGACTTCCTTTTTTTTTTTTAAGATATTTTGAAATCTAACAATCCTTCCATGCATTTGAGATTCGCCTCAGAGGGCGAACTGTTAATTGTTTTCCTTCCTTTATAAAAACTCACTTTGTATTGGTTTTGGTTGTAGCTAACTTTATTGCTTAGGTCACTCTAAAGCCTCGTACACGATCGGATTTCCAACCAACATTTCCGTGGATTTTAGTCCGAAGGGCGTTGGCTGTGAACTTGTTCTGCATACACACGGCACAACATTTTCAGCCAACATTCACCAAACCACATGTTTTTTCAGCTCTTTACCGCTACCCTTTGGGCAACTTCTGCTATTGTTGTCTGATGTTCTGAGCATGCGTGTTTGAACTTAGGATTTTAGTTGGACGGACTTGTGTACACACAATTGGATAAACCGACGTAACAGATTTATTGCCTAACAATTGGTGAGCAATAACAGACAACTTTTGTTGTCGTTAATTCAGCCAACAATTGTCTGATGGAGCATACACACGGTCGGATTATTCGACACAACACGTCCGTCAGACAATTATGGCCATAATGTTGGATCATGTGCAGGGGCGGACTGACCATTTTGGCACTTGGGCACTGGCCGAGGGCCCCATGCCACTAGGGGGCCCCATCAGGGTTGCCAGCCTCAGTAAGACCAGGGACAGTATGTAAAAATCAGTGTTTTTTTTTTTTAAATCCCAAGATTATAGTTGCCCTGCCTCTCCAGTAACTTTTCAGTGTGTGTGTATACTGTGTGTGTATACTGTGTGTGTATATTGTGTGTCTGTGTATGTATACTGTGTATGTATACTGTGTGTGTGTGTGTATACTGTGTGGCTCCATAATCTATTGCCTGGGGGCCCCATAATCTCCTATTGCCCAGGGGCCCCATGAGATGCCAGTCCGCCCCTGATCGTGTGTACGAGCCTTAACAGACTATTTAAAATAGTGGCAGTCCACTTTCTTCATATGGAGGGCCTCAAGTGTGGTCTCTGACATCACCAAGGGACTGTACATAAAATGTTGCGAATATTTATTATCAGAGACAGCTGTCTTATCTATATTCCCATCGCACACTTTCCTGGATCACAAATCTCATCAATAATGGGTGCTGTCACGTCCAGCTAGATACTGGATACATCAAGAATCAATGCAAATACGCACCAGCACACCGTGGATCTTCAAATGTACTCCAAATCATTTATTGCAAAATGATCACATCAACAAAGAAGTGCAATGTTTCGGAGCCGCGCAGGACCCTTTCGTCAGGGATTGTTCATCACATGCCTGACAAAGGGGTTCAGTGCGGCTCTAAAAAAAAGGCCCATGGTAACTCTGGAGGAGTTACAGAGATCCACAGCTCAGGTTGGAGAATCTGTCCACAGGACAACTATTGGTCGTGCACTCCACAATATCTGGCCTTTATGGAATAGTGGCAAGAAGAAGCCATTGTTGAAAGAAAGCCATAAAAAGTCCCATTTTCAGTTTGTGAGAAGCCATGTGGGGGGGGGACAGCAAACAAATGGAAGAAGGTGCTCTGGTCAAATGAGACCAAAATGTAATATTTTGTCCTAAAAGCAAAACGCTATGTGTGGTGGAAACCTAACACTGCACGTCACCCTGAACACACCATTCCCACCATGAAACATGGTGGTGGCAGCATCTTGCTCTGGGGAATCTTATCTTCAGCAGGGACAGGGAACCCAGTCAGAATTGATGGAAGATGGATGGAGCCAAATACCGGGCAATCTTAGAAGAAAACCCGTAAGGCCGCGTACACACGATCAGTTCAAACCGATGAGAATCGACTTAAGTCCAGTTTCATCGGTCCAAACCAACCGTGTGTACGGCCCATCGGTCAGCAGTCCGTCGGACCAAAGTTTTAAAACTTGCTTTAAAATCTGAGCGATGGACGCCTGACCATCGGTCCAAACCGATGGTTAGTACGCAAAAGCATCGGTCCAAAAACCCGCGCATCAAGTCGACGCATGCTTGGAAGCATTAAACTTCGTTTTTTCAGCAAGTCGTTGTGTTCTACGTCACCGCGTTCTGACTCAATCAGATTTTGGACTGATGGTGTGTACACACATCAGACCATCAGGCCACTTCAGCGGTGAACCGATGAAAACGGTCTGTCGGACCATTCTCATCGTGTTTGAACCGATCGTGTGTACGCAGCCTTAGAGTCTGCAAAAGACTTGGGGTGGAGGTTCACCTACCAGCAGGACAACGAGACTAAAAACATACAACCAGAGCAACAATAGAATGGTTTAGATCAAAGCAAATCAATGTGTTAGAATGGAGGACAACACCCTGACAACACACATTTAGGAGCGGAGCTTACGCACTGATGTTACACCACGGCCATCTCGAAAATTGGATGTTTTGTGCTTTACTTGTAAGTGTATCTATTACCTTTACATTATTAAATTATTGGAAACTAGATGGTACATTTTTCTTACACATAAATTCCAATCAGGCAAGATGTTCAAGGGTTCTTGAAACCCTATTATGGAGCCTTTCACCTAAGGAGTTCTGTGTATCCATAGTATGCCAGTTGTCATCATTATCCCCAGAGGGGACAACTGCTGATTTTACTCTTAAATGAGGTGAGCAGCCTGTGAAACCGGTGGTGGAGAGCACTTATCCTTGTCTGCACTTTGGGGGAATTGATTTATGACAGGATTTTTTCCAATCAATTACTATTTAGGGTTGAAAATTTATTTATTGGTAGCGTAACAAACGATACAAAGAAAAACAACGTCCAGTGTTACATACTAGTGACAATCGTATGCAGACATGTATATTAAGTCAGCCCAATGGCTATCGCCCACAGCATAACTCCTATCGCCTTATAGAAAATAATCAACATCAACGATCGTCCTTAAGCCCCGTACACACGACAGGGAACCTCGACGGGCGGAACACACCGTTCCGCCCGTCGAGGTTCTCTGCCGGCCGTCAGAATCTGTGACCTGCCCGTCGGGAATGGCAACCAGCCATTCATCCCGACAGGCCGTCGAGCAAATAGAGAACCTGTTCTCTATTTGCTCGACAGGTTTCCCGATGGGCGGAGCGAGCAGAGAGCGTACACACGGCCGAGGTTCTCGCTGGAATGCAGCTCCCAGCGAGGTTCTCGCTGGTTTCTGGCAAGAACCTCGGCCGTGTGTACGGGGCCTTAGGAGCGAAAAACGAAAGAGAGGGAAGAGAGAAGAGGGGAGTGACCCAAAAATGGGCGTGAGTAGAGAAAAAGGGAAGAAGTAAGGAAAGAGAAAGAGCAGGAAAGAGCAAAAGAAAAATAGTTGGGGGAGAGCGCAAGAGCTGCTGCGGAGATATTTGCAAGAAAGAGTTACTAAAAGGACAGCGAGGGGGGACACCTGTAAGTACATGTCCAGCCCAACCCAGTGTCAGGTTTGTAAGTTAGGGTGATCATGTCGAGGTAGACAACATATTGGTGAGAGTATCAGGCCGCGTACACACGATCGAACATGTCCGCTGAAACTGGTCCGCAGACCAGTTTCAGCGGACATGTTCGATCATGTTTACGGCCTATCGGACCGTTTTCCAGCGGACAAAAGTTTCAAAACATGCTTAGAAACCTGTCCGCTGGAAACCTGTCTGTCGGACATGTTCCATGGTTAGTACACAAAATCATCGGGCCAAAATCCCGCGGATGCTCAGAATCACGTCGACGCATGCTTGGAAGCATTGAACTTAGTTTTTTTCATCACGTTGTTGTGTTCTACGTCACCGCGTTCTGGTCCGAGGGGATTTTGGTCCGATGGTGTGTACGCACATCAGACCAACAGACCACTTCAGCCTGGTCGGATGAAAACGGTTCGTCGGACATGTTTCCTCGGACATGTCTGATCGTGTGTATGCGGCCTCAGAGGCGGAGAAGTGGAGCCAAATGGACTACAACCACTTGAATTTATCGAAGTTGTCATTCTCAAGGGCCAGCATCTCCTCCATTCTCATGGTATCATTCATAACCGTGACAGGGGAGGAGTGACAGTTGTTTTTCAAAATAAAGGTATGAACTGTCTCGCTGAGGACATAAAAAAAAAGAGAGGACTCCTTTTCTGTGATGTTATCGACCCAGGGAGTATGGAAAGGAGGGCAATCTTAGGGGAAGGTGTCAACATTTCATCATACATTTTATTATAACAAGTAAATAGTAAAGAGTCCAAAAGGGGCGGATCCTCTTGCATTCCCACCAGACACGTAGATAGGTCCCTGTAGAGGAAGTACATCGCCAACATGTGGCTGGAGTAGACGGGAAAATTTTGTGTAGCGTGGAGGGGTCTCTGTACCATCGTGACAAAACCTTGTAGTTCTTTTCCTAAGAGTAGCAGGATATCGTTGATTTGTGTGTAAAAAGAAACAAGGTCTGCCAATCCGACCGGGGTATGTCCTCTCCCAAGTCTGCAGACCACTTCCCGGTGTAGGGAGGCAAGTCACCATGTAGAAGAGCTTGTAGGAGACAGTATATGGTTAAAAGGAGGTGTCTGGGTGTTTCAGAAAAAAAATTGAAAACCTTTTATCGTTTTTTTTTCTACTTGACAATTATGTGACACTTTGTGTTGGTCTATCACATAAAATTCCAATAAAATACATAAAAAATGTTGGTTGTACAATGCCAAAATGTGGAAAATTTCAAGAGGTATGAATACTTTTTCAAGGCACTGTATTACTGCATGATAGCCACATCCAAAGCCAATCAATGTGCAGATTTGTATTTTCTTCAAAGCCCGCTTTAAAATGCATGTTAAGACAAAATAACAATATACAGTACATCCCTCTAATCCCTCCTCTATGCACATTTTGCCATTTGTTTTCCCTTTAAAGTCTCTGCAAGAACAGAAATATACCTGTTAAGTCTCGTACACACGATCCAATTGTTGACAGGGGATTGTCTGATGACAGACTGTTGGCCTAAAATCAGACCGTTAGTACGCTCCTTCAGACAAATGTTGTCCAACTTTCAGCCAACAAATGTTGGTTGGTAGGCAATTACATTTTTTGGCGGACAACGGACTGTTGTCAGATTTTCGTATCGTCTGTACAATAGTCCATCACACAAAAGTCCAAAGTACAAGCACTCATTCTTGGAATCAATGCTTACCAAACAAGACATTAGCAGAAGGTGGCCAAATGGTGGCACTCAAGAGCTGAAATTCCAAGTAGTATGTCACTACATTCGTGTTTGTTGCCTGACAATTGTGTGCCGTTAGTATGCAAGACAAGATCTAGCCACACGCCCTTTTGACAAAGGTCTTAAGCTTGCTTGGCCAAAAATCTGATTGTGTGTTTCAGGCTTTAATCTTCCAGACATTTGTGGACTGACTGGTGTCAACCTGCCCAGTGGTCTGTCTTTTCCTAAACTTTTTTATCCTCTACCACTCTCACATCACCACAACATAGACACAAAGAGATTGATTTACTAAAGACAAATATACTGTGCACTGCAAGTACAGTCAAGCTAGATCTGAGGGGAAGCTCTGAAATGAGGGAAAGCTCTGCTGATTTCTATCATCCAATCACGTAGAAGAAAAAATGCTGTTTTATTTTTAATTCTTTTTGCATGTTCCCCTCAGAACTAGAGCAACAGCACTTGTAGTGCACACACTATTTGCCTTTACTAAACCAACCCCAAACTATTCTGTTTTACGAAAAAAATATTGCATTTTTCCAGTAAATACAAAAATAATGAGGTGCAACTACTGTTAGACTTGCTATCGAAGGAATGGCAATACAGGATCAAAATAGCACTTCCAAAAGAGCAGCTTAAGGGTTCGTACATCAAAGGTATGATCTGTGGGTATCAAGTCCTTTGGGCATACCTAATCAGCCAATCAATAAATAGCGTCATCTCTTCGAGCAAAAGACATGTACTACTAATCTGTTCATTGGGCGGAAAACAGCTACAGTGTAAAAGGAGACAAAAACGGAAACAGAAGCAAAAAGAGAGAAAGGTTGGTTCAAAGGGAAATATTAGAGGGAGCAAGAGAAAAGAGCAGGTGTGGTAAATCCTGCAAGAAGTCATAAACTATTCTAAAGTCGAAGATAAGAATTGTGAGGGCTAATAAAACTCCTTAAGATAACACAGTAATGCCGCATAAACTAGAGGAATTTCCGACAACAAATGTTTGATGTGAGCTTTTGGTCGGATATTCCGACCGTGTGTAGGCTCCATCAGACATTTGCTGTCAAAATTTCCGACAACAAATGTTGGAGAGCTGGTTCTCAATTTTTCCGAACAAACAAAAGTTCTTGTCGGAAATTCCGATCGTCTGTATGCAATTCAAACGCACAAAAATCCTACGCATGCTCGGAATCATTTCGACACATGCTCGGAATCATTGAACTACATTTTTCTCGGCTCGTCGTAGTGTTGTACGTGACCGTGTTCTTGACGTTCGGAATTTCCGACAACATTTGTGTGACTGTGTGTATGCAAGACAAGTTTGAGCGAACAATCTGTCGGAAACAAAATTTGTTGTCGGAATGTCCAATCGTGTGTACGTGGCATAGGTGTGAACGAGTGTAGCAAACATTATGCCAGCCTTCAGAAAGATCATGCCAGCTTTTAGGCTCTTAAACCTGTTATTGTCCTAGCTTTCATCTGACCTGAATCTTGATCATCTTTGTCTGCCTATGGTTGCTGCTCTTCTGACCAAGACTTTGACTATCAACTCTGTACCTCGCTGCCTGCACATCACCAACTTTTTCCCGATCTTTATCCTGCCAATGATTTGGAGCCTTCCTGATTGACTGTTAACAAACTAAGCTTGTGACCCAACTCACTCATAACTGAACTTAGCATATTCCAGGTGCCCTACCCACTGTACTTGTGCTTGTCTGATACCATCACACCCAAGTTTCATTGTTTAGTTCCACCTCCAGGGTTTCTCAGATGGGAATTGTGCAGAAGACCACTCTTTTTGTCTCAAGCTCCTCATACAGGTATGGGACAACAAGACACATAATAGTTCTGAATATCTTATGATTTTTTTGTCTTATAGGCAATTTTTGCACTTGAAAATATATAAAAACATTTTCACAGGTATGTTTGACAGACCAAAAGGGAGCAAATAAGAGAAGTTCATCGTTAGGGTTTACATACTGTCATGTACCTAGTGATGAAGCCTGACATGGAGAGGAAGGTGATCTCATACACCTCTGTCTCGGAACCCCTTGTAAAGAAACAGGAGGCACAAGAGCTTGGAGTGGCACAATTGGACTGGTGATGGTGGCTGCAAATGTGAGCACTTGGATGCAGGCTGAATCGTGATGCAGGACAGCAGACGCAGCAGGCTGGAAGACAGTCAGCAGGCACTTGGCGGCTGGCAGGTCACAGGCAGCATGCACTTGGCGGGCTGGAAAGTGGCAGACAGCAGGTACTTAGAAGGCTTCAGAAGTAGTGATAGCCACCACAGGCTGGACAAAAAGCAGGGTCAGGCAAGTCGGGTCGGTAACTATCAGGAACAGAGCAGCAGGCAGAAGAGTAGTCAGGTTCACGCTGCAGTTGGTAAGCAGATAGGCAGAAGGATAAGGCAGGGACGTGGTCGAAGAGTATGCCAGGAATCAGTTTAGGCAAAGTTCAAGTGTGGTCAGACAGATAGCAGAGCGGCAACAAGAGACCAAACACAGGAAGCAGATAGCTCAACACTATAGACCATAAGGCAAAATCCTAGTGCCGAAGAGGTATTTAAATCGCCCAGTTGGCGCCAATCTGCTGTGGGGCCGGCGGGCACGCTGGCACCCAAACGTGTGCGCGCATCCGGCTAACCAGAATTCTCCATCTGCACATAACTAAGTGCCTTTGTACAATTTGTCTTTCTTGACAACGGGTCTGGCTAATAGGAATTCTCCATCTGTGTATAACTATGCACCTGGTCATATTTTGTCTTTCCTGACACATGTGCTTTAAAGGGCTTGTATAGGTTTGTTTAAAAAAAAAAAACATGTTATATTTACCTCCACTGTGCAGTTCGGTTTGCACAGATGGCCACGATCCTCCTGTTTTGGGGTCCCACAGTGGCTGCCTCCCTGCTAAAGCCAACCCCCTCTGGGAAGCTCTTTCCCGAGGGTGTTAGAGCCAAGTGTATGACTCAGTCCCACCCCCCCGGCGGCCGCATCATTGGATGTGATTGACAGCAGTGGGAGCCAATGGCTGCGCTGCTATCAATCTATCAAATCAATGGCCAGACTCAGTGGAGAAGGGGATGACGGGGGACGAGCACAGCAGGTGAACGGGCTCAGGTAAGTAAAACGGGGGGGGGGGCTGGGGGGGCCAATGACAGCAAGGTTTTTTTTCTCCTTAATGCATAGGATGCATTAAGGTGAAAAAACATGAACCTTTACAACCCCTTTAGATTCAGCTGTTTACACTAGCAAGTGTTTAAACGAGTAACGTTTGCATTCACCCGATGCTCACCTTGTTTAGTTCTCATTGCTCAAAGCCACACTTCACTTATAGCTTCCAGCAGACAAATTAAATACATGTTTTCCCCGACCACTTATATGTAATTTTACTAGATAAAAAGAGGACGATTAGATATACTTTTTTGTTTACTTTTATAAATGCTCCCAGCTGTGCCGTTAGAAAACATCAGCCGTTTTCGAGATCCGTGGCTGTGCCGCCAAATGTAACACTGACCGGATGATGAGAGGAATGCGGCTCCGGGGGTTTTTGTCACTCCACATCATAACTTGCCATTTTATGATGCTGGAACATTTTCACTGCTCCTGGGAAGATATTGCAAGAATTTCACATCAGTGAAACTCCTATAAGACCAATAACAGATATAAATTTTGTTTGCCAGATCAATTCTGAAAAACAAGCAGTTATAACCCATTTCAGTTCTGCATCCAAGTGATAAACAGAGTATTATAGTCTAAATGTGAATATCTTTTATAAAGAGCTAATAAATCTTAAAGGGAAATGATAGCATTGTTTTATCATGGATGTATTTGTGTTAATATTGCAAAGTTTATGGGAAAGTAAATTTGGCTATGACACACACACATGGTACTTGAATGCTGAGACACGATGGTGATTAATCTACGTATTTGTAAGTATTGTCTCTAGTGTCTATTTGTGTATCAATTTGGGCAGTCCAAATTGTAGAGAAAATCAGTAGTTTAAGGCTTTAATGCCACATACACACGATCAGTTAAATCGATGAGAACAGTCTGATGGACCATTTTCATCGGTCAAAACCGATCGTGTGTGGGCGCCGTCGGTTATTTAACCATCAGTTAAAAAAAAAGCCAACTTGTTTTTAATTTAACCGATGGATTCCTAACCAATAGTAAAAAGACGATCGTTAGGGAGGGAGCTGCGGTGGCTCAACGCAATTGGCACGTTCACCTCTGCAGCTAAGGGTTCGGATCCCGGTCTCGGCTGCATGTGAATTGAGTTTGGTGGTCTCAGCCCGGCTCCCGGTGGGTGTGCTATGCGAGGTAAGCCTGTGCTTAGTACGCCCACCCCCCTCCCACAAAACCACCATACTTACACGCACTCGAAATTTGGTTAACATGCACGCACTTTGGCCACGCAGTCTCTAAAAAAAGAGAGGCGAAGGACTAATGGGGCTGGCTGAGTGGGCTAGATCCTCTCACTCCCTCATAGGGGAGTCCCTCTGCCCCGTTGGGCTTCAAAGCGGAGCAGGTAGGGCGGGCTGTGTGGGAGCCCCCCCTCACACCCGCCATTGCCACCCGGGGGCATGGAGAAAGATGGCAGATTGCCTCTGGGGGAGGCCTGCCCACTCCCAACTCCTGCAGTCCGGCTCCTCTCTCGAGTACACGCACAAAATACACTTAAAATAATTAAAATAAAAAAACCGATTGTTAGTAGGCACCACCATCGGTTAAAAATCCACGCATGCTCAGAATCAAGTCGACGCATGCTTGGAAGCATTGAACTTTATTTTTTTAGCACGTAGTTGTGTTTTATGGCACCGCGTTCTAACACGGTCGTTTTTTTAACCGATGGTGAGTAGGCACGACGGAACATCAGTCAGTTTCATTGGTTAATCAATGAAAACGGTCCATCAGACCGTTCTCATCGGATGGACCGATCGTGTGCACGCGGCATAAGGCAACACTTATATGGCTGCAGATAGTTTCCTGCGTTTAGAGGCTGTTGTTGTGCCATCTCTGGGCACAACCACACTCTGTGCTATGGCAACATACAAGCTGCCTGATTGGCTGCAACCAGTTGTGTGCGATTAGAACTGGTCTTCATTAACTGTAACTGCTTCAATACATTATATATATATATATATATATATATATATATATATATATATATATATATATATATATATATATATATATATATATATATATATGTATATATATAGCACTACCCTTGAAGGAGCTGCTGGATTATTTTCAGGCGGCATGTTACCTCTATCTTCTCGCTGTCCAGGGTGATAGATGAGAGTCAAGAAAGTTCAATGTCCACACTTTACACTTCAATTTCTTGGATTTATTTGTAGAACTTGGTAAGGAAATAAGAAGTGGTGTAAGGGGTGGAAGGGTAAACAAGTAGATAGGTTCAGGTGCAACATTTCAATTCAGAAACACTCCTGCTTAAAGCAACACAGCTTTCGTCGCCACTCTAGCTAGAGTGGGTATTGCGCACTGGGATAGGTCCCTCTCACCGGCCTAGCAACCGGAGTGGTGCACGAAACAAAGTACAGTACAGTCTCTGCCAAAGACCTTCCTTTGAATGAATACACTTTTGGTCCATAATCCCCTAGCACAGGATTCAGCACCCGGATCTCTTCAGATTCATTTCTGTAGAATTCAAGTCTGATAGACGATCTCTATCAAGCCTCTCAGTACATGGTGCATCCTTCGATGAAGTTTCCAGGCCTCTTTTGAGATACCAGCCTCTTGCTTGGTCCTCTCCAAGATAGGTCCTTCATCAAGCGGCTTTCTCCCTCCAGAACGGACAGTACAGGATCACATTGAAACCGCAAACCAATCCTGGAGCCAGGATTGCAGGAGCACGCACCCCCGGCCAGGAGGGCCACGAGGTGGTGGGACGACAGACCAGATGTCCATGGTGCCAGTATTATCTTTAGGTAGCAAATTTTCACTACTTGTTTGATTATTGTAATCGCCAACACCCAGGCCCGGATTTCCCACAAGGCCGCTAAGGCCAGGCCTTGGGGCGGCAGCGGCATGGATTGCCCCTGATGGCCGGAACATACAGTTAAGGGCGGTAAGTTGCTTTCTAGCAGGACTAGAACAAGTGATTGCGGTGATGTTGCCGAAATCACTTGTAACATATGTGCTGCCATCCGTCCTCCCCTCTCCCCCCCACATGCTGGCTCTGTCTTCAGGACTCCGTCCTCCCCCGGACCGCCGAGACTGTCTCCTGTCCCTGTCGCCGATGTACACAGTGAGAGGGGTGAGCTGTGCTCTTCCCATCTCAGCTGTGACAGGAGTTCTAGCACAGTGCTAGGACTCCTGTTTTAGGGGTGACAGGGTCAATAAAGAGAATCTGTCACCTCCAATTGCTATCACAAAGGGGTACATTGCAAAACCTGGCCTTGGGGCGGCAGGGAGACCAAATCCGGCCCTGCCAACATCTTTATTCATTGTTGTTAACAATTATCCACTGACCAAATGAATTCAGCACAGCCAAACTTCCAAGGGTACCTTCAGTATATAATGGTAAAGCCCTTTAAATTGGATTATATAAAAGTGAATTGACTATTTGCATAAAATACCTGTTTTGTAGGGGACAGCTTGTTCTCTTAGTTTATTGGTGTTTAAAAACAGCTCTTTAAAAACATTGTTTCTATCAAAATACAATTAGTAAATTAATTGCGTCATTTTATTCCCCCTTAATTTATTTAAAGTGAGTGTGCCATAAACTCCTACATCTTTTTCGCCAAGGACCCACATTTATGTCTGTGAACCAAAGATGCAACCCAAGCCATGATATCTCATTAATAATGTATATCTTTTTAATCACGTTAAGATTGTAACTACGTTCCTTAAAGTAATGCTGCAGCCTTTCTGACCCTGTCTGCTATACCTGTGGGTGTTTTTGGTCCCTGCTGTTCAGCGAGCTCTTTGAAACGCTAACTCTTCTCCTTAATGAGTTCTCTTGCTGCATTGACCGCTAGCTTTTGTTGCTCCATGGGGAAACACTGTCTGTACTAGCCTCTGTTATTGTTGCTGCCAGCAGAATGTATTTGACCAAGAGCTAAACATTTCCATGTGCAAAGATTTAATTGGATATCAAAAGATTTTGATATTCCACTATTTAATTGATCCATGTAAAATGTCTTGTAGTGACTTACTATATTTGTGCCTTTGCTTCCAATGCATGTCCAAAAAAAAGGGGTTATTGGTCATTTCAGGAGAGTGGGCAGGGCAATGACTATATACCTAGAGGTTTGATTCACAAAAAGCTAATCTGAAGGGAGAAATCAAAAATCCCTTCACACCCCAGTCTCCTTTAACTAATTAAAAGGACTTGTAAAAAAACTACAGTGTGTTTTTGTCTGCTTAGAAGTATGGGAGGGTCTGGTCTACAGGGCCCAGACTCTAGTGACATTAGTGCTGCCCACTGCCTGCCGCCAGTGTCCAACCAGTGGCAGCTGGTGCTCAAAAATTTTGGGGGGCGCAAACAAACGGAAAGTAAAACATCAATTGCAGCCACTGTGCCCATCAAACGCAGCCACTGTGCCCATCAATTGTCACCAGTTTGCCCCATCAAATGCTGCCAGTTTGCCCCATCAAATGCTGCCAGTTTGTCCCATCAAATGCTGCCAGTTTGTCCCATCAAATGATGCCAGCTTTCCCCATCAAATTCTGCCAGTTTGCTCCATCAAATCCCGCCAGTTTGCCCCATTAAATGATGCCAGTTTACCCCATCAAATGCATCCAGTTTTCCCCTCCGCCCGATACTTACCTTTCTCCACCGTCCTTCACGCTCCCACGAGTCCTTGATGTCTTCTCCCGTCTTCTTCATGTCAGAGATGCTATGATTGGACACCTGACGTCCAATCACAGAGTCTGTCGCTTCAGCCAATCAGGTGACCGGTAACCATACCCAGTGCACTTGATTGGCTGAGAGGCGGGTCAGTGTTAGGGAAGCGATTCTCTAACACAGCATTGTTTAAACAGTGAACACACAGGAGTGTTCCCTCTGTTTAACAATTTGGAAGCCTATTAGAACCCACAGGCTCTAATCAGAAAGTCTATTGCTCTAATAGGCACTTCCAAAACACCCCCAATGCTGTAATTCAGATGGGCGGCGCTCAACAAGGGGCTGGACACCTGAATAGCGGGCGCCAGCGGTGACCAGGCCCTGTCGGAACAAGACAGGCAAAGCAAGCAATTGCTTGGGGCCACGAGCTGGCGAGGGGCCCCCAAGCAGGAGCCTGTTTGTTCCGCTGCGGGGATGGTGTCTTTCGTTTGCTGAGGGACAGGCAGCATTGTGAGCCCTGAGCCGGCGGTCGCCGGGAACGATCTGATCCCGAGCGTGCCAAGCCGATTCCTGCCGAGTGCGGCCGAATGCCATAGCAGCAGGTCCCGCCTTCTGGAGCCTGTGATGGAGGTCCCACTGGACCAATACCACACCGCGAGACGCGTGACGTCCATCACAGGCGCTGCAGTATCCAGAAGGTGGGAATTACACATACGCATGACTCGCCACTCGGGCGGGCGGCTCTCCTCGGGCTCCTCCAGGCCAGGCTTTCATTCAGGATCTCCCAGGCTCTCCCACCCTCCTTGGCTCGGGCTCCTCATCTGACGCCGGAATGATTGACTGCTGTGACACCGCTAAGGTAGGTCAAGAGACAGTGTAATGTGTATGTTTATAGGTCAGTGTAGTCTGTCAATACGGTCAGTGTAGGTAGGCCAGTGTAGGTAGGCCAGTGTACATAGGTCAGGTCACTACCGTCAGTGTACATAGGTCAGGTCACTACCGTCAGTGTACATAGGTCAGGTCACTACCGTCAGTGTACATAGGTCAGGTCACTATCGTCAGTGTACATAGGTCAGGTCACTACCGTCAGTGTACATAGGTCAGGTCACTACCGTCAGTGTACATAGGTCAGGTCACTACCGTCAGTGTACATAGGTCAGGTCACTACCGTCAGTGTACATAGGTCAGGTCAGTGTAGGTATGTTATGTCACTACTATCAGTGTACATAAAAATAAAAAAATAAAACAATGGTGTTGCGCTCAAACAATAAATGGCATATGAACCCAGATAAATTAATGACAATAAAAAATATATAAAAATATAAAGTGCTGTTGTGCTATAAACAAGTGAAAATGAGTGATATAATACTCAACAATCAGTGGTCAAGTGAGTATTATGTCACTTGTTTATAGCACAACAGCACTTTATTATTGTCATTAATTTATCTGGGTTCATATGCTATTTATTGTGGGAGCACAACACCACTGTTTAATTATTATTTTTTTATGTACACTGACGGTAGTGACCTGACCTATGTACACTGACCTACATGACATACCTACACTGACCTGACCTATGTACACTGACGTATAAAAGAGGGGGTTATTCCTGCGCTACTATGGGTCAAATAAAAAAATATATCTAAAGGCACATATCTATCTCTCCCCTCTCTAGCACTAGCCCTCTCCCCAGGACATATCTGACCCCTGCATTCCATGCAGAACATTCGCAATTCAGCTACACGCGTTTACTGCGGCACATTATATGCAACAGCAGTATTTGCACTGTAAACATTTTTTATTTATACAACGTGTGGGTGAACGTAAACTGTATCGCTATGCTGTGGTTCCTGTAGGCTTTGCGTGCGTGCGGCTTTTACTGGGGTTTGGGGGCCCCCATGTCCATTTTGTTTCGGGCCCCCAAATTCCTTCAAACGGCCCTGGCGGTGACAATAGATAGATTCATGCAGTGCATGAATCTATCTATTGGAGATTGACGGGTGCAGGAGAGAGGGGGTAGCACTCCTGTGCCCACTATAAACGCACCGCCACTGCGTCCAACACTGGAGCACTTAGGAGTGACATCATGCAAGGGATTAACACTTACTGATATGGTTTTATCGCCAAAAGAACTAAAAGTGATTATAAACAATAGACATTAACTATCCCAGTCTGCTCCATTTAACCACCAAATGTCCTTTCTTATAACTAATTGTTGCAGAAACACCTAAACACCTAAACAAATAAAATCAGATCAGACACTTCCAAGTTTGTGCATATTGAGAAATAGGCAAAGTGCTGCAGATACCAGAATGTCCCAGGGAAAAATAAAACCCACAATGTGTGCCCTCCAACCAGTGGACAGGTCTTTAACCTTAGAAAAAAAATATCCTCCTTGCTAGACTACACACTGCTGAACTCCAAATAAAACCTTTACTACCCCCTTTAGCTTGCACCTGCTAAAATTCACAATTCTGAGTTCTCCTGGGCTCACACTGAGCAGAGGATCTTAGAAAATCAATGTTTTCCCATAACCCCCAGCTTGCCATCAAATCTGTGTGTGTTTGTTTGTTTGAAACTGAGTTTTCATCTCCCTAAAACGCTAGCAAAAAGCGGGAGATTTTGGCAAAATGTCTTAATTTTGGCTAAATGCATTGGAATTAAAAATAAAAGGCAAAATTACATTTTTATCTTATGTATTTGGAGAACACAGGTATTTGAAAGGCTCCTGAAGGTTATTGGACCTAATCTTGAGCCAAAAACTTGTATGCTGTTTTTGTTGTTCTTTTATACAAATGCCAGGGAAAAAGAGGTAAAAAAAAAAAAAAAGACAGTACTCAAATAGCAATCAAATACACTGGAATAAAAAAAGCACAAATACAAATGTAGCACCCTCTACTGTGTGCTAGAAGTAGTTTAATGCCGCGTGCACACGATCACTTTTTGTGATGAAAAAAAACGACGTTTTAAAAACCGTCATTTAAAATGATCGTGTGTGGGCAAAAAGTTTTTTTATGTCTTAAAAAAATAACGACCAAAAAAAAAAATTCGAACATGCTTGAATTTTTTGTGTCGTTTTTCAAAATGTAATTTTTTGTGTCATAAAAAGTGATAGTGTGTGGGCAAAACAACGTTTAAAACAACGTTTTTAAACCCGCGCATGCTCAGAAGCAAGTTATGAGACGGAGCTTCAATGGAACAGAGTGCCGTCGAACGTGGTGTACGTCACCGCGCTTTGCTAGAGCTTTTTGGAAAAACGATGGTGTGTATGCAACGTCGTTTTGGAAAATTAAGTTTGAAAAACGTTGTTTTGTTTCGTGAGATAAAATGAAGTTTTTTTTTATCACAAAAACTCTCATTAGAGTTTAGAACAGGTCATTTCTAGGCTAGGCCTGAGCTGTAGAATCTGGGTCAGGGTTCAATGAGTCTGGATGGATAACTTATCCTGACAGCTCCTCTGCCCCCTATTTCTGGGACAATGGAGAATGTTCAAGAGCTAGTGGGTGGAGGTTAGAAAGAACTGTCTGGAATATTTATGAGGCCAAACCCAAGTAGCGGGCTGGCAGGGGGCAGAGTTTACCTCATAAATAGGCATGAGCTATGCCAGCACTGCTGGGGACTATCACATGTAGCCAGTCTCCCTGAAGACAGCAGTGTGCTTAAGACTTCATTCTTCCCTAGGAGATCTCCTGGTAAGAGTCAGTCGGATGGGCTGATGAAGAGTCAGTCTAGAGGACTAGTGTGGAGAGTTAGCCTGGAGGGATAGTGAAAAGGGCAACTGCAGCCAGGTGGGTTAGCAGTGCCTGAAGAGGTGGTGCTGGGATTAGTAGCCACAAAATAGAAGTACAAGCTGTTCACTGTGTTTTTTTTTTTTGCTACACAAAAAGTGAAGGCATCCCTGCCCATAAAGGGCCAGTACTAAATCTTAGGCCTTGTACACACGATCAAATGTGTCTGTTCAAAACGGTCGGACCGACCGATTTGAACAGATCTGTCTGCTGGCATTTTGGTTTGCTCGCGTGTACACACGAGCAAACCAAAATCCCCGCCAGCAGACAGCGCGCTGACGTGGCGGTGACGTTGACGCCGCCACGTCACCGCACCAGGAAGTAAAACACTTCCGCGCATGCGTCGAAACCATTCGGCGAGTGTGCGAGAAGACATGTCTGCTGGTTAGCGTACTAACCAGCAGACATGTCGGGTGGACGGGTTCCCAGCCGACAGATTTCAAAGCATGCTTTGAAATCTGTCGGGTGGCCAAATCAGTCTGTTTGCCCGTACACACGATCGAATCTGTCTGCTGAAACGGTCTAGCAGACCGTTTCCAGCAGACAGATTTGATCGTGTGTATGAGGCCTAACTGAGAGTCTGTCAGATCAACTAATAGTGATTCAGTTGGAGCAAGTGTATGCAGGAGGAAAATAGAGGGGACTGTATATAGAAAGATGTCTTTGAAGTTGTTGCTGAGGTTTTTCTAAAGTCAGATGGGCAACTCATAACCTCCCATCCCAATCCAAGATATTACCCCTCAATAGAGTTGAGCAAACCCGAACTGTAAAGTTCGGGTTTGGTACGGACTTTGGGTTTTTCCCGAACCCGGACCCGAACCCGAATAATTGGTAAAAGTTTGGGTCCAGGTTCGGAGTTCGGGGAAAAAAAATGTGCGGAGGTCCCCGCAAATTCAATAACCAGACCCTTTAGATCTGGTATGGATATTAAGGGGAACCCCGCCGTCAATTTAAAAAAAAATGGTGTGGAGTTTCCCCTAAAATCCACACCAGACCCCTTATCCGAGCATGTTGACCTGTCCGGCCGCAGAAAAGAGAGGGGGACAGAGTGCGGCCCCCAAAGCGCCTTGTCCCCATGTTGATGGGGACAAGGGTTTCATCCCCACAACCCTTGCCCGGTGGTTGTGGGGGTATGCGGCCAGAAGGCTTATCGAAATCTGGAAGACCCCTTTAACAAAGGGGACCCCCAGATACTGGCCCCCCCTGTGTGAAATGGTAATGGGGTACACTATACACAAAGGAAATGTAAGTAATTGTTGTTTTGAAAAAAACAGCTCAACTCTACCCCTCAATAAACAACAAAAACAGTCATTGACTGTTCTCTGACTTTGGAGTGCCTATGAAAATTCGATGTGCCTGGCTGTGCAAAAGTGGGGGGTCCAAGTTCATTAGCAGTGGCTACGGGGGTGGGCTACACAAAGAACAACTAATAAAATGAAATAACATATGCACACCCTTTTTCCCTAGAAAAAAATTCTAAATACATTTTTGAAAAATGAAACGGGAGATGAGAGTTTCTGCTTCAGGCAAAATATCACCGAAATTGCTTTTTCTTTGCAAAACATACAATTTGCTATTCAAACACTATGTAACAAAGTAGAGTCTTGTTAGAACAGAAAGTATTCACATATCTCAATCCATCACATATCCTAAAAATAAGAGGATTATTCCTCGTACATCCACATCCAGCCCTTATAATATACGTATGTAAACCCAATATTTAATACATTAATGTCAATTCAAGCAATTAAAAAATAATACAAGTAATACAAGGTTATCCTGCCAAGAAGGTCCTTGTTCAAATACTTCCTATTACTGTGTTTTGACGGGTCACAAAAGCACAGAGCGGCGCTATAACAGAGGTATTTGGCACAATTATATTCCAGAAAGACACACATTGTACATTATATAATACAGTAATAAAGTAAATTATAGGATTTTACAAGCATTTTAACTGAGTTCACACTGGGGATTCCTGTCAGGCAGGGAGAGAGAGGGCAAGAGAAGACAACACATTACATGGTAAGACCTACCCTGAAAATAAGCCCTACTGTGTCTTTTGTTGCCAAAATGATTGTAAGACCCGGCTTAATTTCAGGGAAACACGGTATAGATTGACAGTGCTCTGTACCAGTCTCCTACTTGTTCTAATGTGTTGTCACCATGTATTCTGATGAAGGCAACATTTTTTTTTACAATGCAGCATCCTATTGATTTTTTCCTATTCCCATAGGTAGGGGGCACTATTGCATTCCCCCTACTTTCATTCATTATGCAGGTAAGGTCTACTGATGTCACAAACAGGAAACCTTTCCTGAGAAATGCCACAGCATTCATTGTTGAAGTGCATGCTGACAAAAAGTAGCTGCAAAAAGCAGTGCTGAGATGCAACAAAGGATTAAAAAAAGGGAAAATAAGTATAAGTATAAGAAAAATGACAATTGATACAAAATGCTTTAGCAAACAAAATATCATTTACAGCTACTTTATCTTTCAACCTCCACAATTGTGCATACACACCTTTTATACATTTACCGTTGTTTGTTCGGCTGCAAGGAGTGAAGAGATTATGCCATGAGTTTTCATTGACAAGTCTAAGGACTCTCATCACTATGAACCTGAGATGTCATGTGGGTGAGAAGGCATGAGTCACATATTCCTCCATACTAAGAAAATCAGACTCTTTATCTTCACTCCTGATGGCTGAGTTCAAGTGGTTATAAAGACTTAAAGGGTAACTCCACTTTCGTGGGGAAAAAATGGCAAATAAAGAAAAAATAATATAGCGTGTATAATTTCGATACAAGTCGTATTGTAATTAAATGTTATTAAAAAATGACCCTTCCTTTTCAATCTGCAGCTGCTGTAATTTTCTATAAATGCAATGCAATATGGCTACCTGGAGTTGTTCTGTACACAGAATGTGAACTGACCGCTCCCCAGAAACATCATTTTCTTCTTGTGTGATTGGCTCACCAATTTTCCTAGAAGTCTGCCTAAAATACAAGTCAGGTTTCAGTCATCCCCTGCAACAAAAATTTCATTTTTGGTGAGAGGTTTACAATAGGAACACGTCTAAAGGGATGCAGGCCCAGCAGAATTCCTCATTCGTGCTCTGCAGCTGGCACAGCTGACTGATAATTATGAAACTACTCAAATTGGACCCACTCAGAACAGAGGCAAAGACAAACCCACATTAATTTCTTCAGAATAACACAAGGTAGGGATCTGCAACAAAGGTTGATATAATCCTTGCAATGTACATAGATTACCAGGAAGGAGATGTTTTTTTCTCAACAAAAGTTGATTTTTTTGCCTTAAAGCGTAGTTCCAACCACAATTAGCATTTTTTAAATGTATGTCCTTTCATTGTGCGTTTTTATAATATAAATCGAATCACTTACTATTTCACAATCCGCGTCCGCTCCGCATAGTTATTCAAAAAAGATAGTTTATAAAACTTTGTCCACACCGTTGTCATTGTGCTTGTGGGCATTGTGAAGCCTACAAGCACTTACTTCCTGGAAGTCTTGGATGGGGAGTGATAATTGGACAGCGCACTGCATCCTGGGAAATGATGACACCCATTTCCCAGGAGCATTAGAGGGAGATGATGTCAGAATCCTAGGTGATTTCAAAGGCAGATGTTGTGGGACTGCATAGCAACAGGCATTTCCAGATGAGTAAAAAAAAGAAATTAACTTTTTTCCTTTTTTAGGTCTAATGAGCACAATAATTAAAAAAACATTTTGGGATGGAAACTCCACTTTAATGTATTCTCTGCATTATGGTGCACAGGATTCATCTCCAGCCCCCTTTATACTTTCCTGAGCTTGATCTGGATCCAGTGCTGTGCCTAAGAGCATCGGCTCTCTCAGCTCTCTCCCTCCTCACAGGACAGAGAGGCAGCAGTGGAAGCAACTGGCTCCTGCTGCTGTCAATAAAATCTTGTGACAAGGTGATGGGAGGCCTGAGCTGCACTGTCTGTGTTTATAGATGGAAAAAAAATATAAGCTGTGCTGTTAAATTGACATGTGAACAAAAAATGTACATAAACCATGAGTGAATAAAAATGAAAATGCAAAAAATTTGAAAATATTAATAAAGTCTCAACTGTGAAATCTAAAATGTAAGCAAAATCCTCCAATGACTCTTAGGGATTCCAATAATCCCTTCAAAGAAGGGCAAATCATCAGGAAAAAGTTCAATGAAAATCTCCTGACTGTTGTATGTAGATGAAGTGAATTCACCACTACCGAAAGTGCCTTTTCCTCCCAAGACTTCAGATGTTAATCTGGTCAGCAGTCGTAATAGACTGTCTAGTCAAGGACAAAATAGGTGGTGCAGCTTGTATGAATATTTCATCCTCTCGGCTCCTCTCACGTGTCTCTGCGTCGATACCTTCTTTTGCTTCCGCCTTGTGGAGCTGTCTTCCGTGTCTATAGATGCAGGCAGCATGGCTCGGGATTGAGACTGCATTAGTGACTTCAGGTGAAGCGGATCTTTGTGGGGGCACTTGCAGAAGAGGTGGAGCCAGGAGCACTGGTGGGGGACCTCAGAAGAGGAGAATTGGGGCTGCTGTATAAAACCATTGCGCAGAGCAGGTAAGTATGATGTGTTTATTGCTTAAAGAAAACCACAAAGGTTTACAATCACTTTAAGCAGTAGGGAGTGAAGTAAAAGTGAGTATACATATATACTGTGGCAGTTAAAGTGGTTGTAAGCCCTCTCATATAACCAGTAAAATGACTAGCCTCAGATGATACACAGCAAGCTTCCTGATGACGCATTGGTTGATGCGAAATGCATAGAGGCTGCTGGGATTGTTCGTCTCTTCCGGTCGCGCAATAACGAGGTCTGGAACGCACGCTATCTGTGAGGAATTACAGGGGCACATATGCGGACCAGACATACTCTTATACATGGCTGGATCAGCTTAGTGCCGGCTCAAGGCACCGGAACATGTGAGTTTGTGATCATTTTTTACTTTAACCACTTGATACCCGCCCACTGTCATATGACGTCCAAAACGGGGACCTGTTATGCCGGGTGGACGTCATATGACGTCCTGGGCTTTGCGGGGGGAGATCTCAATGATGCCTGCACCCAGAGGCATCATTGAGATATCATTTTTTAGCGGCGGCGATCCTGCAGACCTTAAGACTGATCATAGTGGTGGTCCCACGCTAGATCGTTCTTACAGGTGGCGGGAGGGGACATCCCCCCTCCCGCCGCCATCCGATGCTTCTCCAGGCTCTCCCGTCCCATCGGGGGCCCGGAGAGATGATCGCCGTCCGCTGGATGTTTGCCATAGAGATGACTGGTGACCAAATGGTCACCAGTCATCTCTATGACTGTCGGAGGCCCGGGCGCCAGGTGATGACGTCACGCCCGGGTCCCCGTAAGTAAGTTTCACCATCTCATTCTTTCCAGCCTGGAGGAGAGATGTGGGGTCTTAGGCCGCATACACACGATCAAATTTGTCCGCTGAAACTGGTCCGACGGACCAGTTCAGCGGACAAATCCGATCGTGTGTATGGGCTAGCGGACATGTCTGACCGGCGGACAAATTTTAAAGCATGCTTTAAAATTTGTCCGCCGGAGACATGTCCGTCGGATATGTCCGCTGGTTAGTACACTAACCAGCGGACATATCTGCCCGCACAAGCGTCGAATGGGTGCGACGCATGCGTGGAAGTTTTTTACTTCCTGGTGCGGTGACGTGGCGGCGTCAACGCCACCGCGCTGTCTGCCGGCGGTGTACGCGCTGTCTGCCGGCGGTGTACACGCCGTCGGATGAAAATCCAGAGGAGACATGTCCGCTGGAAACGGTCCGTCGGACAGTTTCAGCGGACATGTCCCTCCGTGTGTACGTGGCCTCTTCGACCCCGCATCTCTCCTTAAAGAGGACCTGGCACACACATTTCCTATTACAAGGGATGTTTACATTCCTTGTAATAGGAATAAAAGCGATTGAAAAAAAAATGTAAAAAAAAGTGTAAAAAATAAATAAATAGGTAAAATAAAAAATAAATAATAATAAGAAAAAAAATTAAATGCCCCTGTCCCCGGTAGCTCGCGCTCAGAAGCATACGCACACGTAAGTCCCGCCCACGTATGTAAACGTTGTTCAAACCACACATGCGAGTTGTCGCCACGTGCGTTAGAGCGTGTGCAACAATTCTAACGCTAGACCTCCTCTGTAACTCTAAACTGGTAACCTGTAAAAATGTTAAAGTGTCGCTTATGGAGATTTTTAAGTAACAAAGTTTGGCGCCATTCCATGAGTGCAATTTTAAAGCGTGACATGTTAGGTATCTAGTTACTCGGCGTAACATCATCTTTCATATTTTACTAAAAAATTGGGCTAAAGTTACTGTTTTTTTATTTTTTTATTTATGAAACCATTTTTTTTTACAAAAAAAGCCGTTTGAAAAATTATTGCGCAAATACGGTGCAAGATAAAAAGTTGCAATGACCGCCATTTTATTCCCTAGGGTGTCTGCTAAGAAAACATATATAATGTTTGGGGGTTCTGAGTAATTTCTAGCAAAAGAATGATGATTTGTACATGTAGGAGAGAAGTGCCAGAATAGGCCCGGGAAGGAGGTGGGTTTTAAAGCTCTGTATTGAAGTGGTTACATTTTTAGATTATATACTATACTATGATGGCCGTTTGTGTTTCACAAGGAGTGGTGGATGCACATTTATGGTGAAGGTAGCAGCATAGGAAGTCACTATTTGAAAAGGAGCAATGATTCACTGAGGACATTTTTTGCATTTTCTTCACTTGATTTTTCATTTGACATTATTTGCTGTTTTTTTTTTTGTAATGATGGACTTAATTATCGTATATACTCGAGTATAAGCCAGGTTTTCCAGCACATTTTTTGGTGCTGAAAATGCCCCCCTTCGGCTTATACTCGAGTCACCATTTTGCGCCTGATCTCCCAAACTTTGGAGACCCGGTACCAGCCGGCCATAGGTCCCCTGGACTTGGTACACATGTAGCCCCACTCTTCCTCTACAAGTGTGCAAAGATTGTTGTCCGGGGGACTTACGGCCGGGAAGCACCGATTTTTCAGAGCCGGGCACCCCTTCTATTGACTCCCATGTTAAACGGTAATTTCTCCAGTAATCTGGGGACCTGGACCCGGGACTTGGCACACATGTAGCCCAATTTCTCCTCTACAAGTGTGCAAAGTTTGTTGTCTGGGGAACCTTTGCCTGAGGAGCACCGATTTTTCAAAGCTGGGGGTCCCCTTCCATAGACTCCAATGTTAAACATCAGTCTAGTCATGGACACAGTGAGGCATGGACACAGTGAGGCATGCAGATAGACCCCCAGGCTTATACTCAAATCAATAAGTTTTCCCATTTTTTTTGTGGTAAAATTAGGTGCCTCGGCTTATTTTCGGGTCGGCTTATACTCGAGTATATACGATAATTACACAACACAGTTTTTCGTTTAAATACTTTGGGCCAGATCCACAAAGATCGGCGTGTCTTTGTGCAGGCGTAGCGTATCTTGTTTACGCTACGCCGCCGCAACTTAGAGAGGCAAGTGCCGTATTCACAAAGCACTTGCCTCCTAAGTTACGGCGGCATAGCGTAAATGGGCCGGCGTAAGCCCGCGTAATTTAAAGTAGGCCTGGAGTGGTAATCAACCATGACCCCACGTAAAAGACGTTTCTAACGAACGGCGCATGCGCTGTCCTTGGACATATCCCAGAGCGCATGTGCAAAATTACGCCCCAAATACTCATTGGTTTCGACGTGAACGTAACTTACGCAAAGCCCTATTCGTGAACGTTTTACGCAAACAACGTAAACGACGGAAAATTTGACGTTGTCCCGACGTCCAACATTGCGTATGCCTCTATATAGCAAAGGTAACTTTACACCGGAAAAAGCCTTGTGCAAACAACGTAAAAAATTGGGCCGGCCGCAAGTACGTTCGTGTATCTAGCTCATTTGCATATTCAACGTGAAAAATATACGGAAGCGCCCCTAGCGGCCAGCGTAAATATGCAACCAAGATACGACAGCGTAAGAGACTTACACCGGTCATATCTTGGTAAAATTTAGGCGTAACTTTCAGAATCGCCGTAAAGATGCAACGACGGTGATTTGAAATTACGGCGGCGTATCTGGAGGCACACACTTGTCTATATAAGGTCCCACAGTTATGTCAGAGCACAAACCAAGCCATGAAGTCCAAGGAATTGTCTATAGACCTCTGAGACAGGATTGTATGGAGGCACAGATCTGGGGAAGGGTACAGAAAAATATCTGCAGCATTGAAGGTCCCAAATGAGCACTGTGGCCTCCATCATCCGTGAATAAAAGAAGTTTGGAACCACCAAGACTCTTCCTGGAGCAGGCCGCCCGGCCAAACTGAGCAATCAGGGGAGGCCGGGTTCACACTATTGCAAATTTGATGCGGGATCCCCGCATCCAATTTGCAATAGCAGGAGAATGTCAATGACTCTCTACGGAGCCGGTTCACATATCTACGATGCGGCTCCAGTGCGAATTTGCACTCTTTTGGTCCATCTTAGGTCCAAATTCAGCCCAAAATTTGGGCTGAAATCGGACCTGAAATGGTGACCCAGGACGCACAGGACCCCTGCTGTGGGCCGCATCAGCATCCAGTGTGAACGGAGCCTTGGTCACCAAGAACCTGATGGGCACTCTAACAGAGCTCCAGCATTTCTCTGTGGAGAGAAGAGAACCTTCCAGAAGAACCAGCATCTCGGCAACACTCCACCAATCAGGCCTGTATGGTAGAGTGGCCATTTTTTTTTTTTTAAGTGTATTTTTTGTGCGTGTACTCTCGAGAGGAGCCGGACTGCAGGAGTTGGGAGTAGGCAGACCTCCCCCAGAGGCAATCTGCCATCTTTCTCCATGCCCCCGGGTGGCAATGGAGGGTATGAGGGGGTCCTCCCACACAGCCCGCCCTACCTGCTCCGCTTTGAAGCCCAACGGGGCAGAGGGACTCCCCTATGAGGGAGTGAGAGGATCTAACCCTGCTCAGCCAGGAGTGGACATTTTTAATACATTTTCACGTTATTATTATAGGGTGACCAGACGTCCCCAGTTTCAGGGGACAGTCCCCTGATTGAGGACACTGTCCCCGGACCAAGTCTGTCCCTGGTTTTGTCCCCAGATTAGATTTAATAAGGGGCAGGGGCAATTTCAAAGACAATCAGCGCAGAATTAAAATTAAAAAAATAGAATTACACCCCCCCGCTCCGCCGTGCCTACTAGCATAGGGGTGTTGTATTTTTCCCATTATCTGTGCCCCTTTCTGATGATCATGTGCTGGTCGGAGTGGAGGGAATATTTCTTCAGTTTTGGGCGCATGCTCATTTAGCTCCGCTCGCATGTTCTTCTGACTTGGCTCAAGTCCCGGCCAGCCACCTGCCTATCTCCTTACCTTCCCTGGCGGAGTGATCTTCCTCCACTCCCCACCCAGTAGTAACCGGCGTCCGAAGAGTAAGACTTGAGAGGCAGTGAGGCAGGCGGCGACGGGCAGAGTAAAGAAAAAATATGTCCCCGAATTTCATTTTAGAAATCTGGTCACCTTATATTATGGGGTATTGTTTGTAGAATTTTGAGGAAAATAATGAATTTAATCCATTTTGGAATAAGGGTCCTTTCACACTAGCGGACCGTTCGTCCGCTCATTACAAGTCCGTTTACGGACTTGTAATGGGCCCCTATGGTGCATCCGCTAACGTCCGCTAGATCCGCATCCGTTTTTGCGGACGGAAGAATGTCCTATTTTTCTTCCGTCCGGCCAAACGGATCGGATGCAAACGGACAGACGGTCTGTTTCCATCCGACTCCCCATAGGCGAGAGCGGAGGAGAGACAGGGCGGTCCCTGCATAGTGTGCGGGGACCGCCCTGTCCGCCGACAGCTGAGCGGAGACCCCCCGCTGAGCTGACGGGCACACTGAGCGGACCAAAAAACGGTCCGCTCCGTGTGAAAGGACCCTTAGGCTGTAACATAACAAGATGTGGAAAAAGTGAAGCACTTTGAATACTTTTAGGGAGAAAAAGGACTTGAGACTCGAGTGGTTAAAGGAAATTTAAAAGATAGTTAAATGAAATGTCTCATTAGTTTCTGTGTTACATTTCCTGTTTACATTTAAGCAATTTGTTCATGCAAGACTTTCGATTTTTGGCCTCCCTGCAAAGACGCTGTTTATTTAAGGATCATGCACGCCAATATATTCGGCGTGTATGATCAAATTCCAGTTGGAGATTGCATTGTAAATAACTGTAGTTGTGGCCTAAAATTCATGCCAGTAGGTATTTGGATCTTGAAGATTTCAGCTGTTCAAATATGTATCTATGCCTGGGGTGCCACAGCTGCTTCGATAATATACAGCTCTCGCATCCCGAAGGCTCATGTTCTGGATCTAGAAACTCAGCATCACAATACTTTAATGAATGCAGCATCTCAAACCTCCTAACAGTTTAAGGGGTTTCCATATTGAGCTATAAGATGCCACTTGTGGTCCAATTGTGTCAACTGTTCTCTTTGTTGCAAACAGCGGCTGTGAGGCAGATAAAGTGTATGACCATCCATGTCCCTTTTCATACAAACCAGTTCCAACCTCAGAAACCAGGGACACTCGCCTATGTGCAGCTTAAAATTCATTCTTATATTAAAACCCAACTCTTAAGCCATGTACACACGATCGGTTGTCCGATGAAAACAGACCGATGGACTGTTTCATCGGACAAACCGATCGTGTGTGGGCCCCATCGTTTTTTGTTTTTTTTTTCATCTGTTTTACATTTTTCCTATGGATAAAAATAAACGATAAAAAAATCTGATCGTCTGTATGTAAACACAGAGCTCCACTTCCTGTCAGGGAGAGGAGACCGATCTGTGTCCCTTGTACATAGGGACACAATCGGTCACCTCCCCCAGTCACCCCCCTCCCCCTACAGTTATAACACTCAACAGGACACACATTTAACCCCTTCCCCGCCCCCTAGTGGTTAAATCCTTCACTGCCAGTCACATTTATACAGTAATCAATGCATATTTATAGCACTGTTCACTGTATAAATGTGAATGGTCCCAAAAATGTGTCAAAAGTGTCCGATGTGTCCGCTATAATGTCACAGTCCCGGAAAAAAATCGCAGATCCCTGCCATTCCTAGTAAAAAAATTAAAAAATCATAATTATGTCCCCTATTTTGTAGGCAATATAACTTTTGCGCCAACCAGTCACTATACGGTTATTGCGTTTTTTTTTTTTTTTTTTTTTTTTTTACCCAAAATATGTAGAAGAATACGTATCGGCCTAAACTGAGATACAATTTTTTTTTTTTTTAATGGGATATTTATTATAGCAAAAAGCAAAAAATATTGTTTTTTTTTTTTCAAAATGTATGCTTTTTTTTGTTTATAGCCCAAAAAATAAAAACCGCACGGGCGATCAAATACCACCAAAAGAATGCTCTATTTGTGAGGAAAAAAGGACGTCAATTTTGTTTGAGAGCCACGTCGCACAACTGCGCAATTGTCATTTAAAGCAACGCAGTGCCAGAAGCTAAAATGTTGTCTGGGCAGGAAGGGGGTGTATGTGCACAGTAGGAAAGTGGTTAAAGGCATTGTACAACGTTTTATACTTTCACATATTTTTTTGTTGTTGTTTTAAATAGGTATTACAGGAGAAGTGTAGGAATAAAAAAAAAAAAACATCCATACTCACATTAACCACTTGCCGACCAGCCACTGCAGTTTTACTGTGGCAACATGGCTAGGCTGGGCGAAACAACGTTATGTTACATGGCATGTGCGCAATGGCGGTGGCACGAGCGCGCGCGCTGCTCGCCCCCGGAGCCAATGCGAGTGCCTGGCAGGCGTTAACGATCGCCGGGCACCCGTGATTGCTTGTGACAGAGCGAAAATCGGGAGCGGTGTGTGTAAACACACCGCTCCCGGTTCTTTCAGGGGAGAAATGTCTGATCGTATGTTCATACAAAGTATTAACAGCGATTTGTCATTTCCCCTAGTCAGTCCTAAACCCCCTTCAGTTAGAACACACCCAGGGAACATAATTAACCACTTGATCGCCCCCTAGTGTTAACTCCTTCCCTGCAAGTGACATTTTTACAGTAATCAGTGCATTTTTATAGCACTAATGGCTGTAAAAGAGTCAATGGTCACAAAAATGTGTCAAAGGTGTCTGATCTGTCCACCATAAGGTCACCAGATCCCTGCCATTACTAGTAAAAAAATAAAAAAAATAAAAATGCTATAAAACTATCCCATATTTTCTAGACGCTAGAACTTTTGCGCAAACCAATCAATATACGCTGATTACGATTTTTTTTACCAAAAATATGTAGAAGAATACGTATATTTATTATATAAAAAATTAAAAGATAGTGTTTTTTTCTAAATTGTCGCTGTTCTTTTATTTGTAGCGCAAAAAAAAAAAAAAAACTGCAGAGGTGATCAAATAGCACCAAAATAAAGCTATTTGTGGGGAAAAAGGGACATCAATTTTGTTTGGGTGCAACGCCACAGGACCGCACAATTGGCAGTTAAAACGATGCAGTGCCAAATTGTAAAAAGTGCTCTGGTCAGGAAGGGGGTAAAATCTTCCAGGGCTGAAGCGGTTAATGGCAGCAGCATCAGTGTGATTCTGCAGCTGTCCCCTGCTGGCTCTAAGCCCAAGAAATGAGCAATCCGTTGACCATTGATCGCTTAATGTTTGGTCAATTCTGAGCAGAGAGTGATGCCTGTCAGTCACCATTCTCTGCTCTCATTGGAGCATTGGGCTGGAGAGGGTACTAGTAGTGGCTGGCTTAGGGTATCATCATTGTCAGGATCGATCAAGAACCCAGAGCTTCTCTTTGATGTCAGCCATTAGCGTTCTGCTGTCACATGATTTTTGGGTCACAGGAGTGCAACAGTTGGTATGGCCAGAATCACTTTAATTACCTAGCCAATCAGCAGCCTTGGGGTGCATGGTGCTGCACACTGGGTTAATTATAAAATACTTTCTCCATTCTCTCTTCCTTCATTGGCTTTTACCCTATGAGGATGCAACTGTGAAATATATGTCTCTCTCCCAAGACCTTTGGGCCTAGAGGTTAGAGGGGAACAGGGATCATCCCTCCTGTAAAGTATACCCTCCTGTAGTATAGGAAACTCCCTTCCACATGCCCAGACAACCTTAAAGTGATAATTGCTTATGTATGCATGCAAAGAGAAAATTGTTAAGTAGATGTATAACAGCCTTAGATGATGGGAAATCCATGCTTTGCACTGAAAATATACATGGCCAGTCACTATGTATTTTATTTGATCATTTGATGTGAACTTTATTAACATAGGATTTTTTTTGATGGGCACAGTGGCTGCAATTGATGGGCACAGTGGCGGCATTTGATGGGCACAGTGGCGGCATTTGATGGGCACAGTGGTGGCATTTGATGGGCACAGTGGCGGCATTTGATGGGCACAGTGGTGGCATTTGATGGGCACAGTGGTGGCATTTGATGGGCACAGTGGCAGCATTTGATAGGCACAGTGGTGGCATTTGATGGGCACAGTGGCGGCATTTGATGGGCACAGTGGCGGCATTTGATGGGCACAGTGGCGGCATTTGATGGGCACAGTGGGTGCAATTGATTGGCACAGTAGCGGCATTTGATGAGCACATTGGCGGCAATTGATGTTTTTTTCTGTATTTTTCAGTTTGTTTGTGCCCCCCCCCCAAAAAAAAAAACATTTTGAGCACCAACCACCACTGCTCTTACATGTAAGGCCGCATACACACCAATGAAAATGGGCTGAAGGACTGTTTCATCGGTCCAAACCGATCATGTGTGGGCCCCATCGGTCAGTTATCCTTCGGTCAAAAAAAAGAGAACTTGCTTTAAAATTTGACCGATGGACGCCTGACCGATGGGTCAAAACCGTTCGTTAGTATGCAAAAGCATCGATTAAAAGGCCGTGCATGCTCAGAATCAAGTCGACGCATGCTTGGAAGTTTTGAACTTGTTTTTTCCCTGCACGTCGTTGGGTTAAAACACGTAAATGTCACCGCGTTCTGATGCGGTCAGTTTTTTAACCGATGGTGTGTAGGCACCATCCAATCTGACATCCTAAATCTTTAAGTCTAATGCCGCGTACACACGGTCGTTTTTTGCGATGAAAAAAAAACGACGTTTTTTGTGAAGTAAAAAACGAAGTTTTTGAAACGTCACTTTCAAAGACGATGTTGCATACACACCATTGTTTTTTTCACAAAAAACGAGGTTACGTTCACCACACTTTTCCATTGAAGCTCGACGTTTTTGCTACACACGGTGACTTTATGTGAAACAAAAAACGACGTTTTGAAAAACTACACAAAAAATTCAAGCATGTTGGAATCTTTTTTTGGTCGTTTTTTTTTAAGACAAAAAACGACGTTTTGCCCACACACGATCAATTTAAATGACGTTTTAAAAAACGTTGTTTTTTTTCATCGCAAAAAACGACCGTGTGTACGCGGCATAAGATGTTTTATTTGTGGTGCAATATTTTGTAGGTTTATTTCCAGTGCATTTCTTATTACAACACTGACTGTTTTTTGGGTTGTAAAAAATGTCATTTTAATGGTCTAGAAAAAACAACGTTTTTTTCAACCCGATCGTTAAAACGGCCTTGCCTACACACGATCGTGAAAAAAAAAATGCTCTAGCAAAGCGCGGTGACGTACAACACATACAACGGCACTATAAAGGGGAAGTTTCATTTGAATAGCGCCACCCTTTGTGCTGCTTTTGCTGATTTTGTGTTAGTAAAAGACGATTTGCGCTTTTCAGTCTGTTACAGCGTGATGAATGTGCTTACTCCATTACGAACGCTAGTTTTACCAGAACGAGTGCTCCCGTCTCATAACTTGCTTCTGAGCATGCATGTTTTTTTCACGTCGTTAAAGCCCACACACGACCATTTTTACGACGCTAAAAACGACAACGTTAAAAACATTGTGAAAAATTAGAGCATGTTCGAAATTTTTAATGCCCATTTTTTACATTGTAAAGCCCACACACGATCGTTTTTAATGATATAAAAAAACGTAATTTTTTACAACCTGAAAAACGGTCGTGTGCGCGGCATGAGAATGCTTATTTGGCAGTGATAAAAGAAGACCTTCCTGTTTGCAGTCTGTTTATAAATTGACATGGTAGATTACGGTGTTTTCCCAGAAAAGGAAAATCTGCAATAAAGTTTGTCAGAATCCTTCCAACATATACAGATCTGATTTTTTTTTTTCAACTGAATTTAAGTTTAATTTTAACTGTATCCATTCTTTTAAATTTAGAAAAGCTAGTTTATGCTGCAAAGGAATTTTCTAGCATTTACAGTTGGTAATGAATCAGTAACTCTGCCCAAGAGACCTGCTGTAGGGTTATAAGCATTTGGAATGGAGATATTCTCTGAATAAAGGCCATAATCTCTGACCAGAATGGCCCCAATGAATCCTTTATTGCTGCAAAGTCAAAACACACATCCTGGCACAGTGTCACACAGCCAAACTAGTTTCCGCTGAAGGGCTGCACCTTTGACACTGTGCCAATGTGTGTATTTGTACTGATGAAGACTATAGAAATTAATCCAAGGCTATGCCTCTGATTTATGTGGACCTGAGAGTCATCAATCCACCCATGAACTACATCCTGTCAAAAGTAGAAGGAAATTATATATTGCATTATTCAAGCTGGATTCTGAATGGCGGCTGATGGAATATAAAGACAGATCATATTACCGACATGAAGCCGGTTGTGACGGGGCCCAAGAAAAATATACTGTGACAAGGTGATGGGGCCAGCAAAAGTGCTAGCTAAACACTCTTGAAAATTTGCAATAGACTTGTCAGAGGAGGCAGTAAAGCAGAGGCCTTGTACACACGATTGGATATCTGATGGAATCTAATCCGATGAATTTTTTCATCAGATATCCGATGAAGCTGACATTCATCAGTCTTGCCTACACACCATCAGTTAAAAATCCGATCGTGTCCAACGCGGTGACGTAAAACACTACGACGTGCTGAGAAAAATAAAGTTCAATGCTTCAGAGCATGCGTCGACTTGATTTTGAGCATGCGTGGATTTTTGACCAATGGATTTCCCCACAGACGATCATTTTTTTCTATCGTTTTTTTAACCATAAGAAAAATTGAAAACAGGTTCTATTTTTTTTCACAATGGATAAAAAAACTATGGGGCCCACACACTATCGGTTCGTCGGATGAAATCGGTCCGTTTTGATCAGATGAACCGATTGTGTGTACAGGGCTTGACCTGGCCTAACTCCCTACTAGGCTTATCGTCTCTAAATCTTCAGATACTGCTGAATTTCCAATGAAAATGTAGAAAGTTGTGTAGCCTAAGAAAATGTATGAAAGAGTCCAAGATGTTTAATTGATGGACTCTGTTACTGCTCAAGAATTGTTACATCATGAGGACAGTTTAATACTAGTTCTAATATAGATACGTGAGGTCACTGTCCTTCCAAATTTTATCCTGTGTTGGGAACTGCTGAAGGGGAAGTGGTCTTGCCCCGAAACACATTGGCTCTTTAACCACTTTACCCCCAGAAGAATTGGCTGCCCAATGACCAGGCCATTTTTTGCGATACGGCACTGTGTCGCTTTAACTGGCAATTTCACGGTCGTGCGACGTTACACCCAAACAAAATTGACGTCCATTTTTTCCCACAATTAGAGCTTTCTTTTGATGATATTTGATCACCTCTGTGGTTTTTATTTTTTGCGCTTTAAACAAAAATAGTGACAATTTGGAAAAAAAGTTATATTTTTAACTTTTTACTAAAATAAAATATCCCCAGAAAATATATAAAAAAACGAATTTCTTTCTCAGTTTAGGTCGATATCTATTCTTTGACATATTTTTGGTAAAACATTTATTGATTGGTTTGCGCAAAAGTTATAGCGTCTACAAAATAGGGGATAGATTTATATCATTTTTTTATATATATTTTTTTATTAGTAATGGCAGCAATCTGCCATTTTTCATCAAGACTGCGACATTATGGCGGACACATCAGACACTTTTGATGCTATTTTAGGATCATTGTCATTTATACAGCGATCAGTGCTATAAAAATGCACTGATTACTGTATAAATGACACTGGCAGGGAAGGGATTTAACACTAGGGGGTGATAAAGAGGTTAAGTGTGTCCTAGGGAGTGATTCTAACTGTAGGGGCGGCTGCGCTACAAGTGACATGACAGTGATCACTGCTCCCGATGACAGGGAGCAGTAGATCACTGTCCTGTCACTAGGCAGAACAGGGAAATGCCTTGTTTACATAGGCATCTAACTGTTCTGCCGCCCCGTGAGACGGTCGCTGGCACCCGGCGGACATCGAGTCCGCGGGACCCACAGACACGCTCACCGAGCAGGGCTAGAAAGAATTATTATGTCAATCTGATACAATGTCCCCTCCACAAGGTTCATTATTAAAACCAAACAGTTAATAGTAAAAAAAATGGGGGGAAAAAAAAACACTGAACAAAAATAAGAACATGGGTGTTGAAAGAAAAAAAAATGAAAATATTTACAATGATAACACTAATAATAATCATCACTATTTTACAAAATTATACATTGAGATGTTAAAGTAATGAAAAGAGAGAGGAAAAAAACTCTTGATACTTGTATGTGTAGAAATTGAATCAAACATTATACAATCTAATCGTACAGTCATAAAACAAAAAAAAATATTAAATAAAATAAAAAATAAAAATTATAATAATAATATTATTAATAATAATGATGATATTACTACTGGAAATAATAGTCATAATCACTATTGTTAAAATAATACATTCTTGGCATTTAATTAATCTAAAAGGAATAAATGAATGAAAACTTGAGTAAAATGATAAATGTGTAAATTGGAACATACATTGTACAATCTGATTGTACAATCGTAAAATGGTACAAAAGATAATGAAAATTATATTAGTGATAATAGTAGTAAGAATAATGATATGTATTATACAATATTACATACTAGTTAAATAATAAAATAATATTGATCTGTTTAGAGCAATTATTGGGATATACACTGCTCAAAAAAATTAAAGGAACCCTTTTAAATCAGAACTCCTGGGATATTGATCTGGTCAGTTAAGTAGCAGAGGGGGAGGGGTGTATACAGAGGGGGTTGTTAATTTCAATTAACAGAAAAGCAGCTGAAACTGATTAACAACAGGGGCACTAGATGGGCAACAATGAGACATCCTCCAAAACAGGAATGTTTTTTCAGGTGGAGGTGTCTGACATTTTTTTTCCATACTCATCTTTTCTGACTGTTTTTAACTAGTTTTGAATTTGGCTAGGGTCAGTGTCACTACTGGTAGCACAAGGCAATACTTGGACCCTATAAAGGTTGCACAGGCAGTCCAACTCCTCCAGGATGGCACATAAATATGTGTCATTGCCAGAAGGTTTGTCGTGTCTTCGACACCTACATGACAATGGATGCACAAATAGGGTCAGTAGTCAGCGGATCCCATCATCTGCTGCGCCTACTAAGCAGACTTATTCCATTAACTCCTGAAGAAGACATAGCAGTCATGGTGGGAACAATTGTGAACTCCAAACTTGACTATGCAAATGCCCTCTACCTCGGACTCCCAAAGTACCAAATCTCTTGTCTGCAAGTCGTTCAAAATATGTCCGCCAGACTTGTGACTGGAAAAAAACCATGGGAATCAATCTCACCTTCGCTGAGATCCCTTCATTGGTTGCCAGTAAAAGACAGAATTGCTTTTAAAGCACTCTGTCTGACGCATTAGTGTATTCATGGGAGGGCCCCCCAATATCTATGCAAAAAAATAAAACTTCTCAACTCCAATTGCGTTCTGCGATCCACCAACCAAAATCTGCTCCAGATACCCAAAGCCAAACTCAAGTCCAAAGGAGAAAGAAGATTTGCACTCCAAGGTCCCAGACTATGGAATGCTTTGCCAACCAGCATTCGGTTGGAGGAGAACCACTTGGCCTTCAGAAGAAAGATCAACGCATCTCTTTTGATATCAAAGGAGACAGGAACAACGAGCGCCCAGAGGCGATTTAGTTCGCATTAGACATGTGCAATTTTTTTAGTTACGAATAAGTTTTCCGTCATTATTCGTTATTTTCGTCGATTCGTTAACCTACGAATGAACGAACGGTTTAGCGCAAATAATAACGAATAATGATATTTCCAAAATTAACGAATATGGAAAACTACGAAGATACGAAACTATTAAATGTAAAAGAACAACACATAACGAAAGAAAAAAAGAAACGAAAACATAGAAATAACGAAAATACCGAACACAAAAAAAATAAATCATAATTACGAAAAATAAACGAAACTGCAAACTTACTAATATTCGAAGAAGGAAAAGAAAACAACCGAAATGCCGAACAAAGAATACAGAACGAAAAGCAAAACTAACGAAAAATAAATTACAAATCTTCGGAAAACGGAAACGAAATAACGTAAATTCACTTTCATTAGTACTGTGACCAATAGCCACTAAGCGCTGTCCCTTCCCCTGAAGAGGTTTGTTCCTTCCACCAATGAGCTTCTTTCTTATTACCTAGTGGCTCCTTGACCTTGTGTCTTTATCTGTGTTAGACTGCAGTGCATTCCATCCAGAGTCCAGATAGGGTGTGTTTGGGTAGGTTGCACCAGTTTTGTGGATCTGTCAAGTCAATCGCAGTAAATTACGATGTTTTACAAAATTATGACGAGTAGTGTGTCAAATAAACGTAAAATGTATTTTAACAGAATTACTAATGCAATAAAATCTACAAAAGGACGTTGTTACAATCAAATGAAATTAGACACGAAAATACGAATGATCATAAAGCAACGAAGATTTATTTCTTACGAAAATACGAACGCGGCATGTTGAAAAAAAATAATGTAAATACGAATATCTAAACAACGAAAAATAAACCAACGTAAAAACTAATGAATGAATAAATTCATTGTAAGAATACAAACGAGGCAAAATACAAAATTTAACGAAAATACTAATCTCGAATCAACGAAAAAATAAACTAACATAAAAAAACGGAAACGGAAAAAAATGTGTTACGAAAATACTAAAGAGTACGAATATAATAACTAACGTCTTAAGAAATTACGACTCGTTACGAATCACGATAAACAAACAGAAACGAAACAGAAATAAACGAAATTTTTTGTTGTGCACATGTCTAGTTCACATGTGCTGCACTATATACGTTTTTCACTCACTCACTCACTCACAGTCTCAAGAGCATGGAGGAGATTCCAGGAGATAGGAAGTTACTCTAGGAGAGCTGGACAGAGCCGTAGAAGGTCCTTAACCCATCAGCAGGACCAGTATCTTTGCCTTTGTGCAAGGAGGAACAGGATGAGCATTGCCAGAGCCCTGCATAAGGACCTCCAGCAGGCCACTGGTGTGAATATCTCTGACCAAACAATCAGAAAAAGACTTCACAGGGGTGGCCTGAGGGCCCGACGTCCTCTAGTGTGCTCTGTGCTCACTGCCGGACACTGTGGAGCTCGATTGGCATTTTCCATTGAACACCAGAATTGGCAGGTCCACCACTGGTGCCCCATGCTTTTCACAGATGAGAGCAGGTTCACCCTGAGCATATGTGACAGACGTGAAAGGGCCTGGAGAAGCCACGGAGAACTTTATGCTGCCTGTAACATGGTTCAGCGTGACCAGTTTGGTGGTGGGTCAGTGATGGTCTGGGGAGGCATATCCATGGAGGGATGCACAGACCTCTACAAGCTACACATTGGCACCCTGACTACCATTAGGTATCAGGATGAAATCCTTGGACCCATTGTCAGACCATACGCTGGTGCAGTGAGTCCTGGGTTCCTCCTTGTGCACCACAATGCCCAACCACATGTGGCGAGAGCATGCAGCCAGTTCCTAGAGGATGAAGAAATTGATACCATTGAATGGCCCCCACGCTCACCTGACCTAAATCCAAAAGAACATCTCTGGGACATTATGTTTCGGTCCATCCGGTGCCGCCAGGTTGCACCTCAGTCTGTTCAGGAGTTTAGTGATGCTCTGGTCCAGATCTGGAAGGAAATACCCCAGGACACCATACGTCGTCTCATTGGGAGCATGCCCTGATGTTGTCAGGCATGCATACAAGCACTTGGGGGCCATACAAACTACTGAGGACCATTTTGAGTTGTTGCAATGAAATTTCAGCAAAATGGACTAGCTTGCTGCATAATTTTTTCACTTTGATTTTCAGGGTGTCTTTGAATTCCGCCCTCTGTAGGTGGATCATTTTCATTTCCATCTAATGATGTGCCATCCTTTCATTCCTAACACATTACCCAGTCCATGTCAGTATGGATATGCAGTATGAGATTTTTGCCTGTTGAGATCTTGATATGTTTTCAAAGTGTTCCTTTAATTTTTTTGAGCAGTGTGTATAGTGAAGGCATAGAGCTAAATCAGTTTAAAAAACCAACAGGCAAAAAACAGCCCTACATAATGAACCGTATATGAAGGAAATAGGAGAACTGGGCGTTAAGTAGTAATTCCCAGGTGATACAACAAACAATTGTGTTGATTTAAAAAATCCCCAACAGGGTCAGTCCAGCTGGGGAAGAGTTGTCAGGTAAAAGAGCTAGAGAGAGAGTTTTAAGGCTGTCGGGGCCTTTTGAGGCCATTCTGGTGGGGGTGACTATGGGCATGGGCATCAAGAATGCATGAAGAGGTCATGGACCGAAAGCACAAGAAAGAGCAAGGAGAGGACAGCAGGAGAGAGCACTTCTAAGAGACTTCAGGGAGGACAGCCGGTCACAGCTAGGAGGGCTGGTGAGTGAGGCACAGTTGGGAGGACTGGGGAGGCATGCCTGAGAGAACTGGGAGCTTGCAGTCTGACATGGGTGCAGAACCAGAAGTGTGGACTGTGGTGAAGGGGCAGTGGAGAGAGGCAGCTGCAGCCAGGTGGGCTGGCAGGGCCTGAAAATGGCTAGCTGCGTGTAGGACAGCTAGGACCAGAGACTTTCTAATTTGCTACATTATAGGGGCCCACGGTCCCTGCCTGCAAAGGGCAATTGCTAAAGGCCTGGCCGAGCCAGTGTCAAGTATAACCACGTTGTGCTAGCTGTGCCTGAAGATTAGAGAGAAAGTGATGTGCAGGAGGAGAATGGCGTGTCTTACACTGGGCTGTATATAGTTTTCCCAAGTAACAAATTCTACTGGGAATCCCATATTTCCTTTACCCATCCAAGTTCAATGCCCTCAATAAAATAAAAAAAACAAAGCATATGGAATGTTGTATGTCTGAGAGGTGAATGCAAGGCAGGGTGACAGACAATCCAATATTTCAGCAGCCCCTACAGGGGTACCGCTATATCTAATTTTCCAAACCAAGAGAGAGTGAATAAGAGAAGTACACTATAAGGGTTGACATGCACTTTAAATGTGTGTTTATAGAAGCATAAAGTATTGGATGCAGAAAGAGCCTTGTGTACCTGTTAACAGGAGCAGACTTTCTGCATCTGTCACATCACCCCTTCCTATACATAGAATTTAAAACATATGACTGCCTTTTTTATTTGACAGTTAACAAGAGCTGTACAATAGTAAAACTGCTGGGCTATTAAACCTGCCCTGACTCTAGCCACTGTAAATAGCCTAATGAAAAGACAGATGATTATGGAGTTTAAAAATCACTAAGCCTTCAATAATCCAATATGGCAATATGGTGTTATATTTTCCATTCATTAGCATTTACCAGATGACATATCCTCAACATGATGACAGACAGAATCAGAGATTTATCCCAAGCACATGAAATGAAAACCAAAGGCTGGAATAAAAAGGATAATTCCATAAAAGCCACATTAGTTCTGTTGAGGGTTGCACTTAAAAATGACTACGGCACAATGAAGATGAATTTATCAGCTTCACTATATAATCAAACATTTTTACATATTTAGTCATTAATTTTGTGTACTGGATTAATGCCACTTGTAAAATTGTAATCCCAATAAAGGTGTGAGAAAATATTCCGTGAACCACTCAGCTGCAAAATGATATGAGGAGGCGTAGCTTTAAAAATCAATGCATGATTTTTGGAATGTATCCAAAACTCTTCACAAGGTTCCTCAGAGGTGTAATTTCTTCACATAAGTGTGTGTGGGCTAGATCGTATAGATGACAGATGTATGAAAACATGAATTTAATGCTCTTATGTACAGTACTTTACTCATTAGAAAATAATTAAATATGATAACAACAATTGAAAAGAGGTGGAAAAATTCTTATAAAAATAGGAGCACGTAATGAAGCACCATTTATAGAAAAATGGGAAAGGGAGCTGGGAATACTCAGAGGGACCCATACCTATCAGAGAATCATGCATTGGACGCACTTTTCTGCAATTGATATACGCACGGCCGAGACAAACTATAAATGTATCTCGGGCTGGTACACCACACCAGACAAAACCAGCAAGTACAAGGAGGGACAGTCTGCTAAGTGCTGGCGCGGGTGCCCAGATAAGGGGACAATGGCACATCTATGGTGGGCATGCCCGAAAATCCAAAAGTACTGGGATACCATACTTAGCTCAATAAAGGAAATTACGGGTAAGGAGCTTAAAAAGGACCCCTGGGGGGTACTCTTTCACTGCGGGCATGAAAGTCCCAAAAGATACAAGCAATCTCTCCTACCACATTTGCTGAATGCAGCAAAAAGACTTATTCCCATCAAGTGGCAAGAAGAGGAATGCCCCCAGGTGTGGAACTGGATGAACGCAGTGGAAGAAACACACAGGATGGAGAAGCTAAAAATGACATACTTAGAAACAATGGGGGACACTATGTAAAAATGGGATAAGTGGATAGAGTATAAGAAAACCTGGAGTTACGCAGAGAAATTAAGGATCCGTTAGTCTACAGGGAAACTTAGTTTAAACCAAATTTATATATCAAGGTATGCCAGAAAAGGCTGATTGTTCTAGCCATAAACCTTCGCTTTCTTTGTGATTATCTTTTAATAGGATCTGTGATCTTTATTCCTTAAGATTCTAGAGGAGCTTAGAATGGAGAGGAGCCCCTGGGTGCCACGAGGGGGGGTGGGTGGATGGGGGGGAGGGAGAACGAGTGGAAAATGTCTATAGCGTAAGGGGTTTTTCCGGGGCTACCTCCCTGGCCAACGAGCTGTATTGAGGGCTATCTACCATCGTTACATGGTAATGGCGGGGCGGGGAGCAAGACCCATACGCAATTTACTACTTATATAACCTGCTGAAAAAAAAAAAAGACTAACACAAATGATGCAAACCTATCATTGAGACGAAAATAAGCATCATACCATGAGCTGGTCTCTTGTGCTTGGTCAAGGCTGAATGTGGTTAAAAAAAAAGAAAAAAAAAAAAAAAAGAAAAGAGGTGGAAAAACTGTGCATAGCACCTATTCATATTAAATCTGTGCTATAAAGCAGCAATGCAGTAATAGAATCTTAAACCGGCCACAGACAGTCCAAATCTTGGCTGGTTCATCAGGGACTGGCCAAGATTCGAACCATGTAGGGGCAGGCTAATGGATCAACTTGAGTACAACCAGCATGTTGGATTTTTAGAAAGTGATTATTGCAAGCGGTAATCCAAAGTCAGTCTGACATCATAAATGCCTCACCCTTGGATGACTAGGGTCTTATTTCACTTTTGCCTTTCCTAAACAAGCATTCTACGCAAGTTTGCAAATCCAACATTATGCCTAAACAATCTCTACAATTCTTTAAATTCACCAAATTAGAGGAATTAACATCAAAAGGTTGATCTCAGATATAACAACCTCTGCCAATCCGAGCAGGCTACATACAGTAGCCTGCTCCGATTGGCTTTGAGAGTCAGAGAGGCGTGGGCTGATGATGTTACTGCCTCTGCCAATCCAAGCAGGCTTTGTATTTATTAATAGAATACATCACTCGTCGTTATTGGCTCCAGCTCCAGTAAGAAGTAAGAAGAATATGGCTCTAGAAGCAAGAAATATGAAGCATCAGAAGCCTCGGAAAGGGTCGTCTTATACGCCCGGTCGCCTTATACACCGGCAAATACAGGTTATATATTCCTAAATGCAATAACTTATTGTAACTTGTGTAAATACCTTCATCTCAAGTGATCATCTTCATGAGTGAATCTCAAATTGACTGTGTCTGCAATTTAACCATCAACTCTGTTTTACTTACCGTACCTGCTCTTTTTAGCAGGTCCTTGCTTCTCCTAGTATGGTGTGGCATGTGACCTGTACTAGTACCAAGCAGTGAAGCGCTATGCATGGGCACTGTCACATGAAGCGGAGTGATACCAACTCTTTCCCATGTTGCTGACTGTTGCCAGCTGATTTCAGAGCAGGCTGTGGAGGAGCAAGGTACACAGGTAAGGTGAGTAAAGAGAGGAGGGTGGGGGTCTTTTGCAGAGTCACTTTGTCCTGCTTGGTCAAGGTGTCTGTGTCTCTATAATGTCAACCTCTTTTAAAGCGGTAGTAAACCACAACCTTTAAATAAGGACCTGCAAGGTTCCCACTTTAATTCCCTGCACAGTGGAATTCAGATTGGGGAGGGACGGTCAGTTAGGCAGCCCATACTTGATACAGTTTTTTTCCTTTAACCAGTGGGTTGAATGAAAAAACTGACTTGATCGCCTCATCCACAACACTTGATGTGGATGGGGGGAATTTTCCCTGCTCAGCTAAAGTACTCTGACAGTGGGAAGATTTCACTTATCAGCATTGCAGGCTAAAGCGTGCAGGGATGATCAAGCAGGGGAAATCTGAAGGGGCACTTGTACAGAATTTGATTGGTAGATCGACTTCTGTACAACCTCAATGCCCATACATTGCTCAATATGTTGCCAGTCCCTGCTGCAGTGGCTGAACTTTCATCCATGTATGGCTGGCTTTACCCTGAGCCAGTTAGGCTTTGCTGCATGCACATGTATTGATCAGGCACATGCTGAGAGGAAAGATGAAAAGAATGGTCTTCTGTTGCTCCTTCATTCCAATTACTGCCGGGGCCAGGGAAGTGTTTAAACTGTATTGCTCAACCACAGTAATGAAAAAGTGAGATCAGCAACTTTGCTTTCTTGTCTAGCAAGGCTATGTGAATCTCAAGACCTTTGAAATTACAAATCTGTTGAAATGTTAAATAGATCCCATATATTCACAACTTCCATATATGTATTTTTGACTATTTTTGCTTGGACTTGAGCTTTAAAATAAATTTCATGAAAAGTGGGTTGGTACACCCATTTGCTGGACTTTGTAATTTTAAAGTTGGACCCTATCTGAGTACTTGTATCCAGTGTAGAGATTTAGCTACTTTACAGAATTCTACCTTTAGGTATATTTTTAACCATTCTGCTGTGATCAGCATCAGGCATATGTTGGTGGCAGCAGCGGCTTTTACACACAATGGGGTGGATTTACTAAAGGTAAATAAATTGTGAATTTTGCAAGTGCATTTGTAGGCAGGTAGAGGTTGACGCTTCTCTGCCTACGGGTAGGGTATTTTTCCCTGGTGTTCCCTGGTTTTTCGTTTTACAGGCTTTGTAGGGTCCCACCCACTGATTCTGTGTGATATAAAAGGAAGGGGGGTCCGCATCCAGAAAACATGGAGACCTAGGGGCCTGAAGCCTGTCGCTTTTCGCCGTTGCCAGAGTCTGAATCACCAATTCCAGGATTGGAATTCTCGCTACTGGGGGAAACTGCTTGGAACTTACAGTTCTCCTTGAAGAAACCTACCATGGACACTGCCTAATATGGACGCTCATCCTGTGCAGGTATGCTGCAGCAGTCACAAGCCAGAGTTAGGGATTAGGCAAGGAATGTTAGAAATAAGACTGCACTTTATCTTGAATTGTTACCGGTGAACGTCATCATGCTAAATTATTTAAGTAAAGCATTTGAAACTTTGCTTTTGCCTGGTCTGAAATTACTAAAGGGGGTATTGCAACATAACCAGCACAAATAGTCTACAGCTGGGGCCACTAGGTGCATTGGGGTATGAAGATTGGTATCAAGCGTTAATACAGTGGGAAATACAAGCAGGTGGCTACAAAGGGTAACAAAGGTTTCTCCTTTGTCCTGTCCTAAGCATGTACATGTGACAGGTGAGACCGCCTCTTGCAGTGAGGGAGAAGTGGTCAATACTCCTTCTGCAGCAATTCATCTCTCATGACAGCAGATCTGCACCACCGAGGCCCTCATCTTGTGCATGAGTATGGAGGGGGAGGAGTTGAGTGAGGTGCAATCATGAAGTCATCACTAGGTGCATGACAGGGCTCCATACTGTTACTGGTAGGGCTGTTGCAGTAAGACGCTTGACAGGTAGAGAAGGCAAGGGCTTTGTGTGCCCCTTCCTAAATACACAAGTAAATGTGTTGATGTATATGGCATTGAAAGAGTTTTTAAAGTTCAGTTATCTGTTTAAGTAAAGGTACCCCATAAGACCCTAACCAAAGTGTCTAGCATAGCCAAGAAGAACCCACCTGGGGGCAGGCCTTTCATGTGATCCTTGCTTGGCACCCAATGAGTCTGACAGCCCCCCTGCCCCCCCCCCCCCATTCCATATAATATAAAAGAAAGTTGGGCATCCAGAGAGCCTGGGTGGCCTAAAGCTTGGAGCTCAGAACTAGAAAAATGTGTCGCTTGTCGCCGCCGTTGCTGGGGTTTGGATTGTCAGTGCTGTGCCTTGGATTGTCAGTGCTGTGCCAAGATCAAAATTCCTGCTACTAGTGGGGACTGTTGTAACTTACAGTTTTGCTTGAAGAAACCAACTATGGATGTTCCAAAACAGACTCTCATCCTATGCAGGTATCCTGGGAGCCACAAGCCTAAGTTAGGGACTAGGGATGTTTGGAATAGGACTAAAATAATTATTAATAGAACCGATCAGCACCTAACCTATTGAACTACTATTGTTGGTTCAGAGTTCTCCAGCAAAAGCTAGCAAAAATTCCCAACTTTGAGTTTGCATTGAATTCACTCCTATTTAACCAGTTTCCATGCCAGCAGTTTTGCGCAGAACAAAAGATTCTTTACATGACAATAACTCTTTGCTTTCATAGACCTTCTATACGCTGTATATATGGAAAAAATATCACCATACAAAAGAACCTGTCTGGCATTAAGAAGTGTTCTCTAATCTCAGCTTAATCCCTGGTGGTGTATAGTCTAGTAAGTAATCTAATAATGGATTTAAAAAAAAAAAAAATTGCTTGGCAACAATTTAAACGAATCTACAATCTCCAAAGCAATGAATGCTTTCATATTATTTTAAGTGTGTATATAGACAAAACTTTTTTTTCTTGTTTCCAATGTAGATTGGAAGGTTTAGAACCCCTGTTTTTTATTGCTTTCTGCATTACTACTGGGGATATTCACCCTCTCTCATTGTCCTCACTCCCACTCCTAGGATGACAGCTCTGCTCAGTATGAATGTCCCCCAGCAAGCGAAATAACGTCAGAATTAATTTAAAAAAAAATACTAAAAAACAAATGCACCCACCACATCTAAGCAAGGGCAAGCTGCAATACTAATGCGCCGCATACACAATCGGAATTTCGATGGAAAAAGTCAGAAGGACCGTGTGTATGCCCCATCGGAGTAATTCCATCAGAGTTTACATAGAGAACACGTTCTCTTGTTTGAGTCACGGGACACAAGTTTTAAAAACTTGCTACGCTTGTTGCCCAAAATGGAGCATGAGCTTCTCTTCTGGTGACAAATGTACATAAAGCAGCCCATGTTGTGAATGGGCTGCCCTATGTGCGACATGCAAAATTGAACCGCTCAACCATGCGAGTAGGAACACTTGTTCCCGCTATGCGAAAATGGGAATGAAGCCTTACAGTGCTTTACAGCTTTCAGCAAGGTATTCCAGCTGGACCAAGGTAACCATGCAAAAAAAAGGCTAAACTTCAGCTTTAAAGAGTTTTAAATTACAAACGTTGTATTTAAAGTAATGCCGCCTACACACGAACAGATTGTAAAAAGAAAAATCGGATGTTTTTTCAGATGGAATTCTGCTCAAGCTTAGCTTGCATAAACACGGTGACGTACAACACTACGACGAGCCGAGAAAAATTAAGTTCAATGCTTCTGAGCATACAGTACGTCGACTTAATTCCGAGCATCAAATGGAAAAAGAAAATATGGACAGCCGCACTCTAAAAAACCTTGATGGTTGTCTTTATTTAAAAAAGGAAAAATGCACTACAAGTCACAGCAAGTCACAGCACACTACTAGAATTGTTTTCCCCTCTGAAAAATAGAGAACCTGCTCTCTATCTAATTCCATCGAAAATTCCGACAGAAAAAGTCAGATGGGGCGTACACACGGTCGGAATATCCGTCGAAAAGCTCTGACTTTTTTCATCGGAAATTCCGACCGTGTGTACGCTGCATTAGATGGTGGTACATGTAAGAGAATCTAACATAAAATTTCTGCATGTTTTTTTTTTATAAATCTTTTTATTGGTAAATTTCTGGATGTTTGAATCAAGAATCCCATTTCTGAATATAGAAGTGAATAGAATTAAATACTGTAGAAAATATTTTTCCATAAGGTTTATTGTGTGTATTCCGGATTTTAATTGAGAAATGGGAAATGCAGAGGACTTCCAGTGATATGCGATGAGCCACTGTATGGCGACGCTTAGGCCCCTTTCACACTGGGGCGATTTTCGAGCATCATTCGAGCGTTATGCGAGCGTTTTTCGAGCATTGTTCGAGCGTTTTTTGAGCGTTTTCCGAGCATTATTTGAGCGAAGCCTCATCTGCAATCCCAATGTGCTGTTAAAGCACCGCTAAGACCCTAATGTTTTAGGGCGTTTTTGCAGAAAGGGTAAGGCTTTTTTAACAACGCTTTCAATTCATTTCCATATAGAGAGGCGTTTTTGGAGAGTTTTTTTAGTGCCCAAAAGCTGCTCCAAAGATGCTGCTTGCAGGACTTTTCTCAACTCCCTGCCAGTGCAACGCCTCAGTGTAAAAGGGTAAGGCGCTTTTACAGCGCTTTCAATTCATTTCCACGGAGAGGGGCGTTTTTGGAGCATTTTATTCAGTGCCCAAAAGGTGCTCCAAAGATGCTGCTTGCAGGACTCAGTGTGAAAGGGTCCATTGAGATGCATGGAGAGCGTTTTATGAGCGTTTTAATAGCGCTATTTTTAACGCTAAAACACTGTAAAAATGCTTCAGTGTGAAAGGGGTCTTAAGGTATGGATAAGTCTCATATGTGGGATAGAGAATCCAAGGATGGGTGTAAATAATAGACAATTAGATATGTGGAGATAAATATGGTTGTCTGAAATGGTGGAGGCTAGTGGCTAGATTCACGTAAAGCGGTGTAATTTTGTGCGGGCGTAGCGTATCTCAGATACGCTACGCCGCCATAAATTAGAGAGGCAAGTGCTGTATTCACAAAGCTAAGTTACGGCAGCGTAGCCTAAATGGGCCGGCGTAAGCCTGCCGAATTCAAATGTGTTTGATGTGGGCGTGTTTTATTTAAATTAAGTGTGACCCCGTGTAAAAGACGTTTTTTACTAACGGTGCATGCGCCATCCGTGGACGTATCCCAGTGTGCATGCTCCAAATTACGCCGCTAAGACTCATTGGTTTTGACGTGAACGTAATTTACGTCCAGCCCCATTCACGGACGAGTTACGCAAACGACGTAAAACGTGAAAAATTTTACGCGATCCAGACGTCCATACTTAACATTGGCTGCGCCATCTTATTGTTGCTTTATCTTTACGCCTGAAAATACCTTACGTAAACGGTGTATCTTTACTGCGACAGCCGGGCGTACGTTCGTGAATAGGCGTATCTCGCTGATTTACATATTCTAGGTGTAAATCAGCGTACACGCCCCTAGCGGCCAGCGTAAATAGGCAGCTAAGATACGACGGCGTAGGAGACTTACGCCGGACGTATCTTAGCAACATTTAAGCGTATTTCACTTTGAGAATACGCTTAAAGATACGGCTCCTTCCTGGATCTTGGAGGGGAGAGACTGTCCCAGCGTTGTGTACAGGAATTGACAAGCACCACAGAACTGGCTACGAAAAAAAAAAGGATCTGGCATGCACCGATGTATGGTTTACCTACATATGGAGTTGAACTGTAGATGAACAGTAGAAGCAAGCCTACCATAGAAACATAGAGCTACATGCGATCGTGATCTTAGCAATAAGATCATTGGGAGTTGGTAAGCAGGCAATTTTACTAGAGGTGGAGGTGCCCTTTGTCTGATCTTACTCTACAAACTTTTTTCAAACACACTTCGGGTGCAAGTTTGACACACATGGACTTTATTATTTGTATTTGAATGTGATATTTTTTGATTTGTCACGCCATCTACGTTTCACTTATGTTCACATTAAGAGGAATGGTCACATTTGATATTTGATTTATGATACATGTGTTAGTGCAGCGCAGCATATTTTTTGATTTTGATTTTATACGCTTAAAGATACGACGGCGCAGATTCTGAGTTACGACGGCGTATCTACTGATACGCCATCGTAAGTCTACCTGAATCTGGCCCTAGATCTACAAGTTGATGCCAAATATGGCATATTTTTGGCCATTTCCCCAAAATATGGGAAAATTAGCCTGGGAAAGGGCAAACTAGGGGAACTGATGGGAAGATAACATGTCATTTAGTGGGTGTGAGGAACCATCTAGTGAAAAGTTTGATAGCCATCTCAAGGACTGTAAGGCCCCGTACACACGAGCAAATAGATTTGTTCAAATCGGTCGGACAGACCGATTTGAACAAATCTGTCTGCTGGGATGTATTGGTTTGATCGTGTACACACGATCAAACCAAAATCCCCGCCGGCAGACAGTGCGCTGACGTGTCGGTGACGTGACGGTGACGTTGACGCCGCCACATCACCGCACCAGGAAGTAAAACACTTCCGCGCATGTGTCGAAACCATACTGTATTACGCTATGTGGGCACTTTTTCTTCTTTGAGCCGTGTATTAGGCCCAAAGTACCTGAAGCCAGAGGAGACTGCCACAGAGCCACACAGGGGCTAACACTGTGAAAGCCTTTAACCCCTTGTGGGTACCTGGATCTGGTAAGTGAGGGACCTATCAGAGCATGAGCAGAGGGAGCACTGAATGATCACAGCCATTTGATTATTTCATGGAGCACTAAGCACTTTTTTGCTCGGACTGCCTAATACAATAATAACTTCAATTCAAATTTATGGCACTGAGCACTTTACAATATATCATTTATTAGCATGTTTTTCTATATTTATATTATATACATGTTTATATTTATTTTTATATTTTTATGTCTTAATGTGGATGTAAGCACATATCTGTATTAGGGCTGTATTTAATACACCTATTATCATTTGCACATAAAGAGGCGCCAATACCTACTACCTCACCCCCATTCATTATCCAATTCCATTTAGGTGGAATTTCACGTAGGGGCTGCCACTTTAGCACATGCTACCAGCTCCATAGGTAGCCACTGATACTTGAGAAATTTGATCCGTAGCACGGGTTCTACCCACCCCTTTTCGGGTTCAATATTAACTCTAAACTTTTTTAAAACCCTTTTAAAACTTTTCTTCTTTTGTTTTTAACTGCTGGTTCAGAATAAGTAAATACTTTAATAGTCACTTGTCATGTCATGTGACTGGTCTATCCTTACCAATTTTTTATTTTTTTTAATGCAGTGACATGAGTTACTGTTTTTTTTTTGCCCCCAATTTTAAGTCCAGAAGTGCTAGTGATTAGTAAATTAATTTGTAAATCCAGCGAATTGGAAAATTGCACATTTTATTATTGAACTGAACTAAAAAAAAAAAATACATACAGTACTGTAGAATTTGCAGGGAGTCATACAATTCATTAACCACTGTTGTAAACTGTACAACAGATCTGTATGTCAATATCCAGGCAAAATAAAAATGTGGTAATCCTCCCTAGAAAAGGGGATGAATATGACCCAAAATGACCAGTTTGGTTAATCTGGTTTAACCTTTTATCTCAGAGAAGCAGGCAAGCCCAGAGAAAAAAATTGAAAGGCCGTATAATAAATAAGAAGAATAGATGGGAACAGAGAGTAGGAGGTTACAGCGAGTGACGAGAAGAGATAATATTGATTACAAGCAGGCATCATTTAAAGTAGTCTCCCGAGGCAGACAATATTGGCTCCTCATTATAGTCTGTTATATATGACATTGATTTAGGTTATATTAGAGATCTACAACTAATACTCCCCGGGGAACTTCATTTATGTGCCATCAGAGTTATAAAGTAGGGTGCTAACAACAGGCTGTGTCAGCCCTTTGAAGCCAAACATATTGTTGTCTATTAAAGCTGAACTCAATGCAAAAAGCCAAATATACAGATGAAATACATAAACTGTATGGGAGCTGTTCTGCCTGGCAAAGCTTTATTTTTCTGTGCATCCAGTCTGGAGATTTACACATACAACACAGCCAAGTGGATGACACCCCTTTCTCTGTAAGGCCTCCTTTACACTTGCGACTGGGGGGCTGTTACAGTCCCCTACCACCCCCCGCCCCCCTTAAAGTGTAAGTAAACCCTTCTATTTTTTTCACCCAAGGAAGCTGCCATCTTTGCCCCTGTTTAATCTACAACTGCCATGAAGCCACAAATGCGATCATATATGACTACAGCCATTGAATGGTTTGACAGTTTGGTTGAGAGCACAACCAATGGGGGTGTTACATTCCCGACACCTGCCGGAAATAAACTATTTTATGGATGGGTTTACTTTCAGCTGAAAAGGCAGCGGACAGAGATGTACACAAGCGAAAATGATCCCCTCTGTTGTGCTCAGTAAGCAATACTGGCTCTCATTCACCTAAATTGGGCAGCACTGTAACCCCTGCACTGTAACCACATTACACCTGCTCACTGCCTGTCAAACATCCTCTGAAAAGTTATCCACCACAGTTCTCTCTTTAGAGGGCACCTCAAGTACAATTGTGCCCTTACAGTTATAGGTTGTAGAAAAAAATACCCTAGTATCCCCCAGCCTGCTAAATGAAAATTAAAAAAATAGCAAGGGACTAATGAGGTCATCCCCCTGCTCACTCTGCACAACATGTTCCTTGTCAGCAGATTTACACACAGCACAACTGATTGGCTTTAAGTCCTGTCCTGCTAACTTTCAGGCTGTACAGGGACTGCAAAAGGATGATAACAGGTCACATTTAGGTACAGGGCATGCAAAAACAGTACAATTAATGGTGTAAAAATGATTACAGAACTACAATTATTTATACATTTTATATCTGTTTTGGGTTAAGATTTAGGGCCTGATCACATATCATGTTAGAAAACCCATAAAGCATTTTATATGTAACCTGATTTTTTTAGATTTTTTTTAAATAAAAATGATGTACAGTTTACTATAGAACAGAGAATTGTCACTAATACAAAAAGCCGCAATAAATACAGTATCTTGTAGTACAACATTAGCAAGCATACATAACCAATGTTTCTAACGGTCTTCTGAACTGCCATATGAAAAAGTACCGTAACTACATATTGTTAATAAAGGCAAAGTAAAATAACTTGTACATTTAGAAATGTAGCGCTGACATTCTTGTATATTGATGTGTGTTTGCATACTTTAATACAACGTCTATGGACATTGCTATGTTTAAGTATTTGGAGCCATCTAGTGACCAAATACTGGTAATGCGGAGAGATGTTTTGTTTAGTTTTTGGTTTCCTGGGAGACAAGGACACACAGCGATGGGGATGTTGAGGAAGTGATCTGGAGGTGCCCGAGAGACGGTGGCCGGATTGCAGAGACCAAGAGACACTCATCCGAGCATCGGAAGACCGGATAGATCTAGGGGGCTGAACGAAGCGACTGGCCCAGCTGACGGAGAAGCAAGTTGCAGTCACTGAGCAACTACACGGAGCTCCGATCCAGTGGGTGAGCGGGTCACGGCCCACAGTTTGTTAAGTTTCACACGCAGTTAGACTCATATACAGGCCTCACTGGAATTTATAGTTACACGGAGGAGCAGAGCAACTGACATTGAGAAGGCTTGAGGCCTATCTACCGTGACATCTCTAGCAATGTTAAAATAGTTGTTGTTACACCATACCTCCCAACTTTTTAAGATGGGAATAAGGGACACCTATCAGCAAAAGTATGCCATGTGTTGTTGAGCGGGGGGGGTTCCGCGGGTCTGAGTTGTTGAGCGGGGGGGTTCCGCGGGTCTGGGTTGTTGAGCGGGGGGGTTCCGCGGATCGGAGAGTTGTTGAGCGGGGGGGGGTTCCGCGGGTCTGAATTGTTGAGCAGGGGGGGTTCCGCGGATCTGAGTTGTTGAGCGGGGGGGGGTTTCGCGGGATCTGAGTTGTTGAGCGGGGGGGAAACGCTGGATTTACTGCAAATCTCGGTAATCGCGAAGGGGGGGGGGGGCACGGAGGGTTGGGATGGAATGGTTACACCAGGAGCACTTTCACTTCAATTTAACTCACCAAAACTGCAGATTACAAATCACAAGGAGTTACTTTAGCTAGCGAAGAAAAAAAGATCCAGTACTAAGTACTTTAAGTGAGATCTCACGCATAGCTTATAAAGTAGAGGGAGCTCCCAGGTATAAACCTACATATATGTATACTGTTTTCAAATAGTTTATGTTGAAATCCATTGTGCTGTCATCTTACATTGGGATGACAGCACAATTACTGTAATCATTTCTTTGCATATTTCACAGTAAAATATATCTCTGGGTAAGTATCCAGTTGTTGTGGCGTACTGTTTACTCCCTCCAGGTGCAGTCAGTGGATCCTGGGGTTACAATACAGGTATTTTGTATTGTCTTACATTGTATTGTATTGCATTGCATCACAGCTGTGCCAAGGGGATTGAGCCAAGTTAGTGGGGTTAATTGGTAGAGTGCAGGCCCAAATCAAACCAGCAGCTCCTTCGGGGGTCAGTGCTACAGAAATATACCATCATGTCTCCATGTCAACATACCACCGGAATATGTTAGACAGTAGTGCAGCGCCAATATATAAAATGAACAAATAAATGTGGAATGTACAACATATAATGACACATGAAATAACTGGTACAAAAATGAAAAATAGAATAATTGTAAGTCCTCTCTTGTTAAAAAAAATAATTGAAAGTCCAAGAGAGACAAAAAGTAATGTCCCATGGTGTGTTTGAGGAAAATAAAGATGAAAATAAAGATGAAAAGGACTTGAACAATTTTTTGTCAATCTTGGACTTTCAATTATTCTATATCATTTTATATATTGTGTGAGGGATTAACTCGGTAGCGGGTGTGTGTGACCCCCTGGATGGGTTCACTACACGTTGAACTGTAAAAAAAGGCACTTGAGGATGAGTGGAAACAAATGATATGGTTTATTTTTTCATCTTGCGGGATACACGTGCAAGCATCAAAACAGCATAAACAAAACATAAAATAAACCCTTGCCACTTGGGGTGTCTACCTTCCCAACACAGGAACCTACCTATGGAGTCTGGCACAGCCTACTGCTGGGCAGACACTGCTGGTCCTACAGCAGAAAACAACAAAAAGTCTCTTTAATATTTCTTACACAGAAATATCCATCAGCACCTCACCTCTTCAGAAGTGCTTCTGACTGCTCCTTCACTCACACAGCCTTCAGGATGCAGCAATCAGCCGTTATCCTCAGGCTTTATTTATAGGGGCTTTAATTGCTTCATTTTGAACAGCTGAAGGCTTCTAACTCCCCAAACCTCTCTGGCCATTTCTACAGCCGACGCCTAATAGTAATTGGTGTATTGTCTAAACAAGGCAGAAATATATCTCCCGTCTATGACAACACACATAGATTTACCTGACTTCCTGTCACAATTGTTGCTGCCCTACTGTCGAACATTTATGATTTGAGGTCAGCTATACTACCTTTGGTGCGAGCAGCCTAATTGTCACATTTAGATTTTTATTTCACAGTGCAGATTTTGTCACATTTATACCACCGGAATATGTTTATCCAGGTTATGGTTCACCTCAGTAAGACAATATCAAAGCTATTCAATCTCAAGAAGAGGGAAGGTAGGAAACACAGAGGATTATAGGATTAAAGTCATACGTGACTAACACCATAGAAACTCTGGTTTCCCTTAAGGTCCCTACAGGTATTTGTAAGAGTGAGATAGCAGAAGGAAGCCAAGGAAGAAAGAAGGAATTGAAAAAAATGGATAATGTACAGTAAGGGGAGAAGGACCCAAACACCATCTCCTACATCACATATCGCAATCACGTTAAAGGACCAGGGATCAGGGGACGTCACTCACATGTATGTCAAAAAAGTCAGAGAAAGGGTTAAAAACCACCGCAAAGCGCTTCTGCAGAGACGCATTGCCGGCGGTATAGCCGCAGTGTCCCATTCATTTCAATGGGCGGGAGCGGTGAAGAAGCAGTATACACACAGCTCCAAAGATGCGGCTAGCAGGACTTTTTTTTACCATCCTGCTAGCGCACTGCACTCCTCTGGGCTTTCACACTGGAGACACAGCAGCGGCTGTTTAGGGTCGGTTTGTAGGCGCTATTTTTAGAGCAATAGCGATTGCAAACCGCTCAAGTGTAAAAGGGGTCCAACAGTGGGAGGGTCATTAAATACCAGAAATGCATTATGCACAGAGTGCAGAGTTTGGAGGGGAGTTAACATCTAGTACAGAGTTCGGGGGTGTTCTATGTACGGAGTGCAGAGTTCAGCCTACTTCCGCAGCCGCTTACCTCTGCATCACCTATCCACATTTCACATTCATCCCTCTTCAACTCTGACTTCTCCATTCGACCCTCTCCTGCTCCTTAAATGCTCCACCATTGTTCACATGTCTTACTTTTGTTGCTGTATTAAGCTAAAGCACCCAGCCAGCTCTAGTGCCTCTCCGTACACTGTAGGTGGCTCCGTATCTCTCACTTAGGGAGATCATCTGGGCAGGGGTTTCGGCAACTGCACTTCACCCCAGGCACCTGCATCTCCCTTGTACCCACCCTGCACTCAGTGGGAGCCACTCAGGAGATTAAATCTGTGGGAGCTGTTGGGAGACAAGCTGTCACTTATAAACTCAGAAGCCGGACTTCTGTGTTTATGAGTAGGGATGAGCCGAAAATCCCCCGGTTCGGTTTGCACCAGAACATGCAAAATCAAAAATGCTAATTTTAAAGGTTAATATGCAAGTTCATAGGTGTGCGCACAGGGTGTGTCGGATGTGCCTGGGCACACCCTAATCACCCTATGTGAATTAGCATTATCCAGGGGTGGCACCAGGTGGGTGGTTGGGGGTGCCAGGGGCCAGTGTAAATGCCACCATTATATTAAAGGCTAGGTTCAACTTTAGGAACAGATTACACTCGTATTTATGCTGTAGCGTAATATGCTCCCAATCAACTGTCTCCCACCACCAGAGCCTCCTCCCTGTGACAGCCAGTGGCATTCATGTGTGTTTGAGTTTTGGGGTGCACACCCTAATGCAATAGGCTGCACACGCCTATGTGCAAGTTATTGTAATAAGAAGTGTTTGGGGACCCGGGTCCTGCCCCAGGGGACATGTATTAATGCAAAAAAAAAGTTTTAAAAACTAATGTTTTTTCGGGAGCAGTGATTTTAATAATGCTTAAAGTGAAACAATAAAAGAAAAGTCCCCCCCTTTAAATTTCGTACCTGGGGGTTTCTATAGTATGCCTGTAAAGTAGCGCATGTTTCCTATGTTTATAACAGCCCCTGTACAAAATTACATTTCTAAGGCCCCTTTAACACTGGGGTGGGAGGTGCGGCTATTTTTAGAGACGCTATACCACTAATTTCGCTAGCAGCCGAGAAAGGGTTAGAGCCGCACTGTCCCATTGATTTCAATGGGTGGAAGCGGTGAAGGAGCGGTATACACACCGCTCCTTCACCGCTCCAAAGATGCGGCTAGCAGGACTTTTTCTCACATCCTGCTAGCGTACTGGAGAAAAAGAAGCAGCTGTTTAGGGTCGGTTTGCAGGCGCTATTTTTTAGCACAATAGCGCCTGCAAACCCCTCCAGTGTGAAAGGGGTCTAAAGGAAAAAAGTAATTTAAAACTACTCGTGGCTATAATGAATTGTCGGGTCCTGGCAATACAAATAAAAGTCATTGAAAAAAACGGCAGGGGTTCCCCCCTTAGTCCATTACCAGGCCCTTTGGGTCTGGTATGAATATTAAAGTGAACCCCGAACCAAAATAAAAAAAAAGCGTGGGGGTCCCCCCAAATTCCATATCAGGCCCTTCAGATCTGATTTTTTTTTAAGTTTTAGCTCTGGGACAAATACATTATCTGCATTAATGAGAGGCAGCGAGGGCGATGATACCATCCGAGGGAAGTTATGTAATCAGTCCCCTAAGCTAGCAATACACTAGTAGAATTTAGAAAATTTTCATTTTAACTACTTCCATACCGGGCCCATTTTGGCACTTCTCTCCTACATGCATAAATCATAATTTTTTTGTTAGAAAATTACTCAGAACCCCCAAACACTATATATGTTTTTTTAGCAGACACCCTAGGGAATAAAGTGCCGGCCATTGCAACTTTTTATCTCGCACAGTATTTGCGCAATCATTTTTCAAACGCCTTTTTTTGGGAAAAAATTAAATTAAAAGATAACAAAACAGTAAAGTTAGCCCAATTGTTTTGTATAATGTGAAAGATGAAGTTATGCCGAGTAAATAGATACCTAACATGTCACGCTTTAAAATTGCGCACACTCATGGAATGGCGCCAAACGTCAGTACTTCAAAATCTCCATAGGCGTCGCTTATTTTTTTTTTACAAGTTACAAATTTAGAGTTACAGAGGACGTCTAGTGCTAGAATTGTTGCTGACGCTCTAACGCACGCGGTGATACCTCACATGTGTGGTTTGAACGGCGTTTACATATGTGGGCGGGACTTACGTGTGTGTTCGCTTCTGAGCGCGTTTAAAAAAAAAAATGTTATTATTTTATTTTTTATTTTACTCAATTTCTTTTATTTTTACACTTTGTTTGTCATTTTTTTTTTATCATCACTTTTATTCCTATTACAAGGAATGTAAACATCCCTTGTAATAGGAATGGTTCATGACAGCCTGGTACTCTTTATGGAGAGATGCAGGGTCAATAAGACCCCACATCTCTCCTCCAGAATGGAAAGCATTAGATCGTGAAAAAAAAAATCACCGATCTAATGCTTTCAGCCACGATTGCGGCTGTGTTTACATTCCAGGACCTGGGCGTGACGTCATAACATCGCGCCCGGGCCTCCGACGATCATAGAGATGACTAGGTATAAATAGCAGGTGATGGCGCCTACTAAGATTAAAATATAGGTGCAAAAAAAGTGTAGCCAAAAAACAGTGTAAGTACTGTGGCCGAAAATAATGTGCTGAAAAATCCTTGTAGTGATACCAGTAGTTTTGATAGTACATATAATAAAACAATATGTGAAAAATAAATTGATAATAATAATAATCCATATAGTCCAATCAAGTCCAATTCCCAATCTTACTATGTGCAGTAAAATATTTTAAAAATTATTCCATATAAATAAATGATAAGTTCTTCAAAATAAATTGATGATAATAATAATCCAAGAAAAGTCCAATTTTCACTCTTGTTAATACAAATTTTTTTTTCAAGATTGCTTCATACAAAATAAAGTGATAAGTGCTTCATGCAGGTATAAGCCGTCAGTGGATCACTCAGTGCTCTCCCCCAATGGTCCCGCACTCAACGGATCCAATCACCCCTGCAGGGGTAACAGGCTCTCACAACAAGTGTCCAAACTTCTATATCTGTCTGTTTTTCTCACATGGGATCTGTCCAACCGTTCAACCGCTCATAGAGAAGACAAACGAAAGTGCCCAATAGCGTGATACGGTTTCACAAATAGTAAAGTTTATTTTTGACAAACAATGGGTACTCACAATCTGGTCACCAGTCTACTCTATGGTTTCCATCGGACGCCGGCGGATCGTTTCTCCGGCTCTCCGATGGCAAAGGAGAGCCCAGAGAAGTGCCCTATGATCGTTCTTATGGTGCAGGGATTCGCCGGCTGAAGAGATGGATATCTGAATGATGCCTGTGGCTGCAGGCATCTTTCAGATATCCCCACTGAAACTCCAGGACGTCATATGACGTCCTTGGGCTGGAAGTGGTAAAGAATGTTTGTTAACTAGTCTAATAGTTAGTGGGGTCAAATTGATGTTCATTTTTAAATGCAGTGACAAGAAAATTTGAAGAAACAGGATATAATGTACATTTTTCTTCAACAAACAGATTTTTAACAGTGGATGACGTTTATATTCGGGAAAGTCAATTCACTCCTAAATGTTATTTTTTCTGAAGTTCTTTTTTAATATTATTATTATTATTATTATTATTATTATTATTATTATACAGGATTTATATAGCGCCGGCAGTTTGCGCAGTGCTTTACAACATGAGGGCAAATAGTACAATTACAATACAATTAAATTCCAGGGTAACCAGAGGACCCTACTCGTTATAGTTTACAATCTATTTAACCACTTAACACCCGCCGCCGTCAAACGACAGCAGGCGGAATGCTCTATTGTTCGCGATATATCGTCATTTTTGCGGCAAGGAATGAATGGTGAAGCTTACAGTGTGGGATGTCAAAAACTGAAATATCATTATATGATTTCTAAACTGCGACCACTATTTTCAAGCCGACCTACACAAATCTTATATCAAAATGTTCAGCTGTCCCTGCTGCCACTACACGTGTCGACGGCTAAGCGATCTCCCAAATCGTTTTTAAGATACGGCCATTTGTTTGCAACACATGCCATCCATCATTTCAATGGAAGTCAATGGAGGAAAAACTTTTGAAAACTGAAATTTTCAAGGGAATTTGTAAACTGCGACTGTGCCTTCAATTTTAATATTTCAGAGACATACTATACATCAAATTGTAGATCTGGGTCTTGTGATTCGTAAAATATAAAGATATTCGCTGTACGATTTATAGTTTTTAAAATACAATCATTTGAAGAAGGACAAGTTTCCAAAACAGCCAGAATCTGAGTGTCTGCTTAGAGGCTGTTTGCATGTGTTTACATTGGTTTCCTAGGAGACGATGAGGAAAATATCTCCTCACACACAGCTAGGGGACTTTCTATAGCTCCTCCCACACAGCTGTGAGGTGATATGGCTCTGTTTTATTTGGCTTTGCGTAACTTCTGCATACTCTGCATATAGCATCCAGTCCATAGCAACCGTCCATAGCAACCACTCCATAGCAACCAGACCATAGCAACCAGTCCATAGCAACCGTCCATAGCAACCAGTCCATAGCAACCACTCCATAGCAACCAGTCCATAGCAATCACTCCATAGCAACCCGTCCATAGCCATCAGTCCATAGCAACCCTCCATAGCTACCAGTTTTTGAAGGAGCAAATAGAATGGTGCAGTTTTGATGGCATAGTTTTTGATGGAGCAGTTTTTAATGGGGTAATGGATCGACACACTGTTGGATCACATTTACATCTCCAGGGGCACCGTCTCCAGTCAGGAGTATTGGTGAAGGCAAGAACACGTCACACAATTTCCCCAGAAATTGTACCTTTTCTAGTTGTATAAATAATCGTTCAAAAATCTACTAGTATGTGGCCAGCTTTACAGGAAGTTCTTTGTAACAATTATTTGAATTTGCTGCCGAGGACCAGGTGTGAATTAGGGGAGTCCTATCCATTTCTTCCTCTCTTCTGCTTGTTTTAAAAAATGCAGCTGTCAATCAAATGATAAGGCCGTACACAGGACAAGACTGGAAGGTGCTGCATTATTCTGTACAATGTGGAAAGCTGATGACCTTTGGGCTATGCATCCAGCAGAGCTGAAACTACGGTCCTGCTCTGCTTCTGCACAGCAACTGGAAGATCTTCTGGAAAAGCCACAAGACACATAGGGGTGTATTTATACAAAATATTGTAGAGCTATACAACCTGAGAAACTGCATGTATGTTAAGTGCAAATGAGGGCAAAATTAAATGTTAGGAGGCTATTTTCTATCATACAGAATAGAGTGAATCAGAAAAATAGTGCATTATGTCCTTTAGATGGTGCTGATGACCACAGAAAATTAATACTTATTTCCTATGTTTGTCAGCTCCATCTAGTGGCAATAATGCAGTATTTTCCCCACCACTCTATTCTAATGAATAAATAACATTTAACCTGAAATGAAATTAGCCCGATAGCATTTTAGTTTTCCCCTATTCAAACAGAACAAGTGTTTTCTAGCACTACCACCGTAGGAGTCGCTAGTGTCCCCACTGCTGCAGAGCCAGTCACACAGTATTTCTTTCATGCACTCCAACACAGAAATCAGCCATTGGATTGTTTTTGATGTTTTATTAAGGGTTGATAACTTGGATGGGGTAGGGAATTATGGGATGCCCAACTTTAAAAATGTCCAGAACTATGAACAGTGACAATTCCTTCCTAATAACAAAAAGTACACTTTTCCCTTCTCCTGCGCAAGCTCAATTTTTCGGTTTTCTTAGCATATTACCTGCTGCTCACTCTTGAGAAAACTAACGGTTTTGTTGTTAACCCAACAAAGGCCCATTACAAACAGGAACTCTCAGTCTCTTGACAATGTAGTGCAAATATCAAACAGCATGGCATTCCCCCGTCTGCTTTGCTTGTGGCCACTAATCCCAGCTCCACTTGCTTGCAGATAATTGCTAGCCCACCTGGCTGTTACCAGCCACACCTGGCTGATTGTCCTCCTGACTGATTTTCTGCCCCAGTTCTGCCTGACTGGCACATTTCTATGGAGATTCCCCAGGACAAGGATGAAGTCTAAGCCCACTGCTGTCTTCAGATACCACTGTTTAAGCATAGAGTCTCCCCTTGTGTTTTCCCTGCTCAGTGCTGATCTGCCTCTCCTGAAGGTTCACGTCCAACAGCCTCCTGTTGTGGGATCCTTATAGGCCAGCTATCCTGAGCCTCCTGCCCGAGGTATTACCCCTCCCCAGCAGGGGGTTCCCTCAAGAGCCACCGGCAGCCTCTCCTCAGCACTCCATCTTCCACCCAACTCTCCTTCTGGAATGGCCCATGTCTATTTATGAGGTTGTCTCTGTCCTCTGCCAGCCCACTTCTGGGGACTGTCTGAGGCTCCATAAATATTCATGGTAGCTCCTCCTAACCCCCGCCCTTTAGTTGTTAACCACTTTAGCCTTGGAAAGGTTTTACCCCCTTAATGACAAGGCCATTTTTGTTATACGGCACTGTGTCACATTTCTAACTGTATATGGAGGGAGTGGGCTCACTGTATGGACACAGTGATCCGTGTTCCTGATTAGCAGAAACACTAGTGTCTGATGTTCATGTCTGACAGCACGGCGGTCTGCTTTTGTCGCTGCGGGGAGTGATTGCAGGTGGCTGGCAGACATAGCGTCTGCCGGACCCGCTGATTGGCTCCCCCAGTCAGCATGCGATTACAGCTTCCGTGGCACGCGCGTGCCCCCCGGTGGATATGATCAAAATCACATACAGGTACATGATTTTGCGTAATAGAGCCGACATGGCCACAGTATATGTGTAAGGCAGATGGTCGAAAAGTGGTTAAAGTGTATGTAGCGATCACCCCCGAAGGACCTGCTGGATAGTTTGGGACCGGCGTATTAAGTTACCTTCGTATTCTTGTCTAGGGGTGAAACTTGTGAGTGTGGATAAAGAGCAAGTGTCCAGACATCAGCTTGTTTTCAGTGCTTTATTCCAGGGCCCAACATGGCCAACATCAACATGGCACACAACAGAGAAAGGTTGATGAGCAAGGAGAGAACTACAGTATCAGGCCTTGGATATGAAAGAGAGCAAGCCTGCTCTTAGCACAGTCAATTTCAAACGTAGCCACTCTCGCCGGAGTGGGTAAAGTGCCCCCGGACAGGCAATTAACTCGTACCTGGCAACCGGAGGGCCACTTGCAAAAGTCACTGGGAGGAAACAGGGCCTCTGCCACAGGCTCAGTGAATTTTCCAGTTGTCAAAGATTAGAACTAACAATCCTCCCCAGTAAGTCCAATTTAGGGCCACCAATTGACAGTTAAAGTGTACCTGTCATACAGCGTGGTGACCGGATCCCCGATGGTTCGTCTAGGCCTCCCGGACAACCTCTATCTCTAGGTCCTCCCAAGCCAATCCCCCATTGCACAGCCTTCAGCTTAGGATCTGGGACCCAGCAAGTCGCTGGAGCCCCTCTCAACTCCAGGTTGAAACTCCGCCCGGTGCGTAACCTCGACCAGACAGGCCTCAGCGGCGGGGCCCATGGATGTGCGCACCCTGAAGGTAGATGCCACACCTGGAACTTGGGCCCCGCGTAGAACAGACCCAAATGGTGGCTGCCGCAGATATACCCCCCTCTCTAGCCCGCCCAGAGAGGGAAACCGCTCCCCCGATTGGCGGCTGGGGGGGGTGGATCCGTCAGAACCCCTCTAGCGCCAACTGTCGCCCAGGACTGGTAACACACTCCCGGAATGCAGTCTGACCTACAAGAAAGTTCTAAACTGGCAGCAGCCAAATTTCAGAAATTTTGAATGGGAGCAAATTAACTCTTCCATTCCCCCCTAACTTTAGTGTAACGCCCCACGTAGAACGGAGGGGGGCGCTACATGTAATTCCACACAGAAATGGAACTTCTGTAGATCAGATTCCCCCAGTGCCACATTTGGCATCTTTCAGCGGGGAATAAATACCTGTCAAATCCAAGGATTTGGGAAAGATCGGCGCAATCTGTGCGGCGAACTACGCAATGTCCGGCCCCTCCTCCTCCCCCGCTGCCTTCTGGGAGATACACAGGTCCCAGAAGACAGCGGAATCAATCAGAAAGTGCAGCGCTACTAGCAGTAGGAAACTGGCTGTGAAGCTACAAGGCTCCTGCACCCGGAGCAGAGTGATGGGTCAGCTTCGGGTGAGGACATTGCGGGATACCTGGACAGATAAGTGTCCTTATATTAAAAGACAACAGCTATAGTATTTGTAACTGCTGACTTTTCATTTATTTTTTCCCAGGCGGAACTCCTCTTTAAGGTTCTCCAACTTTCTACACACCAGATGGAGGCACCAGAGAGCTGCCAGAATGGGTCATCCAGCCCTGGTCTCTAGTAATCCTGACCCAATTCAATGACTATTGAATATGCTTTTTCCTACTCTTATGCCGCGTACACGTTTTCTCATGAAAAAAACAAAGTTTTTCAAACTTCATTTTAAAAAACAACGTTGCCTACACACCATCGTTTTCTGAAAATGCTCTTGCAAAGCGCGGTTACGTACAACACGTACGACGGCACTCTGTTCCATTCAAGCTTGCGTCATAACTTGCTTCTGAGCATGCGCGGGTTTAAAAACGTTGGGCCAGATTCACAGAGCCCTTACTCCGGTCTATCTTACGTTAGACCGGAGTATTTTCAAATTACGTGTGTCGTATCATTAGTTTGAATCCTCAAACCATGATACAACGGCTTCGGGCCTCAATCCGACTGGCTAACGTGTTCGTACGCCTTCGGATCTACGCTGCAATAATTTTGCGGCCGCTGGGTGGAGTTCCCGTCGTTTTCCGCGTCGGGGTATGCAAATGAGCTTTTTCCGACGATCCACAAAGTTACAATCATCCTTCGCAATCTCTTACGGCATCTGTAGTCATCTTTTTGCTGCGTAAAGTTATTCCAGCTATTAACTGGTCTATAGTTAGACGGCCCATGTTAAGTATGGCCGTTGTTCCCGCGTCGAGTTTCAATTGTTTTTATTTTTTTTGCGCAAGTCGTCCAGGAATAGGAATGTACGTAAATGACGCTACTCAAAAAAAAATGACGTAACGACGTTATTTCACGCAATGCACGGCGGGAAATTTCAGAACGGAGCATGCGCAGTTCGATCGCCACGGGGACGTGCCTAATTTAAATGCTTCACGCCCCCTTATCGCGTATTTCGATTCCGCCACGAGAAATACACTACGCCGCCGTACCTTACGGGCCAAAATCTACCTGAATTTGTCGTAGAGCCAGGTAAAATACGGCGGCGTAGTGTATCTCTGATACTCTGCACCGATGTAATTGTACCTGAACCTGGCCCGTTGTTTTAAACATAATTTTGCCCACACACGATCATTTTTTATGACACAAAAAACAACATTCTGAAAAACGACATAAAAAATTGAAGCATATTCTTTTTTTGACGTTTTTCAGAAGACATAAAACAACGTTTTGCCCACACACGATCATTTTAAATGACGTTTTTTAAAACGTCGTCTTATTTCATCACAAAAAATTACCGTGTGTACGAGGCATTACACTAGTAGCACACACTAGAGCAGGGGTCTTCAAACTACGTTCCTCCAGTTGTTCAGGAATTACCATTCCCGTCATGCCTAGGCTAGGGCTGCCACTTTTTCTAGAAGCCAAACCCGAACATTTTAGCAGCACAGCAACATTTTGCAAGCATACACTATAGGATTTTAACAGACCTGGGACACCTTTGGGTGCTCCAAAGAAAATACTAATGTGGCTTGCGTAGTGCTCCCTCACCCTCTTATTATCTTATTAGGCCCTGTTCTGAGCCACATTTCTGTCTGAATATTGTGTCTGGCTTTTAGGCAGACTAAAACCCGGACACATGAATCAAAACCCAAACTGTCTGGGTGAATTCCGGACAGGTGGCAACCCTAGTCTAGTCATGTCTGTGAAATTGAGTTTTACAATGCCTCATGTGATGTGTAGTTCCGTAAAAGAAACACACAAGAGCACACACATCGCCTCCAGGCAACAAATTGGATGCACCCAGCTCCAGTTGCTAACTCCGGTTCACCACCATTTGTAGCATAAGGAAGAAGAAGAAGAATTGGTTGCACACTTGAGTCCAATGGATGCTGCTGAAATTTTCTTTATTGTCATTAACCAGACAAACTTGCAAAGATTACAGTTGACGCGTTTCACACGGAAGAATCATGCTTGTTCACATGTGTATTTTCGTAACAATTTGAGGATCCCTGCACTAGAGGGTGCTACTTCTAAATACACTCCATACTGTCACACCTGCACGTGCACGCACTGTTTGTACAGTATTTGCATTCAAATAAAGTTCTTTTTTGTGCATGTTACAGAGACATGAAACAGTAAACAAAACCGTGTATCCTCTCATAAGCACATTCAGTTCTTTCATCACCTACACTTCAGGCAGTCAATGCATTGTATTCACGGACATTGCACAAGCTATACCCATAAAGACAAATTGGGATAAACCAGCTGAATGAGACTTGAAAATATTGTAGTTGAAAGCTTGTGGAGATGCAGACAGATTATTTAATATCTGTACAGGAACAAGTCACACTCGAATACAGCCAATCTGATTCACCACTGAAGCCAGACTGGCTGTGATGAAAGCACGGCAGGTAGACTGGAACAAAGGTTATTAGAGACAGGGAGACGGCAGTGGGAGAGAAACGCGGAGGCAAAAGCCACACAGGCAGGATTTGTGTAATAGACAAAGCCTTATGTATCTCAATTGCGAGCCTGTGCATTCACTGCTGCGGATTAGTATTTGCTAAGGCTCTTTGCAATCGCAGAATACTGCTTCAGAGCATGAAGATGCTTCCAGATAAATTAGCATGCATGAGGTGCAGCTACCACCACTGTGCAGTGCGCTACCATTTTTCCCATGTTGCAGCATTTTTTTTTTTTTTTTTAGGGAGAAAATCTGTATGCTTAGCCTGCAATATTACTGTGCATGACCTATTCATAGGATCTGGGTGCTGTATAAAGAAGAATGCCAAGCAAAATGTAAATACAGTTTAGTCCATATAAACATTAAAGTGAATCTATTTGGTTAACTGTAATTTTTTCAGAGACTTGACTACATTCCTGGATTATACAGGATGCAAGTGCACATGTAGCGCTGCACCCGTATGGGCTGCAGGTGAATATGGTCATCTTCCACCCTGCACAGCCAGGCACACAGATTTTTCACGCACTACAAAGTCAAGAAACAGTCCTTGCATCTTTGTTTTTGTATTTCTTTTATTAGGGGAATTGAACTTGGATAGGGAAGAGATGATATGGGATGCCAATTTGATCAGCAGAACTTGTGAGGGACTCAAACTATATACACTCCAGTATATACACACGCTTTCCTCTTCTATCTCCTGCACAACAACTTCCAGGACCAGCTAGCATAGGTTTTAGATCCAACACAGACTCGGCTGGATCTTAGCAGAATGCCCTTTGCAGGCAAGGACCGCGGACCACTATGGTGTAGCAAACATAGAAATATTTGGTGCTAGCTGTCTTATCTGTGGCTACTGCTCCCAGTACCACCTTTTCAGGCACTGCCAGCTCTTCTGGCTGCAGATGCCCATTTCCACTGCCTGTGCCACCACAGTCCTCCTGATTAGCTCTGCACCCAACCTAGACTGCTCTATCCCAGTCCTCTCAGGCTTGCCTCCCAGTCCATCTGACTGTGTGTCACTCAGCAGCCCTCTTAGTTGTTACTTTTCCTCCTGGGAACTTGCCTGGCAGTGTTCTCCCGCTGTCCTCTCCTTGCCCCTGTGCCTTCTGTCCAGGACTCTGTGTGTTTTGAGAAGGTCCTCTTCGCACCCAAGCCCAGGTTCCAAGGTCACCCCCCCCCCCCCCCCAGACTGGGGTGCTACCTCAAAGGCTACAACAGCCTAACACTCCATCTCCAGCTTCCACCTAAACTCTCCTCCCCAGCTGGGCTGACCCAGAGTACTTGAGGGGGCCTGCCCGCTGCCAACCCAAGTTGGGCATTGGTCAGGGCCCTCAGAATACTCCAGGCAGAATACTTCCCCTCCCGTTCTTATAGAAGGTTCCAGTGCATTCTATAAATAGGGGGGATGTCTCAGTGATGCTGCCTGTGAGTCATCCAGCTCTCTCTGGATCTCTGCTCACACCCAGGAAAACACAGGAAAAACGCTGCCAGCCAAGCATTCACAAATGTACCTACACTAAACAAAAAATCTATTTACACTTCTAGCACACTAGAGGATGCTAAAAACCTTATAAAGCCAAAGTTTGCTTGTGAAGAAAGATGCCAGGCAAATGTAAACACAAATAATTCAAGCTTTAAAGTGGTTGTAAAGGCAGATGTTTTTTTATCTTAATGCATTCTATGCTTTAAGATTAAAAACCTTCTGTGTGCAGCAGCCCTCCTTAGCCCCCCTAATACTTACCTGAGACTCCTTCGATCCAGCAATGTTGCACGAGAGACTCGACTTGCTGGGACTTTCCCTCCTGATTGGCTTAGACAGCAGCGGAGTGCCATTGGCTCCCACTGCTGTCAATCAATTCTATTATTTAGGTGCCACTCATAGCCATCATCCATATTGTATGATTAGGAAGGTAAACAAAAAACGACTTCAAGTTGTACAGGCCACACAACGAGAAAACAATTTGAAAAAAAAAACATACTATTTATTTTTTACAAAGATTAAAAATCCATCCAGTATACATATTCATTATAAAAACAATGCTAGTGCTGATAGAGTTCACTGTGTATACTTTTACACCAAAATAAAATGCTGGTATAATAGGTCCTCTTAATTTCCAACGCATTTCGCCAGACTTTGCTTCATCGGGGCCTATGAAGACATTACAGCACTCATCTATAGAAAGACAATAACATATTATACAATATCCATATTTATAGACATTCAATACCTTTATGCGTTCACTATGTATAATCCACCTTAAGCACAAAGAGACACCAGCACTAGAGATGAGCCGAACATACCCGCGTCCGGTTCGCACCAGAACCGTCGAACAGACCGAGCGTTCGCGCGAACATTTAGAACCCCATTAAAGTCTATGGGACTCGAACGTTCGAATTCAAAAACGCTCATTTTAAAGACCAATATTCAAGTTATTGTTGGAAAACGTCTTTGAGAACCCGGGTCTTTAAAAAAATTAAAATAAAATTCCTTTAAATATTGTACCTGCTGGGTGTCTATACCTGTGATAACGTCTTTAAATAGCACAATCACCTGCTTGCCAGTCAATTAGGAAGAACTGATCTATCTAAGCTATACAGTGTATAAATATATGTACAACTCCTAGGTATGGGCGTCCGCTGAGATTTGGCAGTGGCGATACACAGTCGCATTTAACCCTTTCTTCAACCGCTAGCGGGGGTTAAAAGCGCCCCCCCCCCCCCACGTTAAAATGTAAAAACACCCCACTGTGCCCCCTGCATCTTTCAATATCTCTTTATCACTACTGTGTACCCCCTCTCCACAACTGCATCACTGCACCCCTTTACATTACACAGCACCCCGCACACCTTTATATTACACAGCACCCTGCGTCTCTGGACTCCTTTACATTACACAGTACCCTGCACCTCTGGACTCCTTTACATTACACAGCACCCTGCGCTTCTGGACCCCTTTACATTACACAAGCACCCTGCACCTCTGGACCCCTTTACATTACACAGCACCCTGCACCTCTGGACCCCTTTACATTACACAGCACCCTGCACTGTGCAGGACATTAATACATGAGTTACCATAACCAGTGCAGGACATTTACCCCCCCTCCCCCACCCCCACCATGCTGCATAATAAAAAAAATCACAGACAGTCATCACAGTTAATAATCTTCAGACTGCATCATGCCATACGGAATGCAGTCCGAAGATTTTTTTAATATGCAGCATGGCGGTGGGGGGGAGGGGGGTAAATGTCCTGCACTGACAATAATACATGAGTTACTATGACCACTGACCAGTGCACCCTCCTGGCAGTTTAAGGGTATATATATATATATATATATACAAAGAAAAATGTGAAGGTTTTTGTTGCTTAAAGTGCTAGTTGTTTGGCTGTCTCTGCTGGCTTTGCAGCCAAGAAACTAGTATTCTTCTGACAACCCCATATCCTCCAAAGTCCTGCTTACTTTTTGGAAGGTGGTGTCCCTTCCTTTTTATTTTTTTACTATGTACCCAGGATGTGGATGTGGGGATTTGTCTCTAGATCTGGTCGAACTTAACTTATAGATATCTTCTACAGCCATTGTTGCTGCCTCTCCCCTGCACTGAAACCTGTGCTGAGACCCGATCATGTGAACAGACCGGAGTGGCTTCCGAATAGGTAAGTACAGACATCTTTTCTTTTACAGGGAAGATAGAATAGTCTTAATTCCCATACACACATTCGGACTTTTTGACAACAAACTTCAAAATAAGCAGGTTTTCAAAAAATCCGACCGTTTGTACGCTCCATCGGACAAACGTTTTCGGTTTTCATCGGACAAATGTTTGCTCTGCAAATGGACAATATTTTCGGCAACAAAAGTCCTACGGTGCAAAATCCTTTTATGTGTACAGAAGTCCATCGGACTTTAGTCCAAAGTACAAACACGCATTCTCAGAACCAATGTTAAAATCAACCAACAATAGCAGAAGTTGACCAAAGGGTGGCGGTAAAGAGCAGTAAAAACATGTGATTTGGTGAAAGTTGGCTGAAAAAGTCCTGCCGTGTGTATGCATACCAAGTTCACAGCCAACGCCCTGTGAACAAAAATCCACGGAAAAGTTTGTTTGAAGTCCGATCGCGTGTATGAGGCTTAGGAATGAAGATGGAAGTAGATTTAGCCTATGTTAGAATTTTACTGGAAGTGCACTTTAATAAGTAAATATAACCTGCGTTTGCTGGAAATCTTTTAGGTATTTTTTTCTTTTGTCATATTTGTTTTATATAGCGATTGCTGATTGCCCTTTTTAACCTAAACCTGGTAAAAACATAGCAGGTACAAAGTGATGCTGGAGATGTCAAAGAGACAGTCATCTTCTATCACTGAATAAATTAGGTTCAAATTATTTTAGATGGGAAATGACTGACAGGAGATAAAAAAAAAGGAAAAAATAGGTTGGATTTAAAGAGGAAACCGTAAAAGTAAGAGCAAAGGCTCCAAAGTAAAAACTACTGTTTTGTGTCCCAAGCTCAGAACATGAACCAGGCGATAGGATGATTAATAAGTACCAATGGAGAAATGGCTGTGCCACCACTTAGCTATGATGTATAAACTGTTGTAGAAATACTCATGAAATGCTCATCATTTTTACATGGTGCTATCTTCACCAGCCAGTAACAAAGGCAACCCCAACAGTGCCCCCCCCCCCCCACTGAAAGGGTTAAATGATTATTTAGTCTAGGAACAAGCAGATAAGAAGTACTTACCTTACACCTGGCTCCGGAAGACTCCCTTGAGCCATGCAACGGTCCCCTGAAGCTACCTCTCTAAGGCACTTTAGGCTTCGGTGACATGCTTGCCCACACAACATACAATACAGGGTAAGTAGCTCTGCATTGCACTATGATGTCAAGGCCTTACCCACAGATTAGAGTGTCAGGGAGAGCGCCAGAACAAGGATTCAGGTAAATAATAATGCCTGATTCAGCTTGCAAGGGTATGGCCCATGGGACCCAGAGGCTCTTGAAGGATGTGGGGTACTCCTGTTTCAGCTTTACCAATGACTCTTACATCTAGGGTCATCCTATGTCCACTGACTGAGAAATTATATCTTGAATTACATGAGATGGGACAGTAATGATAATTCACAATATATTCAAGAATGTCTAGAAGAACTAATTACAACCGGTCAATAGAGTGACTTGTTCAATGTGGAACATAGTCTGTCAAGGGGGTAATTAAGTCTGCTACTGTCATGTAAATAACCATAGTTTGGCTTCTAAAGACCTGTTCATTGTGTGATGGTAATTAACACTGTATTGTGTGAAAGTTCTATTGATGATGTGTGGTGTGAATTAGCACAATCTAACAGGTCAGATGTCTGACTTATGTTTACTAAAGGAATGTGTATTGTATTGAGGTGAAAAGAGCTTATCTCAGAGTCACCTCATCTGGGTAAATGGTTAGTAATTAGCTCATATCGGTGCCAGAAAGTCTACCCAAGAAATGTCTATTGGACAAATGTGTCATTGTCCCTTTGATTACTGCAGCATGCTTTCTACTGTATAAAAGCCTGAGTTCACCATTAAAGTTTGTATTCATTTAGAACCAGAGAACAGAGCTGTGTCTCGCTTTTCTGGGGGAAATCCAATAGGTCCTGTCTGCTGGATTGTGGAGTGTCGATAAGCTGTCGAGGGTTGGTGGAATGGAATATCGTAACGGCCTTAACCCCTGACCGTTACACAGCTCTCACTAGAATGTAATTAATGTATCCTTCACTCTTGAAAAGTAAGCATTTTATATCGAATTAAAAACGCACAATTGATTTTTAACCGCTTGCCGACCAGCAAATCGCTGTAGGTGTACATCGTGTTCGTACAGAGCAATTTGTTGGGGTGCGCTCCCATTGGCCATCGTGGGAGCCAATCAGCGGGTTTGGCGGACTCGATGTCCGCCAGTCACCCGCAATCGTTCCCCTGCGGTGACAGAGCGGGGATCTGCCTGTGTAAAAAAAAGGCAAATCTCCATTCTGAGATCCCACAGATCCTGTCTTTCTGCTATGCAGGAAGATGGATCTGTGTGTTGTCCCAGTGAGCTCTTCCCTCATACAGTTAGAACACACAGAGAGGGAACACAGTTAATTCTTTGATTGCTCCTGGTGTTAACCCCTTCCCTGCCAGTGTCATTAGTACAATCACAGTATATATTTTTAGCACTGAAAAAAGTGTCAAAAATGTCAGTTAGGTGTCTGATCTGCAATGTCACAGTAAAAATCACTGATCGCCGCCATAACTAGTAAAAAAGCAATAAATAATAAAAAATGACATAAATCTATCTCCTATTTTGTAGACGTAGTAACTTTTGCACAATATTAATATACGCTTATTGGGATTTTTTTTTTTACCAAAAATATGTAGCAGAATACATATCCGCCTAAACTGAAAAAATGTTTTTTTGTTTTTTATTTATTTATTGGGAAATGTTTTATAGCAGAAAGTAAAAATGTTAGGGCTGTTACTGATTAAAATGTTCATGTTCGATTAATCTTCTTTTTTTTTTATCGATTAATCGACTAATTTCGATTAATTATAACGCACATACATTTTTCGGATCACCACTATATATAGTCCCCACTGTAATATCCACAGACATCTCCCCCACTGTAATATCCACAGACATCTCCCCCACTCTAATATCCACAGACATCTCCCCACTGTAATATCCAGACATCTCCCCCACTGTAATATCCAAAGACATCTCCCACTGTAATATCCACAGACATCTCCCCACTGTAATATCCACAGACATCTCCCCCACTGTAATCCACAGACATCTCCCCACTGTAATATCCACAATCACCCCCACTGTAATATCTAAAAACATCTTTCCACTGTAATCCACAGAAATCCCCCCACTGTCATCCACAAACACCTCCCCCACTGTAATATGGTCCACATCTCCCCACTGTATAGGAAGATTAGTGCTTGCTTAGTCTTACCAGAGAAGCCAGCCGAACACGAGCAGTTGAGGCCGGGTGATGACGTCAGCACGCCGCTCTAGGCTCACCTGGGCCGCCGCGGGGTGGACCAAGATGGCCGCCGCTCCGGGAGTTAGGCCGAAGCCGCTGCCTTTCCTATGGCCGAGGCAGCAGCGGAGCTCCGCGGATCACATGGTGTGCCGATCCACATATGGTAACCCCAATCGGATCACAGATCATTTACGATCCATTGCACCACTAGTACCAATCAAAAGAATTTTGATTGATCAAAAAAATTAACGATTAATCAAGGAATTAATCTTTAATTTCCACAGCCCAAAAAAATGTTATTTATTTTTTTCAAAATTGTCACTCTTTTTTGGTTTATAGCGTAAAAACCACAGAGGTGATCAAATGCCACCAAAATAAAGCTTGATTTGTGGAAAAAAATGGACATAAATTTTGCTTCGCACGACCGCGTAATTGTCAGTTAAAACTACGCAGTGCCGCATCGCAAAAAATGGCCTAGTAAGGAATGGGGTAAAACCTTCAGGGGCTGAAGTGATTTAACAACTATGCTTTCAGATAAAAAGGTCAAATAAAACTGGCTAAAAATGCATTGGCCTTTACCAATAAAAAAGCAACTCTTTTTAAAGATGAACAGTTTGTCACAATATGACTCATTTGTAACATAAAATCAAGGTAACGTAGTAGCACCTCTACAAGCGTCTAACACCGACCTTAGGAAACAAACCTATGTAAATATTATCCAATAGCAATAATAAAGTGAGAGGTGAAGCTTCCTTTATATAAATACGTATGTGTACATATAGATTACACAGAGCCCTCAGTAATACTCGCACTGCTTCTATATCACCAGGAGCTTAATATGCTTTCAAGGTCTTTGAAATTTCCTCCAAGCATCTTCGTTCAGATGTGGATTTTTCCTTCCCAGATAATAACCCGAGATCACTGGTGTTAACAGGAATTGACAGCAGCTGATCTGGCCCTTATTTGCATTGTAAATAACAAGGAGAGAGACGCTGAGAATATTAGATCAGAATCAAGGTAATTTTCATAAGGAATAAGGAAGCTTCTGCCCTTGAAATTCAAACTCTTAGCTCAAAGTAGTCTATTATCACGTTCGCCACGATTCCTGCATCATCTGTCAGGTTTTTTTCTTCCTTTTTTAATCAAAACCTGTTATATTTTATCATCAGGAATTTTCTTTGTTATATTACACATTTTTTTTTCTTCCAATCAAGTGAGTATATTGTTTGTTCAGCAAATGTCTTCACAGGAACTATTCCCTCAGGGAAGCTACATTTTCACAAAAGGCATCATCATTTCTAAGAAAATGAATACCATCCAAAGCAGAATTGGACACACTTCACATATCTGAGATGAGGATGAAAAGATCAGGGGGCAAGATAAATGTATAGTACATAAAGGGGAAAAAACTGGGCTATTAAAAATAACAAATTAATATACCCAAAAACGTAAATGGATAGAAAGAAAGCCGTGCTAATTAACCACTTTAATATCGGGCACTTAAACCCCTTCCTGCCCAGGACAATTTTCAGCTTTCAGCGCTTCCACACTTTGAATGACAATCGCGTGGTCATGCAACACTGTACCCAAGCTACATTTTTATAATTTTCTTTCCACAAATAGAGCTTTCTTTTGGTGGTATTTGATCACCTCTGTGGTTATTTTTTGCTAAACAAAGACCAACATTTTTGAAAAAAAAAATAATAATTTAGTTTGTCATAAAATGTTTTTTCCCCCTTCACTGATGGGCACTGATGAGGTGGCACTGATGAGTTGGCACTGATGGGCCCTGATGAGGAGGCACTGATATGTAGAATTGATGGACACTGATAGGCAGCACTGATAGGCAGCAATGATATGCAAGACTGATAGGCAGCACTGATGGGCACTGATAGATGGCACTGATGGGCACTGATGGGCACTAACAGGCGGCTGTGATGGGTACTGACAGGTGGCACTGATTGGCACTGATAAGCGGTACTAATTGACACTGAGAGGTGGCACTGATGGGCAGCACTGATGATGAGGTACTGACAGGTGTTACTGCTGGGCAGTGATTGGCAATGTGGTGGGAAGTGATTGGCACTGTGGTGGGCAGTGATTGGCACTGTGGTGGGCACTTGCAGAGTTTATTATTGGGGCACTGCGGGGCACTGGTGATTGGTACATTTGAGGGGGCTGTGCTTATAATCAACGTGCTGACCCCCCCCTCTGACAGGGAGAGCCGCAGATCGGCTCTCCCTGTCGGCGTGAACCATAAAAATGCCATTTACCGGCACTTCCTGGTGATAACGATTAATGAATTGATTGATTTCCTGACAATCTCAGGGCTAACCCATTTCTGCCGGATGACCCAAATTAATGAGAGCATGCAATCCAGACACAGAATCTACATTCTCACCTTCCAACGCTCAGCCAGCAAAGAGGGGGCTATAGCCCACACGGCTTCTTTTTATTAACAATACAACATCACAAAATGCATTCTCATTGGTCAACCCATATAATTCACTTCCCATTTTACACGCCCCCCCTGTGATGTCTGTACTTGGCATGGAGCCCACATCATCCTTGTAAGTCCACGTGTCATATAGGCATAAAAAAAGTCCATTGTCAGCTCTGCAAGAGTTTTCTTCCAAAGTCTCCGAGTGAGGAGGAGGAGGACAGGGTAACAGCTGTCCTTGTAAGTCCATATCTGCAAACAGTTCTCTTGGTCACGAGACACAAATTCCTTCAGTTAAATGGAGACAGGAAGAGGGGGAATGGTTGAACACATTTGAAACATGAGGGAAAAAATGACATCTACTCCCATCTTTAGTCTTTTGTCCTTCATTTCAAACAGATTTGTAGTTGTAACTTTAGAACAATATCTGACAAATATTTTCAAGGAAAATATACACTTAATTTCAGTGGTTCTAATCATACTACAAAAATATTCATTTTAGCAAGTCTATCACGGTCCCCCTTTAAAATGACTATTTTATCAGTACTGTCCCTATGCTCTCTTTGTCTCTGTGTTTGGCCTCCCTACTGTCAACCATTTTATGTTTCGCCTAGCTTCCAGACAGGGCTATTCTGTAGTCCTTCTTCAACGAAACTTCAGGAGGCACTCAAACACTCACTTGTAAATGTGGTATGTGTTTTTCTTAACAGGTAAGGACGGTAATGGAGGATACGGTCAATACAACAAAACATTATCGTAACCAATATAAGCAGAAAAAAAATTACTATACCTGGGTACAAATGTGTTATTACCCAAAATTACTGTCCTCAGGTAACATTCTAAATGCACCCCCCTTGTTCACTAGGGCCATATGTTTTACAAAGTCATTTGTGAAGTGGTCTCTGTGTTTTGTAGTTAACGAACCTCTGTTGACTATAGCAAACATAATTAATCTAATCTACATTCTCATTACTAAATTAAATTTCATAAAAGCATCCGTTTCACCTAATTACTATATTTTCCTTCATAAGCATTTTAATTCTGCAGAAGAACATTAATTTTATATTGGGCTCTTTCCTAAATATTTTATTCCCTAAAGAAACGTATTCATTAAATTACACTAGTTATCAGAACCAATCGATCATACAGTATGAATACTCTTGCCACATGACTGTTTAAACAAGCAGCCCTTGGTTCAGTCTTAAAGACTCATTGTGCCCTCAATAGGGATCCATCTACAAAGGCACAACACCCCTTTCTACTGATCACATTTGTCAATCCAAAATCTGGAAAATGACCTTTTAATCCATAAAAATGGCTCTATCATACTGCACCATCTGTTCATACTGTATCTTTAATTTTCACTATTTTATCTGACCTTTCTTAAGCTATACAGATTAACACCATATTTCATTCTCTTTGAAACGACACCCTCAGGCCGCGTACACACGACTAAATAAATCCGATCAAATCGGTCTGACAGACCGATTTGATCGGATTTGTCTGCTGGGCTATTTTGGTTTGATTGTGTACACACGTTCAAACCAAAATCCCCGCTGCCAGACAGCGCGGTGACGTTGACACTGCCACGTCACCGCACCAGGAAGTAAAAAACTTCCACGCATGCGTCGAATCCATTCGAAGCATGCGCGGGCAGATATGTCACTGGTTAGTGTACTAACCAGCAGACATGTCGGACGGATGGGTTGCCATCAGACAGATTTTAAAGCATGTTTTAAAATTTGTCTGCTGGAAAAACCTGCCTGTCCGCCCGTACACACGATCTAATTTGTCTGCTGAAATGGTCCGTCGGACCGTTTTCAGCAGATAATTTCGATCATGTGTACACGGCCTTAAAGTAAGATGTTCTTCAAAACAAATGGTGCAAAAACCCACATTTTAGGAGAGAGAGAGAGAGAGAGAGAGAGAGAGAGAAACAATTTTATTAACAAGGGCTTTTTCTTCAGATCTCCAAATGATTGTGTACAAATCACCTCTTATTAAAAAAAGATTTACCCTATAATAAACCTTTATAGCCTACTTAACATAAACTTGGATATTTTTGCCTTCAAAAATCTCAATGAACTCTCTCCTAGGTTTCCTATTTCAACACTAGTATTTAGAGTGTCAGGCTGTGTAACCTGATCTCCAACCGCTAGAGGAGAAAGAAAGCATTCTCCTTAATGACCTTCAAGGAGAAACATCTGTGTGTCCCGTCCCCCCCACTGCTTGGAGAAGATTGTACAAGCTTATACGATACTCCATATACCATACAATCAAATTGTATAGTTTTTCTAATTTTTAACCCTTTTTCAAAAAAATATTTAACATATTTGGTTTGTACATTTGCCAAAAATCATGTACATTACATTATAATATGACATTTCCCAACTACAGCAGCGACAAAAGATCGTTTAGAAGACAAACTCGTGAAATTCACAGATTAGTTTCAGCCTAATGAACTGTGAAGTGGCCATTTTCACGAGAACCTCCTCCAGCCAATCCAAAACCTCCACCCTGTCAGAAACGTCACATTATAAAAACTTTTTAACACTTGTTTGTTTTTATTTTTACTGTTTTTACTATATTTTTTGGATTGAACATAACTTTCATATTTTAATATTTTCTCTGGGGAGCCTTAAGCAACTTAGAACAATCTACTACCCCAATTTGGCAACAAAACCCAGGTTTATAATCTGTTGTAAACATTGCTTGCAACCAGATCTGTAGGATTTTCTGTTAAATACAAAATACCATGCTGTTTACCATCATTTGAGTTTTATACAATTCTTTACACAATCTTAATCAATCACTTTCTATTAAACCTTTGTTCTGATCCCATGTGTGTGCTTTGAATGACATATCATAACACATTTTCAGTTGTTTACATTTACAGGCAGTATTAAACTCAATTTTCTCATTATAGAAGTTCTTTACACTCTGACACTTATCAACTATTTATCCTATGAAATATATCACAGTGATTATGGGACTCAAAACCTGTAGTTTCTTAATCTCTTGATTTAAACTTGTCTGGGACCCCCCTTGGGACCCCTCTATATATTGGGGCCTATATCACACATATATCAGCTATATTCCAACCCACAGATTCCCAGTGGTCACAATCATATGTATTTAAAAAAAGATATATAGTTTCATTCAGATGTGGGTGGCACAGTCCATCATATCTCATCTCCATAGAATGTTTTTGTTTTCCTTATCGGTACCTACATCAGAGAAAAACTTGTACACGAATACTAGTTAATTATTTTTCAAGAGCGGTCACATAATTTTCAAAGTATCAGACTGTAATTGCAACTGTCATCGCCCATAACAACTTAATCTAGAGATTGTCTCAAACAAGACTTAAAAAGGGGATAATAAATGCCCTTGGGGAATACCTTATACTATGCCTGAGGGTGGTATGGTATGTCATGTGGAATAAAACCCGTTTAAATGTGATATGTAAAATGTTCTGATGTGATACCCAGAGGCCTTCATCCTTCATTTGTGACTGTGGACACAAGGACTGTAGCAATGAACGCAAGGACTTACTCACCCTCTACCACCTCGGCCACCCCATGGTAGGCTAGGTAGGTCTGCCTCCCTGCATCATTCTCTTTCTTCCGTGCTTGTCCAATGAAATGGCATATACCCCCCCTGGACAAGCAAAAGAAGAGAAGGGACGGTGGGCCGCAGAGCACAGAAGACAGTATGGGCAGCAGGTAGGAGGGGAAACCAACTGCATACACAGGGGATGGGGTTAGGGACAGGACGGGGCAAGGCCTCCAGCAGAGAGGAGCATCCGGGCAGGCCCATGCTTCCACCAGCCGGGGCATCGTTCAGCAAACATTTGGGCAGAACATGAGGGGAATGAAGGTACAAGAACCATAGGAACCGGCCCTGGGCATCACATTATAACAGTCAAACTGGCAAAAAAAAAGCCCTTTACGTATCAGAGCATAAATCATACCACCATCAAAGCCAGTAAGAAATTTAAAAATCATTGTGAGTCACCAAAACTCCTTCTTACATATTATCATCAGTTGCTATAAACGTGTAACATGTTGCAAGTCGGCAGCCTGCCTTTGAAAAAAAAACTGTCTCCCAAACTTTTTCTTTTTCTTTGGTTTGTACTCTTATCCCGGGGGAGGGGGGCTGTTTGCAAGTGGGAGGACCTCAGGGGGGGTTGGCAGCGAAAGGGTTAACAAAAGCAGGCGGGAAGAAGGGGAGAGAGGATGAGAGAAAATTCCTTCCCAGTCAAACAAAAAAGATAAGTATGCTATAAGAGGGAGGGTGGATAAAGAGTGAGAGAGAGAGAAATAATTACTTTCCCAGCACAGAAAGAGTTAAGTGAAGGGGGGGAAGGGATTCCTGCATTTCAACTATAAAGAACTCTTAAAATGAACTTTACAGAGCAGAAAACTACGACGAATTTTCAACTGTAAAGACAGACAGGAGAGAAACCTGATCTGAGCTAAGGGGGGGGGGTGGGAGGGAAACCCCCCAAGCCTGTAGGGAGGGGGTGGATGGGAGTAAAAAGGAAAAAAACTGTCTGCAGAGCGTATGCTTGTCTCCCATGATACTGGGCTGTATGCATCCCCCATAAAAATGCATGTAAAAAAAACGCCCCCAAATCCTGGCCCCCCCGTGCCAGGCCAAATCTTAGCTCATTTAGCTAAGCGAAAGCAACCCCCCAATATATTTGCCCCCCAATAGTAGTACCCCCAAATCAAGCTCTGGGCCCCTTTATATTACACAGCACCCTGCACCACTGGACCCCTTTATATTACACAGCACCCTGCACCACTGGACCCCTTTATATTACACAGCACCTTGCACCACTGGGCCCCTTACATTATACAGCACCCCACAGCTCTGGGCCCCTTTACATAGCACCCTGCACCACTGGACCCCTTTATATTACACAGCACCCTGCACCTCTGGGCGCCTTTATATTACACAGCAGCTTGCACCACTGGGCCTCTTACATTACACAGCACCCCTCAGCTCTGGACCCCTTTACATAGCACCCTGCACCTCTGGACCCGCTTTATATTACACAGCAGCTTGCACCACTGGGCCCCTTACATTACACAGCACCCCACAGCTCTGGACCCCTTTACATAGCACCCTGCACCACTGGACGGCTTTATTTTACATAGCAGCTTGTACCACTGGGCCCCTTTATATTACACAGCACCTTGCACCACTGGGCCCCTTACATTACACAGCACCCCACAGCTCTGGACCCTTACATAGCACCCTGCATCACTGAACCCCTTTATATTACACAGCACCCTGCACCTCTGGGCCCCTTTATATTACACAGCAGCTTGCACCACTGGGCCCCTTACATTACACAGCACCCCACAGCTCTGGACCCCTTTAGATAGCACCCTGCACCACTGGACCCCTTTATATTACACAGCACCCTGCACCACTCGACCCCTTTATATTACACAGCACCCTGCACCTCTGGGCCACTTTATATTACACAGCAGCTTGCACCACTGGGCCCCTTACATTACACAGCACCCCACAGGTCTGGACCCCTTTACATAGCACCCTGCACCACTGGACCCCTTTATATTACACAGCATTTCGCACCACTGGGCCCCTTTATATTACACAGCAGCTTGCACCACTGGGCCCCTTACATTACACAACACCCTACAGCTCTGGACCCCTTTAGATAACACCCTGCACCACTAGACCCCTTTATATTACACAGCACCCTGCACCACTGGACTCCTTTATATTACACAGCACCCTGCACCCCTGGGCCACTTTATATTACACAGCAGCTTGCACCACTGGGCCCCTTACATTACACAGCACCCCACAGGTCTGAACCCCTTTACATAGCACCCTGCACCACTGGACCCCTTTATATTACACAGCAGCTTGCACCACTGGGCCCCTTACATTACACAGCACCCCACAGCTCTGGACCCCTTTAGATAGCACCCTGCACCACTGGACCCCTTTATATTACACAGCACCCTGCACCACTGGACCCCTTTATATTATACAGCACCCTGCACCTCTGGGCCACTTTATATTACACAGCAGCTTGCACCACTGGGCCCCTTACATTACACAGCACCTCACAGCTCTGGACCCCTTTACATAGCACCCTGCACCACTGGAGCCCTTTATATTACACAGCACCCTGCACCTCTGGGCCCCTTTATATTACACCAGTAGTCTCCAAACTGCGGCCCGGGGGCCAAATGTGGCCCTTTGCCTGCTTTTCTCTGGCCCTTGGGACAATATTCCCACCCACTGTCAGCAACAGTGGGGCATAGTTCCTAACACCAACAATGGGGCACTATTCCTCCCATTGACACCAATGATGCAGCACTATTCCTCCCATTGACACCAATGATGGGGCACTATTATTCCTCTCAATACCAATGGTGAGGTATTGTTTACTCCCATTGACACCAGGACATTTTCTTCTCCCACTGACCAAAGTCTGGCCCCCCTAAAATCAGAAGGGCAGTAAATTGGCCCTTTGTTTAGAACGTTTGGAGACCCCTGTATTACACAGCAGCTTGCACCACTGGGCCTCTTACATTACACAGCACCCCACAGCTCTGGGCCCCTTTACATAGCACCCTGTACCACTGGACCCCTTTATAGTACACAGCACCCTGCAACACTGGACCACTTACATTACACAGCACCCCACAGCTCTGGGCCCCTTTACATAGCAACCTGCATAGCAACCTCTGGACCCCTTTATATTACACAGCAGCTTGCAACACTGGACCCTTTTACATTACACAGCACCCTGCACCTCTAGTCTAGCTAAACTTAATTCAGTCTATAAATATATACACAAAACCTGGAATGCATATATATCCTCTACACAGTGTGGGCCAGATTCTCATAGATCCCTCGCCGGCCTAGCGTAAGCCATTTACACTACGCCACCACAACTTACTAGAGCAAGTGCTGTATTCTCAAAGCACTTGCTCCGTAGTTTGCAGCGGCGTAGTGTAAATGGCCCGCCGTATCCCTGCATAAATCGAAGGGGACGGCTTGTATTTAAATTAAGCGCGCCCCCGCGCCGAACGTACTGCGCATGCGCCGGCCGTAGTAAAATCGCAGTGCCCATGCTCCAAATTATGACGGTGTTTTCGACGTGAACGTAATCAACGTAAATCCCGGACGAGTTACGCAAACGACGTAAAAACGTTCAAATTTGCCGCGGTCACGGCGTCCATACTTAACATAGGATGCGCCATCTTTGGCCTGCTTTATCTTTACGCCGGAAAAACCTTACGGAAACAACGTAAACGACGACGGGGCGGCGTAAAAACGTTCGGGAATCAGTGTATTAGGCTTATTTGCATAGGCAAATGACAAAACAAAGTAAAGGCCACCTAACGGCCAGCGCTGTCATTACATCTACAATCCGACGGTGTAATTGTTTTACACCTGTCGGAACTTTAGTGTATCTATGCGTAAGTGATTCTAGGAATCACTCGCATAGATACCCATTGAAAAAAAATGAGATACGACGGTGTATCTGAGATACACCGTCGTATCTCAGCTGAGAATCTGGCCCTGTAACTCTAACTGACTAGCCTGCCTGCCTTCCTGCCCTATCTAACTCCAAAAAAATACTCTCTCTCTCTCTCTCTCTCTCTCTCAGTAAACCACGCAGCACAGATTAGAGAGAGAAAAAAAAAACAGACTGATTGATTAGCCCTAAAAAGGGCTGTTTGGGGTGCTGTCAGGACTCTGTTCTAACAGCAGAGATTAGATGGGTCTTTCAGGACTGGAGTGGACACTGAATACAATGGCCTAGCTATCGCTTTCCCTATAAAATCAGCAGCAGCTACACTGTCCCTCCTCTCACTCTGACTGCAGCTTCAGAATGAATCTAAAATGGATGCTGCCCTAGAGGTGGGAGGATCAGGGAGGGAGGCTATGCTGCTGATTGGCTGGAATGTGTCTGCTGACTGTGAGGTACAGGGTCAAAGTTTGCTCAATGATGACGAATAGGGGGCGGGTCGAACATCACATATGTTCACCGGTGGCGGCGAACGCAAAGAAGCGATATTCGCCGGCGAACCGTTCTATACATCTCTAGCAACCAACAACGTCATAGGTTGAAAAGCTGGAATACTAGTCAGTACCAGCGTGCAAAGGTGTATTGCTTTGTAAGAATACATCACCTCTATTGTTGGGTGTCCAACAACACGTAAGCCTGTGTTTTTGGTTTTCTTGGAACTGTGTCGGTGGCAAGCAGCCTCTATACTAGGGAGCCCTGGGCATATTTTCAGCTGCCCCTGAAGGGATGAGCACTACATACATTTTGCATAGTGCACACTGCACAGCCAGACAGGTGACATTTGCAGGCAATCAAATCCTTTGAGGGGGAGAAGAGGGCAGGGTCAAGCTGTGATCTGTGTGTCAATGAATGCACCTAGCCCACATCGAATGCAAGCCCACAGTTGCGCCCTCATAGGAAGTGGCTTCCTATGTTGATGCACCTGTAAAAAGGAGAAACCTAGAGCACTGGCGGTGGACCCCAAAAAAGGAGCAGATAAGTATAGCATGTTTATTATATGTTGCGCATGAGCCGCTGATTACTGGTTCCCCCTATTTCTGCACAGCCAGGTAACACACATCTTCCACTAGCACCCAGACACAAGAAGTCAGCCCCTTGGTTTTGTTTTAGTTGTTTTATTAGGAATAACAACTTGGATGGGGTTATAGGAATTTATGGGATGCCCAACTTGACTTGAAGAACACAGATGAGAACAACTTCCTTCCTATATACAGAGATAAGATCCGAACTGTTCTTGTTCTTGTAAACACTCAGGGCTAGATTCAGGAAAGAGATACGACGGTGTATCTCCAGATACACCGTCATATCTCTGCCTCTGAGCCCTCCTATCTATAAGTCTCTTACGCCGTTGTACCTAACTTGCATATTTACGCTGGCCGCTAGGTGGCTTTCCCATGTAAAATATTCAAATGAGCGTAATACGCCGATTCCCGAACTTACGCCCGGCCCGCGCATTTGTTTTGCGTCATTTGCGTTAGCGTAGGTCCGGCGTAATGTTACCCCAGCTGTATGAGGCGCAGCCAGTGTTAAGTATGGACGGCGTGCCGGCGTAATTTTTCCCGTCGTTTACGTCGTTTGCGTAAAACGTTTGCGAATAGGGCTTTGCGTAAGTGACGTTCACGTCATTTTCATTGACTATTTCCGACGTAATTTGGAGCATGCGCACTGGGCTACGTTCAAGCCTGGAGCATGCACAGTTTGTTCGGCGCAGGGACACGCTTCATTTAAATGATACATGCCCCCTACCTGCTGAATTTTAATTAGGCCGGGACATTTACGCTACGCCGCCGCAACTTTACAGGCAAGTGCTTTGTGAATACAGCACTTGCCCGTAAAAGTTGCGGAGGCGTAGCGTAAATGAGATACGCCACGCCATCATACTTTTATGCCCATCTACCTGAATCTAGCCCTCAGTCTTTAAACTTCAGTAGCAATAGTCCTTTACAGACTAAGAGCTCATAGTCCCATTTGGAATATACCCAGAAAAGTTGCAAAATGCATGCAGGAGTATCTTCTATCCTATTGTAGATCTGCTCCCAGCTCCACTGCTTGTGGGCACTAGTGTTGCTCACGAATATTCGCATTGCGAATATTCGTTACAAATATTGCATATTCGAGTATTCGCGAATAAATCGAATATCGCGCAGGGAAAGAAATAAAAGAGTTAAGCACCTTTAAAGCTTGCTACGTGTGACAGTCTCTCCCCTTGTGAATCCCTGGTTGTGCTGATGTACTCACTCTATCCTCCTTGCTCCCACTGCTCTCAGGCAAGAATCCTGTTCAAACCGTGATGGTAAATGGATCTTCCAGCCCAATCCCAGCCTGGAGGCAAAGGCCAATCCCCTCCTAGACAACAGACAACCCCCTCAGCACTCCATCTTCCCCCTGACTCCTTTGCTAGCCTGGCTCTCCCATATTTAGGGGCTCTCTGCCTGTGGATTGGCCAGATTCCCTCAAGTATGCAGATCGGGGACATCCTGTCCTCCATCCAACAAACTTTCAGAAGCTTTTAAAAGCTTCTAGACCCAGGGGGAGGTACCAGAGACTCACAATGTAGAGCTATACAGTCTGACCTCTAGTAACCTGGCCATATTACAGACGTATACAGTTACCATGAGTCAAACATAAGAAAATATTGTTTACATTTGCTTTAATAAATTGTATATGTACATGGGGGAAGCCACACTCGCTCATTACATACGTATGCTAGCTTCCTGCTTATTAGTTCTAGACAATAAACAGGCTATAATTCTAAATTCACACAGTGAAAGACTGTGGGTCAGATATAAATACAGCAGATTTTCTTGATATGCGATCGCTTCAAGAATGATTGTTTACAGACCCATATACCATGAAGCTCTCAAACAGTAAGTATATGTAGTGTCCTCCTCTAGTTAGCCTATATTTTGTTTTTGGCCTAACTGTAGTCAGTGGAACAGTGATCTTTTGTTTTTGTCTGGTGAGGGTTTCCAAGGCTGGGTGATTGATTTCTCCTACCTGCTTCTGGAAAAACCTTTCAGATTATAGGGCAAGGAGAATCAGGTATCAAGTTATGAATATTTAACAGGCCAACACCTGGAAGAGAGTGTCCAGAAGGTGGCTGGGGAGGTGATAAATGTTTGGAAGGCCTTTCCAGAGTGTTCTTTTCTCTTCAGGGAGGGGATTGTTGGCCCTGGAAGGCAGCTAGTGTGACAGAAGCTTTGCTGTTTTGGGCCTCCGCAGTTGCTGGGCTGAGTACATAGAGAAGATTTTTCAAAGGATTTCTGCTGGAGGGCATTGTCTGGAAATCGGTCTGAAGAAGGATCTTTTGTCTCTGACACTGAAGCGTGTCATGCGTAATCAGGATGGCAGTCAGCTCCTGTGACAATTGAGTAAGGCCGCGTACACACGACTGGTTTCCTCGACAGAATCCATCAAGAAACTTGGTGGGAGAGCTTTTTTCCAGAGGAAAACGGTCGTGTGTATGCTTTTCATCGAGAAAACTGTCGAGGAACTCGACGAGGAAAAAAGAGAGCAAGTTCTCTTTTTCCTCGATGGGAGTCGTCATGTTCCTCGTCGGGCTGGTTTTCCCACGAGAAACACGTGGTGTGCAACTTCGGTAAAAGTTGTATTTGTAATGGAAATAGCACATTTGTCACGCTGTAACAGACTGAAAAGTACCAAACTTTTTCCTAACACGCAGTAACATGAGATTAGCAAAAGCAGCCCCTGTCGTTGTATGTGTTGAAGTCACCGAGTTTGAGAACGAGGAGATTTGGTCTTGACAGTGTGTATGCAAAGACAGCTTGTCAAGTTTCTCGACAAGCCTAATAAGGAACTCGTCGAGGAAAACGATGTGTCTTTTCCGACGAGTTCCTCGGTCCTGTGTACGTCTGTACGAGATCTCACACCTGGTTTTGGGACTTTCATGTGTGCCTGTTTCTGCAATAAATTCACAAGCATATCCCCCAGACTAAGCCTGTGTTTTTAGTGTGCATGGAACTGTGTCTGTGGCAGGCAGTCTCTGTATTAGCAAGGAAGACCTGGGCACATTCTCAGCTTCCCCTTCAGGAGTGAGTGCTATATATGAAAGTCAAAAACAACTTTCAGTTAAAGACTCTGGGCCAGATTCAGCAACACTTGCGCTGGAGTATTTCGATATGCGCCGCGTAACTGTGAAGATGCGCCGTCGTTTCTATGTGCCCGTACCCACCAAACTAGATGCGCCCAATAACGGGTCATTTGCGACCGGCGGAACGTTCCGACGCCAGAGTATCGTCAGCGCTTAATTTCGCTGGGCGCATCAGTCGCGCCTATTGATTTCCCCTGCAAATATGCAAATGAGGGATTTTTCCCAATTCACGAACGGATTAGCACCATACGCTGGCTACATGCGCCGCGCGTATCTCGTCCGTCCGGCGCAAAGTTATTTCTACAAAAGGCTGCTTTATCTTTACTCCAGACGGTCAGAGGTCAGCAGGAGAGCAGCTACAGCAGTGTTACCGACGATAGGAGCTAGCTGAGCACCCCCACTTGCAGGACAACACCTCTGTCCATGCTTGTCTGTCAAATTTTACAGCCATGGAGGAAGACATCATAGGTCTCCATAGCCGAGATGACGGCTGACAGCTCCTGGCCTTTAGAGTTCAGCTTTCTCCTGTGTGTTTGCGGGGAACGGGAGCAGCCATCTCAGAACAAAAGTAACATCACTGCGGGGAGGGGGAGCAGGATATACTTTAGTGCCGGAATGGCGCTTCTACGGGCGCATTTAAACGCCCAACGGAAGGCATTGCGCTGACGTTTCCCGTGAAGTGGTGCCGACGGAAGTTGTGAGCATGCGCACAAAGGGGGCGAGTGGAGCCTCACTCACTGCGCATGCTCCGTGGTTGATGCGCTGAACGTAAGCCTCTGCGCTGGGCTCCGCCCATCATTTACATATGATCACACCCACTTCCCCTTGCGTCGGGTTACGCCAGCGCATTATCGTTACTCTGGCGCAAGTTTACGCGCAACTGCTATGTGAATAACAGTACTTGCGCTGAAAGGGTCTTCAGAGTAACGTAAATGAGAAGCGTTACTCTGGAGCAAAGATGCTCTGATCTACCTGAATCTGGCCCTCTGTCTTTTAAAACATTGTAAACAGAACAGGGAGTAAGGCAAAGTCTCTCTAACTCTATCCAAAACTAGAAAAATTATTTTTTTTTACATACAATTTAAAGTGTGTGAGTTGGCCATGTGCATATAAACACCAGGGAATGTTCTCAACATTCCTTTGAACAGGAAGACATTTGGTTGATTGGTTGAACATTAATAAACCAATCTAGTTGAATGTGACTAACTACTAGCTGCCTTCTCATTAAGCATTTCTTGGTATTGCTTGCTACCTAAACTTGGTAGGGAGCCCTTACATCACCCTCACCAGGATTTATCAGGTTAGTATTGTAGTAGATGCCCATCTAGAATTCCTGATTCTTTAGAGATATATGCCCTATCGCTGCTACTAAGTAGGTTTTAATAAAATATGCAATTATAACAAAGGACTAAATGCAGGAAATTCAGATTTAGTTGGACTATAGTCTAGGGTGACCAGACATCCCCGGTTTCTGGGCACAGTCCTCGGATTTAGGACACTGTCCCCGGACCATGCCTGTCGCCGGTTTTGTCCCCAGATTGGATTTGAACAGGGGCTGGGGCAAATTCAAAGACAGTCAGTGCAGAATGATATAAAAAAAAATCTTAGTTACACCCCCCCCCCCCCCCGCTCTGCCGCTCCTACTAGCTTAGGGGGGTGTATTTTTTCCGTTATCTGTGCCCCTTTCTGATAATCATGTGCTGGTCAGAGTGGAGGGAATATTTCTTCAGTTTCGGATGCATGCCAATTCAGCACCGCTCGCATGTTCTTCTGCTTTGGTTCAAGTCCCGGCCAGCCACCTGCCTGCTTATCTCCGTGCCTTCCCTGAAGGAGTGATCATCCTCCGCTCCCCACCCAGTAAGAGCCAGGGCCCAGAGAGTAAGACTTGACAGGCTGTGAGGCGGGCAACAGCGGCGACGGGCAGAGAGTCGCTGATTGCCGCCATTACTAGTAAAAAAAATTATGTCCCCAGATTTAATTTTAAAAATCTGGTCACCTTACTATAGTTGGATGCTGGTTTTACTATCAGTATGTTTTGTTTAGACAGTAAACCACACATACATGAGAACAGATAAAGAAGAAGGAAAAGATAAAACGGCTTACTCCTAACCACCTTCTTGGTCAAGGGAGACATATTTGTTGGTAAACCTACTTAGAGTTTATAGAGACCAGAAAGACTTCTAATACATAAAAACATACAGGCCCGGGTTCACAAAGAACTTACGCGGACGTATCTCGAGATACGCCGCGTAAGTGTAAATATGCGCCATCGTATCTGTGCGCCGTGCCCACAGAACTAAGGTACGACTAAAAACTGACTTCATCCAACCGACGTAACTTGCCTACGCCGGCGTATAGTGGGCGCATAGTTACGCTGGACGCATTTGGCATTCCCATTGATTTACAATGCAAATATGCAAATGAGGGAGAAACGCCGATTCACAAACGTACTTGCGCCCGGCGCATGTTTTAAGCGATTTGCGTAAAGTTTATGTCCGCCGTAAAGTTATTCCCCATATTGGAGGCGCAACTCATGCAAAGGTATGGACCAGAGAACGAACGCCGTCGAATTTAACGTTGTTTACGTAGTACGTGAATAGGGCTGGGCGTAGGTTACGTTCACGTCGTAGGCAGTGATTCGACGTATCTTAGCCAGTTGTTTCGACGTGATTGTGAGCATGCGCACTGGGATACGTCCAAAGTGCGACGCATGCGCAGTTCATTTTAAGTACTTGTCTGAAGTTCAGCCCATCATTTGCATGGGGTCACACTTCAATAAAATGTATGACGCCCACTTCCACTTACGCTGCCTTACGCCTACGACTATACACTATGCCGGCGCAACGTTGGGAGCATTTGCTTTGTGAATTCCATGCTTCCCTCTCTGCGTTGTGCCGGCGTAGCGTAAAGAAGATACGCCATGGTGGCATAAAGATGCTCCAATGTATGTGAATCTGGGCCACATACTTTAAGGGTTCTGGTCCAGAACAGCACATTCTACCTATTTTTCCCCCGAAAGTAACAGACAGTTCATCTATCATATTAAATTTAAAATGTATGTTTGCAATCAACCAACACATTCTGGGTTAATTTAGTCAGAAAGCAAGTGGGATATTCTGAACTTGGCAAATGTCACCTTACTGATATAGGTCATGTTATCAAGTCCGATTGCAATTAACCTTTGAACTTATGCAAAAATGTGACCCCATTATGAATTCATTACAGCTCCATAATAACTTCAAGAGGTTTTCTGTTTCATATCCCAAGACACCTACACTGAAGAGCTCTCATAGTGAATACAAATGACTATTCTCTGTGTACAATTAGTGGGAGTGAAAAGAACATAGCTTAGGTAAGGGTTAAAGCAGAACTAAACCCACATTTTACCAAAGCAGATACAAGGCATGCCAATACCTCCCAAAAAATTCTGTGTGACTGTCCCTGGTCCACGTATTTGTACAAAATCCCAGCGTACAGCAGTGTCCCACTACTGGTTGGGTGATGAAACTCTCATTCGGCTCGGCTTTAGCTTGTTTGCTGCTCTGTCGGGTGGAGTGATCTCCTGCCCGCCATAAACCACTTAGTTCCGGCAAAGAGAGGCAATGGCATAAGATGAAATGTGCGGACAGGTAAGTAATGATTGCCACCGGTTGCATAAAAATACAGGACATGGAATCAAGGTCACACACTTTTCCCACACAGCACAGAAGCTGTCCAGCCATTACATAGGGGTCTGCTCACAAACCCTGCAACTCCAAACAGGAGGTCACCCCTCAGGCAAAGTAAGAGCTGCCATGGGGATTATGCTGAGAGGTTTGAGTGGAACAGAGGCCTGGACACTGTTACCATGACAACACATGGCACTACTTTTGTCAAGGGTTGTAAGACTGGTTTACCCAGGGGCGCTTGTGATGTGTCATATACACACCTTGATGTATTATGATTCCTTAGGCCAAACATACTAAGCTATGATCTTTAATCTGCTGTGGAACCACATGTTCTAGCATGTCACTGGCAACTACACTGATGTAGACTGCATGCTAATGGCTCAAGGCATTCAAAAAAAGATGTCTGTGCAATTGATGGGCAGTTTTTCCAACTTGCTTTTCTTTCTTCTCTTATTGTGCACCCTAGACAGCCCACAAAGAGCAAATGCAACCATCTTGGTTTTAGTGTTGCATGCTTGTCAGTTAGCCCTAACTAGGGATGAGCTTTGTGTTCGATGCAAACACATGTTCGCATCGAACATTGCACGTTCGATCGTTCGTCGAAAACGAACAAATTGGGTCGTTCGCGCCAAATTCGAATGACCCATAATTCACTGCGGCGTTGCGCGCTGATGATTGACCAAGCATGCACCATGACCCCGCATGCTTGGCTAATCACAGCGCCCAAAAAACGAAGAGACCTAATTGGCCAAAGCCTGGGTGCTTTGGCCAATTAGGGCTCAGGGCGGCGGCCTCGTGTAGTGTGTTCCGGCTTGCTTTGCAGAGAAGTCAGACAGGCAGTGAGTTAGAGAGAGAAATAGATAGATAGAGACACAGGCCCAGATTCACGTACATCTGTGCATTATTGGACCGGCGTAGCGCACCGCCTTTACGTTAGACTTGCGCAATTTTGCCGCGTAATCACCCTATTCTCGTAGCTTTTGCGCAGAAAATCGCGCATGCGTAACGTTTTTTCAGAGGCATAAGGCGGAGTAATACAAATTGGGAAGGACGTGGGCGTGTTACATTGAAATGAGCCGTGACCCCATGCAAATGAAGGGCCGGCCGGCCGGCTCGCGCATGCGCGCTTGAAGGAGACCATGGTCAGCTCCGCTGTGCGCATGCTCACAACTCGGGAGCGGCGCAATCAGTGAAATTGGAAATGGACTAGGGCAACGTTGTGAACTACGCAAACAGCATAAATAGACAGACACAAACGCACTTGCATTGCAAAAGTACATCCCTTTGTCCCTTCCCATTTAACCAAGTGCTTTTGTCCTGTTGTTCGTTGCGTTGTGTTTTGTAGTTGTCAGATTAGTGTTCTGTGTGATCAAGTGTTTGTTAGTAGATCTTTGAAAGTGTTTTTTGATAAGTGTTCGAGTGACTGTTTGTTTGATATATTTCTGTTCGTTTGTTTTCTTGCTGTTTTTTTGCTGTTTGTTTTTGTGATTGTTTCTTGCTGAGTGCTAGTGTGATTTTTTGGGTGTTAGATTTGTGTGTGTTCTTGCTTGATTGGTTGTGCTTGTTTTTGTGAGTGATTTTTGTTGACTGGGAGTGAGTTTTTTTGGAAGTATGACAGAGAGAAAGTGAAAGCTCAATTTTACTGTGGGGGAAAAAAGAATTCTTGCCCGGGCCATTAGCGATTATGGGCGTTTCCTCCACGGCCCAGACAGTGCCAACACCAACCCGGCCAGGAGGAGGGAGATTTTGGATATGATCACTGAGCAGGTCAATTCAGCGGGGGAGGGGGAGACACGGACCCGGTCTGGGATTGACAAAAAAATCAATGACCTCCGGCGTCTGGTCAAACAGAAGCTGGCCAGAATGCATGCCCATGTCAGGGGCACAGGAGGGGGCCCACCATGCCGTATTAGGCTGACAGCGGTGGAGCGTGCGGTGGCCCTGACCTTTCATCGGCATGAAGTTGAGGGCCTGCCCGGCTTTGACTCAAGTCCGGAGCCTGTGGTGCCAGGTAAGCTTTTTTTTTAATATCAGGTGTGTAGCATGTGTGGGGGAGGGGTGAAAGGGAATATGTGGCAAGTGTGTGGATCCTCCAACCTGTGAATGTTTTGTGTCATCCACAGATGTGCAGGAGGGTGCAGGGCCATCTGGCCTGACCGCACCATCCCCAGGACAGCAGCCTAATGACAAGGCCGGAGTCCGCGGAGGAGGTTCAAGAGGAGGAGGAGAATCATGAGGGGGAGGAGAATCATGAGGAGGAGGAGTCCATGTCAGACACTGGACGTTTGGTTTTTGAGGACTCTTCCCCTCTGGCTGGCAGCAGGCAGCCCTCCCTAAGGGGGAGCCCCCCCCCCCCTCCTCCCCCAACATGGCTCCCCTTCCAAGGGCCTCCCTTTCTCCCCGGCCACAAGCATCAGCTGGAGGCAGGATTTCATCCCAGAACACCAGGGGGTTGGCCGATCTCCTGCCCGCCACTCTGAGAAGGGACCAGTTCCTCCAGACCCGCCATCTGGGACAGTTCAGCCAGACATTGGTGCGGATGGAGGAGAGCCTGTCCTCCATCAAGGATACGCTGGGGAACCTGGACTCCCACTCCCGGGCTTTCACAACCTGCCTAAACGAACTGCAGACGACATTAGCAGGCGTTGGGCAGGATGTGAGGGCCCTTACCCAGGCTATCCAGGCCAACACGGCAACACTTGGTGCTGCCCTGGACAGAATAGCCGTGGCCTTGGAGGGCAGGCCGCCAGGTGGGCAGAGATCAGGGGCTGCTTCTCCTTCCCCGGTTTTCCCCCTCCTCCATGAGTCTCCCCTGAGGAGCCAGGGCCGTGGCCGGGGGCGCCCCAGGCGTGGCTCACGTAAAGAGCAATAATTTTTTTTTCCCCTCTTTTTTTTTTTTTTGCTGGAAAATTTTAGATTTTGCTGGGAATTTTTATTTTTTTTTATTTTTTTTTGGGTTGTGAATGCTGTTTGAATGTGGGGGTGACATTCCTGCCGGAAAAGGGGTGTCACCCTCAATTTTGGTGGAGAAGGGTTCCCCAGGACCAGGGAGAAGTGATCCCCAGGTCCGTGTGAATGGTGTATGAATGTACAGTGACATAATTGGAGCCTTGGCGTGGCGTTGCTGCTCACAAGTCCAGCATGGTGGACTGGTGCCAATCCAATTTGATGTGGATGTGGAGTGTGTGTGCTAGAGACCACAGTGGTGTGCATGCATGCATTCTCATTGTGCCATTATTAATGTGTGTGTTTAACGTGCAAAGTTGCCCAATGTGAGCTGTCTCCTGGCTGCTCTTCCCTCAGAAGACGGGGGACCCTCGGTTAGGGGGGGATTGTCTGGTTCAGGGGTCAGGTCATCACGTAGGTCAATCTGCAGGCCCTTTCTTTCTGCGAAGTTGTGCAGCATGCAACATGCACCGATGATCTGGCACACGAAGTTTGGGGAATACAAGAGGGTACCCCCAGACTTATCCAGGCATCGGAAACGTGACTTTAGGAGGCCAAAGGTGCGCTCCACCACTGCTCGTGTTTGGGCATGTGCTTGATTGTATCTTTCCTGTCCTGGGGTTTGGGGGTTCCGGATAGGAGTCATGAGATGGGGTCCCAGTGGATATGCAGAGTCACCTGTAAGGGAAAAGACAGGAGGATGTTAGTCATGCATGTGGCCATTGTGATGTGTGCATCATGGGAGGGGATAGTCATGCCTGCCACCCATGTCACTCACCAACCAGCCAGGTGTCCCCATACACGTTCTGATCGAATTCCATTCGGATGTGGCATTGATTGTATATGTAGCTGTCATGGCTGGACCCTGGGTGTTTGGCACGGACGTGCCATATGAGGCCTTGGGCATTGACTATCACCTGTACGTTGATGGAATGCCAATGCTTCCGATTGCGGTACATGTGCTCTGTCTCCTGGGGGGGCTGGAGTGCCACATGTGTGCAATCAATGGCCCCCACAGTGCGTGGGAATCTGGCAATTCTGTAGAAATCTGTCATTGCCTTCAGCCGCAGGTCCTCAGTGGTTGGTTTCATGATTTGGTTGGCCATGCGTCTGAGGATTGCAGGGACAACCTGGTGCACACATCTGCTCATGGAGGATTGTGACATCCCAGCCACCACTCCACTTGTACGCTGAAAAGAGCCACTGGCAAGGAAATGGACTACTGACTAAAGTCAGTAGTATAGCTATGTGCGACGATGCCCCTGGCATGTTGGCATACAGATTGTTGTGCAACACGTGTGACTGCTGAGCTCCTCACTAACAGTGTTGCTTTATCTAACAAGTAGACTTTTTTTCTCTTTTTAGACCAGCTTTTATATGCTCTAATTTTAGACAGGACATTTTGCTGTTGCGCACACTGCGCCGCCTGCGCTGCCCCAACGTTCTTTTGTGGATCCCCGTAAGTCCCTCATTAGCATATTTGACTAGCAAATCAATGGTCTGTCTAGCGCACTTTTGCGCGGACGGATGCGCCAGTCTAACGAAATTACGCGGGACAAAAAAAAGTAGATTTTTTGCGTATCTCGTTCTGGGGATGCCGTGCATCGTAACGCACGCGCACATTTCGACTTACGCCGCGCATCTCCTGTTGTGCAGGCGTAATCGCTCTGTGAATCTGGGCCACAGTGTCTATTCAGATAGATAGATAGATAGATAGATCAGGGAGGCTAGTAGTCAGTATAGTTAAATTTACAGTTTGTAGAGAATATATTGACATCCCTAGGAGTTGTCAATATATTTATAAACTGTATAGCTTAGCTAGATCTGCCATTAGTATCTGTCAGGCAGGAGATTGTGCTTTAGGGTTTACCTTAAACATAGTACTCTGTGTTAGTCAACGTGTGCTAGTTAATTGCACATAGACGCATTGGGCCAGATTCAGGTAGATCAGAGCATCTTTGCTCTGGAGTAACGCTTCTCATTTGCGTTACTCTGCCGAAATTTTAGGAGCAAGTGCTGTTATTCAGGAAGCACTTGCTCCTAAAGTTGCAGCAGCGCATCGCAAATGAGCCAGCGGAATTCAAATTGGGCGGGTACGGGGCGTGTAGTATTCTAACTATGCGCGATCCTGCGGCGAACGTACTGCGCATGCGTCGAGTGTCAATGCATCCCAGTGCGCATGCTCCAAATTCTGTCAGTGAACGTCAATGACGTCACATTCCCATTCATGAATGTTTTACGCAAGCGACGCGATTTGTTTTTTTTCCGACGCGATGACGATGCCTATACTTAACATAGGATACTCCACTAGGGGGTTGCTTTATCTATACGCCGCGTATCGCTTCCGGAAACGTCGTAAAAAGTCACTGCGTCGCGCCCGAAAAAGATCGTGAATTGCCGATTCCCGCTCATTAACATATTTTTTGAGCGTAAATCGGCGGGAACGCCCCGGCGCCATTTTTAAGTTGAAGTAACGATGCAATGGCGAAATTCAATTACGCCGATCGCATCGGAACTCCAACCTGGCGTTTCTTGTTTTCTGGTTATAGAAGACAGAAACGCCGGCTTAAAGTGACAGTTAGGCTGGCGGATCACTGGATCCGCCAGCCTAACTCTTCATGAATCTGGCCCATTAACTGTTACTGCAAGTGTGCTATTTATTTGCACAGAAAGGCAGTTGCTGTTAATGCAAGTGGGCTATTGAATTTCACAGAAACACAGTCGCTCTGACTGTGCGTGTGCTGTTTAATACCACCTGAGCGCATTTGGTGTCACCGCACGTGTGCTGTTACATATCACCTGAGCGCATTTGGTGTCACCGCACGTGTGCTGTTACATACCACCTGAGCGCATTTGGTGTCACCGCACGTGTGCTGTTACATACCACCTGAGCGCATTTGGTGTCACCGCACGTGTGCTGTTACATACTGTGACGGACCTCAAGTACCCCTGCTGGGCACATCCGCCAGACCTGTGTCTCCTGTCCTCCAAACGCACCCGCAGCCTGCAGATTCGCCATAACCAGCCCTTAACCCCTCAATCACGAGACAATCCACACATGTTGAGGGTTACACATCCAGAGCTTAACTGTTTATTAAAATCCAAACTATACAGTTTTACACACAGTAAGGGACACTCCCCTTTGCCTTGTCTGAGGGGAGGGGGACAAGGAACAATAAATGGGAACAGAACATTTGGACATTGAAACAGTGTACAGAAACCTAATGAGATTATGGTAAGCAGGCAGCCTAGCTTCTCAATACACACCCCCTGCGGAGAGACGTCTGCAGTCCACTCTCCATTGTCTGTGTCCAGCAACAAGAGGAGGGGGGGTGGGGGGTGTAGGGCTGTAACATTACATTACATCACAATAATGCCAGCTTCAAGTCTCCAGTATATTTCTGGCCCATAGTCTGTCGGTAGGAGGCACGCCCACAATCCTTTCCAAGACATACAGCGACAGTGGGTTCTGTCACATTTCTCCCCTTTTAAAAACAGACTAACCAGGTTCCTGACCCCCAACTGGTCTGGACCTGCGTTAGTCACAAACTTCCACCCCAGGCAAACAGGAAAAGTAAAAGTACGACTCTTGCGCTGGGGAGCAAAACCGCACAGACGGTCTCCCGGGAATAAAAACAGCCGCTGCAGAGTGGGAACAGTTGTTTGCACTCCTCTGATCCTGGGGGGGGTTGCAGATATTGGGGGAAGCTGAATAATCCTCTGCCCTGCTTCCAGCGCTTCAGCTGGTAGGGAACATAGGCTGGTAGGGCTATGCATTTGGGGAGACAAAGGTACTTGCTTTTCTCGTGGTGTAGTTACCAGCCGCTGAGAAGGTATCTTGCAGGGACTATCTCCTGGGTTCTTCATCTCTTGTTCTGATGCTGGGCAGAGACCATCATCGCTCTGTCCTGTAGCCAGCGCTTCTGCCGGGGAGACATATGAAAATGTTGGGTACAGCTGCTGGAGAGGGGGAAGGGTTTTCTCCCCTGCCGGTTCTGTGACCAGCCCTTGGGGTGACTTCTGACCGGGGCTGTCTCCCAAACCCTCCAAAAACATACTGAGGGCTGGGCAGGGACCATCAGAACTCTGCTCCATAGCCAACGCTTTTGCTGGGGAGAGAACCACTGGGGTAGTGTCCAATTGCTGTGGAGGGAGAATTGCTTCTTCTACTCCCGGTGGGAATATCTGCAGTTGGGGAAACAGCGCACGCAGGTCATCTCTCAGACTCTCCGGATCCAACTCTTTTTCTGATGCTAGGCAGATTATAGTGGCACTCTGCTCCATAGCCAACGCTTCTGCTGGGGGGAGAACCACTGGGGTAGTGTCCAATTGCTGGGGAGGGAGAATTGCTTCCTCTACTCCAGGTGGAGATAGCGGCTGTTGGGGAAACAGCTCAAGCAGATCATCTCTCAGACTCTCCGGAGCCAACTCTTTTTCTGATGCTAGGCAGATTATAGTGGCACTCTGCTCCATAGCCAACGCTTCTGCTGGGGGGATGAACATTGGGGTAGTGTCCAATTGCTGGGGAGGGAGAATTGCTTCCTCTACTCCAGGTGGGGATATCTGCAGTTGGGGAAACAGCTCACGCAGGTCATCTCTCGGACTCTCCGGAGCCAACTCTTTTTCTGATGCTGGACAGATGCCAGGGGCACTCTGCCCTGTAGCCAGCGCTTCTGCTGGGGCCCCAGATGAGATACTCTGGACTTGCTGCTGATCACCATTTTCCAGCCTTCCAGCGCCTGTCTCAACTCCACTTTCTGAGACCTTGATGCTATTAGCTTGTCTCACTGCCTGGGGGACCTCCGGTGCGTTCCGGCATTCTAGCGCTCGCAGTGCCCTCTGTATCATTGCCGCTTCTTCCATTGCGGTTAGGACAGGAAAATGTAGGGTCACCCCTGGCCCCATTTGCTCATCTTTGTGACTGTCTGCTATTTCTCCAGAACAGTCCCAGGTAACAGGAGCCATGCCAGGCTGCTCATCACCATCAAACAGCCGCTTGTATGCAATTTCGAGCTCAAATTCCTGCTCAACCAGGAACTCCAATTCCCCCAGGTCACATGCCTCTACAGGGAGGTCCAGCACCTCATCTCGGAAGTCCAAGATGTTTTCCCACCGCCACTCCTCATCGCTCCCAAAGTCTGGGTCTCCGTACATTTTTTTTTTGATGGAGCAGCCCCACGCCGCCATAGCCAACGCCTTCTGTTGGGCTGCCATCTGCTGTACTTGGCCAAAGTTGAGCCGCGAACCACCGGAGGGCTCTGTAGCTGGTGTCTAGCTTCATCTCCTCCTGGACCAATCTTCTGAGCTCCGTCTTCCAATCATCTCGCGGTCGTTCCCTCAGGAACACCTCTCGCGCACAGTACTGCGTCCAGTACATCTCTGAGGAGGAGGGAAGGATCTTCCCCTGCTGGCGCCGCTCGTAGCTTAGCTCCTCATGCCAGAGTTGCCGGCGGATCACATCCTCCCAGCCGAGCATGGTGCGCTCTGTCACTGGTCCCCGATGTTTCTTCCGCATGCCTTGCAGCCTCCTCCCGAACTCCGCTCTCATGCTGGCTGGTCCCCGTATCGCTCCTCGGCAGCTGCCCAGATCTTGAATCCTGGTGGTGGTTTGGATGTCCTGGACTGCAGGAGACATCCCACTGCTGCCACCACTGTGACGGACCTCAAGTACCCCTGCTGGGCACATCCGCCAGACCTGTGTCTCCTGTCCTCCAAACGCACCCGCAGCCTGCAGATTCGCCATAACCAGCCCTTAACCCCTCAATCACGAGACAATCCACACATGTTGAGGGTTACACATCCAGAGCTTAACTGTTTATTAAAATCCAAACTATACAGTTTTACACACAGTAAGGGACACTCCCCTTTGCCTTGTCTGAGGGGAGGGGGACAAGGAACAATAAATGGGAACAGAACATTTGGACATTGAAACAGTGTACAGAAACCTAATGAGATTATGGTAAGCAGGCAGCCTAGCTTCTCAATACACACCCCCTGCGGAGAGACGTCTGCAGTCCACTCTCCATTGTCTGTGTCCAGCAACAAGAGGAGGGGGGGTGGGGGGTGTAGGGCTGTAACATTACATTACATCACAATAATGCCAGCTTCAAGTCTCCAGTATATTTCTGGCCCATAGTCTGTCGGTAGGAGGCACGCCCACAATCCTTTCCAAGACATACAGCGACAGTGGGTTCTGTCACACATACCACCTGAGCGCATTTGGTGTCACCGCACATGTGCTGTTACATACCACCTGAGCGCATTTGGTGTCACCGCACGTGTGCTGTTACATACCACCTGAGCGCATTTGGTGTCACCGCACGTGTGCTGTTACATACCACCTGAGCACATTTGGTGTCATCGCACGTGTGCTGATACATACCACCTGAGCGCATTTGGTGTCACCGCACGTGTGCTGTTACATACCACCTATGCGCATTTGGTGTCACCGCACGTGTGCTGTTACATACCACCTGAGCGCATTTGGTGTCACCGCACGTGTGCTGTTACATACCACCTGAGCGCATTTGGTGTCACCGCACGTGTGCTGTTACATACCACCTGAGCGCATTTGGTGTCATCGCACGTGTGCTGATACATACCACCTGAGCGCATTTGGTGTCACCGCACGTGTGCTGTTACATACCACCTATGCGCATTTGGTGTCACCGCACGTGTGCTGTTACATACTACCTGAGCGCATTTGGTGTCACCGCACGTGTGCTGTTACATACCACCTGAGCGCATTTGGTGTCACCGCACGTGTGCTGTTACATAACACCTGAGCGCATTTAGTGTCACCGCACATGTACTGTTACATATCACCTGAGTGCATTTGGTGTCACCGAACGTGTGCTGTTACATACCACCTGAGCGCAGTTAGTGTCACCGCACGTGTGCTGTTACATATCACCTGAGCGTATTTGGTGTCACCGCACGTGTGCTGTTACATACCACCTGGGCGCATTTGGTGTCACCGCACGTGTGCTGTTACATACCACCTGAGCGCATTTGGTGTCACCGCACGTGTACTGTTACATATCACCTGAGCGCATTTGGTGTCACCGCACGTGTGCTGTTACATATCACCTGAGCGCATTTGGTGTCACCGCACGTGTGCTGTTACATACCACCTGAGCGCATTTGGTGTCACCGCACGTGTGCTGTTACATACCACCTGAGCGCATTTGGTGTCACCGCACGTGTGCTGTTACATACCACCTGAGCGCATTTGGTGTCACCGCACGTGTGCTGTTACATACCACCTGAGCGCATTTGGTGTCACCGCACGTGTGCTGTTACATACCACCTGAGCGCATTTGGTGTCATCGCACGTGTGCTGATACATACCACCTGAGCGCATTTGGTGTCACCGCACGTGTGCTGTTACATACCACCTATGCGCATTTGGTGTCACCGCACGTGTGCTGTTACATACTACCTGAGCGCATTTGGTGTCACCGCACGTGTGCTGTTACATACCACCTGAGCGCATTTGGTGTCACCGCACGTGTGCTGTTACATACCACCTGAGCGCATTTGGTGTCACCGCACGTGTTCTGTTACATACCACCTGAGCGCATTTGGTGTCATCGCACGTGTGCTGATACATACCACCTGAGCGCATTTGGTGTCACCGCACGTGTGCTGTTACATACCACCTATGCGCATTTGGTGTCACCGCACGTGTGCTGTTACATACTACCTGAGCGCATTTGGTGTCACCGCACGTGTGCTGTTACATACCACCTGAGCGCATTTGGTGTCACCGCACGTGTGCTGTTACATAACACCTGAGCGCATTTAGTGTCACCGCACATGTACTGTTACATATCACCTGAGCGCATTTGGTGTCACCGCACGTGTGCTGTTACATACCACCTGAGCGCAGTTAGTGTCACCGCACGTGTGCTGTTACATATCACCTGAGCGTATTTGGTGTCACCGCACGTGTGCTGTTACATACCACCTGGGCGCATTTGGTGTCACCGCACGTGTGCTGTTACATACCACCTGAGCGCATTTGGTGTCACCGCACGTGTACTGTTACATATCACCTGAGCGTATTTGGTGTCACCGCACTTGTGCTGTTACATACCACCTGAGCGTATTTGGTGTCACCGCACGTGTGTTGTTACATATCACCTGAGCGCATTTGGTTTCACTGCACGTGTGCTGTTACATATCACCTGAGCGCATTTGGTGTCACCGCACATGTGCTGTTACATACCACCTGAGCGCAGTTAGTGTCACCGCACGTGTGCTGTTACATACCACCTGAGCGTATTTGGTGTCACCGCACGTGTGCTGTTACATATCACCTGAGCGCATTTGGTTTCACTGCACGTGTGCTGTTACATATCACCTGAGCGCATTTGGTGTCACCGCACGTGTGCTGTTACATATCACCTGAGCGCATTTGGTGTCACTGCACGTGTGCTGTTACATACCACCTGAGCGCAGTTAGTGTCACTGCATTTGTGCTGTTACATATCACCTGAGCGCAGTTAGTGTCACTGCACGTGTGCTGTTACATACCACCTGAGCGCAGTTGGTGTCACTGCACTTGTGCTGTTACATAGCACCTGAACAATATGTCTGGAAGGACAACAAAGAGAGGCAGAGAGTCACAAGGGCAAGCAGGCTCTGCATCTAGAGGTAACGCTGGTGGTGGATGTGGTGCATCCTCTTCAGCACGTGGCCGTGGCCGCTCATCCTTCTTTTCGGGAGCTGGCCGTGTTGAGCCTCAACATGCTGAGAAATTAGTAGAGTGGATGACCAAGCCGTCCTCATCCTCCCCATCCTCTCTCACACAGACTGATCGAAGTTTGTCTGGCAAAGCAGCTGCCAAGGCGTCCTCTTCCCTCTGCACAATGGCTTCACACAATACTTTCCTAGTCCCACCATGTCCTCCTGAGGAGTCCCCCGAACTGTTTCAACACAGTGTTGGGTACATGCTGCAGGAAGATGCGCAGCGTTTTGAAGACTCCGATGACGGAACACAGATAGAGGAAGGCATTGATGTGAGCCCAGGGAGAGGGGGTGGCCGAGAGGGACAGCAATCTGGGAGTGATGTTCCCCCAGCTGGAGCATACTGCCAGGTTGTTGACAGTGATGAGGAGGGAGGGGATGATGAGGTCACTGACTCTACCTGGGTGCCTGATAGAAGAGAGGAGGAGGAGGAAGAGGAGGAGGAGGAGGAGGACGAGGCAGGATGCCCTCCAGAGGTCAGCTTAAGGGCACACCAACTGCATTACAGCGCACATCTACGGCGCTTGTGCATGGCGCTGCTGTGTCTGACCGGTACAGCAAAAGGTCTTTGGTGTGGGCCTTTTTTGAAACATGTCCACAAGATCATACCTTTGCTATTTGCAACATATGTTGCAAGCGTATCTCGCGTGGCCAAAACATCAACCGCCTGGGTACCACATGCTTGTCCAGACATATGTCGACTTGCCATGCAGCTCGTTGGCAAGCACACCAGAAAGACCCACACCAAAGACAAAAGCGTACCCCCCTTTGCCCTTCTGGGACCTCCAACCCCACTAGACCCCCAGTCCTCCCTGAAGCCTGCAGTAAAGGTGTAGAAATAGGTGTGTCACAAGCTAGTAGTAGCGGGCAATCTACTGATAGTACCAGGCAAATTTCCCTGCCCCAGCTGCTGCAGCGCTGAAAGAAGTACAATCCCAGCCATCCACATGCCCAGCAGTTGAATGCTAGCTTAGCGAAATTGCTAGCACTTCAACTGCTACCTTTTCAGTTGGTGGATTCTGCCCCCTTCCGTGAGTTTGTGCAATGCGCAGTATCTCAGTGGCAAGTACCAAAACGCCACTTTTTCTCTCGGAAGGAGATTCCGGCTCTCTACCGGCATGTGGAAGGCGATGTCCATGCCTCGCGGGACAGGGCGGTCAGTGGTAAGGTGCATCTTACCGCTGACTCATGGTCCAGCAGGCATGGACAGGGACGTTACCTGTCTTTTACGGCCCATTGAGTGACTCTGCTGGCAGCTGCGAAGGATGCAGGGCAAGGTACAGTAGTTTTGGAGGTTGTTCCGCCACCACGCCTCCAAAACACTACTGCTGCTTGTGACACACCTCTCTCCTCCACCCCCTCCTCTTCGTCTTCCTCTGTGGCCTCTTCCTGTGCTGATGTTTCCTCAGAACCAGCCGTGCTCCGTAGGCGTATGATAGGATACGCAGGAATGCAGGCCAAGAGATGCCATGCAGTGCTAGAGCTGGTGTGCTTGGGAGACAGGAGCCACACTGGGGAAGAGGTTCTTTCAGCTCTGCAGGGGCAGGCTCAGAGGTGGTTGACGCCACGCCAGCTGAAGCCTGGAATGGTGGTCAGCGATAATGGCACCAACCTCCTCTCTGCCCTGCGACAGGGAAAACTCACCCCTGTGCCCTGTTTTGCGCATGTCCTGAATTTGGTGGTGCAGCGGTTCTTGGGCAGGTACCCGGGCTTACAGGATGTCCTGAAGCAGGCCAGGAAAGTCTGTGTGCATTTCCGGAGGTCATATAATGCCACTGCTCGGCTGACTGACCTCCAAAGGGAATACAACCTGCCCAAGAACCGCCTAATTTGTGACATGCCCACCAGATGGAAGTCTAAGTTGGCCATGCTGCAGCGGCTGCACACGCAGCAGCGGGCCATCAATGAGTACCTGTGCCAATATGGCAGCAGAACTGGGTCAGGACAGCTAGTTGTTTTTTTTCCACGCCAGTGGGCCTTGATAGGGGATGCATGCACTGTCCTGTCACCATTTGAGGAGGCCACAAGGATGGTGAGCAGTGACAGTACATGCATCAGTGAGACTGTCCCTCTTATTCACATGTTGGAGCACACGCTACGTGAAATAATGGACAGGGCCCTTGAGGCAGAACAGAGGGAGGAAGAGGAGGACTTCCTTACCTCTCAAGGCCCCCTTTACCTAGACAGTGGGCCTGCTTGCCCACCTAGCACACAGGAAGAGGAGGAGGAGGAGGAGGATGATTGTATCAGCAGTATGGAGGTGGAGCCTAGCACTCAGCATCAGCAGCAGCAGTCTTCAAGGGATCATTTACAGTCCCAAGGAACACGTGGACTTTTATGTGGCTGGGATGAGGTGCCTGTGGATCCTGTCGCCCTCAGTGACCCAGAGGACTGTGCCCCGAATGCCTCTGCAAACCTACGCTGCATGGCCTTCCTGATCCTGCAAAGCCTGCGTAAGGATCCTCGTGTACGTGCTATCAAGGAGACGGATCATTACTGCCTGGCAACTCTCCTTGATCCACGTTACAAGAGTAAGGTTGCGGACCTTATGCTGCCATCGCAGATAGAGCAGAAAATGAAACTTCTGCGGGAGGCCTTGCAGAAGGGTCTGTGCAATGCGTTCCCAGAACCGGGGGGGGATTACCAAAACCTGGCTCTGGGCAAAGTCTTGCTGAGGCTTCGGTGAGTCACAGAATGAGCGGTGGAGAAGGTGGCCGTCTGACCGATGCCTTCAGACAGTTTTTTAGTCCGCAGCCCCAAGGTCTGACCGGTTCCAGCAACCATCGCCAGCGTCTGGTTTACATGGTCCGGGAATACCTAGGGGCAAGATCCGACTTAGACTCCTTCCCCACCGAAAATCATCTGGCTTACTGGGTCTTGAGGATGGATCACTGGCCAGAGCTTGCACAGTATGCAATTAAGCTACTGGCTTGCCTTGCATCCAGTGTTCTTTCAGAACGCACATTCAGTGCTGCTGGAGGCTTTGTTACCGATCACAGGGCGCGCCTCTCCACCGACTCTGTTGATCGACTGACCTTCATCAAAATGAATCAGGCTTGGATCAACACCAGCTACCAAGCACCTGATGCTGATGTTACTGAATAATATTTTTGTTGTTGAAATGTCAGATCCCTTTTAGACTGCGTATGCTGATGCTGAGTGACTGTCCTCTTATGCTGCTGATGGAATATCCTTCTCCTCCTCACTTTTCTTGTTGATAGCTAGTAAGAAATGTTGTGTTTCTGGGCTCCGCCACCAGTGCCTAAGGCACAATTTTTCTGCCCCTGTTTAACAGGGGCGCCTAATAACAACAATTTTTGATGCAATACTTTGCACGTGGCTCCTTGTTGCGCTCCAATTGGAGTTATTGGGAGGGGTTGCAGTGTTGTGTTGTGCCCAAGGCACAATTTTTCTGCCCCTGTTTAACAGGGGCACTTAATAACAATTTTTGATGCAATAATTTGCATGTGGCTCCTTGTTGCGCTCCAATTGGAGTTATTGGGAGGGGTTGCAGTGTTGTGTTGTGCCCAAGGCACAATTTTTCTGCCCCTGTTTAACAGGGGCGCCTAATAAAAAATGTTGATGCAATAATTTGCACGTGGCTCCTTGTTGCGCTCCAATTGGAGTTATTGGGAGGGGTTGCAGTGTTGTGTTGTGCCCAAGACACAATTTTTCTGCCCCTGTTTAACAGGGGCGCCTAATAACAGTTTTTGATGCAATAATTTGCACGTGGCTCCTTGTTGCACTCCAATTGGAGTTATTGGGAGGGGTTGCAGTGTTGTGTTGTGCCCAAGGCACAATTTTTCTGCCCCTGTTTAACAGGGGCGCCTAATAACAATTTTTGATGCAATAATTTGCACGTGGCTCCTTGTTGCGCTCCAATTGGAGTTATTGGGAGGGGTTGCAGTGTTGTGTTGTTACTGAATAATATTTTTGTTGTTGAAATGTCAGATCCCTTTTAGACTCTATATGCTGATGCTGAGTGACTGTCCTCTTATGCTGCTGATGGAATATCCTTCTCCTCCTCACTTTTCTTGTTGATAGCTAGTAAGAAATGTTGTGTTTCTGGGCTCCGCCACCAGTGCCTAAGGCACAATTTTTCTGCCCCTGTTTAACAGGGGCGCCTAATAACAACAATTTTTGATGCAATACTTTGCACGTGGCTCCTTGTTGCGCTCCAATTGGAGTTATTGGGAGGGGTTGCAGTGTTGTGTTGTGCCCAAGGCACAATTTTTCTGCCCCTGTTTAACAGGGGCACTTAATAACAATTTTTGATGCAATAATTTGCATGTGGCTCCTTGTTGCGCTCCAATTGGAGTTATTGGGAGGGGTTGCAGTGTTGTGTTGTGCCCAAGGCACAATTTTTCTGCCCCTGTTTAACAGGGGCGCCTAATAAAAAATTTTGATGCAATAATTTGCACGTGGCTCCTTGTTGCGCTCCAATTGGAGTTATTGGGAGGGGTTGCAGTGTTGTGTTGTGCCCAAGGCACAATTTTTCTGCCCCTGTTTAACAGGGGCGCCTAATAACAGTTTTTGATGCAATAATTTGCACGTGGCTCCTTGTTGCACTCCAATTGGAGTTATTGGGAGGGGTTGCAGTGTTGTGTTGTGCCCAAGGCACAATTTTTCTGCCCCTGTTTAACAGGGGCGCCTAATAACAATTTTTGATGCAATAATTTGCACGTGGCTCCTTGTTGCGCTCCAATTGGAGTTATTGGGAGGGGTTGCAGTGTTGTGTTGTGCCCAAGGCACAATTTTTCTGCCCCTGTTTACTGAATAATATTTTTGTTGTTGAAATGTCAGATCCCTTTTAGACTGCGTATGCTGATGCTGAGTGACTGTCCTCTTATGCTGCTGATGGAATATCCTTCTCCTCCTCACTTTTCTTGTTGATAGCTAGTAAGAAATGTTGTGTTTCTGGGCTCCGCCACCAGTGCCTAAGGCACAATTTTTCTGCCCCTGTTTAACAGGGGCGCCTAATAACAACAATTTTTGATGCAATACTTTGCACGTGGCTCCTTGTTGCGCTCCAATTGGAGTTATTGGGAGGGGTTGCAGTGTTGTGTTGTGCCCAAGGCACAATTTTTCTGCCCCTGTTTAACAGGGGCACTTAATAACAATTTTTGATGCAATAATTTGCATGTGGCTCCTTGTTGCGCTCCAATTGGAGTTATTGGGAGGGGTTGCAGTGTTGTGTTGTGCCCAAGGCACAATTTTTCTGCCCCTGTTTAACAGGGGCGCCTAATAAAAAATTTTGATGCAATAATTTGCACGTGGCTCCTTGTTGCGCTCCAATTGGAGTTATTGGGAGGGGTTGCAGTGTTGTGTTGTGCCCAAGACACAATTTTTCTGCCCCTGTTTAACAGGGGCGCCTAATAACAGTTTTTGATGCAATAATTTGCACGTGGCTCCTTGTTGCACTCCAATTGGAGTTATTGGGAGGGGTTGCAGTGTTGTGTTGTGCCCAAGGCACAATTTTTCTGCCCCTGTTTAACAGGGGCGCCTAATAACAATTTTTGATGCAATAATTTGCACGTGGCTCCTTGTTGCGCTCCAATTGGAGTTATTGGGAGGGGTTGCAGTGTTGTGTTGTTACTGAATAATATTTTTGTTGTTGAAATGACAGATCCCTTTTAGACTGCGTATGCTGATGCTGAGTGACTGTCCTCTTATGCTGCTGATGGAATATCCTTCTCCTCCTCACTTTTCTTGTTGATAGCTAGTAAGAAATGTTGTGTTTCTGGGCTCCGCCACCAGTGCCTAAGGCACAATTTTTCTGCCCCTGTTTAACAGGGGCGCCTAATAACAACAATTTTTGATGCAATACTTTGCATGTGGCTCCTTGTTGCGCTCCAATTGGAGTTATTGGGAGGGGTTGCAGTGTTGTGTTGTGCCCAAGGCACAATTTTTCTGCCCCTGTTTAACAGGGGCACTTAATAACAATTTTTGATGCAATAATTTGCATGTGGCTCCTTGTTGCGCTCCAATTGGAGTTATTGGGAGGGGTTGCAGTGTTGTGTTGTGCCCAAGGCACAATTTTTCTGCCCCTGTTTAACAGGGGCGCCTAATAAAAAATTTTGATGCAATAATTTGCACGTGGCTCCTTGTTGCGCTCCAATTGGAGTTATTGGGAGGGGTTGCAGTGTTGTGTTGTGCCCAAGGCACAATTTTTCTGCCCCTGTTTAACAGGGGCGCCTAATAACAATTTTTGATGCAATAATTTGCACGTGGCTCCTTGTTGTGCTCCAATTGGAGTTATTGGGAGGGGTTGCAGTGTTGTGTTGTGCCCAAGACACAATTTTTCTGCCCCTGTTTAACAGGGGCGCCTAATAACAGTTTTTGATGCAATAATTTGCACGTGGCTCCTTGTTGCACTCCAATTGGAGTTATTGGGAGGGGTTGCAGTGTTGTGTTGTGCCCAAGGCACAATTTTTCTGCCCCTGTTTAACAGGGGCGCCTAATAACAATTTTTGATGCAATAATTTGCACGTGGCTCCTTGTTGCGCTCCAATTGGAGTTATTGGGAGGGGTTGCAGTGTTGTGTTGTGCCCAAGGCACAATTTTTCTGCCCCTGTTTAACAGGGGCGCCTAATAACAGTTTTTGATGCAATAATTTGCACGTGGCTCCTTGTTGCGCTCCAATTGGAGTTATTGGGAGGGGTTGCAGTGTTGTGTTGTGCCCAAGGCACAATTTTTCTGCCCCTGTTTAACAGGGGCGCCTAATAACAATTTTTGATGCAATACTTTGCACGTGGCTCCTTGTTGCGCTCCAATTACAGTATGTTTGAGGGGTGTCCTTTTCTCTAAATTTTTTCTTTCACAAAACAATAATGGCCCCCCACCACCGCTAAAATATTCGACATATTGTTGCCGCAAGCAGTATTATTTACTTTTTTTTTATAGTCCTCTCATGTTGTGCAGGGACATTTCTAAACATGTGCCACTACTATAGACACCCAGCAGGTGTGATATTGAAAAGAATTTTTTTTTTCACTTTAAGCATCATTAAAATGGCTGCTCCGGGAAAAACGGACGTTTTTAAAACTTTTTTTTCCATTGATACATGTTCCCTGGGGCAAGACTCAGGTTCTGAACGACGTTTTCCACATTGAATTGAATTTTGGTCTTTAAAATGATCGTTTTTGAATTCGAACGTTCGGGTCCCATAGACTTCAATGGGGTTCGAAAAGTTTGTGCGAACCCGCGGTCTGTTCGAACGTTCTGGTGCGAACCGAACCCGGGGGTGTTCGGCTCATCCCTAGCCCTAACCCCTGAATCTTATTGAGAGGCACTGTGCCAGGGCTTAACAACTGGTTCCTCTTAGAAATAAATAGATTAAGCAATTAAAGCAGAACTAAATCTGCCTAGCCTATACGGCCAAACAAACCACCATTGTAACTTATGTTTGATCTGCAGTTGCCATGGTGTTGCATTTGACAGCTTGACAGTTTGGTTGAGAGCATAAGCAACTGTGACAGTTATCATTCATGGCATGCCTTGTATGGAACTGTTTCAGGGAAACAGTTAAATCAATGAGTTCATTTCCACTTTAAAGTGTATATAAACTCCCACAGAGCAACAACATCATCCCTTTCCACCACTGGGAACCAATATCCCTACTCTTCCTCTAATCAGTGTCAGTGCTCCTGACCACTAGAGCACTGATGCTGAGCATTTTATTCCTACTGACAACTAAAATGTTTTAAAACCAATGCCAGGTATTTTTGCACTTACCACAGACACTATCCCCATTTTTCTCCTGTCTTATCTTATCAAAAAATGCTTTCGCACTCCGTGTCTCTTATCCTCAGCCCATTTCAGGTGCATACTGTATCCAGCCTGCCCATGTCTTCTCAAATTCCACTTTTTTGTCCCTCACTACTTGAATATAACTATGTAACATACTAGGCCCAATTTTAGACAGGAGCCAGTTAATCTACCAGCATGTCTTTGAAGCATTGGAGGAAACCTGAGTGAACATCTCAACTCTATGCAGGTAGCGTCATGGTTGGAATCGGAAATGACAACCCTAGTGCTGCCAGGCAGAGGTACTAACCACTAAACCACAGTGTTTAGACTATATTTACCCATGTTGCTTCCAGCCATAGCTAACCCCCAGCAAAATTTAACCACACATGTTCTTTGCCACGGAACGCTCAGCGCACCACACCTTTTCTACTTTACAGATTGTATATCTTTCTCAAATTCTAATGTTGGGAGGTATTTGTCATGTTGCTAGTGTGGTTATGTCAGCTCTAAACCAAACAATCAGGCCCTCAAATATCTAGTGTCTTAGTTGATCACATGTGTAGCACCATGGCAACTGCAGAACTAAACAAAGACTTTGATAGCTCTGTTTTCAACTGAAAAGGATAGGATGGTATAGTTCCACTTTAAAATTACAATTAAGAATTATTGCACACAAGTTGTTAAGGTGCTTAAAGTTTACAAATAGAATCCTAACTGTAGAGGTGGTTTACCCCTGGTATAGTTGTTTTACTGAAGGTAGAAGGAAAACCTTTTATTGCTTATGTAGCTGGATATTGTTGGGGGTAGTGCTACATAAGCAATAAAATGTGTTCCTTCTACCTTCAGTAAAACAACTATACCAGGGGTAAACCACCTCTACAGTTAGGATTCTATTTGTAAACTTTAAAGAGGATGTAAACCCCAAAAAAAAATGTTTTTTTTTTATGTCACAATGTAGAGTATAAGATTTCCTATCATCTGTGCCCAGTCTTGCCACACAGAGTTAACCCAGCACTGAGTAATCCTCTTGTAATGTTCAGTGCAAATTAACAGAATTCCAGATAAAAACTTGCCAAATTATAAAGTCTGTTTCTCTGTTTTTGCCTTAAGTGACAGGTTATTTACATATCTAGCATGGACATGTTTATCTTATGTTATGTTTTGTTTATCATAACATGAGGTGATCCAAAGTTCATTGTATATTACCAGGATGTGTTATGTGGGGGAGGGGTGGATTTCTCACTTTGTATACCTCATGTTATGATAAACATAACATAACATATGATAAACATGTCTGAGCTAGATATGTAAATAACCTGTCACTCAAAGCAAGAAGAGAGAAAACTGACTTTTTATTTAGGCAGGTTTTTATCTGGAAGGCTGTTCATTTTACTGAACATTGAAAGAGGATTATTCAGATCTGGATTAACTCTGTGTGGCAAGACTGGGCACAGATGATAGGAAATCTTATACTCTACATTGTGACATAAAACAAATTGGGGGTTTACATCCACTTTAAGCACCTTAACAACTTGTGTGCAATACTTCTTAATTGTAATTTTAAAGTGGAACTATACCATCCTATCCTGACGCTGATGTTATCTCTATTTCTTCACCGTCCAGGGTATTAGATGAGAGCTGAAAAAGTTTAATGTCCACACCTTGCACTTCTTTTCTAAGATTTATTTGCTAAACTTGATAGGTAGATAAAATAAGTAAATGAAGAGGTGGAAGGGTAACAGGTTAATAGGTTCAGGTGCGTAGTTTCAATCCGGAAACACTCCTGCTTCCAGTAACACAGCTTTCGTCGCCACTCCAGCCAGAATGGGTTTTTCTCACCCGGATAGGCCTCTCTCACTAGCCTATCCTAGCAGCCAGAGTAACACATGGAAAAACAATGATACAGTCTCTGCCACAGACCTTCTCACTGATGGAGATACTTTTCAGTCCGGAATCCTCACAGTACAGGATTCAGCACCCAGATCTCTCCAAAGTAACTTCTAGTAGAACTTGAAACTGACAGTCGATCACCATCCAGCCTTTCAGTAAATGGTGCATCGTTCGATGAAGTTCAAAGCCTCTCTTGAGACACCAGCCTCATGCTCGGTTCTCTCCAATATAGGTCCTTCATCCAGCGGCTTCCTCCTTCAGGATGCACAGCACAGTATCACCTACTGGGCCTACTCAGAAGATCACAACCTAGAACCAACATGGTCCCGGAGCCAGGATTGCAGGAACACACACTCCCGGCCAGGAGGGCCACACACGGGTGGTGGTGGGACAACAGACTCAGGATCGACGACCTCAGTCCAATGATGTCTGTGCCAGCATGCACAGCGGGAAGATCTACCCCACTGATTGGCTGCCGAGGGAGAATATTTAAATCACCCTGACCTAGCTGCTGCCACCCTTGGCCTGGAGTAACAACTACACCCCAGGCAAACAATAGTGGTCACTCACAGCACAGCCATGGCTGGAACAGAAGCCAAATTTGCACAAATCACACATGTCTGAGTAAACTAACTCTCAGACTTCCCTCTAAGTTTACAACAGCGCTGGCTCAAAAAGAGCAGGCTGCTACACTTATATTACATACAACTCAAAATAAAGACTTGGTCAAATGGCTAAACTCTTTATACAATGACACTGAAAAATTACTTTTTTCATTGTTGTAGATTATTGACATCATTTGAATGTATCTTCTCTTCAGTTCTAGTAGCATAAATGGATCTAAATGGATAAACTAAGTCCATCTATTAAAGTATGCTACAAGATGCCACCCCATTTTGGTTTAAGTGTTCTTCTCCCCATCAGCAGATGTTGATTTAGAATTTTGTGAATGATTGAAACACAAGTCTTGTCTGCCACCACAGCAGATAGAGTTGTAGTTATCAATGAAACACAAGTGTGGTGAGTACCGTGCGTGTAGTCTATTGGCACTTTCTCCAGCTCTGTAACGGAAACTCCGTACCTTGGTACAGATAAGGAGCTACAGGAAGTCTGCAGAAGCCTCTGCATTGCAGTGGCGTAACCAGAGTTATGGGCGCCCGGGGCAGATTTTTTTTTTTCGCCCCCCCCCCCCCCCCCCCGTATAATCATCCACTCTGTAGATGACCGACCCTTAAACTTGCTTGTTGTGCACTGAGATTGGGGCCTTTTTTATTTTATTTTTATAATTTTTGCAGCAGCAACTTTAAGGGGAAATTTATAAAAAAAAAATTCGGAGCTACCTGGAAAACTGCATGCACATTTGTTCAAATGCGAATGGAGGCAACAATGGTGATGGCATTGGTGCCTGGTGGCAGCATGGAGGTCTGAGTCTCCTCCTCTCTCCCCCAACTAGGTGCTGCTGGTGTGGTGGCGGTGCGGTGCCGAGTGTCAGTGACGGTCATGCATACAAACAGCAACAAAAACTCCACAGAGCAGTAACTGATACAAGGTGTAATGCCTTTCAACCGGTCAGCAGCTCACAGAGGGTGATAGATAGTTTGTGGATGCGAGCGTTTGCCGCTAGCACACTAGATCACTCTCCTAACTGGAGCACAGCTGAACCACAGCGTAAGGCGTACATGTATCAAAATATCGCGAGATCAGGCCCTAACGTTTCGTCCTTCTGACTTCTTCTGAGGGCGTGAAGAAGTCAGAAGGACCAGACGTCAGGGCCTGATCTCGCGATATTTTGATACATGTACGCCTTACGCTGTGGTTCAGCTGTGCTCCAGTTAGGAGAGTGATCTAGTGTGCTAGCGGCAAACGCTCGCATCCACAAACTATCTATCACCCTCTGTGAGCTGCTGACCAGTTGAAAGGCATTACACCTTGTATCAGTTACTGCTCTGTGGAGCTTTTTTTTTTTTGTTGCTGTTTGTATGCATGATTTTTAACAGCATGTTAAAATAAAAGTTTTTTAAATGGTATCACACCATATCAAGCTTTTTTTATGTGCCCTGACACCTGATGGTCATTAGGAGTACTGCATGCTGCTGGAATATCATCTCCATGAGGAAGAGGGAATCCGTTGACATTACTGTTCAAAGCCTGTTATAACATCAATCTGGTGAGTAGACATCCTTGAGGGGACATTGTCACAGGATCTTCGCATGCTTTGTTCGGCTCACGAGTGATGTCACCAATCATGGACAGTTGAAATTGTCTTGAAGAGCACCCCTTTTTTGTCACGGAATATTTGTGCACCCTCTGAGCTCTGGAGAACTTTCTTACTTTCATTTATCTTTTTGAATGTGAATGAGTGATCGGATTTGAACTGTGCCCTGATCACTAGCGCTGCTGTATTTTATTGATAAAGACTTTTGATGATTTTTATCACTATTTTTATCATTATTTTACTATGTGTATATGTTTTGTTTTATTTCCTAGTTATAGGACATAGATAATTTTATTTGCAGAACTGTAAATACCTATACCCCATTAGCGCCGAGAGTGTGAAATTAGGCCTATTTTCCCACATTTCCTTTTATTAGCAATATAGCCTAATGTTTTTGTTTGGAGGAATGTTACCTCCATAATTTGGAGGGGTGTCAGTACCATGCACATCAAATTGAGAGCTTATAACAATCAGTGCAGCCTTTTTTTAATGCTGAGAAACCCTTAAAATAACTTTCCAAGCTCAGGGAACAACTGCCAATAATTACTATATCTACAGCTCATGGTACATACTGTAAGGCCGCGTACACACGATCAAATCTATCTGCTGGAAACGGTCGGCCCGACCGTCCCAGCAGACAGATTCAATCGTGTGTACGGGCGAGCAGACGGATTTGGCCAGCCGACAGATTTTAAAGCATGCTTTAAAATCTGTCGGCTGGGAATCCGTCCGCCCCTTTATGTCTGCTGGTTAGTACGCTAACCAGCAGACATATCATCTCGCACATGCGTCGAATGGATTCAACGTATGCGCGGAAGTAATTTACTTCCTGGTGCGGTGACGTGGCGGCGTCAACGTCACCGCCACGTCACCGCGCTGTCTGCTGGCGGGGATTTTGGTTTGATCGTGTGTACAGTGATCAAACCAAAATGGCCAGCAGACAGATTTGTTCAAATCGGTCGGTCCGACCGATTTGAACAAATCTACTTACTCGTGTGTACGGGGCCTAAGTGTGATACTCACTGGGAAGAATGTGGTCATTGGGAAGAATCCAACCCTTTTAGATAGTTGAAAAAGATCATTGTTAGAAATGATTACTTATCTGACAGGAAGAATATGCTCATTGCTTAAGGAACCCATAGCAACCTCTAGAGCAGGGGTGCCCAACCTTTTGAAGAGCGAGGGCCACTTAAGCAACTTGGTAACCAGTCGAGGGCCACAATGAGCGGAGTGGGCGAATGACAGGTCACAGCTACTCTATAGGCCCTCTGATCCGCCTAGATGAAAGGGGACAAACTCCTTTCTGTTTTTCGGATTGGAGAGGTAGGCAGGCGTAAACAGACATCTGTCTCTCTGTAGAGGCGAATTGAGGGTTCCATTTGGTTTGGCTGATGGTATGACAAGGGCCCAAGACTCCTTTCACACTGATGTGCTGTGGTTTACCCACACCGTGGGTGCAGCATAGTGCACCTGTGTCTATCCTGCGGGTTAGCGGAACTTTGCCATAGACTCTACCTGTGGCAAAAGCCGGTGCTGTAGTGAAAGCATCGGCTTATGGGGCTCTGCTCCGCAGCCGCTTTCTTCCTCTACCACCAGCATCATTCACAACACTGATTCTGTGGTATGGCGGGCCGGCAACCTGCGATCTGGGCTTGCCAACCTGCCATTCCAGAACAGGAGGTCGCGTGCCACATCAGAGGGCTCCGCGGGCCACATGTGGCCCCCCGGCCACTGGTTGGCCACCCCTGCTCTAGAGAAACCCTATGGTTCCATGGAGCCCTTGATGATAAAGGCTGATATAGTGGATGTCAGAAAGCTAGAAAGAGAAACTGGAAAGGTAGAATCACTATTTCAATATATCATGAGGTGTTACTACTCTACAGGACTACTGATCATGTAACGGAACTTTGAAGTTTTCATGGTTAAACTCTATGGATTACTCAGCTAGTCTGAAAATAGTTACCTCTTGAATTTGACAGAATAAATTTCATGTTACTAGTTTAAAGTTGTTAAGTGGTTGTCAGTGAAAATACCTAAAAAGATGACACCAGTTTTTCTATTCAGATATGTATTCATTTCCCTAAATATTTTTTTTTTTTTTACCTTGGCTGTTAGTTGGGGTAAATTAGACCATTGGCAGATGGACTGTATTTTTAAAACTACATTTCTCCTGGACAGAGAACAATCACGCAATGCCTCCTTAATTAATGACATCTTTGTCTTGCCAACAAAAACCCTAAGTTGTATAACTGCACCTTTCGCCACATCTTTGAGGCTGTAGGTTGTCGAAATATTTATTGTGCACAACGGAAAACTATTCAATTTTTCTGAACATCATGTTATGTATTTGCAAACATTCAATTGCCAGCTGTAGATGACTGTGGACAGCTGTGGACTGACAATGTATGTACCAAGCAAAATGTGACCATTTGTATTATGCATAACAGATCATTTCAATGTCTGTACAAGCATAAGGAAACAGGAGGCATTAATAAGCCCAATACTCATAAAAAAAGTACTGTAGTTCTATACTACAAGTCTGTAGTTTGGGATCAATGACACTATAGTCATCTGCTATGTGAGAACAATGGGTTACTTAGTTAAAGGGTCAATCTTCTCAAAATTGATATTTCAGTTTTTTTTAGATGCTAAAAATTTAAAGTAGAACTCAAGGGAAAACATTTTTTTTTTTTTTGGTTGAGTAAAGGAGGGTTATAACCCCTGCTTTCGATTTTGCAATCTTTTTCCCATTGGGGACATTTACCTTCACTTCCTGTCCTATAGTCACAACAGGAGGTGAGAGGAAATCCATTCATAGCGAGGAAATCCCTGTGTAGATATATATTTTATTTACCTATGTTTTTTTTATTGAGGTTTCACAATTTTTTTTTACATACATGTACTTATGTGTGAAGATTAAGGCATAGGTGATGCAAAATACATTCTGAGAAAACAAGAAAATGTTGGTGAGTACAAATATATCAAAGCTATATTCTTATGACAATACATTATATAGTACAGTTTTTAGTTCTGGGTACATTGGAAGGGGGGTGGGGGGATGTTATGATGAGGTGGTGGATAATTTTATACTTTAGCAATTAGGCAGAAAGAGGATATATTGTTCTAAAAGGGAGGTATGTATCATCTGATTCGTCAGGGAGTAGTACTGTGTAATCAATCAAGTAAGGAGGAAGTGTCAGTAATGGAGTAATTTAGCCATGGAGCCCATTCATTTTGGAATTTAGGGAGTGTCAAGTTTGCTTTGGCGAACATGAGTTCCATCTCTAGATTTTGATTGAGGTACTGAGGGACTAATTGAGGTGAGGGTGTTGAGATGGCATTCCAATTCCTAGTCTAGCTACAATTAGAATGTGGGTAAGGATGCTATGATGAGAGGTGTCCCATTTTTCTTGGGATTGTTGGGAATGTTGTAATCCTCATGCAGATGTTATAAGGGAGCGTAGTTTCCCTACTTGTAGAATGTTTCCAATTGTGGTAAGGCCTGCTGTTATCCAGGAGGTTAGGGACATATCAGAGCATAGTATTTCTAGTGCGGCCAGAGGAAGAAATTCCAATGCCTTTGTTGAAAGACCGTTATTTTGATAAAGGATTGCTCTCCATATTTTGAGGGTTGCGTTTACAGTACTTAAGAAATATGGCGGTGGACGGTGTTTTAGCCATAAAGCCGCTAGCAAGGACTTGGTAGGATAGCGAAGGGCAGTTTCTTCTATCTGGTTTAGTAGAACTACTTTGTAGTAATTCTTGATGTTAGGAGCTCCCATTCCTGCTTTGGATGTTGTAGTGTTTAACTCTCAGGCGTTTGCCTTCCCAAATAAAGTTGTTGATGGTGCGTTGGAATGTATCCAGTTGAGAAGAGAGTAGTGGTAGTGGGAGGGTTAAGAACAGATACAGAAGGTGAGGCAAGAGAAACATTTTGGATAGCACTATCCTCCCAGCCCAGGAGGCGCAAGTGGTAGGAAGGTGCAGATGTCCTGTAGTTTCTTAAGGCGTGCTTCATAATTTATATGGCAGGTGTTGCTGGAAGGTACAGATAATTGTATTCCTAGGTAAGTAAGCATTGAGACTGTGGCCCATGAAAACGGGGACAGACGAGTAAGATTTGCTTTTGTGTGTTGATCTAGACATATGCCAATAAAATTTCATTTGGAGCAGTTGATTTTGTATGAAGATATCTGGCCAAACTGTATCAGAAGGTCATGAAGTGCTGGTAGGGGCTAAAGTGCATTGGTCAGGACAACAATGACATCATCTGTGTAGTCCTAGTTTGTGGGTAGTTTTTCTGATCTGAAGATATCGTTCGATGATCTCTTATTGCTGCTGCAAGGGGTTCCATCACTAGAGTAAATATTAACAGGGAGAGGGGGCATCTTGTGCCGCTGGGAATTGCGAAAGGGTCAGAGGTCATACCAGATGTCCAAACTCTCGCTGATGGCTGTGAATATAAAGCTAGAATCGCTGTGTTGATGTTGCCTGTAAATCCAAATTTTGGGAAAATAATTTTTGGTGAGAATTGGAAGCATATACTGTATGTTAGCTATGACATAGGACTAGGATTAGGAGTCTGCCACAGGGATCAGCTTCTGAGTGGCGGAGCTGGAAAGATAGGGATTTACGTATTGCTATCATGACACCCCTCATTTGTCTGGTAGTATGTGCAAAACAAGTATGGGGGTGGTGCTGACCTGAGAGGGCTTTGTCTTGCATAAAGTGTGTTTCTTGAACGTATAATATATCAGATTTTTGGGTGATGGCTTCTCGCCATAGTCAAGAGATTTTGTATGGGCTGTTAAGGCCATTTGCATTGATAGTGGTAATGCGGATGGACATATTGATTAACCATAGTGGTGTTAGAAGAATGCAAAATAGTAGGTTATAGATAGTTACCATCAAATTTTAGGTGCATGAGAGGGTGAGCAACTGTACTCAGGTTAGTACACAGTTAAGTAGTAGGTTATAACTAAACAAACAGTCTTAATCAATACAAGAAATAATATAAACAGTTGCAGTGAGTGTAGGCTGTGTGTGTAGCACACTTTGTGCCAGGGAGGTGTGATAACCAGAAATGGGTCAAACAGGTGAACAATTGGAATTATTTGGTCCACATTCCAGGTCTTAGAACAACTGGAGAATGAGGAAGTAGACAACTTGTCAGAAGGGGTAGTAGGCAGGCCATGTGGTCATGAAAAGAACAGATAGATGTTGTGATTTCTGTGTAGCATATCCCTCAGGATTAAAGGGACACTAAAGTCAGAGCTTTTTAAAAAAAAAAATAACAAACATGTTATACTTACCTCCACTGTGCAGTTCGTTTTGCACAGAGTGGCCCGGAAAGCTGTCTTCTGGGGTCCCTCGGCGGCTGTCTGGGCTCCTCCTCGCAAAAGCTTTCCCTCTTCATGCGAGGGTGCTCGCATGGAGGAAAGCTTTTGCGAGCGCGCTCCCGTGATACAGCGGCGGCCATAGCCGCCGACTGTATCACTCGGCTCCGCCCCCGGCGTGCCGCGTCATCTGCTCTGATTGACAGCAGCGCTAACCAATGGCTGCGCTGCTATCAATCCGCCCAGCCTAGCCAATCAACGGCCAGGCTGGGAACCAAAGAGGACGACGTGGACGCGCCCGGGAGATTCGAACGGTCAGGTAAGTACAACGGGGGCTCGGGGGGGGGCGGTGCTGTGAGATGTTTTTTTACCTTAATGCATAGGAGGCATTAAGGTAAAAAAACGTGTACCTTTACAACCCCTTTAATGGATAACATTGTTACTTGGGCAACTTGTAGGTAATGTGGGTGTTAGGCCCCAGTTGTGAAGCATCTTGTAGCCATCCTTATGGGATGTGATGGTGATTTGTTGGCTCTGATATGTGACAGGCAATTTAGTTGGGAAGTCCCTCAAAATCACAGTGAAAGGGGCGTAACCTTTTTTCATCTTTGAGGTTGTTGCAGACAGGTCTTGGTATAGGGCTATCCCTGCATAAGGAGGGGAGAGTGCACGAGAGGATCTGGCTGCTCTGAGCAGGCGTTTCTTGATATAGTAGAAATGGATCCTCGTTAGCATGTCTCTGGAGACTGTATCAGATAGATGTGATGGTTTGGAGATCCTGTGTGCTCTATCCATCAGTAAATATCTAGGTGTAAGATCTGGAATAAGTTTTAGGAAAAGCAGGTAAGGTATGAGATCTTGTGGTTTAACAGCTTCAGGGATTATTCTTATTTTTAAATTATTGCAACGAGAGCGATCCTCTAAATCTGCGACTTTCAATTGTAGTTTACAGATCATGTCGGTCTGTTCCTCATGGGCATCCATCATGTGTTTTTATAATTACTCCTAGTTGTGATTCTAGGTGATCTGTGTAATCAATGTCATCTATTCTGTAGGTGAGGTGGGATACTGAGGAGTGCAGGCCAGCCTGGAGGCATAGTAGCATAGCCTTAATGGTGTTTTGAGAGGCTGTGGCATCTGATGCAGGGAAGGCAGCTAGGGGTGCTGTGTGCTCTGCTGGATTTTCTGTTGCTGACTCAGAAATGTCTGCCCAGTGATGCTTCTTAGCTGAGGAAAGTTTCTGTGGAGAGTGTGCAGGGGATTCTGCGGGCCTCTTACCTCTTCCTCAACTCTAACGTATCTCAGTCTGCATGTAAGAAGCCATCACTTATCTGCTGTTTAAAACACATGCTTAGTCTCCTCAGAGACTCTCAAAAATTGCCAGCGCCGCTGACTGTGTTTTTAAGTCATCATGTTGGGGTATTGGGAAAGGTTTTCAATTAGCAATAATCACGCCTCAGTTTAAACTTATTGGCTACGATACTGCCACTGCGCAAAGCTAACCAAATCTGACCAAGGCCACTGGGAGCGTATGTGTTTGAACAGCTATGCTGCTGAAAAAAGGCCTAGGTGGAAAGATTTGGGCACTTTGTTGAAAGCTCGCTAGATAACATGCCTGAACTGGAGCCCAGGTAAGCTGCAATAGATGAAAGGTTGTTGGGAAACAGTTGGTCAAGCAATCCCCTTCATCCACTTTTATTTCTGGCACGGATTCCAGGAGCCTAGAAAGTTGACTTCCCCTAGGACATTTAATCTCTTGGGGCCAGTGAGCATTCCCGGCAGATGTGCATAAAGCTCAAGGGCGTCACATGTAGGTGAAAGCCTCCACCCAAACAGGGACTTGAACCCTGGACCCTCAGATTAAAAGTCTGATGCTCTACCAACTGAGCTATCCCGGCTCTGAAAGCTCCTCCTCCATAGCGGTCCAAGCTGCTTGTATCTTGACATCTATGGTGGAAAAAGACCATTCAGCTAAGGGGAACGAGTGCCTAAAAACACAAGTATTTGGCTTGCCCAGGCTGGCCAATCGTCCTCACCCGTTTAATTTTCTAGGACAGGTTGAAGATAAAAGGGAGAATCTAACCTACAACCATGCAGCTAGGGTCCAGTCCAGTACAGGTGGAAAACGGCTAAAATTTCCGGCTTAGTTTTACCTTCAGGTCAATAGTCTTTCACCAGAAACAAGGGCCTTGCAAAAAGACACCGCCCGAACAGCTTCCTTAACCCTGGACCAACACGCTTCCAGTATTCTTAATGAGTGACTGGGTTACAAATAAAGACAGTTCACCTTCAGCCTCATGATGCCCCATAGAGGCTGGATGGTTATCTTGTCACTGTGAGGAGTCCTTCATGTCAAAGAAATCATCTGGGGCTGATGGAGGTAAAGGCTCTGTGTGAGGAGGAGGAGAGTGGTCACTCTCTTGGGTGCCATCTTGTAGATGCTTCCTGGATGTCTGCATGAAGAAATCCACCCGTCTGCGCATTCCCGGTGCCTGTTTTCTCTGCAGGACATGCGTGTTTCCCCATATCTGTGTCCCCTTTTGGGGCTGTCTAGTGCACTGTGAGCCACAGCAGAGCCCCGATGAGGCAGGGAGATCTAAAGCCAAGTGGCCATCTCAGTTTGTGGCTTAGACACGCCCCCCACCAAGTGTAGATATTTGCCAGCACACCATGGATCTTTAAGTTGTCCAAAAAGCTTTACTGGAGTATTGAAAAAAAGGCAGGAGAAAGTGGGACTTTATATGAAGCACATAACTAAAAGGAACAACCCAAAGATTATATAATAGTAATAATTGTTTATTACATTTGGGCACACATACACATAAAACGGTAACAATTATTGCACAATTTATCATTAGGCATTTTTTTTACCAGCAATATATGCACCTTATTTCTCCAGCCAATGCTTCGCTTCCGCTGTACCTCAGAGAGGTACGTAATTTCTGGCCCGGCAGCCGCACATTGGCTCCTGAGGTATGAGTTTCATAGATCCCAGGAGTCAATTGTCATCCTCCGCTTGTAGCATTACAGTACTCGTGCACCGCGCTTCCTACAATATGCGAATGCTCTAGTGTCATATCCTGGAAGAAGCAACGAGTGGGCTTCAGATGCCCAAACTTGAGATGGTAGCGGACTTACAAGAGCAAATTCTGTTTTTGAAAATAAAAAGAATGCTAAGACATATATGTATTACTTATACCACTATATATATCTATCTAGATATATATATGTGTGTATATGTGCGACCATCACTTGGGTGTTTAAAAAAAAGAAAACAGCTGGAGCTCCGCTTTAATAATTTTCAAACTTCGGGGATGAGTTTGATTGGTGGCTATAAGCAACTTCTTAGTATTGATTTTTTTTTTTTTTAGATTTAGCTTTCAGAAGGCGAAGGCCAGTAAGGAGTGTATGCAGGATCAAAAGCAGGTACGTTCCAAGAACACCAGTTTATGAGGCAAGATAAGGTATAAGTTAAACTGGTGCAGTACAGTAATGCCTGGGTGAAAATTTGAAGTATTCAGTCTACAATGCTCCCTGTGTTATTTGTAAAGGTTAACTTTCAACATTGGCTAGAGGGAAACCTAAATTGTTCCAGAAAGGATGGGTGCCATATGGGCCAGGTGCTTTATCTTACTTTCGGTAGAACATAACATCATTTCTTCTTGTGTTAGTTAGGTAAGTGGTTTTAAATAGGGAGCATCTGCTATATCTCCCCACCATATGTTTTGTTCCTAACATCTCCATTGTGAAGAAAGACTAAGACAAATATTTAAGAGATCAACCTATCCTTTGCCTCCAACGGTTATATTTTATAATTTATTTTGTAACCCTGGAACGATTGGAATGTGTAAGTAATTTATCTTTTTTAGAAAAACAATATTACCAACTTAACAATTTAACAATTGTGCAGCTTTAGCCCTTTTCTAAATTGATTTTTTTTGTATCACTTCCATTTCCTTATAAATACAATTCAAACTTCACATGATTCAGTAGAGCAAATGTTAGCATTACTAAATTGCAATACAGTACAATACACTGTAAAGCAATGGGACAGTATTAGGGAATTAACTAGAAGAGTTAAGAGACTGCAGATGATACAGCAGTGTAAATTGGTCAGCAGCACACTTTTAAGAAGCAAGGTTAGACCAAAATTTGCTAGAGACAAACAGCACAGACTGTTACGGAAGTTATGGAAGTTAAAATGTATCATCTTGCGAAAATACCCGATTTAGGACTCGGGTATTCTCAGCGCAATGTGGCGCCTGCGCACAGACCTAGGAGCTGACTGCGCAGGCGCCGTATTTCTCCGAGTCCTATTCCGGCTTTTTTCAGAGGGCGTGACGCGCCATAGCCGTAGGACTCGGAGAAATACAGCGCCTGCGCAGTCAGCTCCTAGGTCTGTGCACAGGCGCCGCATTGCACCGAGAATACCCGAGTCCTAAATCGAGTATTTTCGTAAGATGTGACGCGCTATACAGGCGCCATCCACCACGGGGGAAAGAAATTAAAATGAAAGATTACGCAGTAAGTGGGGGATTAAAAAAAAAAAACAGCATACTGGCGCTGACGCCAGTATGCTGGATCGCAAGGGAGAGAGTATATTTAGGATGAACCACCTCTTTAAGACTCCTATTTTACAGACTGCAGTTTTAAAGTGATATTAAAGGCTTTCTTTAAAAAAAATAATAACAAACATGTCATACTCATCTGCTCTGTGCAAGGCTTTTGCACAGAGCAGTCCTGATCCTCCTCTTCTCAAGTCCCTCACCGGTTCTCTTGGCCCCTCCCTCCTGCCGACTGCCCCCAGAGCAAATACAAATGCATGCCACACTTTTCAGATATTTATTTGTAAAAAAAATGGAAAATCATTTATCATTTTCTTCCACTTCACAATTATGTGCCACTTTGTGTTGGTCTATTATATAAAATCACAATAAAATACATTTACGTTTTAGGTCATAACATGAAAAAAATTGGAAAATTCCAAGTTGTATGAATACTTTTTCAAAGCACTGTTGATGTTTGCTGGCATCCAGCATTGAGCTGCGTTTCACACATTCAAGATCTCCTTTGTGAAGAAAGACTAAGGCCTCGTACACACGAGCAGACAGATTTGTTCAAATCTGTCTGTCCGACAGATTTGAACAAATCTGTCTGCTGGGATTTTGGTTTGCTCGCGTGTACACACGAGCAAACCAATATCCCCGCCAGCAGACAGCGCGCTGACGTGGCGGTGACGTGGCGGTGACGTTGACGCCGCCACGTCACCGCACCAGGAAGTAAAACACTTCCGCGCATGCGTCAAAATCATTCGGCGCGTGTGCGAGAAGATATGTCTGCTGGTTAGCATACTAACCAGCAGACATGTCGGGCGGACGGGTTCCCAGCCGACAGATTTCAAAGCATGCTTTGAAATCTGTCGGGTGGCCAAATCCGTCTGTTAGCCCGTACACACGATCAAATCTGTCTGCTGAGACGGTCTAGCAGACCGTTTCCAGCAGACAGATTTGATCGTGTGTACGAGGCCTAAGACAAATATTTAAGGCCCCATACACACGAGCGGACAGATTTGTTCAAATCTGTCCGTCCGACAGATTTGAACAAATCTGTCTGCTGGGATTTTGGTTTGCTCGCATGTACACACGAGCAAACCAAAATCCCCGCCAGCAGAGAGCGCGCTGACGTGTCGGTGACGTGGCGGTGACGTTGACGCTGCCACGTCACCGCACCAGGAAGTAAAACACTTCCGCGCATGCGCCGAATCCATTCGGCGGCGGTGTGGCGGCGGAGCGGGACGACATGTCTGCTGGTAAGTGTACTAACCAGCAGACATGTCGGGCGGACAGATTCCCACCGGATAGATTTCAAAGCATGCTTTGAAATCTGTCGGGTGGACAAATCTGTCCGCTAGCCCATACACACGATCGGAGATGTCTGCTGAAACGGTCCATCGGACCGTTTTCAGCGGACAAATTCGATCGTGTGTACGAGGCCTTAGAGATCAACCTATCCTTTGCCTCCAACAGTTATATTTTATAATTTATTTTGTAACCCTGGAACGATTGGAATGTGTAAGTAATTTATCTTTTTTAGAAAAACAATATTACCAACTTAACAATTTAACAATTGTGCAGCTTTAGCCCTTTTCTAAATTGATTTTTTTTGTATCACTTCCATTTCCTTATAAATACAATTCAAACTTCACATGATTCAGTAGAGCAAATGTTAGCATTACTAAATTGCAATACAATACACAGTAAAGCAATGGGACAGTATTAGGGAATTAACTAGAAGAGTTAAGAGACTGCAGATTATACAGCAGTGTAAATTGGTCAGCAGCACACTTTTAAGAAGCAAGGTTAGACCAAAATTTGCTAGAGACAAACAGCACAGACGGTTACGGAAGTTAAAATGTATCAAGTAGCAGGAGAGTTTTAACCAGGGATAACAGGCCTGACTAGTCTATGTCTTACTTTTAATTGATCAAAAGGGGTGTCATTTGCGGTGGTTTAGGTGCACACTGTTCTTTCATTTAGTTTTTGTTTTCTTTCAAACAATGCAAGTGCTGGAAACAAAAATAAATGAAAGCCCTAAAATACCACCACTGAAACAAAAACCTACTTTTTTCAAAGGCTTTTCAAAAAGTTTAACCAAAAACGGCCCTATCAACATAAAAACATGAAAACAAATATGCAAAATTCTCTTGGGCGAATCTGCACACAAAGGACCACAAATTTTTAAAAGGATTTGCCTCAAACACATGGTAACAGCAAACTGGAAACTCAACCCCAATCACCATGCACTAACCTACAAGAGAGTCAATGACTAATAAATATATTGCCCATTTTCAGCTAATACTGGAACCCTAAGAAGTAGGCATATTCAGATCCTTGGTGTAATCAACATTATCCTTCTAGTGAATATATATCTTTAGTCCTTTCCTGTCATACATACAGTGGCTTTGAACACCACCAGTAGTAAATATGCTTCTTTTGGGAAAATGGAAATCTATAGTATGTAACGACCTTTGACCAATAACAATAGTGCCTCAAAAGAATAACCAAAATCTATTAGTCATTTCCACCTAAAACTAAAGTCATTCACTATCTTATTGTTCTTAATCATCATTCGCTTGTTCCAATAATTCCACAAAGAAACTCGTCATCCACTTGACCTACTCCCACTAATATGATATGGATCCAGATGTTTCAAAAGGCTGGATGTTAATCATTTCAATTTTTTTGTCTTTAATTCTTGCTTGAACAGAAGCCTGCTCTATCACACTGATCATAAATTACATTCTCAATTCTGTTGAGGAATAATACCCATTTCACAGTTAATGTTACTTGATTTCTTACAAACAAATGTCCTATTTCTGCTTCATTTACCAGCAATGATTCGTGGTGTAATTTTGCAGAAACGTTCAATGGTTTGATGTCATCCAGAAGCTCACAGATAGAATAGGGAGATTTTGTGCATCACGGCACCACTAAGTCAACATGGGCCACATCGCGATTGCTTGCAATTAACTCAACAGCTTCTGTTAAAAATAAATAAGAATCCCAGGATAGAACATATGCAAATGATACCATTATTTTCCTCGTTAGTTTGGCCGGCGCTGGCAATTAAAGAAATTAGACGGAATTAAACAGGGGCCCAATCATTCCTGTGTAAATTGTATCAACTGAAACTAATTTGATTTTGTTGAAGGCCTTTCTGAAAATTGATTTTTTTCCCCCCCTTTTATTAAAAGTGAACTTGCGATTAAACAAGCTCAGCTATCTCGACACTTTCTCTGCAAATTCTAGAGAGCTTTGCTTGGAATGCTCAATTTGGCTAATAGATTTTTGGGGTTGAAATGACTTGTTGAAAATATGTAGATTTTATCAGACTGCATTTCCAAAGGATTATTACATGACTGTGGTATGAATACTAAATCACAGTTAATGATGCTAATATCAAGACACAAGTTAAGTGCATATACTCAAGATAAGAGACATACTGCTCACTGAAAGAGAATGTAGAGTGATTTTGTGCATCACTTCTTTAGTTATTATTTTAAATAATAATAATAAAAAAAGAATAAAAATATATATATATATATATGTATACAGTATATATATATATATATATATATATATATATATATATATATATATATATATATATATATACACACACACACGTTTATCATTTAATATATCATAAACAAATTAAAAAACAATTATGTATATGCTGTAAATTAAGAAAGCTTTCAGAAATAGAAGTGTTGATCGTTTACGTTTATCAATTAACAAAATAAGTAAAAAAGTAAATGAACAGAATAGGAATCCAAATGAAATCAATATTTGGTGTGACCACCCTTTGCCTCAAAATAGCATCAGTTATTCCAGGTACAATTGCACACAGTTTTTGAAGGAATGCAGCAGGTAGATTGTTCCAAACATCTGCCTCAAATCATTCTGTCTCTTCATGTTATCCCAGACAGACTTAATGATGCTGAGATCAGGGCTCTGTGGGGGCCTTCTTTACACTGAAAATAGTTCTTAAAGGGGTTGTTTTTAATTTTCTAATAGGTTTCTTTAAGTTAGTGCATTGTTGGTTCACTTACCTTTTCCTTGGATTTCCCTTCTAAATGTTTTTTTTCTTTGTCTGAACCTCCTCAGTAAGCTTGCCCACATCATCCGAGCTGTTCTGGCTGGAGGGTAGTCAGCCAGAGCAGCTTACTGAGGAGGAACAGGAAGTGAGAAATTCAGACAAAGAAAACAAAGAAAAAAAACATTTAGAAGGGAAATCGAAGGAAAAGGTAAGTGAACCAACAAAAGGAACCATTTAGAAAATAAAAAACAAACCTTTACAACCCCTTTAATGACATTGGTTGTATGTTTGGGGTTGTTGTCCTGCTGCAGAATACATTTTGGCTCAATCACATGCCTCCCTGATGGTATATAGATTTTTTCCCCATCATATTTACCTAGGTGAATGCAGTATCAGACTGATGCTGCATCTGTCCCCCGCCGCCTCTGCACTGAGAACCGAGCCATCAAACACTGCTAATGGCTTGGTTCTCTCAGCTCCACCAAGCAGAGAGCTGCTGACTGCTCAGGCTGGACTTCCCATTTAATGACATTGGTTGTATGTTTGGGGTCATTATCCTGCTGCAGAATACATTTGGGGCTAATCTCACACACCTCCCTGATGTTATGGCATGATGAAGTATATGCCTGTATTTCTCAACATTGAGGACACCATTGATTCTGACCAAATCTCCAACTCCATTTGCAGAAATGAAGCCACAAACTTGCAAGGAATCTCCACCATGCTTTACTGTTGCCTGCAGACACTCATTATTGTACCGCTCTTCATTTTTTTGCACCCCAGTTTCGTGCATAGTTGAGTCCCTTAGTTTTGTTTCCACATTGAGTATATGGTTTTATGGCTGCAATTCTTGCAATAAAACCACTTCTGACCAGACTTCTCTGGACAGTAGATGGATGTACCTGGGTCTGACTGGTTCCTGTCAGTTCTGTGCAGATGGCACTACTGGACATCTTCTGATGTTGAAGGTGAAGTCAAAATTCTGAATTACCACCAGAACAGGGATAGGGGGAAATCTTATTATAGGCAATATATCTGCCAGATTGGAAAGATATTCTCTCAATTGTTGCTGTGTCTACAGGAGAAGTAAAGAGAAATCTCCTTAAAAAGACAAAGATGGAAAAAAATATGGCTTTATCTAAAAGAGGGCCAAAGCACTTAGTTCTTCACTCCTGTGACCAGATTCAACCGACAGCAGACTAAAGCCCACTGTCGGCTGAAGTCATTCAGCCCATCCAGGCTCTACAGGGATTCCGACTTTGTCAGGATACACTCAGATGCCTAAGAGGCAGTTAGCTCACCCTCTCAGCATGAGAGCCTTAGCCAGCTGATCCTGCCTCCTTCATAGCCTGGCAGTCCAGTGAGCACTGGAGGGATAGAGCAGAGAGTGGTTTCTGACAGTCACCGGCTCTCTAATCACTGAATACCAAGAACCTGAGCAATCAGTGGTCTTTGATTGTTCAGTTATCAGTGTAGAAGTGGCGAGGGACAGATACAGCATTAGACTGATGTTGCATCCACCTAGGTAAGTATGTAGGTTTATTAACCACTTCAATACTGGGCTTTTATACCACCTCCATACCAGGCCTATTCTGACACTTCTCTCCTACATGTAATAATCATCATTCTTTTGCTAGAAAATTACACAGTACCGCCAAATATTATATATGTTTTTTTAGCAGACACCCTAGGGAATAAAATGGCGGTCATTGCAACGTTTTATCTCGCACAGTATTTACGCAATCATTTTTCAAACGCCTTTTTTTTGTAAAAAAAATTGTTTCATGAATTAAAAAAATAACAAAACAGTAAAGTTAGCCCAATTTTTTTGTATTATGTGAAAGATTATGTTACACCGAGTAAATAGATACCCAACATGTCACGCTTTAATTATGCGCACACTCATGGAATGGCGCCAAACTTCGGTACTTAAAAATCTCCATAGGCAACGCTTTATTTTTTACAGGTTACCAGTTTAGATTTACAGAGGAGATCTAGTGCTAGATTCGTTGCTGGCACTCTAACGCACGCGGCGATACACTTATGTGGTTTAAACGGCGTTTACATATGTCGCCGGGACTTACGTGTGCGTTCGCTTCTGCACGCAAGCTATCGGGGACAGGGGCGTTTTAATTTTTTTTTTTTATCTTTTATTTATTTTTATTACTTATTTTTTTTATTTTTACACTTTTTTTCAATTTTTTTTTCCACTTTTATTCCTATTACAAGGAATGTAAACATCCCTTGTAATAGGAAATGTGTGTGACAGGTCCTCTTTAAGGAGAGATGCGGGGTCAATAAGACCACACATCTCTCCTCCAGGCTGGAAACCATGAGATCGGTGAAAAAAATTCACCGATCTCATGAATGGTGGCTTACAGCCGCAATCGCGGCTTTGTTTACTTACGGGGACCCGGGCGTGATGTCATCACATCGCGCCCGGGTCCTCCGACGGTCATAGAGATGACTGGTGACCATCTGGTCACCAGTCATCTCTATGCTTCCTGCCGACGCCGACGATTCGTTCTCCGGGGCCCCGAAGGCACGGGAGAGCCCGGAGAAGCACCGGATGGCGGCGGGAGGGGGGGTGTCCCGTCCCGCGGAGTGTAAGAACGATCAAGCGGCGGAACCGCCGCTATGATAGTTCTTAGATTGTGCAGAATCGCCGGCTGAAGAAGAGGATATCTGGATGATGCCTCTGGCTGCAGGCATCATTCAGATATCCACCCGCAAAGCCCAAGCCGTCAATTGACGGCCACTTAGGATGGTAGATTGCATCTCTGGCCGTCAATTGTCTATGGCCGGGTATTGAAGTGGTTAAAGAAAACAAAATCCCCAAATACTTAAGACTCCTATTTTACAGACTGCAGTTTTAAAGTGATATTAAAGGCTTTCTTTAAAAAAAAAAATAACATGTCATACTCATCTGCTCTGTGCAAGGGTTTTGCACAGAGCAGTCCTGATCCTCCTCTTCTCAAGTCCCTCACCGGTTCTCTTGGCCCCTCCCTCCTGCCGAGTGTCCCCAGAGCAAATACAAATGCATGCCACACTTTTCAGATATTTATTTGTAAAAAAAATGGAAAATCATTTATCATTTCCTTCCACTTTACAATTATGTGCCACTTTGTGTTGGTCTATTATATAAAATCACAATAAAATGTATTTACGTTTTAGGTTGTAATATGAAAATTTTTGGAAATTTCAAGTTGTATGAATACTTTTTCAAGGCACTGTTGATGTTTGCTGGCATCCAGCATTGAGCTGCATTTCACACATTCAAGATCTCCTTTGCGTTTTTAACCTGTTCCTGACCGACCCTCACAGATATACTCCCGCAAGAAAGCTCTCCTAGGGGAAATCCTGTACATGTACGGCTTTGCCCAGGAGAGCCACCAATTGGAATCCGATGAACATGGCCGGCGGACGCGATCGCCGCTGACCACAGGCGATTACATGCACGAGTGCCAGCACAGGAATTTGTGTGTGTAAACACAAATCCCTGTGCTGTCAGAGGAGAGGAGACAGATTGTGTGTTTCTACAAACTAGAAACAGCGATCTATCATCTCTCCTAGCCACCCCCCTCCCCTCACAGTTAGAACACAGTGAGGGAACACACACTTAACCCCTTGATCGCCCCCTAGTGTTAACCCCTTCCCTGCCAGTAAAATTTATAGAGTAATCAGTGCATATTTATAGCACTGATCGCTCTATAATTGTCAATGGTCCCAAAAACATGTCAAAAGTCTCCGATCTGTCTGTCGCAATGTCACAATACTGCTAAAAATTGCAGATCACCGCCATTACTAGTATAAAAAATATATAATAAAAACTAGGGTTGTCCCGATACCACTTTTTTAGGACCGAGTACAAGTACCGATAATTTTTTTCAAGTAGTCGCCGATACCGAATACCGATACTTTTTTTTTTTAAATGTGTCCACAAATGCAGCCATGTCCCCCCACAAATGCAGACATGTCCCCCCACAAATGCAGCCATGTCCCCCCACATATGCAGCCATGTCCCCCCACAAATGCAGCCATGTCCCCCCACATATGCAGCCATGTCCCCCCACATATGCAGCCATGTCCCCCCACATATGCAGCCATGTCACCCCCATATATGCAGCTATGTCACCTCCATATCCCCCATATATGCAGCCATGTCACCCCCATATATGCAGCTATGTCACCTCCATATGCCCCATATATGCAGCCATGTCACTCCCATATATGCAGCCATGTCACCCCCATATATGCAGCCATGTCACCCCCATATATGCAGCCATGTCACCCCCATATATGCAGCCATGTCACCCCCATATATGCAGCTATGTCACCTACATATCCCCCATATATGCAGCCAGTTCCCACATACCTAGATTCCGCATCGCCGCTGCCGCCGCTTAGTTAATACGGGCGGGGAAGATAACAGCTTTCATTTGAATAGTTGTATTGTTTCCTGCCGCGCTGCGTATGGACACTCCCCCTTGCTCGGGATCTGTCCAATCACGAGCAAGGGGGAGTGTCTATGTGCGGCGCGGCAGGAAACGATACAGCTATTCAAATGAAAGCTGTTATCTTCCCCGCCCGTATTAACTAAGCGGCCTGGATGCGGCGATGGTGCGGGGGCGATGGTGGCGGCGGCGGCGGTGGGGGGGGGGGGGGGGGGGGAGTATTCTATTTAGGCATAGGGGGTATTTGCGGGAGTACAAGTACTCCCGCAAATACTCGGTATCGGTCCCGATACCGATACTGGTATCGGTATCGGGACAACCCTAATAAAAACCCCATAAAAATTCCATAAATCTTTCCCATAGTTTGTAGACTTTTGTGCAAACCAATCAATATGCCATTATTGCGATTTTTTTACCAAAAATATGTAGAAGAATACATATTGGCCTAAACTAATAAAGAAATTTGTTTTTTAAAAACATTTTTGGGGATATTTATTATAGCAAAAAGTCAAAAATAATTTTTTTTTCAAAATTGTCACTCTTTTTTTGTTTATAGCACAAAAAAAAAAAAAAACACAGAGGTGATCAAATACCACCAAAAGAAAGCTCTATTTGTGGGGAAAAGGATGCAAATTTTGTTTGGGTACAGCATTGCATGACCGCGCAATCGTCAGTTAAAGCGACGCAGTACCAAATTGTAAAAACTCAGGAAGAGGTAAAATCTTCGGGGGCTGAAGTGGTTAATAAAAGATGCCTGTTACTTACACAGCTCAATTCCTTATCAGCAGTGACATTTGATGGCTCAGTCTGATGTTTCAATTAAACAAAATGTGCCTTAAAGCAAGCAGCCGTGCTGCTCTGTTCCTTCTGATAACCCACAGTGCTCAGGGAATCCTTTGCAACACCCAGGGGCGTTGCTAGGTGACAAAAAGACCAGGGGCTTCAGCCCGAAGCCGGCCGGGGGGGCGGCCATTCGCGGTGGAGTGGTGCTGGGTTTTTTGGCTGGGCATTGGGGTTGTGTGACCTACCTGACACACATACACTGACCTACATGTCAGTGTGTGTGTGTGTTAGTACATACACATACTGACATGTCTTGAGTTCCATGGTACAGGCCAGTCTAAGGTTCCATGGTTGGCCTTCCAACCATCCCGTGGCCAAAGCTCCCTTTCCCTCCTAACCCACACACTGACCACTACCCCACACAGCACACTGACCACCAGGGCTTGTGCAAGGACTGTTGACGCCCTGGCTGCACCCTGAACCACTTTACCCTGCAACACATGTGACATTAGAAAAAAAGAAGCCCTAAGGCAAACGCTGTGCTAATTTAAGAAGATAATAAAAAAAAAAAAGATGATAAAGTATGAGAAAGCAGCTGGCATTTACGTTCACTACAAAAAAATAAAAAAAGTTAGGATAGATAGCAAAACATGGAAAGAGTGCAGCGCTATGTGGTTAAAACCACGTGTGAAATAAATGTTATACCTTGAAGTGTATACAAATGATATGTGAAAAATGTATTAAAAGAAAAACTAATGCAGAGTCCAAAAAGAACATAACATAGTCTGTGAAGAGTTTATTCCAAAAGCAAATCCGTGAAGGGTTAACTCCCCAAAAAAGACACATTGCTTGCCAAGAAGGTGAAGATAAAGTTTGGTGAATAATAAGTCCCAAAATAAAACATGGTATTGCCCGAGTATTTTGGGACTTATTATTCACCAAACTTTATCTTCACCTTCTTGGCAAGCAATGTGTCTTTTTTGGGGAGTTAACCCTTCATGGATTTGCTTTTGGAATTAACTTCACAGACTATTATGTTCTTTTTGGATTCTGCATTAGTTTTTCTTTGACCCCTGGCTGACACCTACACTGACCTCCCCCCCACACCTACACTGACCCCCCCACACACCTACACTGACCCACCTGACCCCCGACACCTACAGTCCTCCCACAGCTCAGTGCAAATCCGTCCTCCTTACCTGTGTGACTGTGTCTCTGTCCCGACTTCCCGCCAGCGCCATCCACCCGCAGCCCGCTGCACCTCGATGATGATCTTTCTCGCTAGACAAGCCGCCCGCTGCCCCTCCGCTAGACAAGCTGCCGCCGCCGAGGGACACAGAGCAGAGGAGCAGAGGGGAAGAAGATCGCAGGCAGCCTCGGCATCTCCTGCCATCACATTCCATATTTCCCCATCGCACTGTGATTGGGCGTACAGCCGTCATGTGCGTAGGCGGGACTTCAAGAAAAGCGCAGAGACAGGCCAGCCCCACGCCGCACATGACCCCTATACGCCCAATCACAGGGCACCGGAGTCGGACAACAAACATGGCGGACGAGATCTGCTCGGCAGCACTGACTCGGGGCTAGTAATTAAACACTCCATACCCGAGACTCAGGGCTTTTCGGCGGCATATTCGGGGCTCCAGCCTCCTTAGCCCACCCCTAATGACGCGCCTGGCAACACCCCCTGCTGAGTCAGAGCTAACACTGTCCAATCAACAGGAAGCATGAACTTAACAGCTTGCAGAGCTGTTGATCTGACTGCTGCTTCTTCTTTACAGTATGCTGGCAGGAGAAAGGCTTTTCTACTCAGACTGTTTCTGCTTTCTAAAGAAAATGAACTGTTTTAAAGTACAAGAAATGTATTTAGCTGATTTAAACTGAAAGTTCAATGGGGCTTTAACCTAAAACATGAATTTTCTATCATAGCCCCACTTACCACTGTAGGTGTGGACATGAACAGAATTGTAATATAATGTAATGTAAATATGGGCCCTTCTATAAAGTTTTTCATTCATGTTTACACAGCAGGCTGGAATGATTTTAAAGGAGTTCTCTAGAAAAGTAATTCATTCGAAAAGTGGTTGCCTGACCGCTATCAATCTTACTGTATACATGTGGATGAATGGAAAGAAAAACCTAATCCTCTGTGTTGGTTGCTGTTGTATAAATGACTATACTAAAGTGTAAGACCGCGTACACACAATCGGTCAAAACCGATGAAAACGGACTGAAGGTCCGTTTCATCGGTCCAAACCGATCGTGTGTGGGCCCCATCGATCAGTTATCCTTCGGTCAAAAAAAAGAGAACTTGCTTTAAAATTTAACCGATGGATGCCTAACCGATAGGTCAAAACCGATCGTTAGTATGCAAAAGCATTGGTTAAAAAGCCGCGCATGCTCAGAATCAAGTCGACGCATGCTTGGAAGCATTGAACTTCGTTATTTTCAGCACGTCGTTCTGTTTTACGTCACCACGGCGGTGTATGTAGGCACATCAGACCATCAGTCAGCTTCAGTGGTTAACCGATGAAAACGGTCCTTCGGACTGTTCTCATCGGATGGATTGATCGTGTGTACGCGGCCTTAGGGTATGTATGGGATCAACTTTTTTTCCAAGAGTTGGACACTGGATTACATATTGCCTGTTCTTCCAGGATAAAACAATATTTTTCGTTCTGACTGCAATTTTGAAAGAAATTTCAACGAAATTGGTTGGGAAAATAAATGAACCAGGACCCTATACATTACAGTTGCATTATCATGGAGCTCCCTTATTCTTCCTGATTTTGTGACAGCGCTCATTCATGTAACCTGATGGTATGAAAGACACTTCATTATACATGAATAGCAAATGTGTCTTAATATCTGAGAGACACTTTCACTTCAGAAACCTATCAGATCAGAACACCATCAGGGAATATTTTATGCTGATACATTGCCCATTCTGCAAACCTTTCAATCACCATAATTCCTTTAGGACAATCTTAGATTTTCCTCTAATCCTGCCACTTTTGACCTTAAAATAACTTTAATGCCGCGTACACACGATCAGAAATTCCGACAAGAAAAGTCAGATGTGAGCTTTTGGACGGAAATTCCGACCGTGTATAGGCTCTAACGGAATTTTTCTGTCAGAATTTCCGCCAAGAAAAATTTGAGAGCTGGTTCTCAAATTTTCCGCCGAAAAGTTCTTGTCGGAAATTACGATCGTCTGTATGCAATTGCGACAAAGAAAAATCATACGCATGCTCGGAATCAAGTCGACGCATGCTTAGAAGCATTGAACTTAATTTTTCTCGGCTCGTCGTAGTGTTGTACGTCACCGCGTTGTTGACTGGTTGGAATTTGGTGTCACCGTGTGCAGGCCCGTCGGAACCCGACAGGCAAACCAAGCAATTGCCTGGGGCCCCTAGCTAGCCAGGGGCCCCTTGCCGCACCGCTGATTCCTCCTGCAGTCCGGTCGGCCGTGTACCATAACCGCGGGGTACAGGAGAATCAGGTTCCAGACAAACCCAAAGCCCCCCCCCCCTGCTTCTCAACTTGAAAAGTGATTTTTTCTTTTCTTTGCTTGGGGCCCCCTAATTTCTTCAAACGGCCCTGACCGTGTGTATGCAAGACAAGTTGAGTCAAAATTCAGTTGGAAAAAAAATCCACGGTTTTCTTGTTGGAATTTCCGATTGTGTGTACATGGCATTAAAGTGCCTCAATTTTTTGCTCACTCAGAGCAGTTCAATAAATTCATACTGACACTTTTCTGGCACTATGGCCTTTTAAAATGGCCTTCGCCAGATTAATAAATCCCTGCTGCTGATTTTGATAACTTTACTGATATGTGCAGCAGATTCAGGTAGTTCTTAAACGGCCACTTTTGCAAAGTGGAGCTATTAACCACTTCAGCCCCGACCATTTTGCTGGTCAATGACGAGGCCACTTTTTGCGATTCGGCACTACGTCGCTTTAACTGACAATTGCGCGGTCGTGCGACGTGGCTCCCAAACAAAATTGGCGTCCTTTTTTTCCCACAAATAGAGCTTTCTTTTGGTGGTATTTGATCACCTCTGTGGTTTTTATTATTTGCGCTATAAACAAAAATAGAGCGACAATTTTGATAAAAATTAATATTTTTTACTTTTTGCTGTAATAAATATCCCCCAAAAATATATAAAAAAAACAATTTTTTTCCTCAGTTTAGGCCGATACATATTTTTCTACATATTTTTCATAAAAAATTGCAATAAGCGTTTATTGATTGGTTTGCACAAAAGTTATAGCGTCTACGAGCAGGGGGCATGCGCCCTTAGTGGCTGAAATGCGAAATCACGTAATATTACGTAATTTCGCGCAGCCGAGCCTAACTGCCGCCTTAAAACTGAGGCGGCTGGTCGGCTAGTGGTTAATGCACCATAAATATAATTACCTCTAATTCATAGATAATGAAATGAGGTAATTAAGAACTTCTCTAAGTTGGCATACATACAGGAAGAGTGCCTGTCCTTGTACACAGTGTAGCAGTGTGGCATATTTGCTCTATCTACACTGCAGCAGCTCGACCCAGAGCAAGCCCACGAGTGTCCCCATGGAATAAGGGCACTCGTTGAAGATGAGGGGCCAGGAGCACTGCCAGGGGACTCTAGAAAAGGAGGATCGGGGTCGTTCAGTGCAAAACCCTTGCACAAAGCAGGTAGTATAACATGTTTTTTATTTGACCACTTGCCACTGGGCACTTAAACCCCCTTCTTATCCAGACCAATTTTCAGCTTTCAGTGCTCTCACACTTTGAATGACAATTACTCATGCAAGTCATGCAATATTGCCCTCATATGCAATTTTTGTCCTTTTTTTCACACAAATATAGCTTTCTTTTGGTAGTATCTGATCACAACTGTTTTTTTTATTTTTTGTGCTATAAATGAAAAAATACTGAATATTTTGTAAAAAAAAAAAATGCATTGTTCATCATTGCGGTTATAAAATTTAGCAAATTAGTAATTTTTCTTTTATAAATTTTGGCCAAAATTTATACTGCTACATATCTTTGCTAAAAAATAACCAAAATAAGTGTATATTATTTGGTCTTTGTGAAATTTATAGTCTACAAGCTATGTTGCCAATCTCTGAAAATTGATCACACCTGATCACACCTGATGTAATTTATATTTCTTGAGACACTAATGCTTTGTTTCCACTGAACGGAACGATTTGGGTCGGTACAGTTTGGAGCACTTAGAATGGTCCGGTCTATTCTTGTGAGCGTTTCTACTGCAAGTCGGACTGTCCCGAGCCATTCAGGGTTTAGAAAAAATGCCTAGGGTGTCCATCAATCAGTGTAATGTATTATAGGTCCGCCCTAACCGAACCGTTCCATTTTCTATGGCCCCACATCTGAAGCAGGACCCAGAATGGTCCGGTACGGTTTTATGACACACTTTCATAATGGAAACACCCAAAATAGCGTACCGAACCGAACTGTACCGAACCGATCCGCTCAGTGGAAACGAGGCATAACAAGCCAGGAAAGTACAAATACCCCCCAAATGACCCCTTTTTGAAAAGTAGATATTCCAAGGTACTTAGTATGAGGCATGATGAGTTTTTTGAAGTTGTACTTTCTTCCCACAATTCTTTGCAAAAAAAATATTTTTTCATTTTTTTTTGATAATAACTTATTTCTCACACACAGCATATGCATAACACAAATTGCACCCTAAAACACACTCCTCCTGAGTATGGTAATACCACATGTGTGAGACTTTTTCACGGCCTGGTCACATACAGAGGCCCAACATGGAGGGAGCACCGTCAGGTAGGGACATAAATTACACATTTAATTTCTTGACTACCTCTAAAGCCTCGTACACGCGATTGAATATCTGATGGAATCTAATTGTCAGAAATCTGATGAAGCTGACTTTCATTAGTCCTCCCTACACACCATCAGTCATCACTAGACAAGGAACCAACTTGCATCGATTACAGGATGGTAATTTGTGGTCATCAGGGTTGGTGAGCGGGCACATGCCCAAAGTCCTATTGCCAGCCACTAACACATCACTCTTGACCACTGTATACAGACCTCAAAGACTTGGATTGCCAAGAGGACTTGTCATTAGTCAGACCAAGTATCTTCGCACCAATTGCTGGTCACTTTTGCCTTACTAAAGGATCTTTTGCTTCTCTAAGCTCCAACTGCTGGCAAAGATAATTACAAGGCCTTATATTAAAAACACTACCCTTTTGCTCTTAAGGGGGATTCATTACTAGTACCTATACTACTCAAGCTCTCAATAGGATTAGAGGTACTATAGGCTGGCCTGGGTTTTCCCTTTAGTAGTAGTAGTAGTACTGATATTAACTAATGACCCCTTGAAAATCAATTTGCTTATTGCACTGTATGTTACTGTCTGTTACTAGGGATACTATTGTCATTCATTTATTATTGCTATTGTCATTAAACTGCTCTGAGAGTTACCTCAACTGGGTCTCCTCCTTGGCACAGCTTCCTCCAGACCAGGCAGGACAGCCTTGGGACCACTTAAGCACACGTTAGGCCTCAAAACAGGCTAAAGACCTAACAACAGAGTTCCATCCAGCAGCACTTATCTAGGCCTCAGCCCAGGGGAAGAGAGAGAGCACATGGCTTGTCACAAATATTTATGCCCTACCCCAGCATGCACCAGTGGCATAAACATCCTACTGAACTGGTTGAAGAAAATGTAAATATTTAAATCTTAGTTTTGTTTATAAAATCTCATACTATGACCAGTGATATCATGTACTGTATGGCTGGCCTTAGTTGATCTGTTTTTTGTTTTTTTTGTTATGTGATACATTTACATCCTGAAGCTATGAAAAATAACCAGGCCATATGTCATCAAAAAACAGATGTATCACTAAATGTGACACGCAAAATGGTCTTTGGCGGCTGGAACTAATGTATGTATAATTTGGATGTAAATATATCCTACAGTTAAACAGCTGATTATCATAGGCTGCCCTATGCTGTATCCTTTTCCTCGATAGACAAGTTATGATTTGATGTTCTCTAAAGCTGATAAGAATATCAAAAGACTGGGATGACCAAGCTGTCTGGCTGAAATGCACGTGACCACAAGTAAATGGACTGTCATCCAGCCTCAGGTGTACACAGTCTTGGGGAAAATCATTTTCAAATCCGTAGCCTGTATTTGTAAAGTCTTCTTCTGGGAAATCGTTAACCTTGAAACGCAGATCGTAATCACCATCCAAACTCTTATAAAAAGGGCGCCAGACTCTAAGTGGAGCCATGGAGAGAATAAATGATTTCTTCAGTTTAATGTTTTCTATGGAGAATGAAAGAGTTTACATTTTAATCATGTTGACGCTTTATTGTTTATTGTTGCGGTGTCCCCGTAGCAGCTGTTCTCCAGAAGGAGACAGACAACCCTTAATGTTCTCGTTTAAACGTGCTGTTCTGAATATCATGTTTCATAGATTCTTGTATGTAGATATAGTAGCACTTGTATAACACAGGGCCTTTTCACAGTCTGATAAAGAGCTTGTTGGGCATTGGGGATCCACAGCTCTACAATGAAGTCATTAAATGAATCAAGGTTTATTATTTAACCACTTCAGCTGTGGAAGGTTTACCCTTCTTCATGACCGGGCCATTTTTTTTGCGATACACCACTGCATTGTTTTAACTGACAATTGCGTGGTCGTCCTAACAAAATGTATGTCCTTTATTTCCCCCACATATAGAACTTTCTTTTGGTGGTATTTGATCACCTCTGCAGTTTTTATTTTATGCACTATAAACAAAAAAGACCAAAAATTTTGAAAACAAAAACAATGGGCCAGATTCACAGAGCCGTAACTCCTGTCTAACTAGTGTTAGACCGGAGTACTAGTTTGAATCCTCAAACCATGAAATTACGGCTACGGGCTTCAATCCGACTGGTTTACGTGTTCGTACGCCTTCGGATCTACGCTGCAATAAAATTGCGGCCGCTGGGTGGAGTTCCCGTCGTTTTCCGCGTCGGGGTATGCAAATGAGCTTTTGCCGACTATCCACGAAATTACGAACGTCTATCGCAATCTCTTACGGCATCTTTAGTCATCTTTTTGCTGCGTAAAACTATACCAGCTTTTTGCTGGTCTAATATTAGACAGCCCATGTTAAGTATGGCCGTCGTTCCCGCGTCGAATATCAACGTTTTCCGACGTCTTTTTTTATTTTTGACGTAAAACGTCCGGGAATAGGAATGTCCGTAAACGACGCTACTCAAACAACGAATGACGTATCGACGTTATTTCGCGCAATGCACGGCGGTAAATTTCTGAACGGAGCATGCGCAGTTCGATCGCCGCAGGGACGCGCCTAATTTAAATGCTTCACGCCCCCTAATCGCGTATTTCGATTACGCGTCGAGAAATAGACTACGCCGCCGTATAGGAAGGGGGCAAAAATCTACCAGAATTCGTTGTAGAGCCTGGTAAAATACAGCTGCGTAGCGTATCTCAGATACGCTGCGCAAATGTACATGTACCTGAATCTGGCCCAATATTCTTACTTTTGCAAGAACACATGTCCAATAAAAAAAATCTAATTTCTTCATCAATTTATGTATTCTGCTACATATTTTTGGTAACAAAAAAATCCCAACAAGCGTATATTGATTGGTTTGCGAAAAAATTATAACGTCTACAAACTATGGGATATATTTATGGAGTTTTTTAGTTTTTTTACTGGTAATGGCTGTGATCAACGATTTTTAGCGGGACTGTGACATTGCGGGGGACAAATCTGACACTTTTTGGGGACCAGTGACACCAATATAGTGATCAGTGCTCAAAAAATGCACTGCCACTGTAATGTGACACTGGCAGGGAAGAGGTTAACATCAGGGGCGATCAAAGGGTTAAATGTGTGCCTAAGGAGTGTTTGCTAAATATGGGGGGGCTTTCACTGTGGGAAGAATGGGATTCATATTCCTGCTCCAGAAGATCGCCATCTTCCCCTCTGACAGAACAGTGATCTGCCTTGTTTACATGGGCAGATTGCCGTTCTGCCTCTCTTGCTAACAATCGCTGGGTCCTGGCAAACATCGAGTCTTCTGGACCTGCTGATTGACTCTCACTGTGTTCAATCACAGCGGGAGTGGGTCGCTAGCTGCGCACAAAAAAAAACCTGCAAGACAAAGAAATAATGTGCTAGTATGCATACTAACACATTATGAAATACTCACATTAGAACAAAGTCCTTTCAGCGGTGCCCGGTCACCGCTAAGAGGGGTAACATCTTCTCCCTTCCTTTTTTCTGGGATAGCGGGCTCCGGCCATGTGAATGGCCAGAGCCGCAATGACGTCACTCTCACTCGTGCGTGCTCTGAAGTGATCAGGTGAATGTCAGAGCAGCCGTGGCAAGTAGAGTAATTGGTGCCGTGCCCAGAGTATTTGTGCAGTGGCAGCAAGTAAAGGACAATGTGTTGGTGCCTTGGTAGTGAGACAATAAGAGCTATTGGTGCAGTGGTAGCAAGTACAATCCTATGGGAAAGTCAGTGATCACGTGACGAAACATGTCAGGAAGCAGGAAGTAGGCCATCTATGTATATGCTTACACTGAGGTCTTTTCTTAAGGGGGCGACGTGTTTTATATCTTAAAAATGTGATATTATCCACTTGCTGACCGCCCTATAGCAGTTTTACTGCTAGAGGGTGGCAAGTGTGCACAGGATCACGTATATATATATATATATATATATATATATATATATATATATATATATCCTGCACTTATACTTGCAGAGGGTGCACATGCCACCAATGGGCCACTTCTGCTGTGCTGCATCTCAGTGTTGGATGGCCGTGCAATTGTTAGTTAAAGTAACGCAGTGCTGTATCACAAAAAGTGGCCTCTTCATGAAGGGGGTAAATCTTTCGGAGGTCAAGTGGTTATTTTGTGCATTGGGTTGGATATTATGCTGTATTTGTAGTCATTTTTCTTCCCTTTTTCAATAAAGCAAAGTCTATTTTAATACTACACCATAGGAGGTATATTTCTTCTTTTTTTTGTGAATTGACCAGAGTGTGGACGGAGTGACGGAGTGTTATGCAGGCAGATTTCTGGGTGCATTGGAGGATCGATGGATAATTGTGATCCAGATCACTGGGAAGGCAGCATTTGACCTTACCTTTGTGGAGGTCAGTAATAGAGGTAAGAAGTGCTATTTAGAGGTTGGTGGATCGCACTGGTGGCAACCATGCATGTAAATGGATGCATGTGATATCACAATAAGAACACGTTATTTATAAAGAACATTGCAGACTGTGTTGCTTTTGAGGATTTGAGTTTCGTATTGATTATTTATACTGTATATAATAAATCTAGTGATAATTCACATTTTATGGATTGTTAATGTAGTTTGTTGCACACGCAGGAGATTTTGAGGAATATTGTATTTTCGTGATTTGGCACAGTAGGATCATATTATTAAAATTTACTTGTCGCGCTGTACTTTTGAGATTTATATATTTTATGAGATGTAGAAACGCATGACAGTAACAAGCTGCAATATACCAATTTTATTATATACAGTACAAACACTGTTTTAATTTTTTTTTCTTCACATTTGTTTGAGCGTGCTGATCTTTGTGATATATGAGTGATATATACAGTAAGTGAGTGTGTATCGGTGTAGTGACAGCTAGGGAAGAACTGCAGGCTTGTGTAATGAAAGTGGGGCACCCAGACCGCATCCAATTGTGCCTAAAATTTTAAAAATGACTTGCTAAGCTATTGCTAGACTTGCCAGGCTTTACAAATTTGTTGCAGCAAGTCTGCATTGCATGACTCCAGATCAACTTTCTTTGCAAACATCCTGCAAGTTTGCTGCAAGTTCTGGTTCAGTTATCTTGTACAATAGTCATCCCATCACAGGGGGCACTGTGGCTGAATTTTCAGGCTGTAGACTTGCAGAGCTCTTGCTGTAGACTCACCACTGCAACTTTGCTCTTGCAAGAGACTTGCCATGCAAATTTGCTGCAAATTGGAAAAGTGTCAACTAGAACTTGTGCTTCAAGTGCTCTGCAAGTGTACAATTGTGAAAATGTGCAGCAAGTTAACAGACTTACTATTCAACATTGTCACAAATTTGTAGCAAGTTATACTTGCTATTTTGGATGTCGCCTTCTTTGCGCTAAATGACAAAGTAAACAAAGGGGTGGGGTCTCTCAGGTGATCAATGTGGATTGGCCCTAAAAAACAGAGGCCATGAGTAGGAATCTTTCACAGTTAGCAGTGATTGCACTAGCGCTGCTAAATGTTGCAGTTCCTGGAGGTTCAGCTCAGCCAAACACCCATTTCCTGAGTCGCTAGCTAAAAAAAGTGAATGAACCTGCAGCTCTTAAATACTGTACACAGTGCAGAGATCTCATATTAATTCCCCTTCTGGTCGAATGTTCTTATCCTATTCTGTTAGGGCTATTTCACACAGGATGGATCCGTGATGATCCGCCCTGTGCTCAGCAGGGATCGCTCCGCTGAGCCGGCGGATGACAAGGCTGTCCCCACACACTGTGCAGGGACTGCCCTGTCAGATCTCCGCTCTCTCCTATGGGGGGATTGGATGAACACGGACCGTCTGTCCGTGTTCATCTGGTCTGCAGACGGATGGAAAAATAGGGTTTTCCTCCATCTGCAGAATCGAAGGATTGCTGACACGGATGAGATCAGGTGTCAGCGGATGTTCATCCGCTGACACCCGCAATCTCATAGGGACCAATGTATGTCCCTTAAAAAGCAGACATACGGTCCGCATTTGTGTGAAAGAGCCCTAAGGCTATTTTCTCTATTGGTCAAATGTTCTTAAAGTGGTTGTAAAGGCAGAAGGTTTTTTATCCTAATGCATTCTACGCATTAAGATTAGAGTTGAGTGGACGCCTGGATGTTCGGGTTCGGCGGGTTCGGCCGAACTTCAGAAAAAAGTCCGGGTTCGGGACCCGAACTTGACCCGAACCTGAACCCGAACCCCATTGAAGTCAATGGGGACCCTAATTTTTGACTACTAAAATGTCTCTAAAAAAACTAAGGGAAAGGGCTAGAGGGCTGCAAATTGCAGCAAAATGTTGGTAAGAGCATGGCAAGTACTCTGCAATCAAATGTGGATAGGGAAACAACTTAAAATAACATAAAATACATTAAAAAAAAAAAACCTTGACAAGCAGGAACCTTCCCCAATGATGGGACACTATTCCTCCCACTGATACCAATGATGGGCCACTATTTCTCCCACTGACACAAATGATGGGCCACTATTCCTCCCAATGATACCAATGAGGGGGCACTATTTCTCCCACTGACACAAATGATGGGCCACTATTCCTCCCAATGATACCAATGATGGGAGACTATTCCTCGCTTAAGAGGAGAGATGTGTTTGGCTGTTATACCTTCTTAGGCCTGCTGTCTGAGGAGGCTGACCATGTGGCTGGAGCAATGACTGAGTTTGAGACCTAGCTTGGGAATTGAGGAGCCATGGAAAAACTACAGATGACTAACCCCCAACCAGAACGGCTCGGATGATTGGGGCAAGCTTACTGAGGAGGAACAGTAAGTGAGAGATTCAGACAAAGAAAAAAAACATTTAGAAGGGAAATCAAAAGAAAATGTTAGTGAACCAGCAATGCACTAGCTTAAAGGGGTTGTAAAGGTACAATTTTTTTTTTCCTAAATAGCTTCCTTTACCTCAGTGCAGACCTCCTTCACTTACCTGATCCTTTGATTTTGCTTTTAAATGTCCTTATTTCTTCTGAGAAATCCTCACTTCCTGTTCTTCTGTCTGTAACTCCACACAGTAATGCAAAGCTTTCTCCCTGGTGTGGAGTGTCATGCTTGCCCCTTTCCTTGGACTACAGGAGAGTCAGGACACCCACTAACACACAGCTCCTTTCTCTATCTGCAACGTAGAGAGCGTCCTGACTCTCCTGTAGCCCAAGGGAGGGGGCGAGAACGACACTCAACACCAGGGAGAAAGCCTTGCATTACTGTGTGGAGTTACAGACAGAAGAACAGGAAGTGAGGATTTCTCAGAAGAAATAAGAACATTTAAAAGCAAAATTGAAGGATGAGGTAAGTGAAGGAGGACTGCACTAAAGGAAGCTATTTAGGAAAAAAAATTGTACCTTTACAACCCCTTTAACCACTTAAGACCCGGACCAAAATGCTGCTAAAGGACCTTGCACCTTTTTGCGATTCGGCACTGCTTCGTTTTAACTGACAATTGCGCGGTCGTGCGACGAGTTTACCAAACAAAATTGGCGTCCTTTTTTCCCCACAAATAGAGCTTTATTTTGGTGGTATTTGATCACCTCTGCGGTTTTTATTTTTTGCGCTATAAACAAAAATAGAGCGACAATTTTGAATAAAATGCAATATTTTTTACTTTTTGCTATAATAAATATCCCCCCAAAATATATATCATTTTTTTTTCCTCAGTTTAGGCCGATACGTATTCTTCTACCTATTTTTGGTAAAAAAAAATCGCAATAAGCGTTTATCGGTTGGTTTTCACAAAATTTATAGCGTTTACTAAAAAAAGGGATAGTTTTATTGCATTTTTATTAATTATTTTTTTTTACTACTAATAGCGGCGATCAGCGATTTTTTTCATGACTGCGACATTATGGCGGACACTTCGGACAATTTTAACACATTTTTGGGACAATTGTCATTTTCACAGCAAAAAGTGCATTTAAATTGCATTGTTTACTGTGAAAATGACAGTTGCAGTTTGGGAGTTAACCACAAGGGGGCGCTGTAGGATTTGTGTGTTCCCTGCGTGTGTTTACAACTGTAGGGGGGTGTGGCTGTAGGTGTGATATCATCGATCACGTCCCCCTATAACAAGGATGACGTGATCGATGCTGCGGCCACAGTGAAGCACGGGGAAGCCGTGTTTACACACGGCTCTCCCCGTTCTTCAGCTCCGGGGACCGATCGCCGCACTCCAGCGGCGATCGGGTCTGCGAGTCCCGCGGTCCCGGAGCTTCGGACCGGGTCACGGGAGCGCGCCGCGGGTGCGCGCCCGTGACCCGCGGCTGGGTACTAGAAACCAACGTATATATACGTTGATGTGCCCAGCCGTACCATTCTGCTGACGTAAATGTTCAGTAGGCGGTCCTTAAGTGGTTAACGGAACCTATTTAGAAAATAAAAAACAAACCTTTACAATTCTTTTAAAGTGACTGGCGCCCATCTGTACATATTGCTTCACAAAGGCCCTGAGGTAAAATGCTAGCCCATCCTGTCCTTCTAGGCCTTGGGGTCGGGGCTGTGGTACAAAAGAGAGAAATCCAGATATAGAGGAGGGACCTTGGAATCTGTATGAAGAACATGAGGTGCCAAGAGCTGTCAAAAGATCAATAATTCAGAAAATGTGGTCATTTAATATAAACTGGCGCTTTGATTGCAGGCATGAACTTGGAGCAAATAGCTATATAACATCCAACAGCTGTCATTGAATTGCTCTATGACTAAGATCTGAGTGAGAAAAACATTCTCCTCTCAAACCCACCAGCCCAACAAATAATAATCATACTGACACATGAGGCAAATGCCACTTAGTCCGATCTTCCACTGATTAAGTTAGATTAAACTCTCCAGTAGCCACCAAAACTGAAAAAAATTGTTTACAGTGGACTGACCCTTTAATCGAGTATAAGCCAGAGAACGTATGATTTCCTAGCTTGACTGCGGCAGGATGGTTACTGGGATTCAGCAGACAGTTTACATTAAATTTCCAAGCAGACGTTTAATAGACCTCGTAAAACGCATTACATGTCTGACAGATTAGTGGGGCTCATAAAGTTAATGAAAGGGACCTATCAGTGCTACTTTAATGCTCGCCGTCTAGCCTAAACAACCAAAGGCACCACAATGCTTAGAGAACACATCACTCACATGGCTTCTATGAAGATATAAATATATATTATTTAAAATAAAATATATGTACCAGAGATACTAACCAGTAAAATTGGGCAAGAGATGCGGTGTCGTAATATAATCAGGGAAGTAACAGAATAAAAAATAATTTTATTACATATTTATTCATGTTTCTTGTTAGTGCTAGTAATTATATTAAAAAATCATTGCAAAATTTTACTACTGGGTAAATCTGCAGAAAAAAAATCAGGAAACATTATTTGAAAAGATGAAGAATTTCTTGTCTTATTGGAACCAATCATCATCTCTGTTTTCAAACTTTTTAGAAATGGCAGTTGGAAGCCAACTAGCCGCTATGGGTATCAAGATGAATTATACCCCCTGCCATGGTTGCTGCCATATTAGCCTCTGTTTGATCTGCAGTGACTATGGTGTTGTACCAGTGATGAGCTATGACACCAGCCATTTGATGACTTGGTGGTTCAGCTGAGAGTGAAGATAAGCATGTTAGTAATTGTAATGCCGCGTACACACAACCGTTTTTCGGGTTGTAAAAAATGAAGGCCCAGATTCACAGAGCAATTACGCCTGTCTAACTGGTGTTAGACAGGAGTAATTTCAAAGTTTGCGCGCCGTATCACTAGTTTGAATCCTCAAACCATGATACGGCGGCTTCGGGCTTCGATCCGAGAGGCTTACGTCTTCGTAAGCCTTCGGATCTACGCTGCGATATTTTTGCGGCCGCTGGGAGGAGTTTGCGTCGTTTTCATGCGTCGGGATATGCAAATTAGTTTTTACGGCGTTCCACGAAGGTACGAGTGTCCTTCGCAATCGCCTACGTCATTTTTTGGCTACGTAATGTTAGAGGAGCTTTTTGCTGGTCTAACAGTGCGTAACCCATGTAAAGTATGGCCGTCGTTCCCGCGTCGATTTGAAATTATTTTTTTTTTTTTAACGTAACTCGTTCGGGAATAGGAATGTACGTAAACGACGCTACTACGACGTAACGACGTGATTTTGCGCAATGCACGGCGGGAAATGTGCGAACGGAGCATGCGCAGTTCGATCGCCGCGGGAACGCGCCTATTTTAAATGCTTCACGCCCCCTACTCGCGCAGATGGATTGCGACGGGAGAAATACACTACGCCGCCGTCGTTTACTGGACAAAATCTACCTGGATTCCACGTAGAGCCAGGTAAAAAACGGCGGCGTAGTGTATTTCTGATACGCTACGAGAATCTAATTCTCTCTGAATCTGGGCCGAAGTTTTTAAGGGTCTAGAAAAAACGACGTTTTCTTCAACCCGATCATTAAAAAAAATGCTCTAGCAAAGCGCAGTGACGTACAACACGTATGATGGCACTATAAAGGGGAAGTTCCATGCGGATGGCGCCACCCTTGGGGCTGATTTTGTGTTAGTAAAAGACATTTTGCGCTCTTCAGTGTGTTACAGCGTGATGAATGTGCTTACTCCATTACAAACACTAGTTTTACCAGAACGAGCGCTCCCGTCTCATAACTTGCTTCTGAGCATGTACGGTTTTTTCACGTCCATTTTTTACAACCTTAAAAACTACAACCTTAAAAACATAGTGAAAAAATAGAGCATGTTCAAAAAAAATGTTGCCCATTTTTTAGATCGTGGAAAATGCTCTAAAGCCCACACACGATCGTTTTTAACGACATAAAAAAAACATAATTTTTTAGAACCCTGAAAAACGGTCGTGTGTACGCGGCATCACAGTTATTATTTAAGACATGCATTGAATTTAACTTTTTTGGGAATTAAAGCGAAACTAAACTCCCCTATTCCTTTCAGCCAAGGAAGCTGCAGCACTTCCTGCCCCTGTCTGCTATGAAAATGATAGTGGTGGCCGGTCAGGATACCTGAGCTAAAACACCTAGGCTTAGTGACATTGTGGTCCGAACAGGACTGTTGCTCAATCGAGTCTGGACCGTGGTCCTCCATTTAGTGAACCACGCTCTGAAGGAATTACTAAAACTCTAGTACAAGACATTTAAACCCATGTCACATGCATTTTAAAGTTTGTGGCTATGGAATAGAAACTACCCGGCATGGCATCAAAAACGCTTCTATATGCATTTAAAAGCTTTTTTCTACAGAGATGCATACATGATAATAGAAGATTTAAGGGAAACCATATTCTTTCTATAATTGTTTGTCAGATATATACAGTATTTAAAGAGATCAGCTTAAACCCCAACTCCCTGAAGCTCGCTACCACTTTTTTTGTAATCCCTAAATACCTACCTTATTACATTGGTTCATACCACCCAACTTTTAAACCTCAGAATAACGGAGGAGGACCTGTGGTGTGTGTAGTGACCCACGGCAGGACATGCTTAACCACTTGCTTACTGGGCACATAAACCCCCTTCGTGCCCAGGCGAAATTTCAGCTTCCGGCACTGCGTCGCTTTAACTGACAATTGCGCGGTAGTGCGACGTGGCACCCAAACAAAATTGGCGTCCCTTTTTTCCCTACAAATAGAGCTTTCTTTTGGTGGCATTTGATCGCCCGTGCGGTTTTTATTTTTTGCGTTATAATGAAAAAAAGAGCGACAATTTAAAAATATATATATATTTTTTACTTGTTGCTATAATAAATATCCCATTTTTTTCATCTACGTATTTTTGTAAAAAAAAAAAAAAAAATTACAATAAGTGACTGCTTTGCGCAAAAGTTATAGCACCTACAAAATAGGGGACATAATTATGATTTTTTTTTTATATTTTTTTTTTTACTAGTAATGGCGGTGATCTGCGATTTTTATTGGGACTGCGATATTGCGACGGACACATCGGACACTTTTGACACATTTTTGGCGCCATTCACATTTATACAGCGACCAGTGCTATAAAAATGCACTAATTACTGTATAAATGTGACTGGCATTGAAGGGGTTAACACTAGGGGGTGAGGAAGGGGTTAAATGTATTGCCTGGGTGTGTTCTAACTGTATGGGGGGAGGGGGGTGACTGGGGGAGGTGACCGATGCTGTCTCCCTATGTACAAGAGAAACAGCATCTGTCACCTCACTGACAGGACGTGAAGCTCTGTGTTTACACTCAGAGCTCCACGTCCCTGCTGTCTCACCGACGATCGCGTGTACCTGACGGACATCGCGGCCGCCGGGTACACGCATCGGATCCTCGGTGATGCGTCGGGACTGTTTTTCCCCGCCGCGCGCCACCCTGTGGCGCGCGCGGGGAATTACAAGCAAATCACGTCCAAAGACGTGACCCCGGCGCCTCAGGTCCGCGCTGTTCACGTCTTTGGACGTGAAGCAGTATTGAAGTGGTTAAGGGATGTGGTTAAACAAAACCCAGGCTTCCTTGTTCCTATAAAATATGCTTTGATTGCTTTGCCCGAGCCTAACTTAAAGTTCATCTAAAGAAAGAAGGTTTTTTATCTTAATGCATTCATTAATCATCCACAGGACAACTATTAGTCATGCACTCAACAAATCTGGCCTTTATGGAAGAGTGGCAAGAAGAAAGCCATTGTTGAAAGAAAGACATCCTATGTCCTGCTTGCAGTTTTGAGAAGCCATGTGGGGGACACAGCAAAAATATGGAAGAATGTGCTCCGGTCACATGAGAACAACATTTTACTTTTTGTCCTAAAAGCAAAATTCTATGTGTGGCAGAAAACTAACACTGCACATCACCCAGAACACACCATCCCCACTGTGAAACATGGTGGTGGCAACATCATGTTGTGGGAATGCTTTTCTTCAGCATGGACAGGGAAGCTGGTCAGAGTTGATGGGAAGTGGGATGAAGCCAAATACAGGGCAATCTTAGAAGAAAACCTGTTGGAGTCTGCAAAAGACTTGAGACTGGGGTAGAGCTTCACCTTTCAACAGGACAACCACCCTAAACATACAGCAAAAAGCTACAATGGAATAGTTTAGAGCAAAGCATATTCATGTGTTAGAATGGCCCAGTCAAAGTCCAGACCTAAATCCAATTGAGAATCTGTGGCAAGACTCAAAAATTGCTGTTCACAGACGCTCTCCATCCAATCTGACAGAGCTTGAGCTATTTTGCAAAGAGGAATGGGCAAAAATGTCACTCTCTAGATGTGCAAAGCTGGCAGAGATATCCCCAAAAAGGGAAAGGTGGTTCTACAAAGTATTGATTCAGGGGGGCTGAATACAAATGCATGTCACATTTGTCACATATTTATTTGTAAAAACAAAATTGAAAACCATTTATCATTTTCCCTCCTCTATATAATTATGTGCCACTTTGTGTTGGTCTATCACATAAAATCCCGCCCCCCCCCCCCCCCCCCTCCAAAAAATAATAATCAGTTTTTAGTTGTAACACAGCAAATTGTGTAATGTACAGTATTGTGTATATACAGTAGTGCAGGAGTGTGTAAGGCAAAGCACATGGTTTGGGGATGTCCAATACACAGGGCTGAAGTCAGTGTTGGCTTTAGGATACATAAGACAGACTGCAGGGGTTCAGGGTATATAATGCAATGTGTTCAAGAATCAGGAGTATGTAACCCATAGAGTGCTATAGTCAGTGCTAGATTTATGAATATATGACACACAGAGCATGGTCCAGGTGTACATAATAAGCAGAATGCAGGAAGCAGGAATACGTAATGCACAGAATGCAGGGGACAGGAGAGTGTAATGCACAGAATGCAGGGGACAGGAGAGTGTAATGCACAGAATGCAGGGGACAGGAGAGTGTAATGCACAGAATGCAGGGGACAGGAGAGTGTTATGCACAGAATTCAGGGGACAGGAGAGTGTAATGCACAGTAAGAGTCAGGAGTACAGAAGAAAAAGAGTGCAAAAAAATCACACTCCCTCCCCTCCAAATAAAATAATAAACCAGCACTTTTTTGCTTGCTCAACCGCCCCCCATACAAATCCTCTCTCCTCGTCCCAGAACCACCAGAATCCTCCAACGCAATTCCCCCCTCCTAACATGAACCTTCTTCAACCTTCCTCAGCACAAGTCCTCTAAACCCTTAAATATAAATCCTCTCTCCTTTTAATATAATTCAATACTTCCCAACTGTCCCAGTTTTGGTTGGACTTTTCCGAGATATGAACAGAATCCCACAAATCCAGACTAAGTGCCTCTTCACATCAGAACGGGGTGCAGGAAACCCGCGTTCCATGCTTGTTTGCATTCAAAGTGCACTGCAGCAAGTGTCAATGTTAATTCAACAACACCGCAAACGCTGGTCGCAAACGCAGTGCAGTTTGATGACTCTGAGCATCATTCAACCTGGAAGAGGACCAGTGCCAGAGCTGTGATTCCTCAAGGAACTGGGCCAGAGAAGGCCTTGTTCACACGGAGCATAGTATAGTTTATTCCCATGCAAAGGCTGTATACCTGCACAGGGATGCACAGGTGTTCTGTACTTCCCATAGAGGCAGTCCCATTGATGTCAGTGGGGACACAGTAGCTGCATGGACACAGCTATTGCTCCCAATTTGACATCCATGTGGATGTACGTACCTGAACACGCACTATTGGTTTATATTGTTGTGTGTGTGTGCGTATATATATATATATATATATATATATATATATATATATATATATACTGTATATATATATATATATATATATATATATATATATACACAATAAAACCTTGGTTTGAGAGCGTTTTGGAAAACAAGCAATATGTTTTAATACAATTTGCCTTGATATACAAGTGATGTCTTGATATAAGAGTAGTCACAAATGAGTATAGAAAAGAAGAGAGGAGCCTCTAATGCCGCGTACACACGATCGGTCAATCCGATGAGAACGGTCTGATGGACTGTTTTTATCAGACCAAACCAATCGTGTGTGGGCGCCATCGGTTATTTATCCATCAATAGAAAAAAAAAAACGGTTTAAAATCCATGCATGCTCAGAATCAAATCAACGCATGCTTAGAAGCATTGAACTTCATTTTTTTCAGCACATCATTGTGTTTTACGTCACCACGATCTGTTTTTTTAACCGATGTTGTGTAGGCACGACTGACCATCAGTCAGCTTAATCGGTTAACTGATGGAAAAATCCATCAGACCGTTCTCAGAAACCTACAGGATTGAGCAGCTGAGGGAAAATACCTTAGAAACTAAGAATGACTTTGAGAGTAAATGGCAAAAGTGGAAGGTGTATAAAAAAACATGGAATTATGTTGAGAATTTAAGAGCACCATCATGAGGGACCCCGCAGCACCCACGCGAGAAACATAGCCCTGGAGGAGGGAAGATTAAGAGTCTACCATTCACAAACAAGAGCCTTATAAATAAGAGATGCAGATATAGACATTTTTTGATGGAGAATAGCTAGAATGGAGTCCTGGGGGCCACAGGGGGGAGGGGGGTAGGTGTCGGGAGGGTGAAAAGGGCGGTATCTAGTAAGCACTGTGGATGTAAGGATGGGGTGCAACCAATACCGGATGCACCATGTCATCACTGTTAGATGACGTAATAGAGCAGTTTTCTTTTTACATACCTACAAAAAAAAAACTATAAGGCAAACGATTTCGGAATAGTTTCACAGATGATGCAAAACCGCAAATAGAGACGATCGAAGCACCATACTATGAGCGGTGTATATAGAAAAAAATAATACATTTGTGGCGCACAATCAGTTTGAGCAAGCAACCTAGTCTAAAATTGAAGTTAAAATAAACATCAATCAGTATAAGTCCATATGGTAACAAAATACTCCGGACAGTCCAGTTTCAGCAGTTGGATAAATGAAGGAACTTAGCGGCAGCACCTGAAGCAGAAGCAAGCCTCTAGAAGAGTCAAAAGATACAAGAGAGAGATGCGCCAAACTAAGTGCAGTATGTCGTTTTTAATCAGTAATAAATCGATACAATAAAGTAACTACTCACAAACATGGAGTAATATAGGCATTGGTGTGGCTAAGAGGCCGGGGTCATCATAAGAAGTTCCTCCGAATAAGGTTTCTTCGTCCCAGGCTTGTGAGCAGCAAGTGTGGTATAGTGGACGCAGGAAACCAGGAAGAGCCGTCTGATGTGGCGTGCGTTCCACCGTGGAGCGCGGCATATCGTCGTCGCCCCTCGGATTACGCGTTTCACAGCGTCAGCTGTTTCGTCAGATCCATGGCGTCCGTATGGAACGGACGTGAGTTATACGAGCAGGATAAACGTGATTGGTTGGAAATGGCACACCAAACAATAACAAACAAATTGACAACAAATAACAGCTACAAGCCATGGAGAGACATTACTAATAATAAAACGATTCGATCGCAATTAACAATTAACAGAAAAGGGATGGTGATACGGGGACATTTGAAAGGGAATAAATAAACAAATGTATAAATCCTGACAGTACTGGAAATAGAGAAAATAGAAGATCTCCATCTGTCATTACACTAAAAATGTTATTAAAATATTATTTAAAACTAGATATGTTGGAATATTTAAAAATGTGTTGAAAATACTATTAAACATGTAAAAATGTAAACTATTATGGCCATTCATAAAAACAACTGTGTATATATTACAAACGTGTATATATTAAAAATTATATAATACACAATGAATCAAATATACATACACATATAAAATATATATGTGCATATATATAGGGACTAATTATATACACAGAATTGTCCGGAGTATTTTGTTACCATATGGACTTATACTGATTGATGTTTATTTTAACCACTTCAGCCCCGGACCATATTGCTGTCCAAAGACCAGAGCACTTTTTGAGATTCGGCGCTGCGTCGCTTTAACTGACAATTGCGCGGTCGTGCGACGTGGCTCCCAAACAAAATTGGCGTCCTTTTTTTCCCACAAATAGAGCTTTCTTTTGGTGGTATTTGATCATCTCTGCGGTTTTTATTTTTTGCGCTATAAACAAAAACAGAGCGACTATTTTGAAAAAAATGCAATATTTTTTACTTTTTTCTATAATAAATATCCCCAAAAATATATTAAAAAAAAATATTTTTCCCTCAGTTTAGGCCGATACGTATTCTTCTACATATTTTTCGTAAAAAAAATCGCAATTAGCGTTTATTGATTGGTTTGCGCAAAAGTTATAGCGTTTACAAAATAGGGGGTAGTTTTATGGCATTTTTATTATTATTATTTTTTTACTAGTAATGGCGGCGATCAGCGTTTTTTTTCGGTACTGCGATATTATGGCGGACACTTCGGACACTTTTGACACATTTTTGGGACCATTGGCATTTTTTTAGCGATCAATGCTATAAAAATGCATTGGATTACTATAAAAATGCCATTGGCAGTGAAGGGGTTAACACTAGGGGGCAGGGAAGGGGTTAAGTGTGTTCCTAGTGTGTTCTAACTGTATGGGGGGGGGTGACCTCACTAGGGGAATCACTGATCTTCTGTTCATACATTGTATGAACAGAAAATCAGCGTTTCCCCCGCTGACAGGAACGAGCGCTGTGTGTTTTCACACACAGCTCCCGTTCCCCGCTCTGTAACGAGCGATCGCGTGTGCCCGGCGGCGATCGCGCCCGCCGGGCACACGCACGGGACTCGGGGGCGAGCGGGGGGCGGGCGCGCGGGCCGCCGGCGGCGCGCACGCGCCCCCTAGTGGCCGCGAAAGGCGCGACGTAGAGCTACGGGCTCTCGCGCACCCGTGCCGACCTGCCGCCGTATAACTGCGGCGGCTGGTCGGCAACTGGTTAACTTCAATTTTAGACTAGGTTGCTTGCTCAAACTGATTGTGCGCCACAAATTTATTTATTTTTTCTATATACATTCTCATTGAAGCTTTTTTGTGTGCTGCCGATTCACTTTTTGCTATTCTTGCCCCTCTTAGGGAAAAATTTCCTGATTAGGACTTTTGTGATTTGGTTGTCTCTCTGTTTTATATATATGTGAGTTTTCAGTTTGCACTGCTTGTTTTGCATTGTTTTGTTTTATTTGGTGCACCTCCCCTCTTTTTGTAACCATGGATATTATAGAATTAATCGAGAGACATAAATTTGACATTTTAGATGATCTTGTCACTCTATTTCCTGTTAATTTTTTCCGCACTACTGTGCATTCCAGAACATGGCCGAATAATAAATTTAAAGACATTAGCACTAGAATGAAATGGCTAGAAGATCTCACCATCTCAGCCAATCAACAGTGGTGGGACTGTTTCTTCTTAAAACAATACTTTTCATCTAAAATCTCACCCAGAGGCCTTCGTGTCCTTAAGACTTGTTCCTTTCTGGACAAAGATGCTTGTAAAGAATGGGAAGATGTTGCTGATTTTTGCACCCAGAAATGGATCCAAATTCTTATCAAGCACAGACACGAACGATACCTTTTGTTTAAACAGAAAATTATAGATAATATTATTTCCCTTCACTCCATCCAGGACCATCTTCCGATGGAGTGGTTGAGAACCTTTAAAATTAACACCAAAAAAAGCGAAGATTCCCTTATTCAAAATAAATTAGGTAAATTTAGGAGAGACCTTGACGACTATACATTCAATAGAGTCTTTAATTGGAAAGATAAGGCATCAGACTCTACTCCGGTACCATTAATGTCAATAAATGTTAAACCTAAACCGCATTGGTTCACCCACAAAATTTCTAAACCTCCTTCCAATAGACATCCTACCCCTACTACCAGAACCATTGCCAATGCTGACGGCAATACATCTCTCGGTAAATTTGCTGAGGTGATGCCTGCAGCCATTCCATCTGCAGATATTCCATCAGAGCACAAAAACGATCAGATCATTGCTAGAAGTATAGAACCTCCTACCAACTTGTCCGATTCTTCTTCTTTTTTACTGTCATCCCCTCTGTCGAAATCTGTACCCTCCCAGATAAAAAGAAAACACATAGAAGAGGTACCAGAGGAGGCAGAGGGAAACATAGATCAGCACCCTCCACGCCCGGACAAATTGCGCAAACTATAAAAATATATAATCTATCTTCGGTCACTTTAAATGCACAAGAAACTTCTTTATTGGCCAAAGGACTTAATTTTGCACCTACTTCCTTTCCCAATTAGTTTACGATGTTTAAGTACCTAAATAAGTTTATTCGTAATCTTACCCTGAAAAGACATTTTAACATAAAAGCTTCAGATACTCCTGTCGATAGTCTATCATCTTTTGACACCTCTGCTGATCTCCAGGCCATTGATGACCTTTGCGACCTTTGGAATGATGACACAGGTGAGGGTGACCTAACAGTCTGGTCCCAATACATCCATTCGCCTTGCCCAGTAGTCCATACCCAATTCAGACCAAAATCAATCTTTTATCCCACCCAATCTAAGGGCCCCTACATTTCTACTTTCTATCAGGTAGTCATTAAGGGACTTACGGATTTATGTAAGCCACAAACCTCAAAAACCACTCGTTTCCATAACAATCTCTCTCCACAGGAACAGAAAGCACTACAGACCTTTAGCAATAACCCTGCCATAATCATCAGATCTGCAGATAAGGGAGGGGGGATAGTCATACAAGATAAGCTGGAATATATGACCAAGACTAGACGTTTACTCTCCGATAAAGAGACCTACGAAAAACTTAGAAATGATCCATTACCAAAATTTGTTCTAGAGTCCACTAACCTTGTCAAACAAGCCCTTGCTGATGGTATTTTAACCAAATTAGAAGCTGCTTTTTTCCTAAAACCCTTCTTTTAGGTTCCCTATTTATACCATTTACCTAAAATCCATAAAAATATAAACAATCCGCCTGGTCGCCCTATTGTAGCCTCTATGGATAGTATTACCACAAGCTACTCACTATATATTGATCATTTTCTACAACCATTGGCCCAAGCATTACCGTCTTATATTCGAGATGGCACCCATTTAATCAAATTACTGTCCCCTTATTCTTGGGAGCATACTTACCACTGGTTATCTCTGGATGTATGCTCGCTTTATACATCAATTCCACATCAGATAGGACTAGAAGCAAATTTCCCATTTCCTTAAAGAAGATTCAAATCTTCATCACCAACAAATTGAATTCATCCTTCTGGCCACTCGTTTTTGTTTAGAACATAATTATTTTCAATTTGATAATGACTTTTATTTACAAAAGAGAGGCACAGCTATGGGCACTAATTTTGCACCTAGCTATGCAAACCTCACCATGGGCCTTTGGGAAGCCACTTTCATTAATCAAAATAACCCTTTTTCAGCTAATCTGGTCTTTTATGGACGTTATATCGATGACATCGTCATAATATGGGATGGGCCTCTTGACTCCATCATCAATTTTGTGACCTATTGTAATAATAACACCTTTGGGCTCAGTTTTACTTCCGTCCAGGATCCGGAGTCCTTAAGCTTTCTAGATTTGGAATTATTCCACAGTAATGGCACTATTAGTGCAAGAAATTTTACTAAACCAACAGCGGTCAATTCATACTTGCATTATTCCAGCTGTCACCATCCTAGGTGGATTAATAATGTCCCAAAGAAGGGGAACATGAGACACTCCACTAAGGAGATTAGTAAAATATTTCAGGAATACTATCAAAACCTATATAAGGTCAATAAAGATCAAGGGACATTAGAAACCCAGAATAAGAGTGAGAAAATTAAAAAATATTTAGAAAAGATAAAGACCCCGGGTTTAGCAGAGGAAGTAATAAGTAACTTGGAAAAAGAAATAACAAAGGAGGAAATAAGTCAAACTATAAAAAATATTAAGATGGGAAAGAGTCCGGGCCCAGATGGGTACACCTCAGCATACTATAAAAGATTTGGGGGGATCTTAACACCCTTCTTCCAGAGATATATGAATTCCATTAGAGGAGGAATGGAGATACGAGAAGAGGCACTGGGAGCCCACATAACCCTGATAGGTAAAGAAGATAAGGACCCCTCGTTATGCGCAAGTTATAGACCTATATCCCTCATTAATGTTGACATAAAGATTTACTCAAAAATCCTGGCGGAGAGAATAAGGCCTCTCCTGCCGGGATTGATTGAGAAGGACCAGGCAGGGTTCATACCGGGAAGAGAAACTAGGGAGAATGTTTTAAGAGCCCTGTTTTTGATACAAAAGGCTAAAAAGAGCGGAGAGCCAGTACTGTTCCTGTCACTAGATGCCGAGAAGGCCTTTGACAGGCTGGACTGGGAATTTATGTTAGCAACCTTAACACATGCTGGATTCGGCCCAAATATGCTCAGGTGGATAGGCGCCTTGTACTCTAAGCCCTCGGCCCAGGTGAGGGTGAATGGCACCCTGTCAGATAGATTCCCACTGTACAATGGGACTCGCCAAGGGTGCCCGCTCTCCCCTATTCTGTTTGTTTTGACGTTAGAGCCACTCCTGGAGACAATTAGGAGGACCCAGGGAATAGAAGGAATAAAAGTTGGAGGGAGGGTTCACAAGATCTCTGCGTTCGCAGACGACATGATGTTGTATGTGTCTAACCCGAGACAAACACTGCCGAGAATAATAGTGGAATACGAGAAATACGGCGAGATATCAAATTTAAAAATTAATCAAGAGAAAACGGAGATTCTAAGTATCTCGGTAAGCCGAAGGGGACGCAGGGATCTTGAGGCCCTATATCCATTTAAGTGGAAACAGAGGGGAATGAGATATCTGGGGGTCTTTCTGTCCACAACAGAAAGATACCTATATGAAGATAACTATATACTTTTATTAAATAAATTAAAAGCAGACTTAAAGGGATATAATGTGAATAGAGTATCCTGGCTAGGAAGGATAAACATCATAAAGATGATGATATTACCTAAAGTTTTATATATTTTTCAAACACTCCCGATCAAAATTCCAGAAGCTTTTTTTATAGTACTAGGTAAGATAACCAGAGGTTTTATATGGAAGGAGCGAAAATCCCGAATTGCGGTAGAAACCCTGATTAGACCAAAATATGAAGGAGGATTACAACTACCTGACTTCAAAAGGTATTTTGAGGCATCAGTACTGAGGAGAATATTAGACTGGTTCCAGACGGAGGAAGGGGGGGTAAGAAAAAGGTGGGTAGAAGTAGAAGAGAGTTTAAGTGTTCAAGAGCTGGGAAACAGAATATGGATTCCGATGCAATAAAGAGGACTCCCTCAGGACACCCCCATAATGACTAAAGAAACGTATAAAGTATGGGATAGATTATGTAAAAAGAAAGAATGGCCTTATAATAGTCCATTAATGCCTCTAACGGGTACAGACTATTTCCCACCGGGGAAAGAGGGTGGCATATTTAGAAGATGGTCAACCTCAGAAACATTAACATTGAGGGACTTAATGAAGGGAGATGTTCTGTGCTCCATTCAGGAGCTACAAGAGAGATACGGAGTGTTTCCAGGAGATACATGGGGCTATAGACAGGTCCAACATTTTATAAACACCCTACCTAAGCCGCTGCGGGCCCCTAATGATCTTAATCAATGGGAAAGAGGCGTAGTACGAGTGGGAGCAGGACGGCAGGGGCTCTCCAACATATATAAGATACTGACATCCAGTGGGGAAGTAGAGGCAGGTAAAATGCTGGGAAGCTGGGAATTAGAACTGAACCAAACCATAGGTATAGGACAAAAAAGGAAAATATTAGAGTATGTACATGCTACCTCAATGGATGCAAAGGTTAAAGAGATGAATTATAAGCTCCTTAGTAAATGGTACTATGTCCCAATGAAAATGCACAAAATAGATAGAGAGGTGTCGCCCTTATGTTGGAGAGAATGTGGGATGGAGGGAACTCACGCCCACATATGGTGGCAATGTCCCCGGATACAGGTATTTTGGAAAGAAATAATAACCCAGATAAAGAGGATAAGTGGGTATGAGGTGAAGCAGGACCCCTGGGAATGTTTATTTCATAACACGGGGATGTCTAGGAAAAAATATAGGGGCTCACTGGTTCCACACTTATTAAATGGAGCTAAGGCGCTTATCCCTAGGAACTGGAAGAACAAGGAAGTACCCTCAGTAGAGGAATGGATAAGAGAAATAGATAGAATTAAAATGATGGAGGAATTATGGTCTTTCCATGACAACACTAGGATGAGATACACGGGGATTTGGGGGAGATGGGGGAGGTTTAGGGGGGGGGGGGGGGGAGAGGGGGAGATGGGGAGGCGGTAGGCCCCCCATCCTAGTCTCCAGACCTCCTTTTCCTCCCTTTTCCCTTTTCCCTTTTTTTTTTTTTTTTTTTTTTTTAGGGTATAGTAAAACCATATAATAAATTGGGAATACACAAGGGTGTCCCCACAGGGTTTTTTTTTTTTTTTTTTTTTTTTTTAAGGCAGTCCCCTTAAATTCACAAGGCTCCTAAACCCTCACTTAATGGACAAGGTACGAATAACTATTTAAATAGACTTTGCACCACCAGAATCTTCCCTCCCTTTTTATAAGAGATAGTAAAATCACTTAACAATTGGAATACATAAGGGTGTCCCCACTAGGGCTCGGTTTTCCCCCCTTTAAATTTTTTTTTTTTTTTTATTGTTTTGTTTCTAGAAGACGGAAGGGACAATGCAGTCTCCTTAAATTCACTAGGTTCCCAAACCCTCACTCAATAGATAAGGCATGAATAACATTCAAATAGATTATGCATCACTGTAACTTTTTTTTTTTTTTTTTTCTTCCCTTTAATGTGTTTTTTTTTTTTTTTTTTTTTTAGGAGATAGTAAACCACATAATAAATTGGGAAGACATATAATTTAGTCCCCTTAAATGCACTAGGTACCCAAACCCTCACTTAAGGGGTAAGGAACGAATAATACTTAAATAGATTTGGCATCACCGCAATTTTCCCCTCTTGTTTTTTTTTTAAGAGGATAGTAAAATCACATAATAAATTAGGAATACACAATACACAAGGGTGTCCCCACAGGGGTTTTTTTTTTGTTTTTTTTTAGGGGACAGTAAAATCACTTAATAAATTAGGAATACACAAGGGAGTCCCCACAGGGGTTTTTTTTTTTTTTTTTTTTCTTCTTTCTCTCTCCCTTTACTCTCCTCCTGATAGTTGCCTCCCCTCCCCCTGTCTGTCCCATACTCCCCGGACAGAGAGCTTGCATTGGGACTAAACGAGGTCAACCAATGGGAAGGCCATAGGTATGAATAGGAGAACATTGGGAGCCACTATAGGATAGATACATGGGATTTTAGGAGACCACTAAAGTGTATATGTAGGTATGTCAGTGTAATTTGTTAAGTTTGATCTGTCCTGTAAATATATGTAAATGTATGTTATTGAAAAATGTTTAATAAAAAGATTAAAAAAAAAAAAAAAATAATGTCCCAAAGAGCCAATTCCATCGACTTAGACGAAATTGTACAAAAATTGATGACTACAAAGCCCAAGGTACTGATCTTAAAAATAAGTTCATTGCCAAAGGCTATCCTTCTAACATTGTTCAAGAAGCCCATGATTTATATGTACAAGATCCGCTTCCGCAGTACAAAAAGGGTGACTCAGTCCCAACTACCCGGTTCATTACCCAATACCACATTAAACATAAGAAAATGGAGAAGATTTTTGAAAAACATTGGCCTATATTAATTCAGGACCCTCACCTTGCCTCTTCTTTAACTAAGTTACCAAAATTTGCTTACCGAAGGGCTCCAAATATTAAAAGCAAAATTGCTCCAAGCAAAATTAAACCATCAAATAATTTTAAAGGAAAAATGCTCAAACAACTCACCCTCATTCCATTGGTGGGTATGTTCCAGTGCAAAAAAACAAAATGCCTAGCCTGTGTTAATGTCCCTCACGGTAAAAAGAACTTTGTAGCCAATAAAATGACATATAATCTGAATGCTTTCTATAATTGCTCTACTACGTACGTTATTTATTGCATTTCCTGTCCCTGTGGCCTGTTATACATTGGACGAACTATTAGAGCCCTTCGCACAAGATTTGGCGAACACAGACGGGCTGTACAAGCAGCCAACCCACAGTATAGTGTAGCACATCATTTTGTTACACATCACCATCAGGATACGTCCCTATTGCAGGTATGGGTAATTGAAGCCATACCGGAGACCCCTACTGCTGTGGAAAGGTTTCAACGGCTATGCAAACAAGAAACCTACTGGATCTATTCTTTAAATACGATGTCACCCCATGGATTGAATGAAGAAATTGAGACCAATAATATAATATAATATAATATAATTTAATTTAGTTATCTAAAATCCTAGTCCTGACCTATCTTGTCCTTTTGTAATGACCGTTTGATAGATATATATGTACACATATATATATATATATATATATATATATATATACATGTGTTGCTGTGTTGTCAAACACTGGCTGTTTATTAGTTTTTATTTTTATTTTTATTACTATTATTATTATCATTAGTTGTTATTCCAATTTCTGTATAGTATCTAGGTCTCTCTATATACACATAGTTGTGGGTATGTGTGTGCATGTATGCACACTCATGCATTAAACAATTCTGTGTATATAATTAGTCCCTATATATATGCACATATATATTTTATATGTGTATGTATATTTGATTCATTGTGTATTATATAATTTTTAATATATACACATGTTTGTAATATATACACAGTTGTTTTTATGAATGGCCATAATAGTTTACATTTTTACATTTTTAATAGAATTTTCAACACATTTTTAAATATTCCAACATATCTAGTTTTAAATAATATTTTAATAACATTTTTAGTGTAATGACAGATGGAGATCTTCTATTTTCTCTATTTCCAGTACTGTCAGGATTTATACATTTGTTTATTTATTCCCTTTCAAATGTCCCCGGATCGCCATCCCTTTTCTGTTAATTGTTAATTGCGATCGAATCGTTTTATTATTAGTAATGTCTCTCCATGGCTTGTAGCTGTTATTTGTTGTCAATTTGTTTGTTATTGTTTGGTGTGCCATTTCCAACCAATCACGTTTATCCTGCTCGTATAACTCACGTCCGTTCCATACGGACGCCATGGATCTGACGAAACAGCTGACGCTGTGAAACGCGTAATCCGATTGGCTGGCCGGGTACCTCGCGTCACTTCCGGGGCGACGACGATACGCCGCGCTCCACGGTGGAACGCACGCCACATCAGACGGCTCTTCCTGGTTCCCTGCGTCCACTATACCACACTTGCGGCTCACAAGCCTGGGACGAAGAAACCTTATTCGGAGGAACTTCTTATGATGACCCCGGCCTCTTAGCCACACCAATGCCTATATTACTCCATGTTTGTGGGTAGTTACTTTATTGTATCGATTTATTACTGATTAAAAACGACATACTGCACTTAGTTTGGCGCATCTCTCTCTTGTACCCCATACTATGAGCGGGACTCTAAAGTTTGGTAATAGCTGATGTGAAAAAAAAAAAAAGACTGACCGATCGTGTGTACAGGGCATTAGTGTAGCAATATGGTACATTTAATGAAGGTACAACATTTAGCAACTTATTGCAACACTTAGGCCGCGTACACACGATCAGACCGGTCCGATGAAACTGGTCTGCAGACCAGTTTCATCGGACCAATTCGATAGTGTATACGGCCTATCGGACCGTTGTCTGTCGGACCATAGTTTTAAAACTTGCTTTAAAATCTATCTATCCGTCGGACAGATTCGATGGTTAGTACGCAAAAGCATCGGACCAAAAACCTGCACATGCTCAGAATCAAGTCGACGCATGCTTGGAAGCATTGAACATTGTTTTTTCAGCACGTCGTTGTGTTCTACGTCACCGCGTTCTGGTCTGATCAGATTTTTGGTCCGATGGTGTGTACGCACATCAGACCATCAGACCACTTCAGCGTGGTCCGATGAAAACGGTCCGTCGGACCAGTTTCATCGGACCGGTCTGATCGTGTGTACGTGGCCTTAGAGGTGACTCTATTCTCTGTTATACTATGTAAAAAAATGCTTCGATATACAAGTGCTTTGAATTACAGACATGTTTCTGGAACGAATTATGCTCGCAAACCAAAGTTTTACTATATGTATATATATATATATATATATATATATATATATATATATATATACATACATATATATGTAGATAGATTGATATACACACAGTGTATTGTTACATACATAGGCCCAGATTCACAGAGCGATTACGCCTGCGCAACAGGAGATGCGCGTGCGTAAGTCTAAATGTGCGCGTGCGTTTCGTTGCGCTGCATCCCCAGAGCGAGATACGCAAAAAATCGTCTTTTTTTTGTCCCGCGTAATTTCGTTAGACTGGCGCATCCGTCCGCGCAAAAGTGCGATATACACACCGTTGATTTGCTAGTCAAATATGCTAATGAGGGACTTACGGGGATCCACAAAACAACGTTGGGGCAGCGCAGGCGACGCAGTGTGCGCAACAGCAAAATGTCCTGTCTAAAATTAGAGCTGATAAAAGCTGGTCTAAAAAAAGAAAAAAAGTCTAATTGTCAGATAAAGCAACACTGTTAGTGATGAGTTCAGCAGTCACACGTGTTGCTCAACAATCTGTATGCCAACATGCCAGGGGCATCGTCGCGCATAGCTATACTACTGACTTTAGATGAACAAAGAAGGAGGAGGGCACGGAGGATGGCACTAAGGAGGGCACGGGAGATGTTTTATTTTTTATTTTTATTTGCTTATATGAAATTTACAATTTAATCTAATCTAATACAATATTCTTATCTGATACAAGCCCCTCACTCTTCACTTGATATATCACACACGCATAGACATCTTTGGCATGAGTGATTCTGAGGTGTCTCGCATCTTCAGATTCACCCCTCATGCCATCCTGGAATTACCACAACCTTGCAGGAGGACATCAGCAGCCCAACACATGGCACCACCCATGACACCCATGACAGCTACATATACAATCAGAGCCCCATCCCCACAGATTTCGAACAGAACATGTATGGGGACAGCTGGCTGGTTGGTGAGTGACATGGGTGGCAGGCATGACTATCCCCTCCCGTGATGCACACCTCACAAGTGGCACATGCATGACTAACATCCTCCTGTCTTTTCCCTTCAAGGTGACTCTGCATATGCACTGGTACCCCATCTCATGACCCCATCTCATGCCAGCTCACATTATGCATCTTTGCACGTTAAACACACACATTAATCATGGCACAATGAGAATGCATGCATGCACACCACTGTGGTCCCTAGCACAGACACATCACATCCTCATCACATTGGATTGGCACCAGTCCACCATGCAGGACTTGTGAGCTGCAACGCCATGCCACGGCTCCAATTATGTCACTGTACATTCATACACCATTCACACAGACCTGGGGATCACTTCTCCACCACAAATGAGGGTGACACCCCTTTTCCCGCAGGAATATCACCCCCACATTCCAAAATCATACACAAACAGAACCAAAAAAATTAAATAAATGACGAGCAAAAAAAAAAAATGCCCAGCAAAAATATAATTTAAACAAAATAACAACAAAGAAAACCCATAAAAGACAAAAATCACTCTGCAAAACAGTCCCCAAATATCTCAAAGACACGTCACAAACAAACAAAAGCACCTTGCTGTAGAGGGAGGGATACAAAGGGATGTACTTTTGCGAAGGAAGTGCATTTGTGTCTGTCTATTTATGCTGTCTGCGTAGTTCACAAACTTGCCCTAGTCCATTTCCAATTTCACTGATTGCGCCGCTCCCGAGTTGTGAGCATGCGCACAGCGGAGCTGACCATGGTCTCCTTCAAGCGCGCATGCGCGAGCCGGCCGGCCCTTCATTTGCATGGGGTCACGGCTCATTTCAATGTAACACGCCCACGTCCTTCCCAATTTGTATTACTCCTCCTTACGCCTCGGAAAAAACGTTACGCTTGCGCAATTTCCTGCGCAAAAGCTACGAGAATAGGGTGATTACGCGGCTACATTGCGCAAGTCTAACGTAAAGGCGGTGCGCTACGCCGGTCCAATAATGCGCAGATGTACGTGAATCTGGGCCATAGATTCTTGTACAGGCCATTATGTTAGGGGCTGACATACTGACCAGGCCAGATGTATTTTACACAACAAAGAGATAGCTTATGACTCTCTGCTATGCTAATTTTATACAAGATCACCTTGGCACTTGGGGGACAACCTGCTACATTTCCAAGGAGGTGATTTGCAAATTGGCAAGTGCTATACCATGCATATTGCTTGGAAAGACTTGAAAGGAATCTAAAGATCCAGAGGGGACAAGTTAAATGTTTGTCTTTTTGTAAGAATGCAATTTAGCCATAAACAATACAAGAAGTATTTCATTATGATAACTGGACATCAAAAGTATTTATGACATACTTGTTTATAGTAAATAGCATTCTTCAAAGGGTAACTTGTTTATCTAATTAATAGCAAAAGAATGCAATTTAGGAAATATCCAGACAACTTTTATTAGAATTTATGGCTGCATCTGTCCTAAGCCAAGAGGCATTATCTGTTGCCCAGAAGATCAAAGGGCTACTAAAACTGACCAATCAGATTGCTTGAGTTATGGCAGGAGAAATTGAATTCTCTGAAGGTGTTGCATGAATATTCTAAGTACCTTGTCATCTACCTTGTCTGTACCTCTGTCCTGTGCCAGGATTCAATAAATGCAATCTCTCTGGAGATCCAAGTTGCTGCAGGAATTTTTTTGGACTAGAGGGGTTTGCATTCCATATTGGCTAGTGCACTCTTGCCTCAACAACAATAATTATAACAATAACTAACAACCTCATCTCTATGTCACAACATATTGGTGCTTTCAAGGCTGTGCACCTGTACCTGAATGGGTATCAAGTAGGGTTGTCCCGATACCGATACTAGTATCGGTATCGGGACCGATACCGAGTATTTGCGGGAGTACTTGTACTCGCGCAACTGCTCCCCATGCTTCTGCCGATACTTTTTTTGTATTTATCAACATGTTCTGTGAAAATTCTTTGAGTTTTTTTACTACTGTGTGACAAACAAATAAAACATTTTTATTCATTTTTACTCATTTTTATTCTTTTATAATGTCTTGAGTTAGAGTTCTTCATAATTCTAAAGAAAATATCCTTAGTCTGTATTATGGTTTGAAAACTGTCACATGACATTTAAAAAAAGTATCGGTATTCGATATCGGCGAGTACATGAAAAAAAGTATCGGTACTTGTACTCGGTCCTAAAAAAGTGGTATCGGGACAACCCTAGTGTCAAGCTGTGTCCCAATTGACATGAATGGGACTGCCTGCATGGGGATACAAAGAACACCTGCGCAGGTAAACATGAGCGTGACATGGGGGCACGCTGTAATATGCTCCAGGTGAAGGAGGTCGAAGAGGTGAATAGAGCAGCAAGGGCTGCTTTTTATTATTTATAGACCTGACGCTCTGCCCTTGGAAGAGTGTTGGGAAGATGACTAATAGAGGAGAATGAAAATAATAATCATTATTATAATCTTAAAATAATGTTTTAAAGGTATGATAAAAAATAAAATCTCTGTAAATGTTGCAAAAAAAAACAAAACTCATTAATTCTCATAGTTTGATAGTGTAAACAGCAGTAGTGTACAGACAGTCATAACAAGGGTCACCCCATAGGCTGAGGGATGACAAGAATCAAGAATGCCCTTGTAAGAGTAGCACTATGGAGGATAATGAGATTGGAACTGGGATAATAAGTATGGTGAACAAAACATCAAAACATCAATTCATTCTGCTTCCTAATTAAGTAAACAACATTCAACACATATATATTATGTTGTGACTTTCCACAAACTTTTATTGGTGGTAAATCAATCACTGTCGATTAAACACATGCATCTGGAAGATTCAACAGCAGTGAATGTTTGGTTAATATTGGATTCACTGCATATTAACCACTTGCCAACCATGCAACTCAGTATGTGTAGCAGTGCTTTACAGTGCCTTGAAAAAGTATTCATACCCCATGAAATTTTCCACATTTTGTCATGTCAAAAACGTAAATGTATTTTATTGGGATTTTATGTGATAGACCAACACAAAGTGGCACATAATTGTGAAGTGGAAGGAAAATTATAAATGGTTTTCAATTTTTTTTTACAAGTAAATATGTGAAAAGTGTGGCACACATTTGTATTCAGCCCCACTGGGTCAATACTTTGTAGAACCACATTTCACTGTAATTACAGCTGCAAGTCTTTTTGGGGATGTTTCTACTAGGGTTGTCCCGATACCGATACTAGTATCGGTATCGGGACTGATGTCGAGTATTTGCGCTAGTACTCGCGCAAATACTCCCGATGCTTAAATAGAATACTTCATCCCCCACCGCCGCCGCCGCATACTGCCGCGATAATCGCCGTGCAATACAGCGGGCATTACAAGTTTTAGTTTGTATACTTGTAATGCCCGCCACGCCATCTATAGACACTCCCCTTCTCTGGATTGGACGGATCTGTCCAATCGCGAGCAAGGGGGAGTGTCTATGCACGGATCCATGTGTATAGACACTCCCCCTTGCTCGCGATTGGACGGATCCATCCAATCCAGAGAAGGGGAGTGTCTATAGATGGTGTGGCTTGTAATGCCCGCTGTATCTTGCATGGGGATTAACCCGCAGAATGACACTGCATCGGCAGCAGCAGCGGCGGTGCCAGGTATGAGGTTCATGGCTGCAATGTGTGGGGGCACAGGACATGGCTGCAATATGTGGGGGACATGACATGGCTGCAATATGTGGGGGACATGACATGGCTGCAATATGTGGGGGACCGGACATGGCTGCAATATGTGGGGGACAGGACATGGCTGCAATATATGGGGGACATGACATGGCTGCAATATGTGGGGGACATGACATGGCTGCAATATGTGGGGGACATGACATGGCTGCAATATGTAGGGGACATGACATGGCTGCAATATGTGGGGGACAGGACATGGCTGCATATATGGGGGACATGACATGGCTGCATATATGGGGGACATGACATGGCTGCAATATGTGGGGGACATGACATGGCTGCAATATGTGGGGGACATGACATGGCTGCAATATGTGGGGGACATGACATGGCTGCAATATGTGGGGGACAGGACATGGCTGCAATATGTGGGGGACATGACATGGCTGCAATATGTGGGGGACAGGACATGGCTGCAATATGTGGGGGACATGACATGGCTGGAATATGTGGGGGACATGGCTGCAATATGTGGGGGGACATGGCTGCAATATGTGGGGGACATGGCTGCATTTGGGGACACATTAAAAAAAGTATCTGTATTCGGTATCGGCGAGTACATGAAAAAAAGTATCGGTACTTGTACTCGGTCCTAAAAAAGAGGCATCGGGACAACCCTGGTTTCTACCAGCTTTGCACATCTAGAGAGTGACATTTTTGCCCATTCTTCTTTGCAAAATAGCTCAAGCTCTGTCAGATTGGATGGAGAGCGTCTGTGAACAGAAATTTTCAAGTCTTGTCACAGATTCTCAATTGGATTTAGGTCTGGACTTTGACTGGGCCATTCCAACACATGAATATGGTTTGATCTAAACCATTTCATTTTAGCTCTAGCTGTATGTTTAGGGTCGTTGCTGCATGGAGTCCCCCTTAAAAGCCATTAAACCCAGATCTTGGTACAAATTTCCTGGAGGATCTCACATTTTTTTCTTGAGGTACCTTCTTAAAATCCATACCAGACTCAAAAGGTCTGGTATGTGTTTTAGGGGGGACTCTGCTTTTTTTTAAATCTTTTTTGTAGGATGTGCTAAAAAAAAAAAACTTCATTGCTGTCGAAAAAAAATCACTGCTCCCTGCCGAATATAATTTTCAAAAAATTGCATATTAGCCCAGAAAACTGGCATTTTTAATTTAAAAAGTTTCAGCCCCCATCGATTTCAATGGAATTCGTGTTTGGCATACAAACTCATTTGAAGTTTGCTGAATCCAGGGCAGTTCTTCTCACCCCTATATGGGAATTGTTGGAGACCAGGGACATTCTACAAAAATATACTTACAGTTTACATGAGACTGTAAGAAATCACTGCTCTTGCAACCTCTTTTCAAATCAATACTTCCACTTTTGTGCTCCCTAGAGCCCCCTTAAAAATGACTTGTCACAGAAAGATCCATTGCAAATGATTAAAGTTAAAGTAAAAAAAAAATGAGAAAGGGGATGGAAAGAACAGAAAAAGTAGGATAGTGTGAAATAAATGAAACAAGCCATTTAATTAGCAGAAGCCAGTCTAAAGAAAACTTTCCTTTACTGGCCTGAGTAAGCACCTTGCTTTAGTAAAACAGAGACTATGTTCTTCAGGGACTTGAGTGCCACACAATAACTGGCAAATGGCTGCATGTTGGGCACCATGGGTTTAGAGGATGCTGAAAGGTGACTTATTTACTTTATGCTTTCTTCTTCCAACACTCAAAGGATGCTAGTCTTGTATTGTATGTGATGACAGCAAAGATCTGTGACTGGTCAACCGGAGAAGAGAAGAAGCTTCGAGGGACCGGTTGGAGGAAGCTTTCAAGTAATTCACCTTTTTCAGCATTCCATAGTCAAAACATGCATTTAACCCATACAGTGTGAAGGTAGAACCATTACATGGGTACATACTTCATTACTTTTCTTTTTCACTGTGAGATCATGAGTCTGCCTTGAATGAAAACATTACACTCATTGAGCTTATAAGCAGTCAATAACCACCTATCTGCCAGGGCATAAACGCTGGCTGGTAAAACAGGACTTTAAATACACTATAGCAGCTGGCAACCGAGTTGCCATCCTACCAGATTGAGATTTACTGGCACATCACCCAAAAATTACTGGGACCGACAAGTTTTTACTGGAATTTCCAAAAGTTACAAAATTACAATTTAAGGTACACATTTTTCAGTCCAAAAAGCACTAGCAGTCCCGCTCCCATCCTGCAGACCCGCACGCAAGGCTCTGGCCGTTTCGTTCAGCTCCCTTGCACTATGACATCACACAACTCGCTCAGGCACCATCTCTGCCAGACCCACCCACCACCATCACCGCCCGAACACACTGTAGCGGGCGGTGGATGGCTCCAGACTGGACCGGAACTGCACATGTGCAGTTCTAAGCCGAGCGCCACAGCCATATGTTTTACTGGCAACCTTTTCCTGTTACTGGTAGTTACTGGCAGTAAAAAAAGTGATTTTTTTACTGGCTACTATTAAAAATATAGACGGTTGGCACCAATGGCTGACAGTGTGTTTAAATATGTTAAGCCAACTGTACACTTTAAGATGGAAATAAATAAGGTGGCTGTAAAGCTGCCCTATGCCTTCCACACAGTTAAAGGTACCATACCCCACTAGATTACCCCTGTTATGTATTTGCTGTCCCAACTGTGTCGACGTGGAGGGTGGAATAGAGGGAGATCAGTGAACATCTATTCGCTGATCTCCTATACAGTGAATCAATACAGAATTTACGTGTATTATGTCATTTCTGGGTTCAGAGCTGTAATTTCCTGGCTACTGTGACCTGGAAAGCAGCTAACATAGCACAATATGTGCTCCCTCAGCTGCAGTGGAGTGCAGGGGAAACATCAGGGGTCTAATAGACACATGATGTCTCAATAAAGTGAATGTATAATAGCAGTCTGCTATCACACCGGGGGCTAAAATTAGGTAAAATGAAAACAATGGTAAAAAAGTGGTTAAAGAGAAAACACCTTGTGCAGGTATAACGTGTAGACACCTATAGAGGCACCTGCACATACCTATAGCTATCGTAAATACCCTGCTCTTCAAGCCAAATGCTGCACCATTTTAACAAATGTTAAACACATCCAGGTAGTCGCTGCCTTCAACCCATCCCCATATGTTTCTATTGGCCCTTTACTATGATGGACTGTCTGACTGGCCTATATGAAGGGCAGGAAGGGGCTGCACCATTGAGGCTGCTGCAGCTATAAGAAGGCACTGTATTAAAAAAAGCAAAAGTTGTAAGCTATCAAATATGATAAAGACTGCTCATATAGACTCCTCTCAATAAATATATATCTGTTCAAATAAACCTAATTGTCAGGAATATGTGTTAAACATAATAAATAAGCAGCATGTGACCTTTATTCTAGCCTTAGACTTTGAAACTATTTATGTTATGTGTTATTTGCATTTGTACTTAAAGGATCACTAAGGGAATTTTTTTTTTTAGCTAAATAGCTTCCTTTACCTTACTGCAGTACTGGTTTCATGTCCTTATTGTTCGTTTTTGCTTTAAAGTTGCTGTAATCCTGCTCTGTTCTCCACACTTCCTGCTTGTCTGTTTCCTTATAACCACAGTGCTGGCCTGGGAGCTTTCTCACGGTGGTCTAAGCTGTCATTACGGTGTGTCTAAAACTTCCCAGAACCAATCAGATCCATTTTAAAAACAAAACACTGCCCTGGATTTGTTTGTTTTTGTTCTGTGTGTCTATTTCTACTTCACAGAAACATGAAGCCAGTTCAAAAGTGAAACTAACCTGCATGCACATTATATGATTGATTTTTATCTATTTTTAATCATTTTGAAAAGGAATCAGTTAACTTTTATGTCTCTATACCCTGTAAAAAGTCATTTCATGCAAACATTTTTTTTTCCTTTAGTGACCCTTTAAAGATACATAAAGTAGTGTTTTAATGGCACTCAGGGGTATTTTATATGCACCTAATATTTAGGAGGAGTTGAATGGTTATTAGGTGATGCAACTTATATTTCCACTGACCAAGGGAATTAGATTTGCATCATATGATGGCTAATACTATTTAGGCCCCTTGCCCAACACACCTAAATGAGTGTAAACATGTTTACGCGTTAACGCTTGAGTGTTCATTAATTTCAATTGCCAGAATAAATTATTATTCTAGTCAATTAAATTAATGAAAGCTCTAGCACTTGATGTGCCTAAATGCGTTTGCAAAAACGTGGCTTTAGGTGCAATTTTGATGATGCTTTTCTCCTGCCAGGAGAAAGGCATTTAGAAGAGTTAGGCAAACTCCCAGTGTGCATGAGGCCTTAAACTGAAAAGGAAAAGATATTTCAAGATTTATATGGTATAAATACTGTAGATTCCTACTTAATGGGGGAATGTATCCCTGAGGCAAAGTCTTTAATAATATGCTTAGATGACTGTATCACCAACAATTTTATTAATTTATTTGTTTGAATGGGGGAGGTAAGGGGATTGTGATTGCATTAGGTTCTTGCTTCACAGCTCTTCTTCACATGGGTATTTAAGCAGCTGGTCTGACAAAGAAAATGTTTTTACCTTTTTCATATGATTAATAAATGATTAATAAATTGATAAATACATATGATTAATAAATTGATATTATTTTTGTATATCCAGGAAGTTCACCATGCTGTTGGAGGAACTGTGGTAGCATAGGTTCCATAGCCCACATACATATTATTTTTGTATGTCTAGGTGTTTTATTTTCCATTATCTTTACCTACTCATGGGATTCTTTATGCATATGAAGATACATATGAAGATTCTTTAAACAGGGATACTAATCACTAATCACATTAGAGGGATCATGACAAATAATAATCATTTCCATCAGAAAACCCTACATAGATGACATCTAACGCCCCACCAACTATCAAAAGATATATCCAGGAAGTTCACCATGCTGTTGGAGGAACTGTGGTAGCATAGGTTCCATAGCGCACATACTATGGCATTGTAAATCCTTCACCTCCTCTTAGCGACAAATATTCACATTGATCTCCACTGTCTCTGGCTTGCCTTCTACCCCTACCCATTTACTAGCGCTGATCCATGTAGGGTTAGAAAAAAAAAACTACAAACACCAGAATTGTCATAATATATCTCTTGCTAGCAGCCAAGCTAAATATTACTAGGTTATGGCAAACCTCAGAAACTCCCTCCATATCTAGCACAATTGCGGATCTTAATCAACAATGTGAATTGGACAATATAATAGCTAGGAAAAATATTAAACAAAAATAGTTTTCTGTACAATATTCCCATTGGTTGATGAACCCATAAAGTTCACATGTGAACTGTTCTGTTCTGTTTTGAACCATATTGTTCTATACGGCTTTGAAACTTCCACACTTGATTTGCTGGTGACCCAACCCCTTACCTCCCACATTCCCTATTTTCCCTTCCCCTCCTATAACCCCTCTTCCCTTCCCTCCCCCAACACTCTATCTTATCCCTCCCCCCCCCCCCCCCTAATAATTTCCTACCTCCCATCACACCTCCGCCTGCATTCATACGCTAAATGTAGAAACTTTAAGCACATGTATTATTCGATACATTAACTAACAAAATCATATATGTTGCTTAACCAAGATGAGCTGGACTCACTTGAATGCTAGGCAGAACCTCTGTTTTTGTTGCATCTGGACTGTTTTACCATCCTCTGTACTAAAAACTCAATAAAAACCTATGCAAAAATAACTCATTAATTCTCATGGTTTGATAATGTAAACAGCCGTTTCATACAGACAGCCATAACAATGGTCACCCTATAGGCTGGAGGATTATAAGCATCAAGATTGCCCTTGGAAGAGCGGCACTGCGGATACATTATGGAGGATAATGAGATGGAAACTAAGATAATAAGTATGGCGAACACAACATCAATTCATTCTGCTTCCTAATTAAATTAACAACATGCAACACATTATAAATCAGAGATTGTAATTGTCCCCAAATGGTCACCTTCAGTGAATGTTTGGTGAATGTTAGATTCACTGCTTTATAAATATACCCCTTAGTGTGATGTCAGATGGAAGCTTTCAACACTGCATCTGATAAAGGCAATACAATAATATTTCTATATGGTTTGAAGAATCTGAATATACAGTCTAAAAGAATTTTAGGCATAAAGGAAATATTGGGAAATTTGCTCAGTAAATACCTTCTGGTAGCCATACACGCTTCAGTTTTTTTATTGGATGGGTGATTCGATCAAAACTCAGACGACACAAAGGAGGGAGTGTATCTCTACCCCAAAATATAAATGGTGATATATGCTATATAGTAAAACATAAACATATGGTGATAAAATGTGATAAATGCACATCAAAAAGCAATCCAAGCAGGAACCGTGTAAGGGGAAAATAAGGCCCCTTAAGGGCTAAAAAAGTTCCAGGTAAGTCCAGGTAGTATTGACACTACAGTACTAAGAAAAAGTCCGGTGCGGGTAGTCTCGATGGAAGCTGACAATCCAATGGAGGGAAACAGAGGATCAAACATACATTCCAAAGTTGTCAGAAGAATTAAACACTCTTACCAGATTCGGTGGACATACAGATCATTGGTAGTATGTCAAATGGGCAAAGAATGGATCCTCAGTCAGGTGTAATTCATGTAAGGCACATCCGATGATATCTCCAGGAATCTCCAAATTTCTTAAGTCTCACCCTTCCAGGATAACAGGGAAGTTCCCAATGGAGTATGGAATCATATGGAAGCACATGAAAAAAATAGAAGGAGGCTCCACATAGTGCGGTTAAAACCCAAATGATAGGGTATAGCAGCTTTAATCATAAAAACAGGTATGTAACAATACCATACAAAATAAAAGTAATAAATTAAAAAGTACAAGCCAGGTGAAAGAGCAGGTACAGGTGATCACAAAAAAATGAAGCGTGGTAAATGGATAAGTGGCTGCAGGCCATGTACCCTACATGTTTCGAGCTATAGGGCTCTTCAACTGGGGCATAAACCTGCTAATCCACACCACGCCAATATATACTGAATATCATCAGCTTGTTTGAACACAAATTCCAAACAGCTGATGAATTTTCAAAGAAAGACCTCCATTGCATACAGTGGATTGTCTGAGGACACTTCCGTGTCTCTCAGACCCAACCCCTAGCAGCACAATCATTAGCATATATCCGGCTCAGAATGAGTGTCACTACAGGTGTGCCGAAATGACGCCACCACGCACAACCGCGGCGGCGCCGCGGCGCAATCACGCATCCAACACCAGGTACATCATCTGTAAGACACAACTGAGACCAGCATCAGCGTCGGGACTGTGCTACTGCATCTGCGTGGCACCCGCTGATGTCATCACGCGGCGCTCAAATGCGTTCAATACAGCACCAATCCGATAGCCGGAGGAACCGGAAATCGAATGGCAACCCAAGATACAGGAAGTGGCGCTTAATGGTGTCATAACGCGGCGCTCTACTGCATTCCATACAGCGCCAATCATAATCGGATAATCGGACAGAGTGGGAACCGGATACCAACTGGAGATGCCGGAAATGGGGTTATGCATAGATGGTAAATAAAATAAAAACCAAAATAAAGAAAACCTTTGCGATTCCTAAATTAATTGGCACATACAGCCTAATATAACCAACATGACCACAAAAATGCATAAAATAGGCAAGTACCTAAAATACATATATGTAAGCAATGAGGGATAATAGACTGGATTAGAACATACAAACTAGAACCCTAAGAATGAAAATAAATGTACAATAAAATACAATACAATGAAAAGGTACATATAAGAAACAGCTTAAATAATCTTGTTAATAATGGTCATCTAGGACAGAAAGAGAGGGGGCAATATCAGAGTCTACCATGCAGATATATATACACAAGGTAGGGGTTAGGCTTCATTAATAAAAGCATTAATGTCCCAATCAATGTTTAACCCATAAGGGAAAAAACATTTGAGCTGATATATCCAGAACATTTCTAATTGTGAGACACCCCTAATCTTCGATTCACCCCTCCAATGAGGAGTGAATTTGGCTATAATCTGAAAGCAGGTACCTTTCGGATTACCATCGTGGACTTCTGAGTAGTGTCTCGGTACACTGTGATTGGTTTTCTTCTTTTTAATACTTTTAATGTGTTCGTTAACCCTAATGGAAAAGGTACGTATAGTTCTACCTACGTATTGTTTTTTGCATGGACATGTCAGTAGATAAACTATGTAGCGTGTAGCACAAGTGACAAATTCCTTCATGTGGTACACGACCGAAGTAGTAGTAGATGTGAAACTGTCAATTTTTCTTTGGGTCAGAGTATTGAGAAGACACACGTTGCATTTACGGCAGGCATGGAATCCTTTAATTTCAGGAAAGAAAGCCGGTTTACATGGGGGGTCTGACACGTTCGGGGCTAATTTGTTTCTAAGGGACATTGCACCCCTAAACACAACCCCTGCCTTTTCAGGAAGTATTGAACCCAGAAGGGGGTCATTCTGAAGAACATTCCAATGACGATTAAGAATTTGTTTAAGTTGTTTATGCTGTACTGAATATTGAATGATGAAGGACCACTTAAACTTGTTATCAGGAGCCCGTTTGGGTCATTCTAAAACGATGGTCTCTCTATCAAGTTTTGCAATACGGTCAATATCCTTATCAATACAATCAGGGTCATAGCCCTTTTCAATGAATCTTGATTTAAGAGTATCAGCTTGCTGATGAAAATCATCCAAAAAAGTACAGTTCCTCCTAATCCGTAACAGTTGACTATACGGTACGGATTTGAGCCATGAACTGTAGTGACAGCTGTCAGTGGGGATATATCCATTGCGGTCGGTAGGCTTAAAGAAAGTCTGATATTTCAAGATCCAAAAAATGAATCATAGTAAGACTCATTTCATAGGTCAAAGTGATCCCCATGTCATTATCATTTAAGGTAACCATGAATTCATGTAAGGATTCCTCGTCACCATGCCAAAGGAGGAGGATGTCGTCAATGTAGCGAACCCAAAAAATCAGCTCGGGACGCTGTAAGGCATAGACGACATCATCCTCCCACTGGGCCATGAAAAGGTTTGCCAAACTGGGGGCGAATTTAGCCCCCATGGCCACACCTTTGGTTCGGAGGAAAAATTCGTTATTGTACCAGAAGTAATTGCCTTGGGTGGCAAACTTCAAAAGTTTCATAATAAACTGTTGTTGTCCCACTGGGATAGTACTCTTAGTGGACAAGTAATGTTCTACAGCTCTGAAACCCAATGCATGTGGAATAGACGTATACAGCGAGGTAACGTCCGCTGTAACCAACAGGCAACCATCCTGGTAACCTACAGATTGAAGCCGACGTATAGTGTCCCCAGTGTCTTTAAGGAAGGATGGAACCATACGCACCAATGGCTGTAAGTGAAAATCCACGTATCTGCCAATTCTAGATGTCACGGAATTAATTCCACTCACGATTGGTCTCCCCGGGGGCTGTGTAACACTTTTATGAATCTTAGGAAGGTAGTACATTACCGGGATTTTGGGGACCACCGGAACTAGGTATTCTTTTTCTTTTTTATCCAAAATGCCATTTAGGAAACCTTCCTTTACCAAATCTTGTAATGATTTCCTAAGTTTTTTGGTAGCCTTCCTAGGTGACCCAATGTTTCCCCCTGGCCTGACCCACCCATGGTTTTACCTGGTGAATTTCTACTGGGGTTCTTTCTCTACATAAACTTGTAGAAGACTCAACATTAACCTGCTTCAAAACCCAGCTGTCCAAATAAACATACCGAATAGTGAAATTTTCTGTTACCTTGAAAAAAAAAGTTTTACTCATCTTGTTTTAAAATTTACTCTTAAATGTGTCTTAAATCCAACTCAATACAAACTAATTTGTATGGAGAATCCCAGAGGGAAAGGACTTAGAAATATATTTACCCCACAACGACTGTAACTTGACTGATAAGCTCTTACATAGGTCTAAGAAATGGGAATCTGAATGCTCTTTAGAACCTGAAATCTTAGACTGGGACATATCTATAGATAACCTTAACCACTTAAGGACCGAGCCTGTTTTTCAGATGTGTTGTTTACAAGTTAAAAACATTTTTTTGCTTGAGAATTACTTGGAACCCCCAAATATTATACATTTTTTTCTAACACCCTAGAGAATAAAATGGCGGTCATTGTAATACTTTTTGTTACACTGTATTTGCACAATGGTCTTACAAGCACACTTTTTTTTGGCAGATACGTGGATTTTCACTTACAGCCATTGGTGCGTATGGTTCCATCCTTCCTTAAAGACACTGGGGACACTATACGTCGGCTTCAATCTGTAGGTTACCAGGATGGTTGCCTGTTGGTTACAGCGGACGTTACCTCGCTGTATACGTCTATTCCACATGCATTGGGTTTCAGAGCTGTAGAACATTACTTGTCCACTAAGAGTACTATCCCAGTGGGACAACAACAGTTTATTATGAAACTTTTGAAGTTTGCCACCCAAGGCAATTACTTCTGGTACAATAACAAATTTTTCCTCCAAACCAAAGGTGTGGCCATGAGGGCTAAATTCGCCCCCAGTTTGGCAAACCTTTTCATGGCCCAGTGGGAGGATGATGTCGTCTATGCCTTACAGCGTCTAGAGCTGATTTTTTGGGTTCGCTACATTGACGACATCCTCCTCCTTTGGCATGGTGACGAGGAATCCTTACATGAATTCATGGTTACCTTAAATGATAATGACATGGGGATCACTTTGACCTATGAAATGAGTCTTACTATGATTCATTTTTTGGATCTTGAAATATCAGTTGCGGAAGGAAGACTTGTCACCAAGACTTTCTTTAAGCCTACCGACCGCAATGGATATATCCCCACTGACAGCTGTCACTACAGTTCATGGCTCAAATCCGTACCGTATAGTCAACTGTTACGGATTAGGAGGAACTGTACTTTTTTGGATGATTTTCATCAGCAAGCTGATACTCTTAAGTCAAGATTCATTGAAAAGGGCTATGACCCTGATTGTATTGATAAGGATATTGACCGTATTGCAAAACTCGATAGAGAGACCATCGTTTTAGAACGACCCAAACGGGCTCCTGATAACAAGTTTAAGTGGTCCTTCATCACTCAATATTCAGTACAGCATAAACAACTTAAACAAATTCTTAATCGTCATTGGAATGTTCTTCAGAATGACCCCCTTCTGGGTTCAATACTTCCTGAAAAGGCAGGGGTTGTGTTTAGGGGTGCAATGTCCCTTAGAAACAAATTAGCCCCGAACGTGTCAGACCCCCCATGTAAACCGGCTTTCTTTCCTGAAATTAAAGGATTCCATGCCTGCCGTAAATGCAACGTGTGTCTTCTCAATACTCTGACCCAAAGAAAAATTGACAGTTTCACATCTACTACTACTTCGGTCGTGTACCACATGAAGGAATTTGTCACTTGTGCTACACGCTACATAGTTTATCTACTGACATGTCCATGCAAAAAACAATACGTAGGTAGAACTATACGTACCTTTTCTATTAGGGTTAACGAACACATTAAAAGTATTAGAAAGAAGAAAACCAATCACAGCGTACCGAGACACTACTCAGAAGTCCACGATGGTAATCCGAAAGGTACCTGCTTTCAGATTATAGCCAAATTCACTCCTCATTGGAGGGGTGAATCGAAGATTAGGGGTGTCTCACAATTAGAAATGTTCTGGATATATCAGCTCAAATGTTTTTTCCCTTATGGGTTAAACATTGATTGGGACATTAATGCTTTTATTAATAAAGCCTAACCCCTACCTTGTGTATATATATCTGCATGGTAGACTCTGATATTGCCCCCTCTCTTTCTGTCCTAGATGACCATTATTAACAAGATTATTTAAGCTGTTTCTTATATGTACCTTTTCATTGTATTGTATTTTATTGTACATTTATTTTCATTCTTAGGGTTCTAGTTTGTATGTTCTAATCCAGTCTATTATCCCTCATTGCTTACATATATGTATTTTAGGTACTTGCCTATTTTATGCATTTTTGTGGTCATGTTGGTTATATTAGGCTGTATGTGCCAATTAATTTAGGAATCGCAAAGGTTTTCTTTATTTTGGTTTTTATTTTATTTACCATCTATGCATAACCCCATTTCCGGCATCTCCAGTTGGTATCCGGTTCCCACTCTGTCCGATTATCCGATTATGATTGGCGCTGTATGGAACGCACTAGAGCGCCGCGTTATGACACCATTAAGCGCCACTTCCTGTATCTTGGGTTGCCATTCGATTTCCAGTTCCTCCGGCTATCGGATTGGTGCTGTATGGAATGCATGTGAGCGCCGCGTGATGACATCAGCGGGCGCCACGCAGATGCAGTAGCACAGTCCCGACGCTGATGCTGGTCTCAGTTGTGTCTTACAGATGATGTACCTGGTGTTGGATGCGTGATTGCGCCGTGGCGCCGCCGCGGTTGTGCGTGGTGGCGTCATTTCGGCACACCTGTAGTGACACTCATTCTGAGCCGGATATATGCTAATGATTGTGCTGCTAGGGGTTGGGTCTGAGAGACACGGAAGTGTCCTCAGACAATCCACTGTATGCAATGGAGGTCTTTCTTTGAAAATTCATCAGCTGTTTGAAATTTGTGTTCAAACAAGCTGATGATATTCAGTATATATTGGCGTGGTGTGGATTAGCAGGTTTATGCCCCAGTTGAAGAGCCCTATAGCTCGAAACATGTAGGGTACATGGCCTGCAGCCACTTATCCATTTACCACGCTTCATTTTTTTGTGATCACCTGTACCTGCTCTTTCACCTGGCTTGTACTTTTTAATTTATTACTTTTATTTTGTATGGTATTGTTACATACCTGTTTTTATGATTAAAGCTGCTATACCCTATCATTTGGGTTTTAACCGCACTATGTGGAGCCTCCTTCTATTTTTTTCATGTGCTTCCATATGATTCCATACTCCATTGGGAACTTCCCTGTTATCCTGGAAGGGTGAGACTTAAGAAATTTGGAGATTCCTGGAGATATCATCGGATGTGCCTTACATGAATTACACCTGACTGAGGATCCATTCTTTGCCCATTTGACATACTACCAATGGTCTGTATGTCCACCTAATCTGGTAAGAGTGTTTAATTCTTCTGACAACTTTGGAATGTATGTTTGATCCTCTGTTTCCCTCCATTGGATTGTCAGCTTCCATCGAGACTACCCGCACCGGACTTTTTCTTAGTACTGTAGTGTCAATACTACCTGGACTTACCTGGAACTTTTTTAGCCCTTAAGGGGCCTTATTTTCCCCTTACACGGTTCCTGCTTGGATTGCTTTTTGATGTGCATTTATCACATTTTATCACCATATGTTTATGTTTTACTATATAGCATATATCACCATTTATATTTTGGGGTAGAGATACACTCCCTCCTTTGTGTCGTCTGAGTGTTTCTTTTTAGCGCCACATTTTTTATTTTTTATATGTTTATTTCGATTTGTTCTATCGTTGATGTAGGCCGCTTTTACTCTCATAATTTATTGTTCTAGTAGCGCAGTTATTTTTTTATTGTTTCACATTCGATCAAAACTATCAAGATGGCACACAGTCGAATAGCGATAACTTCCCTTTTGACTCAATTTTGCTTGGATACAATTTTCTTTTTTTTTTTTTTATTGAAGATGATTTGTATAAGTACAGAACATAGCTGTTGGGCATTCCCCACCTAACAAATACAGATAACACAAATTACTAAGTAATACAACTTATCAAACACAAATAACAAAACATTCCATACATTGCGCTTTGCCGTTTTAATAATTTATTTCAAGGATTAATGAATTACAAGGAGATTTCTGCTCCCTCTCAACCAACAGAGTGATACATCACAAGGACATTTACTCATAGTTGGATTTATACCCCATCTAATGAAGCGTGAGTCACTGCAAAGGACTAAAACCGTATATATATCTTAGGCTAAACCAAATCAAGGGTGAATAAGTTCAGTCCATGGACCCCTTATCGTCAGCTGTATATTGGATACGATTTTTGCATCGATCCTCAACACTGAGATACTTCTTCCGGGCGCCGCAAACTCTGGCTCTCTGACTGTCCGGAGTCACGTGACGCCACTCCCGCGAATGCGCGCGGGAGCTGCTTTTCACGGCATGACCCCTGCTTGAAACGGCACAGCGTGCCCTTTCAAGACGGCACACGCACCGTTGAAGTCGTCGCTGGGGGAAATTGCAAATATCTCCGAGACCTACACGGTCGTGGCAAAGAACATATTGCAAGCATCTATAGGTAAGCCTTAATATAGGCTTACCCGTAGGTGTAACTTCCGCCAGAGGGTTTACAACCACTTTAACTATCAATCAAAATCAATTTCCCCATGTATGGCATATCAGTCGATTGGGTTGTCGACTATACAGTAAATTTATTATTCCAATTGGAAAAGATTGATTGGAAAATAAATTAATAATTTATTGAACAGGTAAGGGCACCATTAGGAGTACTTTAGTTCCCTAAAGCATTTAAAACTGTGATGCTGCCAGGACTTTGTCATTGCTCAAGGGAGGAGAATGGACCTAAGAATGAACCTAAGCTCTCTCCTTTGGGATCCGCGCATTAAAGGAGTCTCTCTGCAGGACACTTGTGAAGACTGCTTGAACCTCAAAATATTAGTAATATTAATGTAGAAGATAGGACTAATATTAACTTTTCCTAAAAATGTTCCCTCTGTCCTCCTCCTGCATAGCCTGTACAAATAACATATGTGTATTTCCCTATTTTTAATTACATGATCCCACAGCTCCACCTTCTCTTTGACAGTGAGTGGCTGCTGCAGGGGAGAGGAGGGAGTGCCAACAATGGCTGGGCCATTGGAGCCTATAGGAGACATCACTGCTCTGGGAATTCACAGTCTCTGTCATCATGTGACTGGACCGGATTAAAAAAAGGTAGGTATACAGATCTTTTTTATACAAGGTATACAGTAGGAAGGGGGAGATAATGGGCCAGATTCAGAGAGCCATTACGCATGTCTAACTGGTGTTAGACATGAGTAATTTCAAATTTCGCGTGCCGTATCACTAGTTTGAATCCTCAAACCATGATACGGCGGCGTTGGGCTTCGATCTGACAGGCTTACATCTTCGTACGCCTTCGGATCTACGCTGCAATCATTTTGCGGCCGCTGGGTGGAGTTTGCGTCGTTTTCAGCGTCGGGGTATGCAAATGAGCTTTTTCCGGCGATCCACGAAGTTACGAGCGTCGTTCGCAATCGCGTACGTCATTTTTTCGCTACGTAAAGTTAAACCAGCTATTAGCTGGTCTAACGTTACGCGGCCCATGTTAAGTATGGCCGTCGTTCCCGTGTCGACTTTCAATTTATTTTTTATTTTTTGCCTAAGTCGTCCGGGAATAGGAATGTCCGTAAACGACGCTACTCCAAAAAAAAAATGACGTAACGACGTGATTTCGCACAATGCACGGCAGGAAATTTCTGAACGGAGCATGCGCAGTTCGATCGCCGCGGGGACGCGCTTAATTTAAATGCCTCACGCCCCCTAATCGCGTAGTTTGATTCCGCCGGGAGAAATACACTACGCCGCCGTGCCTTACGGGCCAAAATCTCTCTGAATTCCTCCTAGAGCCAGGTAAAGTACGGCGGCGTAGAGTATCTCTGATACTCTGTGGGAATCTAATTCTTTCTGAATCTGGCCCAATGTATATAAGAATAGTTAGCTGTAGCATTTAAAGTGATATAATAGGCTTTTATTTATTTTTAAATAATAAACATTTAAAAGCTACAGCACATATTTTCTAAAGGCTTTTTAACTGCATGTAAATTGTGAGTACCCATTGTTTATCAAGAATAAATTTTACTTGTTACAAAACGGTATCACGCTATTGGGCATTTTCGTTTCATCCTATCTTCTCTATGAGCGGCTGAATGGTTGGATAGACCCCATGTGAGGAAACCAGGCAGATTTTATTGAAGTGTGGAGACTTATTGAGAAAGCCTATTACCCCTGCAGGGGTAGTTGGATCCAGTGAGTGCGGGACCATTGGGGGAGAGCACTGAGTGATCCACTGACGGCTATACCTGCATGAAGCACATATCACCTTATAGCATTACTTTTCGGAAGCAATCTTGAAAATATATATATATTTTTATAAAACTGGACTTTTCTTGGATTATCATCATTTAATCTTGCAACACCTATTTTGGAAATTTTTATCACTAGGAATTGGACTTTTATGAATTATTTTTATATTTATACTAATTCAATCACATAATTATTAATATCCAACTTATTTTGTGTTATATATGTTATATATTTTGGACAGACACCATTTATATTTATATTTATTTGCACATTCCTTTATACACTTTATTTCTAGTAGGCGCCATTACCTGCTATTTTTTACTTAATGTTATACTTACCTGCTCCAATCCTCCTCTTGTCGGGTCCCCACTGGTGCTCCTGGGCCCTCCCCCTTGCCGAATGCCCCCATAGCAAGCCGTTTTCCATTTGGGCACTTGTACATGCTTACTCCTGAGCTGCCTCTGTGTGTCTATAGAAAACACAGTGCACAGCTCAGCCCCGCCCCTGATCCCTCCTTACTGAGTGTGATTAACAGCAGTTGGTCACTGGGTCATGATAAGGCTCCAGTAAGTATTAGGGGGAGCTGGGGGAGACGTTTTGTCCTTCATGCATAAATGCATAAGAGGAAAAAACCTTCAGCCTCTACAACCACTTTACGTTGATAAATTTCTTTTGACAGTGGTGTTTTTGTTTATTTACATTTCATACCCAATTGCATGATTAACTAGTTAGGGATTAAAGGACTCCTTAAATCAGTTTACCAAGGAGGGGGCAACCAATCACTTGCCCCTCATGGAGTCAGGTAGGGGCACATAGGCTCCCCCTTGCTGGATTTTAAATCCAGCAATGTGTGCAAAACAGTTTGAGCCCTGGTTCACACTGGTGCGTTTTGACATGCGATTTGGCATGTCAAATCGCATGTCAAAACGGCTGATTTTGCCGCAAATTGCCGGCAATGGCACTGTCCTAATCGGCGCGACGCTGCATCTGTGGCGCTGCACCGATTTCAAAAAGTAGTCTCTGCACTACTTTTTGCGATTTCAGCCCGCGATTTACATTGACATCTGTGCAGAAACCTGCACAGATGTCTCTTAAATCGCGGCTGAAATCGGGACTGCCAGCGGGAGTGAAATCGTGCGAGTTCAGCTGAACTCGCACGGCTTCACTCCCGCAGCCCAGTGTGAACCTGGGCTGATTCACATAAACTTTTGGCCCCACTGCATTAGGGGGAAGACCTTCATTATTAGGGAACCTTTTCCAAAACGCCCCCTAATGCCTAAAGGCATCCAGGCTGGTATCTAGGTAGCAGGGGAGAGCAAACTCTTGGTACATCATGCTATAAGGATACAATTCCATATGCCTGGTTTATGAGGCTAAATAGCTATGGGCCTGTGAGGACCGATAAAAAAATATGTCAATGTTTGAAATGCTGAAACATAAGTTCAGCAGTTTCCACAGACAATCTTTGCATTTTATTTTAAAAAATAAACAATTTGACAGCTTAGCTAGGCAAATTTTACTTATTTACAAGTTAAAGGGAATGTTTAGGAAAAAGTATTTTTTTATAAATATAAATGTGAATTCTACAATAAAAACATTTACATATCAAGGAACGGATGATGGGTTTTGTCAAAAAATGTAATTCTCACTGGGGTAAATGCCCAATACTATAAGTTTACTTTGTAAATGGGGTGAATGTTGGCCAAGGAGATTCGGCAAAGGGTCGGGCACATTTGCCATTGAATTATATACAGTATCTCACAAAAGTGAGTAAACCCCTCACATTGTTGTAAATATGTTATTATACCTTACCATGTGACAACACTCAAGGAATTAAACTTTGCTACAATCTAAAGTAGTGAGTGTACAGCTTGCATAACAGTGTAAATTTGCTGTCCCCTCAAAATAACTCAACACACAGCCATTAATGTCTAAACCACTGGCAACAAAAGTGAGTACACCCTAAGTAAATATGTCCAAAATGGGCCCAAAGTGTCAAGTGTGGCCACCATTATTTTCAGCACTGCCTTAACCCTCTTGGGCAAGGAGTTCACCAGAGCTTCATAGGTTGCCACTGGAGTCCTTGTCCACTCCTCCATTAAGACATCACAGAGCTGGTGGATGTTAGAGACCTTGTGCTCCTCCATTTTCCATTTGAGGATGCCCCACAGATGCTGAATATGGTTTAGGTCTGGAGACATGCTTGGCCAGTCCATCGCCTTTACCCTCCACTACTTTAGCAAGGCAGTGGTTGTCTTGGAGGTGTGTTTAGGGTCGTTATCATGTTGGAAAACTGCCCTGTGGCCTAGTCTACGAAGAGAGGGGATCATGCTCGGATGCAGTATGTCACAGTACATGTTGGCATGGTTGATTTATTCATGAACTGTAGCTCCCCAGTGCCAGCAGCACTCATGCAGCACCAGACCATTACACTCCCACCACCATGCTTGACTGAAGGCAAGACACACTTGTCTTCGTACTCCTCACCTGGTTGCTGCCACACATTCTTGACACCATCTGAACCAAATAAGTTTATCTTGGTCTGATCAGACCACAGGATATGGTTCCAGTAATCCATGTCCTTAGTCTGCTTGTCTTAAGCAAACTGTTTGCGGGCTTTCTTGTGCATCATCATCTTCTGGGAAGACAGCCATGCAGACCAATTTGATGCAGTGTGTGGCGTATGGTCTGAGCACTGACAGGCTGACCCCACACCCCTTCAATCTCTGCACCAATGCGGGCAGCACTCATATGTCTATTCCCCAAAGACATCCTCTGGATATGACGCTGAGCATGTGCAGTCAACTTCTTTGGTCGACCATGGCGTGGCCTGTTCTGAGCGGAACCTGTCCTGTTAAACATCTGTATGGTCTTGGCCACCTTGCTGCAGCTCAGTTTCAGGGTCTTTGCAATTTTCTTATAGTCTAGACCATCTTCATGTAGAGCAACAATTCTTTTTTTTTCAGATTCTCAGAAAGTTCTTTGCCATGAGGTGCCATTTTGAACTTACAGTGACCAGTATGAGAGAGTGAGAGTGATAACACCAAATTTAACACACCTGCTCCCCATTCACACCACAAACGAGGCACATGACATGGGGGAGGAGAAATTGCTAACTGGGCCCAATTTGGAAATTTTCACTTAGTGGTGTACTCACTTTTGTGTAGTGTTATTTTGGGGGGGACAGCAAATGTACACTGTTATACAAGATGTATACTCACTACTTTATATTGTAGCAAAGTGTTATTTCTTAAGTGTTGTCACGTGAAAATATATAATAAAATATTTACAAAAATGTGAGGGGTGTACTTACTTTTGTGAGATACTGTATGTAGAATTAAAACAGACCAATGTGCAGTCTTGTCCGTGACAGATAATTGCCTCTTTAATTAGTTTGACCTGCTTTGCAGAGCCTAAACATTTCATCTAAAGCTAGCTGTAAATTAATCACAATTTGACAGGTTCAGCAAGGATAGACCAAACTTTGATTCAAGTGTAGCCTATTGTTACATTAACTTCTATGGAAGAATGGGAATGTTGGAAAATCTTTCCTGATCTGGGGAGACCTACTATCAGAATATAATGTCCTAATTATTATACAGGATTTATATAGCGCCAACAGTTTGCGCAGTGCTTAACAAATTAAAAGCAGACATGAAGCCTTGTACACACGAGCAGTCCATCCGATGAAAACGGTCTGATGGACCATTGTCATTGGTTAACCGATGAAGCTGACTGATGGTCTGATGTGCCTACACACCATCCGTTAAAAAAATGATGGTGTTAGAACACGGTGATGTAAAACACGGTGACGTAAAACACAATGACGTGCTGAAAAAATGAAGTTGAATGCTTCCAAGCATGCGTCGACTTGATTCTGAGCATGCATGGATTTTTAACCGATGGTCGTGCCTACTAACGATCGGTTTTGACCTATCAGTTAGGAATCCATTTGTTAAATTTAAAGCAAGTTGGCTTTTTTAACTGATGGTTAAATAACCTATGGGGCCCCCACATGATCGGTTTTGACCGATGAAAACAGTCCATCAGACCGTTGTCCTCTGTTTAACCTATCGTGTGTACGAGGCCTTACAGTTTTACATTACAATTTGCTACAAGAGGAATCAGAGGGCCCTGCTCATTAGAGATTACCAGGGCTTTTTTTCAGTGGGAACTTGGGGGAACTCAGTTCCACCACCTCTGGCTCAGACCCTTTGATGCCTGCTCACCACAATTACTTGTAAACACAGAAGTCTTGTTTCTGTGTTTACAAGTGACAGCTCCGCACTCTGTGTGTAAGCCCCTGAACTCTGTAGTCTGTATATAATTCAATCCTGGTATTTAATGCCAATTTAAGACCCTTGTACTGTTTTTGAAATCTGAACGGGGTCGTGGTTGAGTTCCTGCACCTATTTTCTAAGAAAAAAAGCTCTGGAGATTACAATCTAAAAACACCCCCTAATTGGGCGGAATCATCCATCCACCTTACTTGTGTGGGTGGAGGAATCTTTGTATTTTAAATGTTTTCATTGAATGAAAAAAAGTGACCCATCTATGTCTTTTAGCACAAAAACAACTTGTTTCTGATGAATGAGGGTGATGGTCAGACTTTTGCGGACCTCATTTCTCTGCTCTGATCTTAAGCTGAGAAGTATTCACAGTCCTAGTAATTAAAGTGTTTTTAAAACCCAAAGGTTTACTTTTTTGTTGTTGCTTTTGGATAGAGGTAGGAATGGTCAAAAATCCTATCAGTTTGCTGTCTGTGTTACCTTGCAGAAATGTCCCTTTACTTCCTGCCCCAGGGACCCAACAGCACGTGAAAATAAATCTCTCCAAAGTGAGGGAAAATCCCTTCTGAGGCAGCGGCAGAAAAACAAATGAATCCATTGTTATGCCGCGTACACACGATAATTTTTCAGGTTGTAAAAAACAAAGGCCCAGATTCACAGAGAATTAGATTCTCGTAGAGTATCAGAAATACACTACGCTGCCGTTTTTTACTTGGCTCTACGTGGAATCCAGGTAGATTTTGTCCAGTAAACGACGGCGGCGTAGTGTATTTCTCCCGTCGCAATCCATCTGCGCGAGTAGGGGGCGTGAAGCATTTAAAATAGGCGCGTTCCCGCGGCGATCGAACTGCGCATGCTCCGTTCGCAAATTTCCCGCCGTGCATTGCGCGTAAACACGTCGTCACGTCGTAGTAGCGTCGTTTACGTACATTCCTATTCCCGAACGAGTTACGTTAAAAAAAAATATATATTTTAAAATCGACGCGGGAACGACGGCCATACTTTACATGGGTTACGCACTGTTAGACCAGCAAAAAGCTCCTCTAACATTACGTAGCCAAAAAATGACGTAGGCGATTGCGAGGGACACTCGTACCTTCGTGGATCGCCGTAAAAAGTCATTTGCATATCCCGACGCATGAAAACGACGCGAACTCCTCCCAGCGGCCGCAAAAATATCGCAGCGTAGATCAGAAGGCTTACGAGGACGTAAGCCTCTCGGATCGAAGCCCGAAGCCGCCGTATCATGGTTTGAGGATTCAAACTAGTGATACGGCGCGCGAAATTTGAAATTACTCCTGTCTAACACCAGTTAGACAGGCGTAATTGCTTTGTGAATCTGGGCCAGTGTTTTTCAGGCTCTAGAAAAAACAACATTTTTTTTCAACCCGATCATTAAAACGGCCTTGCCTACACATGATCGTGAAAAAAAAAAACGCTCTAGCAGAGCACGGTGATATACAACACATACAACGGCACTATAAAGGAGAAGTTACATTCAGATTACGCCACCCTTTGGCTGCTTTAGCTGCTTCACGCTTTTCTGTCTGTTACAGTGTGATGAATGTGCTTACTCCATTACAAACGGTAGATTTACCAGAATGAGCGCTCCCATCTCATAACTTGCTTCTGAGCATGCGTGGATTTTTCACGTCGTTAAAGACCACACACAAGCATTTTTGAAAACCTTAAAAACATTGTCTAAATTACAGCATTTTCGAATTTTTTTTTGTCCGTTTTTCAGAACCCGAAAAATGCTCTGAAGCCCACACACGATCATTTTTAATGACATTTAAAAAAAACATAATTTTTTACAACCCGAAAAATGATTGAGTGTACGCGGCATTAAATTTCCCCTTACCTTCTGTCCTGATGACTGTATTCATCAGGGCAGAAAGAGATTGAATTTCCCCAGTACGGACACAGGTAGCAAAAAGGAACTAATATAGGTTCTTAACCTTCCAAGAAAACCTTAAAATTTGTCTATAGTAGACATACTTTAATGCTAAATTGGCACGCAGTTGCAATTATTTCATAGGTAAGTCTTTACAGGCCTGCCAAATATCATAGCAAACATTTTGATTCTTGCATAAGCTCAGCTGTGACTAGAGACAGGAAAGCCCAGAATTTTTTTTTAAAAATAGGGACGAAAAACTGTTTATTTTTTCCATTTTTCTCCAAAGTCGTTTTTTCCTGAAAAACAAAACAAAACAAAAATGGGGGATGTTCTTTTACAATGAAAAATTATATATATATATATATATATATATATATATATATATATATATATATATATGACATGGAATTCAAGCAATATAACATGAAGACCTTAACAATGTATTGCTGAGACTTTATGTAATTGTCTTACATTATTGCAAGTTCTCTCAGCTGAAGACAAGCAAATCCTGGAATACAATTCAAGTAACACTATACTTCTCAATGCAGTTCTCAAACAATATCCATTTCTGCCACTGGGGGGGGCACTGCAGGGGAAGGCTTCAGTTTAGTTTGCTTGTGGGCTGCATCTTGTACCTCCTACAGTTGGGTGATTGTTGGGATACAGTAGATGATGGTTTCTGTTCACTCAGGCCTTAATTGACAGGTAAGAGTGTAAATTTGTCTGACAAAAGAGTTTATCTTTATAAATGGTTCCTATTAATGTTCCCTACCATCACAGCATACTGTTTTTCTATAGTCTGGTCAGTAAATTGGCTTTTCTTTTCCACCTTTCAGTAAAATGGTGAGACCAGCATCTAGAGTTTGGAAACATATCCACAGGGCAATGTCTGCTGAGTGCAAAGCTGCATTTTGCAAATATAGTGAGAAGAAATATTATTTTCCAAATGCTACAAGGATGACAAAACACATCCTGGCATGCCAGAGGTGCCGTAAAGACATTAAAATATAATTTATGGAATAAAATGATGAGGACAAGAATGAAAGTGCGAGGAGATTTTTCCCTCCAGAGTTCTCATTCCAGAAACACTCTTTCTGCTGCTTTTGGATTATCACAAAGTGTTTCTTCACCAGCAGCATCTTCCAGTAATGGCAATGCAAACCACTCCCAAAAGTACATAATATCTTAATTTAAAGAGAAAATTACACCTAAATATAAGGATAACATTCATCAAGCTCTTCATAAAGTAATATATGCTTCTGGATCAGCATTGTCAATAACTGGAAATGCATATTGGCTGGGTGATTTTATATTACTATGATGCAAAGGGGGGGGGGGGGGGTACCCATTATCATGTATAGGTGAAATGTTCTTATCATATACAGTCCTTGTTGTTCCATTTGTAATAAAAATAAAATTTTAAAAAGCAAGTTTAGTTATTTGCTGAATAAGCTGTACTGTTCTTTTCCAAAAAAATTTTTTTTTTTTTTTTTTAAACTTTACAGACAGATAATACACATTAAACAAACATACATTGTCTCAATATATATACTCCTATTTATACCATCATACTACTGTCTACACTACCAACAGATTATATTCCATTTCCCCCTGTCCCAGCTGTTTCCTTCAATATACTATAACTTCTTTCTTCCACCTATCAAACCTATCAGAAATGGGCCGAGGTAAACAAAGTTCATTGGAGGGATGGGACAGCTTTCGCGGGATATTCCTTAAGGGGAGGTAAAGAGAAAAAAGGAGAGGTGAGAAGGGGGAAAAAAAACACTATTATGTGTATACTAGGGGAGCTGTCCCTCTGTGCCAAGGAGACAAAATTATATAAGTGTACATAGTAAAAGAGAACCAAATTGTCTCTTGTATATTGGGGTGAAATAATGTGACATGGTACATATATATATAAAGGAAATAAGGAAGAGAACGAAAAAAAAAGGGAAGAAACTAATTATGTGTATATACAAGGGGGGCTATCCCCCAGTGCCGAGGAAACAAAATTATATAAGCTGTACTTTTATAGCAAAAGTAATACTTTTACATACGCTGAATTTACATTCCCAGTGTGACAAAATGGCTTTCAATTTGTAAAACTAATGCACGCTGATATATTTATTTATTTATTTTCAATATTCCCAGAATTTCATTATTTTTTCAGGGGAAAAACAGGGAAAGAAACATTTTTCCCCATGGTTTAAAAATTTACAGGAAATTTTACATCTTTAGCTCTGAATGAATGAATGAATGAATGAATGAAAAACTTATAGAGCGCGGCACATGCGAACTGAATCGCCTCTGGGCGCTTGTTGTTCCTGTCTCCTTTGATATCAAAAGAGATGAGTCTTGATCTTTCTCCTGAAGGCTAAGTGATTCGCCTCCAACCGAATGCTGGCTGGTAAAGCGTTCCATAGTCTGGGACCTTGGACGGCGAATCTTCTTTCTCCTTTGGACTTGTAGTTGGCTTTTGGGATCTGTAGTAGGTTCTGATTGGTGGATCGCAAGATGCGATTGGGATTGTGAGCTTTTATTTTATCGCATAGATATTGGGGGGCATTCCCATGGACACATCTATGCGTTAGACAGAGAGCTTTAAAAGCAATCCTGTCTTTAACTGGTAGCCAGTGAAGGGATCTCAGTGAAGGTGAGATTGATTCCCAGGGTTTTTTTCCAGTCACAAGTCTGGCGGCCGTATTTTGAACGACTTGCAGACGAGCGATTTGGTACTTGGGGAGTCCGAGGTAAAGGGCATTTGCATAGTCCAATCTGGAGTTGACAATTGCTCCCACCACGACCGCTAAGTCTTCTTTGGGGATGAAGGGGGTAAGTCTGCGTAGTAGGCGCAACAGATGGTGAGATCCGCTGACTACTGATCCTATTTGTGCGTCCATTGTCATAAAGGAGTCAAAGATGACCCCGAGACTTTTGTCTTTGGCGCTAGGGGTGATGATTTTGCCCAGAATGGGCGGGGGTGTCCAGGTTGTTGCAGGTTGATTCCTTTGCTTGGCGTGAAACAGAAGAAGTTCTGTTTTCGCTCCATTGAGTTTAAGATAACTCTTTGTCATCCAGTCCTCTATCAAAGAGAGGCATGTCTCTAGATTGAGGTGGTGATCCTTTCTGTTGCAAATGCGGAAATAAAGTTGCGTGTCGTCTGCGTATGAGTGATACAGCAGGTTTTGGCTGTTGATAATCTCAAAAAGAGGACGAAGATAAATGTTAAACAGCACTGGTGACAGAGGCGATCCTTGAGGGACTCCGCATGTTACTGTGCATTTCTCAGATGTGAAGGGTCCTAATTTCACTGTTTGCGATCGGTTTTCCAAAAAAGAGGAGAACCAAGATAAATCGCCTTCTGCGACTCTGGCTACTTCAGCAAGTCGCGTCAGTAACAGTTTGTGATCTACGGTGTCGAAAGCTGCACTAAGGTCCAACAGAACTAGAAGACAAGATTCTCCTTCGTCTGCGGCCTCGAGAACATCGTCCCATACTTTGAGCAGCGCGGTTTCAGTCCCGTGTCCGGGACGGAACCCTGATTGCAATGGGTCAAGTAGCTTGTGGGTATCCAGATGCTGTTGCAGCTGTTGTACCATTACTTTCTCCATTACCTTTGAGAGTACATTGAGGCTTGTTATGGGACGGCGGTGGAGTGGGTCCTTGGGGTCCAGGGAGGGTTTCTTAAGGATGGGTTGGGTAGCTCTCTTTAAAGTGAAACTATACTCACATCAACTCCAGTGGTGTACTGAAGATTCCTGACCAGCCACTGACATATTTGGTTGCTTTGGTTGGCCAAGCCAAGGTGACTTCACCCTTGTACAGGAGTTCATTCACCAAAATTGTTTTCACTGAAGTTCCACTTTAACTTGTCTTCTTCCTGCCACAGTTGCTTTGTGTTTTTGAAGAGTTGAAGAGGAAAACTATACTGGGAAGAATACAGGGTCTACATCTCTAAGATCTTTGTACTCACTTCACTGTGTCTGCTTTTCGATTTAGCTGTATTTATGCTAATGAGCGTGGATTCTATTATTGCAAAATGCTAAAACCGTCCATAGTAAGTTATTTGGTACTGTTACAGTCTTCTGTAATGATCCATGCAGTCTCCATCTCCCGGCTCTTCTTTTGAAAGTGATTCACTTCTGTAGATATGTGTTTGAATGCTAGTTGTCTTCCTTAGGCTACTGCTTGAATCAATTAAAGCAGTATTAAACTCAAAATAAAATGTTATAAATTGCAGCTCATGATTCCCTAAGAGCCGGTTCACACACAGGCAGCATGACTTTTGGGGTGACTCGGCAAGGTGATCTCAAGACGACTTGAGAGGCAACTTGCAAAATGACTTCTGTATTGAAATCAATGCAAATCACCCCCACAGTTGTACAGGAACCTTTTTCTAAGTCCTATTAGAATGGTTCCATTGAATAGAGTGGACCGCGACTTGTCAGGCAGCTGAGTCACCTGACAGGTTGCCCCTGTGTCAACCGGCTCTAAATGTGGTGGCTGCATTTGTTTTCTTTTTTTAGGACTTTTTTCCTTTGTTTTGACTTGGTGAGAAAACTAGTATCTTATTTCCTGTCATAGAGTGGCTCCATTCCAGTGGAGAGCAATAAAGCCCCTTACATTCAGCAGGATTGTCAGTCTGGGCAAAGGGTAGTGTTAGATGCACCTGAAAATTTAGATGGAAATGACTAGGAAATTAAAGCTGAACTCCTGCTAATACTTTTTAATCAGTTTCAGAAACATTGTTTTTTCCTTTTGTGATAAAGATTTTACATAAATGAATAATAGCTGATCATTGTATGAATAACTGTCAGTTAGGGATGAGCTTTGTGTTCGACTTGAACGTATGTTTGACCCGAACATTGCATGTTCGACCGTTTGTCGAAATACGAACAAAACGGGTCGTTCGCGCCAAATTCGGGTGACGCGCCACGGCCCATAATTCACTGCAGCATTGCGCGCTGATGATTGGCCAAGCATGCACTATGACCCGCATGCTTGGCCAATCACAGGGCGCAAAAAACAGGGAGACATAATTGGCCAAAGCCAGGGTGGCTTTGGCCAATTATGGCTCAGGGCTTTAGCACACGCCCCACACTATAAAAAGCCGTCTGCTGGATGGCCTTGTGTAGTGTGTTCCAGCGCTGGTTACAGATCAGACAGAGAGAGAGAGAGATTGTCTTTTTCTCTAGCTAGATAGAGCAGGCAGGCTAGTTAGTTAAATTTACAGTGTGTAGAGGATATATACTGTATACATCCCAGGAGTTGTACATATATTTATACACTGTATAGTTTAGTTAGATTACTTCTTCCTAATCTGTCAGGCAGTTGATTGTGCTAGCTGCAGTGTTCTCACGTGTTGTATTGCCTGTGTGCTCAGTGCACCTAAACCAACTTGCTGTATACTGCAAGTGTGCTCATTACTTTGCAACTGAACCCACTCGGTGGTGCATAGTGCAAGTGTGCTCATTACTTTGCAACTAAACCCACTTGGTGGAGCATAGTGCAAGTGTGCTCATTACTTTGTAACTGAACCCACTTGGTGGTGCATACTGCAAGTGTACTCATTACTTTGCAACTGAACCTACTTGGTGGTGCATAGTGCAAGTGTACTCATTACTTTGCAACTGAACCCACTTGGTGGTGCATAGTGCAAGTGTGCTCATTACTTTGCAACTGAACCCACTTGGTGGTGCATAGTGCAAGTGTGCTCATTACTTTGCAACTAAACCCACTTGGTGGTGCATAGTGCAAGTGTGTTCATTACTTTGCAACTGAACTCTCTTGGTGGTGCATAGTGCAAGTGTGCTCATTACTTTGCAACTAAACCCACTTGGTGGTGCAAAGTGCAAGTGTGTTCATTACTTTGCAACTGAACTCTCTTGGTGGTGCATAGTGCAAGTATGCTCATTACTTTGCAACTAAACCCACTTGGTGGTGAATAGTGCAAGTGTGCGCATTACTTTGCAACTGAACCCACTTGGTGGTGCATAGTGCAAGTGTGCTCATTACTTTGCAACTAAACCCATTGGAAATTGTGCAATATGCAGCAGCAGCAAGTATGACATGGTTCAGATTCTACTTAACAAACCTACAGTTCTTGTCTTGTTTGCACCGCCTGTATACTGCTGTATACTGCTGTTCAAAGTATATAGGGCCAAAGGGTCTTGTAATGACCTGGGGGAGTGGTGGCGGGGGAACCCATCCTATTTTTTTCAGTGATTTTCATCCATATTGCAGGGACCAAGCATTACATTAAAGCCGCAAGCAGTATTAAAATACTTTTTTCTTATAGTAATCTCATTTTGTGCAGGGACAGTTCTAAACATGTGCCACCTCACAGGCATACTTTAGACACCCAGCAGGTACGATATTTAAAGGAATTTTTCATTATTTTTATTTTTTTTCACTTTAAGCCAAAACTAAAATCACTGCTCCTGAAGAAACTGTTTTTAAAAAAAAAAAAATTCCATTGATACATGTTCCCTGGGGCAAGACCCGGGTTCTCAAAGACGTTTTCCAACAATAACTTGAATATTTGGCTTTAAAATTAACACTTTTGAATTCGAACATTCGAGTCCCATAGACGTCAATGGGATTCTAAATGTTTGCGCGAACGTTCGGTCCGTTCGAAGGTTCTGGTGCGAACCGAACGTGGGGGTGTTCGGCTCATCCCTACTGTCAGTGTAAAATCCTCTAATTGGCACTTTTGCTGGACAGTTTGGTATGCTAAATAAATGGTCATCTCAACAAAATAAAGAGGGGGGATTATTATTGCTTAAACTACTGTACTCACTTTGTGTATGTGCCAAGTTCCTTGTTGTTTATTACTCATGTAATGATTTTTAGGTATCTCACATTATACAATACCGTTTTGGTTTCTATGACCTTGGTACGGTACTATATTGTTTTTGTACAGTTATCTCAAGATTTAATTCAAAATCTCCCATGTCTGCAATTGATGTGCATTCTAAATTGGTTTAATGTTCTAAAATAGGATTTATTGAACAGCACTGTACTTTCTCTTATTGGCATAAATATTCTGTTGCCTAACGGTTTGAGTAATACAGGGGCTGCCTTTAGGACCCCCTATTTTTTTTTTCAACCAGCAGGTTGAAGGTATTAAATGATGTATTATATATTGATATAGATAGACATAGATAACTATTTGTACCTGCTGGTGCTGTCCACCATCTTAAATGTATATATATATATGTATATATATATATATATATATATATATATATATATATATATCCTGTGCAAAAGTTGTAGGCAGGTGTTAAAAAATGCTGAAAATTAAGAATGCTTTTAGAACTTGAAGGAAGAAAAGAAACCCAAACCAAATCAATATTTAGTGTGATCACCCTTTGCCTTCAAAACAGCTTAAATTCTTCTATTTACACTTGCACACAGTTTAGTTTTTGAAGGAACTCAGCAGGTAGGATGTTCCAAACATCTTGGGGGATCAATGGTGTCCTCATTGCTGAAAAATACAGCCAGTTACTTTCCCATGCCATACCATCCGGGAGGCATGTGATTGGGCCAAAATGTATTCTGCAGCAGGACAATGGTCCCAAACATACAGCCATTGTCATTAAGAACTATATTCAGTGTAAACAAGAACAAGGAGTCATTAAAGTGATGGTTTGGCCCCCACAGAGCCCTGGTCTCAACATTATCAAGTTTCTTTTAGATTACATGAAGAGAGAGAAGTATTTGAGGCAGCCTACATCCACAGAAGATCTGTGGTTAATTCTCCAAGATGTCTGGAACAACCTACCTGCCAAGTTCTTTCAAAGACTAAGTGCAAGTGTACCTAGAAGGATTGATGCTGTTTTGAAGGCAAAGGGGTGGTCACACCATACTGTATATTGATTTGATTCCAACTTCTCTTCTGTTTATTGACTCTCCATTTTGTTAATTGATAAAAATAAATTGTTAACATTTGTATTAATGAAAGCACTCTTAATTTACAGCATTTCCCCCTCCTGCCTAAGCACAGTACTGTATATATACAGTATATATATATATATATATATATATATATATATATATATATATATATACAGGTGGTTCTAAAAAAATTAGCATATTGTGATAAAGAAATTAGACTTTCATATATTTTAGATTTATTACACACAACTGAAGTAGTTCAAGCCTTTTCTTGTTTTAATATTGATGATTTTGGCATACAGCTCATGAAAACCCCAAATTCCTATCTCAAAAAATTAGCATATTTCATCCGACCAATAAAAGAAAAGTGTTTTTAATAAAAAAAAAGTCAACCTTCAAATAATTCTGTTTAGTTATGCACTCAATACTTGGTCGGGAATGCTTTTGCAGAAATGACTGCTTCAATGCGGTGTGGCATGGAGGCAATCAGCCTGTGGCACTGCTGAGGTGTTATGGAGGCCCAGGATGCTTCGGTAGGGGCCTTAAGCTCATCCAGAGTGTTGGGTCTTGCGTCTCTCAACTTTCTCTTCCCAATATCCCACAGATTCTCTATGGGGTTCAGGTCAGGAGAGTTGGCAGGCCAATTGAGCACAGTAATACCATGGTCATTAAACCATTTACCAGTGGTTTTGGCACTGTGAGCAGGTGCCAGGTCGTGCTGAAAAATGAAATCTTCATCTCCATAAAGCTTTTCAGCAGATGGAAGCATGAAGTGCTCCAAAATCTCCTGATAGCTAGCTGCATTCACCCTGCCCTTGATAAAACACAGTGGACCAACACCAGCAGCTGACATGGCACCCCAGACCATCACTGACTGTGGGTACTTGACACTGAACTTCAGGCATTTTGGCATTTCCCTCTCCCCAGTCTTCCTCCAGACTCTGGCACCTTGATAACCGAATGACATGCAAAATTTGCTTTCATCCGAAAAAAGTACTTTGGACCACTGAGCAACAGTCCAGTGTTGCTTCTCTGTAGCCCAGGTCAGGCGCATCTGCCGCTGTTTCTGGTTCAAAAGTGGCTTGACCTGGGGAATGCGGCACCTGTAGCCCATTTCCTGCACACGCCTGTACACGGTGGCTCTGGATGTTTCTACTCCAGACTCGGTCCACTGCTTCCGCAGGTCCCCCAAGGTCTGGAATCGGTCCTTCTCCACAATCTTCCACAGGGTCCGGTCACCTCTTCTCGTTGTGCAGCGTTTTCTGCCACACTTTTTCCTTCCCACAGACTTCCCACTGAGGTGCCTTGATACAGCACTCTGGGAACAGCCTATTCGTTCAGAAATTTCTTTCTGTGTCTTACCCTCTTGCTTGAGGGTGTCAATGATGGCCTTCCGGACAGCAGTCAGGTCGGCAGTCTTACCCATGATTGCGGTTTGGAGTAATGAACCAGGCTGGGAGTTTTTAAAAGCCTCAGGAATCTTTTGCAGGTGTTTAGAGTTAATTAGTTGATTCAGATGATTAGGTTAAGAGCTCGTTTAGAGAACTTTTTCATGATATGCTAATTTTTTTAGATAGGAATTTTGGGTTTTCATGAGCTGTATGCCAAAATCATCAATATTAAAACAAGAAAAGGCTTGAACTCCTTCAGTTGTGTGTAATGAATCTAAAATATATGAAAGTCTAATGTTTATCAGTACATTACAGAAAACAATGAACTTTATCACAATATGCAATTTTTTTTAGAACCACCTGTATATATATATATATATATATATATATATATATATATATATATATATATATATATATATATATATATATATATATATATATATATATATATATATGGGTTTCTTGTGCATTGCTGTATCTTTAAAGGGATTGTAAACCTACATGTTTTTTCACCTTAAAGGGGTTGCAAAGGAAACATTTTTTTCCCTAAAAAGCTTCCTTTACCTTAGTGCAGTCCTCCATCACTTACCTCATCCTTCGATTTTGCTTTTAAATGTCCTTATTTCTTCTGAGAAATCCTTACTTCCTGTTCTTCTGTCTGTAACTACACATCGTAATGCAAGGCTTTCTCCCTGATATGGAGAAAGCCTCTTGAGGGGGAAAGCAGGAGTGTCAGGGCACTCTCTACTTTGCAGATAGAGAAAAGAGCTGTGTGTTAGTGGGCATCCTGACACGCCTGCTCACCCTCCCCCTCAAGAGGCTTTCTCCACACCAGGGAGAAAACCTTGCATTACAGTATTTCCATGTGCGCATACTTGCCGTCCTCCTCTCCACGGAATTCCGGCTTTGATTGGATTGATTGATAGCAGCGCAGCCATTGGCTCCCACTGCTGTCAATCAAGTCCAATGACGTGGGCACCGGTGGGCGGGTCAAATCATCTATGGATGCCGAGTGAGTGTATGACACAGAAGTGTGCCCGGAAGGTAACCCCCTCGGGAGAGAGCTTCCCAGAGGGGGTTATCTAATGCGGGGAGGAGCCACGAGAGCCGCCGTGGGACTCCAGAACAGGTGAATCAGAGACACTCTGTGCAAAATGAACTGCACAGTGGAGGTAAGTATGATGTGGTTGTTTGTGTTTTGTTTTTAATTCACAGAGCTTTAGTATCACTTTAAGAAGAAAGAAATACCTCCTGGTAATCTGCTCTTAAAGGATCACTAAAGGATTTTTTTTTTTAGCTAAATAGCTTCCTTTACCTTACTGCAGTACTGGTTTCATGTCCTTATTGTTCGTTTTTGCTTTGAAGTTGCTGTAATCCTGCTCTGTTCTCCACACTTCCTGCTTGTCTGTTTCCTTATAACCACAGTACTGGGAGCTTTCTCACGGTGGTCTAAGCTGTCATTACGGTGTGTCTAAAACTTCCCAGAACCAATCAGATTCATTTAAAAAACAAAACACTGCCCTGGATTTGTTTGTTTTTGTTCTGTGTGTCTATTTCTACTTCACAGAAACATGAAGCCAGTTCAAAAGTGAAACTAACCTGCAGGCACATTATATGATTGATTTTTATCTATTTTTAATCATTTTCAAAAGGAATCAGTTAACTTTTATGGGCCAGATTCAGGTAGATGAGAGTATCTTTCCTCTGGAGTAACGCTTCTCATTTACGTTACTCTGAAGACCCTTTCAGCGCAAGTCCTGTAATTCACATAGCAGTTGCGCGTAAACTTGCGCCAGAGTAACGATAATGCGCTGGCGTAACCCGACGCAAGTGGAAGTGGGTGTGATCATATGTAAATGATGGGCGGAGCCCAGCGCAGAGGCTTACGTTCAGCGCATCATCCACGGAGCATGCGCAGTGAGTGCGGCTCCACTCGCCCCCCTTGTGCGCATGCTCACAACTTCCGTCGGCACCACTTCCTGGGAAACGTCAGCGCAATGCGTTCCGCTGGGCGCTTAAAAGCGCTGGCGGAAACGCCATTCCGGCGCAAAAGTAGTTCCGCTTCCCCCCACCCCAGGGAAGATACTTTTGTGCTGTGATGGCTGCTCCCGCTACCCCCAGAGAGAGGAGGAACCTGAATTTTAATGCCCAGGAGGTCTCAGTGATCATTTCGGCAATGGAGAGGGATAATGAATTTCTCCATGGCAAAAAAAGCCGGAAGACCAGCCGGGAAAGGAAGCAGGGCATCCTGGAGTCGATTGCTGCCAGGGTCAATGTCCTGGGCTACTCCACCCGGACTGCTGGGGACATACAAAAAAAAATAAATGACCTGCGGCGCAAGGTGAGGGACAAGGTGGCCTCCATCAGGAGGTATGAGAGGGGCACAGGTGGTGGTCCCCCATGTCCTGTCACCCTGACCGCAGAGGAGGAGGTGGTTGCTCGCTGCCTGGAGAGGGAGCAGGTGGAGGGGGTCGCAGGCTATGACTCCGTGGAGGAAGGCACAAGGACAGGTAAGTGTTTTATAATCCCCTATTTGTTGTTTTGCATTTGGGGGGGGGGAGGGTACATGTGCCAAGTGTGTGGGACCACCAACATGTGTCTGCTTTGTGTCATCCACAGATGACGGAGCTGGGCCATCATCGTTCAGCGTACATTCCACCCCATCCCCCCCACGCCATCGTGTGCCTGAGCCACTGGGTGGTGAAGAGGTTGTGGAGGAGGAGAGTGGCCACACCACACCTGCCGAGGTGGTTGTGGAGGATCCTGCTGTGGCAGAGCAGGACTTTTCATTAGTGTTGTCTGTCTCCTCCCCTTCTCCTGGGCCGTCTGTCGTCCCCTCCCCCATCCTTGGAAGCCCCTCAAGGGCGACTCCTTCCACCCGAGGACATCCATCTTCTGGCCCCAGGAAGGCGACCCAGAAGACCAGGGGGGTGTCTGATGGTATACAGGACCAGTTGGCGAGGGATCACGCCAGGCAGACGGAACAGATGGGGGCCATAGCGGTGCACTTGGAGAAAGTGTCTGACAGCCTGGGCTCCATTGCCAACCTCAGCAACGCAGTGCAGGATGTCAGCTGTAATTGCGCTGCAGTGGTCACCACTTTGGGGGAGGTGCAGGGGGATATTCGGCACCTTACTGCAGCCGTCCAGGCCAACAGTGCTGCCATCCGGGACCAGGGGAGGCTGAGTCGGCGGGCCCAGCACTACCAGGTCACCCGTCAGCTCCGGATGCAGGCCCAGACCAACTCCTACCTTGGACGGATAGCCAGGGCCTTGGAGGGCACGCAGGCCACACCTGCCAGGAGTGGCCCACCTGGGGATCAGCCACCTCCAGATGCCCCCCCACCCCCACCCACTCCATCCAGGCAGCTGCGGAGCCAGAGAGGGGCCCCCAGAAGAAGCCCCCGGCATCCCCGATGAGGCCTTTTTTTTTGTTTGTTTTATATTTTTGATTTGGACATACTCAGGTCATGAGTTTATTTTTTCTTTTTCTCAGGTTATGAGATTTTGTTTCTTTTAATTATCAGGATATGATATTATTAATTTATTTTTGTACTGCACACGGTCAGGAGTGCAGGGGACAGTGTGAATGGTGTGTGAATGTGAGAGGGTGGCACTCCTGAAAGTAAGGGGTGTCACCCTCGGCCGTGGTGGTGAAGTTAACCCCACGGCTGAATGAATCACGTGTGAAAGGTGTGTGAATGGACAGTGACATCATTGGGGCCTTGACGCTGGCGTTACTGCTCCCAACTCCTACATGCTGGACTTGGGCTAATCCAATGCGATGTGCATGTGGTGTGTGTGATCTAGGGACATCAGTGGTGTACACGCGTGCACTGTCTGTGTGATTAATGTTTTGGTTTAGTGTCCAAAGATGCCTACGGCGAGGACCCTCCTGACTGCTCTTCCATCAGCAGACTGGGTGTCCTCTGGCAGGGGGGGGCTGTGTGGGTCGGGGGTCAGGTCATCACGTATGTCAATATGCAGGCCTTTTTTCATAGCAAAGTTATGTAGTATGCAACATGCAGCGATGATCTGACACACAAAGGTAGGGGAATACAATAGGGTCCCCCGGACTTATCCAGGCAGCGGAAACGGGACTTCAGGAGCCCAAATGTTTGCTCCACCACTGCACGGGTTTTGATGTGTGCTTCATTGTATTTTCTCTCTCCTCTGGTTTGGGGGTTCCGGAAAGGAGTCATTAGATGGGGTCCCAGTGCATATGCAGAGTCACCTGTAAGGTAAAAGACAGGAGAATGTTAGTCATGCATGTGCGATTTCTGTTGTGCATCACGGGAGGGGATAGTCATGCCTGACTCCCTTGTCACTCACCAACCAGCCAGCTGTCCCCATACATGTTCTGGTTAAATTCTGCTGGGATGGGGCTCTGATTGTATATGTAGCTGTCATGGCTGGACCCGGGGTGTTTGGCACGGACGTGCCATATGAGGCGTTGGGCATCAGCTATCACCTGTACGTTGATGGAATGCCAATGCTTCCGATTGCGGTATATGTGCTCTGTGGCACTGGGGGGCTGTAGGGCCACATGTGTGCAATCAATGGCCCCCACAGTGCGAGGGAATCTGGCAAGGTTGTAGAAATCTGTCATTGCCTTCTGCCGCAGCTCCTCAGTGGTGGGTCTGATGAACTGGTTGGACATGCGTCTGAGGATTGCAGGGACAACCTGGTGCACACATCTGCTTATGGAGGATTGTGACATCCCAGCCACCACTCCACTTGTACGCTGGAATGATCCACTGGCAACGAAATGAAGTGTTGCCAGGACCTTCACCAGTGGCTGCACTGCTTGTGAGCGGTATGTCTTGCTGGTGATGTCACCCTGCAGGGTTGTGGTTAGTTCAAGTATTGCATCTGGGCTGAATCTGAAGAGGCGATACACCTCCTCATCCCCCATGCCAAAGAGGTTCATACGAGTGCGGTATATCCTCTCACGTGGCCGCCTTCTTGGTTCCGGGGGACCCATCAGTAGTTCTAGGACCACAATTGCCCCTGGCATGTTGGCACACAGAGGTGTTGTCCTTGCAAGTGGGGGTGCTCAGCAAGCTCCTATCGTCGGTAACGCTGCTGTAGCTGCTCTCCTGCTGACCTGTGACCGTCTGGAGTAAAGATAAAGCAGCCTTTTGTAGAAATAACTTTGCGCCGGACGGACCAGATACGCGCGGCGCATGTAGCCAGCGTATGGTGCTAATCCGTTCGTGAATTGGGAAAAATACCTCATTTGCATATTTGCAGGGGAAATCAATGGGCGCGACTGATGCGCCCAGCGAAAATAAGCGCTGACGATACTCTGGCGTCGGAACGTTCCGCCGGTCGCAAATGACCCGTTATTGGGCGCATCTAGTTTGCTGGGTACGGGCACATAGAAACGACGGCGCATCATCACAGTTACGCGGCGCATATCCAAATACTCCAGTGCAAGTGTTCGTGAATCTGGCCCTATGTCTCTATACCCTGTAAACAGTTATTTCAGCAAAAAAAAAAGTTTTTCCTTTAGTGACCCTTTAATTTATGCATTGCTATAAATATCCCAAAATTGGTAACTCATTTTAGAGTGTGCAACAGTTTTAGTAAATCTCCCCCACTGTCAACTGACAGTGTTTTGTAGTTACTTGGAAAAAAGAAATGTCTGTTAAGTTGATTTTAATATAAGAGACAGTGCTAAAAGCACACATTATAGTCCTGTGGGTGGCCGGTAGCTGCATGAATCCAGCCCTGATTTGACAGCCCAATATAACCCTTGTGTGAGAATCGAGCTGAGCTAGCAGGAGGTAATAGGTGCTTCCAGCATTAAGAAATGTTTCCTTTCCCTCCATAGAAGAGTAAAATACATAAAGAAATGAAACCTTATCTGTTCCCAGATTTTATGCATCTCTACAGTGGCACCTTCCCCACTTTGCTCTTTTAGGCAGTCAGGTGCCTCGTTGCAAATTGTTTTTCAGCCAGGGTGGTATGGCAGCAATTAAGGATGTCTGTCTTAAATAAAACATGTAGAATGACTCCTTAGCTGCTACGTGTGTATGCCAGCAGACTCCAACAGCAGGGCTTTTTTTAGTGGGAACATGGGGGAACGCAGTTCCGGCATCTTCACCACTGAATGTAGGTAATGGCAAGAGGTGCTAGGGAGTCTATTGATAATGCCTGCTGGGAGATTTATTGTTGCTGGTGGGGATCTATTTTTTGCATGGGGATCTATTGTTGTTGGGGGGTCCTATGTTGTTGGGTTGTCAATTGTTGCTGGAAGGGATCTACTGTTGAGTGAGAGGTAATTTTTGCTGGCTGCCAGAGGGTCTATTGATATTGGCTGCTGGAGGGTATATTCTTGCTTGTGTGGTATTTTGTTGTGAGGGGGGGCAATTGTTGCGGTGGGGGGGGGGTTATTTTTGCGTGGAGGATCTGTTGTTGCTGGCTGCAGGGGATCTATTTTACTGCTTTTATTGTTCCATACAAATTATTAAGCACCACAAAATGCTACTTATCTCTGTATTCTCTAAAAGAGGAGCAGGGAGGTGAGTAGGGGGTGGAACCAAGTAACAGTGCTCGGAGTTGGGTAGGGAGTGTAGACAAGTAACGGTGCTCAAAGGTGGGTGAAGACAAGTAACATTGCTTGGAGTTGGGTAGGGGGAGGAGACAAGTAACAGTGCTCAGAGGTGGGAAGGGGGTGGAGACAAGTAACAGTGCTCAGAGGTAGGAAGGGGGTGGATACAAGTAACAGTGCTCAGAGGTGGGAAGGGGGAGGAGACAAGTAAAAGTGCTCGGAGGTGGGTAGGGGTGGAACTAATTAACAGTGCTCAGAGGTGGGTAAGGGGTGGAACCAAGTAACAGTGCTCAGAGGTGGGTAAGGGGTGGAACCAAGTAACAGTGCTCAGAGGTGGGTAGAGGGTGGAACCAAGTAACAGTGCTCAGAGGTGGGTAAGGGGTGGAACCAAGTAACAGTGCTCAGAGGTGGGTAGAGGGTGGAACTAAGTAACAGTGCTCGGAGGTGGGTAGGGGGTGGAGACAAGGGGTACAGGGGGTCTATTCTTGCTTGTGTGGTATTTTGTTGTGAGGGGGTCAATTGTTGTGGAGGGGGGTTATTTTTGCATGGAGGATCTGTTGTTGCTGACTGCAGGGGATCTATTTTACTGATTTTATTGTACCATACAAATTACTAAGCACTGCAAAATGCTACTTATCTCTGTATTCTCTAAAAGAGAAGCAGGGAGGTGAGTAGGGGGTGGAACCAAGTAACAGTGCTCTAAGTTGGGTAGGGAGTGGAGACAAGTAACAGTGCTCAGAGGTGGGTAGGGGGTGGAGACAAGTAACAGTGCTTGGAGGTGGGTAGGGGGAGGAGACAAGTAACAGTGCTCAGAGGTGGGAAGGGGGTGGAGACAAGTAACAGTGCTCAGAGGTGGGTAGGGGGTGGAACCAAGTAACAGTGCTTGGAGGTGGGTAGGGGGTGGAGACAAGTAACAGTGCTCGAAGGTGGGTAGAGGGGGGAATTAAGTAACAGTGCTCGGAGGTGGGTAAGGGGTGGAACCAAGTAACAGTGCTCTGAGGTGTGTAGGGGTGAAACTAAGTAACAGTGCTCGGAGGTGGGTAGGGGGGTGGAGACAAGGGGTGACTCAGAAAGGGGGAGTTCCTGCACCTATTCCCGGGGGAAAAAAATCCTTGCCCAACAGCATATGTGTCCTTATATGGTAGACTATAGTATATGAGTTATTAAACCGTCCTTATTCTTCTCTGTCATTTTTGTGTTTTGTTTTCGTGCCCCAAAACAAGTGCATATTTCAGATGAAGTCTATGGGCCAGATTCACGTATTCCAGAGCATCTTTGCTCTGGAGTAACGCTTCTGATTTGCGTTGCGCTGCCGAAATTTTAGGAGCAAGTGCTGTCATTCACGAAGCACTTGCTCCTAAAGTTGCGGCAGCGCATCACAAATGAGCCGGCGGAATTCAAATGTCGCGGGTACGGGGCGTGTAGTATGCTAACTACGCGCGATCCCGCCGCCAACGTACTGCGCATGCGTCGAGTGTCAAAACATCCCCGTGCGCATGCTCCAAAATCTGTGAATGAACGTCAATGACGTCACATTCCCATTCATGACCGTTTTACGCAAGCGACGTTTTTATTTTTTTTCCCGACGCGATGACGACGCCTATACCTAACATAGGATACTCCAACCCCATGTAGGTATATCTATGCGCCGCGTATCCCGTCCGGAAACGTCGTATCGTCATTGCGTCGCGCCGGATTTCGATCGTGAATTGCCGATTTCCGCTCATTAACATATTTTTTGAGCGTAAATCGGCGGGAACGCCCCCGGCGCCATTTTTAAGTTGAAGTAACGATGCGATGGCGAAACTCAGTTACGCTGCTCGCATCGGAACTTCAACCCGGCGTTTCTTGTTTTCTGGTTACAGAAAACAGAAACGCCGGCTCAAAGCCACAGTTAGGCTGGCGGATCACTCGATCCGCCAGCGTAACCTTTCCTGAATCTGGCCCTATCTGTACAAGCAAAACAATATCACTTTTTTTTCTCTTTTTGGAGTTTACTCCTCTTTAATTTGAGAAATAATCCTGCCTGCTTTGGAGCTGCAAATTGATTAATTTGACAAGTTAAACAATTTTAAAAAGTCTAATGCCGCATACACACGATCATTTTTCGGCTTGTAAAAAAAAACCGTCAGCCTCTAGAAAAAACAAAGGGCCAGATCCACGTACATCGGCGCATATATAGACAGGCGTAGCGCATCTCCTTTACGTTACGCCGGCTCAAATTAGAGACGTAAGTGCCGTAACCACAGAGGGCCAGATTCTCAAAGAAGTTACGCCGGTGTATGTGGAGATGCGCGGCGTAAGTATAAATTTGCGCCAGAGTATCTATGCACCGTACCCACAGAACTAGATAAGCATCAAAATAGGCTACTCCCGACCGGTGTAATTTGCCTACGCCTGCACATCTTAGGTGCATATTTATGCCGGACGCATCTGGCAAACCCATTGATTTCCTATGCAAATATGCAAATGAGGGAGATACGCCGATTCCCGAACATAGACCCGTTCGGCGCAGGCTACGCGCGGTGTGCCTAAGCTGTTTGGCTGGCCTAAAGTTACCCCTCATAAAAGCAGGGGTAACTTTGCACCAGACTTGCTCAAGTCAGCTGGAGAGCACCTTCAGCAGCACCGTTACAGGACAACACATGGCAGCCGTGGTCCTAGCACTACTAATGGGTCCCCCGCCACCAGGGCCGCCATCAGGGGGGTGCAGGCAGTACACCTGTAAGGGGCCCGGGGGTCCCCAGGGGCATGGATGGGAACCTCCTTAAAAAAAAAAAAACTTTTTTATATTTAAATTTTTTTAGGGGTCCGGAGGCCACCAGGGCCCCAGATGGGAACCCCCCTTTTTTATATAAAAATAAATTACTAAATAAAGGGGCTTTCCATCCGGGACCTCTGGGCCCTAATAATAATAATAATGATAATAATAATTATATATATATTTTTGTCCGAAAGGCACTGGCCGTTAACTTGTTCTGCATATAGACAGCCAACATTCACAAAACTATGTAGTTTTTCTGCTCTTTTGTCCGATGGAGCATACAGACGGTTTGATTATACGACAAAACACGTCCATCGGAGTATTCGATCGTGTGTGCGATCCTTTAGCCTGTAGGGTTCAATATTGGGTTGGCTCACCCTTTGCAGCTATAAAAGCTTCAACTCTTCTGGGAAGGCCATCCACAAGGTTTAGGAGGGTGTCTATGGGAATGTTTGACCATTCTTCCAGAAGTGTATTTGTGAGGTCAGGCACTGATGTTGGATAAGAAGGCTTGGCTCACAGTCTCCGCTCTAATTCATCCCAAAGGTGTTGAGGTCAGGACTCTGTGCAGGCCAGTCTAGTTCCTCCACCCCAAACTCACTGATGTATGTCTTTATGGTCCTTGCTTTGTGGACTGGTCCAAATCATTTGATGAAAGGGGGGTTATGGTGCGGGGTTGTTTTCAGGAGTTGGACTTGGCCCCTTAGTTCCATTGAAGGGAACACTTAAGGCGTCAGCATACCAAGACATTTTGGACAATTTCATGTTCCCAACTTTGTAGAAACAATTTGGGGAGGGCCCCTTCCTGTTCCAACATGACTGCTCACCATGGCACAAAGCAAGATCTATAAAGACATGGATGAGCAAGTTTGGGGTGGAGGAACTTGACTGGCCTGCACAGAGTCCTGACCTCAACTCGATAGAACACCTTTGAATTAATTAGAGCAGAGACTGCAAGCCAGGCCTTCTTGTCCATCAAAAAAAAAAATATATATATTAAAAAAATATATATAAAAAAAAGGGGGGGGTTCCCATCCGGGCCCCTGGTGACCCCCGGGCCCCTTACAGGTGTACTGCCTGTACCCCCCTGATGGCGGCCCTGGTCATAAGTCTCCATTGCTGTTATGAGGGCTGACATCTCCTGGGTGTTAAAGGTTTTTTTCCTCCTCTGCCTGTGGGGAACGGGAGCAGCCATCTCACAGCAAAAGTACCTTCCCTGGGGGGGGAAATAAAACTGGATGTACTTTTGCATCGGCTGGGCGTAAGTTGGGCCGGTGTATCTATATAAGTTGGGCCGGCATAGTTGTGAGCATGCTCACAAGGGAACGAACGTACTGAGCATGCTCCGTTCAAGATACGCCGGGCGTAAATCACTAGACCATTCATTTGCATAACGACACACCCACTTCCACTTGCACCGGCTTACGCCGACTAAATTAAGTTAGGCCGGTGCAAAGTCAGGCACAAGTGCTTTGTGAATACTGTACCTGCCTCTCTGAGTTACGTCGGTGTAGTGTATCTAAAGATAGGCAATTCTACGAGAATCTGGCCCAGAGTATTTACGCCAAAATTTGCGCCGGCGCAACTTAAATTCCGAGGCGTAAGGCGGTGTAATTAAAAGTGGGAAGGACGTGGGCGTGTTCCATTGAAATGAGCCGTGACCCCATACAAAGGAAGGGCCGGCCAGACTGGGCATGTGCATGACGCTGACTATGGTCAGAGCCTCTCTGCACATGCTCACTACTCGGCCCGGCTTAATCAGTGAGATAGGAACTAGGCCCGGTGTACTTAGTGAGATACGCCCAGTGCATAAATAGGCCCAGACATACGCCCTTCCATTGCAAAAGTACATCCATTTTTTTCCCTCCCTGAAGCAAGGTGCTTTTGTTCCATTGTCTGTTGCTGTTTGTAGGTTTGTGTCGTGCCGGTGTGTTCCATTATTTTGAGGGCCATCACCCAATTTATATATATACATACGAATTTTTTTTTATAATAATAAATAATATAATTATAATAATATTTAAAATATTAAATATATATTAGATATAAAAAATACAATTATGGGCCAGATTCAGGAACACTTGCGCTGGAGTATTTCGATATGCGCCGCGTAACTGTGATGATGCGCCGTCGTTTCTATGTGCCCGTACCCACCAAACTAGATGCGCCCAATAACGGGTCATTTGCGACCGGCGGAACGTTCCTACGCCAGAGTATCGTCAGCGCTTATTTTCGCTGGGCGCATCAGTCGCGCCCATTGATTTCCCCTGCAAATATGCAAATGAGGGAGATTTCCCAATTCGCGAACGGATTAGCACCATACGCTGGCTACATGCGCCGCGCGTATCTGGTCCGTCCGGCGCAAAGTTATTTCTACAAAAGGCTGCTTTATCTTTACTCCAGACGGTCACAGGTCAGCAGGAGAGCAGCTACAGCAGCGTTACCGACGAAACTAGCAAGCTGAACAACAACACTTGCAAGGACAACACCTCTGTGTGCCAACATGCCAGGGGCAATTGTGGTCCTAAGACTAGTACTGGGCCCCTCGCTACGGAGGAGGCGGGCACGTGAGAGGATATACCGCACACGTATGAGCCTCTTTGGCATGGGGGATGAGGAGGTGTATCGCCTCTTCAGATTCAGCCCTGATGTAATACTTGAACTAACCACAACCCTGCAGGATGACATCACCAGCCCAACACACCGCTCACAAGCAGTGCAGCCACTGGTGAAGGTCCTGGCAACACTTCATTTCCTTGCCAGTGGATCATTCCAGCGTACAAGTGGAGTGGTGGCTGGGATGTCACAGTCCTCCATAAGCAGATGTGTGCACCAGGTTGTCCCTGCAATCCTCAGACGCATGTCCAACCAGTTCATCAGACCCACCACTGAGGAGCTGCGGCTGAAGGCAATGACAGATTTCTACAACATTGCCAGATTCCCACGCACCATCGGGGCCATTGATTGCACACATGTGGCCCTACAGCCCCCCAGTGCCACAGAGCACATATACCGCAATCGGAAGCATTGGCATTCCATCAACGTACAGGTGATAGCTGATGCCCAACGCCTCATATGGCACGTCCGTGCCAAACACCCCGGGTCCAGCCATGACAGCTTCATATACCGTCAGAGCCCCATCCCAGCAGAATTCAAACAGAACATGTATGGGGACAGCTGGCTGGTTGGTGAGTGACAAGGGAGTCAGGCATGACTATCCCCTCCCGTGATGCACAACAGAAGTCGCACATGCATGACTAACATTCTCCTGTCTTTTACCTTACAGGTGACTCTGCATATGCACTGGGACCCCATCTAATGACTCCTTTCCGGAACCCCCAAACCAGAGGAGAGAGAAAATACAATGAAGCACACATCAAAACCCGTGGAGTGGTGGAGCAAACATTTGGGCTCCTAAAGTCCCGTTTCCGCTGCCTGGATAAGTCCGGGGGGACCCTATTGTATTCCCCTACCTTTGTGTGTCAGATCATCGCTGCATGTTGTATTCTGCACAACTTTGCTATGAGAAAAGGCCTGCAGATTGACATACGTGATGACCTGACCCCCGACCCACACAGTCCCCACCTGCCAGAGGACACCCAGTCTGCTGATGGAAGAGCAGTCAGGAGGGTCCTCGCCATAGGCATCTTTGGACACTAAACCAAAACATTCATCACACAGACAATGCACGCGTGTACACCACTGGATCACACACACCACATGCACATCGCATTGGATTAGCCCAAGTCCAGCATGTAGGAGTTGGGAGCAGCAACGCCAGCGTCAAGGCCCCAATGATGTCACTGTCCATTCACACACCTTTCACACGTCATTCATTCAGCCGTGGGGTTAACTTCACCACCACGGCCGAGGGTGACACCCCTTACTTTCAGGAGTGCCACCCTCTCACATTCACACACCATTCACACTGTCCCCTGCACTCCTGACCGTGTGCAGTACAAAATAAAAACAAAAATCTCATAACCTGAGAACCAAAAAATAAACAAAAACTCATGTCCTGAATATAAACAATAATAATAAAAAATAAACAAAAACTCATGTCCTGAGTATAAACAATAATAATAAAAAATAAACAAAAACTCATATCCTGAGTATAAACAAAAATATATAACAACCAAAAAAACAAAAAACCCTCATCTGGGATGACGGGGGCTCCTCCTTGGGGGCACTCTCGGGCTCCTCATCTGCCTGGAGGGAGTGGGTGGTGGTGGGGGTGGGGGGGCATCAGGAGGAGGCTGATCCCCGGGTGGGCCACTCCTGGGAGCTGTTGGCTGCCTGCCCTCCAATGCCACAGCGATACGGCTCAGATACAGGTTTGTTTGGGCCTGCATCCTCAACTGGCGGGTGATATTGTGCCGCTGGTCACGTTGCCGCTGCCTCCCCTCTTCCCGGATGGCAGCTGTGTTGTCTCGAACAGCTGCTGTCAAGTGCCGGATATCAGCCTGCACCTCCCCCAGGCTGGTCACAACGCCCTGCACGCGACTGGGCAGCTGTGACAGAGAGCCCAGGCTGTCTGCGACCCTGTCTAAGTGGCCAGCCATCTCCCCCATTTGCTGGGTCTGTTTGGCGTGGTCCAACAGCACCTGGTCCTCGACCAAATCACACACCCCCCTGGTCTTCCGGGTGGCCTTCCTGGGGGCAGAAGAAGGTTGTCCCCGTGGGGATGGAGTCGCCCTTGAGGGGCTACCTAGGATGGGGGAGGGGATCACAGAGGGCCCTGCAGAGGAGGAGGACTCCTCCAACATTAAAATAAACTCCTGTTCAGGGACAGGCTCCTCCACAACCACCTCTGCTGAAGTGGTGTGGGCACTCTCCTCCTCCACCTCGGTGTCTCCAGCACCCAGGGCCTCGTCTTCAGCATCCCGTTGGGGGGTTGGGGTGGACTGGCCGGCACGAGATGATGGCCCAGCTCCGTCATCTGTGGATGACACAAAGCAGACACATGTTGGTGGTCCCACACACTTGGCACATGTACCCCCCCCCCCACATGCAACACACCAAAAAGGGGGTAAAAATCACTTACCTGTCCTGGAGCCTTCCTCTACGGAGTCATAGCCAGGGACCCCCTCCAACTGCTCCCTGTCCAGGCAGCGGGCAACCACCTCCTCCTCCGCGGTCAGGGTGACAGGACATGGGGGACCACCACCTGTGCCCCTCTCATGGCTCCTAATGGTGGACACCTTGCCCCTCACCTTGCGCCGCAGGTCATTTATTTTTTTTTGAATGTCCGAAGGACTCCGGGTGGAGTACCCCAGCACATTGACCCTGGCAGCTATGGTGTCCAGGATGCCCTGCTTCCTCTCCCGGCTGGTCTTCCTGCTTTTTTTCCCATGGAGGAAATCATTAAACGTCTCCATAGCCGAGATTATCACAGAGACCTCCTGGGCATTATAATTTAGGTTCCTCCTCTCTTTGGGGGTAGCGGGAGCAGCCATTACAGGGCAAAAGTATCTTCCCTGGGGTGGGGGGAAATGGAACTACTTTTGCGCCGTAATGGCGTTTCCGCCAGCGCTTTTAAGCGCCCAGCGGAACGCATTGCGCTGACGTTTCCCAGGAAGTGGTGCCGACGGAAGTTGTGAGCATGCGCACAAGGGGGCGAGTGGAGCCGCACTCACTGCGCATGCTCCGTGGATGATGCGCTGAACGTAAGCCTCTGCGCTGGGCTCCGCCCATCATTTACATATGATCACACCCACTTCCACCTGCGTCGGGTTACGCCAGCGCATTGAAAAATGGAGAGAAAATTGCGCATACCCAATATATACAAAAATATAAAAGCTGCGATTCAAGAATGTTATACAACATAAAATAGACTGGAAGAAGGTGAGGAATCGCGCTAGACGTGGGACAATGCCTGATAATACCACAATGTGTTATCAAACAAAACAAACAAAAAGTGGTATGGAATACAAAGCCTAAATGGTATTGATAAAGTCCACAAAATAAAATCAAATGATATATATATAAAAAAGAACCTAATGAGTCAAACGTGAGCAAGAAGAGTTGAAGTCCTCTGTGTTGGTCAGTGGTTCATCTGTGGAGCCAGTGATGCTAGATTTTACAAGCGAGGTGCTGAAAACAATGTCCCATTACAGGTCACAACAATCTTGCACTTGTAGATTTCAATGTGTAGCAAAAACTCCAAAGAAAAAAAAAGAAAAAAACATACATAGTGTGATACCGTTGAGGATTGTAAATGCTATCCACCCGTGAAAAATTAACTAAATTGTAGACACGGGGCAGTGGCAACCCTTCACCATGGGACACAGTACACACTGACCCTTACCAGATGATATGACCCTTTTGAGGTCAAAAACAGCCTTAAGGATGATGTATAAACTTCACTTTAAATCGTCATGATGATGTTTTCCTCAGTGAAAAAAAACACAAAGAAGACTTTTCATAGTATAGACTGCATGGAAATAGGTCATAATCACCCGTGGAGAAAAACAACACAAACTGTGAGGAAGGGAAGTGCTGGTACCACCACCAAATAAACACACTGACCCTTACCAGACAATAGGATCCACTCTAGGATCAATATAGGCAGCAAAGGGGTGAATACACTGTTCTTCAACACGTCAGAAACCAATTGTCAATACGTCATGAGATCAGTCCGCTCCTCCTCCTCCGTGTTCGTTACTCTGGCGCAAGTTTACGCGCAACTGCTATGTGAATTACAGGACTTGCGCTGAAAGGGTCTTCAGAGTAACGTAAATGAGAAGCGTTATTCCAGAGGAAAGATACTCTCATCTACCTGAATCTGGCCCTATATATTTATTATATTAACTAATTTAAAATATATACTAAACAGAAAAAATGTATATAAAATATATATTTAGCCATTAGGGTGAAAAGAGCCACGGGCAAGGAAATGGAGTGTTGCCAGTACCTTGCCAAGTGGTGGTCGGCAGATCCTCTCCCTTGCCCTCCTCCGTGCCCTCCTCCTTCTACGCTCATCTAAAGTCAGTAGTATAGCTATGAACAAGGATGCCCCTGGCATGGTGGCATACAGATTGTTGTCCTGCAAGTGTGGCTGTTCAGCTCGTCCCTAACGGTGTTGCTTAGGCTGACATGTAGACGGATTGTCCAAATTTAAACATGCTTTTATAAGGACTAACTTTAGACCAGATGTGCAGCTGATGCGCACAGGGCATAGCCTGCGCCGGACAAACTTACTTTTGTGGATCGTCGTATCTCCCTCATTTGCATATTTGCATAGGAAATCAATGGTGTGTACGGAATAAATGTGCACCTAGACGGAATAAATGTGCGCCTAGGATGTGCAGGCGTAGGCAAGTTAGGCCGGTCGGAAATAGCCTATTTTGGTGCGTATCTAGTTCTGTGGGTACGGTGCATAGATATTCCGGCGCAAATTTAGACTTAGGCGGCACATCTCGAGATACTCCGGCGTAAGTGCTTTGTGGATCTGGCCCAAAGTTTTTTCCAACTTCATCATTAAAACAATGTTGCCCACACACGATCATTAAATAAAAATGCTCTAGCAAAATGTGGTGACGTACAACACTATAAAGGAGAACTTCCATTCGGATGAGGGCACCCTTTGGGCTGCTTTAGCTGAATTTGTGTTAGTAAAAGACGATTTGCGCTTTTCTGTCTGTTACAGCGTGATGAATGTGCTTACTCCATTATGAACAGTAGTTTTACCAGAACAAGCGCTCCCGTCTCATAACTTGCTCCTGAGCATGCAAGGTTTTTTCACGTCGTTAAAGCCCAAACACGATCATTTTTTACAATCCGAAAAACTACATTGTTTAAAACGTCGTGAAAAAATAGAGCTTGTTCGAATTTTATATTTTTTTGTCGTTTTTTAGAACCGAAATATGCTGTGAAGCCCACACACGATCTTTTTAAATTACATTTTTAAAAACCGTTGTTTTTTACAAGCCGAAAAATGATCGTGTGTACGCGGCATAATAGCTTTTTATCAAGAGGTTTCAATGTTTCAATGTCACAATGTACTTTAAGATTACATACCACGTGATAGGACAAGGATACATTCTATATAGATACATTATGCAGTGTAAGAGATACATTACTAAGTGGTAAAAGAAAATGACTCCCTCCAACTTATTAGTTAAATATTAGAATCAATGGGCCAGATTCAGATACAATTACATTGGCGCAGAGTATCAGAGATACACTACGCTGCCGTATTTTACCAGGCTGTACGACGAATCCTGATAGATTTTGTCCCTTACGGTACGGCGTAGTGTATTTCTCGCCGCGTAATCGAAATACGCGATTAGGGGGCGTGAAGCATTTAAATTAGGCGCATGCTCCGTTCAGAAATTTCCCGCCGTGCATTGCGCGAAATAACGTCGATACGTCATTCGTTGTTTGAGTAGCATCGTTTACGGACATTCCTATTCCCGGACTTTTTACGTCAAAAATAAAAAAAGATGGCGGAAAACGTTGATATTCGACGCGGGAACGACGGCCATACTTAACATGGGCTGTCTAATATTAGAGCAGCAAAAAGCTGGTATAGTTTTACGCAGCAAAAAGATGACTAAAGATGCCGTAAGAGATTGCGATAGACGTTCGTAATTTCGTGGATAGTCGGCAAAAGCTCATTTGCATACCCCGACGCGGAAAACGACGGGAACTCCACCCAGCGGCCGCAATTTTATTGCAGCGTAGATCCGAAGGCGTACGAACACGTAAAACAGTCGGATTGAAGCCCGCAGCCGTAATTTCATGGTTTGAGGTTTCAGAGTAGTGAAAAAACGTGCGTAATTCGAAAGTACTCCAGTCTAACGCGAGATAGACAGGAGTAATCGCTCTGTGAATCTGGCCCAATGTGTTACTATGTAATGTATTAGAAGAAACACACATGGGAATAAAAGATGTAAAGATCAAAGGGATTTTGTGACTTCACAGTCTGGGCAATTAATGCCAGTAATGACAACTTTCTCACTGTGAGAATCACAGTGCATTCATTCACACTAAATTGATAATAAATTGATAAATTGAATTATCTCTATATGGAAGTCGGGTAAAATGTTATTATTGTGTCATGAATTCAGCATATTTTACCATAAGATCTGCGTCTCCGATAAGATTGTAGGCATGAAAATACAAGTGTTCTATGGTACAAGCAATTAACTTTCTATAAGGACTAGAAAAAATAGAACACCCGCGCAAAAGTGAATTTATTGTGGATAGATGCTGCTCTTAACTGTATATTCATACTCACGTAAAATACTCAATGCAAATAACAGAAGCTGCAATTACCTTATAATGAGTACACACAATACAATAAAGTGCAATAGCTTAAAATGCAGTAGTGTCAAAAGTTCATATAACCCTTCATCCAAAAAAATAAGTAGCCCACAATTTCATATACACTGAAAATAAAAAAAAGTGAATGGTGCTCAGTGCAGTTCATCAGACAAGTAATCCTCTGACTGCTACTTCCACCTTCCCCCCAAAGGAGACCGTGCTCACCAGCAATTATTGACCCCCTGTATGAGAATAAGGAAGGTCATGCTGTGCTCATTGGTAAATCATAACCTCTGATGTTGGCCTGGTGTTTCTTTACGACTGTCCAGGGAATTGTATGTTAGATATACCGATACACGATCATAAAAGAAAAACCAGGGAAGCCATGCTAGTGTAACGCGTTTTATTATACAGTCGCCTATTTAATATGAAAAATAAAAAAAATACACTCACAAGTAGGGATGAGTTTTATGTTCCAGTCGAACATTGGCTGTTAACCCATTCGCTGAACAGCGAACAATTTGAGCCGCTGAAAACCCTTTAAAAGTCTATGGGAGAAATCAAAAGTGCTAATTTTAAATGGTTAATATGCAAGTTATTGTCATAAAAAGTTTTTGGGGACCTGGGTCCTGCCCCAGGGGACATGTATCAATGCAAAAAAAGTTTTTGGGAGCAGTGATTTTAATAATGCTTAAAGTGAAACAATAAAAGTGAATTATTCCTATAAATTTCGTACCTGGGGGTGTCTATAGTATGCCTGTAAAGTAGCGCATGTTTCCCATGTTTATAACATTCTCTGCACAAAATGACATTTCCAAAGGAAAAAAAGTTATTTAAAACTACTACTATAATGGGTCCTGGCAATACACATAAAAGTCATTAATAATCATTGAAAAAAAAAAATGCGTGGGGCTCCTCCCAAATTTAATTACCAGGCCCTTCAGGTCTGGTATGAATATTAAGGGGAACCCTGCAGCAAATTGAAAAAAAAATGAAGTCTGTGGCCGGATTAACCTGTCTTAAGCCCTGTACACACGGTCAGTTCGTCTGACGAAAACGGACAGATGGTGAAAAAAAATAGAACCTGTTTTAAATTTTCCTTATGGTTAAAAAACCGAAAAAACTATCGTCTGTGGGGAAATCCATCGGTCAAAAATCCATGCATGCTCAGAATCAAGTCAACGCATTACCTCACCCCACCTGTAATAGTGGGGGGATTAGATTCCATCAGATATCGATCGTGTGTACAGGGCTTTACAGTTTTTGCTACCAGAGGTTGGCTATGGCTGGAGGGGTAATGGTAGCATATGAACTGTCTTGTATGAGGATCCTTCGCAATACTCTTTCAGGCATCAGACAATATCCCAAACTGAAGGAGACCTCTCTGATCTATTCCTACTTATCAGGAACCTTCCCCTGCACTAAACACTTTCTCTAAACAGTGGGTACCTGGCCCTGACTTAGCACTAATGCCAGGTGTGCCTGAATGACGTGGGACATTATCATGTCCCCCGGTCAAGATATTCACCTGAGATCTTGTGGGATTTGTCTCAGGGAAGACAGTTGTCTGGCTGGGCAACTGTCTTCCCTGAGATGGCCATTAGAGTCTATAATTCAAAACAATTTACCTCACCCCACCTGTAATAGTGGTGGGATGCCATCTACAGGCTGGTAGAGAACCTGCACCTGCCATCTCCAGTGTGGGCATTTGAAGCCACAGTGTCCCTTTTCCTGGATTTCGTGCATGCTGACTAACCAGCATGCACCTGCCGATCTTGCATAGCCATGTCAAGCTGACCAAGATTTTTCATAGACGTCTTGCCAAGCTGACCAGGTTCTCCCAGGAGCCATTCCAAAACCGGAAAGGATGTCTTCGGCCACGGCCCCCTAAGGGAAGACGTGAAATTAGATACAGTGGAACTCGGATACTTGGATTGGGAGTAACGCAGTCAATGACCATTTCGCAATATGAGCACTGTATTTAATAAAAAATCCTAACTCGCAAAACGAGCAGGATTCGGGCCAAAGCGGTGTGCAGTACCGTGTTTGGCCTGGGGTGGGGGGCGCCGTAGCCAAGCAGAGCCGATCTGCGCTGTTCTGAAATGCACGGAAAGGCCTGGGGACAGTTCGGCTGACCTCGGAAAGGCTCGGGAAAGGAGTTTTTACGAGGTTTGCCGAGGTCATCCTAGGTGTCCTCGGGCCTTCCCGACCAATTCCGAGGATCTCCGGCGCAGCCCCACCTCTGGCCGCATGAAAAGTGAAAAATGTGGACGGAACTCCGCTTTAATTATGATCTCCTTTCACTAGTTGGTGTACATTCACAAAAAAGGCCAATGGTGTTTTGTTTTTAGTAATGGTGGTCATAAGCTAAATACAAGGAAAGCCTAAAACCAGTCATCCTACTGTAAGTCAACTGCTTTCCTATAAATATTAGGGCCTTTCTAAACATGGTTGCCAACATACTATAAGTATTAAGCTGTACAACTAAAACTCACTTCTTAATACCCATCAAGAAGAAAATGTATGCTTTTATGTTTAAAACTCATAAGTATTCTTTTACAGGGTCTGCAGATTAAGTAATTTTCCTCCAGGCAAATGATGCTTGTCAAATTGGAAAACATGCAACAGATTGGAGAGCATCAGCTCGTCCCACTCACAAGCATAATAAAAAAAATGTTGCCTTTACTTATCGAATATTTTAGATTATATCTAGATTACTGTTTAAATTGGATATATCCTTAGCACCTCCAGCCCATGGCAAGCTCACTCATTGGAACATATTCAGCTACATCTATGGAATAGTTTTCCTTAAGGTAATAGAATCATTCATAAGTTCCTCTACTGAGGCAGCTGGTGCACACGGCTCCTAAAAATAGATTCGACCTGAAGTCAAGCAAAAAAAAAAAGAGCAAGAAGTACTAATTCTTAAACATGGATTTTCGTATATATTGTTTTGAGCATGGTAAAGAGAATCTTTGTTCATAAAATAAAAAAGTACATTTTGTTTTCTTGTATTTTCAATTGACTGCCACACTTGAAAATAAATAAAGAGGCTAGCAGTTATAAAGTGTAAGTTTTTGCAGAGACTTCAGGAGAGGATTTATTTTCACTGTAGCAAGGTTTGGCAGCATAGGCAGAGGAAAACATAAATACTTTTTTTTTTCAGCACATGAAAAACTTTTAGTTTGCCTTTTTTTTTTTTTGGTGATCGAGTGGAAATGAGCAATCACTTGGCCCTCCCCAAACATGTATACTCTCCCCCAGCATGCACCAGTGGCCATAACCGTCCCACTGGTTGGCCAAGGGAAGTATCAATATTCATAAGTTACTGTAGCTTCTCATCCTAATACCAGGCGTACTTATGACATCTACTAGCTGAAGGGAGAAACTACAGCTCCCCTGAATTTAGGGAAAACACCAAATGAATAAGTAAATTATAAATCATACCACCCAGCAGAACTAAATTTGTAGTATGTAGGCAGGTGCAGTCTTTACTTCACACTGTAGGTGGCACTAAAGTGAAGCAGCAATGAAGATGGGAGAAGAAAGTCATTAGGAACTGGGTTTCCTGTGGTCTCCAGGAGAACAACTGTCCAATTGGACACTGGCACCCCATGTGACCTCGGCAGCCACCTTGGGTCAGGTCAGTGTCTAGTGTAGGGAAAGGTACTTTGGGGCAGATTCACAGAGAATTAGATTCTCGTAGAGTATCAGAAATACACTACGCCGCCGTTTTTTACCTGGCTCTACGTGGAATTCAGGTAGATTTTGTCCAGTAAACGACGGCGGCGTAGTGTATTTCTCCCGTCGCAATCCATCTGCGCGAGTAGGGGGCGTGAAGCATTTAAAATAGGCGCGTTCCCACGGCGATCGAACTGCGCATGCTCCGTTCGCAAATTTCCCGCCGTGCATTGCGCGAAAACACGTCGTCACGTCGTAGTAGCGTCGTTTACGTACATTCCTATTCCCGAACGAGTTACGTTAAAAAAAAATATATATTTTCAAATCGACGCGGGAACGACGGCCCTACTTTACATGGGTTACGCACTGTTAGACCAGCAAAAAGCTCCTCTAACATTACGTAGCCAAAAAATGACGTAGGCGATTGCGAGGGACACTCGTACCTTCGTGGATCGCCGTAAAAACTAATTTGCATACCCCGACGCATGAAAACGACGCGAACTCCTCCCAGCGGCCGCAAACATATCGCAGCGTAGATCCGAAGGCTTACAAAGACGTAAGCCTCTCGGATCGAAGCCCGAAGCCGCCGTATCATGGTTTGAGGCTTCAAACTAGTGATACGGCGCGCGAAATTTGAAATTACTCCTGTCTAACACCAGTTAGACAGGCGTAATTGCTCTGTGAATCTGGGCCTTTGTCTGGAAGGGACAGCACATAGTGGCAATGAAAGGTTCCTGAGGAGTATAGAAAGTACAGGGACTATGCTAGCTCCAACGTAGAAAGCCTCCCATTTAGGTGTGGACCAGCCCGACTGCATTCTCGCTCCTTCCTGCAGAAGCTATAGGCATAATTTCAAGAATGCAAGTTTATTTTACTGTTTATAAGTGGCTCCCATCAGCTGTGCCTGCCCACCAGACCTGATTGTATATTTTTGGGATTTTCCTAATATACTATTCTCATTCACCTCTGCCTCCAGTGGCGGCTGGTGCTCAAAATTTTTGGAGGGGCGCAAACGGAAAAAAAAACATTGCAGCCTCACTGTGCCCATCACATGCAGCAACTGTGCCATCAATTGTCACCACTGTGCCATGCCATCAAACGCCACCACTGTGCCATCAATTGTCACCACTGTGCCATGCAACACGGCAACTGTGCCATCAATTGTCACCACTGTGCCATGCCACCAAATGCAGCCACTGTGCCATCAATTGTCACCACGGTGCCATGCCATCAAACACAGAAACTGTGCCATCAATTGTCACCACTGTGCCATGCCACCAAATGCAGCCACTGTGCCATCAATTGTCACCACTGTGCCATGCCATCAAACACAGAAACTGTGCCATCAATTGTCACCACTGTGCCATGCCACCAAATGCAGCCACTGTGCCATCAATTGTCACCACTGTGCCATGCCATCAAACACAGCAACTGTGCCATCAATTGTCACCACTGTGCCATGCAATCAAACGCCACCACTGTGCCATCAATTGTCACCACTGTGCCATGCCATCAAACGCCACCACTGTGCCATCAATTGCCACCACTGTGCCATGCCATCAAACACAGTCACTGTGCCATCAATTGTCACCACTGTGCCATGCAACACAGCAACTGTGCCATCAATTGTCACCACTGTGCCATGCCACCAAATGCAGCCACTGTGTCATCAAACGCCACCACTGTGCCATCAATTGTCACCACTGTGCCATGCCATCAAATGCAGTCACTGTGCCATCAATTGTCACCATTGTGCCATGCCATCAAATGCAGTCACTGTGCCATATCATCATATGGAGTCACTGTGTCATCAGTTGTCACCACTGTGCCGTGCCATCAAATGCAGTCACTGTGCCATCAATTGTCACCACTGTGCCATGCCATCATATGGAGTCACTGTGTCATCAAGTGTCACCACTGTGCCCTTTAATTGTCACCACTGTGCCCCATGCCACTGTGCTCATTGTCGCCTCTGTGCCCTTTGTCACTGCTGTGCCCCATGCTGCCACTGTGCCCCATGCTGCCACTGTGCCCCATGATGCCCCTTTCCCTGTTAAAAAAAAACACTTACCTGACGCTTCCATGTCCTCCCTCGATGTCTTCTGCCGCCGTGGAGAAGCTTCAGCCAATCAGGTTCCTGATAACCAGAATCCGGGAACCTGATTGGCTGAAACGGCTGTCAGTCTAATGCAAGGACCGCAGATTGCCTGCGCTCCGAGCATAGACTTCCGGGAGCCGAAGGGCGGTACTGGAAAAGCCTATCAGAGCCACTGGCTTTGATAGGCAGTTCCCCTCAGCCAACCAGCTGCCGCTATTCAGGTAACCGGCGCCCTATGTCCGGTTATAGGAATAGACCAGGCAGCTGGCAACAACACACGTTCAATGCATTGAAGTGTGTTATTTGCGAGAGGGAGTGGCGCTGCAGCGCTGCAGCGCCCTCTATAGACGGCCGCCAGAACTTCGGCTAAAATGTCAAAATGACATTTTAGCCGAATAAAAGTTCTTAAAGGGCCCGTTTTTTTTTTGTTTTTTTTTTGACTGCGGGAGGGGGGGGCGGCGCCCGTGCGCCCATATGGGCGGGCCACCACTGTCTGCCTCTGAGTGTATTACTTGCTGCCGGCACACTACGCTGCACCCTACCCACGAGTAGCCCCTGTTAAGGACAGGGTAGCTACTTCTAGATGATATTTGCTTTTCCCAGAATCCAGCTTTAAGCCCCCGTTCATATTTGGCCAAAAATGAGTTGCCACCAAAATAGAGGGAAAACCTTCCAATGGGTACACTAGATTTAGTGACAACCAGGGATTTCGTCCCACTTCCTGTTTTGGCTATGGGACAAGAAATGAAGGGGAATCTCCTCAAAGAGACATACAGCAGATAGCAAAAAATGAGTTATAACCCTCCCTTCTTTAGGGCTGGTTCACACCATATGCAGCCCAGTGCATTTTTATTCTGCATCAAAACAAATAGACAGTGTTTAACATGGATTCCAATGGCCCTAGTTTACACCAGTGCAGTGCGTTCCAGTGCAATCAGCAAAAGTAGAACATGCTGCACTTTTTCTGTATAGAACACATCTAGAACGTAGCAAAATGCATTAAAAATGCACCGGAATACACACATGTCCTTAACCACTTGACCTCTGGAAGATTTTATCCCCTTCATGACCAGGCCATTTTTTGCTATTCGGCAATGCTCTACTTTAACTGGTAATTGCACGGTCATGCAACATTGTACTTGGTTCCGGATTTGCGGACTTCGGCTCTGTCACTGTCCAAAGCCGCAATGACATCATTCCCACGCATGCGTGCGGGAGCCATCTTTAACGGCACAGGTAGCCATTCCTTTAGAGCGCATGCACCAGTGATGTACACTAAATATCTCCTAAACTGTGCACATTTAGGAGATATTTACACTACCTATAGGTAAGCCTTATTATAGGCTTACCTATAGGTAAAATTTTACTGTATGTTGGAAGTTTACTTCCAGTTTATCCACAAACATATCCAATAAAAAATAATTAAAAAATCGAATCCCTTCGTAAGTTTTGGACAAAATATCTGCTACACGTCTTTGGTAAAAGAAAATCCCAATAAGCGTATATTGATTGGTTTGTGTGAAAGTTATAGTGCCTACAAACTATGGGGATTCACATACAAGTGCAAACTACAAGTGCAGTCTCCGTAGATCTGAGGGGGACAAGAAAGGGGAAAAAAACAAAACAGTATTTTAGCTTGCACATGATTGGATAACAAAATCAGCAGAGCTTCCCCTCATTTCAGATCTACCCCTCAGATTTCCAGCGACTGCACTTCCAGGTGCACTTTCAGTGCAATTTCAAGTACTTTTAGTTTGTATGTGGTGCAAAATGGATTTGCCTTTCATAAATAACCCCCTATGGGATATATAATGCCGGTGATAAACGACTTATAATGGGACACCGATGTGGTGGGCGATCTGACACTAACTAACACTGGGAGGAACTGACTAACTGCCACTGACATCACCAGTGACACTGATCAGCAGGTCCTGGGCCGAGAACCATTGGCCGGGACTTGCTGACAGGCTTCTGCTGTGTACATGCTGGAAGCAGGGCACCCTTCTGCAGTACACACTTACGTGGAACGCAATGAAATGCATAAAAAATGTGAATGCAGAGACACAACTGTAACGCAGAAATTGTGCTGTTAACCGACCCTCAATCCAAGATGAAAAAAAAGGTTCAATTTTCTATTTTAGTTCCATTTTACATCTGTTACAAAAAAAAAACAATGTATTAAAATGCAATACAGTGACTATTTCTAAGAAAATGTTAACCATGAACAGAGTTATGTAAGCACAGCGCTCTCTACCTGCTTGCAGCCCAGGGCTTTCCTGAAGCGAATAGACACTCCATATTGTCAGAGCAATGATACAGAAGATGTCCGCAACATGCCTGAGTTAGACTGCATTCCAACCTTATTACGCAAGTCCTCTATAACACATGGGAACCCAGTCTGACATCGTTCAGAACACTAAGGGCCAGATTCTCAGAGGCGTTACGACGGAGTATCTCAGATACCCCGTCGTATCGCCTTTTTTTTTGTCTCGTATCTATGCGTGTGATGCTGAGCATCACTTTTGCATAGATACGCTTCTACATCCGACAAGTGTAAAAGCATTACACTTTCGGATCGTAGGTGTAATGACAACTCCGGCCACTAGGTGGCCTTTACGTTGTTTTTTCATTTGCATATGCAAATGAAGTAGTACGCCGATTCTCGATCGCTTTTATGCCGCCCCGTCGTCGCGTACGTCGTTTTCGTTCGCGTAAGGTTACCCCAGCTTCTATGTGGAGTAACCTTACGAGGTCCCGTCGGATGCCGTCGTGTCCCGTCGGATGCCATGTTAAGTATGGCCTCGGGACCGCGTTGTGTTGTGCGTCGTTTACGTCGTTTGCGTACGTCGATTCTCAATGGGGCTGGCGTACGCTGCGATTACGTCGTTTACATTGAGAAAATGTGACGTCCTTTGGAGCATGCGCACTGGGCTTTTTCCCCGGCCGGCGCATGCGCAGTTCGTTCGACGCGGGGGCGCGCTTAATTTAAATACAAGCCGCCCCATTTGAATTGCGCGGGTTTACGCTTGGCGATTTACGAGACGCCGGCGAAAACTACGGAGCAAGTGCTTTGAGAATAAAGCACTTGCTCTAGTACGCAGCGGCGGCGTAGTGTAAATGGCTTACGCTACGCCGCCGAATATATATGAGAATCTGGCCCTTAGTCATAGCTGTAAGAGACCTTAGTCATAGCTTCTTATGACGAAAAATCCTTGGCTGCCCAAAGTACGTATGCTTGGTCCCCTTGTGCAATAAAATGAAACAATATAATTCAGACATGTTGATGACATCCGCTGTATCTGTACTAGTAGAACACGAACCAGCTCTAAAAATAGAGCCAGATTCTACCGAATTTCAGAAAACGTCAGCAATTAGCCTACCAGTGTCTCTAGCAGCAGATAAGGGATGTGAAGGCCACACAAATGATTTTTTTTTTGCACAGAATTACAGTGCCTTGAAAAAGTATTTATACTCTAATGCCGCGTACACGCAATCACTTTTTGTGATGAAAAAAACAACGTTTTAAAAAACGTCATTTAAAATGATCGTGTGTTGGCAAAACGTTGTTTTATGTCTTCAAAAAACGACCAAAAAAAAATTCGAACATGCTTGAATTTTTTGTGTCGTTTTTCAAAATGTCATTTTTTGTGTCATAAAAAGTGATCGTGTGTGGGCAAAAGGACGTTTTTAAACCCGCGAATGCTCAGAAGCAAGTTATGAGATGGAGCTTCAATGGATTAGAGTGCCGTCGAGCGTGGTGTACGTCACCACGCTTTGCTAGAGCTTTTTGGAAAAACGATGGTGTGTATGCAACGCCGTTTTGGAAAATGAAGTTTGAAAAACGTCGTTTTGTTTCATGAGATAAAATTACGTTTTTTTTCATCACAAAAAGTGATCGTGTGTACGGGGCATAAGGCAGAACCTCGCTGGGAGCCGCATTCTGCCGAGGACCTCGGCCGTGTGTACGCTCTCGGCTAGCCCCGCCCGTCGGGAAACCCGTCGAGCAAATAGAGAACAGGTTCTCTATTTGCTCGACGGCCCGTCGGGATGAATGGCTGGTTGCCTTTCCCGATGGGCGGGTCGCCGAATCTGACGGCCGGCAGAGAACCTCGACGGGCGGAACGATGTGTTCCGCCCGTCGAGTTTCTCTGCCGTGTGTACGCAGCATTAGAAATGTTCCACATTTTGTCATGTTACAACCAAAAACGTAAATGTATTTTATTGGGATTTTATGTGATTGACCAACACAAAGTGGCACATAATTGTGAAGTAGAAGGAAAATTATAAATAGTTTTCCAAATTTTTTACAAATAAATATGTCAAAAGTGTGACGTGCATTTGTATTCAGCCCCCCTGAGTCAATACTTTGTAGGGCCACCTTTCACTGCAATTACAGCTGCAAGTATTTGCACATCTACAGAGTGAAATTTTTGCTCATTCTTCCTTGCAAAATAGCTCAAGCTCTGTCAGATTGGATGGAGAGCGTCTGTGAACAGCAATTGAACAGCCAACAGATTCTCAATTGGGCAATTTTTACACATGAATATGCTTTGATCTAATCCATTCCATTGTAGCTCTGGCTGTATGTTTAGGGTCTTTGTCCTGCTGGAAGGTGAATCTCTACCCCAGTCTCAATTCTTTTGCAGACAAACAGGTTTTCTTCTAAGATGGCCCTGTAGTTGGCTCCCCAAAACAGCATCCCCAAAACATGATGCTGCCCAGAGCTGTATCCTGGCCTAGGCCAACAAGGCCCAGGCCTAGGGCAGCACGTTGCAGGGGGGCAGCTCAGAAAGAGTCTCCGCCGGCTTGCACTATTAGTGTAGCACTGTTAGTGTAGCGCCAGTCTTATGGGGCGGACTGGGCAGAGAGGCAAGCATTCCGCAACTGTAGGGGGGCGGAGCTTCTAATTTTGATGTCCTATCATCCTGGACCACAAACCTTCCTCACTGTGCTATATGTTTTCTGCTGTATCATTGGCATGGTTATATCTTTTTAGTCCTCTCCATACAATTATCAGAATTTTGGGCCTAAAGTAGAACTTTAGGAACACTTTTCTATTTAATTTTTGATAGAGTAAGGGTAAGGTAAGGGAAGGGCAGGTCTTTAACAGCAAGGGGTGTGGCCTTGACAGGACGGTGTGGGTCATATTCAAATTGGGGGTGCACGAGTTTAGTCAGGCCTAGGGCAGCACAAAACCTAAATACATCCCTGATGCTGCCACCACCATGTTTTACGATGGGGATGGTGTTTTCAGGATGATGTGCAGTGTTCATTTTCCGCTACACAAAGTGTTTTGCTTTTAGACCAAAAGGTTCAATTTGGTCTTATCTAACCAGAGCACCTTCTTCCACATATTTGCTGCGTCCTCCACTTGGCTTCTTGTAAACTGCAAATGGCCAGATTTGTGGAGAGCATGACTAATAGTTGTCCTGTGAACAGATTCTCCCACCTGAGCTCTGGATCTCTGTAGCTCCTCCAGAGTTATCATGAGCTTCTTGACTGCTTCTCTGATTAATGCTCTCCTTGCCCGGCCTGTCAGTTTAGGTGAACGGACATGTCTTGGTAGGTTTGTAGTTGTTCCATACTCTTTCCATTTTCGGATGATGGATTGAAGGGTGCTCCGTGAGATGTTCAGAGCTTGGGATATTTTTTTATAACCTAATCCTACTTTAAACTTCTCCACAACTTTATCCCTGATCTGTCTGGTGTGTTCCTTGGCCTTCATGATGCTGTTTGTTCACTAAGGCCCCTTTCACACTGGGGCGGTGGGTGCGCCCTCGGGCTTTCACACTGAAGTGTGAGGAGTGGCTCTTTCATGGCGCTTTGCAGGCACTATTTTTAGCGTTATAGCGCATGCAAAGCGCCTAAGTGTGAAAAGGGTCTAAGGTTCTCTAACAAACGTCTGAGGGGTTCACAGAACAGCTGTATTCATACTGAGATTAAATTACACTCAGGTGAACTTTATTTACTAATTTGGTGACTTCTGAAGGCAATTGGTTCTACTATATTTTAGTCAGAGGTATCAGAGTAAAAGGGGCTGAATACAAATGCACACCACATTTTTTTTTTGTAAAAACTTCAAGAACGTGGTGACGTACAACACGTACGACAACCCAAAAATGAAGTTCAATAGGCAGTTCGGCTCTTCTGCTTGATTCCGAACATACATGGATTTTTGTGCATTGGAATTGGCTATCCACAATCGGAATTTCCGACAAGAACTTTTGTTGTCGGAAAAAAAATTAAGAACCGGCTGTCAAACATTTGTTGTCGGAAATTCCAACAGCAAATGTCCGATGGAGCATACACACGGTCAGATTTTCTGACAACAAGCTCACATCGAACATTTGTTGTCGGAAATTCCGACTGTGTGTACGCAGCATTAGACTGCTGGGGGAACAAAGTAAAAAATATGCTCCAGCATGGAAGGTCAGTGGAAGTAAAAAAAAAATCAGTATCAATGGAAGCAAAAAGACACCCCTGTGATTGTTTTTTATTTAGGGCCATTGAAAAACTCTGATGGGGGGGAGGGGGGTATGATTTTGTAATGGGCTAATGTTCCTGCAAGTCCATAGCAGCTACATGGCTTATTATAAGAAGTGAGAGGAGTAATAAGTGCAGCAAACATGCTACTAAGTAGAAGTAGTACTAGAATCAAAAATATATGCTCAAGATCTATTATAAATACTAAACAGATGTATAGTACATAATTAGGCTGAATACATAGCAACAACAAAATGACATATGGTAGAGCATGCATGGAGAGATCAACAGTATATAGGAAGCAGCCAATTTAGTACACGTTAATAAAAGTACAATGCAAGATATGAAAATAGCACATGCATTTACACCCAGAACTTCCCTTGCTAATACCACCCTGTTTCCTTTCACTCAAGTGGCTCATGTAGGAATCAGAATAGAGGAATACTTAATGCTTTACATTTTAGAATTACTGAGCTTACTGAGCATACTTTTCTATGTTTGCTGTACGACTTCGTAAGAATTGTCTTTCTCGGATCCTTCTTTCTGCAGCCGCTGCACGAGTTGCGGCGCTACTATGTTGGCTTGTGACAGCTTCCAGCTCTTTCAGGTGCAAGCACCGTCAGGTCCACCCTTCTCCTTCTTTACTGCATGGAACCAATACAGTGCTTCCAGTGTCTCCTAGGATATGCACATCATGCATCCCAAGAGGCACTGGAGGGCGGGCACTAACCTCATTTGCCTAAGCGAATGTCAGAGGATGAGGCGTGGGCCATAAAAGCCCCCCAAAAATGTACAGATATCTGTGTTGCAGTGGGCGGGTGGGTTGGAGAGAAGGAGAGTGCAATGGAAGGGTGATGATCTGCTTTAGGGTTATTAGATACAAACACAGGGCCAGATCCACAGAGCCAGTACGCCAGTGTATCTCCTGATATCCTGTATTGGGGACTTTTAATGGCAACTATAATCACAGGTATTGTTACTCACTGTGTCTCTGACTTTGTGGTGTCTCGTAGCAGTGACACCTATGCCGAAATCAGGAGATATGGTCTCCTCCAGCCGCCCCCTCTTCACATTCCTCAACAGTCAGCTGACCTCTAGTCTTTGACCTCCAGCCATGCCATGAACTGAATGGGCGGCTGCGAAGAGGCTAAGTGGGCAGCCGTGGGCTCCAGGGACAGCCCTTCTGGGCGGCTGCAAAAAATGCTGGGAGAGCGTTGCAGGCTTCAGGAACAGCACAGGATTCGGTGACTCCTGACAAACCATCATTCGACCCCTGAGGGGGACCTGACCCCAGGTTGAGAACCACTGCTCTACTGTTAAAACTCAACTTTTATTATCCAGTTCGGCACCAATCTTAATTTTTGCCAATAAAATTTGTTAAACCCTCAGAACATAATATTGTTTCTGAAAGCATAGTCCCTGTAGAATAAAAAGGTGATAGTGTTTGTTTGACATGATATTTGCACAACGCAAATGTTCATGAAAAAAAATATAATAAAAAGTAATTTTAGTGCCAAACTACACCATATAATACTCATTTTTGGTTAAAATATAAAAGATGCGATTGCATCAAGTAAATAGATACAGCTCATCAGTCTAGACTTAACTAGGAGCTCTTGTGCTAGAATTAGAATTATTGTTCTCATTCTTAAAATTGGCAGAGGTATGTCACACGTATGATGCAACTGCGGTTTACATGCATGTGCACACTGTTTAAGAAGGTGTGCAGGGCTACAGGGGGTTTTCAGATTTTTTTTTCCAGTGCTGCCCAGGAAAGGGTGGATCTAAAAACCAGGAGTGACATCACTTTTCATTACAATCTCTCTCCCCACGCCAGCGGCTGTCTTCCCCGGGCACCGGTGAGCACAGGACAGCCCAGGAACCATGGGAGGGAGGGGGTCGCTGGTGGGAGGGGCCCGGGGGGAGGCAGCAATGCTGTCGGTGTGATCAGTGGCTATGGAGCTGCTGCATCACTTTCACTTCTTTGAAGCCAAGAGCCAGCTGAACGAAACACACACAAGCCAAAATGCTACTGCAGCCATCAGCTTCTGATTAAAGGTTCACTCTTTGGATGTACATAGTATACCCAAAGAGCTGAATTGGTTATACAAAAGTTAAAACATGCGCTTTGAACTAAGTATCATACGTTCTGCAGGTATATTACATAATATGAAAGCATACAACGTAATTCCATGTGTTTCAGTCAATCGCTATGTATTCCCTTCCATTCAATAGTGAAGCTCCCAGATGGATATTAATGGATATTAGGGCCTGCTGGGGGGGGGGGGGGAACAATGCAATAATTATGACACGTTTCGTGGGTGTCCACCCCCACTTCCTCCTACAAAATGTAGTCAAGTCCCAGGGCCCCTGAAGCCCATTGGTGACCTTCAGAGTTAAGAACAGCAGACATCCTTCAATGTAGTCAAAGAGTGGGTTAAAAAACATGGTAGGTGTAATGCAAGATGACCAGGTGGGTGCCAGACACTTTTTGAATGCAAAGAGATTATTTGTCTCCTAATCAGAACTGTGGGAGAGAGGGTTAGGTCCAGGACACCCTGAGGTAGATGCAATGTTAATGAAAATAGAAAAGAAAAACGCATGTATTGAGAGTCCATGGGTAGCACACCCCAAAAAGTACAAAAACAAAATAGAGAGGTCCCCCAGGGTTTTTTTTTTTTTTTTTTTTTTGCGACATAATGTATTAAATTCAAGAAATGTTAAATGTATTCAAATTAGTTTATACAGTAAATAGGATACAAGATGGTTGGGTCATTAAAAGTGGTAAACTCTGGTTACACATAATTTATGGAATAAACCAACAGTAATAAATACAGTACAGTACATAGTAAGCCATTATGAGTACACTGACACGTTTCGACCAATACTATCACGGTCTTCTTTAGGGGAATTGTACTCGCTCAGAAAGTAATGAGATGGCATATAACCAGTTACTAAAATGTATACAATGATCCGGAGATCCTCACAAAATATCCCCCTTTCCTCCAAGCGGATCATAGAGAGAGCTCCCTCCATACACATATTAGGATCAGAGCCAATGTGTCGTCCATTCCTTTCTCCCCCCTGAAGGTCCATACGTGTGACTCCTTGTAAGCCTTTTTTTGGTTGGCTCCCAGTTTTGTGAGGATCTCCAGATCATTATATACATTTTAGTAACTATCTCTGGGTTTATGCCATCTCATTACTTTCTGAGCGAGTACAATTCCCCTGAAGAAGACCGCGATAGTATTGGTCAAAACGCATCAAGGTACTCATATGGAAGTTAATTCAACAATGGCTTATTATGTACTGTACTGTATTGTTGACTATTTTATGACTGTTGGTATATTTCTTAAATTAAGGCTCCATTCACATCTGAGCGACAAAACGCCGGACGCCCGACGCGCTTGTCGCTCGAGATGTGAAATAACATTGCGGTCTATGGAGACTGTTCACATCTCCACGCCTGTCGTCTGAAAAAAAGTCCCGGACCCTTTTTTTCAGGCGACATTGGCGTTCGCTCATAGACCGCAATGTTAAAGAAAAAAAAAAAAAAAGTTTCATCTACAGGCGGCAAGATAAGCCGCGTACGCGGCGTATCTTGTCGCCTAGGTGTGAATGCAGCCTAAGTGTAACTAGAGTTTATCACTTTTAATGACTTTAATACATCATGTCGCTAAAAAAAAACCTGGGCGATGCAATGTTAATTGGCAGACTCTGAGACGCTGGACACCACTTCTGTATAGGTAGGACTGCTGTCTCCTATGGCAACAAACTTGTAGCTGTTACTAACGGTAAAGAATTCAACTATCTGCAACATGAACAATTCTCTTTACCCCACACTCACTCAATATGGGTCTGCACTCAATGAGCTCCCAGTCTCTTTCACTAGACTCCAGATCCACTAGCCACTGGATCCCCTGAGCTCCATCACTGTAGCACTCGGTATCTTCCTCAAGCGTTACCCCTGCTTCACTGCTGGGTCCCTGGCTTGGTACTCACAGATACTCTTCAAGCATCACCTCTGCTGACACGTTAGGTTTCTGGCTTGGCATTCCACAAGCGTAACCTCTGCTATTAACTGGTGACAGGGTCTCTTTAAGGTCCCAGGAATGTGGGATATCTATTTATGCCACATAGATATCAGAATCAAATGTATGATTTTAATGTAAGCAGAAATATTATGTAATATAAGTCAACAACGATATGTAACCGATAGCAGCCAACCAGCTGGCATCCTCCATTAGACTACTGGACTGGAATGCTGCTGATCTCTGTTAAAGTGGATGTAAACCCAATTCATGAAATTTGAGCTAGGTACATATATCTGCAGTATTTTGTTATCTCTCTTTAAAGAGCTAAGTCCCGTAGCTCTCTCCTGAACAGTTCCTCTGTTATCAGCCTGACAAATTCTCTGACACATCAGATAAAAGCAACCTAAAATTTCAGTCCGGGGAGGTTGCTATAAATAGATTAGCAGGGAGCTGGCCCTGTTACAAAGCACCTCTGAGAGTCTCTGCCTATGATGAGAGGGGGTGTGGGCCTTTCATCCAATCAGCAATGTTAGCTATCTTGGCAGTATGTCCAGACATCACATATTAAACAGGAAGAGAACATTTCTTAAAGAGGAGCTCCACCCGCATTTTTTTTTCAAAGTCGGCAGCTACTAACAGTGTAGCTGCTGACTTTGAATAAGGACACTTACCTGTCCTAGGCGCCCACGCTGACAGCCCCCCCCCCCCCGATGCCGGTCCCACGATCGCTCCGGGTCCCGCGTCGCCATTCACACTATGGGAAACAGGCAGTGAAGCCTTACGGCTTCACTGCCCATTTCCTACTGCGGCTGCGTGAGTCTCACACTGGCTTGTGAATGGGCGCGCTGCTCTCTGAGAACACACACAGTTCCCAAAAAGCAGCGCGCCCCATTCACAAGGAGAAGGACAAGAAGAAAAGACACCGCGGTGTGGAAGAGGCAGATTACGGACTTCCGCATAGCAACAGGTATTTCGGGTGAGTATTTTTTTTTTTTCACTTTTTTTTTTATTTATTTTTTTAAAACTTTTGGCCAAATGTGGTTTTCCTGGGTGGAACTCCACTTTAACACGATTTGAAATTTCTAAACAGTATATAAATGTGAAGACAGCAGATATGGATGTAAAACCTATGTAGGGAGATTTTTTTCATCTCTGTGTATCATCTGAGGCTGTTCACTTCACTGGGTGTATGGAGGGTTTACATCCACTTTAAGGGTTAGTGCACATCGCTGCGCTTTGCACTACATTTTAAAGTAAAGATATTTGTGTTTTTTCTTATTTTCACACATTACTTTCTTAGAAAAAAACTGCAGTGAAATGTGGGCAGGCTTGCACCTTACACAACCTGGTTAATTGCTGTGTTCTTAGTATAACCACCTCTTTTATATAAAAGGCGATGAGAGGTGGTTGGATTAATGGTCATGCATAAATCACAAGCTTCCAAAGCTGCAAACCTTTGTCCCCCAGCGATGATATAGAGAAATGGCTCTGATTGGGGTGTCAGTGGTGGGATGTCGTCTTGCATGTTGGATTGCACAGCTGCCAAAGCCTACCAAATGAAAAAAAATCCTTCTTTATAAAATACCTCATTACTCATTAGAAAAAGACATATCTGCAAGAAAAATGTTCAATTATTATTCCGCCGGGTAGAAAATCTACAGTGAGATTTTTCATTCCCCAAATGATTGCATTTTTCATATGTCTACATAGCGCTGACCCCTCACCTCCTATACACATATGATTGCTTAGCTGCCGTGTACAAGAGTATGACCTTGTAAGTGAAGTTCTGGCAACCATTTCAAGACACATCAGTTTACTGCGAGTTTCTGCAAAGATCATTAAGTGCTTATGTCTTTCTACCTCTGACTGCCAAGTTTTAAAAATATCCTTTTTATGGAGAAATTCTCACACACGCTGCAGGAGCAGAGGAAAAGGGGGGTGCAGGGTAGTGGAAGACCCAAAATAGCATTGTATAAATCTGTTTTACCTCCTGAAATATGCCCTTCTGGGACGAGAGCTCAATCGAAGCGAGGCCCTTGTCTCATTCTCGATGAATGTGCTCTAAATTTCTTTTGTGGCAAATTTCGGTGCAATATCCTTCCCTATTGAACAATTCTGGGTATGCTGGTGCTTTATAAAGGAGAAATAGCTTGCAGAAAAAGAGGCATGTGGTTCTGCCGCGCAAACAATACCAGCAGTAGTGATTAAAAAGAATGTAGCGGTTCCTTTACTGAATATTTTTTACTACTAAGAAAGAATATGTTCACCTTTGTGTTCTAAATACAATCAGCTTTTTGGTTGGTCCTTATACCTGGTCGACTTCAGCATCTCTAAAAATCACTACTATATAGCTAGCACATGCTTTCTGTTAAGTATTTGAAAGCATTTAACAGAAAAATAAAATGTGCTGAGTATAATGCCGCGTACACACGATCGGAATTTCCGATGAAAAAAGTCAGGCGGACTTTTTTCATCGGATATTCCAACCGTATGTGGGCCCCATCTGACTTTTTTCAGTCGGAGTTTAGAAATAGAACATGTTTTATTTATTTTTTCGAAGGAAATTCCGATCGTCTGTGTGTAATTCCAACAGAGAAAAAAACATGCATGCTCAGAATCAAGACGACGCATGCTCGGAAGCATTGAAATACATTTTTCTCGGCTCATAGTGTTTTACGTCACCGCATTTTAGACTGTCGGAATTTGGTCTGGCAGTGTGTATGCAAGACAGCTTGAACGGAATTCCGACGGAAAATTCCATCGGATTTTATCCCATCGGAAATTCTAATAGTGTGTCACAATGGGCTGTACAGCACTGTATCTCCTACTGCATACTTTACTATAAGGACTTACCCTTAAGTATTGAAGAACTAAGCCTCGTACACACGATCCAACTTTATGGCCATAATTGTCTGATAATCTGCCAGTGCCTGTGTGTATGCTCCATCAGACAATTATTGGCTGAATTAAAGAAAACAAAAGTTGGTTGTTAATGCTCACCAATTGTTGGACAATAAATCTGTTACGTTTGTTTATCCGATCATGTGTACACAATTACGTCCAACTAAAATCCAAAGTACAAACACACATTTTCAGAACCAATGCTAAACATTAGATAACAATAGCAAAAGTTGCCCAAAGGGTGGCGGTAAAGAGCTGAAAACCCACCAGATATGTGCTTCTAAAGCCTCATACACATGATCAGACTATTGCGAGGATTTTGCTCCAAATGGTCGTTGGCCGTGAACTTGGTATGCATACACACGGCAGGACTTTTTCAGCCAACTTTCACCAAATCCCGTGTTTTTTTTCCAGCTCTTTACCGCCACCCTGTGGGCAACTTCTGCTATTGTCTGTTCTTTAGCATTGGTTCTGAGCATGTGTGTTTGTACTTTGGACTTTAGTCCGATAAACTTGTGTACACACGATAGGATTAGCTTCCATCGGACATTTGTTGCCAGAAAGTTTGTCTGCACATTGAACATTTGTCAGATGAAAGACACAAAAAGTTTGTCCAATGGAGTGCACACACGGTCAGATTGTCTGATCAAACAGGTCCTTTGGACAATTGTTGTCAAAAAGTCCGATCGTGTGTATGGGCCTTAATGCATAACTTCCATCTGGTTGTGAAAGGAAACTTTCCCAATGGGACACAGAAAAAAGTTTTAAATATTCCTCACTCTATCCCCCAAAAAAGTTTTGCCTTTAGATAAATACTTTAATAACTGTCCATACTATTAACTACTTGCACTTTGGAAAGTCATGGCCAGAGCATTTTTTGCTATTCAGCCCTGTTCTACTTTAACTGGCACCTATGCAGTCATGCAACACTCACTGCATGCAAATTACATGTGTACATTTTTCCACACAAATAGAACTTTCCTTTGGTGGTATTTGATCACCACTGAGGTTTTTTTTTTTTAATACATAAACAAGAACCAACAATTTTGAAAAAAAAAAAAAATATTTTCTACTTTCTGTTATAAAACATATCTGATAAAATCAATATTTTCATAAATTTGAGCCAAATGTATTTTGCTACATGTCTTTGAAAAAAAAATCCCAATAAGTGTGCATTAATTGGATTGCATGAAAGTTAGAGTCTATAAACTATGGAATATCTATATAAAAATGTATCGATATTGATGTACTAACGGCTCTAATTTCTTAAGACCCCAAAATGAAAGGCTTGTTTGGCTGTACTTCTGTAAATCACGGGAGTAAAGATTGTATCACACTCCTGTGATGTGAAGCCTGCTGTCGGCTGATGTCACAGAGCCGGCCCAGGCTTGGACAAGATCATGATTGGGATACGCCCACATGGCTGGACCAGCACCTGGCTCAGCCTCTCAGTGAGTTGCTGAGAGCTTGAGCCGGCCGATTCCGCCTCCTTCACAGCCCAGCGCTCCAGTGAGGGGGGGGGGCTGAGCACAGAGCTGTGTTCGACCGCTTGGCTCTCAGTATTAAAACCACCTAGGTAAGTATGATTGGGCAGAAAAAAATGATTCCTATACTTCTCTTTAAAGAGTATCTCTGATCAAAACTTTTTTCTGAGGTTTAGAGATTAAAGACTGGTTAAAACTCCTTGCTTTCAGTGGTAGGTTAGTGGTAGGGTTGTCCAGATACCGATACTAGTATCGGTATCGGGACCGATACCAAGTATTTGCGGGAGTACTTGTACTCGCGCAAATGCTCCTGATACCTAAATAGAATACTTTTTTCACATGTTCTGTGAAAATTCTTTGAGTTTTTTACTACTGCGTGACAAGAAAATAAAACATTTTTACTCATTTTTATTATTTTATAAGGTCTTGAGTAATGCCGCGTACACACGGTCGTTTTTTGCGATGAAAAAAAACAATGTTTTTTAAAACGTCATTTAAATTGATCGTGTGTGGGCAAAACGTCGTTTTTTGTCTTCAAAAAAACAACCAAAAAAAAATTCCAACATGTTTGAATTTTTTGTGTCGTTTTTCAAAACGTAGTTTTTTGTTTCACAAAAAGTCACCGTGTGTAGCAAAAACGTTGTTTAAAACTACGTTTTTCAACCCGCGCATGCCCAGAAGCTAGTTAAGAAGCAAGCTTCAATGGAAAAGAGTGGTGAACATAACCTCGCTTTTTGTGAAAAAAACGATGGTGTGTATGCAACATCGTCTTTGAAAAGTGACGTTTCAAAAATGTCGTTTTTTACTTCACAGAAAACTTTGGGTTTTTTTCATCACATAAAGTGATCGTGTGTACGCGGCATTAGAGTTCTTTATAATTCTAAAGAAAGTATCCTAAAGCCCCGTACACACGGTCGGACTTTTGCCCAACCAACATCAAAATCCGACACTTTTCTCATTTGTCCGACCGTGTGTACGTTCCATCGGACCAACTTTTTTGGCTTTCATCGGACAAAAAGTTGGGTCTGCGAACGGACCAACTTTCAGGCAACAAAAGTCCGATGGTGCAAAGTCCGATCGTGTGTACAGCAAACCATCGGACTTTTGGACAAATTACAAATGCGCATGCTCAGAACCAATCAGTGCTTTAAGTGGACCAAAAGAGGTGCCGGTACTCTATTAGGCGCCGGTTCCCCCCCCCCCCCCCCCGCGGGGCAGAACGTTTTTTTTCGCCCCCCCCCCCCGGCTCTAACGCATGAACACATATGCCCAATTACAGGGCGCCATGCCATCAAATGCAGCCACTGTGTCATCAATTGTCACCACTGTGCCATGCCAACAAACGCAACCACTGTGCCATGCCTTTAAATGCAGTCACTGTACCATGCCAATTGTCACCACTGTGCCACCAATTGTCACCACTGTGTCACCAATTGTCACTGTCCAGACATCTATCCACCTCAGAGCCTGTCATTTTAGTAAGACTGCTGGGACTTGTAGTTCTCAATCTTCTCCTGGGGCTCATGGAGATTGGAGAACTACAAGTCCCAGCAGGTTATACATACAATAAGGCTCTGAGGTGGATGGGTGCTGATGGCGGACACTCTGATGTAAGGAGGTGCTGATGGGGGACACTCTGATGTAAGGAGGTGCTGATGGGGACACTCTGATGTAAGGAGGTGCTGATGGCGGACACTCTGATGTAAGGAGGTGCTGATGGGGGACACTCTGATGTAAGGAGGTGCTGATGGGGACACTCTGATGTAAGGAGGTGCTGATGGCAGACACTCTGATGTAAGGAGGTGCTGATGGCAGACACTCTGATGTAAGGAGGTGCTGATGGCGGACACTCTGATCATCAGAGTGTCCGCCATCAGCACCTCCTTACATCAGAGTGTCCGCCATCAGCACCTCCTTACATCAGAGTGTCCGCCATCAGCACCTCCTTACATCAGAGTGTCCGCCATCAGCACCTCCTTACATCAGAGTGTCCCCCATCAGCACCTCCTTACATCAGAGTGTCCCCATCAGCACCTCCTTACATCAGAGTGTCCCCCATCAGCACCTCCTTACATCAGAGTGTCCCCCATCAGCACCTCCTTACATCAGAGTGTCCGCCATCAGCACCTCCTTACATCAGAGTGTCCCCCATCAGCACCTCCTTACACCAGAGTGTCCCCATCAGCACCTCCTTACATCAGAGTGTCCCCCATCAGCACCTCCTTACATCAGAGTGTCCCCCATCAGCACCTCCTTACATCAGAGTGTCCCCCATCAGCACCTCCTTACATCAGAGTGTCCCCCATCAGCACCTCCTTACATCAGAGTGTCCGCCATCAGCACCTCCTTACATCAGAGTGTCCGCCATCAGCACCTCCTTACATCAGAGTGTCCCCCATCAGCACCTCCTTACATCAGAGTGTCCCCATCAGCACCTCCTTACATCAGAGTGTCCCCCATCAGCACCTCCTTACATCAGAGTGTCCCCCATCAGCACCTCCTTACATCAGAGTGTCCGCCATCAGCACCTCCTTACATCAGAGTGTCCCCCATCAGCACCTCCTTACACCAGAGTGTCCCCATCAGCACCTCCTTACATCAGAGTGTCCCCCATCAGCACCTCCTTACATCAGAGTGTCCCCCATCAGCACCTCCTTACATCAGAGTGTCCCCCATCAGCACCTCCTTACATCAGAGTGTCCCCCATCAGCACCTCCTTACATCAGAGTGTCCGCCATCAGCACCTCCTTACATCAGAGTGTCCGCCATCAGCACCTCCTTACATCAGAGTGTCCGCCATCAGCACCTCCTTACATCAGAGTGTCCGCTATCAGCACCTACTTATATCAGAGTGTCCCCCCCATCAGCACCTCCTTACATCAGAGTGTCCGCCATCAGCACCTCCTTACATCAGAGTGTCCCCATCAGCACCTCCTTACATCAGAGTGTCCCCATCAGCACCTCCTTACATCAGAGTGTCCCCATCAGCACCTCCTTACATCAGAGTGTCCCCATCAGCACCTCCTTACATCAGAGTGTCCCCATCAGCACCTCCTTACATCAGAGTGTCCCCATCAGCACCTCCTTACATCAGAGTGTCCGCCATCAGCACCTCCTTACATCAGAGTGTCCCCCATCAGCACCTCCTTACATCAGTGTCCCCATCAGCACCTCCTTACATCAGAGTGTCCCCATCAGCACCTCCTTACATCAGAGTGTCCCCCATCAGCACCTCCTTACATCAGACCAGAGTGTGTGTCCCCATCAGCAGCCCTCTTCCCTGTCTTCCCTCTCCTCCCCCTCACACGTGTACAGTGTAGTGTGTACTCATTGCAGTAGTACTCACAGTTCTGAAGGCAGTTCTGATTCTGAAGGCAGTTCTTCCTCTCCTCTCCTCTCTCCACGGTAACAGTTCTGGCGCGCGCGCTGATACATGTCCCGCCCCCCTCCTCTAGTCCAGCTTGTGTGACAGACAGCACACTGGCTCTATCACACGAGCTAGGAGGAGGAGGAGGGCGGGACATGTATCACAGCGCGGCGTGCCCTTTTTTTTCCATGGCCGCGGGCTGCCGCTCCCCTGAAAGTGCCGCCTGGTGCTGCGTTCCGGTACGGGAAACGCACGTACTGGGGGCACTGAGAGGTGCTGGTACTCTCCAGGGCCATTTTTGGAAGTGGCGGTACTGAGTACCGCCGCGTTCCGGCCCAGTTAAAGCACTGGAACCAATGTAAAAATCAACCAACATTAGCAGAAGTTAACCAAAGAGTGGCAGTAAAGAGCAGAACAACCACGTGATGATGGGAAAGTTTTAGAAAAGTTTGCAGAAAAGTCCGAGTGTGTGTATGCTATGGGTGTGATCGGACAAATCAATTAGGACAAAAATCCAAGGGAAATTTTGTTGGATGTCCTACCGTGTGTATGGGCCTTTAGTCTGTATTGTGGTTTGAAAACTGTCACATGACATTTAAAAAAAGTATCGGTATTCGGTATCGGCGAGTACATGAAAAAAAGTATCGGTACTTGTACTCGGTCCTAAAAAAGTGGTATCGGGACAACCCTAGTTAGAGGTAAGGGATACACTGTTTTGATGTGGAAAAACCTTGAGCTAATCTAATGTACCACAATTACATTTTATATAGTAAAGCGGCGGGCAGAGCATGCAAACAAATGCAAAGAACTGCAGGCACTGCCTGTCTCAGACTGAAAGGCTTGTATTATGCTATACCAAGACTTCCATCAAACCAAAAGTCTGAACCTGTTACTGGCCTATTAATTTCCTGTACTTCACGCCACAGTGATGTCACCAGTTGCTAAATAATTCATAGGCGGGCATTCATAGAAATGTTGCTATAACAGAACAGTGGATCCCAGTGTACGGAGAAACAGCTGCATTCTATTCCCTGGTCATTAATTATCCCATGGCAACCATTTTCCCTTTCTTGTTAGATGGTCTGTACATTTTAATGATAGTTCTGCATTTGATGCAAATAGAAGTCTGCCACCAATGGCACATTATTGCTGTAGTTGTTACAAAAATAATAATCAAAAAGGGGAAGAGACTGTAGAAAGGGGCCTCACCACGTGCTTATGGCAATGTTGTTTGAATACAGACCCAAAACTAGGAGTACTTTGATTTAGGAATTCTAATGGGATTCTAGCACTCCAGGACATCAATGCTTTGTTTACCAGAGCCAATTAATTAAAAAAAAATTTTTTTTTGATAAATGACAGAGTGGTTGAGATTGGATGGTTTTGGCAACACAGGCCCTCTTGTTTCATGTCATCTTATGCATCTGGTATGCTTTTGACAATGAGAAATGAAACCACAGCTTGACAATTAAAACCATTAAGAAAAACATTCTTTATCATTTAGAAGTGTTACATGCGCATGTACGTTTTTTTTTTTTTTCTTGACAGAAAAAGAACAGCGGTTCTATGCTTGCCATTAAATAGCCACAAGAATTCAAGCATGATAATTACAAACCAAGATTAACGAACAGTTTACAAAGAATAAACTCTGGAATGGTGCCAGCTGGATGAGGCCCAACTACTCTTTTCCAAGCCATTTCCGATCCACTGCTGATTTCTCTCTATAGCGTATCCAGGGCTGGCAACAATACATATTACTTCTGCTTTCCAGTCACTGCAGAGCAAGCAGCTCTATGTACTAATGTGCTCTTTATCTTTCCACAGCACGGCAGTGGGTGTGGGATGCCAGTTAATATTGCCCAATTGTGAGCGTCAGCTGATTTTATTTAACTCTTAAGATTTTCATGAGCATCCGTGGTTTTAACATACGTACGTTTGGCTTTTTAAAAGTATTTAAAGCTTAACTATGGGCACAAAAATCATATAAAACAAGAAATGTGCAAACATTGATTGATATTTGTGTTTGTTTTAAGATTAATTTGTTTAACCACTTCAGCCCCGGAAGAATTTACCCCCTTCCTGACCAGAGCACTTTTTGCGATTCGACACTGCGTCAATTTAACTGACAAATGCACAGTCATGCGATGTGGTACCCAAACAAAATTTACGTCCTTTTTTTCCCCACAAATAGAGCTTTCATTTGGTGGTATTTGATCACGTCTGCGGTTTTTATTTTTTGCGCAATAAAAAAAAAAATTGCGACAATTTTGAAAAAAAAATAGCAATATTTTTTACTTGTTCCTATAATAAATATCCCCCAAAAATATATATATATAAAAAAAAAATTCTTTCTCAGTTTAGGCCGATATATATTATTCTACATATTTTTGGTAAAAAAAAAAAAAATATCACAATAAGCGTATATTGATTGGTTTGCGCAAAAGTTATAACATCTACAAAATAGGGGAAAGTTTTATGGAATTTTTATTATTAATTGTTTTTTATTAGTAATGGCAGCGATCAGCGATTTTTATCGTGACTGCGACATTATGGCGGACACATCGGACACAGCTATCAGTGCTATAAAAATATACTAATTACTGTGTAAATGACACTGGCAGGGAAGGGGTTAAACACTAGGGGGTGATGATTAAATTTGTTTTTGTTTTTTAAATTGGAAATGTTTTATAGCAGAAAGTAAAAAAAAAAATGGTTATTTTTTTCAAAATTTTGTTTATGTTTATAGCGCAAAAAATAAAAAACGCAAAGGTGAATAAATACCACCAAAAGAAAGCTCTATTTGTTGGGGGGGGGGGGAAGGACATCAATCATGTTTGTGTACAGCGTCACACGACCGTATTATTGTCAGTTAAACTGACACAGTGCCGCATCACAAAAAATGGCCTGGTCATTAAAGGGGGGGGGGGGTAAAATAATTTAGGTAGGCATATTTTCCTTGATAATTTTATCTGCTTTATTGTATTCCTCGTGTTTTCCTTTATTTATTTCCATAACCTAATGAAATGGGATTCCCTTGTGCATTATTATATGCTTCTAATTTTGTTCCTGTATTTATTTCTAAAACCTAATAAAAGTGTTTCAGAAAAACGAGAAAAGTAATCACAGCTATTATCAAGTTACTAAGGCTACTTTCACACTGAGGCGTTGCGCCGTAATTTTTGCAGTGCTATTTAGCCGCTAGCTGGGTGCTTTTAACCCCCCGCTAGTGGCTGGAAAATGGTTTGCCGGTGGTTCGGCTGCACTGCCCATTGATTTCAGTAGGCAGGGGCGCTTTAGGAGCGGTGTATACACCGCTCCTACAGTGCCTCAAAGATGTGGCTAGCAGGACTTTTTTGAGTGTCCTGCCAGCACACCGGTCCAGTGTGAAAGCCCTCAGGCTTCCACACTGGAGTGACAGAAGAGGCTCTTTCAGGCAGCAATGACCTCTCATTACAAAAAAAAAAGGGTTTAAGCACCTTTCAGCTCTCGTTTGGAGAGGTTAAAGTGACTCTGTCAAAAGACACGTATGGGGGCTGTCATTGCGCAACTCCTGAAAATGCCAGATTTCTGTCTGTCTATGACTTTGCTATGTTTCAATTACAGACCTGGAACAAGCATGATGTAAATGAGTGCCAGAAACGTGTCAGAACTACCTTTTTTTATTATCTCTATACTTTTGCTACATCAGGGATTTAGTTAACAGTCAAAGCGTCAAAATGACAGCCACGGAACTAGCATGGAAGCCCCCATTAATTTTCTATCGCAGTTCCTCTAAACACAGTTCTTAATGGGACTGCTGGCTGTCACTTTAAATAAGCTACTAGCATGCTTTCAACAAACGTCAAATAGTGCTGAAGCTTAGTGATAGCCTGGTAACAGCTTGTTTAAAATGACAGCAGTGACTCCCATTACAATCTGTGTTTAACATCCTTGAACTGGATCTGAAGGGCACTGAAAAGACTTTCAAAAAGCTTCTTAAAGCATGCTTTGAGTACAAAAGTACAGGTATGTGTTAATGCAGTACAAACAGTGCTTTAACTGGGCCGGAACGCGGCGGTACTCAGTACCGCCACTTCCAAAAATGGCCCTGGAGAGTACCAGCACCTCTCAGTGCCCCCAGTACGTGCGTTTCCCGTACCGGAACGCAGCACCAGGCGGCACTTTCAGGGGAGCGGCAGCCCGCGGCCATGGAAAAAAAAGGGCACGCCGCGCTGTGATACATGTCCCGCCCTCCTCCTCCTCCTAGCTCGTGTGATAGAGCCAGTGTGCTGTCTGTCACACAAGCTGGACTAGAGGAGGGGGGCGGGACATGTATCAGCGCGCGCGCCAGAACTGTTACCGTGGAGAGAGGAGAGGAGAGGAAGAACTGCCTTCAGAATCAGAACTGCCTTCAGAACTGTGAGTACTACTGCAATGAGTACACACTACACTGTACACGTGTGAGGGGGAGGAGAGGGAAGACAGGGAAGAGGGCTGCTGATGGGGACACACACTCTGGTCTGATGTAAGGAGGTGCTGATGGGGGACACTCTGATGTAAGGAGGTGCTGATGGGGACACTCTGATGTAAGGAGGTGCTGATGGGGACACTGATGTAAGGAGGTGCTGATGGGGGACACTCTGATGTAAGGAGGTGCTGATGGCGGACACTCTGATGTAAGGAGGTGCTGATGGGGACACTCTGATGTAAGGAGGTGCTGATGGGGACACTCTGATGTAAGGAGGTGCTGATGGGGACACTCTGATGTAAGGAGGTGCTGATGGCGGACACTCTGATGTAAGGAGGTGCTGATGGGGGGGACACTCTGATATAAGTAGGTGCTGATAGCGGACACTCTGATGTAAGGAGGTGCTGATGGCGGACACTCTGATGTAAGGAGGTGCTGATGGCGGACACTCTGATGTAAGGAGGTGCTGATGGGGGACACTCTGATGTAAGGAGGTGCTGATGGGGACACTCTGATGTAAGGAGGTGCTGATGGGGGACACTCTGATGTAAGGAGGTGCTGATGGCGGACACTCTGATGTAAGGAGGTGCTGATGGCGGACACTCTGATGTAAGGAGGTGCTGATGGCGGACACTCTGATGTAAGGAGGTGCTGATGGCGGACACTCTGATGATCAGAGTGTCCGCCATCAGCACCTCCTTACATCAGAGTGTCTGCCATCAGCACCTCCTTACATCAGAGTGTCTGCCATCAGCACCTCCTTACATCAGAGTGTCCCCATCAGCACCTCCTTACATCAGAGTGTCCCCCATCAGCACCTCCTTACATCAGAGTGTCCGCCATCAGCACCTCCTTACATCAGAGTGTCCCCATCAGCACCTCCTTACATCAGAGTGTCCCCCATCAGCACCTCCTTACATCAGAGTGTCCGCCATCAGCACCCATCCACCTCAGAGCCTTATTGTATGTATAACCTGCTGGGACTTGTAGTTCTCCAATCTCCATGAGCCCCAGGAGAAGATTGAGAACTACAAGTCCCAGCAGTCTTACTAAAATGACAGGCTCTGAGGTGGATAGATGTCTGGACAGTGACAATTGGTGACACAGTGGTGACAATTAGTGGCACAGTGGTGACAATTGGCATGGTACAGTGACTGCATTTAAAGGCATGGCACAGTGGTTGCGTTTGTTGGCATGGCACAGTGGTGACAATTGATGACACAGTGGCTGCATTTGATGGCATGGCGCCCTGTAATTGGGCATATGTGTTCATGCGTTAGAGCCGGGGGGGGGGGGGGGCGAAAAAAAACGTTCTGCCCCGCGGGGGGGGGGGGGGGAACCGGCGCCTAATAGAGTACCGGCACCTCTTTTGGTCCACTTAAAGCACTGAGTACAAATATATCCTAACTTCTTCCTATAGTTTTTATGTGTGCACATTTATTAGAAGGAGAAGTAGTTCATCTTTTGTAAAATGTTATACCCATATTCAGAGTGTAACATGTAACAGATACACTGGCCCCCACTCCCCTGTTCTGACAGCTAGCAAGGAATCTTCCCCCCAACTGTTACAAAATGCAGTTGTGCGGTGCAGTTGAATGGAAAAAAACGACAAGGTCCGACAATATGCTTGTAGTTCTCAATGAACTTTCCCTGCACTGGTAATTAATTTATTCTTACTGTCAACCTGGCTGTATCGGAGGTACAACCAAACAGATACACAGACACACTACACACTCACCAGACTTGATTGACCCCTATTAAAGGGAGACAAGATGCACATAGAGGGAGAAATCCCAGGATATCATACATGAGATTATGGAAATAGAATCCAAGTTGCTGCTGTCATCGGTTCAATATGCAGATAAATAGTCTGATGACGTCAGACGTGGGCTGACGAAACAGCATTGGTTGGTGATCTCGAGATAATAGGATTTTTGTACTCACTGTAAAATCCCTTTCTCTGAGTTCATGGACGGACACAGCAGCAATCATGACAGTGGGGTATTAGCCTTCTATTCGGAGAGGACTAGGCAGAAAAGATGTTAAAGTGTAAGGCCTTGTACAGACGAGTAAATCTATCTGTTCAAATCGGCCGGACCGACCGATTTGAACAGATCTATCTGCTGGCATTTTGGTTTGCTCGTGTGTACACACGAGCAAACCAAAATCCCCGCCAGCAGACAGCGCGCTGACGTGTCGGTGACGTGGCGGTGACGTTGACGCCGCCACGTCACCGCACCAGGAAGTAAAACACTTCCGCGCATGCGTCGAAATCATTCGGCGCGTGTGCGAGAAGACATGTCTGCTGGTTAGCATACTAACCAGCAGACATGTCGGGCGGACGGGTTCCCAGCTGACAGATTTCAAAGCATGCTTTGAAATCTGTCGGGTGGCCAAATCCGTCTGTTTGCCCGTACACACGATCAAATCTGTCTGCTGAAACGGTCTAGCAGACCGTTTCCAGCAGACAGATTTACTCGTGTGTACGAGGCCTTAAACACACATCAAAACTGTACAGTACCGCCCAGGGGGCAGTCCCTCTAGGTACAACCCCTCTCCCTGCATGCAGCAGCTCAGTTCGTCAAAAAGCAGTACAAACATAGAAAAGGAGGTGTGGGTGCTGTGTTCGTCCATGAACTCAGAGAAAATGATTTTACGGTGAGTACAAAAATCCTATTTTCTCTTCCGTTCATGGATGGACACCTGAGAAACAGACGCTTGATATCGAAGAGCCCAGGAGGCACCTATTGCCCTGGTCAAATGCGCCGTGACAATAAAGGGAGGCGTCCGCCCTTTCAGGGCATAGGCCTGAATCACAACCTTTCTGATCCACCTAGAAATGGTGGCCAACGAGACGACCAGACCCTTCTTCGGACCAATCACCGAAACAAACAGTAAGTTTGACATCCGAAACAGAGCAGTAGCAGACAGGTACACTCGCAAAGCATGGGCAACGTCCAGGGAATGCAACGCAGCCTCTTTGGGATGCGACGTACAAGGACACAAAGACAAGGAGTACAATGTCCTCATTAAGGTGAAAAGCCGAAACGACCTTAGGAAGAAACGAAGGCTGCGGATGCAGCACCACCTTATCCTTGTGAAGGATCAAATAGGGAGCCTTGCATGACAAGACCACCAGCTCATAAACCCATCTGATGGATGTAAAAGCCACCAAAAAGGCCACCTTCTGAAGGGGGAGGCAGTAAGGGAATCTCTTTAATGATCTCAAATTATGAAGTACCTAGAGAACCAGATTCAAGTCCCAAGGAGGAAGCACCGGAGGGGCCACATGTCGAACCCCCTGCACAAACATACTCACCAGAGAGTGAGCCGCCAAGGCTCGTTGAAAGAAAACAGCCAAGGCTGAAATCTGCCCCTTAAATTTTACTTAAGGCAAGTTTTTGGTCCACCCCACGCTGTAGAAACAGTAGGATCCTGGAAACCGAATATTGACGCGGACGCCACTTCATTCCCTCACACATAGAGATGTAGGCGTGTGAGGGGATGAACTCAGTGTCAGAGTTGTCCGGGGGAAAATGGCAGGGGGAGGGGGCATTTTTCCCCCATTGCCCACGCGCCGCTTCTACCCTGGCAACAAGGGCCTCCAGGATCGCTGACATAGCGTTCACAGACCGAGCATGTGCAGGGGCACCACTTGCCAACTCAGGTATGACCGGAGCAGAGGTATCCGTTTCCGACGCCATGCTGACCCCCGTGTCTGACACCCCCAGGGACGTGAGGCAAGGTGCACAGCTCACCCTCCTAGCTGCCACAGAGAATGAGGCCCCCCCCCCCAGAGGACTCACCACCCGAAAATGGTTACCGCACTGCTGCCGCCTGCCTCTCCCTGTGTCACTCTGTGTCTCTGCAGCGTGTCCAGGCTGTTTGCGCCGTACGTACCAACACTACAAGCCAAAATCACTCACAAAATGGCTGCAGAGCGGCCACCCTGTAACAAAAGGTGAGCAGCTTCAAGAAAATGGACGCTAAGCAAAACAGAGGCCAAAACAGCGCCACGCGATGCCAAAATGGCCGCCGGCCGCATGGAAAGGAAAAAAAGAAACACTATGTTACGTACCTGGTTACTAGAGTCTGATGCAGGAGAGCCTCTCTTAAGGCTCTGGTTCGCGAGCCACTGAAGTGGGAACAGCGGACTCGGAGCACAGAGGGGTAGGAGTGCCGCGGTGATGAGGAGTAGAAGCAGGTGGGTGGATACCTCTGGTGTAGAGACGTTGGAGATGCTGAAGACGCTGAAGCGGAGGATGGGTCAGCGACCCACACGAAGGCTGCGACTACTGCGGCACAAGCTGATAGGGTAAGTAGGTATAGTAGATGACTGGAACAGCAGGGTCAGACAAGCCGGGTCATAGCAGGTAGGCAGGAGAATGCAGGCAGGTGGCTGAAGCATAGTCGGTTAAACAGGCAGGTGGATCTGGCAACGGAAGGTCAAGCAGGCAGATGGTCAAACAGAAGCCGGGTCAGGGTTGGAGAGGTACGGATGGTCAGACAAGCCAAGTCAGAGTTCAATCAGGTATTTCAGACAGACTATCAGAACAAACAGGTCTCAGATATGGATCCAGTCACAACTGCAGATCAGGCAGCAATGTGTTGCATACAGCAATGAGTTTTTAAAGTGTCTTTTGTGCGCACGTGCACGACCACGGGACGCAGGGCGGCTTGCAGACATGGAGGAAGACTGCATGGAGGAATACTGCATGGAGGAAGATTGCGTGGAGGTGAGTCCCTGAAACACTAGCACACACACATGGCAGCGAACACCCGGGGCCCCTGCATGGAGGGCCCTCCCGCACATGGCAGTCGGACAGCACCCCCAAGGTGAGCGGACCCTGCAGCACAGCCACCCGCTAGTGGATGGAGCCCCCCAGGCAGACCCCCGGCAGCGTAGGCAGCCTAGCTCTCAGAGCATAGGGAGGAGAGAAGGGAGGGAGGGAAGAAAGGAAGGGTGAAAACCCTCTAATCGACATCCCTGGGAATGCCCAGCCGTAGCAGGGGCTGCTACTTACCCGTCCTGCGAGGACTCACTGGGAGCATCCCTGACAGACCCATCTCCCGTGCATTTACGGTGTGGCTGTCGGCCCTGGCACACTGTGACATGGGCATATAGCCTGGTTATATGTGTGCCCCGGAGCATGTAGCTCACCGGCCACCCCTGGAGAAACGTGGCATATCTCGGTCGACACAGGGCGTAGCTAGAGGCCTGAACACGCTTGATGACCAAAACTGGGGGGACTACAAGGATCTGACTTCCAGCCTATCACCCAGTCGGCAGTTGATAGTAGATCTCAGGAACAAAAAAGGTAGAAAAAGAGCTGAAAAATTTCCAAGACAATGGGCCCACAGGGAGCCAGGTCCTTTTCCTATGCTAGGCAAAAAAAACCTGAGCTGCTGCATGCAGGGAGAGGGGTTGTGCCTAGAGGGACAGCCCCCTGGGCACTTTAACATCTTTTTCTGTCTGCCTAGTCCTCTCCTAACAGAAGGCTAATATCCTACTGTCAAGATTGCTGCTGTGTCCGTCATAACATAAATTTCCGGTCAACTGGAATGCAGGTGGAGCACAAACCAGCATTTCCAATACAATACATGCGGATCCCTTTTTTCTTAGATGTAAGTGCACTAAAACATTTTTAAAAATAAATGATTTTTAATATTAAACTATTAGAGCGATCTTTCCTTTCCCTCTTTATATGGCATCTTTGGAGTTTTGAATATAGTATTCATCTGCATATTGAATGGATGACAGCGCCAACTTGTATTCCATTTCAAAGATCTCATGTATGATATCCTGGGATTTCTCCCTCGATGTGCGTCTTGACTCACTGTAATAGGGGTCAATTAAGTCTGGTGAGTGTGTAGTGTGTCATTGACTACCTATAATAGAAGAGAGAGAGAATCCACTTCTAATCACTATGGATATGCAGGATAACAGAGCTGACCATTTGAATACCCAAGAGACAAATATCTTCAATGAGGAAAGAGGGTAGAATAAAAATACATTTAAAGGAATTCTCTATTAAGATAATATAATTTATGGTTTACTACTGAAAGGTGTTGCATAATGTCCAAAACTCAGAGCAGGGGGGAGATGAGAAAAGCTTCAGCTCCTGCTACGGTTACAAACATTTATGGAATAATATTTGTATAGGTGGTGCGCACTGCACACCAGCAGCATGTGAAAATCAACGACAGGCTTAAATAGGCTTCAGCTGTGCGCATATCTGAGCAGTACTCCCATACAGGGCCACATTCTCTGAATGTGGACTTTCTGCATTTGAAACAAACATTCTCATACACGAGTACCACCAAAGGCAAAGTCTATTTTTGGCTGTCATTAATTTTGATAGGCTGCTGGCAGTGATAACAATCACTGTGTTCATTCATAACTGAAGCATAGTAATCAGTAGTACTATGGCTCAGTTTGTTAACATAAACATGGAGACTGTGCAGAGCTCTTCCTGTTCATTCATTCTGTATTAGTGTTGCTCACGAATATTCGCATTGCGAATATTCGCTACGAATATTGCATATTCGAGTATTCGCGAATAACTCGAATATTGCGGCGAATATTCGCTATGGCGAATATTCGTATTTTTTCAAATTTATTTTGAAAAAAGATCACATCCTAGTGATCTCCATCGACGTCTAAAAGCATTGCTGGTATGATTAGAGAGAGACCCTGGGCCGAGTAGCTGATGCGATTCTTTTATGTTGCCGAAAATTCGCATTGCGAATTTTCGGCAACATAAAAGAATCGCATCAGCTACTCGGCCCTTCTTTTGCATCAGAGCCAATCAGAATAACTCAAATATTCGCAAAAGGAATATTGCGCGATATTCCTTTTGCCGAATATTCAAGTTATTCTGATTGGCTCTGATGCAAAAGAAGGGCGGAGAAGATAATCGCGCAATATTCCTTTTGCCGAATATTCGAGTTATTCTGATTGGCTCTGATGCTGCATCAGAGCCAATCAGAATAACTCGAATATTCGGCAAAAGGAATATTGCGCGATTTTCTTCTCCGCCCTTCTTTTGCATCAGAGCCAATCAGAATAACTTGAATATTCGGCAAAAGGAATATTGCGCGATATTCCTTTTGACGAATATTCAAGTTATTCTGATTGGCTCTGATGCAAAAGAAGGGCGGAGAAGAAAATAGCGCAATAGGAATATTGCGCGATTATCTTCTCCGCCCTTCTTTTGCCCCCTTATTCTCCTTTCTTTTAAGTAGAGTTAGTGTAGAGTTAGTGTTTAGTGCATATTAGTTTAGTAATACAGGAAATGATCTCCGTTTATGAGAATTTCGCAATCATTTTCGCATTAGCAAAATTTTTTTGGGATAAAATATCACGAATATTCGATATTAGCGAATATTCGCGAATATTCTTCTATATATTCGCGCAATATCGCGAAATCGAATATGGCGTATTCCGCTCAACACTATTCTGTATAGCTGAGGTGATTGAGGACTTTTTCATCAATCTCTTTTCTCTGTCTCAAAAGTGAGTCATCAAGGACTTGTTTAGGCTGCTAAAAATTGTACAAAAACAAACAAAAAAATTAACGATACAATTCACTGACACTGTCCAGGTTAGGCTGGGTTCACACTACGATTTTCCCATCCGTCAGCCGCATACGATTTATATGAAAAAACGTATGCGGCTGAAACTGATTGAACCGTACGTAAACGTATGCGTTTATAAAACGTATACGGTTTCAAAAAGTGCGTACGGTTCCATCAGGTTTTGATTAAAAAAACGCATACGTTTTTGGAATTAGTGTCATTTAATAAAAAAAGATTTTCTTGTTTTGAAAATGCGCATGCGCAGACGAAAAACGCATACGGTTTATACGTATGGAACCGCACATATGTGCGTTTTCCATTGACTTTAATGTTAAAAAAAAACGTATGCGTTTGCCATACGGTTTCAAAAACGGACTCAAAACCGTGGTCGAACACGGTTTTGTGTACTGTTAAAAAACGTTTTGCCAGCAAATCGTACGCACCCGGATGCATCTGAGTGCATACGATTTGCAATGCATTGTCTATGTATGAGTTTTCCCGTACGGGCCCGTACGTTTTCAAAACTGAAATCGTATGCGGCTGACGGACGGGAAAATCGTAGTGTGAACCCAGCCTTATATTTTTGTTTCATTATATTTTTCTAAGTTTTCCTTATTATTTAGTTAGGCCTGGCTAGTAAAAAAGAAAAAGAAAAAAGGAGGGGTACCAAACCTCAGTGATCTTTGATCTCTTTCACGTTGTTCAGGTAGATCTCCACATATCAACAGTTGCCTAACTATGGTCTATTGCTTGTTTTTTTTTGGACACAACTTCCACAATTCTGGTTCTCTTTATAGGACATTACCTTTTTATATGTCCAAAGCTACTTTTACACTGAAGAGCTGGGTGCATTGGCGCTAAAGTGCCCCTATTGCCCCTAGCATTGCGGTTTTAACCCTCGCTAGCGGCCAATAAAGGGTTAAACCCCGCAAAAGGGCTGCTTTGTGGCCCTGCCCCATTGATTTTAATGGGCAGGGGTGCTGTAGGAGCGGTATATTTAGCGCCTCAAAGATGAGGCTGGCAGGACTTTTTTTACTGTCCTGCCAGCGCAACGCTCCAGTGCGAAAGCCCTCAGGCTTTCACACTGGATATAAAGGAGTGGCTCTTTCAGGGTGCTTTTTTTAGAGCAATAGCGACTGCAAAGCACCTCAGTGTGAAAGCAGCCTTATGAACTTCAGAGACAAAGTACTCCACCCCACCTTCCCCAAGCATTATTATTACTTCCATCCATTTTCCATGGTCAATACATATAGAATAAATAACTGGAGAACCCAGCTCAAAGACATAGATAACTATGTACAGTAGTTATGTAATGGTCTTACAAAAGGGGTTGCAGTCAAATTACTGTAGATAAATCTCACCAGTGGACTGCAAAGCCTATATGGCAAAAGGCATTAATGGTCACACAACCTTCACATCTATAGGAATTTTCAAAACCATTATCATTAATAGAGACCTGCCCTCTCCAGCTTTAACAGACTCCACTCATCTGGGTAGATTTTCCACACCAGGAGTATCTGTGGGAATTTAAGCTCATTCATCCAAAAGATCATGAGCGCACTCAAGTAATGATGTTAAAAGACGATCGGGCTTGCAGCCGTGTTCAAATTTTATCCCAGGATGTTCAGTAGGATTTAGATCAGTGCTCCCAAAGAAAACCACTCGAGATCTTCCTTACCAAACTCATCGAGTTATGTCTTTTTGCACATGCCCCTTCCTCAAGCTGTTACCAAAAGGTTAAAAGTGCACAATTGTCTTAAAACCTTTTTTTCCTTTCGTAGCATTAGCAGTAGTCTTCACTGGAAACACCTTTTTGCAATAGCTAGAACGTCTGAATTATTCTATCCTTCCTAACGTTTTCTAGAGCCGACCTTTGGACCTCTTCTAAAAAGCAATCCTAGCGGCTAACTATCCACTGGATTGCATTTACAAGCAGACCCCAAATCTCACCATATAGAGTACCTGTCATATGGCGTGCTAGCATCCCTTTTGACAGGCAATGAAAAATAGGATTTTTGTACTCACCGTAAAATCCATTTCTCTGAGTTCATGGACGGACACAGCAGCATTGACCTTACGGTTATATATCCTTCCTTTCAGGAGAGACTAGGCAGAACTAGACTAGGGTCCCCCAGGTATATCAAACTCTCTGATTCAGCAGCTCCAGTTCATAACAAGCGGTACAAACAAAAAGGAGGGGTGGGTGCTGTGTCCGTCCATGAACTCAGAGAAATGGATTTTACGGTGAGTACAAAAATCCTATTTTCTTTTCCGTTCATGGACGGACACAGCAGCATTGACCTTAGGGACGTCCCCAAACAGTGTCAATTTTTTTTCGAAATTTTTTTTTTGAAAAGGTGTGGATTGACGACCAGGTTTTACACACCTATAAAACAGACGCTTGAGGACGGAAAGCCCAAGAGGCACCAATCGCCCTGGTCGAATGCGCCATAACCTGAAAGGTTACTGTCTGTCTGAACCACCTAGAAATGGTGGCCGACGAGACTGCCAGACCCTTTTTAGGACCAGTCACCGACACGAACAGTGAGTCCGACTTCCGAAAAAAAAGCCGTAGCAGACAAGTACACCTGTAGGGCCTGAACCACGTCCAAGGAATGCAAAGTGGCCTTCTTTTGGGTTTTTTGGCCGAAGACATAAAGATGGTAACACAATGTACTCATTAATGTGAAAAGCCAAAACAACGTTTGGGAGAAATGACGGCTGCGGCCGCAGCACCACCTTATCCTTATGGATGACCAAGTAGGGAGCCTTGCAGGACAAGGGTGCCAGTTCAGATACCCGTCTGACCGAGGTAATTGCCATCAGAAAAAAACACCTTCTGGGACACAGTCAACTAAGGGGGTTTTTCAAATGTCCTCAAACGAAGCGTCTTGAAGCACCGGGAGGATGCACAGGAGGGGCAACATGCCGAACCCCCTGCACAAACGTACGCACCAGGGAGTACGCCGCCAAGGGTCGCTGAAAGTAAACAGCTAGAGCCGCAATTTGACTCTTAACTGTACTTAAGGCGCAAGCCTGATCCACTCCTTGCTGTAAGAACAGCAGAATCCGGGACATCACATATGTACGGGGGTGCCATTTCATCTCTTCACACATAGAGATGTAGGCCTTCCACATACAATGGTAAATCTTTTGCGAAGTAGACTTCCGTGCTCGTAGCATGGTAGAGAACACCGAGCCTGACAGCCACGGTCCTTCAGCACCTGCCTCTCAACAGCCATGGTGTTAAAGCCAGGGATTGTAAAGCAGGGTGAAAGATTGGACCCTGCGACAGAAGATCTTCTCTCAGGGGTAGAAGCCAAGGGATGTCTGCCACCAGACGCACCAGGTCCCGCGTACCAGGGATGGCGCGGCCAATCTGGGGGCGATCAGGATCGTTGGAATCCCCTCGGCTTCCACGCTGCGCAGCAGGCGAGGAAGAATTTTCAGAGGAGGGAAGGCGTAGATTAGGCGATAGTGACCCCATGGCGCGTCTGACGCGTCCGCCCATGGGTATCTTGACCTGGCCACAAACCGTCACACCTTCTGATTGAGACGGGACACCAGAAGGTCCACGTCTCGAGTGCCCCATTTTCGGCACAGACTGAAACACCTCCGGGTGTAGTGAGCACTCTTCTTGGTCTAGTGTTTGTCGACTTAGGTAGTCGGCTTGCCAGTTCAGCACCCCCGGAATGTACACTGTCGACAGAGCCGGAACGCACCTTTCAGTGCGGGCTCCGTGTGCCTCCCTGATGATTGACGTACGCCACGGCTGTGGCGTTGTCAGACTGGATCCTGACCGGTCAGTCCTGCAGACCCAGGGACCACTCGGCGAGGCACAACTTGATCGCAGGGAGCTCCAGTACATTGATTGGAAGGCGGGACTCCTCCTGAGTCCAGCGCCCCTGGACTGACTGGGCACCCCAGACACCCCCCAGCCGGAGAGGATGGCATCCACCGTGACCACTGTCCAATGGCACGGCAGAAACAACTGCCTGGTCCGAAGCACCGGAGATGTCAGCCACCACACTAGGGAGGACTTGACCAGTCGACTCACTCGAATCTAGTAATCCAGAGACAAAGGGAGCTTGTCCCAAAGTGACAGAATCTCTTTCTGTAACACTCGGGTGTGGAATTGGGCACATGGAACTGCCTCAAAAGAGGCCACAATCAGACCCAGAACCCTCATGCAGAAGCCAAGCGATGACCACTTCTGGGTCGCCAACCGCTGCACCGCAGACTGCAGTGTCTAAAGTTTTTCCGTTGGGAGAAAAACTCTTGCCTCCAAGGAATCCAGGACTAACCCCAGGTATTCCAGCCGCTGAGACGGTACCAATACTGACTTCTGGATATTCAGAAGCCAGCCGAATTCTCGGAGGGTCTGGCAGGTGATGGACACATCCTCTTCTAACTCTGAGCTTGAGGAAGCTCTCAGGAGAAGGTCGTCCAGGTATCCTACGATAGCGATCCCGCGCTGCCTCAGCAGGGCCAGAATCGGAGCGAGCACCTTGGTGAAGACCCATGGTGCCGAGGCCAGACCGAACGGGAGGGCCACAAATTCAAAATGGTCCTCTCCGATCGCAAAAATCTCTGGTGCTTTGTGCATATGGGAACATGCAGGTATGCGTCCATGATGTTCAAGGACACCATAAAATCCCCCTGATGGAGCACTGCCAATACCGAGCGAATCGACTCCATTCTGAATTTTTGCACTTTGACAAAACAATTAAGGGCCTTGAGGTCCAAGATTGGACGGACCCCTTCCTTCTTGGGGACTAAAAACAGATTGGAGTAAAACCCCTGAAACCGTTCCATTGAGGGAACTGGCACAACCACTCCCCTGACCAGTAGATCCTGGACAGCCCCTGACAGATCCTTCCAGGCGATCCGGAGGAAGCTGAAGGTTGGAAGGAAAAAAATCTGTTTGGAGGACAAGAGAGAAATTCTATCTTGTACCCCGAGGAAACTACCTCGCAAACCCAACGGTCAGAAAGAAGAGACCTCCACCAAGCCGCGAATTCGCAGAGCCAGCTCCCCACCCGAGACGTGGGCGGGGGCAGACCTTCATGCGGAAGCAGGTTTGTCCGCAGGCTTGCGGTACCAGGTGCGCTTCTGCCCTGCAGCGGGTGCCTTAGCACCTTGAAAAATTTTCCTGACGCATTTGGCGGGCAAAAAAAATGATTGGGGTAGTAAAGGTGGGTCCTTGCTTACGGTGAGGCTCCTTACCCTTCCCAGATTGTGGGAGCAGTGTGCTCTTACCACCTGTGGCATCCTTTATGATGTCATCCAGGGACGCCCCAAAAATCCGTTCACCCTTAACCACTTAAGACCCGGACCAATACGCTGGTAAATGACCCAAGGTGTTTTTGCGATTCGGCACTGCGTCGCTTTAACAGACAATTGCGCGGTCATGCGACGTGGCTCCCAAACAAAATTTGCGTCCTTTTCTTCCCACAAATAGAGCTTTCTTTTGGTGGTATTTGATCACCTCTGCGATTTTTATTTTTTGCGCTATATACAAAAATAGAGCGACATTTTTGAAAAAAAAACACTATTTTTTACTTTTTGTTAAAAAAAAAATCAAATAAACAAAATTTTAGTCAAACATTTAGGCCAAAATTTATTTAGCCACATGTCTTTAGTAAAAAAAAAAAATCGCAATAAAAAAAAATAGCTACCTAGCGGGAACAGCGACACTAATACAGCGATCAGAAAAATGATCGCTTAGTGACGCTGGCAATAGGCAGTGAAAGGGTTAACTAGGGCGGTGATCAGGGGGTTAAAACTTTATTAGGGGGGGTGGGGGGGCTATCCTGAACCTAACACTAACTTTTTTTTACACTGTCTGTCACACTGACACTAAATGCAGTGATTAGATCACTGCATTCAGTGACACTGTGACAGGGGGGTGGGGGGGGCGATCACAAGGGGTTAATATGCCTATGTGAGTGTGTGTCAGTGTTGTGTTGGTGCACACTTACTTGTGGTGTCTTCTCTCATCAGCAGCGCTGGGAAACAGCGCTGCGATGAGAGATTACATCATTTCCTCCTTCCTGTGTAAACACAGGAGGAGGAAATGACAGGATGGGAGCGCGCTCCCATTGGCTGGGAGCGATCGCGGGGGGCGGGTATTCGCCGACATCCGCCCCCAGATGCCGGATCGCTCCCGGAGCCAGGGGGACCCCCGCACGCCGCGGAGGGGGTCCCGATGGGACCCCCGAACCGCACTCAGGCGGGGACGTAAATTTACGCCCTTGTGCCTGTACGTGCCCTTCTGTGGCCGTATATGTGCGTGCGGGGGTCCTTAAGTGGTTAAAGGGTAGATCCACCAAGACCTTTTTTGAAGACTGGTCCGCAGACCAACACTTCAGCTAAACAAGGCGGAGTAGTACCACCGCATAGGCGGAGGCCCTAGAAAGCAAGGGGAGCGTATCCAGGGCCGACTCACAGACAAACTTTAGGCCTGGCACTAACTGGTCAGCCAGGTCCACACAGGTCTCCGAAGCATTCTTCGCCTCCAGCAAGAACTTTGCCCGTTCGGTAAGTGTCTGCTACACCAGAGCCCCTGCCTTGTACAACAGTTTGTCCAGATATGGAACACAAGGAAACACTTTTGCAGTGTGGGGTGGCTTGCGGAACCCAAAAGGGACCGGCATATCCGATTCCTCCGCCAAATCCTCAAGTTTTTGAGTATCCCGCACCACAGTGATAAGAGCTCCAACAAACGCCTTATCATGCGCTGACCCTGAAGCAGAGTTATCCTCACTGTCCGTGTGGCTAAGCCTGCATCATCTGACATGACAGAACCAGAGCCAGATGCAGTAGCAGGGTCTGGTTCCGTTTCAGAGCCATCCCCAGAAGCAGGTGCAGGGAGGGCCGCTTTTTACCTCCCTTCTGGCCACTTGTCACTTTAATACTGGCGATAAACACCTCAAGGACTGCCGTCATAGCCTCTACAGAGACCGCAGGGGCACTAAGGGTTAACTCAGGCATGGTTGGGGTAGAAGCCTCTGGTTCAGACTCCATGTTGACCCACCGCTATGCCGCCCTAGTGCTGCAAGGCAGAGACCCACAGGCCACCCTCCCGGCCGCAAAACAGAGAGCAGGGGACTCACCACCCGACCAGGCTGTAGTGCCAGCTGAAACGCTGAGAGTGCTGTCCGTGCTGCGCCGTCTCTCAGGAAGCGATTTGCGGGTTTTTGCGCCGCTATTCCCAAGATGGCCGCCGAATGCAGAAAAAAAGCACCCGGGCCACAAGAAAATGGCCGCTGATATATAAAAATGCGTCTCCGGCAAAATGGCGGCCATACACGTGTTTTAAAAACAGTGACACGCAGCAGAAAACACAGCCCAGCACACACAGCAACCCCAGTACAACAAAACAATAGCACCTCACAGCAGCACAGCCCCCGCTAGTGACAGAGCCCCAGGCGGACCCCCCCTTACAGCCACCACCCAGAATGGGGAAGGAGGGAGAGGAAGGGAGAGAGGAAAGCAGGGCGAACCCTCATTCGACCTCCCCAGGAACGCACCAGCCACACCACCTTGCCAGGGCAAGGGGACACTACTTACCCATCCTGCGACCACTGGCTGGAGGCATTCCAGACAGAACAAACGTCCGCTTAACGGCATGGCTGTCGGCCCAGCACACTGTGACAAGGCCATAGAGACCGGTCATATGTGTGCCCTGGAACATGTAGTTCACCGGCCACCCCTGGAGCAACGAGGTATGTAGTGGATGGCCCAGAGCGTAGCTAAGGGCCGGCACGCGCTCGATGGCCAAACATGGGGGGGCTACAAGGATCGAGGATTCAGCCTGTCACCCAGTCGGCAGTTGATTGTAAATCCCAGGCCCCTAAAATGCAGGAAAAAAACAAACAAAAGCGAAAAAAAAAAAAATTTAAAAAATCGCAAAAAATTCCAGAGCACATGGACTCCAGAAAGGCCATGTCTTCTCCTAACGCTAGGCAGAAAAAAACTGGAGCTGCTGAGTCAGAGAGTGGGATATACCCAGGGGACCCGCCCCCTGGGAGGTGCTGTACTGAAGAAAGTGTTTTAACACTTGAAGTGCTGTTTTTTCTGCCTCTCCTGAAAGGAAGGATATATAACCCTAAGGTCAATGCTGCTGTGTCCGTCCATGAATGGAAGAGAAATAGATATTTTTTTTATACACGCCAAGAAAAAAAGGTTCAAGTGCCCCTCTTCCCACATGCAAAGGCTAATGCGCGCATGCATCGATGACAAGACCTTCTGTGTAAATCTAAAGTGCTATCCTGTAAAGCGCCACTTATGGATAGTAGCATTTACATCGTTTGTTGCCGTTCAGCGAGCGCAATTTTAAAGTATTGCATGTTTGGTATCAATTTACTTGGCGTAACATCGTTGTTTATATTTTACCAAAATATTAGAGTATGTGTTGTGTATTAAAATTCTAAAAGTTTTTTTTTTAATTGCATTTGAAAAGCTGCTGCGCAAATACCAGGTCACATGAAAAAATTGCAAAACCCACCAATTTATTCTGCTGTAGCCACCCTGGCGGTATGATTATGTCAGATTTTTGCGACTCAAAGCGGTACAATTGTTTTGCATAGAAATTTGGCGTTTTGAATTGAAGGCCTATAATCCTTAGTAATAACACACTTAAATCTGTCCAAGCAAGAGTCTAGTAGACATCCGGGTATGATAAAATTTGAAACACGAAATCATAAATTTTAATATTATAAGTATAATTATAAAAAATATTAATAAAATTAATTTCCCAATGATTCACTATCGCTCAATTCTGCAAGTGTTCTAATTTATTATCGCTGTTTTCTAGCTGGTCTAAAACCACTTTTGACGTAAAAAGGGACAATTTTTGGTTGCCATGAATAATCTCAAGTTTTCGGCCAAGAACAGTATATATAAAACTGCATGCAGGGCACTGAACAACCACTGGGAACAAAAGTGATGTGAAATTATTTCATACAGTAATGTGATCTGTACATGTGTCTGTGTTATGTGTTCTTTTTGAATATGCCACAATGCTCGCAGGGAACGGAGCCTGGCACACAGAGGCATTGGCGGAGGACACAGCGGGGGGGGGGGGGGTGTGGGGTGTCATCGTAGGATCCTGGGGATAAGGCGAGTTTCCTGCACCAGGATTCTGCAATGCAATCTCGAGTGTGGCTTGGGGTTACCGCTAATGGTACTGAAATTTAACCCCAGTCCACCCTCGGGAAAACTGCCAGGGAGGTTAAAAAGAAATACATACATACACAGTATATAAGTTTGGGGATTCTAAGAAATTTTCTACCAAAAAATACTGAAAAGCCTAGTACACACAGGCTGAATGCTGGGTGTCAACGGGCAGTTCAATAGAAACTGGCTGACATTCGGCCTGTGGGTACAGGAGTCTGTCTGAAAGGGCATGACAGAAAAAGGTCGTCTTCCGATCAGTGCTCTTAGGCTCTTGCGGGGGGGGGCCTAATAGAACAGCAGGGGCAATTGCTGTACTATTGTCAGATAGTTAGTACAGCGGCCCCTCCTGAGCTGTCTTTTTTCAGTCCTGATGGAATGAACAAAAAAAATAAAAAACATGACTAGTGGGTACATTGAGTGCAAACCTCCTCCCATCAGCAAGGGCATTGAAGATGAAACGTTGCTGGGTCTTTCAGCATGACAATGATCCCAAACACACCGCCCAGGCAACGAAGGAGTGGCATGGTAAGAAGCATTTCAAGGTCCTGGAGTGGCCTAGCCAGTCTCCAGATCTCAACCCCATAGAAAACCTTTGGAGGGAGTTGAAAGTCCGCGTTGCCCAGTGACAGCCCCAAAACATCACTGCTCTCGAGGAGATCTGCATGGAGGAATGGGCCAACATACCAGCAACAGTGTGTGACAACCTTGTGAAGACTTACAGAAAACATTTGACCTCTGTCATTGCCAACAAAGGATATATAACAAAGTATTAAGATGAACTTTTGATATTGACCAAATACTTATTTTCCACCATAATTTGCAAATAAATTCTTTCCAAATCAGACACACAATGTGATTGTCTGGAATCGGATTTGTTTCCACATTTTGTCTCCCATAGTTGAAGTATACCTACTGTATGATGACAATTACAGGTCTCTTTAATCTTTTTAAGCGGGAGAAGTTGCACAATTGGTGGCTGACTAAATACTTTTTTGCCCCACTGTGTATATATATGACATTATAAAATATCTTACAGGTGACTTACGGCAAAACAGCTATTTTTTACATTTTCTCTCATTAAGCCTCAATGGTTTATGAAACCTATATTTTAAAGTGATAAACATAATACATTAAGCCTCCAAATCAGTTTTATATAATAAGCTCCATATACAGATTGTTTGGCTTTAGCAGGGTTTGATTCAAACAAATAGGATTCTTATTGAAAGCACATATGATAATATAGTCCACTTATTGGCACTCCAGGACTGGAGCCCTCTCTAGGGACACACACAGTTCAATAATATTCATAAATAAAAATATCACAGACCCAAGCTCTACCTGAATTATACTTTCATGAGCAACATTACTTGGTATTCTACATGACTTAAAGATTTGTTGTTTTAACAACCTTGGCAGCGGGAACAAGATCTTCTCTCCGTTACTCCATATTTCTTTTGGTACCTGGGGGAAAGCCGCTTCCTTTAAAACTTCAGGATAAAAAAAACATTCCGCTTCAGGTACCACCCTACCTTGTATCTATTAAAGCTCAACTCCAGGCAGATATAAAGACACATTGATGCAGCTCTGGATTTGATACATTATTAAAGTGTGCACAAAGCTCAAGCATTTTTTTTTGTTTTGTTTGGACAGTATAGGAAAACATTTTTCAAAAAGAGTGAAGACAGACAATAAAAAACTTGATAGAAGGTCTCTTCAAAGGGGGGGGCCCATCCCTTTGAAGAGTGAGGGCCACTTAAGCAACTTGGTAACCATTCGCGGGCCACAATGAGCGAAGCGGGCAGATGACAGGTCACAGCTACTCTATTGGCCCTCTGATCCGCCCAGATGGAAGGGGACGAATTCCCTTCTGTTTTTCGGATTGGAGGTAGGTGGGTGTAAATGGACATCTGTCGCTCTATAGAGGTGAATTGAGGGTCCCATTTGGTCAGGCTGATCGTGTGAAAAAGGCCTGCTTTCACACTGATGTGCTGCGTTTTACCCACACCGCGGATGCAGCGTAATGCACCTGTGTCTATCCTGCAGGTTAGCTGAACTTTTCCATAGACTTTGCTTGTGGCAAAAGCCAGCGCTGTAGAGGACACATCTGCTTATGAGGCTCTGCTCCGCATCTGCGATCTTCCTCTACCACCAGCTTCATTCACAACACTGATGCTGCGGTATGGCGGGCCGGCAACCTGCGATCTGGGCTTGCCAACCCACCAGTCCAGAGCAGGAGGTTGCGGGCCACATCAGAGGGCTCCGCGGGCCACTGGTTGGCCACCCCTGGTCTAACTCTTCACCACTCAATCCAAAAGAAAAAAAAAAACACATTATTTATATATAAAGTTTTGCATCTGAATACCGTTAACTGCATTTTAGTCACTACAACTAGTACACAACTTGAACTTGACTTGGGATCGGTCCCTTGTACAGCAGAGCACAGAGTTGGAGAAGGAAAAGCAAGACAATGAGCTAATCAGTTCTAGGTCGTAAGAAGGAACATGCTCATAGGAGGAGAGAGCAGCAAAGAAATAATATCAGCCTGATGCATCTCTTTTTTCTATCACAAGGCAACTGGGGGAAGGACAAGAGCAGCAGGTAAAAAAAAGCTTCCCTGCATGACAGATCTGTGCAACTTTTAAAACTGGATTGAAAGAAATACAAACCCTTTGGCAGTTAAACACATTTCATCATGTAACTATCCAATTATCTGTTCTTCTGTTTTTGTCTGGAGTTAAAGAGGAACTGCAGTCTGCTCACATAATTTGGAATGAATTTTTTTTTGCCATTCTGAAGAATCTCTCTTCCCACTTTGTATATTATATAAAATCACACACACATAATATATATATATATATATATATATATATATTAATTAAGGCTGTGGAAATTAATTATTAATTCATCGATTAATCTTTAATTTTTTTGATCAAGCAAAATTATTTTGATCGGTACTCGCCTCTCCGCCAGCTTCAGGGAGTTCCATCAGAGATCCAGTGACGTCACAGACACCGGCGAGGCTTGCTGTGTCCATCTGAAGGGCTCCTTTGCTGTGCCTTCATATCTGCATGTCGGCAGGACCTTACTATCTGCCACACGCAAGGGCTGTTACACTTCCCTTTATCAACCTAGGATTCTACAGCCATCCATTGGGAGTTGTGATAGTTCCCTTCAGGGGACATCTACATGCCGACGGACTGATGTTAACTTCTCATCTGGATTCAGCAGTAATATCATTGTACACATTTTTATACCAGTATCATACTTAGCTACATGTTTTTATAACTGCTTTTGGTACCGTTTGGTATTACTCGCACCATTTTTACAGTTTATGTAGCTACATTAATTTTATTTTCAGTGCAATATTTCTTTTGTTACCTACTTGAAGACTATAAAAGTTTTAATGCTTTTCTCATTGCCGTTGTGTGTTTTTTGTATCCTGCTATCCATTTTTTCAGTGGTTGGTAGCTGCATTGGGAATCAGCCTACAGGGAGGAGATCAGCTAAAAGTAGTTGGATCTGTATGTGCGTTATAATTTATCAAAATTAGTCGATAAAAATAAAAAAATCGATGAATCGAACACAAAAAATTTGATCAGCAACAGCCCTAATATATATATATATTAGGGCTGGGGAAATTAAAGATTAATTCCTCAATTAATCTTTAATTCTTTTGATCGATCAAAATTATTGACGTCACCGGACAGCCTGGACAGTGAGACTTACCCTGCTGGATGCGAGCAAACTGTACCCATTGGATTGAGGTAGCTTTGCATCTGTGGAGCAGGAGGATGCATCAGGCTCCATCAGGGGAAGGGGGCAAAAATAACCATCGTTTTCCTGTCCTAAGCAGTTTTGTGCAGACAATTCTTTGTGTATCGGCAACATCTTTTCCATGCAAAAGACTGTTCAGTTCTTCAGGGTATACTGTAAATAAAATGCGACCATGTCTGCTTCCAGAAAATGTAAACACTCTGGTATGTCTGCGTGACTGGCTAAAGTGATGCCTACTGACAGTCAATATACTAGATACGTTTTATAATTAAAGTTAAACTAACTTCTAAATTTTTCTTAAATTTTAATAAGAAAAAATTACTTACATCAGTGCTACAGTTTGAATTTAAAATGGATTGTGGAAACTAACTAGTGTTGGGTGATTGTATATAGTGTATACCACATTTACCACCGACTAATGCAGAGTTACAATGCAAGAAAATCAGCTAAATGTAGTTAGATCTGTATGTGCGTTATAATTAATAGAAATTAGTCGATTAAAAAAAAAATCAATTAATGGAACACAAAAATTTTAATCTGTAACAGCCCTAATATGTGTATATATATACACATATAATATACACACACACACACACTGTGATTCTGTACTTGCCAAATATGCGGCAGAAATCTCCCTCCAAGTCTGGCTGAAACCATTTTAAATGTGGGCAGCTGAAGCTGCTGCCTGTTTACTTCCTGGATTTACACAGAGGAACACCGGAAGCTCTGCAGCTCTCATTGGCCCTCAACCCCCCCTTCAGGAGAGTGAGCGTGAACTGTGCACAATGTCATAAAACTAGGCTAATGACCAGACAACAGGAAGTGGGCTGTATAAGGTATTTATATCTTAGGCCGCGTACACACAAGGGGATATGTCCGCTGAAAACGGTCCGATGGACCGTTTCAGCAGGCATCTCCGCTCGTGTGTATGGGCTAGCGGACAGATTTCTCCACCCGACAGATTTCAAAGCATGCTTTGAAATCTATCCGGTGGGAATCTGTCCGCCCGACATGTCTGCTGGTTAGTACACTTACCAGCAGACATGTCGGCCACCGCCGCCACGCCGCCGCCGAATGGATTCGGCGCATGCGCGGAAGTGTTTTACTTCCTGGTGCGGTGACGTGGCGGTGACGCGGCAGCGTCAACGTCACCGCCGCGTCACCACTACGTCGACACCACTACGCCGATGGTGTGTACACGCCATCGGATCAAACTCCCGATCGGACATATCCGATGGAAATGGTCCGCGGACCGTTTTCATCGGATATATCCGATCGTGTGTACGCCGCCTTATATAGGGGGGAAAAAAAAATAAAGTTTTACTATTCAAAGTAAAAACCAAGGCAGAAGATTTAATAGATGAAAAGACGAACAAAATTACCAAGTTCCACGTTAAATTGTAATGTCATATTCTTCAACCCAGCAATCAGATCCCAACAATAGCTTTTACTGTAAATAGTCACACAATTAAATCAAAGGATTTTTAATTTGGGTCAGCTCCCAGTTACAATCGTGTTAGATTAAAAGTTACATCAAGTAGAAGGATTTGATTAAGTTTGCTGTTAGATGTAAGCAAAAAGGGGAAATCATAATTTGGTTCACTTATTTTTTTTCAACTAAACAGTGCTTATTTTTCAGCAGGCAAAACTGAGAACATGTGAAAATGATCCTAAAAAACTTCACCTGGTGACTTTAATTAGGGATGCATATTATGTGCATAGTTCAAGATTTAACAACTAATTTGATTTAGTCATGAGCCTAATGAGTAAAATTGGGAAATATATACATTCCTTTAAGTGGGGACAGTGTCTGGTTCTTGCATGTGAACAAACAGAAAGCGCCATTGTATAGACTACTCATAAAAATGTTGCCCAAAACTTCATAAAAATGTGGCAGCAAAGCCCGCTTGCCAGAACTGTAGGAAGATCTCTGCAACGGCACACCAAACGATAAAAGTAGATGTATGCAAACTGTATAATGTGTCTTGTTAATTTGAGTTGTATAAACAACCCTATAAAAGATACATAAAAGGGGTTGTAAAGGTACATTTTTTTCCCCCCTAAAAACCTCACCCTCCCATTTTGCTTTTAAATGTATTTATTTCTTCTGAGAAATCCTCACTTCCTGTTCTTCTGTCTGTAACTCCACACAGTAATGCAAGGCTTTCTTCCTGGTGTGGTGTGTCATGCACGCCCCCTAACTTGGGCTACAGAAGAGTCAGAACACTCTCTACGTTGCAGATTTTTTTTTTATAATTTATATATATATATATATATATATATATATATATATATATATATATATTATATGCAGAAACTTTAGGTCCACATTTAGACCTCCATTATAATAACATTTTAGTGGGAGGTACTTTAAGTGCTGAAACTTTATTGGCATCAACATGCATGATATTCAAACCTAACTGCGATAACGCTATGTGGACAAATTTCCACCCAATATTACTACTAAATTTGTTTTTCTGTGGCTGCTTTCTGAAAACTGCAGAACTAAGATTTTTTATTTTTTTTTATTTGAAATGTATTTCACCTATTGTGGCTTTTCTGAAAATGCAAATTTCATGATTCTTATGCCAATTTACTGTTTTGAAATATGAGAGACAGACAATGACCAGGAAATTTTACTGGCAGCATCACCAGGTGAAAATAATGGAAAAAGGCCTCAAATGAATGCAGGCAATACATGCAAGAATTGGTAAGCTGCAATTTAATATTTTTTTTGGGCTTAATACCACTTCAGGCCTGGCTTTTTGCGATTCGGCAATGCGTCACTTTAACTGTCAATTGCAGTCGTTCGATGTTGTACCCAAACAACATTTAAGTCCCCCCCCCCCCTCACAAATAGAGCTTTCTTTTGATGGTATTTGATCATCTCTGTGATTTTTTTTGCTCTATAAACAAAAAATTGCGACAACAAAAAAAAAAACACCACACAAACAGTAAAACCTTGGATTGCAAGCATAATTCGTTCCAGAAACATGCTTGTAATCCAAAGCATTTGTATATAGCAAAGCAAATTTCCCCATAAGAAATAATGGAAACTCAAATGATTTGTTCCACAACCATTTATTGAGTGAGTGAAGAACTTATATAGCGCAGCACATGCGAACTAAATCGCCTCTGGGCTATTCATAGGTCCTTCAGTTTATAATCCATATAAAAAGATTATAGCAATGTGATAGGTTGTGCAACCATAAAATGTCCATCCACAAATAGAAGCCTCCACAAGGGGACTAGAAGCAAAATCCAGCAGGAGCTACAGAGAATAAAAGAGGCGTCTCTAAGACCCTTTTCACACTGAAGCGTTTTTACAGCATTTTAGCGTTAAAATAATCGCTATTAAAACACTCCATGCATCTCAATGGACACGTTCACACCAAGTCCTGCAAGCAGCATCTTTGGAGCAGCTTTTGGGCGCTGAAAAAAAAAATGCTCCAAAAACGCCCTTCTCCATTGAAAGCGCTGTAAAAACACCTTACCCTTTCACACTGAGGCACTGCAAAAACATTAGGGTCTTAGCGGTGCTTTACCAGCACATTGGGATTGCAGGTGAGGCTTCGCTCGAATAACGCCCAAGTGTGAAGGGGGCTTAAGTGTAGCAACATGTTGCTAAATGTTGTACCTTCATTAAAATGTAACCATATTGCTACACTTAGAAAGCGCCTCTCTTCTACACTGCATTGTGGCATGACGATACTTGTATATCAAGTCAAAATTAATTAAAAAATGTTGCTAGTCTTGGAAACGCCCTTAAACCAAGGTTTTACTGTACTTTGTGCTATAAAATATCCCCAATTAAAATAAAAAATTCTTAGTTTAGGCCGATATGTATTCTACATAATTTCGGTAAAAAAAACGCAATAAGCGTATATTGATTGGTTTGCGCAAAAGTTATGGCATCTACAAAAATAGGGGATAGATTTATAGCATTTTTATAATGATTTTTTTTTACTAGTAATGGCGGCGATCTGCTAGTAATTATCGGGACTGTGACATTATGGCGGACACTTGATTTTTTTTCGGGACCATTGGCATTTATAGTGATCAGTGCTATAAAAATGCAGATTACTGCAAAAATGTCACTGGCAGGGAAGGGGTCAACACTAGGGGGAAATTAAGGTGTTAATTGTGTTTCTTAATGTGTGGTTCTAACTGTGGAGGGGATGGGACTGACCTAGAGGAAAATTACAGATTGTGGTTCCTAGCCATTAGAAACTCACAATCTGCCTTTCCTCACAGAACAGAATAGGGGGTCACACACACACACACCCTCTCGTGCCCATGATCATCAGCACACGCACGATGCAGCGGGCACGCGCCTGCTATCCTGCTTAAGAGGGACAGATGTAACCCTACGGTGGGTTCACAGGATTGTTCCGACAAGTGATTAATACTGCTTTAATGTAAAATTCTGCCAAGAAATGCTGTGAAACCATAATAAGAAGAGTACAAGCACTTACCTATAAAACAGTTTAAATAACTTTATTTCAGTCAGTCATTTGGCGCTGATAATACGTACTGCACATTTGCATCAATCCCTACCTACAAAGATCTTACAGGCTAAGGTCACCATCTCATACGCACACATACAATTAGAAAAACAATGAATATACATACTGAAAATAATTGAAACTGTTTGAAATGCTTCAGCTTTATTCATTTGCTACAACATAACTCTAACAATACAAATTCTGAAGTTTACATAACATTTTCTAAGTGGAACATAACATTTGGGTTATATTCCAATCACGCTAGGTCTACCTAGGCCACTTTCACACTTTGCGGGCGCTTTTAACCCTTTTTCGGCTGCTAGTGGGGGTTAAAAGCATCCCCGCTAGTGGCCAAAAAGAGCAGCTAAAACTACGGTAAAACTAACAGCGCTTTACCACTCACAAACCCCGCCCCCCCCCCCCCCCCCGTGTGAAAGTAGCCTAAGGCTTTTGGAGACTGTCTGAATCATGCACACTCCTGGCTATTCTCATGGGAGCCTAAACAGAATTTTAGATGGCCATCCCACCAATTGGTAGGGTTCACAGTAATTGACTGCTTTTCAGAAGTCAGAGAAAATATGTGAATGGGTGATGTTCCCAAGCTCCTCAGCCAGTCATCTACTGGATTACAATGTGGGAGTGCCGCTTGTATGATTCAGTGAATCTCAAATGCAGTTTAAGTGACAAACAATCTGACAGGCAAGGCTCACTTGTTCTTCAGAAGCTCGAGTGCATCAACTTTAATGAGATTTTCCAATTTTAAAAAGAACCTTGAATTGGCAGGGGTCTCCTGTCTCAGAAACACTGCTGGCCAGCTGACAGCAAGGAGCTCCGATACTACCACCACTTACAGCATTTGCCTTCTTTATGGCAAGGCAGCCCAGACTAGGGAAACCACTGCATTTCAAATGTGCAGCACAGCCCACAAAGGAGAAGCTGGTTCTCCACACAGTGAATTCAAAATGTTGCATGCTGTCCTTAAATCTCCTATTTTTTCGAAACTTTTAGAAACATTCGGACTGGAGAATCTTCCATCGGCTTAAAAGATTTGGTTTCTGTAAATGGAGAAAAAAAAAAAACACACACAAAGTTTACAGTAAATAACATGCAATGTAAAAAAGTGAGCAAACCGGTATGATTAAAGTGAAAAAAACAGCATAATCTCCAGAACAGAACAGCATTTCCTCTCTTTCCCGGAGAAGGGCTGTAAAGCCTGGACCAGCAAAATGCAAATTTAGCCAACATGTGAAAGCTTCAGATAGCAGAGATCCCACTCCCGGTATCAGCAGGTGGTATGAACTCTCCCTGAAGTCTCACTTTGAAGCTTTAGTACCACTCTAAAGCTTCGTATACACTACGGGGTTTTTTTTCGTCCAACCCAGCGGGCTGAACAGAAAAAAAAAAAAAAAAGACAGCTTGCCACTGTACCAACAATCTGATGTTAATATAGAGATCTCCCCTGCTGTTGTATTTTGTCCTGACAGGGCGATGGACCCCCCCCCCCCCCCTGCCAGAACACTCCCGGTCAGCAGACCTTTTTCGGTCATACCCTTCGATAGGAACGGCCAGCTTTTGTTTGATCAGCTGCCGTACACACAGACCAAATGTGGGCTGGTTTCTAATAAACCAACTAATGCCCCCTGACATTCGGCTTGTGTGTATTAGGCTTCTTTCCTGCAAACCACTGGTGGCAGGAAAGAAATTTGCTCGATACCCCCATCAACACAGACAGTGTTGACAGGAGAATCCCTCTTGTCGAGCCATTGTATTCTCCCTTAGAGATTATTGCTAGCGGCTATAGCAGCCACTAGTGATAATCGCATCTAAAATCCAGCAGGCAATTTTATTGTTCAAGTGTGTAGAGAACACTCCACCCAGTTCCTCGTTCTGATACTTTCAACACTATCCAAATTCAGAACAAATCAGAATAAACTGAAATGAACTAAAATTTAACCCCGTACATCAGGGGTGGCCAACCAGTGGCCCGGGGGCCACATGTGGCCCACGGAGCCCTCTGATGTGGCCCGCGACCTCCTGCTTGGGAATGGTGGGTTGGCAAGCCCAGATCACAGGTTGCCCACCCGCCATACCGTAGTATCAGTGTTGTGAATGAAGATGGTGGTAAAGGAAGAAAGCGGCTGCGGAGCAGTGCCCCATAAGCTGATGCGTCCTCTACAGCGCCGGCTTTTGCCACAGCGGAGTCTATGGGAAAGTTCAGCTAACACGTAGGATAGACACAGGTGCACTACGCTGCGGCCGTGGTGTGGATAAACCGCAGCACATCGGTGTGAATACAGTCTTAGGCCCCTTTCACACGATCAGCTTGACCAAATGGGACCCTCAATTCACTGCTATAGAGTGTCAGATGTCCGTTTATGCCCACCTACCTCCAAGCCGATAAACAGAACGGGAACTCGTCAACTTTCATCTGGGCGGATCGGAGGGCCTATAGCGTAGCCGTGACCTGTCACCTGCCCGCTATGCTCATTGTGGCCCTCGACTGGTTACCAAGATGCTTAAGTGGCCCTCGCTCTTCAAAAGGTTAGGCACCCCTGCCGTACAGGTTTAGAATTAATGCCCACCCAAAAGTGATAATTACTCCTATCCAAAAACCTAAATGTATTTTGGATAGGAGCAATTATCACTTTTGGGTGGGTATTAATTCTAAACCTGTACGGGGCTACATTTTAGTTCGATTTGCTCTGAATTTGGATAGATGGGATACACCATCTTTCATATGATTTTAAAGACTACAGTAAACGTCCCCTTCCATGTCATTTTTTTGTTGAATAACGGTGGAGGATTGGGAGCCCACCATGACAATTCTCCAACAAAACTGTTTGGTAGGGAGGGGGAGAGACATATGTGGGTGGAACTCCGCTTTAACCACTTAAGGACCGCCGCATGTACATTTACGTCGGCAGAATGGCACCGACAGGCACATCAACGTATATATACGTTGGTGCCTTGGGGGGGGGAGATCGGGGGTCCGATCGGACCCCCCCCGTACATGCGGCGGTCCGCGCGGCTGCAGGAGCGATCCGACAAGTGGGGGTGGCTATACGTTTTCACCCGCCCCCTCCGGATCGCTCCCAGCCAATGCGCGCGCCCGCCCGCCCTGTCACTTCCTCCTCCTGTGTAAACACAGGAAGGAGGAAGCGACGTGATCTCTCCCTCGGCGTTTGTTTCAAGCGCCGCTGAGGAGAGATCACAACACTACAAGTAAGTCTGCACCAACAGCACACTTACACACAGACACAAACACATTTAACCCCCGCGATCGCCCCCCCCCCCCTCCCCCCTGTCACAGTGTCACTGAATGCAGTAATCATACATGTATGATTACTGTATTTAGTGTCAGTGTGACAGACAGTGTGACAGTCAGTCAGTGTTAGTGTCAGGGTAGCCCCCCCCAATAAAGTTTTAACCCCTTGATCACTGCCCTAGTTAACCCTTTCACTCCCTATTGCCAGCATCACTAAGCGATCATTTTTCTGATCGCTGTATTAGTGTCGCTGTTCCCGCTAGGTAGCTAATTTTTTTTTAATGCGATTTTTTTTTTACTAAAGACATGTGGCTAAATAAATTTTGGCCTAAATGTTTGACTAAAATTTAGTTTATTGGTTTTTTATTATAACAAAAAGTAAAAAATATTGATTTTTTTTCAAAAATGTCGCTCTATTTTTGTATATAGCGCAAAAAATAAAAAAAAATCGCAGAGGCGATCAAATACCACCAAAAGAAAGCTCTATTTGTGGGAAAAAAAGGACGCGAATTTTGTTTGGGAGCCACGTCGCACGACCGCGCAATTGTCTGTTAAAGCGACGCAGTGCCGAATCGCAAAAACCCCTTGGGTCATTTGCCAGCGTATTGGTCCGGGTCTTAAGTGGTTAAGCCTTATGCATATACACACCCCCCCCCCCAAAAAAAACAATTAGGAACACTACTACATATACATCAAATCGATATTTACACAATTTTTGCCCCCCCGACCCTCATTTTTTGATTAAGCCTTAGTATGAATATTCTCTGTAGTTCTGGAACAATAAAGCCATTTTAGCTTTTAAACAGCTTCAATATAGGATATCTGTACCATTAGTAAAATACCAACATGAATTCTAAAATATTCTCCTTTCCTTACAGAGGAAAGTGCAGATTGTTCAGTTGAGTGCACACCAATAAGGGGTGTGTAGCCTACAGGTTTCTGGATAAACCACAGGCTGATTTTCAAACACAAATGAAGAGAAACTTACTAAGTTGTGTTGAGAGTTGCTGCAAGTGTGAAGAGGTTTCACTGGAGAAGGAATCTAATAATTGGACAGACTGCTGAACTTCATCCAACTGTAACAGAAAAAGACAAAAACATACCAGTTTAAATGTATTAACATAAGCCAAAAATCCAAGCCAATTTTAGGAAAACTAGAAAAAGATAACAGATGATACAAAATACCAGCTTTACATTAATATGCATGTTAAAAGACAAATTTGTTCATATTTTGCCTTCTGTGGTTTCTTCCTTATTTTTAAATAAAACCCGTTTTCATTACACACCTTATTTTATCCCAGTGACATTACTAGGTCTCGGTGCTTCTCTAGGCAATGCAGACAGATCATAGCTAGTGGAAGGGGCTAGCAGGGTGCCATAGCTTCCTGTAAACCCTGATAACCACGTGATGTGGAGCCCCCATTATTTAAAACAGTGAAAGCCAATAAAAGAAATGAGCAAGCCAGCGAATGGCTAGAAGGAGAGGACTGCAAAATCGTATGACAAGTCATTCTCCATTATTTTCAATGACCACCATTCATACTGGCACGACTTTAAGTTGTGCCTACTTCAAAGTAGTCCTTGCACTACTTTGGTCCGATTTTGATGCCACTTACACAGGGGCACTCATTGAAATCGCTGCCGCGAATCGCAGCAAAATTGTGCGACTTTAAAGGTCGTACAAGTGTGAAAGGGGGCTTAATGATAAACATTCTAAAATCGTTTCCAACAATACTGTGGGTAAGTTTGGTAAGACTGGAGTGCCAAATCTGGTGCCGTTCTGCATAGTAACCAATCGGCTTCCAGGTTTTATTGTCAAAGCTTAAAATTTAACAAGCCGAGGTTAGAAGCTGTACCTCTGCATGCAAAATAGTCCCTCTTTGGCGCTCTAGACCCCTACTTCATGCTCCGTGCTCTCACAGCAAGCAGCTTGCTATGAAGGCACCGGAGCCAAAGTTCGGTGTGTCCATTCAGACATGGAGCGCCCCCTCTCTCCCTCATTGGCTCACCGACTTTGACAGCAGTGGGAGCCAATGGCACTGTGCTGCTGTCTTAGACAATGAGGGAGAGTCCCAGACAGCAGTATCTCGTACAACATTGCTGGATTGAGATGGGGCTCAGGTAAGTATTAGAGAAGCTGCTGCACACAGTTTTTTTTTTATATCTTAATGCCTTTACAACCCCTTTAAGCTACGGTTCCGTCTCCCTTATATATTCCAAACTTGTAGTGAGTTTAGAATGCGTGAATGGTATGGTTTGTTATGTGGGAACAAGAAACACGCTCGGATACTATGGGCTTTATTTACTTAGAGCCCTTTGACACTGGGCGCATCGGCGGTAAAGCGTCAGTGCACCGCTCCATTGTGAAAGCTCTTGGGCTTTCACACTGGATCGGCTTTTTCAGGGCATTTTGCTGGCACTATTTTTAGCGCTATATCGCCTCAGTGTGAAAGGGGTCTTATGCTGAGGAATGCAAAATCAGTGTCACTTCTGCACATAAACTAATCAGTTTCTAACCTCAGCCTGATTTTGCCCCCTCCAGCTTTAGTAAATAAACCCCTATGGGTCTTGCTTCAAAGGAGCTTGTTATGGACTAAACAAAGAGACTGTCTAATGGAAGCTCAAAGAAATTTGGATGTTTAGAAGGGTTACATAAGTGGGTTTGACTGGATTAAAAAGGGGTAGGTTAATGAGGGGGAGGGGGGGGGGTTAATCAGGTCTCTTGCATAAATGTTCAAAATGGTATGAATACCAGGGTGTATAAAAAAAAAAAAAAAAAGATTTTTTATCATATTTATTTTAATAAAATGCTTTTGTAGGGAAAAAAAAAAATAAAAATGTGTAATATATAATAGAAAAAAGTTTTCTATTTAAGATACATTAAAAATGTACTTTATTCAGCATGAAAGGGAGCTTACGTTATGTAGCATGAGGCTGTATATTTTGCAATATTTTATTTTTTGGTAAACTCATTCAATGAGGTAACATGCAATGCATTCAGACAATTTCACAATAACCATGATATAAAAAAAAGTTTAGCAATATTCCTTTATCCCATGGTTTTTCAAATCTATGTACACTAAAAACTGTATGATTGAATCAGTTCTGATATCGCCGTTTTACTAACCTGAAAGCCTATTATTCTAAATAGGAAACCTTCATTTTGTTTACATAATTTTTTAAATTCCAACAAGAATAAAGTCCTTACATTTAAAGGGCACCTGTCATTTCAGATCCATCACGGCAGCGCCTGTTAGTGGGAATCCACTCACCTGCTGCTGCCACATCACTAGCCGTCCAATTAAAGTGAATGGGACCGTCGGTGAGCCAGCCCCCATCAGAGGAGGAGCCGCTGCAGCACAGAGATGACAGTTGCTCTTTAACTGCTTGCCGACCTGCCGCCGTCATTTTACTGCGGCAGGTCGGCTGTCCTGGGAAAGAGCCCGTAGCTATACGTCGGCTCCTTTTGCAGCCACTAGGGGACGCGCGCCCGAGTCCCCCGCGCCTGCCTGGCAGGCACGATCGCCGGCGGGCACGCGCGATTGCTCGTTACAGAGCGGGGACCGGGAGCTTTGCGTGTGAACACAAAGCTCCTGGTCCTGTCAGTGGGGGAAATGCTGATCTTCTGTTGATACAATGTATGAACGGAAGATCAGTAATTTCCCCTAGTGAGTCCACCCCCCATGCAGTCAGAACACATGCCCCCTAGTGTTAACCCCTTCACTGCCAATGGTATTTTTATAGTAATCCAATGCATTTTTATAGCACTGATTGCTATAAAAATGCCAATAGTCCCAAAAATCTGTCAAAAGTGTCCGCCATGATGTCGCAGTACTGAAAAAAAAAAAAAAAAAAAAAAAAAGCTGATCGCCGCCATTACTAGTAAAAAAAAAAAAAAAAAAAAAAAAAAAAAGCCATAAAACTACCCCCTATTTTGTAAACGCTATAACTTTTGCGCAAACCAATCAATAAACGCTAATTGCGTTTTTTTATGAAAAATATGTAGAAGAATACGTATCGGCCTAAACTGAGGAAAAAGTTTTTTTATATATTTTTGGGGGGGATATTTATTATAGCAAAATTTAAAAAATATTGCATTTTTTCAAAATAGTCGCTCTATTTTTGTTTATAGCGCAAAAAATAAAAACCGCAGATATGATCAAATACCACCAAAAGAAAGCTCTATTTGTGGGAAAAAAAAGGACGCCAATTTTGTTTGGGAGCCACGTCGCGCAATTGTCAGTTAAAGCGACGCAGTGCCGAATCACAAAAAGTGCTCTGGTCATTGGGCAGCAATATGGTCCGGGGGCTAAGTGGTTAAAAACTTAAATTTAAAGCAAGTTGATTTAATCAAGCCTTTTTACTAGCGATTTAAATAAAATCCACCCTGGCGTTCCCTTTACTGTTAACAGTTCCAGGTACTAGATTATATTGTCACCTGTGGTCTGGGTTCTTCTGCAACGCTCATAAGAAGCATTATAGGATTGTTTGACATGTCTGCAAAACACATACATTTTATCACACATACCACAATTTCCATGCTGTCAAACACTGCCCCCTGCTGACACAATATTGCGTTGTAGTCTGGTTTGCTTTGGAGGATTTCTTTTTGGGAAGATGGCATGAGTGCATCACTTCCTAACGGACCTTTAATTATTTCATTTTCCTCCAGCTGCCTAAGAAACAGGAAAAAAAATTTTTTTTACAAATGTAAAAGTTACATAAAAAAAGATGGTTGAGGTAATGCTACAGTGTATAGCCCTGGAACATTATTGGGAAAAGCTCAACAAAATGTTTAAAACTCCAAACAAACGACGGATCTTCTTCCCACACTTGTCAATAAAAAATAAATAAAGTTTTTTGCTTAGCCCAACATTAACCACCTCAATACAAGGACTATTCTGGCACTTCTCTAAATAATCATCATGTTTTTGCTAGAAAATTATTTAGAACCCCCAAACATAGACACCCTAGGGAATAAAGTGGTGGTCATTGCAACTCTTTAACTCGTACGGTATTTCCGCAGTAATTGTAGAGCCAAATCAAAAATTGAATATAATTCGGCCATTATACAAAAATACATGCAGAAATAGGGTCCTTTGAACACAGCAAGGCAGCAGGAGACATCTGTAACAGGGCCAAAAAAAATATATAAAATCTGACAGGATTTCTAGCCTTCCCCTTCTCTAGCCAAAAAAAAAAACATTTTTTATTTTTCCCTCTCCTGTTGGGAGTGTTCCACACTCAATCCTGTCTGGTAAAACATTGTCAGCAGGGCAGGAAGTTGGGTAAATCATATGGAAAAACCCAACAGGGGCCCCAACGTCTCCATTATTTAACAATTTCCATACTGGGCCTATTCTGGCACTCCCTCTCCTACTAGAGCTGCACAATTTTGGCCAAAATCACTTTTTTTTTGCTTCGAGTAAAGATCACAGTTCTCCCACGAATCAAATACAAAAAAATACAAAAAAATAGGGCCAACTTTACAGTTTAATTTTATTGGATTCATTAACCACTTAACCACCTTGGGTGTTTTTCAGTTTTGGTGTTTGCAAGACTGAAACAGTTTTTTCTGCTAGAAAATCACTTAAAACCCCCAAACATTATATATATTTTTTTCCAACACCCTAGAGAATAAAATAGTGGTCATTGCAATACTTTGTCGCACCGTATTTGCGCAGCGGTCTTACAAGCGCACTTTTTTTGGAAAAAATACACTTTTTTGAATTAAAAAATAAGACAATAAATTTGGTCCAATTTTTTTATATATTGTGAAAGATAATGTTACGCCGAGTAAAATGACACCCAACATGTCACGTTTAGAAATTGCGCCCGCTCGTAGCATGGCGTCAAACTTTTACCCTTAAAAATCTCCATAGGCGACGTTTAAAAAATTCTATAGGTTGCATTTTTTTTAGATACAGAGGAGGTCTAGGGCTAGAATTATTGCTCTCGCTCTAACGATCGCGGCGATACCTCACTTGTGTGGTTTGAGCACCGTTTTCATATGCGGGCGCTACTCGCGTATGCGTTCGCTTCTGCGCGCGAGCTCGTCGGGACGCTTTAAAAAAAATTTTTTTTTGTTTTCCTATTTTAACATTTTTTTACACTGAAAAAAAAAAAAAAAATGGATCACTTTTATTCCTATTACAAGAAATGTAAACATCCCTTGTAATAGAAAAAAGCATGACAGGTCCTCTTAGATATGAGATCTGGGGTCAAAAAGACCTCACATAATATTTAGGCTTAAAAAGAAAAAAAAAAAAACAAAAAAAAAAATAAGAAGGAAAATGTCATTTTTTAAATAGCCTTAAAAAGAAAATATATATGTCTCTTTAAGACAGTGGGCGGAAATGACGTTTTGACGTCACTTCCGCCCAGCGCTGCTATGGGGAACGGGTGGGGGCGATTTTTCCCTCACTCGTATCCCAGCAGAGGAGCCGCACAGACCCGATCGCCTCCGCCGCTACCGACGGCAACGGTAAGCGGCGGAGAGCACGGGAAAGCGGCGGGAGACCTCTCCGGTCACCGATAACGGCGATTTCGCGGCGGAGACCGCCGTTATTGTACACAGGACCCTGCACTGAAGAGATGGATATCTCGGTTGTGGCAGCAGCTGCTGCCGTTACCGAGATATCCATCTTTAAAAAGAGGACGTATATATACAGTGCAGGGTCCTTAAGTGGTTAAAGTGTGTTTTCCCCCAAATAAATTGCTTTTGTAAGACCGCTGCGCAAATACAGTATGACATTATGCGACAGAAGGTGGGCACAATAAAACCGTTGAAGTGACATACCTCGCCGTGGCAAGTTAAATTCTTGCCTGGAACTCCACCTTAAAGCGGAGTTCCAGTCGTTTCTCAGTTTATTAAAAGTCAGCAGCTACATAAAAAGTGTAGCTACTGACTTTTAATAGACACTCACTTGCCCCATGGTGGAGTGGCCAATCAAAGCCGCACTCCTCTTCTCCTACTCCCCTCAACGGTGCGGTCATTGAAACCGGACACTGAGCTCCTAGGGGCAAGGCAATCTTCTGGGACCTGTGATATGACCCAGAAAATTGCAGGGAGGGGCCGCCTAGGAGAGGAGGAGTTACATAGATGGCAAGAAGACAGAAAGATGAAGTAGGATAGCAAGTACATGTTAAAACTAGGTACCCACTCCCCCCAAAAAAAAGTGGCATGCAAGGAGTGCTTAAACGTGGAAGTTCCACTTTAGTGTGGACCTACGCTTTAATCACGTCCCGCCCGCCGTATATTGAAGGACGGCTGGGAAGTGGTTCTGTTATCCTGACTGCACATCATGACATCCAGCAGAATAGCATTCCAGCGCGTGTCTGTGGGGGCGGTGTGTCAGTCTGACACACTGCATCTCAGATCGTGGTAAGAGGCTTCTTACCACGTGTTCAGCTGTTACCAATCACAGCATGAACCAGAAAGCATAATCAGCACAACACCCCCCCCATCAGCTGCCAATTGGTGCCCAGTCTGTGCCCCCTTCATAACCCCCTCTCAGTGACCAATAAAGTGCCAGTGCCCACCACAGTGCCAATCAGTGCCCAGAATTAGCACCTGTCCAGTACCTGCCCTATTAGTGTCCGTCGGTGCCGCCTTGTCAGTGAATGAGAAAGCAACATTTTATAACAGACAAAGAAAAAAAAACTTATTTTGTTTTCCAAAAATGTCAGTTTTTAGTTTGTTTAGCAAAAAATTCAAATCGCAGAGGTGATCAAAAAAAGCTCTATTTGTGGTAAGAATATGATTAAAATTTTGTTTGGGTACAGTGTTGTATGACCGTGCAATTGTCATTTAAAGTGCAACAGCGCTGAAAGCTCAAAACTGTCCTGGGCAGGAAGGGGCGAAAGTGCCTGGCATTGAAGTGGTTAAGCACGATTTTTAAATGGGGTTGCTTGACTACATCATATTAAAACAAACCTGGACATTTCTTCTGCTTTCTTCTTGTAATCTTCCAAAAGCTCTTCCCACTGCTGACACTCACTGGTCATACTGAAAGAAAAAAAAATAAGACTTTGTTGGGTTCCTGTAATAAATGCCTAGGACTGAAACTTAGTAGCTGTGCTTTGATCTGAATACTGACAGACTGCTTCTCTTCCTCAATTTTTCCATTTCATCCATTGATAAAATTTGTCTTTATAAAAAAAAATAAGCCATATAACAGGAAAATGCCATATTAAATACTGTAGTCACCCAGACTTAGTGAGCATTGCGGTGATGGTGACAGCAGAAGTGCAGAAGGTTGCTCATCCTTGCTGTAAGGTCTCCAGAAGATTGCCAATTAACAGACTTTTCTCTCTTTTTATTCGCTTTTAAAACACGAGCTGCTGCCACCGGTGCAGTCATGGGTTTCTTAATGGTGCACAGTTCAGATGACTTTCTGCCGAGAACGAACCCATTAATTGCACAAGAAATCCTTCTTATGTTCTCCTCCTAGCATTCTTTTACAGCCACAATCAGACACATGCAAAATTCAACAATTATCTTCCATTTTGTGGATGGCTCTCTGCGGCAGGAACAACACTTTGAACGATTGTAAGGGGCAAAGATGTCTTCACAGTACAAAGTGTTGCTCATTTATCCTGAAAGGGTTCAGTCTATTACTAAACAATCATTAACATAGGCTTATTTTTTTCCCTCTAAATTACTTTAGACAATGAAGAAATCCACACAGCATTGCATTCTCAGTTAAAGTCGTTGTAAACCCTAACATATACAGAGTGACGTGACTGGCCGCAGGGTATAACAAAGATGAAACAAATCTGCCTTCATGAGTTGTTATTGTTTATATGCAGTCTTCTCTACAGCCATTCAAAGGCCAGAATTTATAAAGCTTGTCTGAGTGACAAAAATAAAATAAAAAAATGGGTTTCTTCTCCGGTTCCAGCCATTTTTTTTAATCATGTCTGATTATCGAATGGACCGGAACCAGTCTCCCAGACCAGCGTACATGTGGTCGGGCAGCAAGAGCGCCTTTTCTGCTACTATCCCCAAGGTAGCATGACTTTCAAGAGTTCTCCTACCACTTCTAGTGACAACTTGTACTTTGCTTCATTTTCCTCATCTCCTGAATCTGTTCCATATGGGGTGTGGGAAGCAGGTTTTAGGGAAGTATCCTGGGAGGTATCCTCCCGCCTGCATCAGAGAAGCCCCTTGGGATTCTGAAGATGGCTGCAGAGCCCTAGGATCCCCTGAGGGACCTGGCTCTTCTCTCAGGTTCGACCTGAATGCTTGAAAGGTAGTGTGGATGTCATCCTTAATGTTTGAAACCATATCGCCACAAATGGATACTCCTCCTTGACTAAATCTGCAATACAATCAGCACAAAGCGTTTTTGTCCAAGTGTTGCTTAATTTTTCTTTGCAGACAGGGCACCTTCTCTTGACTGGTTGATCAGAGCTTTTGGCCTGGACAAAAAAACAAAGGACCACGCTAAAATGCTGCTGTACAGCACAAGTAAAAAAAAAAAAAACACTGAACAAATAGCCGGTTCCCAGATTTAAAAAAAAAAAAACCCCCAACATCCCCGCATTCTCCCCCTGCATAATTCGGCCAGAAATGATGCAACATGACCCGGAAGTGCCGCACCTTCCTGTGCACTGCACAGGACATGACAGAGCTCTCCTCTGCCACCAGAATAATGTCAGCTGCTTCATCCTTCACAGCCGTTGCCCCGCATTGTGGGAGGCAAGCAGGGGCCTCCCCACATCGTCCATCTGCCAAAAACACAGGGCAGCACAACCATCCACTAAGAGGCAAGTGGGAGGATCACAGACTCTCAAAAGGATTTTCAAGCGAGAACCTCTTCTTGTCTCAGGACAGACCTAAGAGATCCTGGCTCCCACCAAACGTGGTCCTACCGGCTGGAGGAACTGAAGGAAGCCTCGTTTTAAAGCTTTGGATGATAAGGAGTTTCCTGTTGGGAGGAGGAGCCATGATCTCTCAGGTGTTTTGGGAAATTGGGCCATGTGGTATCCAAATATCTTTCCATCAGCTGTGCTAAATATTCTGCTAATAGGTCATAAATAGGCTACTGCTGGCTGATCTACATAATCAATTTGGCTGAGGACTAGCTGACAGTGGGGAAACACACATCTAAGTTGTTTGTGTGATGGGAGTACAGTGGGGCTAGAATGTGCATGAGAGGGAGCTTAAAGTGGCTGCTCCCCTCAAATACATATTTGAGCCAGATCTCGATCCAGTGATATTGTAGGAGAGCTGAAGTTTCTCATTTCTTATTGGCTTAGATACAGTGGCTCCCACTGCTGTCAGAGCCAGTGACAAGGAAGTCTTTTGGATACACACACACAGAGCCAGGGGTGCCGACAGTGAACCCCAGAAGAGGAGTCCTGGCAGGGATTCTGAAAGCAGGTGTTGGAAATCATGGCAGTTCTAGTAGACGTGGAGGCACTATAACAACGGTCTAAATTTTAGACCGTTGTTATAGTGCCTCCACATCCACAAGAACTTCTGCCAGGATTTCAAGAACACCTGCTTTTAGAATCCCTGCCAGGACTTTGAGCACTCTTACTTGTATAATCCCTGCCAGTTCTCCCAATAGCCCATGCAGAATTCTTGTCAGCATTTCAAACGATGCTCATAGAATCTTTGCTTGGTCTGAGCCAATTGCTCTTGAAGCAAGTTGTCCAGGTACTGCACAATGGGGCATAACCAAAACTAACACCTTGGTAAACATTCTGGAAGCAGTGGACAAACCAAACTCCAAATGCCATGAACTGGTAGTTGTGATCCTCCACAAAAAAAACGTAGAAACAATAGACACGATGAAAAAGACAAAAGACCAGGATGTGCAGGTAGGTATTCTTGCCATTTAGGATACCATGAAGTCTACCAACTAAAACAAAGCAATCACCAATTGGGTGGACTCAAACATACATTTTTATACTTGCAAGAAAATAAGGAGATTCAGTTAAGGCTGGATGTCCATTAGCCTTTGGAACTGTAAAGAGGTTAGATAAGAAGCCATCAAACTGTTCCCCTTCCAGAATGATTGTGATGCTGCCCTAAGAAAGTAACTTTTCTAGTTAAAAAAAAAAAAACCTTCCATACTGCTGCGGAACACAGATAATGCTACTTCAGTGCATTAAATCACACACAACGCGGCCACATCTTTTAGTGACAGAAATAGTTGGTTTTGGCCAAACTATTTAAACTTCAAACGGGTTGTAAAGGTTTGTTTTTTTATTTTATAAATAGGTTCCTTTAAGCTTGTGCATTGTTGGTTCACTTACCTTTTCCTTCGATTTCCCTTCTTAATGTTTTTTTTCTTTGTTTTCTTTGTCTGAATTTCTCACTTACTGTTCCTCCTCAGTAAGCTGTTCTGGCTGACTAACCACCGCTCGGATGATGGCAAGTTTACTGAGGAGAAACAGGAAGTGAGAAATTCAGACAAAGAAAAAATAAAATAAAATTAGAAGGGAAAATGAACCAACAATGCACTTGCTTAAAAAGGAACCCATTTAGAAAAAAAAAAAAACCTTTACAACCCCTTTAACCCGGAATCTACTTCTAAATACACTGAACTTAAGAATTGTTCTGCCTGCAGCTCAAAACATATCTAAATGTCGAGAGAAAGAGAGAAAAGCAGTTTTTACATCCACTTAAAAAGTAAAAATGCAAGATTAGTAACATACACCAGACAGAGTGAACTTACACAGCAATGTCACTTCTAACTTTTTCCTGAAGAGTTTCCACATCTTCATTATTCGATAAACTGTTTGGATTCAGAAAAAAAGGCATAATTAAAGTTAGTAAAAAAAAAGGATGGATGACACACAATAGAAACAGATCATAAGAGAGTATTTGTATTTAAAACTGAGCTCCAGATAGAAGTAATACAATCTTTTCAGCAAGGCATGTCCTTGCCTTGAACCAAAATACAGCATCCCCGTTTTCTCTATATGGAAAATAAATACTTTTAATAATAAATGGCTTCTAGGCACATCACCTATGTGTCATTTCATGAAGGAGAGACGAAACACCAGTCACCAACAACTTGTGATTAGCAACTATGCCAATAACTGCCATCATTATCACAGCACTGTCCCTAATATCTACAGATAGTCTGTGAGGGAGAGGTAACCCTTGAATTACATGCCTATACTTCCATTTATGCTTTTAACTGGAATCCCATGGAATCATGGGAAACGTAGCTCATGAATAGGTCAGCAGTGTCGTGTGCCGCCTGCTTTGATCTTCACACCCAACCCTGCCACAAACTATGCATGACTTCACACGAAAGAAAATAATTCATTAAAAAAATAATTCATTATTTGTGAAACATAAAAGCTTTTTTTATGCATTAAAAACGCTCAGGACTGCGTGTGGTGTGAACTGGCTCCAAGACGATTTATACAACATCCCTCTTTCCAGAGAAGAACACAACACACCTAGAAGGAAACAAAAAAAAAAAAAAGCCAGAAAATGTTTGTCTTGTGTGTCTGTTCCACACATCAGTCACTCAATTGGTAAAGAAGCCAGGACAGCCCCAGAGCCTGTACCTTCATCAACCAAACACCCTGATAGCAGCCCTCTTGTTTCCAACGTCTCAAGCTCCCCTTAAAGTGGCTGTAAACCCTCTGTGGGAAGTTACACCTACAGGCAAGCCTAGATTAAGGCCGCGTACACACGATCACTTTTTGTGATGAAAAAAAAAAATTTCATTTTTCCAACTTCATCATTAAAAATTATGTTGCGTACACACCATCGTTTTTGAAAAATGATAAACAAAGCGACGGCACTCTAAAAGGGGAAGTTCTATTTGCCTTGAGCTGGTTACTTGTTAGTAAAAGACGATTCATGCTTTTTTGTCTGTTACAGCGTGATAAATGTGTGATCTCCATTATGAATTGTAGTTTTACCTCCCGTCTCCTAACTTGCTTCTGGGCATGTGTGGGTTTAAAAAGTCATTTTTGCCCACACACACACGATAATTTTTTATGACACAAAAAATGACATTTTAAAAAATGACATAAAAAAATGCAAGCATGTTTTATTTTGGTCGTTTTTCAGAAGACAAATGACATTTTGCCCACACACCATCATTTTAAATGTTTACATTTTTTAAAAATGTAATTTTTTCATCACAAAAAGTGATCGTGCGTACGCGGCATTACAGTCATGTAGGTGTTTGCGATATCTCCTCAACCTACATGGTTGAGGAGATATTTGTCAAAAGGAATACACCATTGTCAACGGCACAGGCGCGCTGAGAAAGCCGTTTTTCTCAATAGCTAATGCCATCTTCCGCGCAGGGTGACGTCTTTGGCGCCGTGATTGGCCGGAGCACCGATACCCGGAAGTAACCTTCCGGAGAGATGTCTGTGGCCGGAGGGAGAAACAACGACGGCTTCGATCTAAGGAAAGTAATTTATAATGAGCTAGTATGATAGGCATACTAGCTCATTATGCCTCTGTCTTGCAGTTTTTTTTGGGGGGGTTACAACCGCTTTAAAAAGGAAGTTATTTTACCTTTTGGAGCCTTCAGTGCATCTTTTGAGGGTTCCATCATGAGATAATCGTTCTGTGAAGCGCAATATTTTCTCCTTAACAGCAGATACTGTGGGAAAGATTACAAATCATAAATATTGTTAAAGTTTAAGTATAGTTCAGGATACAGCACCAGGGACATTGTTTTCATATAACAAAGCGTCTCGTGTCCTGCTGGGTGCTGCTTAGTGTAGGACTCTTTACTCCACCAACTCCAGATACTTCCCACAGATGTCAACTTAAAGTGGAACTTAACTCAGTCAACATTGACCATTTGTAATCCTTATGCTTCTAGCATTAGTAAATAGATATGATATACCTTCCTATTTAACTTTTCCTCCATTAGAGACATGGATATGGGGGGGGGGGGGGGGGGGGGGGGAGACATGGATAGGTAAGTTTGTTTTTAATATTAAAAAAAAAAAAAAAAAATAGCTAAATAGCGTTTTTGGTTATGCTTTAAAGATCAGTGGGCACAAAGCATCAGTGTTGCTCCCCCTCACCTTCCTTGTCTAGGTTTATGGAGGAGGGCAGACGGGTGACAGGATACACCACCTTTATTCACAGAGTGCTTTACATTTTGGGCAAAAAAATAATAGGTTCTGTGGAAGGTTAAGATGAAGATGAGAGAGAGCAAACCAATGCCTGCGATGAAAAAAAACGACGTTTTTTAAAACGTCATTTAAATTGATTGTGTGTGGGCAAAACGTCGTTTTTTGTGTTAAAAAAAAACGACCAAAAAAAAATTCCAACATGCTTGAATTTTTTGTGTCGTTTTTCAAAACGTCGTTTTTTGTTTCACAAAAAGTCACCGTGTGTAGCAAAAACGTCGTTCAAAACTACGTTTTTCAACCCGCGCATGCCCAGAAGCTAGTTATGAAGCAAGCTTCAATGGAAAAAGTGGTGAACGTAACCTCGCTTTTTGTGAAAAAACGATGGTGTGTATGCAAAATTGTCTTTGAAAAGTGACGTTTCAAAAACGTCGTTTTTTACTTCACAGAAAATGTCGTTTTTTTTCATCGCAAAAAAACACCGTGTGTACGCGGCATAAGTCACAGCTCTTAACCCCTGCAGCACCAGAAGTCTACAGTGAGCAGCAGGGAAAAGGACAAGCTTCATTAGAGATAAGTTATATCGCTGGTGCTGTATACAATAAAGTCTTCAACCTGCTTAACCCCTTCCATACAGGGCATTTTCACCCCCTTCCTGCCCAGACCAATTTTTAGTTTTCAGCGCTGTACCCAAAATTAAATCTTTATGTTTTCCTCCCACAAATAGAGCTTTCGTTTGGTGGTATTTGATCATATCTGCATTTTTCTTTTTTGCGCTATAAACAAGAGAGAATTTTTTTTTTTTTTAAAACACAATATTTTTTATTTTAATAAATATCACAATAAAAAAAATTCTCAGTTTAAACTGATACGTATTCTTCTACATAATTTTGGTAAAAAAAAAAAATTACAATAATTGTATATTGATTGGTTTGCACAAAAGTTATAGAAAATAGGTGATAGATTTATGGCATTTTAATTTTTTTAAAAGTAATGGCGGCGATCTGCGATTTTTATTGTGACCGTGACATTGTGGTGGACACTTGACACGTTTTTGGGACCATTCACATTTATACAGTGATTAGTGCTATAAAACTGAACTGATTACTGTAAATGTGACTGGCAGGAAAGGGGTTAACACTAGGGGGCGCTGAAGGGGTTAATATGTTCCCTAAAGTGTGTTCTAAAAAAAATACAATAGAAATAAAAAAAAAAGCAGTAAAGTTAGTCCAATTTTTTGGGATAATGTGACAAGATCATGTTACGCTGAGTAAATGGATAACTCATCACGCTTTAAAATTGTGCACGCAAGGAATGGCGCCAAACTTCGTTACTTAAATTTCCATAGGTGATGCTTTAAAAATTTTAGAATTATTGCTCTCGCTCTAACGTTCGCAGTGATACCTCACATGTGTGGTTTGAACATATGCGGAAGCTGTCTATGACCAAGTTTCCGACGTCCCCCCCCTCACCACCTGTAAAGAAAGATCAAGCCATAAGATTGTTCTTATGGTGCAGAGAATCGCTAGCTGAAAAAAATAAAAATGTATATCTGAATGATGCCTGTAACTGCACCACTGAAAGTCCAGGACGTCATATGATGTTCTGCGGTATGGAAGTAGTTTAACCCCACTTTTAACCAACCTAAAGTGTAATGGTATGGTAGTTCTACTGAACAGACTTCATGAATTGCAGGTTTTTTCAGTCATGGCAAACTTTAAATGGATTGCACATTTAAATTATAGGAGAGGCTGGGGGCTGGAGCAGCACTCTGGTTTTTCAACGAAATGTTGAGAATGTACTATGCCGCGTACACACGATCGGAATTTCTGAAAAGTTTGACGTGAGCTTTTGGTCAGAAATTCCGACTGTGTGCAGGCCCCATCAGACTTTTTCGGTCGGATTTTCTGACAGTAAAACTGAGAGCTGGTTCTCAAATTTTCCGACGAGAAAAGTTCTTGTCGGAAATTCCGATCGTCTGTATGCAATTCTGACCATGCATGCTCCAATCAATTCGACGGATGCTCTGAATCATTGAACTTAATTTTTAATAACTCATTTTATTGTTGCACGTAACCACGTTCTTGACGGTTGGAATTACAGACATCATTTGTGTGACCGTGTGTATGTAACACAAGTTTGAGACAAAATTCTGTCAGAAAAAAATTAATAAAAAAAAAAAAAAAATAGGAAAAAAAACACGTTTTTTGTGTCGGAATTTCCGACGTACGCAGCATAAGGGTAAAAAAAAACCTTCATACTTTAGAACCACACATGGCTCAATTTTCTTAAGCTCAGCCAGCAGACTAATGGCATAGATGAGGGAATTGCCACTGTCAGCTTTCCTATTCAGGCAGCTGCGGCACCAATAATATACCATCCAACTCAGTTTATTTGTACATACCATGGCTGGCCAGGCCACACACACGCCTTAAAATTTCTTCCCTTCAATTTTTGCCCCCAAAAGTTTATGAGAAAAAAATAAAAAATAAAATAAAAAAAAAAAAGAAGGAAAAAGAAACTTACCGGTTGCAGTAAAAGAACTGGAGTTAAATCCATCAGTATGCGACAAGGGGTTTTCTAGCTTATGTACGGAATACTGATGTAAAAAATAAAAATAAGACATAGTAACCAGTGTTAATAAAACACTAAAGTTTATAGCCACTTTAAAAATGCAGATAGATCCATTATATGTTATTTTTTGAGAATACATTTTCAACATTAAACGGAATAAAAAACACAATTACTCCACCTGGAAGCAAGCATGTATAAGCTCCATAAGGCGATCATTTTCTGGCAACGACAAGCTGATGGCATCGCTGAGACCTGTAAGTCAATACAACAGACAAATATATAAGTCCAACCAATCATCTGCAGGAGTCCAAGGCGGGGTTTACATTTGCTAGAATACGTTGATCATGCTTCTATGTTAAAGGAAAAATAAAAAAAATTGGGTCTAGAAAACGTTGTTTTATTCTTCTTTGTTGTCCACCCTGCCATAGTGGTTCTCGGATTTAATATATGGTGTTGTCACAGCCCCACACATAAACCTATACTGCATGCATCGCAAGTAAATTTGGCACTAGAACTGGATGAGGGGAGGGGGGCACCCAGATCACATCTTTGCACTGATCCATACTGGACGGCACACCAGCTACTGTGCTGTAATGCAGAGGCTGGTGTAGACTAGCCCTAAGGGAATGGGTTTGAGGAGATTTGTTCATGTTCAACACGTCACTTACTTGTAGCATTATGATAAATAGGTGGTAGTGTCCTCCGGCGTTTCTTTCCAACAGATCTTCGTAATGATTTTCTTCTAGCACGAGGACTTGGGGAAGAGTCTTGAAAAGACAAGTTGTTTGGGCTGTTCCTTTGTTTCTTTTCAGGAGAAGTCATATTGGGAAATTGTGTTTTTTGTCCCAAAAACGTGTGCGAAAAGACCTCTTTATTCAGACCTAAAGAAAAAAAAAAAAAAAAAAACACAGAACACTCCAGTCAGCACTCTCAGGCAAGGATAGGTGTAATGGGAGTCGCTTTGGGGTTTCCTGGTTCCACGGGTCCCCCACCCAAAGCGACTCCAGTCACTATAGGGGACATAAGTAACTGGTCGGCAGAACTTTTCCGGACATGCCCCTGCGACAAAAGACGGCCGGCTTCTATTGGACCGGCTGCCATACACACAGACCGAATTTTTCTATTGAATCGGCTTGATGCCTCCTGACATTCAGCCCATGTGCATGGGGCTTTAGGCCCTAAGATTGGTGCATTAGCACAGTGCACACCAACGGCTTTGTGTTTAGTGCAGCTTGCTGGTGTGAGTAGATCCTTAACCACATGCCGACCGCCGCACACACGTCGGCAGAATGGCTTGTACAGGCAAATGAGCATACCTGTACCTCCCTTTGAATTTGCCTCTTATTGGGCGTGTGCGCGCAGCGGGAGCGTTCCTGCGGGTCCTGCAAACTCTATGTTTGCCACTGGCCCGTGAATGCGGCGAGGAGATGTAAACAAGGCATTTCCCTGTTCTGCCTAGCAACATGACAGGGATCTACTGCTGTCATGTTGTAGTGCGACCACCCCCCCCAGTTAGAATCACTCCCTAGGGAACACTTAACCCCTTCCCTGCCAGTGTCATTCACACAGTAATCAGTGGCTGTTGGTAGCTCTGATCGCTGTCTACATGACAATGGTCCCAAAAGTGTCCGACATAATGTCACAGTCGGGAAAAAAAAACTCCACCAAATAAAAGCTCTATTTGTGGGGGGGGAAAAAAGGTGTCAATTTTGTTTGGGTACAACGTCACAGGACCGCGCAATTGTCAGCTAAAGCAACGCAGTAAAGAATTGCAAAAAATAGCCTGGTCAGGAAGTGGTTGGAGAAGGCCAGACTGAGGCGGCGTACACACGACCGAGGTTCTCGCTGGAAACCAGCTGGAAACCAGCGAAGACCTCGGCCGTGTGTACACAGAGCGCTCGCCCTGCCCGTCGGGAATCCCGTCGAGCGAATAGAGAGCAGGCTCTCTATTTGCTCGACGGCCCGCCTGGATGAATGGCTGGTTGCCATTCCCGACGGGCGGGTCGCCGATTTCGACGACGGGCGGAACGATGTGTTCCGCCCGTCGAGGTTCTCGTACGTGTGTACGCCGCCTCAGTGTTTTAGGCTGGCCTTCTCCTCTGGGTCACAGGAGTGGAATTCATTTTGCACTCCTGGGACCGGTTTCTAGCAGAGAGCGGTGTGAAGTCCGCTCTGCGCTGACGTCACTACCATCAGTCGGGCAGCGCGTCATCCCGACTTCCCAAGTATGGATCCGCCAGCTGCCTTGACTGATGGCAGTCTCAACGAGCCACTGAGACGGCCACTCCCCGCAGCTCTCTTACAATCTAAAATGGGAGGGTCAAGTGATACAAAGGGTAATGGCTGTGGGGGATGAGCTGATGGAGGAAATAAAACAGTGTATTAGTTAGAAGCAGGATAGGCTTCTTTAACCCCTTCCACTACAGGGCTATTATACCACCTCAATACCGGGCCTATTCTGGCACTTCTCTCCTACATGTACAAATCATCTTTCTTTTGCTAGGAAATAACTCAGAACCCCCCCCCAAACATTATATATGTTTTTTTAGCAGACATCCTAGGGAATGAAATGACAGTCATTGCAACTTTTTATCTTGCACAGTATTTACGCAATCATTTTTCAAACGCCTTTTTTTGAAACAAAATTGTTTCATTAATAAAAAAAAAAGCAGTACAGTTAGCCAATTTTTTTTGTAAAATACGAAAGATGATGTTATGCCGAGTAAATAGATACCCAACATGTCACGCTTTAAAATTGCGCACACTCATGAAATGGCGCCAAACATTGGTACTTAAAAATCTCCATAGGCAACACTTTGAACATTTTTACAGATTACCAGTTTAGAGTTACAGAGGAGGTCTAGTGCTAGAATTATTGCTCTCGCTGTAACGCATGCGGCGATACCTCACATATGTGGTTCGAACAGTGTTTACATATGTGGGCGGAACTTACGTGTGCGTTGGCTTCTGAGTTCGAGCTACTGGGGACAGGGGTGTTTTAATTTTTTTTTTACTCAATTTATTTTTTTGATCACTTTTATTTCTATTACAAGGAATGTAAACATCCTTTGTAACAGGAATGGTGTGTGACAGGTCCTCTTTATGGAGAGAAGTGGGCAGTGGCAGCTGGTGCTCAAAATTTGGGGGGGGGGGGGGGGGGGCGCAAACGAGGAAAAAAAAGAAAAAGAAAAAAATTGCAGCCTCACTGTGCCCATCAAATGCAGCCACTGTGCCATCAATTGTCACCACTGTGCCATGCCATCAAATGCAGTCACTGTGCCATGCCATCAAACGCAGCCACTGTGCCATCAATTCGCACCACTGTGCCATGCCAAACGCAGCCACTGTGCCATCAATTCGCACCACTGTGCCATGCCAAACGCAGCCACTGTGCCATCAATTCGCACCACTGTGCCATGCCAAACGCAGCCACTGTGCCATCAATTGTCACCACTGTGCCATGCCAAACGCAGCCACTGTGCCAATTGTCACCACTGTGCCATTTAATTGTCGCCACTGTGCCCATTGATTTCATTGTGCCCTTTGTCGCCACTGTGCCAATTGATTTCATTGTGCCCTTTAATTGTCGCCACTGTGCCCATTGATTTCATTGTTCCCTTTAATTGTTGCCACTGTGCCCATTGATGCTCCTCCCCCCCCGCGTCCCTTGATGTCTTCTCCCACCAATCAGGTTACCGATAACAAGGCCCGGTGAACCTGATTGGCTGAGACACCTGTCAGTCTCCTATCACCCCCCGTACAAGCATCCGGAAATATGAGGGCTGTACACGGAAAGCCTATCAGAGCGGCTGGCTCTGATAGGCACTTCCGCACAGCCAACCAGCTGCCGTTATTCAGATGGTCGGCGCTCACCGTCCGGCCATCTGAATAGTTGCGGCTGGCAATAATAACATATATTCATGCAATGCATGAATCTATGTCATATCAGTGGCGGTGCGAGAGCCAGAGGGGGCGGCGCTCCAGCGCCCCCTATAGACGCACCGCCACTGGATGTGGGGTCAATAAGACCCGACACCTCTCCTCCAGGCTGAAAAGCATGAGATCGGGAAAAATAAATCACCGGGAAAAATAAATCACCGATCTCATGCTTACTAGCCGCAATCGCGGCTTTGTTTACTTCCAGGAACCTCCGATGGCCATAGAATCTCTATCCTCCCAATCCGGCCGTTTCATTCTCCGATGACACGGGAGAGCGCAGAGAAGCACCAGATGGCAGCGGGAGGGGACTATAAAAACGATCAAGCAGCGGAACCGCCGATATGATCATTCTTATGGTGCACTAAATCGCCACCTAAAGAGAAGGATATCTGAATGATGCCTGTAGCTGCAGGCATATCCCCCACTGAAGTCATGATGTCCTACGATACGGAAGTGGTTAAAGAGAAGGGTTTTTAGGAATCATCCAAATATGGATAGATTAGGGGACAGATTGGGGTAGGGAATTGCAAAGGATGGGAGAGGCTCTGGAGAAGTTTTACAGGCAGACTTTTTTTCCCTCATTTCTCACATGCTGGGAAGACTATTGAAATAAAAAGGGCAGCCCTAAACGTGACGCAAGGGAACGCACAGAGAACACACAGAGGTGTGCAGCCACACATGCGAGACAAGCCCAATACTGTATGATTGTTATTAATGTCTATAACAGATATTATAGAGAGGAGTAAAGGGACAGACAATTCCAGCTCCACAAGAGCCCCTATAGACTGTATACGGCTGGGAGTTTTGTATCCTATAGCACGACAAGTTCAGACACCATATAAAAGTACTGTGACCTCCCTCTATACACAGCTGAGCACTTACCATCTCCAGCCGCCCGGCCCGCCTCCTCTCTACATACCCGGATATACACAACACTCCGTCCACACAGGATAGATAGACAGCCCGCTCGCTGAATAGCATTAGCCAATAGCAGCTTACCTCTTTTCCAGCCAACAACCGGAGTCACAGGCAATGCGATTGGTACGCTGTGCCGTGGCTGGGCGTGTGCTGCGAAAGGTCTGGCGGGAGCGCGCGCTGAGGGATAACAGTTTCAAAACGGCAGGCGCGCCTGCGCAGTTCGAGGTAGACTGGAAGTGTTTGACTTACTTTGGCGCGAAAGAGTTGTGCGAGGAATGGGTGAGGCGCTCAGGGTGTGAAACGTTCTAACGTTTACCAGTGTTTAACCCCTCCAATACCAGGCACTTATACCCCATTCCTGTCCAGGAGAATTTTCAGCTTTCGGCCCTGTCACAGTTTGAATGACAATTGTGCAGTCATTAGGGTGCCCACGTGTCCTGGATTGCCTGGGACATTCACGTAATTACCAGGTCTGTCCCAGGTCCTGGGCACCTTCATTCCGGGACAATACAGTGTCCCGGAATAGAATTGACAGAGCGAGCAAACCGCGTCATAGCACTGGGACTCGCTCTGCCCCAAAGACACTAATCTACCCCTGGATGTCTCCCTGCCTCATACCACAGAGCAGACCGAAGCCTCCTCCCCCTCCTCGGGTATTTACAAGTACACAGGAGACGTCAGAGGTACAGCGCTGTGCAGAGGCAGCTCTTTAACCACCAAAATGCAGGTAAAGGACCTTGCCCCTTTTTGCGATTCGGCACTGCGTCGTTTTAACTGACAATTGTGCGGTCGACGTGGCTCCCAAACAAAATTGGCGTCCTTTTTTCCCCACAAATAGAGTTTTCTTTTGGTGGTATTTGATCACCTCTGCGGTTTTTATTTTTTGCGCTATAAACAAAAATAGAGCGACAATTTTGAAAAAAATTCAATATTTTTTACTATAATAAATATCCCCCCAAAATATATATAATTATTTTTTTCCTCAGTTTAGGCCGATATGTATTCTTCTACCTAATTTTGGTAAAAAAAAATCGCAATAAGCGTTTATCGGTTGGTTTTCGCAAAATTTATAGCGTTTACAAAATAAGGGATAGTTTTATTGCATTTTTATAATTTTTTTTTTTACTACTAATAGCGGCGATCAGCGATTTTTTTCGTGACTGCGACATTATGGCGGACACTTCGGACAATTTTGACACATTTTTGGGACAATTGTCATTTTCACAGCAAAAAAAAATGCATTTAAATTGCATTGTTTACTGCGAAAATGACAGTTGCAGTTTTTGGAGTTAACCACAAGGGGCGCTGTAAGATTTGTGTGTTCCCTGTGTGTGTTTACAACTTTAGGGGGGTGTGTCTGTAGGTGTGACGTCATCGATCACGTCCCCCTATAACAGGGATGACGTGATCGATGCTGCGGCCACAGTGAAGCATGGGGAAGCTCCGGGGACCGATCGCCGCACTCCAGCGGCGATCGGGTCCGCGAGTCCCGCGGTACCGGAGCTTCGGACCGGGTCACGGGAGCGCGCCCATAACCCACGGCTGGGTACTAGAACCAACGTATATATATGTTGATGTGCCCAGCCATGCCATTCTGCTGACGTAAATGTTCAGTAGGCGGTCCTTAAGTGGTTAATTAGGCCTCGCACTCACAGGGTCCTTGCGGCCTCCTAACTTACCCAATGCATTACCCCAGTTTTGAGGGACAGGGGACCCTAACGCTGCTGTGCTCAGTCGGCGTTATGAGCCCTGACTCAGGAGCGGGGCCACCAGCGTCCCTAACAACCAGTGAATATCGGTGACACCACCCCCTTGTGATGTCAATCACCGAGGATGCCCTCAGTCAATAATATCACAAGAGGGCGGGTTCACCAGGTGACATGACCGGGTGGCCTCTGCACCTTAGTTAATAAAGAGCAGGATCTGGGGGCCGCCTTGTTAAAGGGGGTTTCCAGATTCCGATAAGCCCCCTGTACTTGAATTATTTTTTCCATTATGGGCTGTGCATTCCTGGCGCTGATCTGAGGTCCGTTCTAAGCTTATATTATATGTAGATGGACAGAGGAAGGGGACATGGATAGTGATCAGGAAAAGGGTAAAAAGTGCCCCAAACATGTTTCTGACACTGACTCTCTACTAGCACAAGTGGAAGGGGGGGGCAGTACTTAGTGGGGGGTCTATAATGGAGGAGGGGAGTCAGTACTGAAGGGGGTCTATACTTAGTCGGATCTATACAGCTGGAGAAAGGGTCTGTATTTAGTCTGGGGCTCTATACTAAGGGGGGGGGGAGTCTGTACTGAGGGAGGGAAGTCTATACTTGGTGGGGGGGTCTTTACTGAGGGGGTATATACTTAGTGGAGGGGGACTGTACTGAAGGAGGGGGTCTATACTTAGTGGAGAGGGGGTCCGTACTGAGGGAGGGGTCTATAGTTAGTGGAGGGGGTCCGTACACTGAGGGAGGGGGTCTATAGTTAGTGGAGGGGGGTTCATGCTGAGGGAGGGGGTCTATAGTTAGTGGAGGGGGTCGTACACTGAGGGAGGGGGTCTATAGTAAGTGGAGGGGGGTCCGTACTGAGGGAGGGGGTCTATAGTTAGTGGAGGGGGGACCATACTGAGGGAGGGGGTCTATAGTTAGTGGAGGGGGTCTGTACACTGAGGGAGGGGGTCTATAGTTAGTGGAGGGGGGTCCATGCTGAGGGAGAGGGTCTATAGTTAGTGGAGGGGGTCTATAGTTAGTGGAGGGGGGACCGTACTGAGGTAGGGGGTCTATAGTTAGTGGACGGGGTCTGTACACTGAGGGAGGGGGTCTATACTTAGTGGAGGGGGGTCCGTACTGAGGGGCGGGCCTATACTTAGTGGGGGGGGTCCATACTGAGGGAGGGGTCTATAGTTAGTGAAGGGGGTCCATACTGAGGGAGGGGTCTATAGTTAGTGGAGGGGGGTCTGTACTGAGGTAGGGAGTCTATAGTTTGTGGAGGGAATCCGTACTGAGGGAGGGGGTCTATAGTTGGTGGAGGGGGTCTGTACTGAGGGAGGGGGTCTATAGTTGGTGGAGGGGGTCTGTACTGAGGGAGGGGGCCTATACTTAGTGGAGAGGTGGGTCCGTACTGAGGGAGGAGGTCTATAGTTAGTAGAGGGGGGTCTGTACTGAGGGAGGGGGATCTATACTGAGGGAGGGGGGTCTGTACTAAGGAAAGGGGGAGTCTATTATTACAATATAATAATAGAAATACATTCCAAGCATGGTATTGGGATGATATAAGTGCTAAAACCAGCCATTCACCCGACATATCGCTCGCTGCCGAAATCCTTGGCAAAATTGTTCCTGAATGGCAGTTTGGAAATGTGGTCACCCTAGCGGTCATGCAATTTTGTGCTGTACCCCAACTACATGTTTATAATTTTTTTACATAAATAGAGCTTTCAAGACCCCTTTCAAGCTGAGGCGGTTTTCAGACATTTTAGCGGTAGAAATAGCCTTTGCAAAGTGCCTGAAAAACACCTTCCATTCATTCCAGTGTATATTTTCACACTGGGGCGGTGCGCTTGCAGGAAGTTCTAAAAAGTCCTGTAAGCAGCATCTTTGGGGAGGGTTGGGAGCACTGTATTTAACGTTCCCGAAACACCTTGCCCATTGAAGTAAATGGGCAACGCCTTGAAAGTGCCACATAAACTGGGGTTAAATGTGCCGCGCTAGCGCCCAAAAAGTGCTGCCTAAACAGCGTGGTCCTAAGTGGTCCTTTAGTGCTAACGACCGGTGCTTTCAGTGTGAAAGTAGCCTTAAAGCGGCGTTCCACCCAAAAGTGGAACTTCTGCTGGTCCTATCTTTCACAGGTATCCTATTCCCACTTCCGGGAGCTGCAGCTGCGGGTATTGATGTCACCACCCCAGCTTCCGCCTCCTTCCCTAGCCAACGGGCCAGTAGGAGAGAGGAGCGGAGCCTAGTGCATACGCAGTAGTGTTTCCAGCGTGAAGCCGTAAGGCTATACTGCCAGGTTACCTTACTCACAATGGAGGCAGCACCCGACAGCTGATGGAAACATCAGCTGCGGTGCCAATATTGCTCCCGATCGCTCATTATATTTGAGGGTTTTCGGACTACATGACAGCCAATAACGGCGGTCACATGATCTTAAAGTGATTGTAAAGGTTTTTTTAAAAAAAAACATGTCATACCTTCTCTGTGCAAAGGTTTTGCACAGAGTGGCCCGATCCTCCTTTTCTGTGGTCCCCTCGGCAGCACTCCGGGTCCCTCCTTCGAGTACCCCCACGGAAAGCCGCATTCCATGGTGGAAGCCGTGTGGTTGTGCTACTAGGGTCAAACACTGGATCTGGCACGTTGCTGTAGCAGTGATGACTCAATTGCCCAATCACAGAAAGAGAAAAAGGGGGGGCTAATAGTGTAAAACCTTTTATTTAAAACAATATAAACAAAACAAGCTGAGTGGCCCCTTACTTGGAAGTGTGCCTGCCCGGCACTAGGACTGCATGCATATCTCCCTGGACCTTCTCTCGGTTGGGATAAGGTGCCGTGGACAGGACGTCCGGGATTGGGCTGCGGTGACCAGTGACCAGTGAGAAACTCGAGCGTGTGTATGCTAATAAACTTGCGCACTTTCTGTAAAAGTAGCGTTTGTAATGGAAATATCACATTTGTCACGCTGTAACAGACTGAAAAGTGAAAATGTCTCTTACCAAACTTTTCAGTAACATGAGATTAGCAAAAGCAGCCCCAAGGGTTGTGCCAATGGAATCAAACTTCCCCTGTTGTTGTATGTGTTGAAGTCACAGCGTTTGAGAACGAGGAGATTTGGGGCCAGATTCAGGTAGAATTAGATTCCCGCAGAGTATCAGAGATACTCTACACCGCCGTACTTTACCTGGCTCTACGAGGAATTCAGAGAGATTTTGGCCCGTAAGGTACGGCGGCGTAGTGTATTTCTCCCGGCGGAATCAAACTACGCGATTAGGGGGCATGAGGCATTTAAATTAGGCGCGTTCCCGCGGCGATCGAACTGCGCATGCTCCGTTCAGAAATTTACCCCTGTGCATTGCGCGAAATCACGTCGTTCCTTCATTTTTTTTTTTGAGTAGCGTCGTTTACGGACATTCCTATTCCGGAACGACTTACGCAAAAAAAAAAAAAAAAATTTGAAAGTCGACGCGGGAACGACGGCCATACTTAACATGGGCCGCGTAACGTTAGACCAGCTAATAGCTGGTTTAACTTTACGTAGCGAAAAAATGACGTACGCGATTGCAAACGACGCTCGTAACTTCGTGGATCGCCGGAAAAAGCTCATTTGCATACCCCGACGCTGAAAACGACGCAAACTCCACCCAGCGGCCGCAAAAAGATTGCAGCGTAGATCCGAAGGCGTACGAAGACGTAAGCCTGTCAGATCGAAGCCCAATGCTGCCGTATCATGGTTTGAGGATTCAAACTAGTGATACGGCGCGCGTAATTTGAAAGTACTCCTGTCTAACACCAGTTAAACAGGCGTAATCAATCTGTGAATCTGGGCCTTGGTCTTTAACGTGTGTACGCAAAGCAAGCTTAACCAGAAACTCGATGAGGAAAACGATGTGTTTCGCCCGTCGAGTTTCTCGGTCGTGTGTACGGGGCCTAAGCCTATTTCTGACATTTGGGGGCAGATTCACAGAGAAATGGATTATCGTAGCGTATCCGAAATACACTACGCCGCCGTTTTTTACCTTGCTCTACTTGGAATTCAGGTAGATTTTCTACGGTAAACGACGGCGGCGTAGTGTATTTCTCCCGTCGCAATCCATCTGCGCGAGTAGGGGGCGTGAAACATTTAAATTAGGCGCGTTCCCGCGGCGATCGATCTGCGCATGCTCCGTTCGCAAATTTCCCGCCGTGCATTGCGCGAAATCACGTCGTGACGTCATTCGTTGTTTATGTAGCGTACTTTACGGCCGATCCACGTCCCGACGAGTTACGTAAACAAAATAAAATTTTAAATAAATTCGAAGCGGGAACGACGGCCATACTTAACATGGGCTACGTAAAGTTAGAGCAGCAAAAAGCTGCTCTAACATTACGTATAAAAAAATAGACGAAAACGATTGCGACGCCCGCTCGTATGTTCGTGAATCCCCGTAAAAACACATTTGCATATCCCGACGCACCAAAACGACGCAAACTCCTCCCAGCGGCCGCAAATAGATGGCAGCGTAGATCCGAAGGCTTACGAAGACGTAAGCCTCTCGGAACGAAGCCCGAAGCCGGCGTATCATGGTTTGAGGATTCAAACTAGTGATACGCCGCGCGAAATTTGAAATTACTCCTGTCTAACCCCAGTTAGACAGGCGTAATTGTTTTGTGAATCTGCCCCTTGGTGTTTACAAGTTAAAATCTGTATTTTTTTGCTAGGAAATTACTTAGCTACCCCAAACATTATATATATATATATAGCAGAGAATCTAGAGAATAAAATGTCATTTGTTGCAATATTTTATGTCACACAGTATTTGTGTAGTGGTCTTTTAACCCCTTCCATACAGGGCATTTTCACCCCCTTCCTGCCCAGACCAATTTTTAGTTTTCAGCGCTGTTGCACTTTGAATGACAATTGCGCGGTCAGGCAACACTGTACCCAAATAAATCGTTATGTTTTTTCCCCACACAAATAGAGATTTCTTTTAGTGGTATTTGATCATCTCTGCGTTTTTAATTTTTTACGCTATAAACAAAAGAAGAGCGACAATTTAAAAAAAAACACTATTTTTTTCTTTTTATTTAATACATATCATAATATTTTTTTAAAAAAAACTTTTTTTCCCCTCAGTTTAGACCGATACGTATTCTTCTACGTATTTTTGGTAAAAAAAACGCAATAATCGTATATTGATTGGTTTGCGCAAAAGTTATAGCATCTACAAAATAGGTGATAGATTTATGGTATTTTTATTTTATTTTTTTTACTAGTAATGGCGGCGATCTGCGTTTTTATTTTTTGTGACTGTGACATTGCGGTAAACATATCGGACACTTTTGACACGTTTTTGGGACCATTCACATTTACACAGCGATTATTACTATAAAACTGCACTGATTACTGTGTAAATGTGACTGGCAGGGAAGGGCTTAACACTAGGGGGTGCTAAAGGGGTTAAAATGTGTCCTAAAGTGTGTTCTAACTGTAGGGGGAGGGGGACTCACAGGGGGAGGAGATCGATGTGTGTTCCTCTGTACTGGGAACACACATCGATCTCCTCACCGCTGACAGGAGGTGGATCTGTGTGTTTACACAGATCCACACTCCTGACGTGATTGCCGGAAATCGCGGGTGCCCGGCGGCAATCGCAGCCATCGGGCACGCGCGCGGGATCGCGAGTGGTGCCGCACGCGCGCCGCCGGCTTCGCGTGTGCGCGCCCTAGAACGCCGTGGAGACAGGACGTTGTGCAACGTCTAGTCTCATCAGCGAGGGGATGACCATAGCGTCATTTCCCTATGGCCTGGAATTGAAGTGGTTAAACAGAACTTATTGGGGAAAAATACACTTTTATGAATAAAAAAAATAAATAGTAAAGTTAGCCTATTTTGTTTGTATAATGCGAACGATGATGTTATGCTGAGTAAATAGATACGAAACATGTCACGCTTTACAATTGCGCACACTCATGGAATGGTGACAAACTACAGTACCTAAAAATTTTCATAGGCAATGCTTTAAAGAAAAATAAAGGTTACTAGGTTAGAGTTACAGAGGAGGTCTAGTGCTAGAATTATTGCTCTCGCTCTGACAGTGGAGATACCTCACATGTGTGATTTGAACACCGTTTACATATGTGGGCGCGAGGATGGGGGCTCTTTAAATTATTTTTTATTTTTCTCATTTATTTAATTTATTAACATCTTTTTACATTGTGTTTTAAAAAAAAAAATTATAATTTTTATTGCTGTCACAAGGAATGTAAACATCCTTTGTGGCAGTAATAGGTGGTGACAGGTACTCTTTAAAAGACCCCAAATCCCTGCTTTGCACTTTAACGTATTCAGATTACCAAAAACTGTGATTTTTGAATACTGTATATATTTAAAAAAACTGCGCCATTGTCTGTCGAGTAAACTGGAAGTGACGTTGTGACGTTGCTTCTGTGTTTACATACAGGAGACTGAAACAAAACAGTTTCTGGCTTCGTGACAGTCTGTGTCTAGATGCCGGAAGAGGCGGATCGAGTCTCCCGGTGGGATGGAAGGTGACAGGAGGGGGGATTTTAGTCCCCCTCCCCAGTCCATTACCAGGCCCTGGGTCTGGTATGAATATTAAGGGGAACCCTGCGCCAATTTTTTTTTTTAATGGCATAGGGGCCCCCCTCAAAATCCATACCAGACCCTTCAATGTTTTTTTTTTCTGTTTTTGCCAGGACCCGACAATTCATTATAGCCGCGAGTAGTTTTCAATTACTTTTTTTCCTTTAGAAATGTCATTTTGTGCAGGGACTGCAGGAAAAATGTGCAACTTTACAGGCATACTACAGACACCCCCCAGGTATGAAATTTTTATTGTTTCACTTTAAGCATTATTAAAATAACTGCTCCCGAAAAAACTTCAGGTTTTAAAACTTTGTTTTGCATTGATACATGTTCCCTGGGCAGGACCCAGGTCTACATGTAATGTAGCCTTGTAAGCCTTTTTTTTATTGTTTCACTTTAAGCATTATTAAAATAACTGCTCCCGAAAAAACTTCAGGTTTTAAAACTTTGTTTTGCATTGATACATGTTCCCTGGGCAGGACCCAGGTCTACATGTAATGTAGACATGTAAGCCTTTAAACTAGCACTTTTGATTTTTTATGTTAGTGTCCCATAGACTTTAACGGGGTTCCGCGGCATATTGTTCGGTGTTACGTAATTTCCGGTTTTCAAGTCCAAACTACGTCACTTCTGGTTTCGGTGGAACGCACTCTGGATAAAACTTTTCCTAACTGTTTTTCACTGCAAAACCTCATGTGAGTTTAATTCTCCTAGTTTGTAAGTACCCATCCACTTTGCGCAATAAAGTGTTTTTTTTTTTTACAGTACTTCACTATTAGCCTTTCCTTTACTTTTTGGTGCCATATTCACCTTATGATCATCATGAGTGGGGAAGATTTGTGAAGGATCCTACAAGGATATGCCATTTATGGTCAAAGATCAAGCCTAATTGACTTCTGGACTGAAAAGCCAGGGGTCCATTCTTTCCGTTGAGTGGGGACTCAGGAAGGGTGTGTGATGCACCTAGAAGTTCGGAACACAATTGCACTTTGTCATTGGAAGCACATTTGCACAATTCACATGGACGTTGTCACATGTTACATTTATTTATTTTGTGAACACTATAATTCTTTTTATTTTCATTTGTTCATGGGCTGCAAAACTACACCTTTAATCATACACTTCTAGCGTGAGTTAATATATTTACACATATATACTAGTTATGGAACTGCAACTATGCCAAATTGGAATTCACTAATGCATATTCGAGTATTTGGACTCCACATGTTCACCTAGTTGGGGTCTTAATTGGTTTAATTGGGAGCAACCAGATGTAGAGTGACCTTTTCCCTTTATTCTTAGTGAATTAGTGAATAAGTGTCAAACATAGACTTGGTCCAGAAGTGGTTAAGAGTTTTCCTGTCAGACATTGTGGAGGAAACAAGACATTCCCTTAATAAATGTTTTTTTTTTAAACTTAGCATGCTTTTTTGGATAGGGGAATTCCAAAAAATGCTGGTCTTGGCTTTAGCAAGTTCATGGGTGGCTTGGCTACTGGAAAGCCATGTTGGCCTCTTTCCCAAACAATTTCAAGTAGTGGGTCTTGGAGGCAGCAAGCTGGTAGAAGGATTGGATCGACTATATCCTCTTAGAAATGCTTGAGAGAGCAAGATGTTTGTGATCAAATATCTTGGCAAATTGGAAGCTGGCATTGTTTTTTTGACAAATTTATGCCAGATATTTGGACTTGGCTTGGGTAAATGCATTGGAGGTTCTACCCATTAGGTCGCGTACACACGAGGAGATATATCCGATGAAAACGGTCCGACAGACCGTTTTCATCGGACATGTCTCCTGGGATATTTTGGTTTGATCTGTGTACACACGATTAAACCAAAATCCCAGCGGACAGACAGCGCGGTGACGTGGCTGTGACGTTGACGCCGACACGTCACCGAACCAGGAAGTAAAATAGTTCCACGCATGCGTCGAATCCATTCGACGCATGCGGGGGATTTATGTCCGCTGTTTAGGCGTACTAACCAGCGGACATATCCGACACACGGCTTTCCAGCAGACAAGTTTTAAAGCATACTTTAAAACTTTTGTCTGCTGGAAACCTGTCTGCTAGCCCGTACACACGATCGAATCTGTCCGCTGAAACTGGTCTGCGGACCAGTTTCAGCAGATATATTCGATCGTGTGTATGCGGCCTTAGAGATCCTTCAGGTGGCTTTTGGTCCTGCAGTTGGTATGGGTATCAAAGTAGGTTCTATAGCAGGGTTAGTGACCCAATGAATAACTCATCTGACTGTGAATTTAAAGGGGTTGTAAAGGTTATTTTTTTTTTTTTTTAAATAGCGCCTCTCACGGCTCCTTCCTGAAATAGCTAACACCCTCTGGGAAGCTCTATCCCGAGTGGGTTTCCTTGTGGGCATGCTCCCGTCTCATACAGTCTGCATTTATAGACTCGGTCCCGCCCCCCAGCGGCCACGTCATTGGATTTGATTGACAGCAGCGGGAGCCAATAGCTGTGCTGCTATCAATCTATCCAATCAACGCCAAAACTCCGTGGAGAAGAGGATGCCCAGGGATGCGCAGAGCAGGTGAATTGGCTCAGGTAAGTAAAACGAGAGGCTGGGGGGCCAGTGACAGCCAGGTGTTTTTTCACCTAATGCATAGGATGCATTAAGGTGAAAAAACACAAACCTTTACAACCCCTTTAATGATTGTAGGTTTGGCTCTTATAGTGGTTAGTACTCTGCGTTATGGACGTAGTAACATTTAGAGGGTACAGTATATATCCTCTTGGAAATCATTAAAAGAGCAAAATGATATTGATTAAATATTTTGACTAGGTCAGAGGATGGCGTGCACGTGAGGACGTGACGCATCTGTAGGTGGGAGGAGCAGTGGGATCGCCGGGTTGGAAGCCTCTCAGAGGAGCGGACGGAGCGGGTTGTGGCGCAGGAGACGGCCGGAGGAGATGAGGTGGGGGCGGTCAGGACGAGGCGGAGGTGAGCGCCACGCACATAGCCTCAACAGGGAACAGCCGCGCGCTGACACCCTATAACAGCCGTCACTACAGGTCGCTCGGCTGGCAGAAACACACGCCGCCGTAGTGATAGCCCCCCCCGCCCGCCTCCCTATCGCCCTCTCCCCGAACACTCCTGGAGTAACCTCATACGGACTGCACAAATGAAAACGGTAGCCACGCTCTACCCCTCTGTCCTCCGCTCTGCAAGGATGTGGCTCGTGTAAACAGTCCAGTGGTATGGTAAGCGGCGAATCGAGCCAGAAAGTTTTCTTAATTCCTGCCTCACTACTGCATATACCCTCAAGCCAGAAAGGTAAGCCTTTTGGAATGACTTTTTTTTTCCTTGCCTGGGAGAGATGAAAGCGGTTTATTACAGGTAGAAGACCAGCACTACAGGAGTGCTATATGCTAACTGGCTCACATAACTGTATTAAGAAACACCATATAAAAACTGAGACTTGATAAAAGAAGGGGGATCTGAAAGATACTAATAAAGAGAGGAAAACAAGATCAATAACACTTGAGACTCTAAGTAGAAATATAAACCCCGTTGGAAAAACGTTCTCTTCTTAAAAAAGAAAAAAAAGGAAAAGGTAATGAGAGAAACACTCAATATTGCAGCTTTGTTTTTAATTTTTTTTGTTTGGTTTTGTTTTTTTTTCTTCTCTTTTTCTTGTTGAATGGTACTGCTAAATAACAAAGAGCATACATTGTTCAAATAACACACCTGGATCGGACATCTAAAGGGTAAAGGGGTAAGCAAAGCGTGTCCTAAAAAAGAAAAAGGAGGAAGGAGTAAAAAAAAAAAAAGATAAAAGGAAAAGAGATAACGAGGGGAAATATATCTGCTACCCCTCATATCATCCCCCCCTAGGTAGATCGCTCTTCCAGGCCGAATTGAGAGCCCGGTTACTCGTTTGCTGAAAGCAATTATACCACGAAGAGGACGAAATAGCTCCCCAAGTATTTAGGAGCGAGGGAAGGAAAAAGGAGGGGGAAGAAAGAAGATTCCAAACTGGGGAAGAGAATCAGAAGAAGAGTGTATACTATGCAAAGAATGACGAGTAGATCCACAAAGGGGGGACCCCCGAAAACACCCCCAAACACCTCAAGCAATCAAACCGCAACAAGCTCTATCAGGCAATACATGACAAAAGAGGATAGTCCACGAACTTAAGATACAAAAAAACAACAAATAAATAAAGACAAAAAGATGGATAACAAGAATCCTCAAAATAAGCCCGGAAAGGAAAAAACAATAGACGCAAGAGAAGAAGGGATAATAGATAAAGACCTCGAGCTCAGTGGATCAGATGAACTAGGACCATCAAAGAGCGAAATGGCAGATATGCTGCAGAGGCTGGAGAACGCCATCAAGGGAGAGATACAAACATTACGAACGGACCTAGGGCATCTCCTATCCAGAATAGAGGAAGTGGAAGAGAAAACGGAAAAGCAAGAACAAGAATCAACACACTTAAAAGATCAAATCGATCAGATAAAATTACAGCAGAGGCATATCTTATATAAATTGGAAGACCAGGAAAATAGAAATCAGAGAAAAAATTTAAGAATTAAATCTCTACCGGAGGAACAAGGAGAGGAATTGAGAAAGATGATGCAGGAAATATTCAATCCTCCACTGGGCAGAACCTTAGAGGACTCAATCGGGATCGACAGAGTGCATTGCGTAGGGAACCCCAGAAGATCAGACACCGAGAGGATCAGAGACGTTATAGTAAGATTTAGAGTGTATGAAGAAAAGGAGAGGGTCTGGAAAAGTCTAAGGCCCCATACACACGATCGGATATATCCGATGAAAACGGTCCGCGGACCATTTCCATCGGATATGTCCGATCGGGAGTTTGATCCGATGGCGTGTACACACCATCGGATCAAATTCCCCGCCGCCGGACGGCGCGGTGACGTGGCGATGACGCGGTGGTGACGTTGACGCCGCCGCGTCACCGCTACGTCACTGCACCAGGAAGTAAAACACTTCCGCGCATGCGCCGAATCCATTCGGCAGCGGCGCGGCGGCGGTGGGAGCCGACATGTCTGCTGGTAAGTGTACTAACCAGCAGACATGTCGGGCGGACAGATTCCCACCGGATAGATTTCAAAGCTTGCTTTGAAATCTGTCGGGTGGACAAATCTGTCCGCTAGCCCATACACACGAGCGGAGATGTCTGCTGAAACGGTCCATCGGACCGTTTTCAGCGGACATATCCCCTCGTGTGTACGCGGCCTAAGAGGAAAACCACCATTAGTGTACAAAGGGGCAGAACTTCAGATCTATTCAGATCTGGCGACAGAAACACTGACAAGACGACGACTACTAAAACCCCTATTGAGCCAGCTGACAACTCAAAAAATCAAATATAATTGGGGGTTCCCTGCGTGCCTAATAGGAAATAAAGAAGGAAAGTCTGCTATTCTAAGATTCCCGGAGGATCTTAAACCATTCTGCAGCAGACTGGACATTCAAACCCCAGACCTTCCGGGCTGGGAGTAGGGGGAGGCGGACAGGGGGAGGGGGGAGAGGAGGAACGGGAGGGAGATGTCAACACCAGGAGAGGTGATGACCGGTGTCCCTCCACCCCTATCTGTTCAGAGGGGGGGGTACATTCCCAGGCCCACCTAGACAGACCTGAGCCAAAACCAACTTTGGATGTTGGCTCAGAGGCCGATAGCTGGCCAACAGGGGGAGGGGAGGGGGGGAAGGGGAGTGGGATGGGAGGGGGGAGGGAGGCGGAGGAGGGAGGGGAGGGATTGGGGGGGCAGAGGGAGGGGGTAGACCTAGCAGAAGCTCTTATCTCGCCAAGGGAGCCAAATGAGTCAAGAAGAAAGAATAGCCTAAGAAAGGTCAGGATTGTCCCCTTAGAAAAGAGAAAGGATAGGAAAATAACAAGGAAAAGATGACGACAATTAAATTTCTGTCGTACAATGTGAAAGGCCTGAATAATCCAACAAAAAGACATAAGATCTTAAAAGAACTAAAAAGCTACAGGGCGAACGTGGTGTTCCTGCAGGAAACACATCTGTCTATAGAATCTAAAATTAAATTGTATTCACCTGACTTCCCAGTCTGGTACTATGGAGACACTATCTCCAAACGAGCTAGGGGAGTAGCTATTGGCCTGGCCAAAGGAGTTCGGTTTGTACTTGCCGACCGGCTGGTTGACCCTGAGGGGAGGTATCTCTTTTTGAAAGGAGAATTGGAAGGGTTAGAATGCACACTGGTAAATATCTATGCACCTAATATGCACCCTATAAAATATCTCATGGAACTTTTAGAAAAACTGAAAGATTTTAAGCAAGGGAAGGTTATTATGGGAGGAGACTTAAACTTCTGTTTCAACCCGGAGGTAGACAAGACCCCCCAGACGAAAGAGAACAATAAAATGCTCTTAAAAAAGATAAAAAACAGACTATACGGTTGCCAACTGATAGACGTTTGGAGAGTCCTGAACCCAGTACAGCGGGATTATACGTTCTTCTCCTCAGTGCATGGCAGCTATTCCCGCATTGACCATATTCTCTTGGATCATAGTAGCTTGGAGATGGTGGCAGGCGCGGAGATAGGGGCCATGACAATCTCAGACCACTCATAAATAAGTGTCACTTTAAACATAATAGGAAGCCAGAAAACATTCCAGAATTGGAGGTTGAATGAGGAATTACTGATGGAAGAGAGCAGCCTAACCAGGATAAAAAAGGAGCTGGAGGACTATTTCAGGACCAATGACACAAATGAAATATCGGGAGCGACTCTATGGGATGCACACAAAACAGTGATAAGAGGGATTCTGATATCAGAAGGGGCGAGGAAAAAAAAGAAAGAAGTTGCAAGAGAGATAAAATAATAACAGAGATTGTAAAGCTAGAGCAAAAACACAAAATTGCGGTAAAGCAACGTGAGATATATCAGGCCTTAGTTAACAAACGAAACAAACTAAAAGAGTTAGTAGACCAGGAAACAAAAAGGCCATTCAATTTAGTAGCAAAAGAAAGGTACATGTGGGGAAATAAAACAAATAAACATCTAGCCAGGATGGTACAGAAAAAAAAAACAAGAAATTATATTGAAAAAATAAAAAACGAGAAAGGGGAGATAGTACATACCACAAAAGAGATAGCAGAATCCTTCGGAACTTATTATGAGAGGCTGTATGCAGTGGAACAGAGGAAGTGGAAACAGGGGGAGAAGGAGAATAAAATAATAGAATTTTTAAAAGGAGCGGGAGTACCAAAATGTAGCCAAAAAGACGCGGATATGATGGACAGGCCAATTACAGAAAACAAAATAAAGAGAGCTCTAGACGAATCAGCGCAAGGTAAAAGCCCAGGGCCAGACGGCTTCACTGTCATATACTACAAAAAATGTAAGGAGATACTCATCCCTAGACTCTGCCAATACTTTAATGGGCTGGGGAAAGACTACCCGCTAAGTAGAGAAGCAGCAGAGGCGACTATCACAGTCATACCAAAGGAAGGAAACGATGGCAAAAACTGTGCAGGATATAGACCGATATCTCTGTTGAATACAGATACAAAACTATTCGCAAAGATACTGGCCGAAAGAGTGAAACAGGAGATGACAAAACTAGTCCATCCTGACCAGACGGGATTCATCCAGGGGAGAGAGAGAAGAGACAATGGGGTTAGGGCCCTTCTCGTCCTTCAAAAAATGAGGGATGGTGGGCTCCCTAGTCTGCTCCTGTCGATAGACGCAGAAAAAGCCTTCGACAGGGTAGACTGGGGACTCATGCTAAACACGTTGGAAGAAATGGGCTTTGGGCAGATGATAATGAGATGGATTAGAGCTTTATACCAAGCCCCGACAGCAAGGATAAAAATAAATGGAAGTCTCTCCCAAGTATTTGGTATGAAGAACGGAACGAGACAGGGATGCCCTCTGTCCCCACTGCTATTTGTACTATCAATGGAGCCCCTTCTGGCCAGGATACGCGGGTGCCCAAAAATTGAAGGAGTCAAAATAAAAGAAGAAGAACATAAGCTTTCTGCCTTCGCAGATGATGTTCTGTTCTATATAGTCAATCCCAAGACATCAATACCAAAACTACTTGAAATATGCACCCAATATGGGGAAATTTCTAACTTCAAATTAAACATTACTAAAACAGAGGTCCTAAACGTAAGTACACCACGGGCTGAAGCACAAGAACTTAGAGATAGGTACAAATTTCCGTGGGTGGAAAAACTTAAGTACCTAGGGGTTAATTTAACAAACTCAATTAAAAAAATCTATGAGTTAAATTATATCCCACTCCTAAATGAAATTAAAGATGAAATAACAAGGGTAAAGAGTAGACCAATCTCATGGATAGGCAGAATTAATTTCTGTAAAATGGTACTCGTACCAAAAATATTATACAAATTCCAAATGCTCCCCATTATTCTCCCAAAGGTATTGCTCCAGACCCTCAAAAACTTGATCATGAAATTCATTTGGAGGAATAAGAAGCATAGAATCTCACTGCAGGTATTAAAACAACCAAAAGAGAAGGGAGGGCTGGCAGTCCCCGACATTAAAAAATATTATGACGCGGTGGTATTATCAAGAGTGGTCGAATGGGCCAGAGGAAATAAAGAAAAACGGTGGGTCAGTATAGAAAACGCACTATCAGAGGTGAATTTAGTAAAAATAATATGGAATCCCCCCCAATATAGGGTAGTGGGAATAAATACACACAAAATCACTAGGAATGCACTAAAAATTTGGGACACTACTCACAAAAGAATAGAAAAAGAATATAATTCACCTTTATTAGCACTAAAAAATAATGATTTTTTTGAACCAGGCAAAGAGGGGGTGGGAGGAAATTGGATAAAAAAAGACACAGCACAATTAAGAGAAGTAATAAAAGATGGGCACTTAATTTCACTGCAGGAAATAGAAAAAAAAGAAAACGTTATGAAAATAAATAATTGGAGATACCAACAGCTCAGAAACTTTATTCGGAAACTACCACAACCTTTGAGGATGGGAGAACAGTTAACAGAATTGGAAAAATTATGTTCAACAGTAAATTCCAAAGGTACGATCTCAAAGCTATACAAGACCTTACTTAAGGTGGATGAGCAGGAGGTACCTCCTTTTATTAAAAAATGGGAGAGGGAACTAGGGACACAAAGGGACAGGGGCACAATAAAGAAAATATTGAAACTGACACATACCTCAGCGACCGACATCCGGACGGCAGAAATGTGTTTCAAATGCCTGACCGGATGGTATATAACACCAGATAAATTAAGCAAATATAAAAAAGGGCAATCAGCTGAATGCTGGAGGGGGTGTAGATCCATAGGTACGATGGCCCATTTGTGGTGGGGATGCCCCAAAATTAAAAAATATTGGGAGACTGTTATAGGCATTATAGAGGAAATCACAGAGAAAAAAATCAAGATGGATCCGTGGACAATCCTGTTCCACGGAGGAGAAGAAAGCATTAAAAGATATAAAAACTCCTTAGTTCCACACCTGCTTAATGCGGCTAAGAGGCTGATCCCCTGTAAATGGCAAGAGGCCGAAAGCCCCCAGGTGTGGGAATGGATTGATATGGTAGAAAGGACATACACCATGGAAGATCTAAAAAGTAGTATTGAGGATAACAAAAAGAATCAAAATCAGAAATGGGAGAAATGGAAGAGATTTAAGAAGACCTGGAGCTACGCTGAAAATCTAAGAGAGGAGATCTAAAGAAAAAGAAGATCAGATAGAGTAAAAAACACATTTGGCAAATTCTAGACGAGAAAAAGGGAAGAGTAGGGGAGGGGGGGGGGGGAGGGAAAACTAGGGGAGTGAACGGGGTAAAAATGTTGTAATAGTGATGGAGTTTATATTGCTTGCTTTGATACCAATTCAGAATACACAAAAAAAAAGCATATCCTTATTTTCTTCACTGATGATGCGAAACCTTAAAGAGAGACGCTTGTGGACGGGCACAAATGGGATAAAAAGAGCGTCCTACGTAAAATTTACGAAAACTCTATGTGGTGGAGTTTGAAGTGAAGCAAAAAATAAAATAAAATATTTTGACTAGACTAATAGGAATCTGGAATTTTTTCTTGGGCAAATGTTTGTCTTGTCTTGAACAAGAACTGTAGAGGAGGCTTTAGGAAATGTCTTCCCTTTATAGATCCTTCAGATGGTTTTCAAATCAGTTGTTTGAATTGGAATTGGATTGGAAATGTGCATTGATCCCACAGTTGTGATCAAAGGAAGCTTGGCCAAGACCCACAGTATGTTCTGCGGCACACTGGATAATGCATCTGAAAACAGATAATAAAAATCTAGGTTTGACGCCTGCCTAGTGGTTCAAATATTCCGTTGTTATTTGTTGTGTTCAGTACTCATCCTCAACATTTAAAATTTTCTAGTATTTCTGTAAGGCTTGGGGACCCACAGGCTCAGCTAATCCCAATCCCAATACGTTATATATATTTCACAATTCTGAACTCAGTACAATGTGCTAGAATATAGCATAGTAATTTAGTATGTTACATACCACATTTCCTCTATGTATACTAGAAATGCACTTTTGGCTAATGCCTTATTTGCCCTTAACCACTTAAAGTGTAAGTAAACCCCCCTATCCTTTTTAGCCAAGAAAGCTGCCATCTTTGCCTCTGTTTAATCTACAACTGCCATGATACTGCACATGTGATCAGTTATGACACCAGCCATTGGATGGTTTGACAGTTTGGTTGAGAGCACAACCAATGGGAGTGTTACATTTCCGATGTGTGCCGTAAATGAAACTGTTTTATGGATGGGTTTACTTCCGCTTTAAGACCCGGACCATTATGCAGGTAAAGGACCTGGCCAGTTTTTGCGATTCGGCACTACGTCACTTTAACTGACAATTACGCTGTCGTGCGATGTGGCTCCCAAACAAAATTGGCATCCTTTCTTTTCCCCACAAATAGAGCTTTCTTTTGGTGGTATTTGATCGCCTCTGCGTTTTTTTTTTTGCGCTATAAACAAAAATAGAGCGACAATTTTGAAATTTTTTTTTTTAACTTTTTGTTATAATAAATACCCCCCAAAAAATATATAAAAAAACATTTTTTTTTCTCAGTTTAAGCCGATACGTAATCTTCTACCTAATTTTAGTAAAAAAATTGCAATAAGTGTTTATCGATTCACTTGTGCAAAATTTATAGCGTTTACAAAATAGGGGATAGTTTTATGGCATTTTTATGAATATTTTTTTTTTACTACTAATGGCGGCACTCAGCAATTTTTTTTGTGACTGCTGCATCATGGCGGACACATCGGACAATTTTGACACATTTTTGGGACCATTGTCATTTTCACAGCAAAAAGTGCTATAAAAATGCATTGTTTACTGTGAAAATGACAAATGCGGTTTAGGAGTTGACCACAAGGGGGCGCTGTAGGTTTTATGTGTGACCGCATATGTGTTTCTAACTGTAGGGGGGCAGGGCTGGACGTGTGATATCACTGATCGCCTTTCCCTATATCAGGAAACAGACAATCAGTGACATTGCCACTGTGAAGAACGGGGAAGGTGTGTTTACACACACCTCTCCCCGTTCTTCAGCTCCTGTGACCGATCGCGGGACACCGGCGGCAATCGGGTCCGCGGGTCCCGCCGGCGCGGTCACAGAGTTTTCGGACCGGGTCGCGGGCGTGCGCCAACCACAGCTGGGCACTTAAAGGGGATGTACAGGTACGTGCCTGTGCCCAGCCGTGCCATTCTGCCAAAGTAAATGTGCAGGAGGCAGTCCTTAAGTGGTAATCATACCTGAACAGTTAAATACACCGCGCCTCTTCACAGTCTCCAATGGCTGATCAAATAATGAATTTGTTACCATAACCACTTCTATTTAATTACCATTTTTCAAATTTCTCATTAAATGTTTCCCAAAGTTTATTTACAATTAAGAACATGGAAAATCCATTAACTTTATGATGTTAACAGAAATTATTTGAAAAGCTATTGTCATAAGTTACTTTCAGAGAACAAATATGGTCCATCAAAGGCTGAAAACATGAACTGTGAATCATTTATGTCTTTGCTTTCTTGTTCACTCTCCAAGTCTGTAAAAGGCTTATACCCATCAACAATAGATGCTGTTGGATAGTCTTCTGTAATATGGTCACAAAGGATAAAACATTGACTATCTTCCTGAGGAACCAGTTCGCTATTTAGTTTACTGATGTGCTCTTCATTATTGTAATAATACGGAGACTCTTTTGAAACTGAAGATGCTCCCCTAATCAAAGAGAAAAAAAGATTAGCATGCAGGTGGAGGATACTGTATCTCTAACATTGATATTGAATCATGTAACATGTACAAATTTAAAAATAGTCTAAACTGAAACTAAGGAAAAGCTGACAATTACAAAGAAAAAATGCACAATGACAGTTTTTGGATGCTTTATTCTGTTCTGTAAACAAATTATACAGGGTTTCCATTTATCTCTGCCGACCCTTATTTTAGTTGTTAGAGGGGGTAGCCATGAAAAAAGACATAGGTTTCCTGCTAAAACACATATCAGATACTTATTCTTGATGTCCCTAATATCCTTGAATAGTGAATACCCATAACCTTGATTTGGCTGTCAAGGGGGACCCCACGCAAAACAAAAGTAAAAAAAAAACAAACTGTTTGCTCCACAGTTTTGTGGTTTATAGGCTAAGAGACCTCCATACTTCAACCAATGGTTTCTTCAACCACCGCATGCATAGATTCAAAGCTGGCCAGGCTAATGCGCACCTAATGCCTCGTACACACAATCGGTTTTCCCGATGGGAAAACTGCCATGTTTGCATTTGGTCGGGAAAACCGGCCATGTTTATGCTCCATGGCAGTTTTCCCGACAGGAAAACTACGAGCAAAAAAAATGCGAACTTTTGGCTCTGCAGTTTTCCTATGGGAAACACTGTGAGGGAGCATACACACGGCCGGTTTTCCCGACCAAAGCTGTCATGGCAGTTTTCATGTTGGGAAAAACGGCCGTGTGTACACACGGAAAAGCAACCAAGCAGGTTCTCGGTTTTCCTGGGCGGATTTTGACCGCCAGGGAAAACCGATCGTGTTTACGAGGCATCAGAAGAGGAATTTATTTTCACGTGGACTTTTCAAACTTTCATTTGCTGACTTGTATTTTTGTTTTTCACATATATGGTGTACATATTTGTATTCATATGAGTATATTAACAACATATATATGCATTTGTAATTTGATTCATTTCCTTAGCGCAGCTTGATATATTGAAACTTTAGACTTACTATGATAAATATCTCATTGTAAAGTGGCTGCTCTTTGTAATCTATATTACACACAGTGGCGGCCACTGATAATGGGCGCAAGGGTGCCGCCCGATCTCTAATCTCCATGCAGGGCACCGGACGCATGGATTTCAATTGTTTTTTTTTTTTTAAAACACATGATTGATATTAGCTAATGTCTTCCTGTTTCTCCTCCAGGTCAATCGGGTAGTGGGATTTGAGACCTGATTGGTCAGGAGGAGAAGCGACCATGGGGACTCAGGAAGAGATACAGGTTAAGCCGTCGAAGACGTGGCTTGGATAGAGTAAGTGTGGACTGGCAGGCGTCCTGATGGGCGACAGGAGAGCAAAGCGTTTATTCGATCGAGTAACAGAGAGTTGTGGAAATGATTTTGATTTTGAGTTGATACATATGTGCATTTTTTTCTGTGTATTTTTCTGGGTAATAAATGTGACAGATGTCTGGCTTGGATTCTTCTCCCCAGGGGTCATCAGATGTACATTCTGACAATTAAAACATGGTGTCAATACGAATCCTATACCAAATCCCCTGTACTTTCAGTGACTATTTTGCAGACCTTTATAACCTCCCCTACCACCACACAGAGCTCTCCCAGATCATGAACACCACATTGCTGCCTATGTTGCTGAGCCCTTCTTGCAGAAATTATTGCAGACCTAAAGCCGTCTGATGGACCGTTTTCATCAGATGAACCGATCGTGTGTGGGACCCATCGGTTTGTTATGTATCGGTGAAAAAAATAGGAACTTGTTTTGAAATTATCTGATTTTTTTTTCTTCTTCTTTCTCCCCATCTTCCTCTCTCTTTATACCCCCGAGACCCTCTCTCCCACCTCCCCAGAGATTTTGCCGATATGTAGACCTAGACCCTTCTGGAAGAGATATAAATCTGGCTTAGATTCAAGTCTAGACAGAAAGATAGCATTAGGAGCCCGAGACACGAGGTATTTCCTATAATAAAAATATTAAATCAAGGTGAACAGGTTGAGACTGGGGGGGGGAGTGAAATTGCATACGTTTTATAGTTTATTTTTCTTGTATATGTATGGAAAATGTAATATTTTTGTAATGATGACTAAATGAAACCAAATAAAGAGATTTGAGAATTAAATCATCTGATGGTTAAAAAAAAAACGATCGTCTGTGGGTGCGTCCATTGGTTAACCACTTAATGACCGCCACATGTACATATACGTCGGCAGAATGGCACGGACAGGCAGATCAACGTACCTGTACGTGCCTGCCTAGACGTGGGTCGGGGGTCCGATCGGGTACCCCCCCCCCCAGTACTTGCGGCGGTCGGTAATTCCGTGGGAGCGATCCGGGATGAGGGGGCGGCTATTCGTTTCTAGCCACCCCCTTGCGATCGCTCCCAGCCAGTAAGAACCCCCCTCTGGCCGCCCTCTGCCTGTGTAACTGTAAACACAGGCAGAGGAAGTGATGTCATCCTCCTCGTGTCAGTCTTTTCGACCGGCGCTGAGGAGAGAAGACATCTCTCAGTAAGTTGCACCAACAGACCACTAACACCAGTACACACAGACACACAAATTACCCCCCGATCACCCCCCCCAGCCCCCTGTCACAGTGTAACTGATTGCAGTGATCATTTATTTTCTGATCACTGCATTTAGTGTCATTTGTGACAGAAAAAAGTGTTAGGGCAGTTAGCTTTAGGCCCCTTTAGGTTCAGGGTAGCCCCCTACCCCCCTAATAAGGGTTTAACCCCTTGATCACCCCCCTAGTTAACCCTTTTCCCCCCTATTGCCAGTGTCACTTTTTTCCAGAAAATTTACCCTAGTTTGTAGACGCTGTGGGCCAGATTCAGAGAGCCACTACGTCTGTCTAACTAGTGTTAGACTGGAGTAATTTCAAATTACGCGCGTTTTTTAGGTAGTCGAAAACCTCAAACCATGAATAGACGGCTGCAGGCTTCAATTCGACTGGATTACGTGTTCGTATGCCTTCAGATCTACGCTGCAATAAAATTGCGGCCACTGGGTGGACTTCCCGTCGTTTTCCGCGTCGGGTTATGCAAATGAGCTTTTGCCGGCGATCCCCGAAATTACGATCTTCAATCGCAATCTCTTACGGCACCTTTAGTCATCTTTTATTTGCGTAACACTATACCAGCTTTTTGCTGCTCTAATATTAGACAGCCCATGTTAAGTATGGCCGTCGTTCCCGCGTCGAATTTCTACGTTTTCCGACGTCTTTTATTATTTTTAACGTAAGTCGTCCGGGAATAGGAATGTTCGTAAACGACACTACTCAAACAATGAATGACGTAACGATGTGATTTTGCGCAATGCACGGCAGGAAATTTCTGAACGAAGCATGCGCAGTTCGATCGCCGCGGGGACGCGCTTAATTTAAATGCTTCACGCCCCCTAATCGCGTATTTCGATTACGTAATATTTCGTATTACGCGGCGAGAAATACGTTACGCCGCCGTAGCGTACGGGCAAAAATCTACCAGGATTCGGTGTAGAGCCTGGTAAAATACGGCAGCGTAGAGTATTTCGATTACGCAGCGCAATATTAAGTGTATGTGAATCTGGCCCTATAACTTTTGCGAAAACCAATAAATATTTGTCTATTGCGATTTTTTTTTTACTAAAGACATGTGGCTGAATACATTTTGGCTTAAATGTTTGACTAAAATTTAGTTTATTCAATTTTTCTTATAACAAAAAGAAAATAGAATTTTTTTTTTTTTTTTTTAAATGTCAGTATTTTTCCGTTTATATCACAAAAAATAAAAATCGCAGAGGCAATCAAATACCATCAAAAGAAAGCTCTATTTGTGGGAAGAAAAGGACGCAAATTTTGTTTTGGTACAACATTGCATGACCGCGCAATTACCAGTTAAAGTAGCGCAGCGCAGTGCTTTAGCTGCATATTGGTCCGGGGCTTAAGTGGTTAAAAATCAACGCATGCTCAGAATCAAGTCGACGCATGAACAACATTGAACTTAATTTTTCTCAGCACGTCGTTCTGACACAATCGTTTATTTAACTGATAGTGTGTAGGCAAGACTGATGAAAGTCAGCTTCATCGGATATCTGATGAAAAAATCCATCAGAACGTTTTCATCGGGTGAACCGATGGTGTGTACAGGGCATTAGAGTTACTTGCTGCAAGCACAACTATGCCTTTGACAAAAGTCTGGAACTCGATTAGGATCCCTTGAAACACATTCACACTCAATTCTATTTCTCTGAATGTCCCTTCTTAACTGCTTGCCGACCGCCTGCCGTCTTATTACTGCGGGACGGTGGCACTGTTTCGCGAGAGCACGTAGCTCTATGTCCTCTCTTTTTCGGCCACTAGAGGGTGCGCGCGCCCCCTGCACGCCCCCGAGTCCCGCGCGCGTGCCCGGCGGGTACGATCGCCGCCGGGCACCCGCGATTGCTCGTTACAGAGCGGGGAACGGGAGCTATGTGTGTAAACACATAGCTCTCGTTCCTGTCAGCGGGGGAAACGCTGATTTTCTGTTCATACAATGTATGAACAGAAGATCAGTGATTTCACCTAGTGAGTCCACCCCCCCATACAGTTAGAACACAAATAGGAACACACTTAACCCCTTCCCTGCCCCCTAGTGTTAACCCCTTCACTGCCAATGGCATTTTTATAGTAATCCAATGCATTTTTATAGCATTGATCGCTATAAAAATGCCAATGGTCCCAAAAATGTGTCAAAAGTGTCCGATGTGTCCGCCATAATATCGCAGTACCGAAAAAAAACGCTGATCGCCGCCATTACTAGTAAAAAAAAAATATTAATAAAAATGGCATAAAACTACCCCCTTTTTTGTAAACGCTATACATTTTGCGCTAACCACTCAATAAACGCTAATTGCGAAGAATACGTATCGGCCTAAACTGAGGAAAAAAAAAATTTTATATATCTTTTTTGGGGATATTTATTATAGCAAAATGTAAAAAATATTGAATTTTTTTCAAAATAGTCGCTCTATTTTTGTTTATAGCGCAAAAAATAAAAACCGCAGAGATGATCAAATACCACCAAAAGAAAGCTCTATTTGTGGGAAAAAAAGGACGCCAATTTTGTTTGGGAGCCACGTCGCACGACCGCGCAATTGTCAGTTAAAGCGACGCAGTGCCGAATCACAAAAAGTGCTCTGGTCTTTGGACAGCAATATGGTCCGGGGCTAAAGCGGTTAAGCCCAGGTATCCATATTTCCCTAATTATCCTAGTTCTTTAACTCTCTGAGGAAGATTATACTCTATGTGCCTACAGTGCGGAAAATAAGTATTTGAACACCCTGCTATTTTGCAAGTTCTCCCACTTGGAAATCATGGAGGGGTCTGAAATTGTCATCGTAGGTGCATGTCCACTGTGAGAGACATAATCAAAAAAAAAAATCCAGAAATCACAATTTATGAATTTTTAACTATTTATTTGTATGATACAGCTGCAAAGAAGTATTTGAACACCTGTCTATCAGCTAGAATTCTGACCCTCAAAGACCTGTTAGTCTGCCTTTAAAATGTCCACCTCCACTCCATTTATTATCCTAAATTAGATGCACCTGTTTGAGGTCATTAGCTGCATAAAGACACCTGTCCACAGGGCCGGACTTACCATTGGGCTTGACTGGGCTAAAGCCCATGGGCCCCGTCCAATAGGGGGCCCCTCTAAAAAAAAACTGGACAGCAACCCCTACTTTTTTTTATTTATTTTTTATAATTTTTTTTATATTATTATTATTATTATAATTTACATTTTTATATATATATATATAATTTTTTTTTTTTTTTTTTATTAAAAGGGCTCAGAGGTCCCAGGGCCCCATGTGGCAACCCCCCCTTTTTTTTATTATTTTTTATAAATGTTTATTTTTTATTTTTGTTTATATTTTTTTATTAAAAGGCCCAGAGGTCCCCAGGGCCCCTGGATGGCAACCTCCCTTTTTTATGTATTTTTTATAAATGTTTATTTTTTTTTATTTTTTTTAGGGGTCTGGAGGCCCCCAGGGCCCCGGACAGCAACCTCCACTTTATTTTTTATTTTTTATAATTATCTTTTATTTATTTTTATAAACAAGAAAGCAACACGAAAAACACAAGAAAACGGGATATGCAGAATCCAATACAACAGCTTGTTTATATATGGACATTATAATACATCTCTATCTTAAACTCTTTTACTATTCCTGGTCTGCAGCAGAGGGAAATTATAATATTTTATATCGCAAGCAATTTCCATTCCCCCCAGGGGAGATGTAGAAACCAAAATACTATTTCAACTTTTAACTAAATTTCAAACTTCCCCAAATGTTCCATCTCCTCCCTGATTGTCCATATATTCTCTATGTATTCGACAAATTCCCTCTTTTATCTCCATCACGTTGCCTTCCCTATTTTATCCCCTCATTCCCTCCCCCCTTATCCCCTCCTCAAGACCCCCATCTCCACCTCTTCTCCTCCTCCATCCGCGTACACCCACGGACACGGAGGGAAGAGGAGAGGAAGAAGGAGACAAAAAAAAACAACACAAAAAAACAAACACCACACACAAAGCCCCATAACACAACAACCCTCCCCCCCTCCGCTGTCCCCCCCTCGGCGAGAAATTTCATCTTTCCTTCCCTCCTCCCTTTCCCTTCTTTCCTCGACCTCTAATCTTTATTCTTACTCCCCTAGTAACTTTTTACCTTCTTCTGATTGTACAAATAATTCCCAGGGTGCCCATATTATTTTATTTTGCTCTTTCTTATCTATTGGCCTCGGTAAGAGTTTCTCCATTATTCCTATTTTCCTTACTTTTTTAAGCCACATAGATATTGGAGGTGCTTCCGGGTCTTTCCATTTTATTGCAATGCAACTTTTAGCCGCATTTATCAGATGACCTATCATTGATCCTGTATATCTTTTCAAAGAAATTTCTGTATGATGTAATAGGAAGAATGAGGGGTCATCTGGAATCTGGTGTTCTGTAAGTGATTGGGTAATTCTCCGTACTGTTTCCCAAAATTGTTGTATTATTGGACACCCCCAAAATATATGCAACATTGTCCATTTCTCCCCACACCCTCTCCAGCATCTCTCTGAAATTTCAGAAAAGAATATATTCAGACGCGCTGGCGTATAGTACCACCTTGTTAATATTTTATAATTTAATTCTTGTATTTTCGTACATCTTGAGGAGTTTAACGCTAAATTTATGATATTTTGGCATTGTATTGGGGAAAAGGTTTGGCCTAAATCTCTCTCCCATTTGGCGAGGCTTGGCATTCTAAAGTCTTCCGGTGGTGCAGTCAACAGTGTATACATTTTCGAGACCATATGAGCCAATGGTTCCGCTCCTCCACAATACTCCTCAAACTTTGTAAGTGGGCGTCTGTACTTTTGTGCACCACCTAGAGTCTCCAAAAAATGTCGTAATTGTCACGCTTGCCATATCGGGATTTCATATCCCCCTTGTGAAATTTCTCCTATTGTTTTCCATCCCCTTTCTCCTAGAAAGTGAGAGGCTTGAAATCTTCCATTATCTCTTAATTTCTTGAATATTTGAGACTCCATGCCTGGCTGAAATTCTGGATTTCCTATTATTGGATAGAGGGGGGAGTTTTTAGTCGAAAATTTTGAATTATAACATACTTTATTTCCGGTCCATAATGTTGGACCTATCGTAGGGTGGGTTTTAACTATAAGGGGTAATGCTGAATAACACCATATTGCCCTATTTAACGGTACTGGGCTCATTTGTTGCTCTAAAGTAATCCATAGTTTATAATCCCCATGTCTGCTCCAATCGGCTATCCTTCCCAGCTGGACTGCTTGATAGTATTTTAGCATATCCGGTGCTGCTATTCCACCAGCCTTCTTGGGTAGGATCAATAGTTTCCTACCAATCCTAGGCCTTTTACTCCCCCATATAAATTTCATAAATAAAGCCCTGACTTGATTGAAGTATGCCATGGGGATCTGAATTGGTAGCGCTTGGAAAAGATAGAGGAATTTTGGCACTACACTCATTTTTAAAATATTGGATCTCCCGAACCAAGAGTGCATCCCTCTACTCCATCCATCCAGCATTGTTCTAACTGTACTCAGTAATGGTTTAAAATTTAACTCAAAAGTATCCTTTAAGTCTGGTGGCATTTGTGTTCCCAAATAATTCAGTGCCCTGGTCGTCCATTTAAATTTAAAGCTATGTTCTAAACCGGTTTTAATCAACTCCGGGAGAGCGACTCCCATCGCCTCTGATTTACTGTAATTTATTTTAAAATTTGACATATTCCCATAGATTTCTACTTCTTTCATTAAATTTGGTAAAGATATCTGTGGTTTGATTAAGGAAAAAAGCATATCATCTGCGTAAGCTGATACTTTATATTCCATTCCCCCTAGTTGAATACCCACTATGTCTCTATTCTGTCGGATCTTATTTAATAATGGTTCTAATGTCAATGCAAATAATAAGGGCGACAAGGGGCAGCCCTGCCTAGTACCGTTTTTAATTGCTAGGGGTTCAGAATATACCCCATTTACCTTTACTAAGGCTCTGGGTCCCGCATACACCCCTGCTATCCACTGTAACATCCGCTCTCCCAGACCCATTTGTTTTACTGTTCCCCGCATAAACTCCCAATTCACTCTATCGAATGCTTTCTCTGCATCTGTATTCAGGAAAACACTCAATATCTTTTTTTTATTTGCTTGGTGTATTAAATTTAACACTTTAATAGTACTATCTCTCGCTTCTCTAGTTGGTATAAACCCAACTTGGTCTAAATGAACCAATTTTGAAAGGTAGGGCTGTATGCGGGATGCCAGAATCTTTGTCAGTATTTTAATATCTACATTTATTAATGATATTGGTCTATAACTAGAGCATAACCCTGGATCCTTCCCTTCTTTCGGTATAACCGTAATATGTGCCAATAGCGCCTCCTGAGGTAGAGATCTTGTTTGTCCGACTGTATTAAATAATTTGGTCATATAAGTCCCCAGTAGTGTACTAAAGCGTTTATAGTATTGTATACAACAAGTGATATTGTTTGCGCTGTGGTGGTGATGCCTAAAGGGTGATGGGAAAGGGGAAGTGAAGTAGTAAACTAGGTGAATACAATAAGTGACAAAAAAGTATAAATATATAGAAAAAATTCTATAAAACACAATGTGAACAAAGTAACAGTAAATAACAGTGACCGTGTCATCTATAAAGATGTGTGGTGGACATAATAGAATGCATGGTCAAACTCAGTCCTGCAGACAAAACCAAATAAAAGAAGAGAGTCCAACTTAATCATGCAACTCGGTGCAGCAAGTGAAATCTGGTGTGAAGTCAAAAGGAGATGTTCCAGCAGCCAAATGAGTGAAGGTGCAATGGAGGATTTCAAAACGTGCAGCCCACACCTCTAGTGATCCTATCAGCTTACCTCAAGGCTATCTGATATAGCCAGAAAGATAGGGCATCAAACTCTTGATGAATGGAAGCCTCAAATCCGATGGTGCATGGAAGGGGAAAGTACAAAAAAACAAACATAGAGTAGTCCTGTCACCACTGGAGGGATTCCTGCTAGCAATCAAAAGATGTGCACTTACACAGAGTGGTGAAAGGGGGTGCCTATCTCCACGAGCAGCGAGCTCGTCAGGTGCTGCTCTGCTGCCGCTGTTTGGCTAGATGTTGATCCGCCGATACTCAAACGATGGTGTTTGAAACAACAATAGGAGGGCACATCGCATAATACCGCAAAATAAAGATTTAATAAACAAAGCACAAAATAAAAACTCACATAAAGTCAGCTGAGGCGGTCATACATCCACGAGCAGCGAGCTCGTCTACCGTCCGTCAGGTGTAAAGGGTCCAGTGCTCCAATCCCGACGCGTATTCGTCACACCACGTGACTTCATCCTGATGAAGTCACGTGGTGTGACGAATACGCGTCGGGATTGGAGCACTCAGCTGACTTTATGTGAGTTTTTATTTTGTGAAATCTCACACCAGATTTCACTTGCTGCACCGAGTTGCATGATTAAGTTGGACTCTCTTCTTTTATTTGGTTTTGTCTGCAGGACTGAGTTTGACCATGCATTCTATTATGTCCACCACACATCTTTATAGATGACACGGTCACTGTTATTTACTGTTACTTTGTTCACATTGTGTTTTATAGAATGTTTTCTATATATTTATACTTTTTTGTCACTTATTGTATTCACCTAGTTTACTACTTCACTTCCCCTTTCCCATCACCCTTTAGGCATCACCACCACAGCGCAAACAATATCACTTGTTGTATACCTTTTATTGTCCATTTGGATAGACCCATTCTTTGTTTGCTGCAGTATACCTCCCGTGCCCCTTTCCCACGGCCCCTTTCCCACGGTCCAATCCCTTTTCACCCATTTCAGCGCAGGAGTTTCACCTATCACGTTTATAGTATTGTATTGTAAACCCATCTGGGCCCGGGGCTTTACCATGTTTTATTGTTTTCATTGTTGATTGCACTTCCTCCAGAGTAATTGGTTTTTCTAAATCTCTTCGTTCTGGAGATGTTAATCTGGACAGACCTGCTGAAGATATGTATTTCTCCACAGACCCAGAGGGGTTCACCATTCCTTGAAGATTATATAAAGAGGCATAGTATTTCTTAAATTCTTGCGCTATTTCTTTTGAAAGGTAGAGTTTTTGATCTACTTTTGTTTTAATAAATGGAATATATGACCGTGATTGTAGTTTTTTTAATTTTTTTGCTAGTAACTTCCCACATTTTTCACCTGAGTCATACGTCATCTTCTCTGCATATTGTAAAACTGCTTCAGCTTTATATCTAAGGAGATCTGCTACCTGTCTTCTTAAATGTGTTAATTCAATTCCTATACCCGTTTCTGTCTTCTTTTTATGTTGTATCTCCAGTCTCTGTATCCTTTTTCTAATATTTCTTTTATTTGTTTTTCTCTTGCTTTCTTAACTCTGGAGCCATGTTTTATTAGAACCCCTCGGATTACTGTTTTATGGGCTTCCCAAACTATTCCTGGAGCACTTTCTTCGTTATCATTTATCTGGAAATACCACATTATTTCTTTTTTTACATCTTCAATTATATCGGGATTCTGTAATAGACTCTCATTTAATCTCCACCTCCTTTCTGACGTCTGAGTTCCCTCTCCCCAAGTTATTTCCATAGTTACCGGTGCGTGGTCTGTCCATGTTATATTCCCAATTGAAATATCCTGTACTAGGTGTAACCACTGATGAGGTATCAGAAAGAGGTCTATTCTTGAATAAGTTTGATGTGGGTTTGAGTAGTACGTGTAATCTTTCTCTCCTGCATGTAGGATACGCCATCCATCTACTAACTGAAATTCGTGTAATTTTTGTATAATTCGTTTTCTGGTGCCACTGGGTACCGAAGATACCCCTTCCGAGGTGTCTTCCTTTGGATCCAAGGGGATATTCAAGTCCCCACCACAAATCAACTTACCCTCTTTAAAGTTCATCAGTTTAGTGATCACCTTCACTAAAAAACTATCTTGATGTACATTTGGTGCATAAATGGTGGCTAGTGTTACCTTCTCACCCCCTATTGCCCCTTTAAGAAAAAGGAATCTTCCTCCCGGATCTGCGTATTTATCCGTTAGGGACCATGGTATTCTATTTGCCATCACGATTGCTACTCCTTTACTTTTAGCTTCCTGGTTTGAGGCCTGGTATACCTTTGGGAAGTTCCTATTTTGAAGATATGTATATGCCCCTTCTTTAAAATGTGTTTCCTGAATTAGTCCTATATCTGTTTTAAGAGATTTTAATTCATTTAATAATATCTTACATTTTTCGGGGATATTAAGTCCTCTCACATTTAGGGAAGTTACCCTGATCTTATCCATCTCTCTCACCACGTTGAGCCAACAGCGGAGGAGGAGAGATCACAACACGCACTTTTTTTATATTATATATATATTTATATATATATATATATATTTAATTAATTATTATTATTATTAAAGGGCCCAGAGGTCTCCAGGGCCCCGGATGGCAACCCCCCCTTTTTTTTATTAAAAAATTTACATTTTCTTTATATTATTTATAAATGTTTATTTTTTTATTAAAGGGCCCAGAGGTTTATTTTTTCTTTTTATTAAAGGGTCCAGAGATCCCCAGGGCCCCTGATGGCTACTCCCTTTTTTATATATATATATATATATATATATTTCTTCTTTTCTTTGTAAAGGCCCCCCCCCGCTTCTCAATTTGCGGCAGCCCCCCCGCTTCTCAATTTCAGACGGCAGCACCCCTCCCCCGGTTTTCTCCAGGGGGCCCATGCCTTAAGCTGTGCAAGGAGCCCCAAAATTCCTGATGGCCCTGCGCATACCTCCCAACACGCACAGATTCTGCGAGACTTTCCGCTTCTTCCCGCAGTCCCGCGAAAGGGTTAATTTTCCCGCACTACAATAGGAGGCAGCATGGAAGCAGGAGGAACCGGAGCGGTGTATGGAGGACTGTGGCTGCTGAAGGGAAGAAAGCCGACAGCCGGGCTAATGACAGGTGAGAGGCACTCCCCCCTCCGCTGAACAACTGCAAAACCTCCCCCAGGAGGAACCGGAGTGGTGTGGGGATGTCTGCTGAAGGGAAGAGAGCCGACACATTCCGTGCACAGATGAGAGTCACCCCCCCCCCCGCTGAACAACTTTAATGCCCCCCGCTGAACAACTTTAATGCCCCCTCGCTGAACAACTTTAATGCCCCCCGCTCAACAACTTTAATGCCCCCCCGCTCAACAACTTTAATGCCCCCCCGCTCAAGAACTTCAATGCGAACCCCCCCAGCTCAATAACTTCAATGCGAACCCCCCCGCTCAATAACTTTAATGTCCCCCAGTTCAACAACTTTAATACTCCCCCCGCTCAACAACTTTAATGCGCACCCCCCCGCTCAACAACTTAACTTCAATTCGCCCCCCCGCTCAACAACTTCAATTCGCCCCCGCTCAACAACTTTAATGCGCATCCCCCCCCCCCGCTCAACAACTATGATCCCCCCCTCGCTCCAGGGGGCCCCTTCAACACTCAAGCCCAGGGGCCCCCACCACCCTAAGTCCTGCCCTGCCTGTCCACCCCATACAATCAGTAAGAATCCAACTACTAACATGGCCAAAACCAAAGAGCTGTCCAAAGACACTAGAGACAAAATTGTACACCTCCACAAGGCTGGAAAGGGCTACGGGGAAATTGCCAAGCAGCTTGGTGAAAAAAGGTCCACTGTTGGAGCAATCATTAGAAAATGGAACAAGCTAAACATGACTGTCAATCTCCCTCGGACTGGGGCTCCATGCAAAATCTCACCTCGTGGGGTCTCAATGATCCTAAGAAAGGTGAGAAATCAGCCCAGGACTACACGGGAGGAGCTGGTCAATGACCTGAAAAGAGCTGGGACCACCGTTTCCAAGGTTACTGTTGGTAATACACTAAGACGTCATGGTTTGAAATCATGCATGGCACGGAAGGTTCCCCTGCTTAAACCAGCACATGTCAAGGCCCGTCTTAAGTTTGCCAATGACCATTTGGATGATCCAGAGGAGTCATGGGAGAAAGTCATGTGGTCAGATGAGACCAAAATAGAACTTTTTGGTCATAATTCCACTGGAGGAAGAAGAATGATGAGTACCATCCCAAGAACACCATCCCTACTGTGAAGCATGGGGGTGGTAGCATCATGCTTTGGGGGTGTTTTTCTGCACATGGGACAGGGCGACTGCACTGTATTAAGGAGAGGATGACCGGGGCCATGTATTGCGAGATTTTGGGCAACAACCTCCTTCCCTCAGTTAGAGCTTTGAAGAAGGGTCGAGGCTGGGTCTTCCAACATGACAATGACCTGAAGCACACAGCCAGGATAACCAAGGAGTGGCTCTGTAAGAAGCATATCAAGGTTCTGGCTAGGCCTAGCCAGTCTCCAGACCTAAACCCAATAGAGAATCTTTGGAGGGAGCTCAAACTCCGTGTTTCTCAGCGACAGCCCAGAAACCTGACTGATCTAGAGAAGATCTGCGTGGAGGAGTGGGCCAAAATCCCTCCTCCAGTGTGTGCAAACCTGGTGAAAAACTACAAGAAACGTTTGACCTCTGTAATTGCAAACAAAGGCTACTGTACCAAATATTAACATTGATTTTCTCAGGTGTTCAAATACTTCTTTGCAGCTGTATCATAAAAATAAATAGTTAAAAAAATCATACATTGTGATTTCTGGAATTTTTTTTTTTGATGATGTCTCTCACAGTGGACATGCACCTACGATGACAATTTCAGACCCCTCCATGATTTCCAAGTGGGAGAACTTGCAAAATAGCAGGGTGTTCAAATACTTATTTTCCGCACTGTATATCTCCCTAATTATCCTAATTATTTATCTCCCTGATAAAGATTATACTCTATATGCCACTTCTCAGCCTATCTCTCTTACCTTATACAGTAAATCAGGACTTAGTTGGGCTTCTGTTGGAATGTGAAGCCCAGGACAATACATTAAAACTTTGCTTCTTATGCATCATGCTCAGACCTCCAAGACCACTATGTGTCTACTAACTACAAGTATTTGACAGGTTCAGCTGTTTTTTTTTTTCTTCCATATACAGCCTTAAAATAATGTTGAACCTTTACTCTCAGTCATCCACAAGAGTTAGGCCTCGTACACACTACCGGTTTCCTCGACAGAATCCATCAAGAAACTTGGTGGCAGCACTTTTTTGCCGAGGAAAGCGGTCGTGTGTATGCTTTTCATCGTCGAGGAACTCGATGAGGAAAAAAGAGAACAAGTTCTCTTTTTCCTTAACGGGAGTCTCAATTTCCTTGTTGTGTTCCTCGTCGGGCTGGTTTTCGACAAGAAACACGTTGGTGTGTATGCTTAGAAACCCGCGCACCTTCGGTAAAATTAGCGTTCGTAATGGAAATAGCACACTTGTCACGCTGTAACAGACTGTAAAGTGCAAATCCTTTCTTATCAAACTTTTACTTAACATGCAGTAACATGAGATTAGCAAAAGCATCCTTCTTTATGTCCTTACAATAGGACACCTACTTTAATTGTAGCCTTAAGAAAACAATCTAACCAGCAGCAGTAACCAAAGTTGTATCCAACCTTTTCCCATTGGCGAGATTTCCCTTCACTTACTGGCCCATAGACAAAACAGAAAATGAGAGGAAATTTCCTCCAAAGTGAGGTGAATCCCTTGCTGTCACCAGGGTCACTAGAGTTAGTGACCCAAATGTAAGATATCCCCTCTATTACTGTTTTAGTTACAACCCAAAATTTGGGGTTTTCTTTCACTTTTGGTAAACAGTAAAAAGAATAAATAGAGAGGGTCAATCTAAGCTTGGTTACACTCTTGCTGTGGCCTCAGCTCACAGCAGGGGGTCCAGTGTGTCCCTGTACTGCCCTAATTTGCATCTGAAACTGAGCCAAAGACACACAGGATCGTTTCCCATTGCAGACCGCGGCCGCCCGGAGGTGTATGAACTGGCTCCATTGAGAGCCATTCACCTGGGCTGGATTTCTCATTGGGCTTGACTAGGCTCAAGCCCATGGGCCCCGCCCAATAGGGGGCCCCGCCTGTTTACGTTGATTTTTTTTCAATAATATGCCAGTCATTTAATTTTTCATTTAAAGTGTGTTGATTGGTCTAGCATTTTTACCTGTTCTAGGGACATGGATCATTTTTGTCTTCCGTCCAAGTAGACAAACGTGGCATGTTACTTTGCCTCCAATTGCTGGGTTTGCCCTTTGAATACATTGCACTCTGACTTGTGCCAGTGCTTTTTTGTGCCCATGCGCAGTATACATCATATCCTTCGGGACAACGCTATGTTTACTATTGATGACTACGCGTCATCATTATGTGACGCAGTCGTGATGAGATCATTACGCCTGGTCATTCTTCTGCGCATGTGCAGGCATCCGAATGACGCTATTTATAGCTGCGTCGACTACCGATGGACAGACGTGATGGCTCGTACGGCGGAATTATATGATCCCTCTCCATCTGACAGGTACAGCGGAAGCTCTTTCCTTGCCAGGCTCTTTGTGTTGATATTGGGTTATTTATCCCCATACACACATTAATTTTTTGCTGTTTTGCTTCTCTAGGCATACCACTTTGAAGTGGGAGAATACATAGCTTCTGTATGTATCATTTTGTTCTATTTAAAGTAATGTATAGAAGGTAGGGCCCGAAAGTGACTCAAGCCCAGGGGCCCCCACCATCCTAAGTCCTGCCCTGTCGATCACACTGTCCTGACATGCAAATTGGATGCGGGGAAATCCTGCTTCCAATTCACGAGTGTGAACCCAGCCTAAAGGGGATTCAGACAGTAAAACAAACTTGACAGGTGCGATTAATCCCCTTCTACTCTATCCTAAACTAAAAAAAAAAATGCATAAAGATAAAGGAAAACACCAGACTGAGCAACCTCTGCTTGAATATACAGCTATACTTACATCATTATGTTGTTGTATGGCTCGACGTACAGATGATCTTCATAAGGCAAACACGATCCATTCTGTTCATGACATGCAATGGGTTTCTAAAATAAAAAAGAGCCACGTCAAATGTATTTTTCATTTGGACATTTATTAAATCGACTTCATAACTTACAAGAGTCCCAGCCATGCTGATATCTGAAAGGGTCACTAAGGGAAAACATTTTTTTTGCTGAAATGACTGTTTACAGGGTATAGAGACATAAACGTTAACTGATTCCTTTTCAAAATAATAAAAAATAGGTAAAAATGAATCATATAATGTGCCTGCAGGTTAGTTTCACTTTTGAACTGGCTTCATGTTTCTGTTAAGTAGAAATAGACACGCAGAACAAAAACAAACAAATCCAGGGCAGTGTTTTGTTTTTAAAATTAAAATTAATCTGATTGGTTCTGGGAAGTTTTAGGCCGCGTACACACGATCAAATCTGTCTGCTGGATACGGTCTGCTAGACCGTCCCAGCAGACAGATTCGATCGTGTGTACGGGCGAGCCGACGGATTTGGCCACCCGACAGATTTCAAAGCATGCTTTGAAATCTATCGGGTGGGAACCCGTCCGCCCGACATGTCTGCTGGTTAGTACACTTACCAGCAGACATGTCGTCTCGCACCGGCGCCGAATGGATTCGGCGCATGCGCGGAAGTGTTTTACTTCCTGGTGCGGTGACGTGGCGGCGTCAACGTCACCGCCACGTCACCGACACGTCAGCGCGCTGTCTGCTGGCGGGGATTTTGGTTTGCTCGTGTGTACACGCGAGCAAACCAAAATGACAGCAGACAGATTTGTTCAAATCGGTCGGACAGACCGTTTTGAACAAATCTATTGCCTTGTGTGTACGAGGCCTTAGACACACAGTAATGACAGCTTAGAACACCGTGAGAAAGCTCCCAACACTGTGGTTATAAGGAAACAGACAAACAGGAAGTGTGGAGAACAGAGCAGGATTACAGCAACTTCAAAGCAAAAACAAACAATAAGGACATGAAACCAGTACTGCAGTAAGGTAAAGGAAGCTATTTAGCTAAAAAAAAAAATCCTTTAGTGATCCTTGAAGGATTATAACAGGGCATGTTGCTCAGAAGTGACTACAAAAAAATAAGAAAACTTTCTCTCTTTTTGTATCTAAATCTAATATCATTTTATGTAGCTGAGAATAATAGTTGTGAATCTACCAAAGTAATCATTGAAAAGGTCAGCTTTTTAGATTTGTATTTATTTATTTATCTACATAATTATGCATGTTTAAGTATTATTTATTCAAATAATATAAAGTATTATTATTATTATCATTCATTATTATATACAGTTGAAGCTAGCCAGCAACCTCGAATCTTCTTTTTGTCCTTCAGGCAGGTAGAGGTAAGCAAACTAAATTGCTATGAATCTGGTGGATTGGGGTTTGATGAAAACTAAAACTTTAAAGTGGAAGTAAACTTCCTCTGCTAACCTTTACCTATAGTTAAAGCGGATCTCCACCCTAAAGTGGAGTCGCGCTGATCGGAACGCTCCCCCCCTCCGGTGTCACATTTGACACCTTTCAGGGGGAGGGGGGTGCAGATACCTGTCTAAAGACAGTTATTTGCACCCACTTCCAGCCACAGCAGAGTCGGGCAAAAGACGGGTTTTCCTAGCTTCCCGTCGTCCCCCCGTTGTGTGCTGGGAACTCTCGGCTCCCAGCACACAGCGGGAGCCAATCGAAGGGCGCAGCGCGACTCGCGCATGCGCCGTAGGGAACCGGGCAGTGAAGCCGGAGCACTTACCTTCCTGGTTCCCTCACAGTGGATGGAGGGGTGAGCAGCAGAGACGAGCGAACGCTCATCTCTCTGCTGCGGACGGCGCTGGACTCCAGGACAGGTAAGTGTCCTAATATTAAAAGTCAGCAGCTGCAGTATTTGTAGCTGCTGGCTTTTAATATTTTTTTTAATGGGCCATCCGCTTTAAGCCTATAAAAAAGGCTTACCTATGGGTAGTGTAAATATCTCCTAAACCTGGACCGTTTAGGAGATATTTACATACAGCCAGTGACATCACTGGCGCATGCACTTTGAAGGAATGGCCATGGGTGTCGTTCCTTCCGAGCCCTGTGCTGTAAATGGTGGCTTCCGCACGCGTGTGCAGGGCTGACCTCATTGCGACTCCGGCCACTCACATCGCTACAGATGAGCTACATGCATATGTTATTACTAACCTAGTCTCAAAATACCAACCTAATCGTTCTCTTTGCTCCTCCCAAGACCTCCTGCTCTCTAACTCCCTTGCCACCTCATCCCATGCTCGCCTTCAGGACTTCTCCAGAGCCTCTCCCATCCTCTGGAATGCTCTACCCCAAGTCAATTTGCCTGAAATGCAAACTCATTTGGAGGCTGCATTTACTTTGTGAATTTCTTTCATTTCATTGAAATGAAAACTACTAAAAGAGGAATAAAGCCTAGACTTCTATGCTGATTAAACCACTTCCCCAGAATGACAGCCAGAAAGTGGTTTTATTATCCTGGCTGGGCATCAAATGATGTCCAGCATGATAAGCCACTTGCGCGCGCCCACGGTAGTGTGGTGTGTGAGTCTATAGTGTGGTGTGTTAGTCTAGGTAAGGAGCCTATGACATGGGATCGTTACCATGTGTCCAATCGGCTTTTCCTCTGCTCACACTGACAGGCACGAGTAGAGGAGATTGGCCCATTGGCTGCTTTTTCAGGCGAGGGGGGATGGGGAAAATTGCACTGATATTCAGCGCATTTATCAGTGCAGACCAATTGAGGATGCCCACTGCAGACCACCAAGTATATCCACTAGAGCCCACCAGGGATGCCAATTAGTGCCCATTAGGGATGGCACTCTGTGCCCATCAATGACTCCTGCGAGTGCCTCCTGATCAGTGTTGCCTATCAGTGCCATCTATCAGTGCCGCTCATCAGTGTGCATCAGTGCCGCCTAGAAGTGCCCACCAGTGTTACCTATCAGTGCCACCTATGAGTGCTGCCGATGAGTGCTCATCAGTGCCACCTATCAGTGCCCAACAGTGCTGCATATCTTATAAAAAAAATGTGTTTGGATACAGTGTTGCATGACTGCGCAATTGTCATTCAAAGTGTGACAGCTAAAAAGTGAACTGGGCAGGAAGGGCGTGAAAGTGCCCTGTATTGAAGTGGTTAAATAGTTTTAAAACATTTAGCATCACTGACTTGGAACAAATGTAGTAATTTATGACAGATTAGGATATTCTGTGATTCTCTTCAATCAATGCAAAGTAGATGAAATGTAAAACTTAAAGTGATGCTAAAGTAATTTTTTTTTAAAATAACAAACATGTTATACTTACCTGCTCTGTGGTTTTGCACAGAGCATCCCAGATCCTCCTTTTCTCAGGCCCCTCTTTGGTACTCCTAGCCCCTCCCTCCTGCAGCTTTCTATGGGGGCACCCAACCCTAGAAGAAGCTTCCTGTGTCCATTCAAACATGAAATTGCAGCCTGGCCCTGACCCTTTATCTCCTCCTTCGCTCACTGAATTGGCTGACAGCAGCAGGAGCCAATGGCACAGCGCTGCGGTCTCGGCTAATGAGTAGGGGAGTCCCGGACAGTCTCTCTTGCAAAATCGTTTGATCTAGATGGGCCTCAGGTAAGTATTAGGGGGGGCTGCTACACACAGATGTTTTTTTATCTTAAAGGATAGAATGCATTAAATGAGAAGTACAGCCAAAACTTGTTTGGCTGTATTTCTCCTGTGGATCACAGGAGTGCAGTTTGTTTTGCACTCTTGTGACCCCTTTTCAGCAGATAGCGGGCTGAAGTCTGATGTCACAGAAGTCAGTCCAGGTTCTGCATCATCACAACCACAGAGTTGGGATCTGCCAGATCCCTGGCCTAACACCCAGCTAAACATCTCAACCAGCCGCTGAGAGGCTGAGCCAGCTGCCCCCTCCACAGCCCAGTACTTCAGTGAGAGAGGAGGGGGCAGAGCAGACATCAGTGACTGACAGTCTGCAGCTCTCTGCTCACGAAGCTGTGAGAACCAAGTGATCGTCTGTGTTCGATCGCTCAGTTCTCAATGTAGAGGTGCCAGGGGACAGATGCAGCATCGGACCCATGCTGCATCCACCTAGGCAATTACGAGTCTTAAAAAACAAACAAAAAAAAAACATACTTCTCTTTTAAGATAAAAAATCTTCTGCCTTTACAGCCACTTTAAGCTGACCATAGATGGATCAACTAATAATTAACTTTTGTTGAACAGAATGTTGGAAAACATTTGTTCAGAAGCTACAGATAATTGGCTGCAGACCTGATCATTGTAATCTGATAGAGGGGCCCCTGCTGCAACAGAAAGGATTCCTCTATCCACCTCGCTTGTGTGGATTAAGGAATCTATTCTTTTTTTTTTAACATCTATTTTGACCACTTCTTACAGTGGCACCTAAAAAACAGGCTACAATTCACACTCTGTGCATATTCTCAAAAGCAATTGAACTTGGCAGGAATCCAGAGAATGGCTGAACTTAAAGGGGTTATAAGGGTTCATTTTTTTTTTAAATAACAAACATACCATACTTATCTCCACTGTGCAGTTTGTTTTGCACAGAGTGGCCCCAAACCTGGTCTTCTGAGGCCGCTCGGTGGCTGTCTCGGCTCCTCCCCACAAGAGCTAACCCCCTTCTGGGAAGCGCTTTCCCAAGGGGGTTAGCTTGCAGGCACGCTTCCGTGTGATACAGTGGCAGCTATAGCCGCCACTGTATCACTCGGCCCCGCCGTCCGGCGCGGGGGGCTCAAGAGTGCAAGGTGTTTTTTCACCTTAATGCATAGGATGCATTAAGGTGAAAAAACACAAAGCTTTACAACCCCTTTTACCTAGAGATTGAGTGGTTCTCCTGAGACCTTGATTGACCTTAACTAATGATTACCCTACAAATTCATTAACAACAAATGATGTGCTTATACTATCACCAAATACAATACTTGCCTTAGTCTCCTGAAAACCTTTAATGATGGCACTCTTGTTTGGATTTGGAATACTTTCATCCCACAGCCTTGTATACCTGTAATACAAATGAACAAAGAAAAAAAAATATATTATTTACAGCAGTTTTCCATCAGCAAATTGAAAACATTCTGTAGCTGACACCCCCACATCAACCATTTTCTGCCCAACCCAGATAGCAAGGATAACCTGCCAAATTTTTGTGGCAGTGTTGAATTGTAAGACTGGTATCTCGATGCACATTTTAACTGGCAAGTTGTCAGAGCACTTGATGCACAACATAGTTAGTCAGGTTGAAAAAAGATACAAGTTCATCTAGTTCAACCATTAAAAAAAAAAAACAAGCCTACAATCCCATATACACAATCTTTTACCAACAGTTGAACCATGGGAAGGACTAAAAAAACAGCAAAGCATGATCCAATTTTCTACATCAGGGAAAAAATGTCCTTCCTGATCCCCCGAGAGAATATTCCCTGGATCAACTTTACCCATACCTAGTTATATTATATACGTCTAGGAAATAATCCAGGCCTTTTTTAAAGCAATCTACTGGGCTGGCCAGAACCATGTCTGGGAGGAGTATATTCCACATTTTCACAGCTCTTACTGTGAAGAAACCTTTCCGTATTTGGAGATTAAATCTATTTTCCTCTAGATGTAAAGAGTGCCCTCTTGTCCTCTGTGATGACCTCAAAGTGAATAATTCAACACCAAGTTCACTACTGTATATAGACCCCTTATGTATTTGTACATGTTGATCATATCCCCCCTTATTCTCCTCTTTTCAAGAGAGAATACATTTAGTTCCTCTAATCTTTCCTCATAGCTGAGCTCCTCAATACCTCTTAGGCATGCCACACATTCTAGTTGACACTTTTCCAATTTGAAGCAAATTTGCATGGCAAGTCTCTAGGAAGAGCAAAGTTGCAGTGGTGAGTCTACAGCAAGTCAGTGACCCCTGTGGTGGGATGACTAGTGCGCAACATAACTGAACCAGAACTTGCAAAAGACTTGCAGAATGTGGACTGAATCTGGAGTCATGCAATGTGGACTTGTGCAACAAACGTGTGAAGCCTGGCAAGTCTAGCAATAGCTTAGAAAGTAATTTTCAAACTTGCAGCACAATAGCTTGCTATCTGGGAAAGTACACAGATGCCTAGATTCCCAGGCCAAATTTAGCAACATCAGTATCTGTCTGTTAAAGGGGTGTTCCAGCCAAAAATTGTGTTTATTAAAAGTCAGCAGCTACAAAAAAATAGCTGCTGGCTTTTAATAAACACTCACTTACCTGCTCCTGCGTTCCAGCGACGCGCCGACCGGGGCTCCGCTCCTCTCCCCCCCCTCCCCGGCCGGCGTCTCCATCCCGACTATGGGCACCCAGCCGTGACAGCCTTCGGCTTCACGGCCGGGCACCCACTGCGCATGCGCGAGCCGCACTGCGCATGCGCGCGCGCGCTCGCCGCTGATTGGAGAGGCGATCGCATGGGACCTGTCATGTGTCCCATGTGATCGCCTACAGGGAGGGGCTGCTGTAGGCGATTAAGGCTTAATCGCCTAACCAGCCCCTCGGCGGAAGTGGGACAGGAAGTCCCACTCCTACTGAAGCCCCCACTCCCCCCCCCCCAAAAAAAATTACATGCCAAATGTGGCATGTAAGGGGGAGGGGATTAAACAAAAGTCATTCTTTAGGGTGGAACTCCTCTTTAACTCAACAATAACTCTGTTACTAGTTTGAGGCTAAGCTTTTACAAAATGTTCACCCATAATGTCTTTCCTCTTCTTGTACAACTCCAACCTGTGTCTTGTGCACCAACAGACACACTAAAAAAAGAAAATCCCATTTAGCAGTGCCAGCCTGTATTTAGTAACATCCATGAACCTGATGGATGTACTGCCTATAGGCAGGGGCGTGGCTAGGTCTACAAAGATCTTGGACTAGAGCCCATAGCAGCGAAGTAAAGAAAGTCATACGCTTGGACGGGCATACACATGTATATAATATACATGTGTGTATGTATATTTATCACCCACCCCCTCTACACTGTGCCCTCTGTCCCCTGCACCCCACAAACACACACTGTGTAGGTAGAGCTCTCTTACCTTACACAGGTTTCTCCTTGTGGCCAATGCTCTTATTGCCCTTGGGTACAGACGGGCAGGAAATTGCGGCTACCCAATGGGGAAATTTTCAAACCCAGATTCACAGCCACCTGTAGCACTGAAGGAGTGGTTTATTGAGCACTTGATGCACAACATAGTTAGTCAGGTTGAAAAAAGATACAAGTTCATCTAGTTCAACCATTAAAAAAAAAAAACAAGCCTACAATCCCATATACACAATCTTTTACCAACAGTTGAACCATGGGAAGGACTAAAAAAACAGCAAAGCATGATCCAATTTTCTACATCAGGGAAAAAATGTCCTTCCTGATCCCCCGAGAGAATATTCCCTGGATCAACTTTACCCATACCTAGTTATATTATATACGTCTAGGAAATAATCCAGGCCTTTTTTAAAGCAATCTACTGGGCTGGCCAGAACCATGTCTGGGAGGAGTATATTCCACATTTTCACAGCTCTTACTGTGAAGAAACCTTTCCGTATTTGGAGATTAAATCTATTTTCCTCTAGATGTAAAGAGTGCCCTCTTGTCCTCTGTGATGACCTCAAAGTGAATAACTCAACACCAAGTTCACTACTGTATATAGACCCCTTATGTATTTGTACATGTTGATCATATCCCCCCTTATTCTCCTCTTTTCAAGAGAGAATACATTTAGTTCCTCTAATCTTTCCTCATAGCTGAGCTCCTCAATACCTCTTAGGCATGCCACACATTCTAGTTGACACTTTTCCAATTTGAAGCAAATTTGCATGGCAAGTCTCTAGGAAGAGCAAAGTTGCAGTGGTGAGTCTACAGCAAGTCAGTGACCCCTGTGGTGGGATGACTAGTGCGCAACATAACTGAACCAGAACTTGCAAAAGACTTGCAGAATGTGGACTGAATCTGGAGTCATGCAATGTGGACTTGTGCAACAAACGTGTGAAGCCTGGCAAGTCTAGCAATAGCTTAGAAAGTAATTTTCAAACTTGCAGCACAATAGCTTGCTATCTGGGAAAGTACACAGATGCCTAGATTCCCAGGCCAAATTTAGCAACATCAGTATCTGTCTGTTAAAGGGGTGTTCCAGCCAAAAATTGTGTTTATTAAAAGTCAGCAGCTACAAAAAAATAGCTGCTGGCTTTTAATAAACACTCACTTACCTGCTCCTGCGTTCCAGCGACGCGCCGACCGGGGCTCCGCTCCTCTCCCCCCCCTCCCCGGCCGGCGTCTCCATCCCGACTATGGGCACCCAGCCGTGACAGCCTTCGGCTTCACGGCCGGGCACCCACTGCGCATGCGCGAGCCGCACTGCGCATGCGCGCGCGGCTCGCCGCTGATTGGAGAGGCGATCGCATGGGACCTGTCATGTGTCCCATGTGATCGCCTACAGGGAGGGGCTGCTGTAGGCGATTAAGGCTTAATCGCCTAACCAGCCCCTCGGCGGAAGTGGGACAGGAAGTCCCACTCCTACTGAAGCCCCCACTCCCCCCCCCCCAAAAAAAATTACATGCCAAATGTGGCATGTAAGGGGGAGGGGATTAAACAAAAGTCATTTTTTAGGGTGGAACTCCTCTTTAACTCAACAATAACTCTGTTACTAGTTTGAGGCTAAGCTTTTACAAAATGTTCACCCATAATGTCTTTCCTCTTCTTGTACAACTCCAACCTGTGTCTTGTGCACCAACAGACACACTAAAAAAAGAAAATCCCATTTAGCAGTGCCAGCCTGTATTTAGTAACATCCATGAACCTGATGGATGTACTGCCTATAGGCAGGGGCGTGGCTAGGTCTACAAAGATCTTGGACTAGAGCCCATAGCAGCGAAGTAAAGAAAGTCATACGCTTGGACGGGCATACACATGTATATAATATACATGTGTGTATGTATATTTATCACCCACCCCCTCTACACTGTGCCCTCTGTCCCCTGCACCCCACAAACACACACTGTGTAGGTAGAGCTCTCTTACCTTACACAGGTTTCTCCTTGTGGCCAATGCTCTTATTGCCCTTGGGTACAGACGGGCAGGAAATTGCGGCTACCCAATGGGGAAATTTTCAAACCCAGATTCACAGCCACCTGTAGCACTGAAGGAGTGGTTTATCTCATGACGTGTCAATGTGGGGCATTTTATGTGGGCAAAACAATCCGTCAGCTCAAACATCGCATTTATGACCACATATATTACTCCCAATTTGCTAAGATGCTCACTCAAGTCAGCCGCCATCTGGGACTGTACCACAGATTCGATACCAAGATGGTACAATTTATGGTCTTGGAAGTCATACCACAGGACCCAAGAGGTGGAGATTGGGATAAACGCATTCTTCAAAGGGAGACTATATGGATTGAACGACTCAACGCCACCAGACCACCTGGCATCAATGAGGTGCTATCCTACAGGCCCTTCCTTTGAAGGGCCTGTGTGATGGTACACCTGATGCCAGTGATAAACATAATATGGCCTCTCTAGTGCAGATCCCACCGAGGCCCTCCCTTTTAAGGTCCCTTGGGTGGGTCATCTGTTTGCAATCTTTTCCAACAAGCTATAGTGACATAACTGCGAATGTTGCGGCCCAGTGTATATTTGCAAGCATGTAATTTTCTGTCAAAAAATTATCTGTCAATCTCCCATCCATGTAGGGGGGTCTCGGTTCTGTCTTTTATTTACTAATTAGGGATACCATTTGTCAAATTTTAGCTTAGCCTTCTAAGTCTATTTGTTCTTGCTCTTGTGACTTTTTCTGTGCTTACTGCAAGTCTGTGTTTCCATAAATTTCCCCTTTTATATGATTGTAGCTCTATGAGGGATAAACAAGTACAAATTACTCTTTTGAGCCCACAGGCTACGGTATCTTAGTGTACTGGTTGTTCCGTGTTCTTTTGTTCTCTGCCTGCATATTCTTTTACGTAATTCTAAGCCCATATAGTAGGGCTAGGATATATTGTTTATCAATAATCTTTAAAATTCTTTGTTTATGGTATATTGTATGTTTACATTACCTCAAGACTTTAATAAATCCTTGCATTCGTATTTAAATGTCTGTCATTTAACTTTTATGTTTGACACTGTGAGTTCCTATGCAGATCCTGCCTTGGTTGCATTACCCTTCTTTCACCACATCACCGTGCGCCGCTCAGTGGGGAGTAGGTGCGGCAACGTTAGCCATTGGGATGCTCTGTCATGCAGCCCAGTTCCTCTGGGCTGCTGGACTTGGAGGCCCCCCCCCCCCCCCCGATGGCGCGGGTTACTGTGTCCCCCTATTCTTTATTCTTCCTGGGGGACCTTTCCCCACACGTCTAGCAATCTCCTATTGCTATAGAAGCCGTTCACGGCTCTCATGCGAATGCATCTCTGACGTCATCTGAGCGGGGTATTTAAACGCTGGCCAAGCCTGATCACTCTCCAGTGCGGTCTGGAAGGTGCACAGGCTGGTTATCTTACCAGTGTGGCAGCATTTGGTTGAATTCGTCCCCTCTCATTTCTGGATCCCCAGAGGTTTGTAGCTTTAGCTCTCTCCAACCTGCTGATGCCCTCTTACCCTTGTCAGGATATTTCTATAAATGGGTTTCTGTTGTGTTTTTTATCAGCTTACTCTTGATGGTTTGGAAGCACTTTGGCTAACATCTACTGCCATCTAGTGGTTTATTTTGAGTTGACCCTTCAAGTCAAAATTCCCATCCTGATCCCTTATGAGTACATCCTTTAAGGTAAATCGTTGAATTAATGTTTTGGGTCTTTGTGGGTTCACCCACTGTTTCACATTAGCCATTATCTGATTAATTAATGTTACCAATGCCATATATCTTTATTATAGATTTTTGGCTCTCTTTATTTCGGGGATTCTATTGTGGGAATTTTTAAGGACGTCTTCCATTCGCTTTGGTCTATTTAAATCTGGTTCTCTTATTTGCAAAGGTACTTAGTATAAACTGGTGCAGTTTTATGAAGATAGAGATCTTTTCGCTCTCCCATTATTCTATTAGGTGTGTCTATTTAATTATTGCAATTTTTGCTTTTTTTTCATTATTACCAGATCTACCCCAACTTGCCCCCATACTTTGTGGCGTATGGTGATAGTGGAAGTGGTACGCATTGTTACCCACCCCCATCCCCCTCCCCACCACACTTTTGTGGGGTTGGGGTGTGGTTGACTACCACACAATTGGCATACACAGTGTTAACCTTCTCTTTAACAAACAAGCACCGTTTATCGGTGAGTATAGATAATTACAGGTACTCATACTATTAGTCAATGTTATACCTACTTCGTAGGTTTCTCGGTAGTATTTTTCTATTGAATGTATCATGTTTTTCTAATGGCAATATTATATGTTTTTAATGCCTAGAAGCTCCCGAGGAAGCAACTTATACTACGTCGCGAAACATGTCGAGCTGATTTTTAACCTTTCAAGGATCCAAGGGCCCCAACCTCTGATATTATCACTCCACCCAGCGCTATATCTGTATAAATTACATCTAGCCTTGTGGCTATCGAGTGTCTATCTCAGAGCTATATGTATGGGGTCTTCTTGTTTTTGCCTTTATTTTTTTTATTTTTTGCCTTATTGTTTTCTATAGTGCAATTGTGATGTATTCTGTATTTTCTATTAAAAGTATCACAGGGCTGGATGTGGGCTGGAACTACTGAAATTAAATCGCCCGGCAACCAATCACCTGCTATTTAATGTAAAAAGTTAACTTCTGCAGTTCCCGGCCCCATCTAGCCCTGTGATACTGGCCGCTTGCTGCTGTCCAATGAAGAGGACAGCGGCGAAAATGTCCGCAGGCTGGGTGCCCGCATTAATCTGTGGCAGGCTGCAGGTTGCTGAACCCTGCTCTAGAGACTTGGGGCTATGGGCCCCAGATTTGGGGCTAAGGTCCCAGTAGTAGGGGTGCAACGGATCGTCACCCGTTCGGATCACGGATCTCTCCGTTCGGATCGGCACACCACGCGATCCGTGTAGCGCTCCGGAGCCTCGGCCGTAGGAAAGTCCCCGGCTTCGGCCTAGCTCCGGAGCGGCGGCCATCTTGCTCCACCCCAACCAATCACAGATCGGCTGTGATTGGTTGGATGGGATGTCCCGTCTCTGCACCTGATTGGCCCGTGTGATGAGCGCCCTCTCTGATTGGAAGGCTGGCTGTCTTGGCGCTCTGGATGAGCGTGTGGAGCTTGGGGGCAACAGTGAGCGCTGCTATGAAGGACGGGGACTCAGTGTTCTTTCTAATGTGGGGGCAACGTTGGACTGGTCTGGATTAGGGTTGTCCCGATACCACTTTTTTAGGACCGAGTACAAGTACCGATACTTTTTTTCATGTACTCGCTGATACCGAATACCGATACTTTTTTTTAAATGCAGCCACGTGTCCCCAAATGCAGCCTTGTGTCCCCAAATGCAGCCTTGTGTCCCTTAATTCAGCCATGTCCCTCAATTCAGCAGCCATGTCCCTCAATTCAGCAGCCATGTCCCTCAATTCAGCAGCCATGTCCCTCAATTCAGCAGCCATGTCCCTAATTCAGCAGCCAGCCCTATGCAGCAGCCATGTCCCTTAATTCAGCAGCCATGTCCCTCAATTCAGCAGCCATGTCCCTCAATTCAGCAGCCATGTCCCTAATGCAGCAGCCATGTCCCTCAATTCAGCAGCCATGTCCCTCAATTCAGCAGCCATGTCCCTAATGCAGCAGCCATGTCCCTAATGCAGCAGCCATGTCCCTTAATTCAGCAGTCATGTCCCTTAATTCAGCAGTCATGTCCCTTAATTCAGCAGTCATGTCCCTCAATTCAGCAGCCATGTCCCTCAATTCAGCAGCCATGTCCCTCAATTCAGCAGCCATGTCCCTCAATTCAGCAGCCATGTCCCTCAATTCAGCAGCCATGTCCCTAATGCAGCAGCCATGTCCCTCAATGCAGCAGCCATGTCCCTCAATTCAGCAGCCATGTCCCTCAATTCAGCCATGTCCCTAATGCAGCCTTGTGTCCCCTAAGACAAAGCCAAAACCCCCCCTCCTCCCGCCGCTGCCGAGTCCCGACATCTAGTTACTATGTGTCGGAGGAACACAACAGCTGTCATTTGCATTTGAATAGCTGTGTTCCCCCTCGCGCCGACATGTATAGCCCCTCCCCCTTGCCCAGAAACTTTGATAGACAGATCACCCGTCGGACGATGATCTGTCAATCAAAGTGCCCGGGCAAGGGGGAGGGGCTATACATGTCGGCGCGGCGGGGGAACACAGCTATTCAAATGCAAATGACAGCTGTTGTGTTCCTCCGGCACATAGTAACTAGATGTCGGGACTCGGCAGCGGCGGGAGGAGGATTGACTTGGCTTTGTCTAGGGCGGCAGCAGCAGCAGCTCTCCTCTCCCCATACAAGGACTGCTCTGCTCCGCCCCCTCTCCACCCCCTCTCCACCCGCACTCCACCCCCTCTCCACCCGCACTCCACCCCCTCTCCACCCGCACTCGGGAAAAAAAAAAGTATTCTATCAGGCATCGGGAGTATTTGCGCGAGTACAAGTACTAGCGCAAATACTTGGTATCGGTCCCGATACCGATACTAGTATCGGTATCGGGACAACCCTAGTCTGGATTCCTGGAACAGTGATGGGCGATGACAGTGCAAGTACCGTGAGTTGGATGTTAACCACTTGACTACTGGGCACTTAAACCCACTTAATAACCAGACCAATTTTCAGCTTTCGGTGCTCTCACATTTTGAATGACAATAACTCAGTCATACAACACTATAACCAAATGAAATTTTTGTCCTTTTTTTTCCCACAAATAGAGCTTTCTTTTGGTGGTATTTTATCACCTCTGCGGTTTTTATTTTTTTCACTATAAATGAAAAAAGAACGAAAATTTTGTAAAAAAATGAATTTTTCTTCATTTTTATTATAACATTTTGCAAAAAAGTAATTTTTCTTCATAAACTTGGCCTAAAATGTATACTGCTACATATCTTTGGTAACAAAACAAAAAAAATTTAGATATTATTTAGTCTGGGTGAAAGTTATAGGGTCTAAAAGCTATGGTACCAATTACTGAAAATTGATCAATTTGATCACATCTGATGTACTGACAGCCTCTCTCATTTCTTGAGACCCTAACATGCCAGAAAAGTACAAATACCCCCCAAATGACCCCTTTTTGGAAAGAAGACATTCCAAGGTATTTAGAAAGAGGCATTGTGAGTTTTTTGAAGTTGTAATTTTTCCCACAATTCTTTGCAAAATCAAGATTTTTTTTTCATTTTTATTTTCTTTCCACAAAATTTTCATATTAGCGGGTTATTTCTCACACACAGCATATGCATACCACAAATTACACCCCAAAACACATTCTGCTATTCCTCCCGAGTATGGCGATACCCCATGTGTGGGACTTTTTGACACAGCGTGGCCACATGGAATGGCGCCAAACTTTGCGACTTAAAAATCCCCATAGATGACGCTTTAAATATTTTTACTGGTTACATCATTTTAGTTGGAGAAGAGGTCTAGGGCCAAAATTATTGCTCTCGCTCTAACGTTCGCAGCGATACCTCACATGTGGTTTGAACACCGTTTTCATATGTGGGCGGGACTTGCGTATGCGTACGCTTCTGCATGCGAGCTCACGGGGACAGGGGCGCTGTATGCCCAGAGTATTGCGGAGTATGCCCAGAGTATTGCGGAGTATGCCCAGAGTATTGCGGAGTATGCCCAGAGTATTGCGGAGTATGCCCAGAGTATTGCGGAGTATGCCCAGAGTATTGCGGAGTATTGCGGAGTATGCCCCCCGGAGTATGCCCCCCAGAGTATTGCAGAGTGTTGCCCCCCCCCCCCCCGAGTGTTGCCCCCCCCCCCCCCCCCCGAGTGTTGCCCCCCCCCCCCCCGAGTTTTGCCCCCCCCCCCCCGAGTTTTGCCCCCCCCCCCCAGAGTGTTGCCCCGCATTGCAGAGTATGTGCAGCAGGGATGGCTGAGCAGGGAGGGATGGATGGATGGATCTGTGACTACATTTGTCACAGATCCAGCCCGCAGCACTGGCGCTGCCATCCGCTCCCTCCCCTCTCCTCTCACACTGTACCGATCGGTACAGAGAGAGGAGGGAGGAACCGGCGTCATCAAATGACGCCGGTCTGTTTACATCGGATTGCGCCGTCATTGGACGGCGCGATCACGTGGTAAACCGCCGCTATCAGCGGCGATTTACCGTGATCCGTGACCCGCCGGGTCCTCTGGACCCGGCGGTCACGGACATTCCCGTGTGCGCGCCCCAGGGGGCGCGCGGGAGCGCGACTCTGGAATCACGTTATATAACGTGATCCCAGAGTTAAGCAACCACCTTGCCGCCGTTATTTTTCGGCAGGTGGTTGCTAAGTGGTTAAACTGGCTATTATTAGTGATTTAAACAAAAAAGTTTTACCGCGCTAAAATATACAATAAACTAAATAAAAGTGAGCTGCAACACAAACGTGATATACACACAAATAGCATAGGAAAAAAGGTTGTAGTTGCACTGTTAAAGTGATAAATCAAAAATATATAAATAAAAATATATATATAAATAAGAAAAAATAAAAATAAAAAATTGTGATTAAGTGATCAAAATTGACAAAACCAAATTAAAAGTCCACAAAGTCAAAAGTCAAAAATCTTCAGATGACTTAGATAATGTAGTGATAATTATTGGTAACCGCCACCAGTAGTGAATTAGTAAAAGATGTACGCTTACCAAATGGCAAGCGTATAGTGCTTGGGGCTGAACCCCAGCCAGGGCCTTTAATTGAAATCCGCCATGGACACCAGGGATGATATTCTCCAAGATATGGTGTGAGAATCAGACAGAAGCTATATAAGCTTGCGGCTGAACCCCAGCCAGGGTCTTTAAAACGAACTGCCTCCAATTTTGCAATCTCAGGGTGTTCACAATATCCTCAGAGATTTGAATCCACAATAGTGATGTACCGTAAAAATATTTAATAGGAAAATAAAAATTGCACTTACAGAAGTAGCGTATCAACAAGTAAAAAAGATAGCCAGCCGGCTTCTACGAACGCCTGTCCACAGGGACCGTAACGCTACACGTCAAAGCGTCTCCTACCCGACGTACATTTCGTCAAATAATGACATCGTCTGGGGAACGGGCAACGCAATGACGTATCGCGTAATATAAGAAAAAATCAAAACCAAGCCTCGCTATGAGTCGCGGTCTCCGAGTGACGACTGTCACGTGTTGTAAACGGAGCCAAGCCTCATTTCAAGACCAGGCAAAGATGTAAACATCTACGGTGGCCCTGAGGGTTCCGTTAAATCTATACACAGTATACAAAGGTAAAGAGAAGCCTCGATCTGAACCAGGAAGTCAGGCTTCAAACTATACCATTACAGATATAAAACTTGTTTGCACAATAAAAACTGGATTGATATCAAGTTGAGACATCGTAAGAACCAAGGTGGTTAACCATATAGTCCACCCAATCTAAGGCAACCCAATAATTAGAGGGTCAGAAAAAAATTAAATTAATAACAATAAAAATAAGCTAAAAAATACACTAAAAAATACAAATTAGAAAAACCATTTTGGTTTGACCACCGAAATGGTTAATAAATTTAGAATCAAAATGTGCGATAGGCAATAACTTTGATTTATGACCAAATATGAAGTAATAATGAAACCATCTTTCTAGGGATTGACAAATATACTCCACACTGGCGGGGCAGCTCTCTGGTAAGAAGCATTTCCAAACTCGAGATGGCCTGGATACATAGGGTTAGATGTTATACTCTTAACATAGAGGTCGATGTAAATGCCTTCATAAACAATTCATAAAATGTTTTTCTTGTTGCCTCTTTTTATTTTCTATTTTTGTGAACTTGATTTCAGATCGGGCTTCAGATTACCGTATGATTCTAATGGGGTGAGAACATATATATCTTTTAGGCCCACCTCTTTATTGACATATCTAGGTTTAATTTTCCTTTTTTTCTAATTGTTTCATTATTACTTCATATTTGGTCATAAAGTTATTGCCTAACGCACATTTTGATTCTAAATTTATTAACCATTTCGGTGGTCAAACCAAAATGTTTTTTCTAATTTATATTTTTCAGTGTATTTTTTAGCTTATTTTTATTGTTATTAATTTAATTTTTTCTGACCCTCTAATTATTGGGTTGCCTTAGATTGGGTGGACTATATGGTTAACCACCTTGGTTCCTACGATGTCTCAACTTGATATCAATCCAGTTTTTATTGTGCAAACAAGTTTTATATCTGTAATGGTATAGTTTGAAGCCTGACTTCCTGGTTCAGATCGAGGCTTCTCTTTACCTTTGTATACTGTGTATAGATTTAACGGAACCCTCAGGGCCACCGTAGATGTTTACATCTTTGCCTGGTCTTGAAATGAGGCTTGGCTCCGTTTACAACACGTGACAGTCGTCGCTCGGAGACCGCGACTCATAGCGAGGCTTGGTTTTGATTTTTTCTTATATTACGCGATACGTCATTGCGTCGCCCGTTCCCCAGACGACGTCATTATTTGACGAAACTTATGTCGGGTAGGAGACGCTTTGACGTGTATCGTTCCGGTCCCTGTGGACAGGCGTTCGTAGAAGCCGGCCGGCTATCTTTTTTACTTTTTGATACACTACTTCTGTAAGTGCAATTTTTATTTTCTTATTAAATATTGTTACGGTACATCAGTATTGTGGATTCAAATCTCTTTTTTTGGTGGCACCTTTGCTGAGGATATTGTAAACAGTCGGCAAACAGTAAAATACAAAAAAAAGACAGTGGTTTACTACTGCTTTAAATAAAGCCTAGAGGAATGGAGTGATACTGCAATGACTGTCTAAATAAAGCATTGGTGATGTGACAATGGTATCAGTGAGCACATTAAAATATGTCCTAATAGAAACATGTAGGTTGCCATTGCTGACCTCTACTTACAATGCTACCAGCCTGGCTGTCATGGTGATTGAAAGACTGTCAGTCATTGGCTTAAAACAAGCTTGCAGATTAGATTTATGAATTTTCTCAGACTATCCTGATCTGCACACCTGTTCCAGGTCAGTGATCCAAAAATTACTGAAATCAGAGGGTCACCATTATAGCCAGACAACTATCGTCTTTATGAAGTTGTTTGCCGCAGCAGTGCCCATAGTTATCTCATGACAGTTTTACTTTAATGAAACAATAGTTACTAAAAAAATGACCCAAAGCAGAAGCCTGGCAGAGGGTTTTTTCCTATTTTTCAGTTCATTCCTGGTGATGTAACTCCCTGGTTCAAGCCTTAACTGGCAACAATCTATGGTAAAGGTAGTAAGTAGGAGCCCAAGTTATTGTACAACAGAAAGGCTCATTAATGTAGAGAACTTCCCTTTAGATCAGGGGGGCCCAACCTTTTGAAAAGCGAGGGCCACTTAAGCGACTTGGTAACCAGTCACGGGCCTCAATGTGCGGAGCAGGCGGATGACAGGTCCGTGTCCACTCTGCATATGCATGGCTGACACAGACACAGCCCACTTTACTCTATGGGCCTTCCAATTCTATCCACCCAGATGAAAGGGGGCGGATCCCCTTCTGTTTTATTTTTATAGATTGGATTGGAGTTAGGCATGTATACATGGACACAAGTCTGTTTACATCTGCTACTCCAAAGAGGTGAATAGAGGGGCCAATTGGGGCGGATCGATTGTGTGAAAGGGGCCTGAGGCTGCTTTCACATTGATGCACTGCAGTTTACCCACATCATGGGTGAAAACCAGTGCAAGCCCTCCCCCAACCTGCAAATGGACAGTAGCAGGAGAAGCAGAAAACTGATGCACTACACACTCTGTCAGTCTGTCACTCTGTTCTCTCTACCTATCAGCACGCAACTAATTGTGCCTTCTTGTGCTGCATCTCTCTTCCCTTAGTCAGAACTCAGTCATACGAGAACAAAAAAAGGCTGACAACAAGCCAGATCCAGGTAACTCTTCTACTTGCATTTCAAAACTACATTTAAGACTATAATAATGAATAAAATGCCCTATTAATTTCTGTATTTTATACCTTCTTTTCTGTATTTCAGCTTACACCTAAGTATTCTAAAAATGGTCCCCTCCCCATCCTTAAGGCCAGATCATCGGACCAAACCGATCGCGTGTACGCGGCCTAACACCTATGCTAACTAACCTGGGTAAGGAACGTTTTTATACTTGCCTATTTTCAGACCAATTTGGTCACGTATTCTATCAGACAATGGCTAGTAAAGCCTGGAGTGGTGCAATACCCATAGGCTTTAATGGCCCATCCATTGTTCCTGCTTCCCCCTCTCCTCTGCAGCCATGCTGGCTGACACAGGGGAGCTGGATCATGTGACTGGACTGGAGTGGACTGAAAATAGCTAAGTACAGTATATACGTCTTTCTTAAACAGGTTAGTTAGCATAGAAGTTTGGAGGGTAAAGGTAACAGTTTTAAGGCTAGATAGGTATAAGCTGGGGTCCCATTTGAATTTTTCCAATTTTTATAAGTAAGCTTGTAATCTGCCATTGACTGTCACCATGCGTGTATAAAAAAATATAGGTTATACTCACCTTACCAGAGCTTTGTACCCAAAAATAGAAGATATTACAAGAACAATTATAGATATAGGAATCAAGATGTATAACACGATGAGATTGGGAACTACAAAAAAATAGAACAAATAAAATCATAAATATATAAAATACTAAGTATCAATACCATGATATCATTTTGCATAACTGCTCACCACTGCCCTGACAGGTATACCACTGAAATATGTGGGGGAGGGCAGTTCATGCAAGGAAACCCACATGCATCTTACAACTGAGGAAATTGTGCATGCAGGATTGGTCAATGTCCGAAAGTCAATGTCCAAGACTGGTGGGCAGTTATGTCAAATGTTAATTCAAATGTATTACTTTTTTTTTTTACTTTTTCTGTGATTCTGTTATGAGTGAAGATCTAATGTTTGACTGTTCAAATATGTGGAACAATTCAACAAGGTCTATAGGATGCACTTTTTTTTTCACAATGTATGTGAAGTAAATGCTGGTATATGTTCCTGACACACATTTGAATGGAGCAAGTCACTTGATGGAAGCTCAGTGTACTGCTGCTTCTCCTTCTCCCAGCTCTTATGCAACTAAGAACAGAGGGAATGTGCTTTTTTTTTTTTTTTAAATCCATACCAGACCTGAAGGGCCTAGTATGGATTGGGGACGACCCCTCTGCATTCTTTAAAATCCTTTGTCAAAAACGCTCTCAACGGCACGGAGGCTCTATGTTCCTCCGTTTGACAGTTCTTTCATAGGGAATGAGTGGTGTCACTGGTCTACGTCACCTGGTGGCACTGCCCCTTCTGACATTACAGACCAGTGCATGCTGGGTCCGAGACGTCAGAAGGGGCAGTGCCACCAGGTGACGTCGACAGGGGGCCCTGCCCAGTCCTTATAAAGGAACTGTCAGACGGAGGGGCCTGCAGTAGGCATAGCAAATTTTTATTTTTTTATTTTTGGGTCAGCGGGCGGCATGATTGACGACAGATCTACTTCAGGGGACATTGTTTTTTATTTTTTAATAAAGGATTTGTCAAAAACTGTCTGTGTTTTTATAAAAAAAAAATAGTGAATGGGTAGGGGTACGATGTACCCGCTACCCATTCACATAGTGGGGGTGGGATCTAGGGGCCCCCTTTTTAAAGACCCCAACAACCACAGCCCAGGGTTGTCAGGAAGAAGCTCTTGTCCCCATCAATATGGGGACAATGTGCTTTGGGTGGTGGCACAGAGCACCCACCCACCCCCCATGTTGAGGGCATGTGGCCTGGTATGGTTCAGGGGGGTGCTCGCTCACCCCCCCTTTCCTGACTTGTCAGGCTACATGCTCGGAAAAGGGTCTGGTATGAATTTTTTATAAAACATTTTTCTATTGCTGGGCATTCTTTTCTTTACATTTATCTGTCAGTGGGGAAGCCAGCTGACAGATGATGCCTCGTCGTTGTTAAGGACGTTGGCAGACGGCTTCCCAGACAGCTGTTTAATAACCAGCTATTTTTTCACACAGAATTCAGATCGGTCGATCGTTTTTCGACAGGTCTGAATTTTAATTGTTCTGAAAAGTTGGAATTCGTCAGAAAACGAATAAACAAAACAAATTTTAATGGATTTCAACAAAATGTGTTACCTTTTGTATTCGGAGATTCGGATACATCTGAATAACCAAAAATGTGTCCAAATTTGTATTTCGGACCAAAACTAATTGCACATGTCTAGTCTTTACCATTAGTTTCTACATATTAATCATTGTACACACAAAAAGCACATTTCATACTTAACCAAAGAGATGCAATCATATAACTTCAGCAGCATTTATAACAAGGCAGATAACAACATGATCTAATGGTTCATTCACACTATTGTGTTGCTGGAATGTGCAGCAATGCCATTCACATGCCTTGGTGCAATGTGGCACCATTCAGAATGTAGTGTGCAATATTCTGCCAAAAATGGTAGGAGGCAGCCTATTTAAATGAATGAACTGCCTTTACATAATGCACATTAAAGCGCAGCATAACACGCTCAAATTATTACACTGCAATAGTGTGAATGAGCCCTAAAAGTGGTTGTAAACCCTCTGATGATACTTTCACCTACAGGTAAGCCTACATTTATGCCGCGTACACACGATCACTTTTGGTGATGAAAAAAAAACGATGTTTTCAAAAACGTCATTTAAAATCACCGTGTGGGCAAAACGTTGTTTTATGTCTTCAAAAAAAAACACCCAAAAAAAATTCGAACATGCTTGAATTTTTTGTGTCGTTTTTCAAAATGTCGTTTTTTGTGTCATAAAAAGTGATGGTGTGTGGGCAAAACGATGTTGAAAACGACGTTTTTAAACCCGCGCATGCTCAGAGGCAAGTTATGAGACGGAGCTTCAATGGAACAGAGTGCCGTCAAACGTGGTGTACGTCACCACGCTTTGCTAGAGCATTTTGGAAAAACGATGGTGTGTATGCAACGTCGTTTTGGAAAATGAAGTTTGAAAAACGTTGGTTTGTTTCATCACATAAAACTGTGTTTTTTTTTTCATAACAAAAAGTGATCGTGTGTACGCTGCATTAGGCTTACCTGTACGTGCTTGCAATATTTCCTTAACCTATGTGGTTAGGAGATACTTGCAGAAAATTGTGCACCGTTGTGACCACCACTGAGCGCGCCTGTCTTGACTAGAAATATGGCGGAAAGTGCCGGGAACGCGTGCATGCGCTGGAATCGTGCACGGGAGTAATGTCATCGCCGCTCCGGCCAATCACAGCGCCGGAGTGGCGATACCCGGAAGTAACCTAAAGGCTGGAGGGGAAGACGAGGATGGCTTCGGGGGCTTTGATCGAAGCTAAGTAATACATAATGAGCTAGTATGCTAGTCATAGTAGCACATTATGCCTTTGTCTTGCAGGTTTTTATTTAAAAAATATTGGGGTTTACAACCACTTAAATGTTATCAAGCCAGTCAATTTCTAAAATGTTAATGTGCTTGCTGGTACCTGCTTTGGTGGTCAGTGTTTGCACTTTGCTCCACTGACTCCATGGCCCCTGGTAACAGTTAGTATTATCCTCCGTTAAATGTACACGAACCATCAATGAGTAATTACTGCTTGGCTTAAGACGTTCACCAAGCCGGAGTATAACACTAGGATCTTGGTTGACTTGTATATTGATTGAGGTATCTGGACAATTATCGTGGACCTGATGGTGAAAAAAATAAAAAGTATTACCCTATTGATATCATACAAAGTCAGAGGAGAACTTCAACTAAACAGTGTTCTGTAAAATAGCGGTCGTTGCAATACTTTCTGTCACACCCTATTTGCGCAGCAGTCTCACAAGCGCACTTTTTGGGGGAAAAATAAAACATTTTCAATAAAAAAAAAAAAAACATTGCTTACACAGAAGTAATATAAAACATTACATAAACCACATAGTTAATAACATTTAAAGCTAAAAATATAAGTCATTAAAGTGCATGTTACCCCAAAATTTTAAATGGCTGATATGTGTCTGTGTTACCTTGTACTTGCATGAAAAAGTATCCTGTTCTCTTTGCATTTGTCTCTTTGTGTGAAATGGTCAGAAAAAGTATCCTGTTCTCTTTGCATTTGTCTCTTTGTGTGAAATGGTCAGTTTTCTTCTTAGGATCGTGGCCTGCCTGTGCTCCAGTGGTCAGATTTCTGCTGACATGGCCCTTTGTAGCTCTTCACTAGGAAAATCAGTCTACTGCTGTTTATCTGCCTACTGCTGATACCCCTCCCCCTGCACAGCTCCTCACTAAGAAGGTCAGTGTTCTGCTGTTTCTCTGCCTCCTCCTGACATGCCTTTCTGCAGTCTCCACCCCAGCTCTTCTCAGTCCCTTATGCAGCTGAGAACAGCAGTTATGTGGTCACTTATTTTTTATTTATAATGTATACAGATGTAGCACCATATATCATTAGGTAAGTGCTAGAGTAGTATATCTTTGTGTATACTGCCGGCACAGGGAAATTTTAGGCAGGCCTAGTTGAGCTAGGCCTGTTTGTTTTTGATCTGGGGGCAGGGGAGTGGTTTAGTGTGTGTCATGGGAGCATGAATCAGACGTACATACACAGATAAATGAATAAGAAGGTTTTATTGAAAACCAAACAGCAAGGTCAAAGTCCAAACTGACGATCAAACAGCCAGAAGAGTCGTCCACCAGTGCCAGGGTCGATAGCCAGGGATGAGAGTCAGCCAAGCCGGAGTCTGTAGCCAGAGAAGTCGTGAAATGAAGCCGGGAATCAGGAACCAGAAGGAACATCCGTGAGCCTGGTCGGTGACCAAGAGCAGCAGCACGATCACAGAAGGGGTATCAGACGAAAGGCCCAAGTGAGGAAATGCTGCCGCTGCCGTCTATATATATATATATATACTGAGCAGCCAGCTCCTCCCAGTGGGAAGGAGGAGCCGCAGGGTGTGGCTGGTTAAAAGAACCCCATTAAGCAAGATGGCTGCTAGCACATGTCAGTAATGAGAAGCCTGCAAAGAGGTAAGACCATGACAGTACCTCCCCCTCAAGGGCCCCTCCTCCGCGGCATGCAAAATACGGCTTCTGGGGAAAGCGCACGTGGAAGGCTCGGAGGAGGACAGGAGCATGGACATCTGCGGAAGGAACCCAGGAACGCTCCTCTGGACCATAGCCACGCCAGTGGACCAAGAACTGCAACCGGCCGCGGACCAAGCGTGAGTCCAGGATATCGCTCACCTCGTATTTTTCATGATCGGCCACCTGGACAGGACGAGGCCGAGGAACCGAGGAGGTGAAGCGATTGCATATTAGTGGTTTCAACAGGGAAACGTGAAACACATTGGAAACCCGCATACCAGGTGGGAGCGCAAGAGCATAGGCAACCGGGTTCACCCTGCGGAGCACACGGAAGGGACCAACAAAGCGAGGAGCCAGCTTAAGAGTGGGCACTCAGAGGTTGAGATTGCGAGTGGACAACCATACACGTTCTCCTACCTGGTAGGAAGGAGCAGGCAACCGTCTGCGATCAGCCTGGAGCTTCTGGTGCTGCGCAGAGACCTTGAGGGACCTCTGGATCTGTACCCATGAAGCACGTAGAGCAGAAAGGTGGTTCTCCACAGCCGGAATATCTTGGGGAGAGAATGACTCCGGTAACACGGCAGGTTGGAACCCATAATTGGCCATGAAGGGAGACATCCCAGAGGAAGAGTTAACCGCCATGTTCTTGGCAAACTCAGCCCATGGCAGAAGGTCAACCCAATTGTCCTGATGATCGGAGACATAGCAACGAAGAAATTGCTCCAGGGCTTGATTGGATCGCACTGCGGCCCCATTGGACTGAGGGTGGTAAGCCGAAGAGAAGGAGAGTCGAATACTCAACTGGGAGCAAAAAAAGCATGCCAGAACCTGGACAGAAACTGACTTCCTCGATCCATAACTATCTCTTTAGGCAAACCGTGCAACCGGAAGACCTCCCTGGCGAAAACCATGGCCAACTCCTGTGCAGTGGGTAACTTCTTGAATGGAACACAGTGGCACATTTTGGAGAACCGATCCACAATCATGAGAATGACCGTATGGCCTCGGGACACAGGAAGGTCCACAATGAAGTCCATCCCCAGGTGTGACCATGGGTGCTCCCCATTGGTAATGGGTTGTAGAAGTCCCAATGGAAGGCACAAACGGAGCATGCCGCTACATATGCGGCAATGTCGGACCGTAGAGAAGGCCACCAGAACAAACGTGAGACAGCCCAGGACAGCTGATTTTTTCCAGGATGCCCCGCGGTCTTGGAGTTATGGTAGGTTCACAACAGCCGGGTGCGCAACTTCTCAGGCACAAAGCATCTACCAATGGGTCTCCCAGAGGGAGCACCAGATTGAGCCACCAGAATCTGCTCTCCAAGGGGAGAGGTCAAGCTGGTGCGGATGGCGGCCAGGATCTGATTTGGAGGTATGACCAAAGTCGATATCGATTCCTTCTTGGACAGCTCGGAGTATTGACGTGATAAGGCATCCGCCCTGATGTTCTTGGAACCGGGTAAGTAGGATACCACGTAATTAAAGCGTGACAGGAACAGAGCCCATCTGGCCTGACGGGGTGTTAATCTCTTGGCCTCCGAAAGGTACGTCAGATTCTTGTGGTCCGTCAGGATGAGAACCGGAACCACAGAACCCTCGAGCAAGTGCCTCCATTCTTTGAGAGTCTGCACGATAGCTAACAGCTCTCTGTCACCAATCTGGTAGCTGCATTCCGCGGGAGACAGTTTCCTGGAGTAGAACCCACAGGGAAGCAGAAGTCCCTCTGGTGTCCGACGCTGAGACAAAAGGGCGCCTACTCCCGTCTCAGACGCATCCACCTCAAGGACGAAGGGCAACCCAGGATTGGGATGAGACAGTATTGGAACCGAAGCAAAGGCTGATTTTAGAGCCACAAAAGCCAGGATGGCCTCGGCAGGCCAATCATGGGAATTACTGCCCTTCCTGGTCAGATCCGTGAGAGGCTTGGCCAGCATGGAGAGGTCCCTGATGAACTTCCGATAATAATTGGCGAAGCCCAAAAAGCGCTGCAGGGAACGAAGACCACTGGGCTGTGGCCACTGTAGGACTGCCGAAAACCTTCTCAGGGTCCATGGAGAACCCCTCCACGGAAATGATGTAACCTAAGAAGGTTACCTGGGACCGGTGAAATTCGCATTTCTCAAGCTTACAGAAAAGCTTGTTCTCTCGTAACCGTTGCAACACTCGCTTGACGTCCAGAATGTGGACCTCCATGGATTCAGAGTATACCAAGATATCATCCAAATAGACCACTACACACTGCTGCAACAGGTCACGAAAAACATCATTGATAAATTCCTGAAAGACTGCGGGCGCATTGCACAACCCAAAGGGCATAACCAGGGATTCGTAAAGACCGGTCCTGGTGTTGAACGCGGTCTTCCACTCGTCACCCTCCTTGATCCTTACAAGGTTATACGCAGCCCTCAGGTCGAGTTTGGTAAAGACCGTTGCCCCCTTGAGGCGGTCAAACAACTCGGAAATCAACGGAATCGGGTATGCATTCTTAATCGTGATGCGATTTAGGCCCCTATAGTCGATGCAAGGCCTCAATTCTCCGCCCTTCTTTTTTACAAAGAAAAATCCAGCCCCCGTTGGGGAAGAGGATTTGCGAATGTGCCCCCGGGAAAGCGCCTCCTTCACGTACTCCTCCATGGCTTCACTCTCCGCAACCGACAGTGGATATACCCTGCCACGAAGAGGAATGGCACCAGGTTGTAAATCTATGGCACAATCGTATGGGCGGTGCGGAGGCAGGGCACCAGCGTGCACCTTATCGAATACATCCAGGTACTCCTTGTATTCAGAGAGCAACACAGAGTCCGAGGAGGCACACAACACCTTGACGGGCCCATGGATGCAACTAGCCCCACACTGTGGGGACCACGAGAGGATCTCAGCCGATCTCCAATCGAAAGTCGGATTATGCTTCTGGAGCCAGGGGTACCCCAAGACCACCGAGTAGTGTGGAGAAGAAATGACTTGAAGGCAGACCGACTCCCTGTGAACGGCCCCAATGGCTATCTCCACTGGACGGGTCTCATGAGTCACCTGCGACGGCTGAAGGGGTCTGCCATCTATCGCCTCAAGAACCAGCGGAGAAACTCGAGCAGGGAGAAGAATGGAGTTTGCGTCGATGAAAAATCCACCAGCACCAGACTCCACCAACGCCTGGGCCATCACCGAGCCCCCGGTCCAGGAGAGGACAACGGTGATCAGTGGTTTATCAGCACGGGAAACCGGGGACGAAGAAACTCCACCCAAGATCTGTCCCCAACAGGATCTCAGGTGTGAGCGTTTCCCTGACGGTTCGGACATGACAACTGAAATTGCCCACTGAGACCATAGTACATGCATCGGCCCTCACGTCTCCGATGTGCCCTCTCCCCCTCAGACAGGCGAGCAAACCCCAGCTGCATGGGCTCACCCCCAGGCAAGTCCACCCCAGGAGGTGTGGGAGGAAAGGGAGGCACGGGTGGGACAGCAAACGTAGGCGCCAATCTGTTGGGAGGCCTCCGCAGGCTCTCCTTAAAGGAAGGTCTCTCCCTGAGTCTGGTGTCAATCAATATCAGGAAAGAAATGAGATCCTCAAGCTCCACAGGTAGGTCCTTAGCCACAATCTCATCTTTCAAGGTATCAGAGAGACCATGGGAGAAAGCAGCCACCAGAGCCTCATTATTCCAGCCCACCTCTGCTGCCAGGGTACGAAACTCAATGGCGTATTCGGCTACCGATCGTGAACCCTGTCTGATGGACATGAGGAGCTTCGCAGCAGAGTGAGCCGGCACATCGAAAGCCCTCTGAAGAGAAGCAAGAAAACCGGAAAACTCGGCAACCACCAGATTATTGTTCTCCCATAAGGGACTTGCCCAGGCCAAAGCCTTGTCCGAAAGCAGCGAGATCAGGAAGCCCACCTTCGATCTCTCAGTAGGGAGGGCATGTGGCAGCAACTCGAAATAAATGCCCACTTAGTTAAGGAATCCTCGGCACTGAGTTGGCTCACCCCCAAAGTGCTGTGGGAGGGGGGCAGAACCGGTCATACCCCGAGACACTGCAGGCGCAACAACGGGTGCTGGGGTAGACTCTAGTGCAACGAGCGAGAGCAGGAGCGGTATTAGGAGCAATCCCAGGAGCGACAACCGGCCTATCAGAAACAGGAGCGAGATGAGCAGTGCGTGCAAGCAGGGTTTGCAACGCCTGAGCGAACTGACCCAGCAGGTGATCCTGCTGATCAAGTCTGGCAACCAGCATGGGTAGTGAGGGTGGGCCTGTACCGTCAGGATTCATGGCTTGGGCCTAATGTCATGGGAGTATGAATCATACGTACATACACAGATAAATGAATAAGAAGGTTTTATTGAAAACCAAACAGCAAGGTCAAAGTCCAGACTGAAGATCAAACAGCCAGAAGAGTCATCCACCAGTGCCAGGGTCGATAGCCAGGGATGAGAGTCAGCCAAGCCGGAGTCTGTAGCCAGAGAAGTCGTGAAACAAAGCCGGGAATCAGGAACCAGAAGGAACGTCCGTGAGATGGGTCGGTGACCAAGAGCAGCAGCACGATCACAGAAGGGGTATCAGACGAAAGGCCCAAGCGAGGAAATGCTGCAGCTGCCGTCTATATATATATGCTGAGCAGCCAGCTCCTCCCAGTGGGAAGGAGGAGCCGCAGGGTGTGGCAGGTTACAAGAACCCCATGAAGCAAGATGGCTGCTAGCACATGTCAGTAATGAGAAGCCTGCAAAGAGGTAAGACCATGACAGTGTGGTAGCAGGAGATTGACACGTGCCTCAGCTCTTGGGCGTCTCCTCTGTTTCCAGTGAGAATGTTCTGGAAAAGAGGCAGAGTGCTGGAGTGATATGGGGTGTATGTGGGAGCCCTGACCAATCCCCAACTAGGATTGACAGGAGGCAGGCCTCCTATATATACTGTGACAGGAAGTCAGGTAAATCTGTGTGTGTTGTCCCAGATGGAAGATACTTTTCTGCCTTGTGTAGACAATACACCAATTACTATTGGGCGTCGGCTGTAGAAATGGCCAGAGAGGTTTGGGGAGTTAAAAGCCTTCATCTGTTCAAAATTAAGCAATTAAAGCCCCTATAAATAAAGCCTAAGGATAACGGCTGATTGCTGCATCCTGGAGCTTTGGGAGTGAAGGAGCAGTCACAAGCACTTCTGAAGAGGTGAGGTGCTGATGGATATTTCTGTGTGAGAAATATCAAAGAGACTTTTTTTGTTGTTTTCTGCTGTAGGACCAGCAGTGTCTGCCCAGCAGTAGGCTGTGCCAGACTCCATAGGTAGGTTCCTGTGTTGGGAAGGTAGATGCCGCAAGTGGCAAGGGTTTATTTTATGTTTTGTTTTGTTTATGATGTTTTGATGCTTGCACGTGTATCCCGCAAGATGGAAAAATAAACCATATCCTTTGTTTTCAGTCATCCTCAAGTGCCTTTTTGTACAGTTCAGCGTGTAGTGAACCCACCCGCTACCGAGTTAATCCCTCACACATGGTGGAGAATGCGGGCAGTTAAAGTAAACCCAAAATGGAGGAGATGCTGAAACAGCTGATTATAGCAAATGCAACTCAACAACAGAGCATTGCAGCTCAACAACAGGCTCACCGAGAGAGCCTTGCAGCTCAACAACGGGTTCACCAAGAGAGCATGGCAGCTCACCGAGAGAGCCTTGCAGCTCAACAACAGGCTCACCAACAGAGCATGGCAGCTCAACAACAGGTTCACCAACAGAGCATTGCAGCTCAACAACAGGTTCACCAAGAGGGCATTGCAGGCTTGGAACTGAGACACCAGCAGCAAATGGAGGCCATCGTGAAACTATTTGAGAGAACAGAAGAAAAGGATAGCAAGCCCTCTCTGATTGAGAATCCAGAGGACCATAATGCTATGGACAACATGCTCATGTATTTCTAAATGTTGGCCGCAACAGGAGCAAGTACAGCTCTGCCAAGCAAAGACTTATGATGGACAGTATGGATGAGTTGCTAGGACTCTGCTCTGGAAAATTTGTCTGTCAAGATGATGGTCCAAATCAAGAATCTTTTAGTTGTACAAAGGCTCATGCTGAAAATGAGAAAAGTGACCTAATGAATGAAGCAGTTGCTTTCTGTGCCGGTTCTTTCACCAAGAGAGAAAATGAAGGAAATTAGGCCGGGTTTGAGGATTTCCATCTTCTACCATGTGATGATTCTGACAGTGAAGAGTTTGCAGAAGTTGAAAGTGGTACAGAAGATGAAGAGGAGGAAGTGAAGGTGGCAGTAAAGAAAGAGCCGATCCTGTCACTGCTGGATGTCCTGGAGGAGGATGACGCCTTGCAGGATGAGGCGTCTGCTGTGCTGGCGGGGAGCGATTCCGAAAAGTGCTATGTGAAAAGGGTTATGTGAAAAGACAAGCGCTGTACGCCTGCAGTACCTGCACCCTGGATAAAGAGGAGCCTGCTGGGATATGTCTGGCCTGTACATACAAGTGTCATGAAGGCCATGACCTGTTTGAGCTCTACACCAAGAGGAAATTTCGCTGTGATTGTGGAAATGCCAAATTTAAACAGTGGGAGTGCAAGTTATATCCAGATAAAGAGAAGAAAAACCTGGCTTATAATTACAAGGACAATTTCTTTGGCATCTACTGCACATGTAAGAGACCGTACCCCGACCCTGAGGATGAGACCCCAGATGAGATGGTGTGCCAGAGCTGTATGGATCACTGTTCATTTCTTTGGGACTACTCTGCCAAGTTAGGAGTTCCTGATGTCACCAAGATTACCAAAGCAGAAACGGAACATGAAGATGTGAAACTTGATGATTGTCCTACGGAAACAGCCAACACTCAGAATGGACTAACAATGAATAATGAAGAATGTGTGGAAGTTAATGACGATGAGAAGGAGGCAATTCTTAGAAAGCTAAATATGAAGGACTTTATGGAAAATTAAGCTGAACTTTCTGGAAGTGATGTTGAAAGTGAAATCCCTGACCGCTTCAGGGCAAATGAAGTGGCTGAAGTGCAGGAAGTAGGGGTTTGCACATCTTCAGTTCTCAGTCAATTGCTTGATGGAAATAAAGCTGAAAAACCTAATTCTGAAACTGCACTAAATGATGTAGAAAAAGTGTGTCCAATATCCACTGAGCCTTGTGAATGTAGTAAGGCAGGTGATATTCATGACTTTCCCATAATTCATGATCAGCAGAGCAGGGTCATTGAGGAATCTGAATGGCAAGAAATATGCACCCAGACTGAAGCTATTTTTGCCTCTGTGAATTATTTGCATGTTGAAGAGCAGTGTGTTAATTTTTATGTTAATGAAATCGGATTTGAATATAACAGTAATGTCACATCCTGTGAAACCCAGTTTTTAGAAAGTGTTCTGTCAGAGCAAGTAACGCAGGATAATACTTTGGACTTGACTACCGAGATTCCTCGGGAAGTAAAATCTATTTTTCAAAGTGTAGAATCTGTAATGGCAGATGAGCCCTCTGAACGTTGTGAAACCTCCATCACTGAAGTGGTCAGAGAGGCTAAATGTACTAATTTATTGGATGCTTTTTCCAAATGTCTTGAAAGGAATGAAGAATATGAGAATTTGTGTCCAATAGTCGATGGTTTCAAAGAAACAAATACTAAAACATTTTTGGGAGACTATGAGGCAAAGATAGTTGAACAACTAGCCATAAACATAATTTCAAAAGTGATTGTATCTGCTAGACAAATTTTTTTTGTCTAGCTCAGTTAATGATGTGTCCGATAGCAGTTGTCAAGTTCTTGGTGAGAATAGGGGTGTGCGAACAAGTGATGCACAGAGTAAGCAGTTGCTTTAAGAAAGTGACGAGGATTCAGTTTCTGAAAATCTTGGGTTTGGTAGATTTTCACCATACTTGTGAGTCTGAACTATCACAAAGTAATAAACTTGGAAATGTAGAATTGACAAGTAATGATTTCCGTCTAGCGCACCAAAGGGAAGAAAAACCACCTAGTACATCGGTTTATCAGAGGTCTTCTGCGTCAGACTTTAGTCCAGTTCATAGAAGAACAGATTTTTTTGGGTGTCACCTTGCTTTGGAGGATTCCAGTCTTGGTGTGTTTGCATCTGAAGAAGGCATCCAAATGGATGATCCATTGCAGAGCACAGTGTTGTCAGCTCTTGGTGTTGGTTATGACTCGCTGAGTTCTTCAGGGATTGAGCTATCAAGGGAAACCTTTGTGTCCATTGAAAAACCAATTAAGGTTTTGCATGGTTTACAACTGAAAATGAGTATATTACAGAGCAAGGAACACCCTCTTATGTACCTCAGCCGAAATGTGAAGACCAATAGGAGAAAAAATAGGTGGTTCCTGGCCCTTCAGGAATTTAGTTTTGTCGTAACGCATCGCCCCGGTGTTAAAATGGGGAATGCAGATGGTTTGTCCTGAGTGCATGCGTGCCTGGCAACCTGTGTCCCAACCCTAGGGTTGAAACAAGAGGGGGGGTATGTGACAGGAAGTCAGGTAAATCTGTGTGTGTTGTCCCAGATGGAAGATACTTTTCTTCCTTGTGTAGACAATACACCAATTACTATTGGGCGTCGGCTGTAGAAATGGCCAGAGAGGTTTGGGGAGTTAGAAGCATTCAGCTGTTCAAAATGAAGCAATTAAAGCCCCTATAAATCACGCCTAAGGATAACGGCTGATTGCTGCATCCTGGAGCTTTGGGAGTGAAGGAGCAGTCACAAGCACTTCTGAAGAGGTGAGGTGCTGATGGATATTTCTGTGTGAGAAATATCAGAGACTTTTTTTTTGTTGTTTTCTGCTATAGGACCAGCAGTGTCTGCCCAGCAGTAGGCTGTGCCAGACTCCATAGGTAGGTTCCTGTGTTGGGAAGGTAGACGCCCCAAGTGGCAAGGGTTTATTTTATGTTTTGTTTTGTTTATGATGTTTTGATGCTTGCACGTGTATCCCGCAAAATGGAAAAATAAACCATATCCTTTGTTTTCAGTCATCCCCAAGTACCTTTTTGTACAGCTCAGCGTGTAGTGAACCCATAGAGGGGGTCACACACACCCGCTACGAGTTAATCCCTCACAATACCCATGGTCAACCTTTTGTGGGAGGAGTTGTCGGGTGGGAGAACTGAGATGATGCCGCGTACACACAGTCGTAAATTCCAACAGAAAAAGTCAGATGGGAGCTTTTCGTCAGATAGAGATAGAGAGCAGGTTCTCTATTTTTCCGAGCTTTTCCCAATGGAAATTCCCACCTTTCTGGGGGGGGGGGGGGTGCAGCACAGAAGCTGGGAGGGAACCTCTCTGTACACGGTCATTGAGAGGTGTCCTGGAACAGGAGCAGGAGGAAGACTGTAGGGAGCACGGCCAGGAAAGTCATTCAGGAGGGATCCATGCCGGGATCGGTGAGTGAGAAGCACAGTGAGAATCTCTGGGAGAGACATGCCAGGATTGGATATGAATCCAGAGGAAGAGACTGTGGTGTTTTTGGAGTTAAGTCGCTGCAGCCAGGATGGTTGGCAGGATTAGCATCAAACGTGCTGGGAGCAGTAGTCCACCAATGATCAGTTAGCACAATTATCCTATTCATCTAAAATGGTTTATACTAGGAAAATGTTAAGACTTATTCAGAGTAATGCCGCGTACACACGACCGCTTTTCATGATTAACCCCTTCAATACAGGGCTTTTATACACACCTCCATACCGGGCCTATTCTGGCACTACTCTCCTACATGTACAAATCATAATTTTTTTGCTAGAAAATTACGCAGTACCCACAAACATTATATATGTTTTTTTAGCAGACACCTTAGGGAATAAAACAACGGTCATTGCAACGTTTTATCTTGCGCAATAATTTTTCAAACGCCTTTTTTGGGGAAAAAAATTGTTTCATGAATTAAAAATAACAAAACAGTAAAGTTAGCCCAATTTTTTTGTAAAATATGAAAGATTAGGTTACACCGAGTAAATAGATACCTAACATGTCACGCTTTAAAATTGCGCACACTCATGGAATGGCGCCAAACTTCGGTACTTAAAAATCTCCATAGGCAAGGTTTTGACATTTTTTACAGGTTACCAGTTTAGATTTACAGATGAGATCTAGTGCTAGAATTGTTGCTGCCACTCTAACGCACGCGGCGATACCTCACATATGTGGTTTAAACGGCGTTTACATATGTCGGCGGGACTTGCGTGTGCGTTCGCTTCTGCGCGCGAGCTACTGGGGACAGGGGCGTTTTAATTTTTTTATTATTTAATTTTTTTACATTTTTTTCTTTTTTATTACTTTTATTCCTATTACAAGGAATGTAAACATCCCTTGTAATAGGAATGTGTGTGACAGGTCCTCTTTATGGAGAGATGCGGGGTCAATAAGACCCCACATCTATCCTCCAGGCTGGAAACCATGAGAACGGTAAAAAAAATTCTCATGAATACTGTAATATCGCGCCCGGGTCCTCCGACAGTCATAGGCCTCGTACACACGAGGCAATTCATTTGTTCAAATCGGTCGGACCGACCGATTTGAACAAATCTGTCTCTTTGGATTTTGGTTTGCTCGCGTGTACACACGAGCAAACCAAAATCCCCGCCAGCAGACGGCGCGCTGACGTGTCGGTGACGTGGCGGTGATGTTGACGCCGCCACGTCACCGCACCAGGAAGTAAAACACTTCCGCGCATGCGCCGAATCCATTCGGCGCCGGTGCGAGACGACATGTCTGCTGGTAAGTGTACTACCCAGCAGACATGTCGGGCGGACGGGTTCCCACCCGATAGATTTCAAAGCATGCTTTGAAATCTGTCGGGTGGCCAAATCCGTCGGCTCGCCCGTACACACGATCGAATCTGTCTGCTGGGACGGTCTAGCAGACCGTTTCCAGCAGACAGATTTGATCGTGTGTACGCGGCCATAGAGTCATCTCTATACTTCCTGCAAGCGCCGGACGATTCATTCTCCGGGCTCCCGATGAAATTACACTGAAAAAAAAAATGTAATCACTTTTATTCCTATTACAAGGTACAAGTAAACATCCCTTTTAATAGAAAAAAGCATGACAGGTCCTCTTAAATATGAGATTTGTCTTTTTATGGAAATTGTCATTTTTTCAAATGACAACAAATTTTTTTTCTTTAAAGTGGATGTCCGCTCAAAAAAAAATATTAAAAGCCAGCAGCTACAAATACTGCAGCTGCTGACTTTTAATATTATGATACTTACCTGTCCTGGATTCCAGCGCCGTCCGCAGCAGAGGACAAGTGATCGCTCGTCACTCTGCCTTCTCCCCCCGCCATCCACGATGAGGGAACCAGGAAGTGAAGCGCTCCGGCTTCACTGCCCTGTTCCCTACGGCGCATGCGCGATTTGCGCTGCGGCCGCCGATTGGCTCCCGCTATGTGCTGGGAGCCGAGTGTTCCCAGCACACAACGGGGGGCGACGGGAGGTGACGACATGCCCGCATTCTGCCCGAGAATGCTGGGCCAGAAGTGGGTGCAAATACCTGTCTTTAGACAGGTATCTGCACCCCCTCTTCCTTGAAAGGTGTCAAATGTGACACCGGAGGGGGGGAGGGTTCCGATCAGCGTGAGTTCCACTTTAGGGTGGAGCCTAGCTTTAAGACACATGGGCGGGACTGACGTTTTGATGTCACTTCCGCCCAGCAAAGCTATGTCGACGTGTGGGGGCCATTTTGCCCTCACTCGCATCCCCACACAGACAGCAGAAGGACCCGATCGCCTCCGCTGCTACGACAGCTCCGGTAAGCTGTGAAGGGCGTAGAAGAGCGGCGGGAGGGGGGCCCCTCTCCCACCACCGATAACGGCAATCTCAAGGCGAATCTGCCACGGAGACTGCCGTTATCGTTTACAGGACCGCTCACTGAAAAGATAAAGAGAGAGAGGGTTTCCCCATGGGGCTTTTAACAGCATAATGGTAGAGGTCAAGACATGAATGGAAGAGTGATACTGTAAAACATCATTTAATCGACAGTTGACAAAAGTCACATGGTTATTAAAATCATACAATAGAAGTTGGGACAACATTGCTGATCACACAAAAAGATTCCACAATGGATGAATGCATATAAACAGGGTACATGATATTGTTACGTTGCACAATGATTCAACACGATCTGGGTTCCCCGATGCGTTTCGACCTATATAGGTCTCTTCAGGGGGATAATGCATTCTAAAAAATATATACAATACATGCTTTAGAATTCAACATATTATTGGGTGAAACATAAATGTACCAAACACAAAGAACATTTACCGTAAAAATCGCGGATTGATAATAGTGTGATCAGGGATGAAGCAATCCATAAAAACAATCCAAGGGGGGACCTCATGGACATCGCACCAACGCCATAGGGGGGGGGGGGGATGATTCACCCAAGGAGGCTTACAAGGAGCAAAAAGGTACACACCCTCCGAGGAACAGGGAAGTGGATGCCTGTAATAGATGCCCAAAAATTGTCATATATGAGATCATAATATTGTCAGCATGTGGTGCTGAGAAAATAGGTATAAGTATTTAGGCATATAGAAGGTTGCTGGCGACTAGTAGTAGAATAAGTAATCAATAGTATATTGTAACAAAATTGAATGATTGATGATGAAGGCAGACATAACGGCCTCCCATGAACATCTAATTCTAATATATAGGAGTGTGAAATATCAATATGGTAAAATCATAAATATTGAAGTAAAGGGAAATAGTGTATGAATGCTGAAGATATCAAGTTGGAAAGTAGAAGGTGATGGCAAACTGCCTGCGTGTATGTGTGTGTGTGAAAGGGGAAAAAAGGGGAGTGAGTAAATAGATAGAAAAGCTGCAAAATATAAAATAATTAACCACTTCCCGCCCGGCCAATAGCCGATTTACGGCCGGGAAGTGGTTATGAAATCGTGACTAGACGTTCTCAAGCGTCTAGCACGATTTCATGCCGCGCGCGCCCGTGCGGGCACGCAGCGCGGCGATCGGTGATGCGGGGTGTCAGTCTGACACCCTGCACCTCCGATCTCGGTAACGAGTCTCCGGCGGAGCCTCGTTACCACGTGATCAGCCGTGTCCAATCACGGCTGATCACGATGTAAACAGGAAGAGCCGCCGATCAGCGGCTCTCCTGACAGGGGGGGTTCGCGCTGATTGTTTATCAGCGCAGCCCCCCCTCGGATCGCCACACGGACCACCAGGGAGTGCCCACACTAGACCACCAGGAAACGTAAAAAAAAAAAAAAAAATCAGCAAGAAAAAAAAAAGGGGCAGTAAAAAAAAATGATGCCAAACAGTGCCCACACATGGGCACTGATTGGCAAAATTGATCCATCAGTGCCACCCCTCAGTGATCATCAGTGCCACCCCAGTGTCTGTCAGTGCCACCCTGCAGTGCCAATCCATGCCCAGTGCCCACCTATCAGTGCCCACCTGTGCCACCTATCAGTGCCCACCTGTGCCACCTATGAGTGCCTACCTGTGCCACCTATGAGTGCCCAGTGCTGCCTATGAGTGCCCATCAGTGCTGCCCATGAGTGCCCATCAGTGCCGCCCATGAGTGCCCATCAGTGCCCCATACCAGCGCCGCCTATCGGTGCCCATCAGTGCTACCTAATCGGTGCCCATCAGAACTACCTCATCGGTTCCCATCAGTGCCACCTCATTGGTGCCCATCAGTGCCACCATATCAGTGCCCGTAATTGAAAGAGAAAACATACTCATTTACAAAGAAATTTACAGAAAAAAAATAAAAACTTTATTTTTTTTCAAAATCTTTGCTCTATTTTTAGTTGTTGCGCAAAAAAAAAATCGCAGAGGTGATCAAATACCACCAAAGGAAAGCTCTATTTGTGGGGAAGGACGCCAATTTTGTTTAGGTGCAGTGTAGCATGACCGCGCAATTGTCATTCAAATTGCGACAGTGCTGAAAGCTGAAAATTGGCTTGGGCGGGAAGGTGCGTAAGTGCCTGGTATGGAAGTGGTTAAGTATGTGTGTGTATGTGTGCATGTGCGTGCAGAGGAATAGTGAAGAATCAAAGTATAAAATGTGATGGATTATTAAGATAAGTGTCCCACTGGGGAAAGAGTGGGAATAGTGATAAAGTGGGATAAATGTGTGAAAGAAATGAAGGAGATATGCTGTGGGGATGATGGGTGTAGATGGAAGGTATGGCAGTAAAATATATAGGTATACAAAAGGGGGGGATAAACCCAGTTAAAAAAGTACATATAGTGAAATAGGTGAGTGGTGTGTAAATATGAAACATGTGGGTAAAATGATTAGATAGGTGATATCACAAGATGATGTTGGATGTATGGATTACCTAGCTGCAAACATGCAGGGAGGATAGACTAGTGCTACCGAGCAGTGAGGTATGATGCCAACCAGCCAGGACTCCATGGAGCCATGAGCTCACAGGGAATCCGCCTTATATATGCCTAAGATTATGATTGGGCTGCAGGCTCCGACCTATCCCCGCCCTCCAGAAGGAATGACGTAGGGCCACCACGTGGGCGACCCGACAGAGGCTCCCTCGGCGTCCTGGAAGGCCGGGAGGTCCCGCCCATCGACGTCACCTACTGCCGCAAACTGTTTGCAGCTAGGTAATCCATACATCCAACATCATCTTGTGATATCACCTATCTAATCATTTTACCCACATGTTTCATATTTACACACCACTCACCTATTTCACTATATGTACTTTTTTTTAACTGGGTTTATCCCCCCTTTTGTATACCTATATATTTTACTGCCATACCTTCCATCTACACCCATCATCCCCACAGCATATCTCCTTCACTTCTTTCACACATTTATCCCACGTTATCACTATTCCCACTCTTTCCCCAGTGGGACTCTTATCTTAATAATCCATCACATTTTATACTTTGATTCTTCACTATTCCTCTGCACGCACATGCACACATACACACACATACTTAATTATTTTATATTTTGCAGCTTTTCTATCTATTTACTCACTCCCCTTTTTTTCCCCTTTCACACACACACATACACGCAGGCAGTTTGCCATCACCTTCTACTTTTCAACTTGATATCTTCAGCATTCATACACTATTTCCCTTTACTTCAATATTTATGATTTTACCATATTGATATTTCACACTCCTATGTATTAGATGTTCATGGGAGGCCGTTATGTCTGCCTTCATCATCAATCATTCAATTTTGTTACAATATACTATTGATTACTTATTCTACTACTAGTCGCCAGCAACCTTCTTTATGCCTAAGTACTTATACCTATTTTCTCAGCACCACATGCTGCCAATATTATGATCTCATATATGACAATTTTTGGGCATCTATTACAGGCATCCACTTCCCTGTTCCTCGGAGGGTGTGTACCTTTTGGCTCCTTGTAAGCCTCCTTGGGCGAATCATCCCCCCCCCCCCTATGGCGTTGGTGCGATGTCCATGAGGTCCCCCCTTGGATTGTTTTTATGGTTTGCTTCATCCCTGATCACACTATTATCCATCCACGATTTTTACGGTAAATGTTCCTTGTGTTTGGTACATTTATGTTTCACCCAATAATATGTTGAATTCTAAAGCATGTATTGTATATATTTTTTAGAATGCATTATCCCCCTGAAGAGACCTATATAGGTCGAAACGCGTCGTGGAACCCAGATCGTGTTGAATCATTGTGCAACGTAACAATATCATGTACCCTGTTTATATGCATTTATCCATTGTGGAATCTTTTTGTGTGATCAGCAATGTTGTCCCAACTTCTATTGTATGATTTTAATAACCATGTGACTTTTGTCAACTGTCGATTAAATGATGTTTTACAGTATCACTGTTCCATTCATGTCTTGACCTCTACCATTATGCTGTTAAAAGCCCCATGGGGAAACCCTCTCTCTCTTTAACTTTACACTCGGGGTTCGCAGCGCCAAGGTCCCCCATGCATGTGTCTTTTTCTTTTTCCAAGCTCACTGAAAAAATGGATATCTCGGTGTGGCAGCAGCTGCTGCCGTTACCGAGATATCCATCTTTAAAAAAAGAACGTATATATACAGTGAGGGGTCCTTAAGTGGTTAATGTCATTGTTGATTGCTGTTCACTTTACATGGTTGAAATACAATTCTGTTAAATTTTATTAAATATTTCAGTACACCATTTGGGTCAGAATCTTTTTTTTCTACTTTTTCTTCTCTAAAACCTAGGTGCGTCTTATGGTCCGAAAAATATGGTAGGTATTCCATAATGTGCTAGTATGCATCGCATTATGCCATTGTTTTACAGGTGTTTTTTTTATCTTATTATTCTGCAGTGGATGACTACCACTTTAATCCGCACCTACTGTACTCTTTAAAGCTCAATACTCTGTTTATGTGCTCCTGGGCCACATGAATGTAATATTTTTGTAGAACAAACCTCCTTTAATTTCAGATCATTCTCATTCCAGTAACAGAGCTCATAAACATATTTAAAGTTTTGACTTTTTGTATTGGTGTTCTTCCAAGAATTGCTGTTCCAAGAAACAGTGAAAACCTCTCCTTGCTTTGTTTCATTGATTGTCAAGTTTATTGGTGGCAGTTTATCTGAGAAAAAAAATACAAAAATATCTCCAAATATAAATTACAAACAGACAACGAGACCCTTTAGTGAGTTAAAACTCCAAAATAAGGAATATATATATATATATATATATATATATATATATATATATTATATATACAAACAAAATGGGAATATAATTCACTGGTAATTCCACTATTTTTTACCAGGTAATGGCGCACAGTTTGGAGAATGGATTAAAGAAAAAAAATGTACAATTAAAGGATATAATGATAAAATATAAAATATGTACATATCAAGAATTGAAACACAAGAGGGAACTAATGACACTAAATGAATGGCAGTATCTACAGCTAAGACACTTTGGGGTTGATTTACAAAAACTGGAGAGTGCAAAATGTGGTGCAGCTGTGCATGACAGCCAATCAGCTTCTAACTTCAGCTTGTTTAATAGGGCTTTGACAGTAAAACCTGGAAGCTGATTGGTTTCTATGCAGAGCTGCACCAGATTTTGTAATCCCTAGTTTTAGTAAATCAACCACTTTCTGACAACATTGCCTCAACTTATTAGATCAGAAGATTTGTTTCCAATTGAACGTCTGTGTAACTTACAGGTGATTTCAAAGCATTGTATCTCTCAGATCTATACAATACTTACAGAGAGTGCAGAGCAGTGAAAACCGCCATTCATTGAAAGATGGGAAAGAGAACTGGGAAAACATATAAAGGAGCAACAATTAAACAAAGTTTTGGGAGCTGTACATAGCCTGGCAGTGAACATTGATACAACAGAAATTTACTATAAATGTTTTGCTAGATGGTATATAACCCCCCCCCCCCCCATTAAAGCACAAAAATATCAAACTGAGAAATCTGCACTGTTTTGGAGGAGATGTAGTTCAAGGGGTACCAGGGCTGGACTGGGACAAAAATTTGGCCCTGGACTTCATCCAGACTGGCCCACTTTGACAGGTCTCTCCCATGGTGGCTGGACAACTCCCGCACCCCCCGGCCACCCAAGCCCCCTCTCCTCCTTCATTAGCCACTAGCCGTTCTACTTTATTAGAGTAGAACAGCTGGTACTGGTACTCTTATAGGCAGTACCAGTGGGAAAGCTAGACATTATTTCACCCGGGACAAAAAATCACTTTGGTGCCCCCCCTTATGGGACAAGATTAGGCAGAAGTGAGAAACTTCCAGGCCATAGCTGTTGAGTCAGCTGTCTGTCACCTCCCCCATGCTCTCTGTCATCCCCCCTGCTCCTCCGGTCCTCCCCCTGCTTCTTTGTTCCCCCCCAGGTGAGCGCTGCGGGGAGGGAGAGGAGGTGAGCGCTGTGGGAAGGGAGAGACAGAGGAGCGGAGGGGAGCGGCGGTCTACTGTCACTGAAGCCGGCCCACTGAGCCATCGGCCCACTGGGAAACTCCCTGTAGTCCCAATGGGCAGTCCATCCCTGAGGGGTACCATGGCTCATATTTGGTGGGAATGCTCAAAGATACAGGATTACTGGCAGAAGGTACAACAGTACATAAGGGAGATTGCGGAAACAGAGATAGCTAATGACCCGTGGCTTTGTTTGTTCCATAACAAAAATAGTACAAGAAAACAATATAAGAACACAATAGTACCATATTTATTGAATGCAGCAAAAGTATTCCCCAAATATTGTTAGACCCTGAGAGTCCCACAATGAGGGAATGCTTTGAAAGAATTGAGTATACATACAAAATGGAATATTTGTGTAATACTAAAGACGACAAAATGGAGATATTCTCCAGCATTGGCGAAAATAGATTTTAGGAGAACGAGGAGATATTGTGAGATGTGGGGTGAATAGAGGGAGATGGAGGTGTGGAAATAGAAGGAGAATCAGGGAGAAGAAAGGAGAGAGTGATAAATAAAAAGAGGACGGAGAGGAAGTAAAGGAAGAAGGGAAGTGGGGAGGGAAGGCTAGGGGATGATGGGTATATACATATATAAATGCTGAATATGTGAAAGTTATAATACATTTTGTCACAGAAGTCTTAGACTCACGTGTGTTTTGATGTCATGAAGGCAGAAGGCAGTGTGGAAGAGGAAGTAAAAAGGGAGGAATAGCGAGACAGCAGGAGTCGCTCGCACCCACAATCTCATCCTATGGCATCTTAAGCCCAGCAGCACCTACAGCCTTGGCGAAGCAGTGCGCCCAGCTGAGGGTACAATGTTAATGGAACAGGGTCTTTTACTAAACAGAGCCTTTTACTAAGCCTTTTACTAGACAGAGAGGGAAGGAGACTGGACACAGACCTCTCAGGGCACTTGTCTGAAAATCGGGATTGTCCTGGCAAATCAGGGATTGTGGGTAACTATGCATTTAATGTTCATCTGTTGAAAGGGATGAGGAATGTGTGCAGGATGAACTTTCTTTTCCTCTAACCTCCTGTTCACCTCATATTTCAGTGAGAACTCAAAAATGTTGTATTGCCCATCACTTGGAACTAAATGTATGTAAGTTATATAACATTATCTTTGAGTAATCTTTTAGTGATTGATAGAATTGAATTAAACTGTTCTCAAGTTTTTCCCTTTTGTACAGAAAAAAAAGGTTCATTTTTGGTTGGGAGTCTGTCTGTACTATTTTGATGAAATTAGCATCTTCTAATGACGCGTACACAAGACCATTATGGTCTAGAAAAATAAATATTTTTTCAACCCAATTATTGTTAAGCCGGCCTTGCCTACACACGATCATGAAAAAAAAATGCTCTAGCAAATCGCTGTGACGTACAACATGTACGACGAGTCTATAAAGTGGAAGTCCCGTTCGGATGGCACCACCCTTGGAGCTGCTTTTGCTGATTTCTTGTTAGTAAAAGTTTGGTGAGAGACATTTTGCGCTTTTCAGTCTTCGTGCTTTGTAGTCATTTACAGCGTGATGAATGTGCTATCTCCATTACGAACGCTAGTTTTACCAGAATGAGCGATCCTGTCTCAAAACTTGCTTCTGAACATGCGTGTTTTTTTCACATCATTAAAGCCCACACACTACCATTTTTTACGACGTTAAAAACGACGTGAAAATTTAGAGCATGTTCTAAATTTAAATGGCCATATTTTAACTTGGTGAAAAATGCTCTGGAGCCCACACACAATCGTTTTTTATGACATTAAAAAACAAAAACGTAATTTTTCACATCCCGAAAAACGGTCGTGTGTGCGCGGCATTATAGTTTTTGTCCTTTTTGGTCATATACATACTTTTTGTTGGCTGTATGAGGTGGCTATCTCATATCCTTGGGAATTGGCTGCGGTCAGGGTAAATTTAACTAGGCCAGTAAGAAAACCTTGATTGTGACTGATACTAAGAAAATATGTGCCACTACCAATGCCTAAAAAAGGAACAGCTCTGCAGAATTTAACATGTCTTTCCATGGAACCCTACCTGACCCCATATGTCCAGCTGCCATAATATTCTTACAAGTTTGATGAGTTTTATCAGGTTTTTATATATCAATAAAAAAGTTCAACAACATCAGCAATGGCCTACCAGTACTTACATATCAAGCACAGCCTAAATGTCTTAAAAGAATGCTGAGGTTTTCTTGGCTCTACACTGATGGTCTTTAAAAACTCAGACATGTTCAGGTAACCACCAGTTGCTATTTTGCAATAACAGGAAAGGTAGTCTGAAATCTGTTGGCATTCGGGCTGAGATTCGTTCTTACTGTGGACAAAGTTAATATAGTAAATTATTAAAATAACAATAGCTTAATATGATTTGCTACATTTTAACATAGTTCATTATGTTCTTGGTTTCATAAACTTAGCAATATGTGTGGCCTTTTAAGTAGAATAATAATCTGTAAAACGATAGGTTAGAAGATAAAGAATATACAGTACTTCAGAGAATCCAATATGCATGATATGCCATACACTAAGTATGTAGCCTTTGAAGGCTAGTAAAGATAGTTAATTGTAACCCAAGAATGCCTCAAAGGTACAAAAAGTCTTAAAGTTAGGTACAATCTTCCTGTTGAAAGAATGCTTGGTTATTTTATGTTTTTTGTTTTAAATGTTTTAAGGCTTGTGTGTATAAAGTAGTGGAGGGTATCTGTAATGGTTGCCAGCAATCCATAAATTAATGTGAACTTAGACCAACCAATGTCCACTAACCCCACTCATTTTTGTATTTGTATTTTTATATACAGAGAAAAAACCTTCTTGTTGAGATAATGACCAAAGAAAAATTAAGGATATCTAAACATAAGAAAAAAAGTGTTATATTTGCAGCTCACCAGTACTTAGAGAAAATATTGAAGAATCTTACCAGTCTTCACAGCTATCTCCTATAAACTACAAAGCAATGTCCCTGTGTGTAAGGCTGGGTCCACACTGTGTGCGGATGCGGCTCACAGCTTGAATTCAGACCTAAAACAGAGCCAAAGACATGCAGGACCCTTGTGCAATCCACTCCGTGGCTGCCCCTGAGATGTGTGAACTGGCTGCATTGAGAGTCCAGTCAGTCTCTTGTCATGCGATTTGGATCCGGAAAAATCCACATCCAATTTGGCTCAGTGTGAACCCAGCCTAATGCTGCGTACACATGATCAGATTTTCCGTCGGAATAAACACTGATGGGTTTTTTCAACAAAATTCCGCTCAAGCTGTCTTGCATACACAAGGAAACACCAAATTCCGACCGTCCAAAACGCGGTGGCGTACAACACTACGATGAGCCTAGGAAAATTAAGTTCAATGCTTCCGAGCATGCATCAAATTGTTTCCGGGCATGCATGTTTTTTTTCTCCATTGGAGTTCCATACAGACGAACGGAATTTCCAATAGAAATTTTTTTAGTCTGAAAAAAAGTCCGTCGGAATTTCCGAAGGAAAAAGTCAGATGGGGCATACACATGTTCAGAATATCCGATGAAAAAAATTCCTTCTGACTTTTGTCCTCGGAAATTCCGATCATGTGTATGTGCATAAGAGAGGCGAGGAGAGGCAAAGGTGTTTTTTGTCCAAATCAAGGTAGCAGCACAAGGTGAAAATACTGTTCCTTCAGTATGATGGACCTGTTGTCGGGGTCTATGCCTCACATCTGTGAGACTGGGGTCTTGAGAAAGGAGAAGCAGAGTAGAGAGGACCCTCTGTGGGACATTTTGCGGCTACACAAGTGAGAGCTTTGAGTAAGCACTGATTGAAACGTGAGCTGTATGCCCCTATTTTTGCTGTGATGTGCGGTGTTTTGATTACTTTTACCAAATAAAGGCAACCGAGAATGCTGGTTAGTGTACTAACCAGCAGACATGTCGGACGGACGGGTTCCCAGCAGACAGATTTTTAAGCATGCTTTAAAATTTGTCTGCTGGAAAAACCCGTCTGCTCGCCCGTACCCACGATCAAATTTGTCTGCTGAAACGGTCCGTCGGATGACGTTTCCAGCAGATGAATTTGATCGTGTGTACGCGGCCTTACGCACCAATGACATCAGGACCCCACTGCTAGCTGGACAATGCTAACTTTAAGGGGCCAGGTGTTTGTTTCTACCATGTAGGGGTAACCCGCTCAGGAACATGTACGGATACCCATATCTGGGGAATCACTGCGTGGGGAATCACTGCGGGGTGACTCATTACTTTGCTCATTAATAGTTACCACAGTATAGTGTGGACTAACATTCACACAAGTTAGATTTTTAGTCCTCTGATAGGCCAGAATTAACTTTATATCGCAACTTTGAATTGTGTATTGCTTGATATTAACTTTTGCATTGTTTACCTCCTTTGATATAATACATTTACTTTAATTTCTGTGTATTATTATACAGTACATATGTGGCTTACTAACGCTTAATTTACCCAGGTGCAAGTGGTCCTCGAGCTCTAACAGAGTGTGCCAGTGGGGACCAAGTGGTTTAAAGAGTCTTGGAAGAACAGAGCACTCATCATCACCCATGGCTCCTGCGGGGGGTAAGTGATACATATGCTCTTGGCACATGGGATAGTCAAGTGGTTTACTTTTACTAATAATCTTGCAAAATCTATTGCAATCACAAAAGTATGCATCGCAAAACCTTAACAAAAGCATTGCAACTTACCCATTGTAATAGAAGAGAACAAAGTCAATAGATTCAGCCATCTCCTTTCTGATTCGCCAGGAGCATGTAATATTTCCATCAGTATCATTACAGTGCAGGTTTTGTGGTTTGGCTTCATCGTCTAGAAATTGAAGAAAGAGATACAATGTAATGATACTGTATATTATAAACATAGTGTTTTGTATACGTGTTTGGCTCTGTAGTTACTATATATATATATATAGTAACTACAGTATGGTTTCGTTATCCTGACTGGACGTCTATTGACGTCCTGCAGGATAACAGCCGCCACGCGCCCGAAGGGGCGCGCATCACGACGATCGTGGTGCGGTGTGTCAGTCTGACACACTGCTACACCGATCTTGGTAAAGAGCCTCTGGTGGAGGCTCTTTACCATGTGATCAGCCGTGTCCAATCACGGCTGATCACAATGTAAACGGGAAGAGACGCTGATCGGCTTTTCCTCACTCACATCTGACAGACGCAAGTAGAGGAGAGCCGATCGGCTGCTCTCCTAACAGGTATATGCTGATAGTTTATCAGTGCAGCCCCCCTCGGATCACCACACAGGACCACCAGCATGTCGCCCAGGACCACCAGGGATGGGCATCCACACTGGACCACCAGGTATGCCCCCTAGACCACCAGGGAATGCCAATATGTGCCAAGGCAGCTGCCAATCAATGCCCAGGCAGCTGCGGACCAGTGCCCACTCAAAATCCCTGCCGGTGCCCACCCAAAATCCCTGCCAGTGCCACCAGGGGATACCCATCAGTGCTGCATACCAGTGCCGCATGTCAGTGCCAATTAATGCCCATCAGTGCCATGTATCAATGCCCAGCAGTGCTGCCTGTCAGTGCCCAGCAGTGCTGCCTATCAATGCCACTATTGCAGAGTTTCAGTGCCCATAAGTGTCACCTATCAGTGCCGCCTACCAGTGCCCATCGTCGGTGCCCGTCAGTGCCACCTCATTGGCACCGCCTCATCGGTGGGCTATTTTTGAGGCCGGCGCATGCGCAGTTCGATCGACGCGGGGCGCGCTTAATTTAAATACAAGCCGCCCCCTTTGAATTACGCGGGGATACGTAGAGCCATTTACAACTACGCCGCCGCAATTTACGGAGCAAGTGCTTTGGGAATACGGCACTTGCTCTGTTAAATTGCGGTGGCGTAGTGTAAATGGCTTACGCTACGCCAGCGGCAATTCTATGGGAATCTGGCCCAGAGAATCCAAAACTTGAAGGCAATATGCCTTTGGAGGTATGTGGTAACGTATTGCCTTCAAGTTTTTGAATTTTTTTATGTGATACTTTGTGTTATGTACTATTGCATTTGGTAACATACAGTATGTGCATAGACATATAGTACATGATTTATTGCACTGGATAGGATTGATTCATTTTAGCATTTAGCATGGCATATTTTGTACATATTTTTTGGGTGATTTGTTTTTTCCTTAAAATGCTATCTACTTAGAGTTATGAGAAGGTTTTGCATAAGATGTAAGGCCTCGTACACACGATCGGACATATCCGATGAAAACGGTCCGTGGACCATTTCCATCGGATATGTCCGATCGGGAGTTTGATCCGATGGCGTGTACACACCATCGGATCAAATTCTCCGCCGCCGGACGGCGCGGTGACGCGGCGGTGACGTTGACGCCGCCACGTCACCGCCACGTCACCGCACCAGGAAGTTAAACACTTCCGCGCATGCGCTGAATCCATTCGGCGGCGGCGCGGCGGCGGTGGGGGACGACATGTCTGCTGGTAAGTGTACTAACCAGCAGACATGTCGGGCGGACAGATTCCCACCGGATAGATTTCAAAGCATGCTTTGAAATCTGTCGGGTGGAGAAATCTGTCCGCTAGCCCATACACACGAGCGGAGATGTCTGCTGAAACGGTCCATCGGACCGTTTTCAGCGGACATATCCCCTCGTGTGTACGAGGCCTAATGCCGCGTACACACGGTCGTTTTTTGCGATGAAAAAAAACGACGTTTTTTAAAACGTCATTTAAATTGATCGTGTGTGGGCAAAACGTCGTTTTTTGTCTTAAAAAAAACGACCAAAAAAAAATTCCAACATGCTTGAATTTTTTGTGTCGTTTTTCAAAACGTCGTTTTTGTTTCACAAAAAGTCACTGTGTGTAGCAAAAACGTCGTTCAAAACGACGTTTTCCAACCCGCGCATGCCCAGAAGCTAGTTATGAAGCGAGCTTCAATGGAAAAGAGTGGTGACCTCCTTATCCCCACTTGTTTTCTCCCCCACCTCAATAGCTTACTCCCCACCCAGCAAGATCCAAATTATACCCTGTTCATTTATCATTATAGCCAATTATAGTAAAACTGACGCCTGATTAGGTGTTTCTACTGTGCACTCAACAAGCGGTACTCCAACTCATGGAAAACACACGTGCCTCTCTAAAGTCTCCTCAGGTCCCCATAGTATTATGTGGAGACTTGACGAGACCCCCTTTCCCCTTGATGGGAGACAAATTCTCCCACCACGGGCAAACACTATGTACATAGTCTACTTAATGTTGATTGAATTCTTGTTAACTTGCTTTGTATTTCATTTTTCATTCTTCTTTTTTAAGGTTATTTGTTTTGGACCCTCCCTTCCCTCATCCCTCCCTATATCTGCACGGAGCAGAGCGGACAACTACTCTACAAAGAATGACGGTAAGATTGCTAGATTGATTGAGCTACCATGGCCCCGTTAAACTTATTGACCCTTAATGTGCAGGGTCTCAACGTTCCCCAGAAACGTACAAAGGCATTTAGATCCTTCCAAGCCAAAAAGGCCCATATTGTTTGTTTACAGGAAACTCACTTCACTCCCAACACAACCCCTAAATTCTATAATGCCTCCTACCCACAAGTTTATACTGCATCGGCTTCCACTAAGAAAAGAGGAACTTTGATAGCATTTCACCGAACTACGCCTTTTACACTAAAATCTGAAATCAAGGATCCAGAGGGTAGATACCTTATCCTAACAGGCTATATTATGGACTCTGCGATTACAGTAGTCTCATACTATGCTCCCAATGCCAACCCTTTACCTTTTTTATCCCACCTATTCCAAACAGTCAATACGCATAAAATGGGCTCTCTTCTGTTATGTGGAGATTCGAACCAGGTCCTCCTCCCATTCTTAGATAAATCCCCATATACGCCACCAAAATATCAACCTAAATGGACTCTCCCAAGCCTCTTATCCAAATATAACCTTGTGGACTCTTGGAGAGAATATAACCCCACAAAGCGAAGCTACACATACTTCTCAAACCCCCGCCAATCATTCAGTCGCATCGACCACATATTAGTGACAATTGGAATGGCCCCAGAAATTCTAAATTCAAGTATCATTCCCATTCCCTGGTCCGATCATAACGCAGTGCTCACCACTCTAGCATCTGCGATCCCAAAAAATCACGATCCTACTTGGTACCTCCCAGAAACTTTACTCAAACATCCCGCCCTTTGCCTGCCTATCGAGCAAGCTTTGAAAGAATACCTAGAACTTAATATGAGTCCAGAAATATCCCCACTCACATTATGGGAAGCACACAAGCCAGTTTTAAGGGGAACATTCCAGCGAGAATTAGGAATCCTCAAAAAAAACCGAAGACATTTAGCAAAGCAACTTGAAACTGAATACAACTCAGCCTTTCTGGCCTTGCAAGACAACTACACCCTTACCAACAAAAAACGCTTAGACAAGGCACGGTTAGAATATGACCTGTTCCTCACAGAATCAGCTAATAAAACACTTAACAGATCAAAACATACTTTCTACAAAAATGCGAATAAACCAGGGACATATTTAGCTAGATCACTAAACTCACTAAATAGAACGTTTAAACCCATAAAACTAAAGATAGCGAATAACATTACCTCCAGCAACCCACTCAAAATTGTACGAAAATTCAGTTCGCACCTAAAAGCACTATACTCTGAAACAGGCACATTTAGCGAAGCGGAAGCAAATTCTTTCTTCTCTCAAATCCAGTTGCCAAAGATGAATCAATTACAAAAATCGCAACTGGAAGAACTGATCACACAAGAAGACGTGTCCATGGCCATTAAAGATCTTAAATTAAACAAAAGACCAGGACCAGACGGGTTCTCTGCACGATACTATAAAACTTTTACAGAACTAATCTCACCAAGATTGGCAGACGCATTCAATGACCTGTTGAAGCAAAAGACCTTCAGACCCGAATCACTGCTAGCCACGATATGCATGATTCCTAAACCGCATACGGACAATACCCTCTGTACCAACTATCGTCCTATCTCTATGATAAACACAGATATAAAATTATTAGGTAAAATATTGGCTACCCGTCTTAATAAACACATAGGCAAAATGATTCATCGAGACCAAATAGGTTTTATACCCTCCAGACAAGCGGGCGATAACATACGAAGGGCCTGCTTGTTAGCACATATTGCAAGAAAAAGGGGCATCCCTGCTTGTTTTCTGTCTCTGGATATTAAACAGGCCTTCGATTCAGTCTCTTGGCCGTACTTAAACTATACGCTCCAAAACTGGGGATTTGGCCCAAACTATATCAAATGGATAATGGAACTATATAATAACCCAAGAGCTTATGTTAGGTACGCGGGATATAAATCGGACACTTTTAATATCAAAAGAGGCACACGACAGGGATGCCCATTGTCCCCATTACTGTTCGCCCTACTCATCGAACCACTAGCAATAAAGATTAGATCGGATCCCACTATACTAGGCATAGAACTAGGCGGCCTTAAACACAAAGTATGTCTGTTCGCAGATGACATTCTCCTATTTTTATCATCCCCTCAAGTGTCAGGCCCAAACCTTATCCCAATACTGAACCACTTCGCAACTTTTTCAGGACTCATGATCAACCCTAAAAAATGCCTGGCCCTGAACATATCGCTCTCGAAACTAGAACTGACAGCAGCCAAAACAGGCCTTCCGTTCGAATGGCCAGAAAAAAGCATCCCATATCTAGGAACACACCTAACCGCAGCCACTTCTGACCTTTTCTCACATAATTATCCAACTCTCTTAAAACAAATCACAAACATCTTAGCTGCATGGACTCATCTCCCATTATCCTGGCTTGGAAGAATTAGTGCAGTGAAAATGACGATACTCCCAAAATTACTATATCTCTTTAGGGTACTCCCTATCCCAATACCTGCCTACTTTTTGAGAATCATTCAGAGAAAAATCTCATCTTTCATTTGGGGTTCTTCCAAGCCAAGGATAAAGCAACAGACTTTGCATCTCCCCAAAACACATGGCGGGCTGGGACTCCCAAACTTTGCACACTATTATAGAACGGCACAAATAGCGACTCTCACTAAATACCATGCGAACCAAGAATTACCTCTCTGGGTTTCAATAGAAACAACGGAATGTGACCCCATTCCACCATCCAACCTGTTATGGATACCCCCCAAATTACGTAAAAACATAGACAACCCCATAATTAAGCACTCACTCTCCCTCTGGGATAGATTCAAATCAAAGTACCACTTACAATCCCCTCACATCCCAATGCTATCTTTTTACAAAAACCCGGCATTCTATCCAGCATGGATTTTTCCCAAAACATTTAAAGAATGGGTACACAGGGATTGCATACACCTGTACAAATTTTTGGAATTATCGAACTTCCTGCCCTTCCCGTCAATTTGCAAAAAATACGGTATCCCTCACTCAGAACTTTTTAGATACCTCCAAATAAAAAACTTCTTCGAACCATACTTGAACCCTACCCCACCATCCGCCCAGCAATCCCCCTTCGAAAGAATATGCAGAAAAGACCCACATGCTAGGGGCACGATATCTGCTCTATATCAACATTTGCTAACCCACAACACAACAGGGCCACCATATGTTCGGAAATGGGAGGAGGACCTGGGTCTTGAACTCGAGACCTCGGACTGGAACCAAATATGGCGTAACACGAAAGCTGCCTCCCCAAACATAATAGCATTGGAAACTAATTATAAAGTACTTACCAGATGGTACCTGGTACCGGCCAGGATAGCAAAATACGCTCCAAACTATACAGGGCAATGCTTCAGGGGATGCTCAGCTATAGGTATGTTTTACCATGTTTGGTGGTCATGTCCTAAGGCACAAACATTCTGGGCAAAGATCTTCAATATAGCTAATGCGTTGACTGGGAGAACTAACCCTCCGAATCCTAAAACAGCCTTACTGAACCTGAAGCCCGAGTACCTAACAAACATACAATTCAAACTACTAATACAACTCTTCACGGCAGCGAAACAAACCCTGGCTAAAGCCTGGAGAACCCCCGTTCTTTCTATGATAGAAGTGAAAAATAGGATGAACGTAGCAATGACGCACGCCAAAATGGAAGCATTAGACACAGATACGATCACTAAATTTGAAAATGTGTGGAAGCCGTGGACCTTGTACGTTACACCAAACTCCTTTGATGATAGAGTGTTGTTGCCATGGTAGCTCAATCAGCGTGCATATCTACAGAAACATCTAACCGATGACTGTGGAATTCGACTTGCTCCTGCAGACCTCCCTAACCCAGTCCCCTTTCCCTCCACATCCCTCCCTCCCCTCCTGGTTATTTTTTATGATTTATGCTTTATAAATTTTTATTAATAAGGTTGATATGTGAATTCAACCCAGAATTTCCAAATTCGATGTATAAGTAATTGCATTATACTGATAACCAATACCTTTGACGCAACATCATCTTGTATATGCATCTTTTCCTTCTTACCTTTTCTCTTCCATATGTTATGTTGCCTTATGCATGTTGCAATTGCTACGAAATAACCTATATTCATAACAAAATACTCTTTCTGACAATGTAACCATTATACACTATTTGTATATCCTACTTATCAAGTATCAATAAAATTTTTGACAAGGAAAAGAGTGGTGAACGTAACCTTGCTTTTTGTGAAAAAACGATGGTGTGTATGCAAAATTGTCTTTGAAAAGTGACGTTTCAAAAACGTCGTTTTTTACTTCACAGAAAACGTCGTTTTTTTTCATCGCAAAAAACGACTGTGTGTACGCGGCATTAGAGTAATGCCGCGTACACACGATCATTTTTTGTGATGAAAAAAAACAACGTTTTCTGTGAAGTAAAAAACAACATTTTTGAAACGTCACTTTTTAAAGACGATGTTGCATACACACCATAGTTTTTTTTCACAAAAAGCAAGGTTACGTTCACCAATCTTTTCCATTGAAGCTCGCTTCATAACTAGCTTCTGGGCATGCGCGGGTTGAAAAACGTCGTTTTAAACGATGTTTTTGCTACACACGGTGACTTTTTGTGAAACAAAAAACGACGTTTTGAAAAACGACACAAAAAATTCAAGCATGTTGGAATTTTTTTTTGGTCGTTTTTTTTTGGTCGTTTTTTTTTAAGACAAAAAACGACGTTTTGCCCACACACGATCAATTTAAATCACGTTTTAAAAAAACAACGTTTTTTTTCATCGCAAAAAACGACCGTGTGTACGCGGCATAAGAATTGGCTGCAGGCGCACACCAAGAAAACATTTTCCAAAATGTCCTTTGACGTTTGGCCGCATGTATTAGTAAAGAAAATAGTTTGCTTTGGCCAGGCTGGGCTAAACAAATTATGCAAAGTTATAGCAAAGCTGGAGTTAGGCTTTAAACAGATATACATTTGAGCACACAAACACAAATGACATATACTATATTGTCAAAAGTATTGGGACACCTGCCTCAACACACACACACATGAAATTTAATGGCATCCCAGTCTTAGTCCGTAGGGTTCAATATTGAGTTGGTCCACCCTTTGCAGCTATAACAGCTTTAACTCTTGGACGAGAAGGTCTGTCTCGCAGTCTCTGCTCTAATTCATCCCAAAGGTGTTCTATCGGGTTGAGGTCAGGACTCTGTGCAGGCTAGTCAAGTTCCTCCATCCCAAACTCGCTCATCCATGTCTTTATGGACCTTGCTTTATGTACTGGTCCAAATCATTTGGTGGGGAGGGGGTTATGGTGTGGGGTTGTTTTTCAGGGGTTGGCCTTGACCCCTTAGTTCCAGTGAAGGGAACTCTAAATGTGTCAGAATACCAAGACATTTTGGATAATTTCATGCTTCCAACTTTGTGGGAACAGTTTGGGGATGGTTCCTTCCTGTTCCAACATCACTGCGCACCAGTGCACAAAGCAAGGTCCATAAAGACATGGATGAGGAATTTTGGGGTGGAGGAACTTGACTGTCCTACACAGAGTCCTGACCTCAACTCAACAGAATACCTTCGGGATGAATTAGAGCTGAGACTGCGAGCCAGGTCTTCTTGTTCCAACATCAATGCCTGACCTCACAAATGCGCTTCTGGAAGAATAGTCAAACATTTCCATAGAAACATTCCTAAACCTTGTGGACAGCCTTCCCAGAAGAGTTGAAGCTGTTATACCTGCAAAGGGTGGGCCAACTCAATATTGAACCCTACAGACTAAGACTGGGATGACATTAAAGTTCATGTGAGTGTGTGTAAAGGCAGGCGTCCCAATACTTTTGACAATATAATGTATAACGGACTATAAACCCCCTGGCATTCATCACCTGAAAGAGGCTTGTGATATGCTGTGCATTCATCGCTATAAGCCTGCACACCAGAAGAGCCACTCCAGATGCTGCACACTAGGGGTATTGCAATGCTGTAGGTCAGCAAAATTGTAAAATGACATTTCTAGTAATGGTTTGTCATAATGGGTATTGTCTTATTTGTGTCCGGAATGGCTATTTGTCCTAATGTCAAAAGAAAAGTGTACTTTTATATACCCAGTAAAGGGTGACTGAAGTGTCTCAAACTTTTGTACACACTATGAAAATGTATGCCACAATGTTTATTGTTACATTTTCAATTCAGCTGACGGTAGGCATGTGTTGCACAAATAATGCAGGTGTAGGAAACACAGAGATGCAGTAAAAAAGTTTATGTTGTATTCTCACTGTCTTCCTCAGTGTTGAGACGTGTTTCCAGTTTTCTCTCCGGCACAAAACTAAAATTGATGTAATCTCCAGAGAACAGCTTCCTTTCACCCAAATCTACATCACATGTCCAATTTGAATGTGTCATTGAACTCCCGGTCACACTTTTCTTCAGACAAGCACTTTTTTCTCTAGGAAATTTAAAAAGAAAGAAAAACTTTCATAAATAAAAACAGATAAACACAGAAACATTTTAAAAGCATGGGGCCAGATTTAGGTAGAGTTAGGCTGTGCAGGGACCGCTAATCACATTGTGCAGGGACAGCCCTGTCAGATCTCCGCTCTGGGGGATCGGATGAACACAGACCGCTCTGCAGATGGATGGAAAAATAGGACTTTCCTACATCTGGAGAATCGGAAGATTGCGGACACTGATGAGATCGGGTGTTAGCGGATGTTCATCCGCTGACACCCGATATCTCATAGGGATTAATGTATGTCCCTTTTTGATCCGTAAACGGATGGATGAAAAAGCGGACATACGGTCCGCAGGTGTAAAAGGGGTCTAATACTACCCAACAGAACAGATAACGATGAAAGGATACAAATTGGAACCTACAGCCTTTAGGTCTGGCACGCATCAGGGATGTTCTCAATCCCCTCTCTTCTTCATAATTGCTATTGAAGCTTTAACTATCACTATTTGTGCTAATCCAAACATACTTGGAATCGAGAGCAGTGGGACCCAGAGACGTAACAAGAATATTCAGGTCTCCAATGTAAGAAACCATGAAGGGCCCCCCTGGTTCCCGACCGGGGCCCTTCCCACAGATCCTGGGGCCCTTTGCTCCCATTGTGGGACCCTTTATTACCGTACCACAGCGGGCCACCTTCCTGCCATCCCAGGGGTTCCCCCCCCACGTGACAGAACATCAGAGCCCAGTTGCAAGTGTGACCCTGGTAGTTCTGCCACTGGTGTCGGTAATTTTTTTTTTTTTTTAGTTTTTTTTATTATTATTTTTTTACAGTTTTATTTGTTATTTTTTAGGAACCCTGTTGGAAGCTTTGGTGAAATATCAGGGGGTTCAAACAGACCCCTTATGTCTCACTTTTGAGACAGAGAAAGGGACTGAGGATAGATTCTTCAGTCCCTTTCTCTGCAGCCTCAGCTAAACAGAATGAATGAACAGGAATAGCTCTCTACAGAGCTTTCTATTCATTCATAAACGAAAGCATAGTAAATTTACTTTGCCTCAGCTATGAATGAATAATAATAAAAAAAAAAAAACAGAGTCGGGGACCCCTGGGCCTCATGAGTCTTTTGGGGTAAATAGCTCTTTGCTGTTTTTACCGGGACTGTGACATTGCAGCGGACAAATCGGACAGCTAACTGACGTTTTTTGGGGACCAGTGACACTGTTGTCAGTGCTAAATAATATGCACTGTAACTGTACTAATGACACTGGCAGGGAATTGGTTAACATCAGGGGCAATCAAAGGGTTATGTGTGCTTCTAGGGAGTGCTAACTGTGGGGGAATGCTGTGACTGAAGGAAAAGAGAGATCTGTATCTCTACTTAGCAGAAACACAAGATCTCCATATTCCTCCCTTACAGAACAGCGGTCTGCCTTATTTACATGGCCAGACCGCCATTCTGCCTCTCCTATATACGATCGCAGGGTGCCAGCGGCTGCAGGACCGGCTGATTGGCTCCCACTGTGTCCAATCACAATGGGAGTGGGTCGCAGGCGGCACACACCCCAGACTCACTGCACAAAATCTGTACATGATTTCATGCAGGGGGGCTGCCCAGATGCAGTATATATGCGTGGAGCGGTCCTTAAGTGGTTAATTTAGGTGCCTGGGATCCTACTATATCTTGCCTAGTTCAGGACTGTTTCAATAACTGCACTTAGGCCAGCCATACATGAATCAAATTTTTTATCCATGTATGGGCAAGCTGATTGTATCATTGATCGACTTGAGTACAACCAGCCTGTTCTAGCAGCCAGCAGGAATAATTGTGTTCTACTGGCTGAAAAGGCTGGGAAGGCTCCCAGCTGGCAAAACACAAAAGCACTGCTGGAGGAATTCCCCCATCAATACTGACTGTGTTGATGGGGGAATTGAGCTAAATATGGGGAAAATGCAAATCACACATAAATAAGATAAGGTGTAGATAAAAAATATGCTAATAAGTCACAAGCATAGACATACGTATCTTTGTCTTTGAGAGTCATGTTCACCAGATTCCCAGAAAACTTATTTTCTGACCATGTGCAGGTAATATTTGTCTCTGGATATAATTGAAAGCAGGACAGACTTTTCAGTAATTTGGAACCTAGGTGGAAATCAAGCAAAAAGAACCCAAATGGTACATTTAAAAGTAGTTCAGAGAAAACAGTAAAGTCAACTTCCACTGAACGTATAAGAAAATAGCAGTTCAATGTCCCCATACAGTATACAAGAAGTAATTGGTGAAACTTTTAAAGTGAATATTCACGTCACTGGGAGCAGTTACTTTTTTCTGACAGGTACCCACACCCACTTCTGCATTTCTCCTGGGGCGAAAATGATGGAGGTTTGCCCTGCTCCCTTCCCCACCTGCAATCTCCTGGGACATGCCACATGTCTCAAGAGGCTGCATGACCAGTTTTAAAATGTTAACACATTCTTCTGCATGTGCAAAGGGAAGCCAGCTATTAAAAAGGAGGAAGTCACAGCCAACTCCCAAAGCCAAGATGGCAGCACCGGAGATCCGAAGACCAGTGAAGAATCAGCCTAGATGAAGACAGGGCTAGACGTATGGACCTGCGCAGCGGCATTATGCCAATGGGCTTGTGTCACCCACCACGGCACATCTCCGATCAGCAAGAGGGCTCTGTGATTTGACCTCCTGATCACGTGATTGGACACAGCCGTCATGTGATGTATTTACTGTATTTATGTATTTATAAATTCTGATGTATTTATCGGCTCTCCATTCCTCACATGGAAGTTAGCAGTGAGGAGAGCGGATCTTTGCAGCCAGCCGTTGATCAGTGAGTATGAGCTGTTTACAGCTTTTTACACACTGATCTCCGGCCCAGTGTCCCCACACAGTGTAAACACACAAAGTCCCCAAAATAGTGTCCCCAAAACATATGTCCCCACACACATGCCACACACAGTAAAAACACCTGTCCCCCACATGTGTAACAGTAAAATCACATGTCCCAATGATCATCTGCGTACATATGTCCGTGATCACCTCCGCACATCTGTACATGATCATCTGCATACATCTCTCCGTGATCACACAAACCAATTACTATACACTTAACTGGATTTTTTTACCAAAAAATATGTAGCAGAATACATTTTGGCTTAAATTTATGACAAAATTCGATTTTATTGGATTTATTTTAAAATAAAAAGAAGAAAATATTTTTTTCTCTCCAAATTTCTGCTCTTTTTTTCACTTACATCGCAAAAAATAAAAAAACGGAGTCATGAATAAATACCACCAAAAGAAAGCTCTATTTGTGTGAACAAAATGATAAAAATTACATTTGGGTACAGCGTAGCATGACTGCACAATTGACATTGAAAGTGCGAGAGTCCTGAAAGCTGAAAATTGATCTGGGAAGGAAGGGGGAAAAAGTGCACAGTATTGAAGTGGTTAAGAATGCATATCATGAAAGAGATGTAGAGGCTATTGCTGACCACTTCTTCTGAAAATTATTTGTGTGGCTGTGATGCTGATCGTTTTTATTCAGTACACCAGTCACTGACAAGTAAGAAGTTCTGACTTTTCTGATCTGCATAGTTGTTGCAGGGTAGTAACTTGGAAGGTATAATAGCCAGTGGCTTAACATAACAACCAAGCCTCCAACATTTTCAGAAGGAGGAATGGCACCCCCTTATGTTTTTCTCATGACAGATTTACTATTAAACTTGCCACGGTTTCAGGTGTAACTCAATTTAAAACCCCTTCAAAGTTCAACTTTACTTTTGCTGATAAAAAAAATAAAAAATCCTTCCAGGTCAATTACATAAAATAAATACTGTCAACCTGTCCAAAAATGGCAAAGTGAAAAGGTCTCTGCAAATGGGCCTCCTACCCACTGATACCTTGCCCTTTGCCCTCTCACTGCTCCTTCCTTATCTCGGCCAGTACTCCTGATGACCACAGGAAGTAATGACATCACTCTCTCAGTCATGTGACAGGGCTCTGGCCTAGCAGCACATTGTCACAGGAAAGCAGGCCACATGCTGTTCCATACTTGGAAGCAGTGGGAATTATTGATGGCTACAATAGACAAAAAAGAAGCAGTAAACTGCTGATAAGGTAAATCGCATACCGGTAATAAGAAAATGCAAATTTTGCAGAGTTTTGTACACACTGTACAGAATATCCACATTATAGTGAAGGTTACAAAGGAATCAAATTATATTGTTGCCAATTTTATATAACCATAGCTAGCTGGAGAATGGAATAGAAAGGTCATTTGCATCGGAAATGCATTTGTGTGTGGAATTTTAAAGCGTGTCATGTTAGGTATCTATTTACTCGGCGTAACATCATCTTATATATTTTACAAAAAAATTGTGCTAACTTTGAAAAATTATTCCGCAAATATCGTGCAAGATAAAAAGTTGCAATGACCGTCATTTTATTCCCTAGGGTGTCTGCTAAAAAAAACATAATGTTTGGGGGTTCTGAGTAATTTTCTAGCAAAAGAATGATGATTTGTACATGTAGGAGAGAAGTGCCCGGTATGGAGGTGGTATAAAAGTCCTGTATTGAAGTGGTTAAATGTGACCCTTTGTTGTCTCTGTGCTTCATACTAGTATCAATACATCACTGTATGTGATCACTACAGCTAGTACTACTATTACTAGAGATAAGCTTAAGGTGTGGGCCAAACACAAATTCAGACTTACCCTTGGCTGTTCGGGCATTCGGACAGAAACCCAAACATTTACCAATTCATTGGAAGCCAAATGTCATGTATAAACCTTCTGTTATACATGATAGCTTGCTTCTGTCAATGGTTGTTAAGGACACTGGGTACTGCTAAGCCCATAACAATTACTATATTCATCAGCCCTATTAACTTAACTGGGTATGATTTTTAACCACTTCAATACAGGACACTTTCACCCCCTTCCTGCCCAGACCAATTTCCAGCTTTCAGTGCCCTTGCACTTTGAATGCCAGTTACTCAGTCATGCTACACTGTACCCAAACAATTTTTTTTTCATTAATTTTCACACTAATAGAGCTTTCTGTTGGTGGTAATTAATCTCGATTGGGTTTGAATTTTTTTGCGATATAAGTGAAAAAAGATCGAAGATTTCGAAAGAAAAAACACACCTATTTTTTAGTTTCTATTATAACATTTAGCAAATACCGTATATACCCGAGTATAAGTTTTTCAGTACATTTTTTGTGCTGAAAATGCTCCCCTCAGCTTATACTCGAATTAAAACTTTTTGCGCCTGATCTCCTGGATTTGGGGACCTGGTAACGGCCGGCCAAACTTGGCACACAAGTGTGCAAAGTTTGTTGTCCGGGTGACCTCCGGCGCACCCCTTCCATAGACTCCCATGTTAAACGGTAATTTCTCCGGTGACTTTGGGGGCCCGCTACTGGCCAGTCATACGTCCCCTGGACCCCAAACTTGGCACACATGTAGCCCCATTTCTCCTCTACAAGTATGCAAAGTTCTCCCATGTTAAAGACTTCCATGGTAAATGTCGGTCTAGTCATGGGCACAGTGAGGCATGGGCACAGTGAGGCATGCAAATGGTCACCCTAGGCTTATACTCAAGTCAATAAGTTTTACAATTTTTTTGTGGTAAAATTAGGTGCCTCGGCTTATGTCCAGGCCGGCTTATACTCGAGTATATACGGTCAGTAATTTTTGTGCATACATTTGGGCCACAATCTATACTTCTACACATCTTTGGTAAAAATAACCCAAATTAGTGGATATTATTTAATATGTGTGAAAGTTATAGTCTACAATCTATGGTGCCAATAATTAATAATTGTTCACACCTGATATACTGACGGCCTATCTAATTTCACAAAATTGTAATAGAGGGGGTTATTTACTAAAGGCAAATGCACTTTGCACTGCAAGTGCACTTGAAAGTGCATTTGGAAGTGCAGTTGCTGTAGATTTGAGGGGAAGATCTGAAATAAGGGGAAGCTCTGTTGATTTTATCATCCAATCATGTGAAAGCTAAAATGCTGTTTTTTATTTTCCTTGCATGTTCCCAATCGGATCTACAGACACTGCACTTCCAAGTGCACTTGTAGTGCAAAGTGGATTTTCCTTTAGTAAATAACCCCCATAATGTTATTTCTCACGCACAGCATATGCATACTTCCAATTACACCCCAAAATACATTCTGCTACTCCTCCTGAGTACGACGATACCACATGTGTGAGACTTTTTTTTTACAGCCTGGCCACATACAGAGGCCCAACATGCAGAGAGAACTGTATGTTGGGCCTCTGTATATCAACATATATTCTATGAGGCATATTGAGTCTTTAAAACATGTAATTTTTTTCCAAATGTTTTTGAAAAATGTGGAAAGAAAATGAAACTTACACCCCAAAATACATTCTGCTACACTGAGTATAGTGATACCATGTGTGAGACTTGTATACAGCCTGGCCACATAGAGAGGCCCAACATGCAGGGAGCCCCTGTCAGGTGTTCTAGGAGCATCAATTACACATATAATTTTCTGATGACCTATCACACCTTTGAAAGCCCTGGAGCACCAGGACAGTGGAATTACCCACAAAATTACCCCATTTTGGAAAGCAAACACCCCAACGTAGATTCTATGAGGAATGGGCTGCAGATAGGTACTCTAATGGGTTGGAGACAGGTACTCGGGTACTCTTATAGGCTGCAGATAAGTACTTGAATACTCTGATGGGCTGCAAATAGGTACTCCGGTACTCTAATGAGCTGGAAACAGGAACTCTGGTACTCTGATGTGCTGTAGATAGATACTCGGGTACTCTGGGCTGGAGACAGGTACTTTGGTACTCTGATGGTCTGCAGATAGGTACTCGGGTACTCTGATGGGCTGCAGATAGATACTTGGGTACTCTGATGGGCTGCATATAGGTACTGGGGTACTCTGATGGGCTACAGATTGGTACTAGGGTACTCTGGGCTGGAGAAAGGTACGCAGGTACTCTGATGGTCTTCAGATAGGTAGTCGGGTACTCCTATGGGCTGGTGACAGGTACTCTGATAGGCTGATGAAAGGTACTCTGATGGGCCGGTGACAGGTACTCTTTATTACAGGGGGCAATCAGTGTGCTTTAATGTATACTGTGATCGGTAACCAGCTGTTACCGCAATCTCCTCCTCACACACAATCGGTTTGTGTGGAGGAGAACCTAGGTAACGGCTAGTTACCACAGTTTGTTTAAATTTTGTGACCGGCTGTGATTGGACACAGCTGATCACGTGGGAAAGAGCCGGAGAACGTCATAACGCTCGCCCGGAGGGAAGAGATTGTCCTGCCGACATCATTTGACTATGGCTCAATATGGAAGTGGTTAAGGGGGACACCAAGCAAAAAATAAAACAAAAAATGGTGTGAGGTCCCCCAAATTTTATACCAGACACTTTTGGTCTGATATGGATTGTAGGGAGGAACCCTAAGCAAAAATCTGGGTTATCACTAAAAATACATACCAGATCATTATCTGAACATGCAGCCTGGCAGGCCAAGAAAGGGGGGGGGGGCGAGCATGCACAAAAAAAAAGGCCCCTGTGTTGATGTTGGCAAGGGCCTCTTCTGGAAGCCTCCTTTAACAATAAGGGGGCCCCCTGATTAAAAATGACAACGTTAAAAACGACGTGGAAATTTAGAGCATGTTCTAAATTTTTAGTGCCCATTTTTTACTAAACTAAATTTTTTCCATCACGAATAACGGTCGTGTGTACGTGGCATTAGTCTTTTTTCTACTATGTACCCCTTACTCATTTACATGTGGTTAGTGTCTGTCACGCTGTAACGGACAGAAAAGCACAAGCCTGAAAAGTGTGAATCGTCTCTCTCACCAAACTTCTACTAACACGAGATTAGCAGAAGGAGCCCAAAGGGTGGCGCACTTGGTATTGAACTTCCCTTTTACAGTGCCGTCGTACTTGTTGTACGTGACTGCGTTCTTGGCGATCGGAATTTCCCACAACATTTGTGCGACCGTGTGTATGCAAGACAAGTTTGAGCCAAAATCCACAGTTTTGTTGTTGGAATGTCCGATCGTGTGTAGGACCATTGATTCTGCAAGGAAATTTCAAATTGGACATTTTGATGTAATTTGTAAACATTCATTATGAAACTTTAATGTGACGGTTAAAAAATGTATTAGGAAACAGTCAAACCTTTTTTCTCTGCAACTGCAGACAGCAAGAAAAAGGTTACACAATATGTAACGATACTGTTCTTCCTCATTTCTGATGCACGACAGTTTGCCTTCAGCATCACTCCTGATAGCTGTGATGAGCAAAAAAAATGTGTGAAATATTTTTTCTAGGACTGACATATTCATTAGACTGAAAGGGCTATTCAAGTTGAACTCCAGACAAAAACAAAAAAAAAAAACACAAATTGATGCAGCTCTGTTCATTAATACACCCTGAAATGTGTTTTTATGCAGTGTAGGTAGATAAACTTTACTTAGTATTAAAGCTGCACGATTAATTGCGAAAAGCTCACGATCTCGATTAACCCCCCCCCCACCCTGCCGACTTTGGCCAACCCCCGGAACGGCGACCATCTTGGCTGTCTCGCCAGGAAGTGAAGTTTCGTCGCTGCCATCTTGCCCCACCCCACACTCCTGCACAGTAATGTTAGTGAGAAGGGGGCAAGCGGACATCTTGTTACATCCAACAGAGTTTTAGATTTCACAGTTCTTTTCAACACAAAACTGAGCTTATGTGCTTAAATACAGTATATGTAAATCTGACAGACTGTTTACATGTTACATTTTAAAAGCAGCAGCAAACCTTACATGCTTGCTAATGTGACAGAACACCTCTGATTTTCACATTTAGTTAAATGTGAAAATCAGAGTTGTTCTTTCACATTAGCAAGCATGTAAGCAGGCTTTTAAAATTTAACATGTAAACAGTCCCTCAGATTTACATATACTGGGCCAGATTCTTATAGACTTACGACGGCGTAAGTCCGAATTTACGCCGTTGTATATGCGCGCCTAATTCTTAAAATCCCCGGCCACGTCACCGCCACGTCACCGCACCAGAAAGTTAAACACTTCCGCGCATGCGCCGAATCCATTCGGCGGCGGCGTGGTGGGGGACGACATGTCTGCTGGTAAGTGTACTAACCAGCAGACATGTCGGGCGGACAGATTCCACCGGATAGATTTCAAAGCATGCTTTGAAATCTGTCGGGTGGAGAAATCTGTCCGCTAGCCCATACACACGAGCGGAGATGTCTGCTGAAACGGTCCATCGGACCGTTTTCAGCGGACATATCCCCTCGTGTGTACGAGGCCTTAGTGTTTACCCCTTTCCTGCCAGTCACATTTACACAGTAATTAGTGCAGTTTTATAGCACTAATTGCTGTATAAATGTGAATGGTCCCAAAAATGTGTCAAAAGTGTCCGATCTGTTCGTAGCAATGTCACGGTCACAATAAAAATCGCAGATCGCAGCCATTACTAGTAAAAAAAAAAAATACCATAAATATATTCCCTATTTTGTAGATGCTATAACTTTTGCCCAAACCAATCAATAAACACTTATTGCGATTTTTTTTTAACCAAAAATATGCAGAAGAATACGTATCGGTCTAAACTGAGGATTTTTTTTTTTTTTTATTGTGACATTTATTAAATCAAAAAGTAAAACATTTTTTTTTAAAAATTGTCGCTTTTCTATTGTTTATAGCGCAAAAAAATAAGAACCACAGAGGTGATCAAATACCACCAAACAAAAGCTCTATTTGTGGGGGAAAAATCAAAGCTTTCATTTGGGTACAGTGTTGCATGACCGTGCAATTGTCATTCAAAGTGCGACAGCGCTGAAAAGAAAAAATTGGTCTGGGCAGGAAGGGGGTTAAAATGCCCTGTATTGAAGCGGTTAACTGTCCAGCCATAGGCTGGGGGGGGGGGGGGAGGTCAATTTCTTCCATCATATCCCTAGAGACAGCATGGATCCCACAATGTGTGCAGTGAACAGTACCTGGTATATTCAGTAATTGGTTCAAGAAGCAGTGATGGCAGAAAACCAGATGACCCCCGACAAGGCTTCAGGCCTAACTGGCGTGCGCCATTTTCTGTGCAAGAAAAGAAAATGGTTTTAATCAAGCCCCCACTACCCAAATGTAACCCCTAAAACCAAGTTAATTGATTATTTAAACTGGAAAATCACTAGGTCATAGGCACATCTAACATTGCTCACAAGTTTGACCTTTGCGCCAATTTGCAGATGCCTGTACGCACATTAAGCTCACATATATTTTTATTAGCAGCATTTGGTGCCAACAAAGTTTTGATAGAATCACAACACTTTGTACAAAACAGCAGCTTGTTATCAATTCATCTTTTTACTTATATCTCCCACCCCCTTACCCTAACGTGGAGCCTGGCTGCTGTCTAAATTATTATTTTTTTATTATTTTTTTCACTCTGTCTCAATTCTTAATCGTGGTATACACTGTGAGGTTTTTTTTTTTTTTGTTCAATCAGCAAGTATCATATCACTTTAAAAGCAATTGCTCAAATGTGTATCCTCACAGGGTGACACTGACTGTGGATGCACCGGTATAAATGTGCCAACGTCCCGATACTTGAAATTTTTTTTTTATTATAGAATTTTATAAAATGCAATAATACAATCGAAAAATATTTATTATAATAATTATTAGTAGACGGCCCAGAATAATGCTCTAATACCACTTCCAAAAACTATAATAACATTGGTTCACTCAGATAGGAGAAATACACAACCAGCAAACAATAATGGTTGGACAGTATAAATATGGAGTGAATAGCCTTAAATATGGGTCTGATATGCAGAAAGGTTTTCTTGCTCTGCTCTACATGTTTTGCGTATCGTAACGCTTCTTCAGGAGCATGATGATACACAGGTCGTATTGAATAGTGTAACACGAACCTGGATACCAACACACTGGCAATATAGCTAAGCCAGGGAGCCAGTTAAGATTATAGAAATCATATTAATCAGGGCTGTCTTTTCCATTGGGCACACTGGGCAGTTGCCGGGGGCCCCACTTGCCTGGGGGGCCCCCATCGGCTGCGCAGCGACCCCAGTAAAAAATGATGGAGAATGGCGGGTCAGAACTGTAGAACTGTATCGTGTCTACAGTCTCTGAGGAAGAGTCTGGAGAGGAGTTAAGAGTGGGAGCGCTGCTGGGATGGGGGTCACAGGAGAAGTCAGACATGAAGAGACTATAGGATAAAACCAGAGCAGCCAAGCTGGAGTCATCTGACTGAGCCTTGCATGGTGCACCTGAGAGGAGGTCAGTGATAGCACCACCAGGCCAGTCTAAGGGCGGGTGGTTGCTAAAGAAAGGGGGGAGTGAATACAAAAATATTAGTGCCCCCCTTACCTTAGTGTATTTACTCTACGGAAGGTGGTTCCCCTTTACATCAGAGTCTGCAGGATTCCCCCTTACAGTGCTAGGGGGAACTCAGTCTGAGGACCGTGATGTAAGTGGGAACTCTGATGTAAAGAGAAAGCAGTGGATTCTGATATAAGGTGGTCTCTGGTCACCAGAGCCCCCCTCCACATCAGAGTTCCCCCTTACATCATGATCTGCAGTGTTCCCCTTTACATAAGAGTTCCCTTTCACTGTAAGGGGGAATCCTGCAGACTCTGATGCAAGAGGAAACTCTGATCAGGCTGGGTTACAGTAACCTAACCTTCATGCCAATGAAGAAATTTGTAAAACTGTAATTTTAGGTACTTTTTTTGCAGTGCCAATAAAAAATTGTGGTTCTGCCAGTAAATTTCATGATTTTTGGCAGTAAATTCTTGTGCGTGGTTGTGTAGACAGGGCCCCAGTGCACTGTATTGCCCGGGGGCCTATAATGCTCTTAAGATGGCACTGATGTTAATAAACAGCAAAGTAGTCTGCTGGTAAGCAGAAAACGAGGTGCTTTACAAGTATAGTTGACAAAAACGCCAAGGTGTACACACCAACTATAGAGCTGGTGTATGAATTAGGCGGGGACAAACTGTCCACAGTGGTGCCCAATGATGGTATTGTAATCAGGCTCATAACACCGAGCTGCTAGGCGTGATGACAGACCTGTAAGGAACCTCTCTTGTCAACTGATATGAATGCCGGTATCTCCCCAATATGCTATTGTATTCTAACAGTGGGGACTAACCCCATCAGAATACATTGACAATGACTACAGAGCTGAATGTAAGTTTGTCAGCAGGACCATTTGAAGCCAGTCTAATGAATGTCTCCTGTTGAACAAAGAGAAATACACAAGGATTGAAATTTCTGTTGGATTGTTCACTTAATCCCTTTGTGGAGGATGATCTCAACCTGCTTGTGAAATGGTGCATCTGTACAATGTAGACAACCTAATGTATAAAAAATGACATTTGCATAGAAAAAAATACAGTTTAAATTACCAGTAAATTACATGAATTCCCTTCATCTATAACTATATAAATTGCAATAAAAAGTGATAAGCGCTCAGGACCGTAGTTGAAAACTACTAAATGGTGTGAATCCACATATATAGAGTATGGTGATGTAAAGTGACAGATGGTCACTAGTAGGTTTGAGCCGGACACCCCACGTTCGGTTCGCACCAGAACGTTCGAACAGACCGACCGTTCGCGCGAACATTTAGAACCCCATTGAAGTCTATAGGACTCGAACTTTCGAATTCAAAAGTGTTAATTTTAAAGCCTAATATGCAAGTCATTGTCGTAAAACGTCTTTGAGAACCCGGGTCTTGCCCCAGGGAACATGTATCAATGGAATTTTTTTTTTTTTAAACGGTCGTTTTTTTTAGGACTCCTGAAAAAACAACCGTTTTTAAAACTTTTTTTCCATTGATACATGTTCCCTCGAGCAAGACCCGGGTTCTCAAAGACGTTTTGACAGGCATACTAGGTGTCTATAGCAGGTACAATATTTAAAGGAACTTTTTTATTTTTTATTTAAGCATCATTAAAATCACTGCTCCAGGAGGAGTGATTTTAATGATGCTTAAATAAAAAATAAAAATAAAAAATCCTTTAAATATTGTACTTGCTAGGTGTCTATAGTTTGCCTGTGAAAACGTCTTTGAGAACCCGGGTCTTGCCCCAGGGAACATGTATCAGTGGAAAGAAGTTTAAAAAGTTTTTTCAGGAGCAGGACAAGTGCGGTAACAGCAACTAGGTTTAGGTGCTATTAAACTGGACAAGTACAGTAACACCGAGTAGGTTTAGGTGCTACTACACAGCACAAGTGCGGTAACAGCAACTAGCTTTAGGTGCTATTAAACTGGACAAGTACAGTAACACTGAGTAGGTTTAGGTGCTACTACACAGCACAAGTGCGGTAACAGCAACTAGGTTTAAGTGCTATTAAACTGGACAAGTACAGTAGGTTTAGGTGTTACTACACAGCGCAAGTGCGATAACACCAACTAGGTTTAGGTGCTATTAAACTGGACAAGTACAGTAACACAGAGTAGGTTTAGGTGCTACTACACAGCACAAGTGTGGTAACAGCAACTAGGTTTAAGTGCTATTAAACTGGACAAGTACAGTAACACCGAGTAGGTATAGGTGCTACTACACAGCACAAGTGTGGTAACAGCAAATAGGTTTAAGTGCTATTAAACTGGACAAGTACAGTAACACTGAGTACGTTTAGGTGCTACTACAGAGCACAAGTGCGGTAACAGCAAATAGGTGTAATTGCTATTAAACTGGACAAGTATAGTAACACCGAGTACGTTTAGGTGCTACTACACAGCACACTGGCAATACAACACGTTAGAACACTGCAGCTAGCACAATCTACTGCCTCACAAATAGGAATAGATGATCTAGCTAAGCTATACAGTGTATAAATATATGTACAACTCCTAGGGAATGGGATGTATATATATCATCTACACACTGTAAATTAAGCTAAACTGACTAGCCTGCCTGCCTGCTCTATCTAGCTATATAAAAAGACTATCTCTCTGTCTTTCTGACTAATCTCTGTTCAGCACTGGAACACACTACACGAGGCCGCCCAGCAGGCGGCCTTATATAGTGTGGGGCGTGTGCTAAAGCCCTGAGACATAATTGGCCAAAGCCACCCTGGCTTTGGCCAATTATGGCTCTCCGTTTTTTGCGCGCTGTGATTGGCCAAGCATGCAGGGTCATAGTGCATGTTTGGCCAATCATCAGTGCGCAATGCCGCAGTGAATTATGGACCGCTGCACGTCACTCGAATTTGGCGCGAACGACCCATTTTGTTCAAATTTTGTCAAACTTACGAACAGACAATTTTCGAGTTGAACATACGTTCAAATCAAACGTGGAGGTCATCCCTAGTCACTAGTGTATCCTTAAATTTAAAAAAAAAATTGTCCTAAAAGGTAATGTCCTCCTATGTGAATTAAATATTCAGGGTGATGTCCTTTTCTTCCCTAGGACTCCTGGCTTGGTGTGAATCTGTGCGTTACAATAAAATGTGTGCCCAGTCTCCCAGAACTCTCACCTTAATATTGCTAAACAGTGCATGTTGTATGGGTGTAAGCGTCTCCAGGGATGTGGTGCACAATCCTCCAAGAAAATGGTGGATTAACTAACAGATATATTTCCACCAAAACAATGGCCGCACCGTTAGTCTGTTATGGACTACAAGAAAATGACGGTGGATCCATTTCCGGTCTTTACTATATATTTATGGTGTCTCGATAACCAATCAGGTTACCCTGATGAAGTCATGAGGCATGTGACGTAACGACGTAGGAATCGGGATTACGCGAGACTGTTGTAAGCCGGAAGGAGACGTAACAAGGTGCGGCGGACGCCGCGTCTTGTTTAGCTTTATGTATCTACTTTTTATACTCATGTAAGAGTCTATCTAGCTACTGAATAAAGATCACTCACATTTTTACGTTATTTCACCATTGGAGGCATCCTTTTCTTCTCTTCCTCCCCCATATATATGGTGCGCTGAGCACATACCAGGTGATTTACCCTCTGGGACTAGTGTGACCACTAGGTGCGAGAGGCTGACATATAGGAGAGGATTGTGCACCACATCCCTGGAGACGCTTACACCCATACAACATACACTGCTTAGCAATATTAAGGTGAGAGTTCTGGGAGACTGGGCACAGATTTTATTGTAACGCACAGATTCACACCAAGCCAGGAGTCCTAGGGAAGAACAGGACATCACCCTGAATATTTAATTCACATAGGAGGACATTACCTTTTAGGACAATTTTTGTTTTTTATTTAAGGATACACTAGTGACCATCTGTCACTTTACATCACCCTGTGGGTTTTGTATGACATCAAAATACTCTATTTATCGCTTATCTATTTATCGCTTTAGCGTTTATCACTTTTTATTGCATTTATATTTTGTGTACAGTGAACACTACTAGATACTGCTGCTTTGGATTATTTATCTCATATATTTAGCATTGGTTTACTCACAGTAGCGCAGAAGTTTTCACCCTTATAACTATATCATGCCCATATTTTAGATGAGAACTGCTACCGATGTTAATAATTGCTTAGCGCCTCAACCTCCGCAACATCTCTTCCTAACCAATGAAATCACAAAGCTCCTGATTCACTCACTGGTTATTTTTTGTCTTGACTACTGTAACTCCCTTCTTATTGGCTTACCTTTACATCAGCTATCCCCCCCCCTTCAGTCCATCATGAATGCTGCTGCCAGACTCATCTACCTTACAAACCGTTCAGGGTCTGCTACCTCTCTCTGCCAATCCCTCCATTCATATGGCGCTATGACATCTTTAACGTGATATTCTTAACCCATTTATGGTGGACATTTTCACCTTATTTGTTTCACTTATGGACGCATTATTACTATTGTAATGTTTTTTCCACTTTATACCCAGTTGGGTGTACACTGTTTAGTAATTTTTATATATTTCACTGTTTATATTTTTAGCGCTACACATTCACTCTTATCACTTTTGGAATCTTTGTCACATTCTTGTATAGCTAGTTTCCTCTTTTTTGTTTGTTTTAGGGTTAGCACAATAACCATTTACATTCACAATCCCTCCATTGGCTTCCACCCACCCAACAAATTAAATTCAAAATACTACATCACTAACCTTGTCTCAAAATACCAACATAATCATCCTCTTTTGTTCCTCCCAAGACTTCCTGCTCTCTAGCTCCCTCGTCACCTCCCCTCATGCTCACCTCCAGGACTTCTCCTGAGCCTCTCCCATCCTTTGGAATTTCATAACCCAATCTGTCCGACTATCCCCAACTCTATCCTCTTTTAGGCGATCCCTGAAAAGTTTTCTCTTCAGAGAAGCCCATCCTACCTCCACCTAATAACTGTGCTTTTATTTTCTTCATCAGCTCTTCACCCCCCCCCCCCCCACAGTTATTACCTTTTGTATTACATACCCCTCCCTCTTAGAAACCTAGGAACCTAATGCCAGTCATTGCAGCCTTTCAGTGCCTATCAGTGCTTGCTCATCAGTGCTGCCAATCTGTGCTCACCAGAGCCACCTCTGTGCCCACAAATGCAACCTCTCAATGCCCATCAGTGCCACCTATCAGTGTTAAACAGTGCCACATATCAGTGCCACCTATCAGTGCCCATTAGTGTGGCATATTAGTACTTCCTCATCAGTGCCCACCAGTGCAGCCTATTAGTGCCCAACAATGCTGCCTCATCAGCGCACATAAACGAAGGAGAAAAATTACTAATTTACAAAATGTACTGACAGACACTAAGAAGACATAATTTTTTCTAAACTTTTGGTCTTTTTTATTTTTGTTTGTGATGGACACTGATGAGGCGGCACTGATAAGGTAGCACTGGTGGGAACTGATGAGGAGGCACTAATATGTAGAATTAATGGGCACCGATAGGCGGCACTGCTTTGCAGCACTGATAGGCAGCACTGATAGGTGGCAATGATGGGCACTAATAGGCAGCACTGATGGGTGGCACTGATGGGAACTAATAGATGGCACTGATAGGCAGCACTGATGAGGAGGTACTGACAGTCATTACTGATGGGCACTGTGAAGGGCGCTGACAGGCATTACTTATGGCCACTGAATGGCAGCTGTGGTGGGCACCTTTGATGGAGGCTGGGCTGATAATCAATGCGCTGATTATCAGCGCACACCCCCCTCTGACAGGAGGACCACCAATCAGTACGTCCTGGTTCCCGCTGTGATTGGGCACAGCTTATCACATAGTAAAGAGCCTACGTTCTTTACCACAATCGGAGATGCGGTGTGTCAGAGTGACACAGCACCACCAATCGCCACGCTGCGTGCCCCTGCGGGCGCGCAATCGCGGCTTATCCTGCTGGATGGTCTATTAAAGCGGAGTTCCAACCACAATTAGCATTTTTTAAATGTATGTCCTTTCATCCTGCGTTTTTATACTATAAATCCGGGTACTTACTATTTTACAATCCGCCACCGCTCCACATAGTTTTATAAACTATCTTTTTTGAATAACTATGTCTACACAGTTGTCATTTTTTTGCTTGTGGGCATTGTGAAGCCTACAAGCACTTACTTCCTGGAAGTCTTGGATGGGGAGTGATAATTGGACAGCGCACTGCATCCTGGGAAATTATGACACACATTTCCCAGGAGCATTAGAGGGAGATGATGTCAGAATCCTAGGTGATTTCAAAGGCAGATTTTGTGGGACAGCATAGCAACAGGTATTTCCAGATGAGTAAAAAAAAAAAAAAAATTCCTTTTTTAGGTCTAATGAGCACAATAATAAAAAAAAAAAAACATTTTGGGACACTTTAAGTTCATTTAGGATAACAGAGCCACATTGCGGACGTCAATCCGCAATAGGGCGAGTGGAAAGTGGTTAATAAAAGGTGAAATGGACCAGTAAATATAAGCAATGATTGCGATCTGAATCATTGCTTCATTGCAAAGTACAACATAGTTAGTTGTGTAAATAGTAAAAATATATAATATTTTTAGCAAGCCATGTACAGAGATAACAGGATACGATAGGAGAAAGAAGCCTTCCTGCATGGCCATATGCCTGAAACCTCATTTCCTAGTATAAAGACATCTACATATTGCACTGTAAATGTGAGACACAAAGCATGCAGGAGATTATAATCAGATACATTGCAACATTTTCATCTTCTCAAGCAGTACAATGTATTTTTATTTTGTAGGATGATGTAAGATAATTTATTCTTTTAATGGTAGAACTAGAGCTGAAGCAATTTTCTTCAGGTTTTCATTGCTGCCCGTTTACCCAGTGTGAACATTTTCATAAATTTCTTGTTATGTTAATGGATTATAAAGTGTTGTCATATTTAGTTAATGATGTAACCACTCCATTCCCTGCCTATTCGCCTGCATATGTGCATGGGCTAGGTGACATCAGTGGTTGGCAAATGCGTGGCAGGTTCAAGCACCAGCTGCATTGTTAGCAACCATTGAAAGGCAATGGCTGCCATGTTTGTTAATGCTGAATGCCCTAAATACTTCACACACTGAGCTCATCCTCAAATGAGGGACACAGGTTCTGCCCCCCTCTCTGTGTATTGCTTGCTTACAATACTGAGGAATTATGATTAGTTACCGGGTTATATTGGGGCTCGGTTTTTGCTGTTTACTATTGTCCAAAGTTTTTGTAGGTGGCAAAAAAGAACAACTGTTTCAGAATGTTTGTGTTCCTCAATGGACTTCAAGAAAAAGATTTTATGATAAACACAAATACCTTATTTTAACCACTTAAGACCCGGATCATTATGCAGGTAAAGGACCTGGCCCCTTTTTGCGATTCGGCACTGCATCGATTTAACTGACAATTGCGCGGTCGTGCGACCTGGCTCCCAAACAAAATTGCCATCCTTTTTTCCCCACAAATAGAGCTTTCTTTTGGTGGTAATTGATCACCTCTGCGGTTTTTATTTTTTGTGCTATTAAAAAAAATTGAGCAAAAATTTTAAAAAAAATCTATATTTTTTACATTTTGCTATAATAAATATGCCCAAAAATATATAAAAAAAATAGTTTTCCTCAATTTAGGCCGATATGTAACTTCTACATATTTTTGGTAAAAAAAAAAAAAGAAATCGCAAAAAGGATTGATTGGATTGCGCAAAAGTTATGGCGCTTACAAAATAGGGGGTAGTTTTATGGCATTTTTATTAATACTTTTTTTTTATTACTAATGGCGGCGATCAGTGATTTTTTTGTGACTGACATTATGGCAGGCACATCGGACACTTTTGACACTTTTGGGACCATTGTCATTTACTGTAGGGGGCGTGGCTGGATGTGTGACGTCACTGATCGTCGTTCCCTATGACAGGGAACCAGGCCCGGACTGGGACAAAAAATAGGCCCAGGCATTTTAAACTGAGCAGCCCAGGGGGGGGGGGGGGGCGGCAGGGGTTAATGATGGGATGTGGGGTGAGATAAAGAAATATAGTAAAAGGAAGAAATAAGATTAGTAGATAGATAAATAACGGGGAGGGAAAAAGATAAATAAGGGGGGCGGGGCGAGAGAGAGAAAGAAAGATGGGAAGGAAGAAAGAAAGATAGGAAGGAAGATAGATAAAGAAAGAACGATAGATAAAGATAGAGAGAAAGAAGGGAAGGAAGACAGATAGATAGATAGATAGATAGATAAAAAGAAAGATAAAAAGAAAGATAGATAAAGAAAAAAAGATAGATAGATACAGATAGATAGAGAAAGATAGATAGATAGATAGATAGATAGATAGATAGATAGATAGATAGATAGATAGATAGATAGATAAGGAAAGAAAGATAGATAAAGATAGAAAGAAAGAAGGGAAGGAAGGAAGATAGAGATAGATAGATAGATAGATAAAGATAGATAAAGATAGAAAGAAGGGAACGAAGATAGATAAAGAAAGATAGATAAAGATAGATAAAAAGAAGGGAATGAAGGAAGGTAGATAGATAGATAGATAGATAGATAGATAAGGAAAGAAAGATAGATAAAGATAGAAATAAAGAAGGGAATGAAGGAAGATAGAGATAGATAGATAAAGATAGATAAACAGATAGATAGAAAGAATGGAAGGAAGATAGATAAAGAAAGAAAGATAGATAAAGATAGAAAGAAAGAAGGGAATGAAGGAAAATAGATAGATATATAAAGATAGAAAGATAAAGCTATAAAGATAAAGATAGATAGATAGAAAGATAAAGATAGAAAGATAGATAGATAGATAGATAGATAGAGACGGAAAGATAGATAGATAGATAGAGACGGAAAGATAGATAGATAGATAGATAGATAGATAGATAGATAGATAGATAGATAGATAAAGATAGAAAGAAAAAAAGAAGGGAATGAAGGAAGATAGATAGATAGATAGATAGATAAAGATATAAAGATAGATAGATACAAAGATAAAGATAGAAAGATAACGATAGATAGATAGATAGATAGATAAACATAGATATATAAAGATAGAAAGATAAAGATAGATAGATAAAAATAGATAGATAGATAGATAGAAAGAAAGGTGAACAGAGAAAGAGAGAGAAAGAGAGAGAGGAATGAAAGGCACCCCTACATCAGTGTACAGTGTACTCACTCGGAGGCAGGAGGGACTGACTTGATGGATGGATATCAGACTCCATCTTTCCTTTCTGTTTGGCTTTAGTTTGAATATTCCCGCCCACATCCCTTAGGCAGCAGAACAGTGTCTGTCTTGGAGAGTGGGCGGGGCAGACACAGGACGAGAGGAGGCAGAGGAGCAGCTCCTCTCCTCTCACTGGTTGTGCAGGCAGCAAGGGGAGGGGTAAAATGTCAGAGCTGATCTCACGTTCAACTTTCTCTATCTGGCCCAGCTCATCTCTATCTGGCGCTATGTTGGTGGCGGCAGGGGCGGACTGACCATTAAGGCACTCCCCGAGGGCCCCATGCCACTAGGGGGCCCCATCAGGGTTGCCAGGCTCATTAAAACCGGGGACAGTATGTAAAACTCTGTGTTTTTTTTACATCTGTCCCTGATATGTCCAAAACCTACATGCTTTTGATGTGACAATCCCAAGATTTTAGCTGCCCCGCCTCTGTACTGCCTCCTGGCTTGGTGACCATCTGTAAGCCCCGGGGCCCCATAATCTTCTATTGCCCGGGGGCCCCATGAGTTGTCAGTCCCCCCCTGGGTGGCGGGTAAACTGGGCTATTAGGTAAACTAGAAGTCCCCTCTTGGCCTGCAATCCCTTGGTACACCCCTGGGGAGACATGACATGCGGACCATTCGCGGGCCACCATCGCCCCGCGGGCCGCCGCGGCCCACCGGCATTTGTCCGGTATGCCCTATGGCCAGTCCAGGCCTGCAGGGACCAGACAATCAGTGACAAGACACAGAGAAGAACGGGGAAGGTTTGTTTACACTCACCTCTCCCCATTCTTCAGCCCCTGTGACCCGATCACGGGACACCGGCGGTGATCGGGTCTGCGGGTCTCATGGGCGTGGTCACGGAGCTCAGGACTAGGTCGCGCTCGCGACCCACGGCTGGACTCTTAAAGGCGACGTACCTGATTAAATACTACCAAAAGAAAGCTCTATTTGTGGAAAAAAAAGGACGCCAATTTTGTTTAGGAGCCACGTCGCGCGACCGCGCAATTGTCTGTTAAAGCGACGCAGTGCCGAATCGCAAAACCTGGCCGGGTCCTTTACCTGCAAATTGGTCCGGGTCTTAAGTGGTTAAAATGGCATCATTGGTTCAGTCATATTTTTTGCTAAGAAAAAACTGATGAATACTGATGCCGTTTAGGTCCATGTATATCACTTTGCATGCCTGTCTTCTAGGGTTGTCCCGATACCGATACTAGTATCGGTATCGGGACCGATGCCGAGTATTTGCGGGAGTACTTGTACTCCTGCAAATACCCCCGATACTGAAATAGAATACTTCCCCCCCCATATTGCAGCAATGCGTCCCTCATACCTTTTTAGATATGCTGACGCCGCCGCTGCCGCATACCGCCGTATCCCCCTGCACAATCGCATAGCACACATTACAAGCATTCATTCTGAATACTTGTAAATGGCCGTGTATTGACACTCCCCTTCTCCGGATTGGAGGGATCCCTCCAATCCCGAGCAAGGGGGAGTGTCTATGCACGAATCCGCGTATAGACACTCCCCCTTGCGTGGGATTGGACGGATCCCTCCAATCCAGAGAAGGGGAGTTTTAATACACGGAGCGCGGCCATTTACAAGTTTTTAGAATGAAAGCTTGTAATGCGCTACGCGATTGTGCAGGGGATACGGCGGTATGCGGCAGAGGCAGCATCAGCATATCTAAAAGGTATGAGGGACACATGGCTGCAATATGGGGGACATACATGGCTGCAATATGGGGGACATACATGGCTGCAATATGTGGGGGACATACATGACTGCATATGGGGGACATACATGGCTGCATATGGGGGACATACATGGCTGCATATGGGGGACATACATGACTGCATATGTGGGGGACATACATGACTGCATATGTGGGGGGACATACATGACTGCATATGTGAGGGACATACATGGCTGCAATATGGGGGACATACATGGCTGCAATATGTGGGGGACATACATGGCTGCAATATGTGGGGGACATACATGACTGCATATGGGGGACATACATGGCTGCATATGTGGGGGACATACATGGCTGCATATGTGGGGGACATACATGACTGCATATGTGCGGGACATGCATGACTGCATATGTGGGGGACATACATGACTGCATATGTGGGGGACATACATGACTGCATATGTGGGGGGACATACATGACTGCATATGTGGGGGACATGACATGGCTGCAATATGTGGGGGACATACATGACTGCAATATGTGGGGGACATGGCTACATTTGGGGACACATTTAAAAAAAGTATCGGTATTTGGTATCGGCGACTACTTGAAAAAAAGTATCCGTACTTGTACTCGGTCCTAAAAAAGAGGCATCGGGACAACCCTACTGTCTTCTGTTCTGTTCAGTTCAGTTTACATCAGATTAAATCTATTTTTTGCATCCATTTTGTTTTTTTCTTAATTGCTGAAGAATTAGATCCATTTATTTCATTAGATCCGTTTAGAATCCATTCAGATCCCTCTAAAAGGAGGATTGCAAACAGGCAGGTAAGGTTTATTATATTGCAGAAAACACATTGCACGTTTCTTCTCCAATAAAGAGCCTGCCTGTTTGCCATTTTCTTTTTTTTTTAACCACAATAAAATTATAATCTTCTTAAACCTCAAATATACTGTAAATGAAATATCAAAAATTTATTTGTTGTGACAGCACTAGAAGGTGAACATTAGTAGATTTATTGAATTTCTCATTAAATAAAAATGTAATCTACAGCATAGTGGAGTTCCAATCATCATCCATTGTGTATAGTTATTAGATTAATCATAAGCCATAAATTAACAGGAAAACCACAGTAGCTACTGCAGCCACAAGAATACTACATTTCAGAATTGTCTTCAGAATATGGTAAGCTCCATCAAAAAAAAATTTTTTTTTCAAAATAAGTTTGAAAACTATGGGCCAGATTCACGTACATTGGCGCATATTTTGACCAGCGTAGCGCACCTCCTTTACATTAGACCGGCGCAATGTAGAGGCGCAATCACCGTATCCTCGTAGTATTTGCGCAGAAATTAGCGCCGGTGTAACATTAATTCCGAGGCGTAAGGCGGAGTAATTCAAATTGGGAAGGACGTGGGCGTGTTTCATTGAAATGAGCCGTGACCCCGTGCAAATGAAGGGCCGGCCGGCTCGCGCATGCGCACATGAAGCAGACCATGGTCAGCACCTCTGTGCGCATGCTCACAACTTGGGAACGGCGCAATCAGTGAAATTGGAAGTGGACCCGGGCAACTAAGTGAACTACGCAGACAGCATAAATAGACAGACACAAACGCACTTCCTTTGCAAAAGTACATCCCTTTGTATCCCTTCCTATACAGCAAGGTGCTTTTGTTCTGTTGTTTGTTGCGTTGTGACTTGTCTTTGTGATATTTGTTGACTGTTTGATCTAGTGTTTTGTAGAATATATTTGATAGTGTTTTTTGGTGACTGGTTGTGAGACTTTTTGGTTGATAGATTTTGTTTGTTTGTTTTGTTGCTTGATTTTTCCTGCTTGTTTTTGTGAGTGATTTTTGGTGATTGTTTGGGAGAGAGTTGTTGTATGAGTATGACTGAGAGGAAGCGGAAGAGCAATTTTTCTTTGGGGGAGAAACAAATTATTGCCCGGGCCCTTACCCAATATGGTCGTTTGCTTCACGGCCCGGAGAGTGCCAACACCACCCCGGCCAGGAAGAAGGAGATTTTGCAGAACATTACTGACCAGGTAAATGCATTGGGGGGGGGGGGAGAGACCCGGACACGCGAGGGGATTGTAAAGAAAATCAATGACCTCCGGCGTGTGGTCCGTGGGAAGCTGGCCAAAATGGCAGCCAATGCCAGGGGCACTGGAGGGGGCCCACCATGCCCTGTTAGGCTGACAGTGGAGGAGCGTGCGGTGGCCCACACCTTTAATAGACAACAAGTGGAGGGCCTGCCTGGCTATGACTCCAGTCATGAAGCCGTGATGCCAGGTAAGGTTTTTTTTTTCCTATTTGGTGTGTAGCATGTGTGGGGGAGGGGGGGGAAAAGAATATGTGGCAAGTGTGTGGATCCTCCAACCTGTGAATGTTTTGTGTCATCCACAGATGTGCAGGAGGGTGCTGGGCCATCTGGCCTGACCGCACCATCCCCGGAACAACAGCCTGATGAGGACCCCCAGACAAGGCCGGAGTCCTCAGAGGAGTTGGAGGAGGAGGAGTTTGAGGAGGAGGAGGATGTCATGTCAGCCAGTGGATTGTTGTTTTTGGAGGAGTCTTCCTCTCTGGCTGGCAGCAGCCAGCCCTCCATAAGGGCTAGCCCCTCCCACTCCTCCAACAGGGCTCCCCTCCCAAGGGCCTCCCCTTCTCCCCGGCCACAAGCATCAGCTGGAGGCAGGAAGTCGTCCCAGAAGACCAGGGGGGTGGCCGAGGTTCTGCCCGCCAATCTGAGAAGGGACCAGGCCCTTCAGACCCACCATCTGGGACAGGTCAGCCAGACTTTGGTGCGGATGGAGGAGAGCCTGTCCTCCATAAAAGATACGCTTGGGGACCTGGACTGCCACTCCCTGGCTCTCACAAACTGCCTAAACGAACTGCAGACTACTACAGCAGACGTTGGGCAGGATGTGAGGGCCCTCACCCAGGCTATCCAGGCCAATACGGCATCACTAAGTGCTGGCCTGACCAGAATTGCCGTGGCCTTGGAGGGCAGGCCGCCAGGTGGGCAGAGACCAGGGGCTGCTCCTCCTTCCTCGAATTACCCCCCCTCCCCATGAGTCTCCCCTGAGGAGCCGTGGCCGTGGGCGCCCCAGGCGTGGGTCACGCCAGCGGCATTAATTTGGTTTCCCCCTTTTTTTTCTGGACTTTTTTTTTTCAGGACTTTTTTTTCAGGGCTTTTTTTTCGGGACTTTTTTTTCTGGATTTTTTTTTGCTGGAAATTTTTTTTTTTTTTTGCTGGTCAATTTTTTTTTTTTTTTTTTTTTGTGAATGATTTCGGAATGTGGGGGTGACATTCCTGCCAGAAAAGGGGTGTCACGCTCATTTGTGGTGGAGAAGGGTTCCCCAGGACCAGGGGGAAGTGATCCCCAGGTCCGTGTGAATGGTGTATGAATGTACAGTGACATAATTGGAGCCGTGGCGTGGCGTTGCTGCTCACAAGTCCTGCATGGTGGGCTTGTGCTAATCCAATTTGATGAGGATGTGATGTGTCTGTGCTAGGGACCACAGTGGTGTGCATGCATGCATTCTCATTGTGCCATGATTAATGTGTGTGTTTAACGTGAAAAGATGCCTAATGTGAGCTGTCTCCTGGCTGCTCTTCCCTCAGAAGATGGGGTATCCTCGCTTAGGGGGGGATTGTCTGGTTCAGGGGTCAGGTCATCACGTATGTCAATCTGCAGGCCCTTTCTCACTGAGAAGTTGTGCAGCAGGCAACATGCACCGATCTGGCACACGAAGTTTGGGGAATACAACAGGGTCCCCCAGACTTATCCAGGCATCGGAAATGTGACTTCAGGAGGCCAAAGGTGCGCTCCACCACTGCACGTGTTTGGGCGTGGCCTTCATTGTATCTTTCCTCTCCTGGGGTTTGGGGGTTTCCGGATAGGAGTCATGAGATGGGGTCCCAGTGCATATGCAGAGTCACCTGTAAAGGAAAAGACAGGGAGGATTTTAGTCATGCATGTGCCCCTTGTGATGTGTGCATCATGGGGGGGGGGGGGCAGTCATGCCTGCCACCCATGTCACTCACCAACCAGCCAGGTGTCCCCATACACGTTCTGTTCGAATTCCATTGTATATGTAGCTGTCATGGCTGGATCCGGGGTGTTTGGCACGAACGTGCCATATGAGGCCTTGGGCATCGACTATCACCTGTACGTTGATGGAATGCCAATGCTTCCGATTGCGGTATATGTGCTCTGTCTCATGGGGGGCTGGAGTGCCACATGTGTGCAATCAATGGCCCCTACGGTGCGTGGGAATCTGGCAATTCTGTAGAAATCTGTCATTGCCTTCAGCCGCAGGTCCTCAGTGGTGTGTTTGATGATTTGGTTGGCCATGCGTCTGAGGATTGCAGGGACAACCTGGTGCACACATCTGCTCACGGAGGATTGTGACATCCCAGCCACCACTCCACTTGTTCTTTGAAAAGAGCCACTGGCAAGGAAATGGAGTGTTGCCAGGACCTTGACCAGTGGCTGCACTGCATGTGAGCGGTGTGTTCGGCTGGTGATGTCATCCTGCAGGGTTATGGTTAATTCCAGGATGGCATGAGGGGTGAATCTGAAGATGCGATACACCTCAGAATTACTCATGCCAAAGAGGTCTATGCGTGTGCGGTATATCCTCTCCTGTGCCCTCCTCCGTGCCCTCCTTCTTTGCTCATCTAAAGTCATTAGTATAGCTATGAGCAAGGATGCCCCTGGCATCTTGGCATAAAGTTTGTTGTCCAGCAAGTGTGACTGCTCAGCTCCTCACTAACAGTGTTGCTTTAGCTGACATGTAGACGGATTGTCTAATTTTATTCCACCTTTTATATGGTCTAATTTTAGACAGGACGTGCAGCTGTTGCGCACAGCGCGTAGCCTGCGCTGCACCAACGTTCTTTTGTGGATCCCCGTAACTCCCTCATTTGCATATTTGAATAGCAAATCAATGGTGTGTCTAGCGCAGTTTTGCGCGGATGGATACGCCGGTCTATCGAAATTACGCCGGTCCAAAAAAAGTAGATTTCTTACGTATCTCGTTTTGGGGATGCGGCGCATCGAAACGCATGCGCAAATTTAGACTTACGCCGCGCATCTCCTGTAACGCCGGCGTAATGGCTCTGTGAATCTGTCCCTATACTTCTACTTTCCCCAGCCCTAAGAGGACTTTCATGCTTCATACACTTCCCACAGGGAAAAAATACCTACAAAGGAGCTTCACTGATTCCCAAACCCATCAAATGATATACCTCACTGAAGTCCTCCATATGCACTAGACTCCAAGAAACCAACTTCAAAATGTTATTCCAATAGTACAAAACTCCTGATCTCATTCAACAGTGCCCTAAAAATGTACAAATCTTTTAGACCTTTCCCATTCTAGAACATTTCTGATCAAAGGTAAGAGAGTATCTCAAAAATGTAACCAATTTCCAAATTCTCCATGATGCAGACTTATTTATTACCTGCCTTCTATACCCATGAATACATATCGTAAACCAATTTTACAACAATTGTACACACAGGGTAGCACCGCTCTAAGTATGAAAACCTCCAAATATGCGTGTTGGTTACTGGTACCTTCACCCCAGGTGCCAGGTTCAGTCGACCTCTCACTCGTCACAAACTCGGAATATGAATATATGGAAAAAACCCACACTCTGGAATCCGTCCAAATTCTTTATTCGATAATCACCAAATACAAAGTAACTGTTTCGGCGAAGAGCCTTGTTCACAGTTTACCAAGTACAAAGTAAATGCTAACATGTTTCGGCGAAGAGCCTCGTTCACGTCTAAAGAGTGAAGAGTGATAAGTACCACTTATAAAGAGCTGTCAACATTACAGTTAGTACTGGTACTCTTAAGAGGCACTCATTATTTTCTGGGAAATATCTGTTTTTGCACATTTTCACGCAACATGCATAAGATAGCTCATTCATGAGAATAGGCTGCCCTATGCGCAACAAATGCACCCAAGAAGCTCCTGCACCTTTTTTGAGTATAGCACTTCCTGCGTATTAGCACATTTTGCTGCATGCAAAAATGTGCGTTTGCTGGCTTTATTTTGCGTGCCATTAACAATTAATGACATTGCAAGCATGATGTGCATTTTTTGCATTTTCCATACTAGGGTCGCCACCTTTTCTTCGAAGTCAAACCCGAACAATTTAGCAGCGCACAGCAATTGTTTTTTATAGTATAAACTATACATATATATTGCTATTAAATAACATTTCTTATCATATGAAGTTTAATAACAAGAGCACCCCTTTACATCAGAGTCCACAGAGTTCCCCTTTTACATCTGAATATGCAGAGTTCCCTTACACTGTAAAGTGAAATTCTGTAGACTCTGATGTAAGGGAGAACTCTGGGGACTCTAACATAAGGGATGCTCTGGGAACCCTGATTTAAGGTGGAACACTGATGTACGCAGAGGACTCTGATCTAAGTGGGAACACTGTGGCCTCTGGTGTAAAGGGAAACTCAGATGTAAGGAGTGCTCTGAGAACCCTGATTTACCTTAGTGTACTCACTCAGAGAGAAGGGGGGAGATTTCAGTTACAGACAGTAATAGATCGTGAGCTCACTCACCCTTTGGCAGTCAACATCTCTCATCCAGATGTGTCTGAGGCTGCTGGACTTCAAATTTACAGCCCCAACTTTCCTTTTCTGAGGCACAGTGCCTGGGATTGGAGTGTGGGCAGACACAGAGGGGTAGGGGCAGGAGGAAGAGGAGAAGATCGAGCCCTCTCTCCTTTACCATTTGTATGTGGGGGAATTGTTAGTGCTGGCTTTGGGCAGTGTGAAAGAGAATGTAATAGACACTCTCAGCTTAGACAACTGGAAGCAGCAACCCTGCTGGGAGGCCATAGTCCAGTCTGAATAATGTGTCAGGTGGTGTACACACGACCGAGAAACTCGTCGGGCGAAACTCATCGTTCCGCCCGTCGAGTTCCTAGTTCGGCAGTCAAAAAGCTAGTTGAGCCAAATTTTCCCATTGAACAACGAGGAAATAGAGAACATGCTCCCTTTTTGGCTCGACGAGCTTCCCGACGGGATGCTCGGCGAAAAGTGTACACACGACCGGTTTCCTCGGCAGAATACGTCTCCCATCGAGGTTCTTGCTGGATTCTGCCGAGAAACTCGGTCCTGTGTATACGCCGCCTCAGAGTTTCAGAGATTCCAAACCCGAACTGTCCGGGTAAATCCCAGACAGGTGGCAACCCTATTCCATAGTTTTTGCACATTCACTGATCACGCAGATGTAAGTGCAGAATTAATGTATTTTACAGCACACATAAGAAGTCTGCACAGAGCTAAACAGCTGGTCTTTGAATGAAAACTGCAGGCAGGATGACACAGGTGCGGATGATAAAACAGGCTGCGTGTGCTGCAGGTTTCTACACGATTTGGTGGCTTAAGGGCAGGTACTATGATTAAAGCATTCAACAACATGGTTGCAGGTTCAGCTCTTTTTTCAATTTTTCCTTTCTCTCACAGTGAAGCCTCCAAGGAAGCCACTTATTCTGTCTATCTATTGGCCCAGTTCTGCTACAGACAAATGTGCAATGATGTCAAATTATAATTATTGTCACTGCTATGAGTGTTTATTTTTAGGATCACATAAGCAGGCTGTTGCTCATTATATGCCCAGGCTGTGTTTAGCCTAAGCGAGTGACTAATATAATTATTTCATTGTATAAGTCCATAGATCAGAAAGTTTTCTGCCTAGGTGCATGTTGGCACTTGTGCTTTTATTGTGTTTTAATTGTCTCTTAAGTAATGTTTTGTTTCAGACAATATTAATGAAAGCTCCAGGGAAAGCTTCTAGCCCTTGGAGAGCATGCAAGCCAGTGTAAATTCTTGTGCGCCACCAAACCTAAATCTTGTTTATAATTAAATAATACAGCAATGTTCATTCTCACATTACATATGACTCGTTACAACACTTAAAGTATAACTAAAGCCAATTTTGTCTTCATATTAAAAGGATTAAAGGGACAAAAAAACTGTAATGCTGTGGACATTCTGACAATAAACTGTGGATTTTGTTGTCGGAAAATTTAAGAAAAAAATCTCAAATTTTTGTTGATGAAAATTCTGACAGCAAATGTCTGATGGAGCCTACACACGGTCGGAATTCCCGACAACAAGCTCCCATCAAACATTTGTTGTTGGAAATTCCGAGCGTGTGTACGAGGCATTAGATTTTTTGTCTTCTGTGTTCTTCTGGGGGTGACTTTTCTTCACATCCTGTCCTATGATCAAAACAGGAAGTGATAAGAAAATCTCTCCAAATTGAGAAAATCTCTGGTTGTCACCAGGGTCGCCAGAACTGGTGTCCCCATCAGAATGTTTTCCCTCTTTTGCTGTTCTGACAACAACCCAAAATTTAAGAGTTTCTTTCACTTTCACTCTTGGTGATAACAGGTCCAATAGAAAGAGTGAACTTCCTTAAAGCAGAACCAGTAATTTTTCCATCTTTCCATCTATTAAATCTTCTTCTCTTGTTTTAACTTTGGATAGTAAAACTGTTTTTGTGTGTCAGTAAATCCCTCAAGCCCCATACACACTATCAGTTTTCCTGACGGTTTTCTCTTCAGGTTTACCAAAACCATGTAGTACAAGGGCCTGCCTGATTGCATGCAAATTGAAACTCTTGAGGTTTGACCTCATATTAGATGGTTTTGGTAAACCTGAAGAGAAAACCATCAGGAAAACTGATAGTGTGTATGGGGCTTTATACAACCCACTTCCTGTTACTTGTCTGGTAAAAAGCCTAGGCTTATGATATCATGCACAGCTCTATCTCTCAATCTCGTGAGAGTTTGCCAGGAAAAGGGGATGAGTCATAAGCGGGCGAATGAGAGGTGCAGAGCTGAAGGTGTGTCTCTGTGTGTCTGTGTACATCCAGGAAGTGAACAGGCAACAGCTTCAGCTGGGCACAGTTAAAATAGTTGCAGCCAGACTCAGTGGAGGGAGATTTCTGCAGCATATTTGGCAAGTATAGAATCAAAGTATATATAAAATCAAATGCAAAGTGGTTGGAAGGAAGCTTCAGAATGGCAAAGATGTTTTTATTACAAATTATGTAAGCAGACTGCAGTTCCTCTTTAACGAGAATCCAGACAGCAACAAAAACCTGACATGTTCTAATCCCTCTCCAAGCTATATAAAACAAAAAAATACTTTACAGCTAAAGCAAAACTAGGAATTTAATATATTATAGCTCTCCAGTCTTTAGATGCAGTGGCTGCATTTGTTTTCTTCTTTTCAGCTGGTTATTCTGCCGGTAACACACTTGCTGTCCTATAGAGACAACACTCACTTCCTGATCTGAAATGGAGACACCTCCCCATCTCCTCATCTCTCTGTTGTGTAGTTCATAGAAGATAACTGGGACAGCAGATAACATTGCTCAATATTTTGGTTCAGTACACAAACCATTATAAAGACACAAGATTTCCATCTGGATCAACAGTATTTTTTCTGTAAAGCCCCATACACACTATCAGTTTTCCTGATGGTTTTCTCTTCAGGTTTACCAAAACCATCTAATATGAGGTCAAACCTCAAGAGTTTCAATTTGCATGCAATCAGGCAGGCCCTTGTACTACATGGTTTTGGTAAACCTGAAGAGAAAACCGTCAGGAAAACTGATAGTGTGTATGGGACTTGATAGCAAAGAATGTTGTTTGCTTGAAAACAGAACATAAATAATTTAATTTTTATTGTTTCATTATATTTTAATAATTTAACTATTTTTATAACGATGGGTCTAGTAAACTTAAGTCACACACATAAATGTGGACTGGATTTCTTTATTTGGAAATGTTGATTTAAATTTTTAGGCCAAATTCTAATGCCGAGTACACACGATCGGTTAAACCGATGAGAACGGTCTGATGGACCGTGTTCATCGGTCCAAATCGATTGTGTGTGGGCGCCATCGGTTATTTAACCATCGGTTAAAAAAAAGCCAACTTGTTTTAAATTTTACCGATGGATACCTAACCGATAGCAAAAAAACGATCGTTTGTAGGCACGACCATCGGTTAATAATCCACGCATGCTCAGAATCAAGTTAACGCATGCTTGGAAGCATTGAACTTCATTTTTTTCAGCACGTCGTCGTGTTTTATGTAACCGCGTTCTGACCCGATCGTTTTTTTAACAGATGGTGTGTAGGCGCGACGGACCATCAGTCAGCTTCATTGGTTAACCGATAAAAACGGTCCATCAGACCGTTCTCATCGGATGGACTGATCGTGTGTACGCGGCATAAGACTCTCAAGCAGGGTGGATTTGATTTGATTGAAATCAAGTTAATTTAAGCCCAGGGTCACACTGGGCTAAGGGAATGAAGAAGTGCGAGTTCAGATGAACTCGCACAATTTCACTACCGCTTGTCAGTCCCGATTTCGTGGCGCGATTACAGAGACATCTGTGCAGGTTTCTGCACAGATGTCAATGTAAATCACGGCCCGAAATTGCAAAAAGTAGTACAGAAACTACTTTTTGAAATTGGTTCAGCTCCGCACATGCGGCATCACACCGATTAGGATGGTGCCATTGCTATTTCCCTTTACCTCTCATTTTACACTAAGCTCCAGATGTGAATTAGCCATATGGTGCAAAATAAAATGTCTACTTTATAATGTAATTTCATGCAGCAAAACATGCAGTATGAGTTTTGCTGCATGAAAATAGACATGTATGAATAAGCCCAGAAATTTCTGCTTTACTTTTCAAACATCACTTGTTTTTATTACTATTTTATTACTAATTACATTTAGGCCTCATTTACAAGGGTGCAAAGGCCCATATATTGCAATTGAGGCATTTGTTTACACATCTGGCCTGTTATATGTTAGTGTATGGAGATCCATTCACTGTATGGACAAAGACATACACCCAAGTTTGACAGTGCAGTCTTCCGGGTTTGGAACATTAGCCAGCCACTTGTAAAGAAAACAGTCTTTATGTTTCTTCCAAAAACAGGAAAACAAAAACAGCTTTTTTCATCAAATCAAACAACAACAGTCCAGAACTTTGGTATACAGCAAACAGCACAATGGCTCACCACCAGGATACTAGTCATTTACCAGGGTTTAATGTCCCCCCCACTTTGGGGTCCAGGAAAGGACCAGGTCGTGTCTCAGTAGTCAGCTTTAGGCAGCAATTGTGTCCCCTTCCACTCAACCCCTCACAGACACCTACTGACACAGATACCTATTTCCTGTTACTTTCAGCTGTCTTTCACAGGTGAGTTAACCCTTTCAAAACCAAATTCCCTGAAATCAGGTCTGGAGGCTCTTTCCCATACAAAAATCTCTTTAACCCCCCTGGCGGTATTCCCGAGTCTGACTCGGGGTTAAATTTTCATGCTGCGATCGGTAACCCCGAGTCAGACTCGGGCTCGCCTCGCTGAGTGCACAGACAGGGTTTACTTACCTTGTTCCTGGATCCAGCGATGCCAACACGCTGTGTGAGCGAGCGAGTGCTCGCTCGATTCACACAGCGTCCCCGTGTGCCGTCGATCTCCGTTCCCTGCGATGTTACGATGCACGGGGGCGGAGAAACTGCGCCATATTCAAAAAAGTAAACAAACACCTTACATACAGTACAATGTAATCTTATAGATTACAGTACTGTATGTAAAAAATACACACCCCCCTTGCCCCTAGAGGTCTGCCCTACATGTCCTTTTATATAATAAAAGGTGTTTTTTCTCCCTCCAAACTGTAGATTGTCCATAGCAACCAAAAGTGTCCCTTTATGTCAAAAATGGCTAAAAAACAGCGATAATAAATTATAATCACTTGCAGAATTTAGCGATAGCGATTTGTGGGGAAATTCGTCATAAAAAAAAATAATGACAGCGACAATTCTGCAACTGAGCAAATTTCAGTGATTTTGATTTCATTAGATTATTGAATAATTTTTACTATAATTATATTATTATTTGTTATAATTATTTATTATATTATAATTTATAATTTTTTTTTTTTTATATGTCATACCCGGGATGCCTATTAGACTCTTGTTTGGTCAGATTTACGTAAGTTATTCCTAAGAATTACAAGCCTACAGTATAAAACGCCAAATTTCCTTGCAAATAATGGTACCGCTTTCAGCACCTAAAATCTGAAAGAATCATACCGCCAGGGAGGTTAAGCATCCAAATTCCTGGTCCCCTTTAATGTCTTAACAATCCTTGGGGAAACTGTAAGTCAGTTTTCCCCTTTTGCTTGATCACCCCAGAACCCTGCATAGTTGAGAATCCCTCAGTATTCCAAACATGCTTCTTTTTATCCCCCAAGGGACCACAAATCACATAGTGGGGACACATATCTCCCATCCAAGACCCATCCCTGGCATCCTGTACAACAGGTACACAGGGATTGTAGCACAGCAATAAATGCAAACAGTCTCACTGACAAACCTGGATGTGTAGATCTGTCCATACAGCTTCTGCATCCCCATTTACTAACATGCCTGCATTTTGTTCCAGGTGGCTCCAGACTGTAGTAGCTCTATCTACTACAGTGATTGTCAGCTTCCCTAGCAGGCTCACAGGTATAAGATTTGCATACTTGTAGGCAGGTGTGGTCTACTTTCTCCACTGCAGCATTTTTTTCCCGTTGAGAACCAACTCTGAGGCTGGGTTCACACTTGTGCGTGTGTATTTCTTTTATCTCTGCAGATAGATAAGGGAAGTGTTCAGCAGATCAGCTCCGTTTTTGCTGCGAATTTGGAGACCTGGGAGAAGTTCCGGGTGAGAGGAGAGTGGGGGAGAAGTGTATTGAGCTGAATGAGAGAAATTCCTGAAGAGAAATGAACACATCTACGAATCAGCTGCGCACCCATAGAAGATAATCGGACTGAATTCGCACCTGAGCCGCACCGCAAGGCATAAAATCTGCACACGTTTTTTCTGCAATGCGCAGTGCGAAAGCATCGCACATATGTGGACCAGCCTCATTGAAAATAATGGGCCAGATTCAGAGAGCCGTAACTCCTGTCTAACTGGTGTTAGACTGGAGTAATTTCAAATTACGCGCGTTTTTTAGCTATTAGGAAATCTCAAACCATGAATAGACGGCTGCGGGCTTCAATTCGACTGTATTACGTGTTCATAAGCCTTCGGATCTACGCTGCAATAAAATTGCGGCCACTGGGTGGACTTCCCGTCGTTTTCCGCGTCGGGGTATGCTAATGAGCTTTTGCCGGCGATCCCAGAAATTACGATCTTCAATCGCAATCTCTTACGGCATCTTTTTTTTGCGTAACACTATACCAGCTTTTTGCTGCTCTAATATTAGACAGCCCATGTTAAGTATGGCCGTCGTACCCGCGTCGAATTTCTACGTTTTCCGACGTCTTTTATTATTTTTTACGTAAGTCATCCGGGAATAGGAATGTTCGTAAACGACGCTACTCAAACAACGAATGACGTAACAACGTGATTTCGCGCAATGCACGGCGGGAAATTTCTGAACGGAGCATGCGCAGTTCGATCGCCGTGGGGACGCGCCTAATTTAAATGCTTCACGCCCCCTAATCGCGTATTTCGATTACGGGGCATTAATGTTTTGTTTTCTAAAGAATATGTGGTCATCTGAGAGGATGAATCATTTAGAATCAGGTTGTGACAATGTTAACTATGAAAAGGTTTCAACATATTTACTATGAAAAGGCTTTCACAAGATAATATCAAAAAGAAACTTCTGAATGATGAAACCATTTTTAGGCTCTATGCTCACTGGACATTAAAACAACATTATAAAAATGCCAGTAGCTTTGCAGTGAGTCTTTCAATGTTTTTTAATGTTTTTGCAATAGCGTTTGGTAGCGTTTTCCCGCGTCAGCGTTTTTCAGTGTTTTTAAATCTTTCCTTTTTTTTCAATGGATCAAAAACATTAAAAACTGAGCCATGTTTTTGAGCGTTTATTGATTTTTATCAGCGTTCATGAGCATTTTCCATTTTTTGTGGTCAGAAAAACAACTCCTGAATGTGATTCTAGGGCATTTAGAAAACAGCATATAAACTCCACTGCTGATAAACGTCCAAAAACATCCATGGGCCAGATTCAGGTAGATGGGCGCATCTTTAATCTGGAGTAACGTTTCTCATTTACGTTACTCTGGCGAAATTTTAGGAGCAAGTGCTGTTATTCATGAAGCACTTGCTCCTAAAGTTGTGGCAGCGTAACGAAAATGAGCCGGCGTTATTCAAATTGGGCGGGTACGGGGCGTGTATTATTAAAACTAGGCGCGATCCCGCGGCGAACGTACTGCGCATTGCGTCGACTGTCAATGCATCCCAGTGCGCATGCTCACAACTTCCGTCGGCACCACTTCCTTGGAAACGACAGCGCAATGTGTTCCGTTGGACGTTTAAATGCGACCGTAGATGCGCCATTCTGGCACTAAAGTATATCCTGTTCCCCCTCCCCGCAGTGAAGTTACTTTTGTTCTGAGATGGCTGCTCCCGTTCCCCGCAAACACAGGAGAAAGCTGAACTTTAAAGGCCAGGAGCTGTCAGCCGTCATCTCGGCTATGGAGACCTATGATGTCTTCCTCCATGGCTGTAAAAGTTGACAGACAAGCAGGGACAGAGGTGTTGTCCTGCAAGTGGGGGTGCTCAGCTAGCTCCGGTAACGCTGCTGTAGCTGCTCTCCTGCTGACCTGAGGCCGTCTGGAGTAAAGATAAAGCAGCTATTTGTAGAAATAACTTTGCGACGGACGGACGACATATGCGCGGCGCATGTAGCCAGCGAATGGTGCTAATCCGTTCGCGAATCGGGAAATCTCCCTCATTTGCATATTTGCAGGGGAAATCAATAGGCGCGACTGATGCACCAAGCGAAACTATGCGCTGACGATACTCTGGCATCGGAAAGTTAAGCCGGTCGGGGAAAGCCCATTTTCTGTCGCATCTAGTTTGGTGGGTACGGCCGCGGAGATACAACGGCGCATCTTGACAGTTACGTGGCGCATATCGAAATACTCCAGCGCAAGTCTACCTGAATCTGGCCCCATGTGTGCATTGACACATAGGATAACATAGGGTGGAGTTTATGGGCTGCTCAAAAAAATGCACAAACTCCAAAAAACTTCAGTTTATGAGCTTTGGTTTGCATGGGGGAATTTCCGATCGTGTGTAAGGGGCATTTATGTTTTGTTTTCTGAAGAATATGTGGTCATCTAAGAGCATGAATCATTTTAGAATCAGGTTGTGACAATGTTAACTATGAAAAGGTTTCAACATATTAACTATGAGAAGACTTTCACAAAATAATATCAGAAAAAAAAAATTCTAATTTATGAAACCATTTTAAGGCAAATGTTTACTGGACAATACAATAACATAATAAAAACACCAGTAGCTTTTCAGTGAGTTTTTCAGCGCTTTTAAATTTTTCCTTTTTTTGTAAAAAAATATATGTTTTGCAATGGATCAAAAACATAAAAAAAAATGCTGGTGAGCCACGTTTTTGAGCGGTTATTAATGTTTATCAGCGTTTATGAGGATTTGGCGTTTTTTGTGGTCAGCAACATGACTCGTGGATGCGATTTTAGGGCGTTCAGAAAACAGCCCATAAACTCCACTGCTGATAATCGTCCAAAAACATCCATGTGTGCATGGACACATAGGATAACATAGAAGGGAGTTTATGGGCTGTTCAAAAAAATGCACAAACTCCCAAAAACTGACATTTATGAGCTTCAGTGTGCATGGAGCCTAAGGCCGGGTTCACACCTATGCGAATTGAGTGCGGCTTAAACCGCATCCAATACGCAGAACATTTCAAAATACATTGTTTTCAATGAGGCTGGTTCACATGTGTGCGATGCATTCGCACTGCGCATTGCAGTAAAAAAGTATGCCGATTTTATGCCTTGCGGTGCGGCTCAGGTGCAAATTCAGGCCCATTATCTTCTATGGGTACGCAGATGTGTTCAGTTCTCTTCAGGAATTTCTCTCATTCAGCTCAATACACTTTTCCCCCACTCTCCTCTCACCCGTAACTTCGCCCAGGTCTCCAAATTCGCAGCTAAAATGTTGCTAATCTGCTGAACACTTCCCTTATCTATCTGCAGAGATAGGAGAGCTGAAATTCGCACTCGCCCAGCCTAAGAGTTTCAGTGTAGTAGTGTTTGGCATAAAGTTAATATGTTATCAGTATGCATAAAGTAAAGATGATATTTTAGGAGTAATTGTTAGGGTGAGGATTTAAATTTTAAAGTTAAGAATTAAAAGAGAAGTAAAGGATTTTTTTGTATTTGTTTATTTTTTTAGATAATCATACTTACCTAGGTGGATGCAGCATCAGTCTGATGCTGCATCCGTCCCCCAGGTCTTTACACTGAAAACTGAGTGATTGAACACCGCCGATCGCTCGATTTTCAGAGCCCCGTGAGCAGAGAGCTGCAGACTAGCAGTCACCGCTCTCTGCTCTGCCCCCTCCTTGCTCACTGGAGTGCTGAGCTGTAGAGGCGGCTAGGTTTTTAGGGAGCGTGTTAACCCGTGTTGATTTATGGCAGCTAATAGACATGTGCGATTCCGCTCGTAATGAATGGATTTTCGTACACATTTTTTAGTATTTGTACATTCGGATCAATTCGAACATCCGAATAGCTGAAAGTACTAAAATATAAAAATTACAGAATTATGAATAAGCAAAATAACGAACAAGCAAAAATACGAACGTACGATTGGACAAACTTACTAAAATATGAAACACCGAAACAGCAAAAGACTAAAAATTACATCTATAACGAACAATTTGCATTCCGTATAGTAAATACTTTGTCTGTTCGTAATTTTGTAAATCCGTTTCTTTGTCTGTTCGTTAATTTGTGTACTCGAATCGTTCTTTCGAATGGGCACTGGGCAGTATAGTTAGTGAGTGATGTATCTTAATTAATATCTTAGCTAATCAGCTTATCTCTTTTGTGCTGAGTCACATTAGACAGTGTAATACCTCGTACACACGATCCGACTTCAAACAAACTTTTCTGTGGATTTTTGGCCGAAGGGAGTTGGCCGGACTTTGGTTGCCAAAAAGTTTGTCCGTTTGCAGAGCAAACTTTTGTCCGATGAAAACCGAAAAACGTTGTCCGATGAAGTGTACACATGCTCAAATTTTTTGGAAAACTTGCTCATTTTAAAGTTTGTTGGCAAAAAGTCTGACCGTGTGTACGAGGCTTTAATATGGATTAGCCGCGCGTTGAAAATGAAACTAAAATACGAGATTGCGAATGACCGTGCCACGATGTATTTACGAACGTACAAAATTACGAATCCATTAAACTAAAATTAGACAGAATTACGAATCATTCAGTATAAACGAAAATAAAACTGTAAGAAAATGTGAACGGGTCCAATTAGGAAAACTTGCGTCTTACGAAATACGAACGGGTCCGAATAGGAAAACTTGCGTCTTACGAAATTACGAATCTTTACTAATCTATGGAACGAGACGAAACGAAACAAAAACATTTTTTTTTGTTGTGCACATGTCTAGCAGCTAATGCACTTTTTTTGTACTGGCCGTCAATAAATCAAAAAAGCAGCTAACAGACATATTCCAAATTTTCTGGCACAACAGTTTGTAGGGAGAACACTAATGGGGGCTGCTTTACAACCTCTGACCCTGAAACCCCTCTTCCATGCTGGTGTGCCAAAAGCCAAAATACTATTCTAAAGTGTGTAGCGTGCCTAGAATGCATAGTTTTAATGGTTTAGTATGCATAATATACAGCTGGACCTTGAAGAACATGCACAAATTTTAATGCAAATAAGCTACAAATAGCCTGGTAACCAGGAAGTCAGCTTATCTTGTCCCTATCACCAGATGGGACATTAGCTGCTCAGTTCCTGGGGTGATCTGTAGCCCTGGTTTGTGTCATGACATTGTTTCAGCTACTGTCCATAGTTTTTGGATGGTTTAATATACTGTAAATGTACTATAAATGTTCAAAGGCGGGTTAGACAGTACTTGCAACTATCATAGTTGGTGCACCTACCTTCGAGGCTTAATATATAGCACAAATCAAAAACCAGGGGTTGCAATAACAGTACCCGTTTTACTAAAGGATAATTAAATAAACTTTATGCATTCTGCATACCCTGTTTAATTTCCTGCTATATATATATATATATATATATATATATATATATATATACAGTGCCTTGCGAAAGTATTCGGCCCTCTTGAACTTTGCGACCTTTTGCCACATTTCAGGCTTCAAACATAAAGATATAAAACTGTAATTTTTATTGAGAAAGAGTAGAGAGATGGGGAATATTTTTTTTGAAGGCTCTAAGGTTTCATTCTACCCTGATTTCTCCCCTCAACTACAGAAGCGGAGGGCGAGTTTCATTGAGGTTAAACGGAAAATGCAAAAGGTTAATCTCTCATATGCTTTATTATATCCAGCGCGCCTACGGGTGACAGCGATGGGCAGGACATTTTTTTTTGACACTCCAGAAGCTGCAGTACTATGGCTGGAAGAAAAAAAAAGATCAACTATCAGCAGGGGAAGGAGGGGACACTTAGTTTATAATTAAAAGTAAAGAACGGGTTGGATTAAGGGGATTTATTTAATCTATCGCAGTAATGGGGAGTCGGGGGGGGGTGGGAGGGGGGCACGCACTCAAATGGGAGGAATGGGACAAGAGTGGAACACTGAGAGAGATGGTATGATTGGTGATGGGTGGGGGGGGGGGAGGGGAGGGGAGGAGGATGGGGAGAACGAATGTGAGTATGGGAGTAGAGGATCCGGCCACCAAATCAGCCCCTAGGGAATACCTACGAAGGTGCGGGAAGGGGGGTTGGGGGGGAGATGGGGGATTCACCATAGGGAGACACTTCCGAGGCAAGAGAAGGGATTCAGTACAGGGTGGGTAAGAGATATATATACACAACAAGCACAACTTTTGTTAAAAAATAGGAAAACACGGATACCATATTATAGGGGAATAAGTAAGACGTCACAGAACGTAAAGGATAAAACACATGTACCACAAGTTTACTAAAGAGATATTAGAGAAAAGATATAGCCTCGCTTTATATTTAGAAGGAAAAGAGGATAAGGGGTATGAGTTTATTAGGAGGGGTAAATAGGGAACTGATTAAGATTTTGTTTTTTCTCTCTTCTTTCTTTTTGGTGTGCCCACTCCATCTTCAAATAGTACTTGAGTACAGATAGATTTTGGATCACAAAATATATAAATGTATGTATAAATGTGTGATAAAATGCAGAATAGAAGTTTGAAAATAGGATCTTGGAATGTTCGTGGGATGGGGACTCCCGCTAAAAGAGCAGTAGTTTTTGACGCATTTGAAGGGTATAAGGGGGGATTAATTTGTTTACAGGAAACCCGCTTTACAAATGACAGTAAAAAACAGATTCAGCATAGGAAATTTCAATATCAATATCATTCAGTCCACACATCATATTCAAGGGGGGTGACAATCCCGGTAAAAAGGGGAGTGGGGTTTACCTGCAGGAGGGCCAGTATTGATGACGAGGGGCGCTATGTTTTCCTTCACTGTGTAATAGAGAACAGGGAATATATACTCACTAACATATACATCCCTCCACCATTCAAACTGGAGGTCATGTATAAGTTAATGGACTTTATCCTGGATAAATCCGGGATACCTGTCATAGCAATGGGGGACTTCAACAAGGTATTAAACAAGAAAATGGATAGGTTCCCAATGGCAAATGTACAGAATACATGGGAGACTCGACTATATCTGTTTTTACAAGAGGCAGGGCTGTTTGATGTATGGAGGAAGAGAAATCCAGAGGTGGTACAGTTTTCCTGCTGCTCTAGCAGCCATGCCACATTGTCCAGGATAGATCTAGTCGTGGGCAATGTGGAAGCCTCTCAAATAATTGGGGAAATAGTATACCAACCGCGTGGAATATCAGATCCCTCCCCCTCCCCCCGTGACAATAATGGTAAACCTAGAGGGGAGAAGATCGCTACTGTATGAAAAAAAAATAATGGGAAGATGGATGGAGCCAAATACAGGACCATTCTGGAAGAAAACCTGATGGAGTCTGCAAAAGACCTGAGACCGAACGGAGATTTGTTTTCCAACAAGACAATGATCCAAAACATAAAGCAAAATCTACAATGGAATGGTTCAAAAATAAACATATCCAGGTGTTAGAAGTCAAAGTCCAGACCTGAATCCAATCGAGAATCTGTGGAAAGAACTGAAAATTGCTGTTCACAAATGCTCTCTATCCAACCTCACTGATATAATATAAAATATATATAATGTATATTATTGACTAATTCTATTAGTTTTTATAACTAGAACTAATTTTTGTAATTAGTTTGCAATAGTGTTTCTTATACTATTTGCGATTTATTTACTATATAATTTACCTTTATCCCCTAGAGCCTGTCCCAAACCAAACCCCTTCTTTAACTTTTTTTTTTTAATACATACCTAAAGTGTGTGGTGCTAGGCAGATTGTCCTAATCTATCATTTCCTGATCCACGGTCCACTTCTTTCTTCTGCTCCTCGGCTGCCTCCTAGAGAATGGGGGAGCAGTGTCTTCTGGGACCTTGTGTGTGTCCCAGGAGACATCATCCATTCATGTAGCGCTGTGCGGCTAGTAGGGAATCGGGCAGGCCGCAAGGCTTTACTTCCTGATTCCCTCACTGAGGATGGCGGAGGGGCAGCCGAGAGCCGAGCGTCTGCTCGGCTTCGGCTGCCGTCATTGCGGGCACCCTGGACAGGTAAATACAAACAAGAAGGAAATGCGCCAAACTAAGTGCCTTAAATCGGAATTGATTATCAATAGAATTGATTTATAAACAGTAAATTGGCTACTCACAAACACAATGAGAGCATAGGCACATAAGGGTTAATGGCTGGTCCGGTGTCACACCTATCATCTACAGCTGCAAGGGCTCACGCTGGCTGACTTCGCTGAGTCATGGGAGATGTGGAAGCCCATCTTGGGGAAGCCTAGCAGAAGCAACAGGGGATCCAGGAGCCGTGAATCCTAGCTAGGAAGCGCTGTGCATTCCAGCATGGCGCGCGATCCGTCGCCGTACGACCGGAAGTGGTTGGATGGATCTGATGAACCAGCGGATGCTGAGAAACGCGTCATCCCATTGGCTGGCCCGAGGTTACGCGTCACTTCCGGTCGTACGGCGACGGATCGCGCTCCATGCTGGAACGCACAACGCTTCCTAGCTAGGATTCACGGCTCCTGGATCCCCTGTTGCTTCTCCTAGGCTTCCCCAAGATGGGCTTCCACATCTCCCATGATGCAGCAAAGTCAGCCAGCGTGAGCCCTTGCAGCTGTAGATGATAGGTGTGACACCGGACCAGCCATTAACCCTTATGTGCCTATGCTCTCATTGTGTTTGTGAGTAGCCAATTTACTGTTTATAAATCAATTCTATTAAATTCCGATTTACTGCACTTAGTTTGGCGCATTTCCTTCTTGTTTGTATATATCTTTCAGAGTCTGCTTCTGCTTCAGGATTGTGCTGCCACTAGTGTTTTTGGACTAATACTGAACTTTTTGGACTTTTATTTGACTATTATTGTATGGTCATTCATTTGACTATCATTGTATGGCCATTTATTAATTTATTTATTCATTTTGTGTATCTTCCTTTTGATTATTGTCTCTTGATATTGACATGGACCCTGTAACGGAATGCACCGTGACAGACTGAGATATTCCTATGTCTAGGGTCACCTTATGTCCACTAGGGCCATAGGGTGACAAAGAATCATAATTCATATATTACAGAAGACATTAATAAGGGACATTAATAATAATTCATGTTTGCAGGATGTCTTCAAATACCAAAAGCGGTTAGCTATGCAATCTGGGCACACATGATTTGGAAAGGTGTTAATCCAGGTCTACAAGACCAGAGTGAGTCATACCTTTGTATAATATGCTATTAAAATATCTTAAGGTGTTGGCCATTCATGTGAAAGACATTCCGTTGGAGGGGTGGATTGCACCCACTCTCACAAGACTCTGCCATTGTGTGATAAAGCTGCCTAGATAAACTTATTCAACTTGATGTCTGTGTTATTATTAAAGGTTAATTGAACACTATTGAAGATGCGGTGCCGACCGGTCTACATGGTTAGCTTACCTGAATGCCTTTTAGAGTGTGATTGAAGCCCCCCATGGTGTGAAGGGGGGTGGAGATTGCATTGTCCTGTGATTAACTGTATTATGCTGTACTGGATATAAGAAGCTGAGAAAATACTAATAAATTGTCATATCTTTGGAAGCAAGAACAGAGCTCTGTCTCGTCTTATTCTGGGAAAGGATAGGGATCGTGTATGCAATATTTTTGGAGTGTGTCAGATAAGCTTGTCGTGGTTGGATGGAAGGTCGTAAGGGGTGGTGACCGTTCCATTGGTGGCAGCAGTGGGATGATTCCATCACCAGAAGGACGGCTACAAGGACACAGGACAATGGAGACGGTGTATGAACGGATGAAGCTCTCTTCCCTCATGGACTTACTGGAGAGCCGGGGCAGACCGGCCAGCAACTGTAAGAAAAGGGACATTATCGCAGAACTGGTCGAAATGGATAGAGCTAAAAGGCCCGCCGTAACGGACAGGATACCCGAGAAAGAAAGTTTTGATCGGGCTGTTAACCTAAGACTGGCACATTATGGTCCTAACCCTTCACCAGAGATCAGGGACCGAGTTATTGCGGCTCTGAATGCCACCTTGCTACAGCGAAGAAGTGCTGCAGCAGCTGAAGTCACAGCAGCACCAGCTAAAGGGAGAGGAGAGGTGCAGATACCAGTCTCCATGGAAGAGGAATTCCAAAGAAGGTTACAAGAGATGCGGATACAGCATAGAGGACCAGTATCAGAGGAGGTCCTGTTGGGATGGTCGGATGTGATTCGGTGCCAACTCTGGAAGGAAGCACTAGCTCGGGAGCAGCAAAACCAAGGAAAGGTCCTGCCCTCCATCTATGCAAGGTACTGGCCGCAGTATGATGTACGAATGCTGTTGTTGGGGAAACAACCGAAGCAGGAGTGGACAGCCGAGTTGAGCAGGCTGATCCGGGCAGAGATGCAGCTGGATGAGAGCTACAGAGCCCTCCGGTGGTATGTAGCCCAAGAGTGCCCGTGGTCAGCGGATGACAGCCCCACAGAAGGCTATGACTATGATGGCCTGGGATTGTTGTATTGGAGGATGTCCAGTGATCCTGACTTTGGGGATGATCAGGAGTGGCGCTTGGAGGACATAATGGAGCACAGAGAGGAAAAATTAAATATCTCGGGAGGCCACTGGTCACAGGAAGATTTGGAATTTCTGGCCATTCGGGAATGGGAGCTGGAGGTCGCCTACAGACAGCTGCTAGACTCGGCTCAGCAGCAGGGTGGGGCTCCCATTGCCTGGGACTATGAGGAAAGTTCAGATGACAACTGTGAACTCCTGGCTGATGAATCGGCAGTGGAAAATATGGAGATTTTCATCCCTAAAGCCGAAGCGGATGGTGTGGAGTTGCAGGGAGCCGGGGCGGTTGTCCCCCCTCTCCAGCAACAAGCTGAGGTGGTAAAGCTTTTACCCCCAGCTGAATCACTGGCAACAGAGCAGGGTACCCCAAGCCTCTGCTCCCAACTAGCAGAAGAGGGGGACCCTGTGGTAGTGGATGGGACTGTGGTCTCCACTCACAGCAACCCAGCGGAAGAGCTGGCAACAGAGCAGAGTGTCATAGGCCTCTGCTCCTCACTAACAGAAGAGGGGGATCCTGTGGTAGTGGATGGGACTATGGTCTCCACTCACAGCAACCCAGCGGAAGAGCTGGCAACAGAGCAGAGTGTCATAGGCCTCTGCTCCTCACTAACAGAAGAGGGGGTTCCTGGGGTAGTGGATGGGACTTCAGTCTCCACTGGCACAACCCCAGAAAATGGTACAGGACTGAGACAGGAGGATGTCTGCTTTGCTTTGCAAGCACCGGGGGGTTTTCACCAAGCACCAGTGGATGGGACTTCAGTCTCCACTGGTATACCCCAGGAAGAAGTGGCAGTTGGCCCAGATCCCTAACAGCATGATGGACTGAGCCCAGCTACCCTGCCTTCTCCCCAGCGGCAGGCGTGTTCTCTGAGAGAGGCAGAGGTTGGCGGGGTGAGTAATGCTCAGTTTGGAGCCATTTATTTGGGGTACAGTATGGATACCAGCATTGGAGGACGGGAACTACTGACGGACTTCGGAGTCAACCTGTTTGGGGTTACCACCTGTGTCCGTCTCCCACCGAAAGGGGAGAGATGTAACGGAATGCACCGTGACAGACTGAGATATTCCTATGTCTAGGGTCACCTTATGTCCACTAGGGCCATAGGGTGACAAAGAATCATAATTCATATATTACAGAAGACATTAATAAGGGACATTAATAATAATTCATGTTTGCAGGATGTCTTCAAATACCAAAAGCGGTTAGCTATGCAATATGGGCACACATGATTTGGAAAGGTGTTAATCCAGGTCTACAAGACCAGAGTGAGTCATACCTTTGTATAATATGCTATTGAAATATCTTAAGGTGTTGGCCATTCATGTGAAAGACATTCCGTTGGAGGGGTGGATTGCACCCACTCTCACAAGACTCTGCCATTGTGTGATAAAGCTGCCTAGATAAACGTATTCAACTAGATGTCTGTGTTATTATTAAAGGTTAATTAAACACTATTGAAGATGCGGTGCCGACCGGTCTACATGGTTAGCTTACCTGAATGCCTTTTAGAGTGTGATTGAAGCCCCCCATGGTGTGAAGGGGGGTGGAGATTGCATTGTCCTGTGATTAACTGTATTATGCTGTACTGGATATAAGAAGCTGAGAAAATACTAATAAATTGTCATATCTTTGGAAGCAAGAACGGAGCTCTGTCTCGTCTTATTCTGGGAAAGGATAGGGATCGTGTATGCAATATTGTCGGAGTGTGTCAGATAAGCTTGTCGTGGTTGGATGGAAGGTCGTAAGCGGTGGTGACCGTTACAGACCCTATGATCTGCTAATTTTATTTCTTATTGATTGTGCCTTTTAGTCGTGTGCCATCTACCTATTTTTACCCTGGACAGGTAAGTCTCCCCTTTAAAAAGTCAGCAGCTACAGTGTTAGTAGCTGCTGACTTTTAATTTGTATTTTTTTTTTTAACCAGTCCTCCGCTTTAAATATAGCATGGAATTCTTAGAACCCTAACTTGTTTTTCTTCTGCTGCCTGCAGACCCTTTGCAAATATTTCCTTTTATTTCCGGTCTTGAGACAGGAAGACACCCACAAAATATGTAATTTCCTATCACTCCCTGTTTTAAACTTAAATGTCACCAGAACAATTTAAAATCTCCATTCGGACTCGTACTCTATCTAGGACAAGCAATCATTTTTTTTTGAATGATAAGTACTCATACAGTCTTCTGAATATATGGCTAACTTTCTCAATATTATATAAATACTTTGAATAGCATTACCTACAGGTGCTTCATCAATCCTTAGGGCCCTTTCAGACGTGCGGACCGTATGTCTATATTTCATCCATCTGTTTTCGGATGAAATACGAACATACATGTATCCCTATGGGATAGTGGGTGTCAGCGGATGAACATCCGCTGATACCCGTAATCGCCCGCCTCCGCAAACATCCGCTTTTGCAGATGGAAGAAAACCCTATTTTTTCTTCCGCCTGCAGAGCGGATCGGATGAACACGGACACACGGTCCGTGTTCATCTTCTCCCCCATAGGGGAGAGTGGAGAAAAAACAGGGCAGTCCCTGCACAGTGTGCGGAGACCGCCCTGTTATCGGACGGCTCAGCGGGGATTTACGGAGCGATCCCCGCTGAGCAAACGGACACACGGAGGCGGATCAATACTGATCCGCCCCGTGTGAAAGGGCCCTAACTCCTCCCTATGGTCTTCCACCTGATAGTTATTTGGCATCTGGTTTAATCCACATGATTTAATCACATAGGGGTCAATTCACAAAGCTTTATTTTCAGATTGCGGGTGTTATTTTAACGATTTTGCACGTTATTGAAGCTAGTTCAATTCAGTAAACGATTTAACGCTTTGAAAAATCATCAAATAACGTTTCACTACACAGAACCGATATTTTAAGGTGTGGATCCTTATTAAAGAGTCAAATCGTTATTTTAAAGAGTCAAATTGTTAAATATGTACAGAAGTGCAATTCACAAAGATTTTTTTGACAGTTATCGATCGTTAAGCAATCGTTAAATAACACCTCCCTCAGGGTGTCGTTATGACATTTCCCAGGCGATATTTTGTTGTTAGAGGAAGCTTTTGGCGATTTTTGTAGTGTAGTGAAGTTTTTAGTAGTGTTGGGCAAGATAGAACCGTGCTCTATTTAAACTTAAAATTATCCAGAGGCGAAGAAGAACATGTTAGAATGTTGTTCAGATTTATAAACGTGTATTCCGTTCACATACTATTTTGGATGACTTTTCTGAAACCCAGGTGATAGCTAAATTCCGATTATCATCTCCCATGATTTATTCTCTGTATGAGGAAATACACATGGCTTTAGAAAAGCACACACTAGAAGTTTTGCACATCACATGCTCAATCTCTATGTGTCTTGCTTGTCTCTCTCTCTCTCTCTGTATCTGCTCTTTTCCACATGCAGCTGTTCTCCTCCCCTTCTGCTCCCAGAATGCATCTCTCCAGCATTATTTAACGATCTTAAGAGTTATTTTAACGTCCCAAATCTTAATAATAATGTCTGAGTAGTTAGGATAACGATTGGATAAAGAGTCAGTTGAAAACCATAACAACTGTGTTAAATAACGATTATAGCTTTCGTGAATACCATGTTTGCAAACGTTAAATAAGGAGTGCTAATTTAACAACTGAAGAAAACCAATAACGTTTCTCTTTGTGAATTGACCCCATAGGGGGTTATTTACTAAAGGCAACTCCACTTTGCACTACAAGTGCAAAGTTCACTTGAAATTGCACTAAAAGCACTGATGATTTTATTATCCAATCATGTGCAAGCTAAAATGCTGTTTTTTATTTTTTTGCCTTGCATGTCCCCCTCAGATCTACAGTGACTACGCTTTGAAGTGCACTTTCAGTGCAATTTCAAGTGCACTTTGCACTTTTAGTTTGCTTTTGTAGTGCAAAGTGGATTTGCCTTTCGTAAATAACCCCCATGGTTCTTACTCTGTAAGCACATTTAAGCCCCATACACACTGTTAAGCCTCACACACGATCGGACTTCCATCTGACTTTTCTGTGGATTTTGGTCCGAAGAGGCGTTGGCCGTGAACTTGGTATGCATACACACGGCAGAACTTTTTCAGCCAACATACACTAAATCACATGTTTTTTCAGCTCTTTACCGCCACTCTTTGGGCAACTTTTGCTATTGTCTGATCTTTAGCATTGGTTCTGAGCATGCGTGTTTCTACTTTGAACTTTAGTCTGATGGACTTGTCTACACCCGATCGTATTATCCTCCATCGGACATTTGTTGCGGCAAAGTTTGAGAGCATGCACAGCGAACATTTGTCCGTTGAAAAACCAAACACAATTGTCCAATGGAGCATACACATGGTCGGATTGTCCGATAAAACACGTCTGTCGAACCGTTGTTGTCAAAAAGTCAGATCGTGTGTATGGGCCTTTAGATTTTCTGCAGATTTTTGTCTTTACCAAAACCATGTAGTGCAAGGGCCTGCCTGATTGCATACAAATTGAAACTCTGATGCTGCGTACACACGATCATTTTTCGGCATGAAAAAAATCGTTTTTCAAAAACGTAATTTAAAATGATCGTGTGTGGGCTTCACATAATTTTTCAGGTTCTGAAAAAAATTAAAAAAATAAAATTCGATCATGCTGCATTTTTTAACATAATTTTAACCACTTTAGCCCCGGACCATATTGCTGTCCAAAGACCAGAGCACTTTTTGTGATTCGGCACAGCGTCACTTTAACTGACAATTGCGCGGTCGTGCAACGTGGCTCCCAAACAAAATTGGAGTCCTTTTTTTCCCCACAAATAGAGCTTTCTTTTGGTGGTATTTGATCATCTCTGCGGTTTTTATTTTTTGCGCTATAAACAAAAACAGAGCGACTATTTTGAAAAAAATGCAATATTTTTTACCTTTTTCTGTAATAAATATCCCCCAAAAATATATAAAAAAAACTTTTTTTTTCCTCAGTTTAGGCCGATACGTATTCTTCTACATATTTTTCGTTAAAAAAATCGCAATTAGCGTTTATTGATTGGTTTGCGCAAAAGTTATAGCGTTTACAAAATAGGGGGTAGTTTTATGGCATTATATTATTATTATTTTTTTTACTAGTAATGGCGGCGATCAGCATTTTTTTTCAGTACTGCGACCTTATGGGGGACACTTCGGACACTTTTGACACATTTTTGGGACCATTGGCATTTTTTTTAGCGATCAATGCTATAAAAATGCATTGGATTACTATAAAAATGCCATTGGCAGTGAAGGGGTTAACACTAGGGGGCGGGGAAGGGGTTAAGTGTGTTCCTATTTGTGTTCTAACTGTATGGGGGGGTGATCATTGTATGAACAGAAAATCAGCGTTTCCCCCGCTGACAGGAACGAAAGCTGTGTGTTTACACACACAGCTCCCGTTCCCCGCTCTGTAACGAGCGATCATGTGTGCCCGGCGGCGATCGTGCCCGCCGGGCACACGCACGGGACTAGGGGGCGAGCTGTGGGCGCCCCCTAGTGGCCGTCGAAAGTGGTGACGTAGAGCTACGGGCTCTCGCGCCGGAGTGCCGACCTGCCGCCGTATAACTGCGGCGGCTGGTCGGCAAGCGGTTAAACAATGTAGTTTTTCGGGTTGTAAAAAATTATCGTGTGTGGGCTAAAACTACGTAAAAAACACGTGCATGCTCAGAAGCAAGTTATGAGATGGGAGCGCTCGTTCTGGTAAAACTACCGTTCATAATGGAGTAAGCACATATATCACGCTGTAACAGACAGAAAAGCGCAAATCGTCTTTTACTAACAAGAATCAGCTAAAGCAGCCCCAAAGGGGCTGCAACGTTGTTTTAATGATGAAGTTGGGAAAACGTTTTTTTTCATGCTGAAAAATGATCGTGTGTACCGCGGCATCAAGGTTTGACCTCATATTATATGGTTTTGTTAAATCTGAAAACAAAAATCTGCAGAAAATCTAACAGTGTGTATGAGGCCTTAGGCTGGCCATACATGGTCGAATTTAGAAAGAATTTTCTTTTGAAAATCAGAAAATGTGTGCATTTTGTAATCCGATTGTGCCACCATTGAATTCGGAATTCGACCAACCAAGCCTTCAATTTCACCTCCTTTTGCTACAGAAAATAATTGTCGTGGCTGAAATCTTTTCTTTCCGGGAATTTTCTTTTCTTGCACATGCGCATTTCTTTTTTGATTACATTTCTTGCATGATTCTCCCATCATTGATTAGAAAATCGTTAATTTAAAAAAAAAAATCCAACATGTCCGATTACATAAATTCGATGGCCACATGGAAATCGGCTGTTGCTGCATTTTACTAATGGTGCAAAATACGAATGAAAATTCTTAGACAAGATTTAAAAAAATAAAAAATAAATTTGACGCTGCTAATGTACGTGTTTCTGAGTATAAGGGATTTATATATCATTGTTTGCATGTACATTTTTTTATATAATGTTGTAGACCTGCCTCTATACATCGCCCATTGAAACTGATTGTCAGATCTGGGTAACACATCAAGCTAAGCCACTCCTGTTCCACTGCATGAATCAACTCTTATTAACTGAATATAAACCATTTGTTATCTTTATCAATGGTGGTTGTTATTTATCAATATTATCTATGATAACGTTGATGTATAAATAGAAGCTGAGCAGTTAATGATTATGCAATATTGAACCAAAATACTTTGAAAGGCACATGCACATGATCGGACTTCCATCGGACAGATCCGTGGATTTTTGTCCGAAGGGCGTTGTCCGTGAACTTGTTCTGCCTACAGACAGCAGAACATTTTCAGCCAACATACACCAAACTACGTGTTCTTTCAGCTCTTTAGCGTCGCCCTTTGGGAAACTTCTGCTAATGTTGTCTGATAGTTAGCATTGGTTTGGAGCATGCGTGTTTGTACTTAAAATTTTAGTCAGATGGATTTGTGTACACACGATCGGATAATCCGACGGAACACATTTGTTGTCGGACAATTTGAGAGCATGACCAGCCAACATTTGTTGTCCGAAATTCCGACAACTAGGGTTGTCCCGATACCACTTTTTTAGGACCCAGTACAAGTACCGATACTTTTTTTCAAGTACTCGCCGATACTGAATACCGATACTTTTTTTTAAATGTGTCCTCAAATGCAGCCATGTCCCCCAACAAATGCAGCCATGTCCCCCACATATGCAGCCATGTCCCCCACATATGCAGCCATGTCCCCCACATATGCAGCCATGTCCCCCCACATATGCAGCCATGTCCCCCCACAGATGCAGCCATGTCCCCCCACAGATGCAGCCATGTCCCCCCACAGATGCAGCCATGTCCCCCATATATGCAGCCATGTCCCCCCACAGATGCAGCCATGTCCCCCCACAGATGCAACCATGTCCCCCCACAGATGCAACCATGTCCCCCCACAGATGCAGCCGTGTCCCCCATATATGCAGCCATGTCCCCCCACAGATGCAGCCATGTCCCCCCACAGATGCAACCATGTCCCCCCACAGATGCAACCATGTCCCCCCACAGATGCAGCCGTGTCCCCCCATAGATGCAGCCGTGTCTCCCCCATACCGTATATGTATATGCAGCCGCCGCCGCCGCCACCTAGTTCATCTCGTATAGACACTCCTACTTGCTCGGGCACTTTGATAGACAGATCACCCGTCCAATCCTGGGGATGGGTGATCTGTCTATCAAAATTCCACGAGCAAGGGGGAGTGTCTATAGGCGGCACGGCGGGGAACACACAGCTATTCAAATGAAAGCTGTGATGTTCCCCGCGCTGATGAACTAGGCGGCGGTGTTGCGGTATGCGGCGGGAGTGGTGGCGGCGCCAGGGGGGGTTGTATCGGATCTGGCATCGGGGGCATTTGCGGGAGTACAAGTACTCCCGCAAATGCTCAGTATCGATCCCGATACCGATACTGGTATCGGGACAACCCTAATACAGACGGTTGGATTATCCGACAAAACACGTCCATCAGACAATTGTTGTCGGAATATCCGATCGCGTGTACGGGCCTTAAGGCTGGTTCACATGAGATGAGTTGCAATGGTGCATGCAGTACTTATTTTCAGCACATCGGGTTGCAACACTAACTATCGGATCACAACGTGACTGTGTGAATGAATTTAAGTTAAATGCGTTGTAACATTTTCCAATAAATTTCTGACAAAACTTTAAACATTGTGACACTCTGGGATTGGTGCATGACACGGAGGGGCAGAGGCATTATTTTTTCAAATATTAGTAATATCCTACATTTAGAATCACACAGTAAATGTCTGACAGTCATCTCAGCAAAAGCAAATCGAGGTCAGAATGCAAGATGTCAATGCCATCAGGAAGGTCTGAAAAAGCCTCCCATCCTGTGTACTCGTTCCAGGTCATTCACGTAAAGTGATTGTAAAGCCAAGTAAATTTTTTTTAGTTAAAGTGGGGGTCCACACAAAAAGTGAACCTCCACTTTTCGGAAACCCCCCCTTCCGGTGTCACATTTGGCACCTTTCAGGGGGAGGGGGATGCAGATACCTGTATAATACTGCCTGCATAGACTGCCGCGGGAGTCACGCCACTTCGCGCTACCCCCCGCTGTCTTCTGGGAAACACACTGGTCCCAGGAGACAGCGGGGACAGGTGAGGACACGCCGCACGACTTACGCATGCGCAGTAGGGAACCGGGCAGTGAAGCCGCAACTTTTCACTTCCTGATTCCCTCACGAGGATGGCGGCAGGGGCAGCCGAGAGACGAGCGATTGCTCGGTCTCGATTGCGGGCACACTGGATAGGTAAGTGTGCATTTTTCAATCAGCAGCTGCAGTATTTGTAGCTGCTGGCTTTAAAAAAAAAAAAAATTGGATGGACCTCCGCTTTAAATAACAAACATGTCATACTTACCTCCACTGTGCAGTTAGTTTTGGGGGGTTACCTTGTGGGCGCGCTCCCGAGTCCACTATTTGGCGTCCATAGGAGTCTGCCCCACCCCCTTATTTGATTTGATTGACAGCAGCAGGAGCCAATGGCTGCGCTGCTATTAGTCTATCCAATCAACAGCCGAGAACTCCAGGCAGAGGAAGAGCGTATCTTTGGCGTGGGAAATTCAAGGGCTCAGGAGAATAAAACATGGGGGGGGGCAGCCACTAGAAGAAGTTTTTTCACATAGGATGCATTAAGGTGAAAAAAACACAAGGGTTTACAACCCCTTTAACCACTTAAGGACCGCCTCCTGCACATATACGTCGGCAGAATGGCACGGCTAGGCAGATCCACGTACAGGTACGTCCTGTACTACTACCCAGTCGTGGGTCACAGGCACGCGCCCGTGGCACGCTCCCGTGAAAGGGTCCAAAGCTCCGGGACTGGGACTGGCTGACCCGATCGCCACCGGAGTGCGGAGATCGGTCCCCGGAGCTGAAGAACGGGGAGAGCCGTGTGTAAACACGGCTTCCCCGTGCTTCACTGTGGCGGCTGCATCGATCGTGTCATCCCTGTTATAGGGGGACACAATCAATGATGTCAGACCTACAGCCACACCCCCCTACGGTTGTAAACACACATTAGGGAACACATAACGCCATCAGCGCCCCCCTGTGGTTAACTCACAAACTGCAACTGTCATTTCCACAATAAACAATGCAATTTAAATGCATTTTTCGCTGTGAAAATTACAATTGTCCCAAAAATGTGTCAAAATTGTCAGAAGTGTCCGCCATAATGTCGCAGTCACGAAAAAAAAAAAAAAACGCTGATCGCCATTAGTAGTAAGAAAAAAATAAAATAATAAAAATGCAGTTAAAACTCTTCCCTATTTTGCACAAACCAACCGATTAACACTTATTGCGATTTTTTTTTACAAAAAATAGGTAGAAAAATACATATCGACCTAAACTGAGAAAAAAATTTTTTTTTTATATATTTTTGGGGGATATTTATTATAGTAAAAAGTTAAAAACATTGCATTTTTTTCAAAATTGTCGCTCTATTTTTGTTTATAGCGCAAAAAATATAAATCGCAGAGGTGATCAAATACCACCAAAAGAAAGCTCTTTTTGTGTTGAAAAAAAAGGACACCAATTCTGTTTGGGAGCCACGTCGCACGACTGCGCAATTGTCAGTTAAAGTGACGCAGTGCCAATTTGCAAAAAGGGGCCTGGTCCTTTTGCTGCATTTTGGTCCAGGGCTTACGTGGTTAAGCAATGAAAGTCTGGACCAAGATGAAAGCCTCAGAGCTTGCTCCCACATTTCTATCTTCACAGGTTTCAGTACATTCACATAAACGGCCGTCCTTACACTGGAGCAGGTATCAGCTGCACCAAGCATCTTGTCATTGTGAGCAATAGCTATTAAAAACATGTGCATGCAGCTGTGGATGTTATGAGTGCTATCATTTCCCACGGCAAGCTGTACAATTAAAAATAGTAAACCCATAATACTAATAGTAAAGCAGACAATAAAATGTGTTACCTCTGTTAGGCTCCCCACTCAGTGTTGCTCTAAAACAATAGTTGTAGAATTTACGGGTACTTTGAGCTTAGAACAGCTTCCTCCTTTTCTCTCTTGTTGACGTTTTATCTGGTAACAAAAAAAATTCTGCTTCCTGCTAATCAGATCCTGCCCTTGTTTGGCAATACTTCCAGAGAAAAAACAGCCCAGGGACTGTAATGAGCTTTCTCAAGAACTGTTTGTCAGAACATTTACATTAATATATAATACACACACACACATTATATATATATATATATATATATATATATATATATATATATATATATATATATATATATATATATATATATATAATGTATATATAGATACACATACATAATGTATATATAGATACAGTCGTATGCAAAAGTTTAGGAACCCCTGACAATTTCCATGATTGTCATTTGTAAATATTTGGGTGTTTGGATCAGCAATTCCATTTTGATCTATCAAATAACTAAAGGACACCGTAATATTTCAGGAGTGAAATGAGGTTTATTGGATTAACAGAAAATGCACAATATGCATCAAAACGAAATTAGACAGGTGCATACATTTGGGCATCCTTGTAATTTTGTTGATTTGAATACCTGTAACTACTTAGCACTGATTAATTGGAACACACAATTGGCTTGGTGAGCTCATTAGGCCTGAAGCCCCATACACACTATCAGTTTTCCTGACGGTTTTCTCTTCAGGTTTACCAAATCCATCTAATATGAGGTCAAACCTCAAGAGTTTCAATTTGTATGCAATCAGGCAGGCCCTTGTACTACATGGTTTTGGTAAACCTGAAGAGAAAACCGTCAGGAAAACTGATAGTGTGTATGGGGCTTTAGACTCAGTGCTGGGACAAGGCCATTTGGTGCCCAGGGCGAAGATGGCAAACTCCTCCCCCCCCCCATTTTAAGAAAGAATCAATGTTGTTTCAAAACACGGCTCAAAATAACACATAACACAAACACTTTTTTTTATCTGCCATTTTTTATTAACAAAGTGCTGGTCACCTCAGTCAGCCTCCTCCACCAGCACACTGGTGGCAATTGATGGGGAAAACTGGCAGCACACTGGCGGCAATTGATGGGCACACTGGCAGCAACTAGAGGTAATTGATGGGGAAAACTGGCAACAATTGATGGTTACAGTCTGTAACCATCAATTGTTGCCAGTTTGCCCCATCAATTGCCGCCAGTGTGATGCCAGTGTGCCCATCAAGCGCAGCCACTGTTCCATCAAACACAGCCACTGTGCCATCAAACACAGCCACACAGTGGCTGTGTTTGATGGGCACAGTGGCTGTGTTTGATGGGCACAGCTGAGTGGCTGCGTTTGATGGGCACAGTGGCTGCGTTGATTGCAATTGATGGGCACACTGGCGGCAATTGATGGGCACACTGGCGGCAATTGATGGGAGCAAACTGGCAACAATTGATGATTACAGTCTGTAACCATCAATTGTTGCCAGTTTGCCCCATCAATTTCCGCCAATGTGCCCATCAAATGCAGCCACTGTGCCATCAAACACAGCCACTCAGTGGCTGTGTTTGATGGTCACAGCTGAGTGGCTGCGTTTGATGGTCACAGCTGAGTGGCTGCGTTTGATGGTCACAGCTGAGTGGCTGCGTTTGATGGGCACAGTGGCTGCGTTTGATGGGCACAGTGGCTGCGTTGATTGCAATTGATAGGCACACTGGCGGCAATTGATAGGCACACTGGCGGCAATTGATGGGCACACTGGCGACAATTGATGGGCACACTAGCGGCAATTGATGGGCACACTGGCAGCAATTGATGGGGCAAACTGGCAGCACACTAGCGGCAATTGATGGGCACACTGCAGCACACTGGCGGCAATTGATGGGCACACTGGTGGCAATTGATGGGCACACTGGCAGCAATTGATGGGCACACTGGCGGAAATTGATGGGGAAAACTGGCAACAATTGATGGTTACAGTGGCTGCCTTTGATGGGCACAGTGGCTGCGTGTGATGGGCACAGTGGCTGCGTGTAATGGGCACAGTGGCGACAATTGATGGCACAGTGGCTGCGTGTGTTGGCACAGTGAGGCTGCAATTAATGTTTTTTTTTTTGCTAGTCAGAGAAGGCAAGCATGGCTCAAAATAACACAAAAACATTTTTTTTTAACTGCCATTTAATTACTTGCTTTAACAAGTTCTGTTCTGCTCACTTTTTAGATAAGTTCAGTAGTCTTCTTCGCAGTACTGTAGTGTAGCACACTGCTGCTAGGTTCCTAGGCATGCTCGGGCTCCTCGTGACTAGTCCTTGCCAGCTCAGCAGACACAGCTCCCTGTGCAGTGCTGCTCCGAGTCCTCCTTCTCTCAGCCACTGCCGCTGCCCGCGCTTACTACTAGTCTATATGTCACACAAGTGTACTGGTCTGGCGGGCGGCAGCCGCCTGTTTGTCAGAACTGCGCCCCCCTCATATACGGAATGGTAGCGCCCAGGGCACTCGTCCCGCCCCTGCCTTGTACCAGCCCTGCTTGAACTTCATAGACAGGTGCATCCAATCATGAGAAAAGGTATTTAAGGTGGCCAATTGCAAGTTGTTGTTCTCTTTGACTCTCCTCTGAAGAGTGGCAACATGGGGGCCTCAAAACAACTCTCAAATGACCTGAAAACAAAGATTGTTCTATATTATGGTTTAGGCCCGGTGTCCACTGTGAGGAACATAGTGAGGAAATGGGAGACCACAGGCACAGTTCTTGTTAAGGCCAGAAGTGTCAGGAACATAAAATATTAGAGAGGCAAATGTGAATGATGGTGAGAATGGTCAAAAACAGCCCACGGACCCCCTCCAAAGACCTACAACATCAACTTGCTGCAGATGGTGTCACTGTGCATCCTTCAACAATGCAGTGCACTTTGCACAGGGAGAAGCTGTATGGGAGAGTGATGCGACAGAAACCTTTTCTGCACACACGCCACAAACGGAGTCGCTTCAGGTATGCAAATGCACATTTGGACAAGCCAGCTTCACTTTGGAATAAGGTGCTGTGGACTGATGAAACAAAGATTGGGTTATTTGGTCATATCAAGGGGCGTTATGCATGGCGGCAAAAGAACACAGCATTCCAAGAAAAACACTTGCTAACCACAGTAAAATTCAGTGGAGGTTCCATCATGCTGTGGGGCTGTGTGGCCGGTGCCGGTACTGGAAAACTGGTTAAAGTTGAGGGTCGCATGGATTCCACTCAATATCAGCAAATTCTTGAGAATAATGTTGAGGAATCAGTCACAAAGTGTAAGTTACGCCGGGGCTGGATAGTTCAACAAGACAATGACCCAACACTGCTTAAAACCTACTCGGGCATTTATGCAGAGGAACAAGTACTAAGTTCTGGAATGGCCATCCCAGTCCCCAGACCTGAATATCATTGAACATCTGTGGGGTGGTTTGAAGGGGGCTGTCCATGCTCGGCAACCATCAAACCTAACTGAACTGGAAATGTTTTGTAAGGAGGAATGGTTCAAAATACATTCATCCAGAATCCAGACACTCATTACAGGCTATAGGAAGTGTCTAAAGGCTGTTATTTCTGCTAATGAAGGCTCTACTAAATATTGATGTGATTTTTCTGTTGGGGTGCCCAAACTTATTCACCTGTCTAATTTCAGTTTTGATGCATATTGCGCATTTTCGGTTAATCAATAATGAAATTGCTGATCCAAACACCCAAATATTTATTAATGACAATCATGGAAATTGTCAGGGGTGCCTAAACTTTTGCATACGACTGTATATATATATATATATATATATATACATACACACACACAGTTGTATGCAAAAGTATATATATACATACATGGCTCCAAATTATGAGTTACTAACTAGCAAGGCCTTAAGGGTTACTCGCCACCAGTTGCCACCAGTTGCCCCACCCCTACCATGCCCACCCCTAAACACGCCCTCATAAATGATCTCATGAAATGACACTTAAATGTTTTATGCAGAATTAAGTTACAAAAATAAATCTTAACAACAACTTTATCAGTGCCTATCATTGCAGCCCCCCCCCCCGTGCCCATCAGTGCATTCTGCCCTGTGCCTATCAGTGCAGCCCCCCTGAGTCCATCAGTGCAGTCCCACCTGTGCCCAAGGCAGCCTCACCTGTGCCCAATGCAGCCTCACCTGTGCAGAGAAAGAGGCTCCAGATTAGCAGAGAGCGAGATTGCCCCCTGTAATAGCTTTCATTTGAATTGGACCTCTTGGCCCGACGCCTTTGGTGACATTACACGTTCTGCATTGGACCGATGTTCTGTCCATAAAAGGTGCCGGGCCAAGAAGTGGGGCTATGTGATGAGACCTAACAACTAAACAACAATGTCAGTCACAGTTATACTGTGAGCACCCTTTAAACATAAACCCACATAGTCGAAGAGGCCTGCCCATCAGTACCAGACAGTCAATAGACTGATCGCAGAATTTAACTCATTCCAATTTAACTCATTTAGCCCATTCCAACAACGTCAATTGCTGGCAAGGTCAAAACAACCAATAAAGCTGTGACAAAACATCAGGTGGGAGGGCAACTTAGATAATTTCTCTACATACATCAAAATTTCACTTTTTTTTACTCCAATCAGCTGCAAGTCATTCCCTACCCCACACCACAAGTAAACAAAGGGGCATGATGATGGTGATGAAGGTGAGCTTATACTGTATGTTAAGCCAATAATATTCACTAAATATATGCCCATGTGTAGTGTCCATATAAGGGCACTGACATTACCAGCATCATGTCCCTTTGTTTATATGCCCTTTGGGGCAGGGAACGACACCCCAAAGAGTAACAAATCTCTGCTAGTCATGAGAATTTCAGCTAGACTTTTTCACTATTTATTTTTATGAAAAACAGTAAAATTATGAGGCTTATGCTGCGTTGTTTGTTGACAGTATAGTTGAAAAGAGCTTCCATAACCTTGACTTGATTGCATCTTGCCATACTGTTGAAATTTTGCGGAAAGCGGAAGTCAAGCTGGTTCGCTCCTTTCATTCTCCTGTAATTTAAGTTTTTATTGGTACCCACACCCACTTCTTCACTTCATTTTCCTCACCCCCTCTGCTTCCGCAGCCTCCTGGGACATGTCACAGAAGCGCTGCATGAGCTTGCACATGCGCAGTGTGAAGTCAGCTGTGGATCCTCAGAATCCTCCCATTGCCAATATGTCGGTGCTAGTGACCCACATCAGTAAGAAGAACTAGCTGCAGGAAGACAGTGCTAAACTCCAGTTGCTAGTTGCTCAGTTTTTTTTTTAAGACAGTAGCTACAGTAAAAATCTGAAGTTCCTCTTGAAGTCTCTTGATTTTCAGAGAAATTAAAACCCTCAGTTTCGTTTATCCCTTGTAATCACATTTACTTCTCACAACAGTATAAATGTCCATAGCTAATGACACTTGTGTGTGATTGTGGATTCCATGATTATGTTTGTGTCGGTTATGGGCGACTTCGACTTCCAATTCTACTTAAAGCGGATCTCCACCCTAAAGTGAAGTTCCGCTGATCGGAACCCTCCCCCCCTCCGGTGTCACATTTGACACCTTTCAGGGGGGAGGGGGGTGCAGATACCTGTCTAAAGACAGGTATTTGCACCCACTTCCGGCCCGCAGTCTCGGGCAAAAGACAGGTTTTTCCCGTTGTGTGCTGGGAACTCTCGGCTCCCAGCACACAGCGGGAGCCAATCGGCGGGCGCATCGACTCACGGATGCGCCGTAGGGAACCGGGCAGTGAAGCCAGAGCGCTTCACTTCCTGGTTCCCTCACTGTGGATGGAGGGGGGAGCAGCAGAGAGACGAGCGAACGCTCGTCCTCTGCTGCGAACGCCGCTGGACTCTAGGACAGGTAAGTGTCCTAATATTAAAAGTCAGCAGCTGCAGTATTTGTAGCTGCTGGCTTTTAATATATTTTTTTAATGGGCCATTCGCTTTAACTGATGTGTCCAAGTTGAATAGGTGGGTTTATATGCAGATAATGTTATGTGTAGTATTCATCATAGTAGCTCCCCTGTGGCTTGAGGGACCTGCTATGGCGAATACTACACATAACCTTATCTACATATAAACCCATTCAACTTGGACACACTATCAGTTAATCAGAATTGGAAGTTGCCCTTAAATGACACAAACATAATACTGGCCGCTCTCCAGGACTTCAGCTGAACTCGCACGATTTCACTCCCGCTGGCAGTCCCGATTTCAGCCGCGATTTAAGAGACATCTGCAAAAAGTAGTACAGGAACTACTTTTTGAAATTGGTGCAGCGCCGCAGATGCGGCGTTGCACCGATTAGGACAGTGTCATTGCCGGCAATTGCCGGAAAATGCCGCCGATTTGAGATGCGATTTCACGTGTGAACCTGGGCGTAGCCATCTATTCAGCTTCCCTGATCTCCAATATTTGTGCTCCAGTTGATATTGTTATTAAAGCGGGGGTTCCACCCACAATTTTTTTTTAAGTCAGCAGCTACAAATACTGTAGCTGCTGACTTTTGATAAGGACACTAACAGCATGGGCAGTCTACATGCCCCTAGGCAACGACAAGCGCCGAATTGAAGTTGAGAATACAACATCATGATATCAGATCAGTACGTTGCAAAATATAAAGCATGGGGGAAATCACAGGGGTACCTCCGAGGGGAGGAAGACGGGGAAAAGAGGCGGTAGAAAAATAAAAGAGAACAGACGAAAAATAAAACACTAAACCCCCTTTTTACATACCTAAATCTGTGGTCACATGACATGGTCCAACAATTTCTCTTTTTTCCCTGCAGAGGAGGAGGTTCCTTCTTCGAATGTCCATGTCACTACCTGGATGGGGTAATTATTTTCTACTGGCAGTCCACTATAAAGGACTACAGCAATATGATGGCACTTTAATGCTCTGCACTGCAATTTCCACGTTACTGTGCAGTGATATGGTAAAATTTAAAGATGTGAATGGGCCCTTAAAGACACAGTAGATACAAATCAAATGTGTGAATATTGGATGAACTGCAGACAGAGCAAATAATTAGCAATCAACCTATCTCCACTGATGAAGCAAAATAGAAAAATTGATTATCTCAGCAAGAAGAATGTGCCTTCTAAGTCGGTTTGAAAATCAATGTTTTTTTTATATACAGTATAGCTGCAGCCTAACTCTAAAAAAGTAAAAAGGGAAATTATATTTTAACTTGAGAGCCAATTTGAATTCCCAACTGTTTTTTTTTCATCTGCCTCCACTGGGACAAATATGTCTCCCACACAATAGAAATTTCTCCATATTTGCGTTTGTCACCATGCATATGAATACATAAAACATATTATGAAACAGTGTTATCTTTTTTTTTTTTTTCAGCACGACCATATTGTTTTTTCATCTGTTCTTAAAGTGGAGTTCCACCCAAAAGTGGAACTTCTGCTTTAAGTCCTCCTCACCCCCTTACATGCCACATTTGGCATGTCATTTTTTTTGGAGGGTGGGGGCTTCGGTAGGAGTGGGACTTCTCTTCTTACCTTAGGCGGCCCTCCCTTTAGGCGATCTCCAGGGACATGTGACAGGTCCCAGGAGATCGCCTGTCCATTCATAGAGCGCAGCGCGACTCACGCATGTGCAGTGAGTGCCCGGCGGTGAAGCCGAAAGCTGTCATGGCCTGGTGCCCACATTATGAATGGAGGCGCCAGCCAGAGAGGGGGGGGGGAGAGGGGTGGAGCTCCGAGCGGCTGCGACGCTGGACCATGGAGTAGGTAAAAGGATGGAACTCCCCTTTAAATTAGGGGCAACTTTATGATAAAAAAACAGGTTTGACAGCATATCATATAAATGTTGGCAGACAAACATCAGATTCATTGAAGCCAGTTTTGTCAGTTTCCTGTATTATGTTTCTAAATATGTAATAGGCGTATGCATCATTTTTCATTAGGGTAAGACAGCCTTCGTGTGGGAGTGCATATAAAACAATGTCCTAGGACTAAACTTTTTATAGTTTTGAATTACATAGGTGCACCGATTTCTAAATATAACTGATTAGAAAATGGAGGAAAAATTGTTAAACTGAGAGAACAATTATTTAGCCGATTACCTAAGGCCAAGGCTACACAGGTTATTTAAATCTGTTGCATGCATAGAGATTTACCTGCTTGCTCTCAGTTTTGAACACAGGAAGCCAGATTCTCGTACAAACGCGTATCTTTGTGCCGGCATAGCGTATCTCATTTACATTACGCTGCCGTAACTTTGAGAGGCAGGTGCCGTATTCACAAAAAAGTTGCACCCAAAGTTACGGCGGCGTAGCGTAAATGGGCCGGCGTAACCGCGCCTAATTCAAAATAGGCAGTCGAGGGGCGTGATCCATGTAAATGAATCGTGACCCCACGTAATTGACACTCTTTCCGAATGGCGCATGCGCCGTCCGTGGACGTATCACAGTGCGCATGCTCAAAATTACGCCACAAATACTCATTGGTTTCGACGTGAATGTAACTTACGCAAAGCCCTATTCGCGAACGTTTTACGTAAACGACGGAAAATTCGACGCTGTCCCGACGTCCATAGTTAACATTACGTACGCCTTATATAGCAGGGGTAACTTTACGCCGGACTTACGCTTACGCAAACAGCGTATCTAGCTCATTTGCATATTCAACGCGTAAATCGACGGAAGCGCCACCTAGCAGCCAGCGTAAATATGCAACTAAGATACGATGGCGTAAGAGACTTACGACGGTCGGATTTAAGCAAAATTACGGTGTATCTTGCTTTCTGAATACAGAAAATAGATACGCCGGCACATCCTAGAAGTGACGCGGCGTATCTCGAGATACGCCGACGTAACTTCTTTGAGAATTTGGCCCAGGAAACTTAAGCCCTATACACACGATCAGTTTGTCTAATGAAAATGGGCCACTTTCATCGGACCAACCGATCGTGTGTGGGCCCCATCCGTTTGTTTTCTATCGGTGAAAAAAAATAGAACATGTTTTAAAATTTTCCTATGGATAAAAAAACAATACAAAAAAACAATTGTCTGTGTGAAAGTCCATCAGTCAAAAATCCACACATGCTCAGAATCAAGTCGACGAATGCTCAGAAAGCATTGAACTTCATTTTTCTCAGTACATCGTAGTGTTTTACGTCACCTCGTTGGACACGGTCAGGTTTTTGACCGATGGTGTGTAGGCAAGACTGATGAAAGTCAGCTTCATCGGATATCAGATGAAAAAATCCATCGGATTATCTAAATTCTGCTACCAAAATTGCAATAAGTAGAGGTCGACCACTATTGGTTTTTCTCTGGCCGATGCTGATATTTAGAAATCGGGGTGGCCGATATTTTAGGCCGATTTTTTGGGTTTGGCAGTAGGCACTGACAGGTGTAACTGGTTGCACTGGCTTGTGGCACTTACAGGTGACACTGGCAAGTGGCACTAATTGGCAAGTGGCACTAATTGGCACTGGCAGGTTGCACTGGATGAAACTATTTGGCACTGGAAGATGGCACTAGCAGATGGCACTGATTGGCAAGTGGTACTGTTTGGCACTGATTGGCAGGTGGCACTAATTGATAATAATAATACATACCATAATACATATACTAATAATACATACCTCCCAACTTTTTAATGGGAATGAGGGAAACTTTAAAATGGGAATGAGGGAAACTTATTAGCAAAAGTATGTGGGCATAGGACAAACCCATGGCCACGCCCCCTTAAAGGAGAATTATACAAAAAAAAATGATTAGTTAACCCACAAGTGCTTTTTTACCACTACTATTCCTTTATATTGGCTTTTGAAATTTACAAATGCAGAAATTTAGAAATTGGATGAAATGTTTAGGACTGGGAAGCACTTTTTGAAAGATAAATAGTGCATTTTATACACAACTATTTAGATCAGACCAAAATGAGGGACAAATATGGAGGAAATAGAGACTTTGTTCCAAATCAGGGACAGTCCATCAAAATCAGGGACAGTCGGGAGCTATAAATAATAGCCATAGTGTTTTTTGCATCTTTCTTATTATTTGATCCTAAGACAGAATATCCACATGACTTCAAGAACATTCACCTTTATAGGCTAAAAACATTCAAAAAGAAAAAGGTAAAAAATATGAGGCAGACCTTCGCACTGTGTTCAAAATATGTTGATATTCCTATTTGAATGGACAAAAGAATGCATGTTCAGCTGAGCAAACCTCCAACTGCAGTGTGAAGCGACTAATCCCCAACCTACATAATTGGCTTCTAGTGATTATTGGCTGACAGGTGAATAGAAATAAAGTGAGATTGTACAAAAATGTGGTGTGGGGTTTCTTCACGTCTGTTATTGATTTTAAGGGGCACTTCACAAAAGAACTAAGTGGGGTCCCCTAGATTCTATACCAGACCCTTATCTGAGCATGCTGCCTGGCTGTCCATTAACCACTTAAGACCCGGACCAATACGCTGGTAAATGATCCAAGGTGTTTTTGCGATTCGGCACTGCGTCGCTTTAACTGACAATTGCGCGGTCGTGCGACGTGGCTCCCAAACAAAATTTGCGTCCTTTTCTTCCCACAAATAGAGCTTTCTTTTGGTGGTATTTGATCACCTCTGCGATTTTTATTTTTTGCGCTATATACAAAAATAGAGCGACATTTTTGAAAAAAAAACACTATTTTTTACTTTTTGTTAAAAAAAAAATCAAATAAACTAAATTTTAGTCAAACATTTAGGCCAAAATTTATTTAGCCACATGTCTTTAGTAAAAAAAAAAATCGCGATAAAAAAAATAGCTACCTAACGGGAACAGCGACACTAATACAGAGATCAGAAAAATGATCGCTTAGTGACGCTGGCAATAGGGAGTGAAAGGGTTAACTAGGGCGGTGATCAGGGGGTTAAAACTTTATTAGGGGGGGTGGGGGGGCTATCCTGAACCTAACACTAACTGATTTTACACTGCCTGTCACACTGACACTAAATGCAGTGATTAGATCACTGCATTCAGTGACACTGTGACAGGGGGGGTGGGGGGGCAGATCGCAAGGGGTCAAGTATGCTTATGTGAGTGTGTGTCAGTGTAATGTTGGTGCACACTTACTGTTAGGTGTTTCTCCCATCGCAGCGGTTGGAAATACCGCTGCGATGGGAGATTACATCACTTCCCCCTTCCTGTGTTTACACAGGAGGAGGAAGTGACAGGAGACTGGGAGCGCGCGGATTGGCTGGGAGCGATCGCGGGGGGGGCGGGTAAACGCCGACATCCGCCCGCTCGTCCCGGATCGCTCCCGGAGCCAGGGGGACCCCCGCAGGCCGCGGAGGGGGTCTCGATGGGACCCCCGAACCGCACTTAGGTGGGGACGTAAATTTACGCCCTTGTGCCTGTACGTGCCATTCTGTGGCCGTATATGTGCGTGCGGGGGTCCTTAAGTGGTTAAAGGAGGGGGGAGAAAAATGTGGTCCCTTTTTTTTTGAACCATGCCAGGCCACATGTCCTCAACATGGGGATAGCTTGCCAGGGTAAAATCACCATATTGATGAGGAGTCTGAGGACAAGGGCCTCTTCCCCACAACCCTGGCCCACCGCTGTGGAGGACTGTTGGCAAGAAGCTTATTGGACTCTAGAGGCCCTTTTTAACCATTTCCATACAGGGCACTTATACACCCTCCCGCCCAGACCAATTTTTAGCTTTCAGCACTGTTGCACTTTGAATGACAATTGCTTGGTCATGCTACACTGTAGCCAAACTAAATTTGTATCATTTTGTTCCCACAAATAGAGCTTTCCTTTGGTGGTATTTGATCACCTCTGGGATTTTTGTTTTCTGCAAAAAAAAAATAGAAAATGACCGAAAATTTAGAAAAAATAGTTTTTTTTTCTGTTATAAAACATTGTAAATAAGTATGTTTTCTCCTTTACTGATGGGCACTGATGGTACTGCACTGACGGGCACTGATAAGGCGGCACTGATGGGCACTAATATGCGGCACTGATGGGCGGCACGGATAGACGGCACAGATGGGCACGGATAGGCGGCACGGATAGGCAGCATGGATGGGCACGGGTAGGTGGCATGGATGGGCACGGATAGGCGCCCTGGATGGGCACGGATAGGCGCCCTGGATGGGCAGAGATAGGCAGCATGGATGGGCACGGATAGGCAGCATGAATGGGCACTTATAGGTGGCACTATTGTATGTTTTCTTACGCCGACGTAAATCACGTTACGCGCCGGCGTATGTGTGCGCCAGACCCACAAACCAATATGCTCCTAAAAACAGACTACACCCCGCCGACGTAGCTTGCACACGCCGGCGTAGCGTGGGCGCACATATGGGCTGGACGCACAGTGCTGCTCCCATTGATTAGCCATTCAAACATGCAAATGAGGGAAATACGGCGATTCACGAACGTGCGTGCGCCCGACGCATGCTACGCGAGGTGCACGTAAGTTGTACATCCGCTGAAAAGTTATTCCCCATAAATGAGGTGCAACCCGGCAACAGAAATGCACATGTCAGCTGGAGAGCAGCTGCAGCAGCACCGTTACGGACGAGCTGAGCAACCACACTTGCAGGACAACACATCCGTATGCCAACATGCCAGGGGAAGACATGGTCATAGCACGACTGGATCAACAGGCATGGAGGAGGGCACAGGAGAGGATATACCGAACGCGCATGAACGTCTTTGGCATGGGGGAATCGGAGGTGTATCGCATCTTCAGATTCAGCCCTGATGCCATCCTGGAATTAGCAACAGCCCTGCATGATGAAATCACCAGCCAGAGGGGACGCTCACATGCAGTGCAGCCACTGGTCAAGGTACTGGCAACACTCCATTTCCTCGCCAGTGGATCTTTCCAACGTACAAGTGGAGTCGTGTCTGGGATGTCACAATCCACTATGAGCAGATGCGTGCACCAGGTTGTCCCCGCAATCCTCACACGCATGTCCCACCACATCATCAAACCGACCCATGAGCATCTGCGGCAGAAGGCAAAGCAGGATTTCTACAGAATTGCCATATTCCCACACACCGTCGGGGCCATTGATTGCACACATGTGGCACTACGGCCCCCCCCGTGCCACAGAGCACATATACCGCAATCGTAGGCAGTGGCATTCCATCAACGTACATGTGATAGCCGATGGCCAATGCCTCATATGGCACGTCCGTGCCAAACACCCAGGGGCCAGCCACGACAGCTACATATACCGTCAAAGCAGACATCATGAGGGGCTAACATCCTCCTGTCTTTTCCCTACCAGGTGACTCGGCATATGCACTTGGGCCCCATCTCCTGACTCCATACTGGAATCCCCAAACCAGGGGAGAGAGAAGATACAATGCTGCACACATACGCACACGTGCAGTGGTGGAGCGCACATTTGGCATCCTGAAGTCCCGTTTCCGATGCCTGGATAAGTCCGGGGGGGCCCCGTTGTATTCTCCAAACTTCGTGTGCCAGATCATCGGTGCATGTTGCGTGCTGCACAACTACGCCATGAGAAAGGGCCTGAAGATTGACATATGTAATCACCTGACCCCCGAACAACACAGTCCCCCCCTGCCAGAGGCTACCCCGTCTGCTGAAGGAACAGCAGTCAGGAGTTGCCTCGTGGAACGCATCTTTGCACGTTAAACACACACATTCATCACTGTGGTCCCTAGCTTACACACACCACATCCACCTCACATTGGTTTAGCCCAAGTCCACCGCACGGGACTTGGGAGCAGCAACGCCACGCCAAGGCCCCAATGATGTTGCTAGCCATTCATACCACATCCACACGGTCGTGTGGATAACCTCTCCCCGACAATCCAAGGTGACCCCTGCCAGTTGACATGCCTTGCTGGCAGAAATGTCCTTGTGCCTGTCTGGACACATTGGCCACACACACTCACACACCAGTCACACCGTAGCATCACCGGGCAAACCCTGACCCTGCAAGCTGGTGTCCAGTCACCACTTCTGCACTCCTGACCGTGTGCAGTCTGATGGTGCTGTGAAATTCTGTGAAAAAAAAAATTGGGATCATGCCTTTGTCCGCCATGGAAAGCCCTTACAGGTGCACGGCACATGCCTCTGTGCATGTCACCCAAATAAAATAAAAAGCTCAGACTCTGAGCTGAACTCGTTGTCCTCAGGACAGTCATTTGCCCTCTCGCGGGCCAGGCCTCGTGCCCAGGGCTCTGCTCCTCAGTTGTCGTGGCGACGACTCGGGTGGGGCATCACGTGTAGGTTCATCCCCTGGTCTGACGCTCCTGGAGCTGGTTGCAGATGTTGCCTGCATCCCCTCCAAGGCAATGGCAATGTGGGACAGCACGCCATTTGTCTCAGCCTGCAACTGTTTCTGCCTGGCATTGTGCCGGCGCTGTAGGCGCCTGTTCTGGTGACCCTCAGACTGGATGGCGGCAGTGTTGGCCTGCACTATCACGCCCAGGCTCCTAAAGTCCGCCACGACCCCTGCTGTTGTTGCCTGCAGCTCCCCAATAGCCGTAGTGTGACGTTCCTGGGTCGCCTGCACGTCCGATCCCTGGTCCCCAGATTTTGAAGGACCCCCTGCTACCATGTGTTGATGCATGGCATCCAGGGTCTGTGACTGGTCACAAAGGCATGTGGCCATGGCTTCGTAATTGGCATTCACCTCCAGCAGGCAGTCAGAGATGGCCATGGTATGTTCAGCCTGTTGGTTGAGGCACTGCTGCATTGCGGCTGCGGTGCCCTGCACAGCCACTGTGCACTCAGCCTGTGTCTTTGCCGAGGACCCGACAAATGAGGCCAGGCTGTCAGCCACACGGTGGAGGTCGCTGGCAATGTCTGCCATGTGTAGTGTCTGGCGGGCCGGTTCCCTCTCCAGCCCTTCTTGGATGGATCCGGCTACACCCCTGGTCTTGCTCAGAGCCTTCCTGGGAGATGTAGACGGTTGTGTTCCTCTGGCCGGGGTAGCCCTTGAAGGGGTTCCTCTGGCCAGTGTAGCCCTTGAAGGGGTTCCTCTGGCCGGGGGTAGCCCTCGGTGGGGGGGGTTCCCCTTATGGGCGTCGAGGTCTTTAGGAGGTCCACCGTCTCGGAGGGTCCGCTAAAGATGGTATCCTCATCAAGGTACAGGCATTCCTCCAGTTGTATGTCCACCTGCTCCTCCACAACTACCTCAAGAGCACATGTGTGGGCACTTGCCTCGACCGTCGATTCGTGGCTTCCCAGGGGGTCAGACTGAGGAAGATGTTCCTTGGATGGCGTGGTTCGTCCAGAGGCAGATGGTGGCCCAGCTCCCTCCAGCACATCTGTGGATGACACAAAGCATTCACATGTTGGTGGACCCACACACTTGTCACATGTTCCCTTGCACCCCCTCACATGCTCCACACCACATGGGGGATGAAACACACTTAGGCCCCTTTCACATGTCCGCCTCCGTTCGTCCGTTTTTACAAGTCTGTTTATGGACTTGTAATGGACGCCTATGGGGTCGCGTCTGTTAGCGGATGATGCATCCGCAAAGATCCGCGTCCGTCTGGATCTGGTTTTTCGGACGGAAGAAAACCCTATTTTTCTTCCGTCCGGCGGAACGGATCGGATGAAGACGGACAAACGGTACGTTTTCATCCGATTCCCCATAGGGGTGAGCGGAGGAGAGACAGGGCGGTCCCTGCACAGTGTGTGGGGACCGCCCTGTCCGCTGACAGCTGAGCGGGGATCCCCGGTGAGCCGATGGACACACACAGAGCGGACCGAAAAACGGTCCGCTCCGTGTGAAAGGACCCTTACCTCTCCTCGAGTCCTGTTCGCTGGAGTCAAATCCCTCCAGGCCCTCCTCCTGCTCCAAGCAGCTGGCTATAACCTCCTCTTCAGCTGTCAGCTTTACAGTCATAGCTGATCCGCCTCCCGTGCCCTTGGGGTGCCTTTTCATTTTGGCCAGGTTCTCCTTGACACACCGACGCATGTCGTTTATTTATTTTTTTACCTCCTTCCAGGTCCTGGTTTCATGGCCAAGGGCGTTTATTGGCAAACAGTGTCAAGAAAGAAGGGCAACAAAATACACAGCTCATAATCATCCCTTATTAGGAATTCGTAACATCTTTATTCAACATGGTTCCTGACGCGCTATGGAGTTCTCAGTGCATGAATCCCCCCTCCTGAGTTATGGGCAGCTGTTCTGTCCTCGGGGTCAAGTTTGAATCCACCTTTGTACTGAACTATTTGATTTTTTTGTGATTTGACTTTGTTCTATTTTCCTTCTCTTCTCCCCCCCATCCTTGGTCTGAACTGCACGACAATTGCTGCATGGAGGCTGTGATCGGCAGAGGAAACTTACTTCACACAATCTACCACCAGAGACCTGCTACAAAAGGCCCGTCAACGCTACGTCTAAGGTACCGTCAACGACCTCACTTAACCCACCCACATGGCTCTTAATATATTTCCTTTTAATGTGAACGGTCTCAATCACCCGGCTAAAAGGGCTTCGGTCTGGAGGGAGGCGCTCAAACTCCAGTCCGATGTTCTCTGCATCCAAGAGACAAATTTTTCGTCCACAGATACTCCCCGCTTCTAACACAAGAAATTCACAAATTTTTCTGGCTTCTGCCCCCGTGAAGCAGAAGGGAGTATATCACAAAAATTCCACCATTAAGAGGGGCTCCTTAGTGATTTGTGGAGATCACAATGTCACGCCAGATCAGACGATTGACACTACCTCCATAGCCCAGCGCCCGCCTCCCAACCTGCAACCCCTTCTAAATTCGGAAGACGTTTATGATACGTGGAGGTGCCAGCATGCAAACGAGCGTGATTATACATTTCATTCTTCTGGGCACATTTCATATTCCAGAATTGACTTAATACTTGTTGATAAGCTTCTTTTACAAGCAGTGTCCTCCTCTACCATACATGACATAACGTGGTCAGATCATGCACCTGTGTCTATAACTGTGGTGGAGGGGCACACGCCAGGCCCTGCATATGTTTGGCAGACTAATTTCTGGATCTTTCAGATGCCAGCTCATACCACTAGCATTGCAGATAATCTGGCAGAGTTTTTTTCCTTTAAATAATCAATCTGTGGCAGACCCTGCGGTGCTGTGGTGTGTGCATAAGGCATACGTTAGAGGGTTAATTTTACAGATATGTGCATGGGACAAAAGGCAGAGGACACAAAAGCTGAACCAACTGCTTACTGATATCAAAACGCTAGAAACCATAAACAAGGGCAAATCTGATTCACTTGGCTCAAAAACTTTTGAGACTCTGCTCTGATCTCAGGCTCCTACTTATCGATCTATTGACCAACACATCCAATCACTCATGACATAAATGTCCCATTATTCTTTTGGAAACCCGGCTGGCAAACTTCTTGCCCAAAGACTCAAAATAACTAGGACCAGATCCAGAATTCCTTTCCTCGTCAAATCAAATAAGAACAAAAATATATTCAACCCTAAGAAAATAGCCGATTCCTTTGCTGAATACTATTTCTCATTGTACAACCTATTAAAGGACTCTGAAACCCCCCCCCCCCCCCCCCAACCAACTGAGGATAGTGTACAAGTCTTTCTAAAAAAGATTCAACCTCCCCCCTGACAACAGCACAATTAATGTCCCTCAACTCTCCTATCACGGAGCCTGAGATTAAAAAAGCGGTTAAAACCCTACCACTGGGAAAATCCCCAGGACCTGTCGGTCTGCCGAACGACTATTATAAAACCTTTCAAGATAATCTAGTTTCAGCCCTACAAACTTACAAACTATTCATGCAGCCGCAATGTCCTCTGCCTCGTTTTCCTCCAAGAGGTTGAAAGCTTATGGGGTTACTGTGCCTAAGCCAGGTAAAGAACCCACGTCCCCACCCAACTTTAGGCTGATCTCGCTACGTATTACAGATGTTATATGCCATGATACTAGCCCATAGATTGCTCCCTATCCTCCCCACCCTTATCAAACCTGACCAAACAAGCTTTACTACTGGGGGACAGGCCTCAGATGCCACAAGGAGTGTTATTAATATTGTGCAATACGCTAGATCCTGTCGGATGCCTTCTCTACTCCTATCTTTGGATGTGGAGAAGGCATTCAACAGGATTCATTGGGGTTACATAAGACTTTGCAGATGTTTGGATTTTCTGGCCCTATCCTTTCTGCCGTGCTGGCCCTTTACTCATCCCCCTGTGCACAAGTCTATACATCCAACATGCTATCGAATACCTTCACTATATCTAATAGAACACGACAGGGGTGTCCCTTGTCCCCCTTAATCTTTAACCTTGTTAAATGCAGTGATCAGTAAATATATGATCACTGCAATCAGTGACAGTGTGACAGGGGGGTGGGGGGGTGATCGGAAGGGGTTAAATGTGCCTATGTGTACTGGTGTCAGTGTAGTGTTGGTGCGACTTACTGCGAGTCTTCTCTCCTCTCGGCGGATTGAAAACACCGCCGAGAGGAGAGCTCACATCACTTCCTCTGCCAGTGTTTACATTACACAGGCAGAGGAAGGGACACTGCAGGGAGGACGCGCATTGGCTGGGAGCGATCCGGAGGGGGCGGACAAAAACCAACAGCCGCCCCCTCGTCCCGGATCGCTCGCACAGCCACGGGGACCGCCGCAAGTACCAAGGGGGGGGGGTCCCAATCGGACGCCCGACCTACGTCTAGGCAGGGACGTACAGGTACGCCAATGTGCCTGTACGTGCCATTCTGCCGACGTATATGTACATGCGGCGGTCCTTAACCGGTTAAAAAAAAATAAAAAATTGTAAATAATACTAATAATAATAAAAAAAAGACACTGACAATCCACCCTGCCCCCCTAAAAAAAAAAAAAAAAAAAAATCACTGTAAAAGTAAATAAAAATACTACCACTGTCACATGACATTAAAAAAAGTATTGGTAATCGGTATCGGTGAGTACTTGAAAAAAAGTATCAGTACTTGTTCTCGGTCTCAAAAAAGTGGTATCTGGACAACTCTACATTAAAACAAAGTAACATTACAGTATAACAGTAAGTACATATCATACCTGCAAAGCAAATACCCCCCAAAAAATTGTAAAAAATAAAACATTTCTCTTAACGTCTATGGACGGACACAGCTCCTTAAATCTTGACAAATGGGTTATGTTCATGTTCACGTTCACAGGAGAGGACTAGGCAGAAACATGTTAGATAATTAAATACATGTTACTTTATCAGAGTTGAACAGCGCCGCCCAGGGGGTGGTCCCTCCAGACATAACCCTCCTCCCTGCAGTATGCAGCCTCAGTTTTTTCCGCCTAGCAAGGAGAAGGATGTATGGCTCCCTTTGGACCCAGCGCCCTGAAGACATTTTTTTTTTGTTTTATTTTATTTTTTTCATGAAAGAATCTATCAACTGTTGGCTGAGAGACAGGCTGGATATTATAGATCCTTGTAGTCTACTCAGTCCGGCCAGCGAGCGTGAGCACACCTTTGCAAAGAGGCTGGGTCTGCCAGTGAGCTTCTGCTTCGAGGTCCACATATGGGCTGTGGTGTTGTCTCACTTACAGTGGACCGGGCTGACATCTACCTCCAACGTGGTTGTATGCCTGTCAGGAATGAGTCAGTGGGTCCTCGTTTGGACGGGTAAGTACAGTCCCTCCCGCTTAGGTGGATTGGTACAGCTGCGCATTCCTGGGGTTCGGGGATCCTCCTGTTCTCCCTTCCCTCTGTCATATTTCCCTTTGATGTCTATTGATCCCTGGGTGGACCTTTGGGGGGCTCATATTCCCATCAGAGGGCTGTGGGGTGTCTGGCCTGTGTTTTTTTTTCTGTGGGGGTGTATTTGCTTTGAAGGGCCTCCTTCTTAGTCACGTTGCAGCATTTTGCCTGCGGCATCCATTAGGAATTCCCATTGGCGGCCATGCTATGGCGTAGTTTACTATTGCGGGGGGCCATGTTTCTGTAGCTGTTCCTGCTCTGAGTTGTCCGGTAGCCATTTTGGAGGTGATTTTGCCTCTAGCGCTAAGCTTCTCAGCGCGCAGCACAGATCTCCTCATGATGTTTTGAGCAGCTTTACCTCACAGCATTTCTCCTCACGCTGTGTTCTGAGGGTAGGCAGTGGTGAGCCTCAGGTGATTGGTGAGTCCCCTGTGTAACCCCCGGTCAGCGCAGCATGGATGGTGGGATTTCTTCAGGTCTGAAATGGGTCCCTGAGAGCTGTCTAATGGAGTCAGTGTCTGGTTCTTTCTCTCAAAACATGCCAGAGGTGGCTGCTGGAGCTCCTGCACCTGTGGTTCATGGACACTTTGTTGGAGCGGCGTGCGAGTGTTAAATAGTGCCCCCTCCCCCCACCATCCCCTAGGGAGTGCCCCCTCCCCCCACCATCCCCTAGGGACTGCTCTGTCACGTCCCTGGCTCCCTCCCTAATTTGTTAGACTGGCCGGCCTGTTGGTCAAGGGCCGTGTATAGTTCTGTGATGCGGCACGGCATGCTGCATCCTCAATGCCCAGAGCCTCTGTTTCGGCAGTGATTTTGCACCGTCTTATTTGGCTGAAAAGCTGGTCCGCTGACCAAGCATCCAAAAGAGCCCTGGCTGATTTACACTTCAGGGGTGGGAGGTTTTTTGGTACCTCGTTGGATGGCATTATCAAGATGTCACTGGGGGTGAGAGCACTCTCCTCCCTCAGTCTACCTGGGGAAAGGGGCCGCTTAAGTGTCGGGTCCTTCATACCCTGTTAAGAGGTGGTATTTTGTCATCAGTTAGGGCCCATGGGGTAATCCTCCCAGGCCGACAAAGGCTCAGCTGGGGGATGGGTACGTCCCTGGATGCGTAGCCGCACCCACACCCGCCTATGTATGTAACCTTGCCCGGCCCGTCTCATGGGTGGGGTGACGGCTTTGCAGGTTCTCAGCTCGGTGAACCTCCCTGCTCTTCGACCAGTGGGTCTGTGAGGTGGTCTCTTCGGAGTACTGGATAGGGTTCTTCCTATCCACCGAACAGATTCTTCCCTCATGTCTCTCCTCCTGGCTTGTCTGTCTGCCTTGCTGGGGCAGTGTAGGACTTGCTAATCTGCGGGGTAAATTTACCTGTCCCGCAGGATGAGAGGTTTCGGTGATCACTGATCCTAGGTTTGCTGGGACAGTGGGGCTTGCCATCGTGGGCTACTTAGACGTCTTTTTTCTGAGATTCTGCCTCCAAGATTTTGGGTGGGTGTTAAACGTTTAGAAGTCGGTCCTGGTTCTGACTCAGCGTTTAGAGTACCTAGGGTTGATTCTGGACTCCTCGTGGCGAAGGTCTTTCCTCCCCTGGAGAAATTGTAGACTCTTTAGTCTGCAGTGTGGCTGTTGGCATCACGCAATCGGTCATATCTCAGTTTTTTGCATGCGAGTCCTGGGCCTGTTGGTTGCCTCCTTTGCGGCGGTACCGTATGCCCAGTTCCACACTCGTGTTTGCAAAGGGAGATACTGTCCAAGTGGCACAAATCTCTTTTGTCTCTGGATTGCCAGATTCAGGTAAGCCACCTAGTCAAAGTCTGTAAGAGAACTGTAACCGTCTGTCCTAGGCACCCTCTGGCGCATGCGCGTGCACACGGGCGCCCTGAAATACTTAGGCGCACCAATGCGCATGTGCGCGCACACACGGGCACGCCAATGCGGGCACGCCAATGCACGCACACGCGCGCGACGGACGCCGTTCGCTCCCCTAGCGCCAATTGGCACTCACTGCCTATTTAAGGAAGTGCTCTGACCTAGACCCATTGCTGACTGATCTTCAGCGTGTACTCTGTTACCTGAATCCTGCTCTTGTCTTGCTGATCTCCTGTTGCTGAACCCGGCTTGCTCTGAGCCCGCTACTGACTCTGTTATACTCTGACTACTGGTTCCTGACCCTGGCTCCCTACCTGACGCTGCTACTGCCTGCTGCCTGGTACCTTGCTGCCCGCCTTCCTCTTGACCTGGCTACCCGCATGACCCGCATTGGCTTCCAGTGCCTGCGATCCAGCAACCCTGAACGCCTGCGACTTGCTCCTGCTACTTCCTGCAAACTTCCTGCTGCAAGGCCCTCAGGAATTACATCTCGTTGGATCTTCAGCGCCCTGCTGTCGGAGTCCTCACCCACAGGCACTCGTGTTCCTCCAGTCCCTTGATGTCCTCTGTTCCATCTCCGGCGGTGCCAGGGCTGGAGATACAAGAGAGGCCGACCTCGTCATCTCAGTCTCCCATCAGGTACGTGACAGAGTCTCTGAATTGGTGGCTGAGATCCTTGGCTCTTCGATCAGGGGAGTCATTTTTTACCTTCCAGTGGACAGTGATTACAACGGATGCCAGCCTCATGGGTTGAGGGGGCGTCTGAGCGTCCCAGGGTCGCTGGACTCTAGCAGAATCCCATCTACCCATCAATGTCCTAGAATTCTGGGCGATCGGGCTAAGCTTTTCCTTGTGGTCGAGGAGGTTGCAAGGATTCAGCCGGACAATGCCACAGCTGTGGCTTAAGTCTACCATCTGGTAAACTGGCAGGCAAACTACCTGAGTCGCCAGATGCTGGACCAGGGCGACTGGTCTTAGCACTCGGAGGTGTTTCAACTCCCTTGCAGCAGATGTGGCTCACAGGGCATGGATCTCCTGGCCTCTTGTCTCAACCACAAGGTGTCAAAGTTTGTGGCCTGGTCTAGTGATCCCTGCATCTGTGACGCGTTGGTGGTCCTGTGGAGTCAGTATCGGCTACTTTATGCCTTTCCTCCATTGTAGTTGCTTCCCCGGCTGCTCCACAGAGTGGAGGCCGAAGGGATCCCGATGATTCAAATCGCTCTAGATTGGCCTCAGCGTCCTTGGTACACCGATCTTGAGCACCTGGTGGCGGATGTACCCTGGCAGTTGCCAATGTCTCAAGGTCCCATACTTCATCCTGTTGTACAGTCGCTGGTTTTCACGACGTGGCTATTGAAAGCCAGGTTTTAAGAGACCGGGGTCTGTCCGACTCGGTTATCTCAACCATGCTTAGAGCAAGGTAGTCTTCCAGGAGGATCTACCATCGCACCTAGAAGGCCTTCATCTTTGTGCGAAAAGATGGGCTGCTGTCCACGGACATATTTGGTGTCCAGGGTCCTGCTGTTTTTACAGCCTGGAGTGGATCTGGAAATTGCTTTAAGCACCGGTTCTCTGATGGGTACTGTGACGAGACCCTTGCTCGCTCGGTTCTGCTCTCCCGACACTCCTCTGCTTCTATTGGATCAGATTGCCGATTACAACGTCTGATGGTCCAGTCATCCAAGGTTCCGGGATCTGAACTACAGCTATGTGCCGTTCGGGATCTATTTAGAACACACACCAGGCAGGCTGTATGTATGTTCAAACAGGACTCAAGTACACAGCACACTTTTATACAGAATTTGGAACATCCCACCCCCAACAACCACGTTCCTATTGGTCAATTGTAAAGTATATGCAGTCCTCACTCAGGTCCTCCTTAACCATGCAAATGAGGACTTGGAATAGTCAACAGGGATTGGTCCCATAGCTTGAATAGAAAGTCTATGGGCCAGATTCAGGTAGATGGGAGCATCTTTAAGCTGGAGTAACGCTTCTCATTTACGTTACTCTGGCGAAATTTTAGGAGCAAGTGCTGTTATTCATGAAGCACTTGCTCCTAAAGTTGCGGCAGCGTATCGCAAATGAGCCGGCGGAATTCAAATTGGGCGGGTACGGGGCGTGTATTATTTAAACTAAGCGCGATCCCGCGGCGAACGTACTGCGCATGCGTCGACTGTCAATGCATCCCAGTGCGCATGCTCCAAATTCTGTCAGTGAACGTCAATGACGTCAAATCCCCATTCATGGACGTTTTACGCAAGCGACGCGATTTTTTTTTTTCGACGCGATGACGACGGCGATACTTAACATAGGATACTCCACTAGGGGGCTGCTTTATCTTTACGCCGCGTATCGCTTACGGAAACGTCGGAAAGTCACTGCGTCGCGCCCGAATACGATCGTGAATTGCCAATTCCCGCTGATTAACATATTTTTTCGGCGTTAATCAGCGGGAACGCCCCCGGCGCCATTTTAAAATTTTAAAAGTTAAAGTTGCGATGCGATGGCGAAATTCAATTACGCCGCTCGCATCGGAACTCCAACCCGGCGTTTGTTTTCTGGTTACAGAAAACAAAAACGCCGGCTTAAAGTGACAGTTAGGCTTGAGTATCACTGATACTCCAGCCTAACTCTACCTGAATCTGGCCCTATGTGTATTGAGACAGAAGCACCAGGGGGTAATCAATGTACACAATAGCCCGGTCTATTTAACAGGACATAATTGACATGCTAATTCAATACTCCTGACAGGAGACTTCTGACCTTTAGAACAATAGATTCAATTAACCTTCCATCCACATCTTTAGACAGACGGACTGTCTCTGACAGAAGATATTTACACCTGATAATCAAAAATGCTTTAAAACAGGGTTATCACATAATGGACAATGAAATGTCTCAGTATATCCTGTAATACATGAATTAGGATTTCAAGTAGAAACACTCCAGCACTCCAAGGTCCATGACAGGTACCTTCTGTGCAAGGGGTTTCGTCATGACTTCCCTCCTCTTGACCCACCTCTTCCCCCATGAGTTTTGACTCTGGCACTCTCAGTTCTTCAGGAACCTTCCTTTTGTAAACATCAGAGAGATTCCTCTCTTGACGCTATATCTGAAGGTAGCCTTTTTTGGTGGCCATTTTTTCTGTCAGAAGGGCTTCTGTGTTGGCGGCATTGCATTGGCCGGCGCATCCTAAGGAGGTTGCGCTTCATTCTTTAGGCGTGGTACACTGCCTGCTATGGCTTCCTTTTGGAGATCTGACGCATTTTTTGTTTCGGGTCCACAAAAGGGGACTGGCGGTCTTGTCAGCCACCATTTCCCAGTGGATCATGCAGACCGTCATGCAGGCCTATGATCTTAGGGGGCGAATGCCCCTTTTCCGGTCACGGCACTTTCGACCAGGGCAATTGGTGCTTCCTTTGTTTTCCGACATCAAGCGTCTGTCTCACAGGTGTGCAAGGTGGCGAATTGGTCGTCCGTTCACACTTTTTCCAAATTTTTCCAAGGTTAATGTGAGCGCATCTTCTGATGCTTCTTTCGGCCACAAGGTTTTGCAGGCGGCTGGTTAAGGTTGCAACTCCTCCGTTGAGGAGCTCTGCTTGTTTTTGGGGTGAAGTTAAATTGGTTTTAGTGATACTGTTCCCACCCCTCATTTTTGACACTGCTTGGGGACATCCCACGTGTCAAGATTTAAGGAGCTGTGTCCGTCCATGGGCGATAAAAGAAAATAGGATTTTTTGTACTCACCGTAAAATACACGCTCGTGTAATAATTGTCCACATCCAAATGGTACCCCTTTCCGAATAAGGGTGACACCAATCTTGCCAGCCCTTCCTATGTAATCTGGGCAGTCTATCTTTTCCCTCATAAACCTCCATGTATAGCCTGTTGCCCCGTCACAGAGCTTATAGAGCTTGACAACGTATCTGGCACACTTGCCGGGAAGGTACGGTTTGAACTACAATGGAAAAAATTTAGTTGTGCCGTGATAAAATGTGTGAGAAGAAATTCTACAACAAGTAGTAATATATTTTGCAAATAAAGCTAAAACAATTGTGTTTATAAATAAGTTCAGTGAAGTCCAAGAAAACACAATAAATGCAAAATCTTCTAAGAGTTCAAAAATTGAAGAAATCCACCACCAAATGTGAAGACACCATCAGGAATGCAGGCTTACCAGATGGCAAGCAAGGATAGCTTGCGGCTGTAAACCCCAACCCGGGCCTTTAACATAGACTGCAGTACTTGCCAATGAAGGCAATCAATGAATCCTCAAGACATGGATGTTCCCAGGCAGATGTGATACAGAGAAAATAATATGGACTCACAATAATGAAATACCGTAAAAGTAGTATCAACAGTCCGCTCGGACTGTCACACGATAATGTCAGCACGTCTCCTTCTCCCTATGTGCGTTTCGTCACACAAATGACGTCGCCTGGGGCACGGGCGAAGCACTGACGCATCGCGTTAAATACAAACATAGGAAACCAAGCCTCGATTGTGAGTCGTGAGCTTCGAACGCTCGTATATGGTAGCCTAGAGGTTCAAAAACAGCTCACTTTAGAGAGAACCTCAAAACAAAAAAGGGAAGAAAAAAAAAAAAAGAATCCTGAACAGGAAATTAAAATAAATATGTAAAAATGTCAATATCCCAGATATAGGGGCATAAATCCTCTACCCTCCATCTAGTGTTAGAATAGAGGAATCAATACACATCCACAAAAGATCTCTAGAGATCTTCCGTGAAAAACAGTGAATAAAAATCAAGGGATGTAAAATCAGCTGTTTCCACCTGAATACCGGGTTGGTCAGTGAATCAGGATTGGCGAATGCAGCAGGAAGGGCACTTTGGGCACGTCTTTGTCTTCTTCTTGGCGGCGGGACACTACTTGTGCTTGCCACCTCGCCAGCTTGAACTGCACTTATGAGACTCCCCACATCACCAAGTGTTAGTGCAGTGCTGGATGTACAACCAGGGTGTACTAGGCCGCTGGTGCTTGCCAATTCACCAGAAGGAATAGCGGCGCTAGTACTGGCTCTCTGCTCCATACGAAGGACACCTCAACAACAGCAGAATGGGGTCGGGTACCCCTGACCTTAGACGCTGTCTTCTGTGGGATTGTATTCTTCACTATCTGTCATGCTCAGAAACTCGTAGGCCTCTTTACTAGTGTAACTTTGATTTGCCATTTTGGGCTCTAGATTTAGTGGTACACTAGTAAGGATTCACAGGTAAAAAAGCACCCGCTGTCAGCAAATGTATAAAACGCTACCAAAAAAACTGTTGGTAATCACAGGGATCAGGCCTGATCCTGCTAACGAAGCATGCGACCGTAATAATCGATGTCTGGCCCCGCCCCCGTCCCTGCCCCTCCCGGGAGAGCGCTCCATTCAGATTTTACCTTGAGGTGCGCTCATGTGACTGCCCGGCCCGCCTCTCTCCTCTCTCCACTCTGCTTTTACATCTCACGTCTCTCCTGGCATCAGCCCCGCCCACTGACTGTAACTTTCAGATCAGTAGAAAGGCGGGAGGTGCTGACGCCAGGAGAGACTGGACTGCAGAGAGACGCCCTTTGCAGACTTTTTTCACCGGACCGATCGGAACTCTGCCTGGCTGAGCCTGCCCTGGTGAGTGCAGTATTATTAGTCTGTCTGCAGTTCAAAGCCGCCTGCTGTAATAATTGATAAAAAGGTTTAGGCTAGGTTGGGACACAGTGACTGACTCGCTAGACTGCTCTCTTCCTCTCAGAGAGAGAGAGCGAGAGAGACACATACACACAGACAGGCGACAGCCTGCAGGACTCATCGTCTCCCCTGTCCCCTCACTCCAGTCACAGTGCAGTCCAGTGATCTAGTCGGGACCACTTGAGTGAGGGGGGGTGCACTGCAGAGAGGGAATGTATTATAGTGACCCCTGGCCTGGCTGCAACATCCATCCATCTCTTGACTGGATGTTATCTATGTGATGTCTACAGGCAGAGGTTATCAGACAAGAATGGCAGTGGTGTAATTGTACAGAATTACAGATGTTCACAATCTCTGTCTTGCTATCTCCTGTCTGAATCCTCTGACCACCTCCTGTATGCCATCCTCTGACCACCTCCTGTATGCCATCCTCTGACCACCTCCTGTCCGCCATCCTCTGACCACCTCCTGTCCGCCATCCTCTGACCACCTCCTGTCTGCCATCCTCTGACCACCTCCTGTCCGCCATCCTCTGACCACCTCCTGTCCGCCATCCTCTGACCACCTCCTGTATGCCATCCTCTGACCACCTCCTGTATGCCATCCTCTGACCACCTCCTGTATCCTGTCTGCCATCCTCTGACCACCTGTTCTGTACCCTGTCCGCAGTCTCTGATCATCTCCTGTACTATGCCTGCAGTCTCTGATCGTCTCCTGTACTATGTCTGCAGTCTCTGATCGTCTCCTGTAGCATGTCCGCAGTTTCTGATCATCTCCGGGACTATGTCCGCAGTCTCTGAAAATCTCCTGTACTATGCCCGCAGTCTCTGATCCTCTCCTGTTCCACGTCTGCAGTCTCTAATCATCTCCTTTAGTATTTTGGGGGGAGAGCCATTCGCACTTCCACTGCAATCGTGATACATCGTGATGCATCACGGAATCGAATTGTGAGACCGGTGAAGATGCGCAGCCCTAGCGATCAGGGGGTTAAACCTTTATTGGGTTATATACGGCGGGTGCCCTGATGCTATAAAAAGCAAACTAACCAACCAGCGTCACCCATAACACTTATACGGTGATCACTGGTGAAAAAGTTAACTCCAGGGGGGGGTAAAACCTTTATTAGATAATATATGGGGGTACCTGATGCTATAAAAACCTGGCGGCGAACCTAAAAAAATAACTGGCTACCTAGCCGCACCAGCGACACTACAGAGATCAGAAAAACGATTGCTTAGTCACACTGGCGATAGGGGTGAAAGGGTTAACTGGGGGGTGATCGAGGGGTTAAACCTTAATTAGGGGGGTAGGGGGCTACCCTGGACCTAAAGGGGCATAAAGCTAACTGCCCTGCAACTTTTTACTGTCACAGATGACACTAAATGCAGTAATCAGTAAATAAATGATCACTGCAATCAGTGACACTGTAGCTGGGGGGTGATCGGGGGATCTGGGGGGTGGATTGTGTGTCTATGTGTCCTGTTGTCAGTGTAGTGTTTGTGCACTTACTTGATGTCTGCTCTCCTTAGCGATCCGGACGAAAAGACCGCCACAAGAGATGACATCACTTCCTGCCTGTGTTTACATTACACAGGCAGAGAAAGCTTCTCATTCGCCAGGAGCGATCGTGAGGGTAGCCAAAAATGAATGGCCACCCCCTCATCCCGGTTTGCTCCTGAAGCTAAACGGACTGCTGCAGGCAATGGAGGGGGGTCCGATCAGAGCCCCCACCCGCAGGAACGTACATGTATGCCCATGTGCCCACCCGTGCCATTCTGTCGACATATATTGTCATGCAGCAGTCCTTAAGTGGTTAACCACTTAAGGACCGGACCAATACGCTGGTAAATGACCCAAGGGGTTTTTACAATTCGGCACTGCGTCGCTTTAACAGACAATTGCGCGGTCGTGCGACGTGGCTCCCAAACAAAATTTGCGTCCTTTTCTTCCCACAAATAGAGCTTTCTTTTGGTGGTATTTGATCGCCTCTGCGATTTTTATTTTTTGCGCTATATACAAAAATATAGCGAAATCTTTGAAAAAAAATATCAATATTTTTCACTTTTTGTTATAAGAAAAATCAAATAAACTAAATTTATTTAGCCACATGTCTTTAGTAAAAAAAAAAAAAAAAATCGCAATAAAAAAAAATATCTACCTAGCGGGAACAGCGACACCAATACAGCGATCAGAAAAATGATTGCTTAGTGACACTGGCAATAGGGAGTGAAAGGGTTAACTAGGGCGGTGATCAAGGGGTTAAAACTTTATTAGGGGGGTACGGGGCTATCCTGAACCTAACACTAACTGCATGTCACTAACTCACACTGACACTAAATGCAGTGATCAGTACACTGCATTCAGTGACACTGTGACAGGGGGGTGGGGGGGTGATCGCAAGGGGTTAATGTGCCTGCGTGTACTGGTGTCAGTGTAGTGTTGTGCAGACTTACTATATGATGTGATCTCTCCTCAGCGGCAGTTGAAAAAAACACCGAGAGCAGAGATCACATCACTTCCCTCTTCCTGTGTTAACACAGGGGGAGGAAGTGCACTGCAGGGGGAGCGCGCGCATTGGCTGGGAGCGATCCGGAGGGGACAGACAAAAAAGAAAAGCCGCCCCCTGAGCACGGATCGCTCCTACAGCCACTGGGACCGTCGCATGTACCGGGGGGGGGTCCTGATCGGACCCCCCGACCCACGTCTAGGCAGCAACATATATATACGTTGATGTGCCTGTCCGTGCCATTCTGCCGACGTAAATGTACATGCGGCGGTCCTTAAGAGGTTAATGAAGTCACATGCTAGTCATGCCGAAGTCACTCTGGGGTCCGACTTCAGTGTCGCATGACTTTGAAGTCGGGGGCAGTGTGAACCTGGGTTTAGGCTGGATACACACCTATGCAGTTTTGGTGCTTTTTGCAGGCTGGATTCACACCTATGCATTTTTAGTGCTTTTTGCATTTTGCTGATTTGCACTATAGAACGTGTTCCATAGGAAACCATGTTAAATGGACTGCAGTGCAAATCATAGATGTGAATCCAGCCTTCGGGTGTAACATGCAACATGTTAAGAATGGACCAGCCCCCACACCTCCCCTATTCCCCGATCTGACAGTTAGGCCCGGTTCATACCTATGCATTTTTTAGTGCATTTTCAGTTTTGCAGAAACACACTACAGTTCATTTAACATGGTTTCCTATGGATGTAGTTCACATCTATGCATTTTATGGAAAGGGCCAGTTTTTTTTTTCCTGGTTTTTGGTTCAGTGGTTTTAGGCTGATTCACACCTACGCATTTTTTGTGCTGTTTGCAGATTTGCACTACAGTCCATTTAACATGGTTTCCTATGGAACACATTCTGTAGTGCAAGTCTGCGAAATGCAAAAAGCACTAAAAATGCATTAGGTGTGTGTCCAGCCTAACGATGTGTATTGAAAAGCTAAATGCACCTGCAATATGCAAACTGCAACCTGCACAAGTGTGAATCAGGTCTTAGCAGGGATCTTTCTAGTGCTAGCTGCCACAAAAAAATGTGGCCGAGTGTGGTGCTGCCAGCCTGGCTGTATCACTCATTCACAGTGTCCTGTGAATGAAAAACTACAAGGTCCAGCAGCCTTTGCGGCTGTCGGCTTGTAGTTTTCAATGAACTACTAAGAGAGGCCTGGTAGCTTTCCTAAATGCACGTAATATAACTGAGTACTAAGATTTGTAGGTAAAGTTGATCCAGGGTAAATCCGATTGCCTCTCGGGGGATCAGGAAGGAATTTTTTCCCCTCCTGTAGCAAATTGGATCATCGCTCTGCTGTTTTTTTTGCCTTCCTCTGGATCAACTGTGGGTATGGAGTTGGGTGTATGGGATTGTACTGTGTTTTATTTTGTTTGTTTATTTATTTTTTTATGGTTGAACTGGATGGACTTGTGTCTTTTTTCAACCTGGCTAACTATGTAACTAACTATGTAACTAACTATGTAGTTAATCCTCTCTTGCTGTCAGATTGTATCTGCTTGCCTGTACGGGATGTACGGGCACAGAGATAAACTGGCAGATCTGCTGAAGACCTGCATGGCACCAGCGATCTGCTTATCACTGGTGCAATACTTTACAGGCTCCAAAAATAAATAAATAATAAATGCACATTTATTTTTTTACCTGCATAAACATGTGCATTTATTTTATTTTTTTCTAAAAAGTGAACTTACCCTTTAAAGTAAAATTAAAAATGGAGTTGGGCCTTAAAGGGAAGAGATTTAAATTGCTCACCTTGATGCTACATTTTTTAATTTATATGCTGGTATTGCAGAAATTAACATAAACATAAGGAACGTGGTGCCATAAAACATGTAGGCCAGTCTGAGCTAAGTATGAAAAACTATTTTGTTTTGCTTGCTCTGCAGCTGCTGACAGTTACTCTTAACTTGTAATTCTGTGATGCTGAGTCACAAAACTTGCTGTCTTCTATATTCTGAATCTGGAAGCAGTAGAAACACAAAGGAAGTGAGAAAAGATATTTAAAGCGGATGGCCCATTAAAAAACAATATTAAAAGCCAGCAGCTACAAATACTGCAGCTGCCGACTTTTAATATTAGGACACTTACCTGTCCTGGAGTCCAGCGGCGTCTCTCTGCTGCTCCCCCCTCCATCCACGGTGAGGGAACCAGGAAGTGAAGCGCTCCGGCTTCACTGCCCGGTTCCCTACGGCGCATGCGCGAGTCGCGCTGCGCCCTCCGATTGACTCCCGCTGTGTGCTGGGAGCCGAGAGTTCCCAGCACACAATGGGGGGGCGACGGGAAGCTAGGAAAACCCGTCTTTTGCCCGACTCTGTTGTGGCCGGAAGTGGGTGCAAATACCTGTCTTTAGACAGGTATCTGCACCCCCCCCCCTGAAAGGTGTCAAATGTGACACTGGAGGGGGGGAGGGTTCCGATCAGCGTGACTCCACTTTAGGGTGGAGATCCGCTTTAAGTCAGCTCAGCTCTTCAGATTCATAAATTAAGCCTTCTGTACATGTACTCAAAAAGGGGTAAATGTAGGGTTGCCACCTGTCCAGAATTCACTCAGATAGTCTGGGTTTTAGATCCTGTGTTAAGGTTTTAGTCCACCTGAAACCCGGACACAGCAGTGGCAGCCCTGTAGCACCAGTCCTCCTATCCCCCTTCATCCTCCCGTGGGCTTCCAGTGCTTTTAATTATATTGGTGGGGGGCACTTTAACTGGGGTACAGACTGGCCTGAGGGATTATACTGGGGGACAGACAGATTGACCTAGGGGGGATCATACTGGGGGACAGACGGACCTGGGGGATACACTGACCTGGGGAAATTATACTTGGGGACAGACAGACCTGGGGAGATTATACTGGAGGACAGACAGACCGAGGGGATGTACTGGGGGACAGATGGACCTGGGGAGATGTACTGGGGGATGACTGACCTGGGGGGAGATGTACTGGGGGACAGACTGACCTTGTTTAATGTAACTACACTCCTTAAGCTTCTCCCATTATTAACACAATTTGATCACACCCACTGTTCGTCACAGGACACTACATGCACTGCAATTCTACTCTTATGGCACCCAAAGGTGTCCCAGGTCTTTAACAATCCTATAGTGTAAACTGCGGAAAAAAAATTGCTGCAAAAATTGCTGGAAAAATAGGCTGCAAGATGAAGGGAAGGACCTCCAAGGTGATATTCTCTGAAATATTGCCTGTGCCATGCGCAACACAGGAAAGGCAGGGGGAGATTAGAGAGCTGAATGCATGGCTAAAGACCTGGTGTAGGAAAGAGGGATTTGGGTTTCTAGAGCACTGGGCTGACTTTTCATTGGGGTGCAACCTATATGCTAAAGACGGTTTGCACTTGAATGGAAGGGGGTCTGCTGTGCTGGGGAGAGGTTTATGGGAATGCCGGAGGAGTATTTAAACTGGGCTTGAGGGGGAGGGTAAACTAGAATTACATCGGCACACGGGTCAGTTAGGGGTCAGACATTAATGGAGAGTGGAATGGGGATAGATGGGGGGAGGGTTATGGCAGGTGACAAGAAAGTTCCCATGTTGCAAACAGCCATTGGAAACTATAGTGCCATTTGTACTACTAAAAATGATATGAAAAACACCAGAGAAAAATGTAATAATACATTTAAGTGTTTGTTCACCAATGTGTAAGGGCTTACCTTGGTTGGAGTCCATATTGCAGAGTTGTATGCTCACCCTTGCAAATACACACAGCCCACAGTAACAAAGTAAGAAGCTACCTGGGCTGTGAGTCTGTACACGGGGGCTTGACAGGGATTTGTCAAAGGATAGTCGAAGTTAAGCCATGGTCAGGGATTCCAGAATTCAGAATAAACGATAAACATAGCCAGGGTCAGAATCCGGAGTCAATCTTGTAGCTGAAACAAAACACAGGCACACAAGAATCTTTGGCAATGACAGAACAATGAACTGACAAATCCCTCAGAGCGAGGCAGTGTTTTATACCCTAGTTAATTAGGTAACCTGCCTCAGCTGAATCAGGAGAGACAGGTGCAGATTGCAAGGGGATCCAGAGAAAGGCGATCAACACATCATTCAGAACCAGGCTTAACTGGAAAGCAGGCAGAATACCAAACTGAGGAGTGGCTCAGAGGCAAAGAACCAAAGCAGCAACAGTGAGGTCCCGGATTCAATACCACCCAGAGCCACTTGGGGCGCGACCGCGCCTCACCATCTGCTTGGCATGGTAGGGACCGTGACACAATGCCAGAAGTCTGCCAAGCAAAATAGGTGAGTTGGAAGCTCTGGTGCATGAGGAGAGCTATGATGCAATTTGGCTTCAATCCTCACATGACTGGGCTATTAATATTCCTGACTATGCTCTCTTTCGGAAAGACAGGGTAAAAAAGAAAATGTGGTTGGGCTCTGTCTCTATGTGAGAGGTGACCTCGAAGCAAGTGTGAAAGAGGATCTGGTTGATGGAGAGTGTGATGAAGCTGAAGAATTATGGGTGGAACTGCATACAGATGTGCGTAGTTCAAAGTTAATCATTGGAGTTTGTTACAGACCACCCAATATTATCGAGGAGGTGGAGACTCAGCTCCTTGCACAGATGGAAAGGGCAGCAAGGGCTGGGACGGTGATAATAATGGGGGATTTTAACTACCCAGAAATTGACTGAAGTCAAGTTTATTGAGGCCCCCAACTAGGAATGATGCTCTGTTGGACCTGGTAATCTCAAACCATGCAGAACTTATAACTTATGTTCAGATAAAGAAACACCAGTGTAGCAGTGATCATAACATGATTTAATTTGATGTTAGCTGTAAGCAAGTAATACATACAGGAAAGATAAAAACACTTAATTTCAAAAGAGCACATTTTTCAAGGATGAGGGCTGCTCTCCTGGACTTAGACTGGGAGGGAATATTGGCATCGATAAACACAGAACAGAAATGGGACCTCACTGCAAAGTATATTCCCATGGGCAATAAGTTTAAAAGGCTAAAAATAATACCTATGTGGCTCACGGTCAAAGTTAAAAAAGCTTTAAACAATAAGAAAAGAGCTTTTAACAAATATAAAAATGAAGGAACACTAGTGTCATTTAAATGTTACAAAGAATATAACAGGATATGTAAAAAGGAAATCAAGGATGCAAAAATTCAAAATGAACGACAGATTGCAAAAGATAGTAGGACAAACCAAAAAAAAACCTTCAAATATATTAATAGTAAAAAGGTCAGGTCTGAGCATGTAGGCCCCTTACAAAATAATCTAGAGTGGGTGACTGAGGACAAAGAGAAGGCTCATTTATTAAATGCTTTCTTCAGCTCTGTGTATACAATGGAGCATGGGGGAGCTCATGTCCTTAATGGGGGTGGGAGTGACACAGCCCCAAATCCACAATGGCTCAAAAGTGATATGGTCCAGAAATATTTAGACAGAATAAATGGTGGATAAAGCACCTGGACCAGATGGCATCCACCCACAGATCCTAAAAGAATTGAGCTCTGTAATTTCAAAGCCATTGTGTCTAATTTTTAGGGACTCATTAATGACTGGAATAGTACCACTGGATTGGCGCAGGGCCAATGTAGTGCCCATATTTAAAAAGGGAACAAAGTCTTTACCAAGTAACTATATACCTGTTAGTTTAACTTTTATAGTTGGGAAGATAAAGTTTAATAAAAGACCACATAGATGAGTTATTGCTGGGAAAAAAACTATTTAAGCAACAGACCGGATGGATTAATGAAAGACAGAAGTTGTCAGACAAACTTGATTTCTTTTTATGTAGAGGTAAGTAAAACCTTGGACAGAGGTGTGGCTGTGGACGTGGTATACTTGGATTTTGCAAAAGCATTCGATACAGTTCCGCACACACGGCTCATGTGTAAGGTAAAGTCTACAGGATTGGAAATATCAGTTTGTAAATGGATAGAAAACTGTCTGAAAGACAGAATTCAGAGAGTAGTGGTCAATAAATCTTACTCTGAATGGTCGAAAGTTATCAGTGGTGTACCTCAAGGTTTAGTGCTGGGACCCTTACTTTTTAATATATTTATAAATGATATTAGGTCTGAGATCAAAAGAAACATTTCTGTCTTTGCAGATGACACCAAGCTATGCAGTGGAATAACATCTTTACAGGATGTTGCCAATTTGCAAGCCAACCTCAATGCTCTGTCTAATTGGGCGAATATGTGGCAGATGAGGTTTAATGTTGATAAATGTACAGTTATGCACTTGGGGGCTAAGAATATGCATGCATCATACATACTAGGAGGAGTATAACTGAGGGGTTCCGTAGTGGAGAAGGATCTGGGGATTTTGGTAGATCATAAGCTCAATAATGTCATGCAATGCCAAGCTGCGGTTTCCAAAGCGAGCAAAGTCCTTTCTTGTATTAAGAGATGTATGGACTCCAGAGAGAGATACAATTTTGCCCCTGTACAAATCATTAGTAAGACCTCATCTGGAATATGCAGTTCAGTTTTGGGCACCAGTTCTCAAAAAGGATATCGGGGAACTGGAGAAAGTGCAGAGAAGGTCAACCAAACTGATAAGAGGCATGGAGGAGCTCAGCTATGAGGAAAGATTGGAGGAACTGAATTTATTCACTCTTGAAAAGAGGAGAATAAGGGGAGATATAATCAACATGTACAAATATATAAGGGGTCAATATAGTGAACTTGGTGTTGAGTTATTCACTTTAAGGTCAACACTGAGGACAAGGGGGCACTATTTACATCTAGAGGAAAAAAGATTTCATCTTCAAATACGGAAAGGTTTCTTCACAGTAAGAGCTGTGAAAATGTGGGACAGACTCCCTCCAGAGGTGGTTCTGGTCAGCTCAGTAGATTGCTTTAGCAAAAGGCCTGGATACTTTCCTAAATGTACATAATATAACTAGATACTAAGATTTGTAGGTAAAGTAAATCCAGGGTAAATCCGATTGCCTCTCTAGGGATCAGGAAAAGGGAAAATGTTATACTTACTTAACGGTAATTTTCCTTTCCTGATGCAAGCATGACAGCATATACGTATGGGAAGGCTCCGCCTCCCTGCCCAATCAGGACCGGTTATACTATAAAAGTAGGTCTCCTCCCTTACCACAGCATTCTCATACTTTAGTATCACTGTGGAAGGCCTTTCTTGAATGCTCAAGGCCCTTATATTTGTTTCACTTGTTTTTCTTTTTTGGGGGCGGGAGGGGGGAGGGGCCCTATATGCTGTCATGCTTGCATCAGGAAAGGAAAATTACTGTTAGGTAAGTATAACATTTTCCCTTTTCTGGACACAGCATGACAGCATATACGTATGGGATGTACCAGATCACCAGACAACAAGGGTGGGTACTGCTCAAGTGTTTAAGAGGATTAGATCTATCCCCTCTAACGACTGAGATGTATTGTAGTAACAACTGCTGGGTCCACCAGAATGGACCCCCAATGTGTTGAATGTAGATGCAACAAGTAAATTATGCGCAGGATCAGGATAAGCAATATCGTGGCAGTGTCATGTATAATAATGGCACATGGGGCAGAAAGAGTCCAAGGTGGAAGTGGTTAAAAGTGTTGGATAACGTTCTGATGTTGTAATGTTTAGTATAGGTATAGCTGTACTCTCAGGGCTGCCATCAGTTGGGAACAGAAACCGTGTTCCAAATCTAAGGGTACAAACAAGGAGAGAGGCGCCTCTGGGTGCAGTATTTTAAAAAGTAATTTAATATAAAAAGCCAAAGTAAAAACCACTCACATTTTGGTGGTCATGTATAGGCATGTAAAGGCATTCTCCAGGAGGGAGGGATGGCTGTCATCTGGTGCGTCTGTGCATCTGTGCGTTGTTCCCTGGTGAAATGATGTGTAGTAGGAGGAGGAATCAATCCTTGGTTCCCTGAAGTTGGTCGGTGGGTGCAGCGGATGAAAACGATCCTTCTCAGGCACATCTGGAAACAGGAGCACGGGGCGGCGGATGATAACGTCACCAGGCAAGCGACGCGTTTCCGAACGCCGGGCAGCGAATGACAAGTCTGCCGCGTTCCTTTTTCAAGCTGATAGTATGGAGCAGGGAGCTAGATTTTTGTAACTGGGCAGGTGGGCAGGTGGGAGGAGCTCTCTGATGAGTCTATCGTTTTTCTCCTAGAAGAAGGGCCAATTCTATGTCTCTCTTCAACCTTGAATCTCTTTTCAATGTTTGTGGAACTTCAAACACTTTAGTTTGGATTTGTCAAAAGGATGATGTTCCAACTCAGGTTGCCAAGATACCAACCTTTGTATAGTGTTGAGGAAGAGTGTCACGTATCTGGTACCAGAGTCTGATGCAGGGTAGCCTCTCTTACGACTCTGGTTCGCGAGCCACTGAAATGGGAACAGCGGACTCGGAGCGCAGAGAGGTAGGAGTGCCGCGATGATGGTGGATGGATGCAGGTGGATGAATACCTTCCGGAGCGACAAGAAGAGACGCTGAAGCGAAGCGTCAGCGACCCACACGGATGTTGCGATACCGCGGCACAAACAGGTAGGTAGTTAGGATTCTCTTGGAAACAGCAAGTCCAACAAGCAGGGTCACAACTTGTAAGCATGCAGGCAGATAGCTGGAGAATGGTCGGTACAAACAAGCAGGTGGGTCTGGCAACAGAAGGGTCAAACAGGTGGGTGGTCAAACGGAGCCGGGTCTGGAGCGGAGAGGTTCGGATGGTCGATCAAGCCGGGATCAGAGTTCAATCAGGTTTCAGATAAATAGCAGACAAAACAGGTCTCAGGTAAGGATCCGATCAAACTGCAGATCAGGCAGCAATGTGCTGCAAACAGCAATGGCTTTTTGAAGGCCTGTTTGGCGCCACAGCCGCTAACGTGCACGCGCGCGCCCCGTTGACGCGCGTGCACGAGCGCGAGACCCCCGATTGTGCACTGGCTTCCTGGGAGAGGCCTGCATGGAGGAGGAGGACTGCATGGAGTGCGTTCAAACCGAGGAAGATGGCAGAGAGGTAAGTCCCTGACAAAGAGACTAGAGCCATTTTGCCTGATCATTTCAGCAACAAGGTAGTTTATGGTTTGACACTTGGTTGTTTGAGATTCTTCTAGATCTATTCTACATACTGTATTTGCCAAAAAGAAAAAAATATTATATGTTACTGGCCATATTTAGGATGTCTTGTCCCTCTAAATGGAGAGTGAGATAATGTGTCTCACACTATTTGGAAGACCCCATGGGGGAAAGAATAACCTGCCTAGGTCTTTTGGACTTGGTTGCTGAGATATGTAATCGTTACTGGATCCCAGAGAGTGAAGACAGGACTGAGTTTCAAGTATCCTTTAATGCGGCTCTAGGCTTGCTTGTATACAATTCATTCCTTACAGTAAGAAATAGGGAATTCCATCCTTTAAATTCTGTAGGTTCTTCTCGTAGCTAATGTACTTGAAGTCTAGAGTAGGCGCTCTGACCTCCATTAGATTTCAAACACTAACGGTGAGACCTCCACTTGTATCTAGATACAACTTGTATGAATTTGGAAGATACTGTTGGCACGCTGTATGAGGTGTTGAATCTCAGGAGGGAGAATAGGAAGTTCTCGGATCTGAGGCTGTAACAGTGGGCATCATTGCCTGCAAGCCACAGGGCAATTATCGTTATCACCACCGAACGGCTGCGAATCCGGATAAGGATCCTGGAGACTTAGGTTTGTTGAATATATATGTATTGGCTAATCTGCCGACCCCGTTGGCTGTCCTTAGTTTATCCGCTTCCACCTCTGGGAAGCCACCCAGGTTACTGTCAGACCAATATCTTGATAGCCTTACTCGTTGCCGACCCTTGACCGTCTTTTGTTTGAGACTGTCCCTTGTCATCCAACGGCTTTTGTATCTTACGCCACCTGGCCGTAAGTTCTAGAAAACCCTAACCTAACATACTGGGAGATACTTGTGATGACTGGTTTGCTGAAAGATTAGTTAGCTTAGCTACCTCCCCAAGAAGGGACTTTTTTCCTCTGTGGAGTCAGCGCGGGAAGTAAGTCTCTCTTTACTACAAAACCAGTTAATACAGTTGTCAACCTTGCTTGGGCCCCCTCGGACTACATGGGTTATTACAGGCTACTTTATCGCTCTTGCAATCGTGGGATGCAACCAATGGGAAAGACCCATTTGTTCAAATGACACACTGTTGCTCTCTCTGAGTGTAGCTTTATTTTTATTCATTAACTTTTTCCAGAGATCCAGTAGGTGATTATTGTGATGAGACTAGTTGGTCTCTCGATGATGGCTCCTGCCGACTTGATTAGAGTCTGTACTGGGACTTTTCCCAGAACCTGGAAGCCATTGCGCCACACCTCTTCTGAAGGATCAGCACGACTCTGGATACAAAGCGACTTGAGGCTATTCGGTTCGCATTTGTCAGCGCTATACAAGTTACTCACTCACTCTGTTGTCCAAACAAGACTTACCAGAAGTCCTTGTGCCCGCAAGTCGGCCCTTACTGGACCCAATATCCCAAGAAATGCCTGGAGATTGTGGAAAGGTCACTGTCTGCAAGTTTAACCACTTAAGGACTGGACCAATATGCTGCTAAATAACCAAAGGTGTTTTTTTTTAATTCGGCACTGCGTCTCTTTGACAGACAATTGCGCGGTCGTGCGACGTGGCTCCCAAACAAAATTTGCGTCCTTTTCTTCCCACAAATAGAGCTTTCTTTTGATGGTATTTGATTGTCTCTGCGATTTTAATTTTTTGCGATATAAATGGAAAAAGACCAAAATGTTATTAAAAAAATTATATTTTCTACTTTTTGTTATAAGAAAAATCTAATAAACTAAATTTTAGTCAAACATTTAGGCCAAAAAAAAAACTACCTACCTAGCGGCAACACAGAAAATGATCGCTTAGTGACACTGGCAATGGGGGGTGAAAGGGTTAACTAGGGCAGTGATCAAGGGGTTAAAAACTTTATATGGGGGGGTAGGGGGCTACCCTGGACCTAACACTAACTGCCTGTCACAGTAACTGTCACACTGACACTAAATGCAGTGATCAGTAAATATATGATCACTGCAATCAGTGAGAGTGTGACAGGGGGCTGGGGGGGGGGGTGATCGGAAGGGGTTAAATGTGCCTATGTGTGTGGTGTCAGTGTAGTGTTGGTGCGACTTACTTGTGATGTCTTCTCACCTCTTGGCGGATTGAAAATACCACCGAGAGGAGAGCTCACATCACTTCCTATGCCTGTGTTTACATTATACAGGCAGAGGAAGTGCACTGCAGGGAGAGAGCGGATTGGCTGGGAGCGATCCGGAGGGGGCGGACAAAAACGAACAGCCGCCCCCTCATCCCGGATCGCTCCTGCAGCCACGGGGACCGCCGCAAGTAACCGGGGGGGTCCGATCGGATCCCCGACCCACGTCTAGGCAGGGACGTACAGGTACGCCAATGTGCCTGTCCGCGCCATTCTGCCGACGTAAATGTACATGCGGCGGTCCCTATGTGGTTAACTCGTAGTGCACTCTGATGGGCAAGTGAAGCTACTTGCTGAAACATGGGTATTTCAAAGTGTGTATACCTTATACACACACACCCTTGTGAACGACCACAACATACAGGGTATACAAAGGTAAATACCACTCTATCATCACACACCTAGGTTGGGCTTGATGGATTAGGTTTCCAGTATTACGACAAAAAACTGTGCGATTTCTATGCGTCTTGAATCAATGCCTATGTATTTTTGATGTCCACGGCCCCCAGTTAGACCACAGTGGGATCAAAAGTAGTGTAGGGACTACCATGAAGTCGCAGCGACTTGGGGGGGGGTCGCACTGCTATGAACAATACTCCTTAAAATTCCTGGAGTAGGATTTGTGGAGGTCAGGCTTTACTGATGGCTGGAGAGATTAATTGCAACGATGGCCTATGCAATTCTTTTGGATCCTCATTCTTCCTCTTGTCATTCAAGTTTTACTTTGACCAACGCCCATGTAATCCAGGGCCGGCGCAACCACCAGGCGGACCAAGCGGCCGCTTGGGGGCGGGCAGGTCCGCAGCCTGGGATGGGGCGAAAAAATTACCAGAATCGCTGCCATACGATTTCTCAAACGCTGCGCCTCCGACGTCTTCTGTTCCGTGATAGGCGGAAACAATCAGCTTCCCAGGAGGCACTGTGTTCAGTGTCCGCCTATCACGGAGGCGCTCTCTCGTCCTGGTTTGGTGTCCGCCTATCACGGAGGCCCTCTCGTCCTCGGACGAGAGAGCCTCCGTGATAGGCGAACACTGAACACAGTGCCTCATGGAAAGCTGAATGTTCCGCCTATCACGGAACAGAAGACGTCGGAGGCGCGGCTTTTGAAAAATCGTACAGCCGCGATTCGCATGGAATAAGGTTACGGCACGGACGGTCTGGTGGGGCAGGTCTGGCATGTAATGGGGCAGGTCTGGCATGTAATGGGGGCAGGTCTGGCATGTAATGGGGCCAGGTCTGGCATGTAATGGGGCACGGTCTGGCATGTAATGGGGCACGGTCTGGCATGTAATGGGGCACGGTCTGGCATGTAATAGGGCACGGTCTGGTCATGTAATAGGGCACGGTCTGGTCATGTAATGGGGCACGGTCTGGTCATGTAATGGGGCACGGTCTGGTCATGTAATGGGGCACGGTCTGGTCATGTAATGGGGCACGGTCTGGTCATGTAATGGGGCACGGTCTGGTCATGTAATGGGGCACGGTCTGGCATGTAATGGGGCACAGTCTGGCTATGTAATGGGGCACAGTCTGGTCATGTAATGGGGCACAGTCTGGTCATGTAATGGGGCACAGTCTGGTCATGTAATGGGGCACAGTCTGGTCATGTAATGGGGCACAGTCTGGTCATGTAATGGGGCACAGTCTGGTCATGTAATGGGGCACAGTCTGGTCATGTAATGGGGCACAGTCTGGTCATGTAATGGGGCAGGTCTGGTCATGTAATGGGGCACCGTCTGGCATGTAATGAAAGAAACATTTTTGCAAGGGAGGTGGGTGGCCATTGGGGGGGGTGCCAAAATGGAGCTTCGCTTGTGTAGGCAGAAATCCTTGCACCGGCCCTGATGTAATCACAACCCTTGTGCTCTGATGCATCATGGAGGGAATGCAAAGGACTCACGGATCCTAAGCTCAAATTTACATCCAACTGTCAGCTGACATTATTGGGCTGCTTGAGTTTAGGCAAATAAAGATTATTGATTCTTTATTCTCCGCTATAGTTCTCCCATGTTTAATTTATCAGTCTTTTGGCTATCCCTTGGTCATTGGTGATTAAAATAAGGAATTAATCTTCTTTCTAGATATCGCCAGATCCGACTTGAACAGTCACCACTCTGACTTAAAGCGGCATGTGTTTACTTGTGGGAGGGGCCATAAGGGTTCACTGGCCACAATGATTTCTGGAGAAATAGCATACAGTCTTGTATCCGCAGTGACTAAACTGCATCATTGGCTATTCCATTTCCAATCTAGGATCTGCCATCATAGAGAGCTTATCACTGACCAGAGCTCTGCTTTCATCCTGCTCAATCGCAGGTCACAACAACACTACTTAACAGTAGTAAAAATTGGAATGACAACTGCGCTAATAACACGGTAGCAATAACGAAATTGCTCAAATATACAAAACAAGCTGCACCTTACTGTGGAACATAAAAACAGTATTGGCATATAGAAAAAAGAAAAAAGGTGCGCTAACATATAATCAGATATTGCAAAGTCAAAGGCTCATAATGTTACTTAAAGCGGATGGTTCAGCAAAAAAAAAAATATTAAAAGCCAGCAGCAACAAATACTGCAGCTGCTGACTTTTAATATTAGGACACTTACCTGTCCTGGAGTCCAGCGGCGTCCACAGCAGAGGACGAGCGATCGCTCGTCACCCTGCTGCTCCCCCCTCCATCCACGGTGAGGGAACCAGGAAGTGAAGCGCTGCAGCTTCACTGCCCGGTTCCCTACGGCGCATGCGCGTGTCGCGCTGCGCCCGCCGATTGGCTCCCGTTGTGTGCTGGGAGCCGAGAGTTCCCAGCACACAACGGGAAAAACCCGACTTTTGCCCGAGACTGCGGGCCGGAAGTGGGTGAAGATACCTGTCTTTAGACAGGTATCTGCACCCCCCTCCCCCCTGAAAGGTGTCAAATGTGACGCCGGAGGGGGGGAGGGTTCCGATCAGCGGATCTTCACTTTAGGGTGGAGATCCGCTTTAATCACCATAGAAATACAATACAAAACAATAGGCAATACAAAACAGCTGATGAAACTAAAAGAGTCCTTAAACACAAAATGGTTACTTCCACCGGTGAGTAGAACAAAAAAGTCCATAAGAGACTGTAAACTGTGATGGCAAACTGATAGAAGAGATCCTCCACCGATAGTGAAATAAATATCTGCTAACCAGATTTAAAACCATGATGAGCCAGATACACTAACGGTAACAACTTCAATCCGGTAAATGAAGACTTGGGAACCATGGAAAACATATAAGGACCGCAATAGTGTAAAATCGTAAAAATGTTTTATTAAAAAGCAAAGACAAAAACGCACTTACATGGTAACAGTGCTAACTGGCATAGTAATCTGAAGCTCCGGCCGGAAGCAAAACAGATACCTGTCCAATAGGTGTGGAAAATGTAGATCAACAGGGGGTGATTCTGGTGCAGTACACGTTCCGCCCGACCGGTTTCGCGAAATATCGTTTCCTCATGGGGCATAGGTGCCCTATGAGGAAGTATTGTTCACATGCTGTCTAAGGTCTTCTTTTGATTAAGAGACCACGGTAAATCTGGTAAGCAGATATTTATTTCACTATCGGTGGAGGATCTCTTCTATCAGTTTGCCATCACAGTTTACAGTCTCTTATGGACTTTTTTGTTCTACTCACCGGTGGAAGTAACCATTTTGTGTTTAAGGACTCTTTTAGTTTCATCATCTGTTTTGTATTGCCTATTGTTTTGTATTGTATTTCTATGGTGATTAAGTAACATTATGAGCCTTTGACTTTGCAATATCTGATTATATGTTAGCGCACCTTTTTTCTTTTTTTTACTACTTAACAGTAGTATGAACCTTGTTCATCTTCAGATCTATTTGCTGTCCCAGGGTCTCTGCCAGGATATTGTTTCTTCTGATGAAAGAATTACACCCTTAGTTAATCTGATAAAGCCGTTTGGCCGGCTGCTTTTGAGGCAGAGGTACCCTTTAGATGACTTTGCTTAAATAGCTTAGTACCTGAGTTCCACACAGTCAGTTTGGACGGGTTAAAGTCTCCGTCTTTTGCTTCTGATATGCCAACTTGCCAGAGCGATTTTCCAGAAGCAAGCTCTCAGGTAAAGGTTGCCTTTAAACAAACACGGTTGTTCGTTTAGGCTTGGTATGGAACCATTAGTGACTGTAGGCCTTCTCAGTCTCTGCCCATTTGTCACCATCTTTGGCCTGCAACCTTGTTTTGCATTCTGGCCGACACACCAGTTACCACCAGACCACTATGATTACTGTAGCGATTTCTTGATCTGCCCCTTCTGGCAGTTAACTACATAGTGTTTTTTTTCAGGGCTGAAGAGGATCTGTCGCAGAAGCATGTAGACTGGTGTTGGTGTTGAGGGCTTGAGATTTACACTCATTATGCTCATAATGTGCACTCTTTTAGGATATAGCATATACCTACCTGCCCTCACCTTCATTTAAAGTTGCTGGTCTCTAGGAAGGCTGATTGCTACTGGTTCACAGATGAGCTGAAAGCCTGGAGCCATGCCTGGGGTTATTTTCCATAAATAGTAACCACTACAAACCCCATATCTCTCTGTGGGGTACCCCAAATAACACAAGCAATTACCTATTGCTAACAAGTAAGTACTAAGGAATGTGACTAAACAGATCCTGACATTTTAGCACCAGGGTGAGCATGTAAATGCATAGAAATAAACACATCACAGCCTTACCTACTGTGGAGTTAATGTAATCACAGACAAGCAGCGCAAATTAATAGTCATCTGACATAAGCACTAGCAGGTTAAACCTACCTAGACACACGTATCACCAAGGAGACCAATCTTCAATACACAGTGAGCCCATCCTGCAGGGCCAAGCCCTGCATTAAAATGAAAGGGCTCTTTGTATCACCTGTTATCAAGCTTTAGCAATACTGCAAACACTTCCTTCAGTCTGTTTTATATTAGTAAACAGAGTGGCACTGCGGACATCCAGTTATATTCACATGTGTGATATATGCTTTTCAGAATTGCAAACTTACAACATACCTGCAGAAAATAATTCAAGACTGTAAAGCCAGGCTTGTTCAGTTAAAAGGAAGGCTTCAGCCCAGCACAGCACACCTGCTATCATCATTAGCAGTGGTGCAGACACAACTACAGCCCTTCAGTAATGCAAGTTTAACCACATGCTTGCAGCAGTAACTGAGTAGAATTATGCACCATGTGGTGCCTTACCACATGCATGCTTTATGTCCAAAGTCCAATGAATGTCCATCCATGGTGTCATGATAAATGAGTAATCCCTAGAGACCAGATGCCTTCACCCCCATCTTCCTGGATCCTGCTGGGATGAGGTCTCCCCCATATAGGCGTTCAGGTCTGCCTGTACAGCGGGGAGCTTGGTCACAGGAGAGGCTTGAACCTGTGCGGCTTGGCCGGAAGTGTCCAGCAAGGTGAGGGAAAATAAAAATTCCTGCTTTTTAGCAGTAGCATAACCACCTGTAGCATTGAGGAAAAAACAGAGAAAGCTGTGGTAAGGGAGGAGACCTACTTTTATAGTATAACCAGGCCTGATTGTGCAGGGAGGCGGAGCCTTCCCATACATATATGCTGTGTAAGGAAATCATTTTTTCCCCTGCTGTAGCAAATTGGATCATGCTCTGCTGGGGTTTTTTGCCTTCCTCTGGATCAACTGTGGGTATGGAGTTAGGTGTATGGGATCGTACTATGTTGTTTTTTTTTGTGGTTGAACTGGATGGACTTGTGTCTTTTTTCAACCTGACTATGTGCACCAATAAAGTGTTTTGGTTTGGCTTGATGAAAAGGTGGCAACCCTACGCGTCAGTCTCATAATCTGAAGGTCGTGAGTTCGATCCTCACATGGGGCACTGATCTCTATACATTTTGTGAGTCTTGGGGTCCTTAATTCATAAAAAACACTACTCTTCATCCCTCAAGGCTTGCAAGAAGACATATTGATCAAAAAAAGTGATTGGCAGCTCAAGCTTTCAATACTCCACTCAGCTGAAATCTTTAACTCTGCATCTATCAGACCTTGCAAGATACAATTTCTACTCACCTTAAAACAACAGAGGCATTTTCCACCTATGTGACATGCTTCCCTTCCTTTCATCACACAGAAAGAAAAAAACAAAGAGGAATTCAAAAGGGCTTTTACAAAGGTGTGAAAAAAAAGAATGATGTCTGTCAGAGAATGGTTGGTATAAGATTGGCACGTAGAAATTCCTCATCATTGGCATGTAGAAATTTGCCAATGCGAATGCACGGATTAACAAGAAAGGCCTGGAGAATTCCTGTGGCAGTGCGCATGTGCGTACACAATGCATGACAGAATATGGTGCCCGGTGGCCTATTTGAAGGCAGCGTGATCCATGAGTTGCTGGATGATCTTCAGCTTCCCCAGTGAGCTCCTGTGTTCCTGATATTATTTGATTTCTTGTTACTGACCCGGCTTGCCTTGACCTGTCTTGTCTGCACTCCTGGCTTTGACCCTTGCTACTTTGACAACAAGGGAATGATTGGAGCTTACAATGGAAAACACAGCTTTGGAGGTTTCAGCACTAGAAGTGTGCGGGTCATTAAAAAGTCTTGGATTTCCCATACCGGGAGTCGAACCCAGGCCGCCTGGGTGAAAACCAGGAATCCTAACCACTAGAACACATGGGAAAACTGTGAGAGGTGTTATGGGAAAACTGTGAGAGGTGGTATGGGAAAACTAAAGTGAGAAAAAAATAGTGCCGCCGCCATCATCTTCCAAGTATGGTGGCCAGCTGTGACACGCATAGTCACGTTGCCATTCAGCCTTGTTAGCGCAGCAGGTAGCGCGTCAGTCACATAATCTGAAGGTCGTGAGTTCAATCCTCACACGGGGCACTGATCTCTATACGTTTTGTGAATCTTGGGGTTCCTAATCCATAAAAAACACTACTCTTCATCCCTCAAGGCTTGCAAAAAGCCATATGAATGGAAAAGTGATTGGCAGCTTAAGCTTTCAATGCTCCACCCAGCTGAAATATTTAAGTAACTCTGCATCTATCAGACCTTGCAAGTTACCATTTCTACTCACCTTAGAACAACAGAGGCACTTTCCACCAATGTGACATGCTTCCCTTCCTTTCATCACACATAAAGAAAAAAACAAAGAGGAATTCAAAAGGGCTTTTACAAAGGTGTGAAAAAAAAGAATGATGTCTCTGTCAGAGAATGATTGGTAGAAGATTGGCACGTAGAAATTCCCCATTATTGGCACTTAAGAAATTTGCCAATGAGAATGCACGGATTAAAAAGAACGGCCTGGAGAATTCCTGTGGCAGTGCGCATGTGCGTACACAATGCGTGACAGAATATGGTGCCCGGTGGCTGATTTAAAGGCAGCATGAGCCATGAGTTGCTGGATGATATTCAGCTTCCCCTGTGAGTTCCTGTTATTATTTGATTTCTTGTTACTGACCCGGCTTGCCTTGACCTGTCTTGTCTGCATTCCTGGCTTTGACCCTTGCTACTTTGACAACAAGGGAATGATTGGAGCTTACAATGGAAAACAGCTTTGGAGGTTTCAGCACTAAAAGTGTGTGGGTCATTAAAAAGGCTTGGATTACCCATACCGGGAGTCAAGCCCGGGCCACCTGGGTGAAAACAGGAATCCTAACCGCTAAACCATATGGGAAAACTGCCAGAGTGTATGGAAAAACTAGAGAAAACTAAAGTGAGAAAAAATAGTGCTGCCGCCATCATCTTCCAAGTATGGTGGCCAGCTGTGACACGCATAGTCACGTTGCCATTCAGCCTCGTTAGCACAGCAGGTAGTGCGTCAGTCTCATAATTTGAATCGTGAGTTTGATCCTCTTCAGCTTCCCCTGTGAGTTCCTGATATTATTTGGTTACTGACCCGGCTTGCCTTGACCGCATTCCTGACTTTGACCCTTGCTACTTTGACAACAAGGGAATGATTGGAGCTTACAATGGAAAACACAGCTTTGGAGGTTTCAGCACTAGGAGTGTGCGGGTCATTAAGAGTGGAACCCGGCCGCCTAGGTGAAAAACAGTATTCCTAACCGCTAAAAATGGTGCCGCTGCCATCATCTTATAAGTATGGTGGCCAGCTGTGACACACTTGTCCCCTTAGAAATTTGGCAATGCAATTGCGCAATGCAATTGCGCGGATTAGCAAGAAGAATTTATGTGCCAGTGCGCATGCTCCAAAGCACACGCAATGCATGACAGATTCTGGTGCCCGGTGGCCTATTTAATGGCAGCAGCGTGAGCAACCATAAGAAAAGGGACATTATTGCAGAACTTGTCGAAATGGATAGAGCTGAAAGGCTCGGCGTAACATACAGGACACCCGAGGAAGAAAGTTTTGATTGGGCTGTTAAACGTGGACTGGCACAGTATGGTCATAATCCTCCACCGGAGATCATAGACCTGGTTATAGCGGCTGTGGATGCAACTTGGCTACATCAAAGAGGTGCTGCAGCAGCAGAAGTCACAGCAGCACCAATTGAAGAGAGAAGAGAGGTGCAGATACCAATCACCATGGAAGAGGAATTCAAAAGGAGGTTACAAGAGATGCGGATACAGCACAGAGGACCAGTATCAGAGGAGGTCCTGTTGGGATGGTCTGATTCGATTTGCTGCGAACTCTTGAAGGAAGCGCTAGCTCTGGAGCAGCATCACCAAGGAAAGGTCCTCCCCTCTATCCATGTAAGGTACTGGCCGCAGTATGACGTACGAATGCCGTTGTTGGGGGAACAACCGAAGCAGGAGCGGACATCTGAGTTAAGCAGGCTGATTCGGACAGAGATGCAGTTGGACGAGAGCTACAGAGCCCTCCGGTGGTATGTAGCCCAAGAGTGCCCGTGGTCAGCGGATGACAGCCCCACGGAAGGCTATGACTATGATGGCCTGAGATTGTTGTATTGGAGGATGTCCAGTGATCCTAACTTCGGGAGTGATCGGGAGTGGCGCTTGGAGGAAATAATGGAGCACAGAGAGGAAAAATTAAAGGTCTCGGAAGGGCACTGGTTACAGGAAGATTTGGAGTTTCTGGCTGTCCAGGAATGGGAGCTGTAGATCGCCTACAGACAGCTGCTAGACTCGGCTCAGCAGCAGGGTGGGGCTCCTTTGCTGGGACTATGAGGAAATTTCAGCTGACAACTCTGGGGTCCTGGCTAATAAATCGGCAGTGGAAAATATGGAGATTGCCATTCCCAAAGCCGAAGTGGATGATGTGGAGTTCCAGGGGGCTAGGGCAGTTGCCTCATCTCCCCAGCCACAGATTACAGAATGTATGGACTTAATGGACCATCCAGAGGATGTTACGGTTTATGCATCCCCAGCAGAAGTGCTGGCAACAGGGCAGAGTGCTAGCAATCTCTGCCCAGCACCGGAACAAATTGTGGAGTTCCAGGAAGACGGGACGGTTGGCCCCTCTCTCCAGCAACAAGCTGGACTGACAAAATATTATCAAAATGCTTTCTCCTGAGTGCAACAGACTGATGACATTATATCAGTCAAAACAGACAACTAACTGGGGCTCAAGGATTTATTTTTAATGATAAATGGTGCAGATTACTGTACAATTCTGTACATTGTAATATGTGAGTAATCTTTTTCATTTAGACCTGTAAAGCTTACAAAAAGGTTAAAACAAGTAGTTACAGCTGGGCAGTCTCTATAAACCCAGAATACTCTGCTTAACCAGTGTTACAGGCATATGCCATATTAAAGTTTATTTGCAGAATAAAGAATGTATAATTGTATGAAAACATGCAAAACATCACTTCAAAAACATTAGCATCAAAAGAATTATAGTACCTTTTTTTCAATACACATAGGAACATATCATTTACATTTTCAAGTATTTATGTTTACTTAAAAAATGTACATTAAATTGGAAAAATAAGAATATGATTGGAAAATGCTTTACAATTATTTATTATTTTATATATAAAAAAGGAAAAACTTTGTGTTATTAGGCCAGCATTCTTTCAGTGAACAGCTAAACAAGCATACCAATGGCACAGCAGTAACGCCAAGAATGTGGAATTTGTCATTTCAGCTATCTGGGAAAGTCCCTAAAAATATGTGCTGTTGATGTGGGCATAACTAAAATGACTTCACCAAGTTTCTCTTATCATTAGTTTGAGCAAAACATCTTTATTTTCCTAAAGGAAACTTTGAGAAGGTTTGAAATCAACAATGGGAGCTATTTAAACCTCATTGTACCCTAAAAAAAAACACTTTTGTTTTGTCTTCCCATTTGACTCTAGTGCATTTTGCCGAAATGATAAATATTTCGCCAAAGTTTACAGATTTTTGGAAAAATGTATTATTAACCACTTAAGACCCGGACCAAAATGCTGCTAAAGGACCTTGCCCCTTTTTGTGATTCGGCACTGCGTCGTTTTAACTGACAATTGCGCGGCCATGCGACGTGGCTCCCAAACAAAATGGGCGTCCTTTTTTCCCCACAAATAGAGCTTTCTTTTGGTGGTATTTGATCACCTCTGCGGTTTTTATTTTTTGCGCTATAAACAAAAATAGAGCGACAATTTAAAAAAAAATGCAATATTTTTTACTTTTTGCTATAATAAATATCCCCCCAAAATATATATTTTTTTTTTCCTCAGTTTAGGCCGATACGTATTCTTCTACATATTTTTGGTAAAAAAAAAAAATCGCAAAAAGCGTTTATCGATTGGTTTTTGCAAAATGTATAGCGTTTACAAAATAAGAGATAGTTTTATTGCATTTTTATAAAAAAATTTTTTTTTACTACTAATAGCGGCGATCAGCGATTTTTTTCATGACTGCGACATTATGGCGGACACTTCGGACAATTTTGACAAATTTTTGGAACAATTGTAATTTTCACAGCAAAAAATGCATTTAAATTGCATTGTTTACTGTGAAAATGACAGTTGCAGTTTGGGAGTTAACCACAAGGGGGCGCTGTAGTATTTGTGTGTTGACTGTGTGTGTTTACAACTGTAGGGGGGTGTGGCTGTAGGTGTGACGTCATCGATCACGTCCCCCTATAACAGGGATGACGTGATCGATGCTGCGGCCACAGTGAAGCACGGGGAAGCCGTGTGTACACACGGTTCTCCCCATTCTTCAGCTCCGGGGACCGATCGCTGCACTCCAGCGGCGATCGGGTCCGCGAGTCCCGCGGTCCCGTTCCCGGAGCTTCGGACCGGGTCGCGGGCGCACGCCCCACGGCTGGGTACAAAAATGAACGTATATATACGTTGATGTGCCCAGCCGTGCCATTCTGCCGACGTAAATGTGCGGTAGGCGGTACTTAAGTGGTTAAGTCAAAATTATCAATTTCATTTTTATTTATTTTTTAAAGATTCAGAATCACATTTGATCACATGACATAGTAGTTATCTCTATAAGATAAGCCAATCTGTGCAGAATTGGTGGCTGGTTAGAGAGGACTAGGGTGTACATATATGGTGGCCAGTCAGCAGGATAATTTTTTACCCAGCAGAAAAGGTTACATGATTCTCTTCTGCCAATCTCAGTACTCACTGGATAGCTTATCAAGGGTAGCAATTACTGCACACACAGAATGGGATTGTATTTACCTGTTGTGGTTGATGTCATACACTGCCCACCCAATATGTAGCCATGACCGCTGCTATAGAGAAGATAGATAAGAAGGGAGGCTGTGTGTCCATGTAACTGCCAAATAAAGCACAAAATAAAAGTAGATAACAACTAGTTTTTGGAATTATAAATTAGGTTATTGTTCAAAAACTATTTTTGTTGCATTACAATTAGGGCTGTGGAAATAAAAGATTAATTCCTTGATTAATCGTTATTTTTTTCGATCGATCAACATTCTTTTGATCAGTACCAGTGGTGCAACGGATCATAAATGATCCATGATCCGAATGGGTCACCATATGTGGATCGGCACACCACGTGATCCGCTGCTGCCTCAGCCATAGGAAAGGCATGGCTTCGGCCTAGCTCCTGGAGTGGCGGCCATCTTGGTCCACCCGGCGGCAGCCTATGTGAGCCTAGAGCAGCGCGCTGATGTCATCACCCAGCCTCAACTGCTCGTGTTCGACCGGCTTCTTTGGTAAGACTAAGCAAGCACTAATCTTCCTATACAGTGGGGGAGATGTGGACCATATTACAGTGGGGGAGATGTTTGTGGATGACAGTGGGGAGATGTCTGTGGATTACAGTGGGGAGATGTTTGTGGATATTACAGTGGGGGGATGTCTGTGGATAGCACAGTGAGGGAGATTGTGGATATTACAGTGGGGGTGGTTGTGGATATTACAGTGGGGGTGATTGTGGATATTACAGTGGGGGTGATTGTGGATATTACAGTGGGGGAGATTGTGGATATTACAGTGGGGGTGATTGTGGATATTACAGTGGGGGAGATGTCTGTGGATATTACAGTGGAGGAGATGTCTGTGGATATTACAGTGGGGGAGATGTCTGTGGATATTACAGTGGGGACTATATATGGTGGTGATCTGAAAAATGTATGTGCGGTATAATTAATCAAAATTAGTCGATTAATCGATTAAAAGAAAAAGATTAATCGGCCGCAAAAATTTTAATCAGTAACAGCCCTAATTACAATGTGTATTGTTGGTAGTGTATTGATACTTTTATGTTGGCTCATATTGCTTATATTTCCTTCCCTCTGTCTCCTACAAAAGGATTTTATCATTAATCTTATTATTTTTGCCACTACACATAACTATTTTTGGTTTGATAGCAATTTTTATCTGCAAAAATGCGGCGTAGCCATGGGGGCTAAATTTGCCCCCAGTTTGGCAAATTTATTCATGGCTCATTGGGAAATGGAGGTTATTGATCATAACCCCCCCCCCCAAGGAACTATGTCTTTGGAAAAGATATATAGATGACGTCCTGATCCTGTGGGAGGGTGACCTCCCATCGTTAGAATCCTTCATCTCTCTGCTTAACACTAATGACAGAGGTATATATCTGAAATCGGAGGCCAGCCAAACTCAAATCCATTTCCTTGACTTCAACATTTATGTAAAAGATGGAGTTCTCTTTACTAACACATATTTTAAGGAGACGGACAGAAACAGTTACATTCCCCTCACCAGCTGTCACCACCCGACCTGGCTTAAAGCTGTTCCAAAAAGCCAATTTCAAAGGATTAGACGGAACTGTTCTAGTGTAACCGAATATCAACAACAGGCCCTGATACTTAAAACCAGGTTTCTTGAAAAGGGATATGATGAATCTGAAATAGATGTCACTATCCATAAGGTTGAAAATATGGATAGAAAAGCCATGCTGACCACCCAAGGACGAACCAAACGTATCCTGGATAACCGCTATGGGTGTTCTATGATTACGGGGTTCTCCAACCAATATTTTTCTGTTAGGAAGATTTTCAATAAATATTGGAACATCTTAAAGAATGATAGAGTTCTATGTCCTGCTATTCCTGATAAACCTGTGGTCATATTTAGGGGAGCACCATCATTACGCCATAAGCTGGCACCTAATGTCATTGACCCCCCCCCCCCCGTACCGTATCCTTCTTTTAAACTATATAGGGTTTTTTCCCTGCAGGAAATGCAACATCTGCAAGGTCAACCAGTTCCAAGGACAGAAAATAGAATCCTTTCATTCAACGCAGACATTAAAATTTTACCCTATCGACTCCTTTATTACATGCTCTAGCGACCATGTTATCTATCTTGTCCAGTGTCCCTGTGCTAAACAGTACATTGGACGCACCAAGAGGGAAGTACATGTGCGATTAGAGGAACACGTAGGCAATATTAGAGGAGGGTTTCCCAAACACAACCTATCCAAGCATTTTGCTCAGTATCATAACAAAAACTTGGAGGGGACCCTGTTTATCCCTATCGTGAAATTACAACCACACTGGAGAGGTGTCAATAAAGTTCGCTCCATCTCTAGAATTGAGACCCAGTGGATCTATAACATGAAATGTTATACACCGCACGGCCTCAATGTTGATTGGGATGTAAACAGTTTTATCAATAATTCTTAGGAATAGGGTTTTGATTCACCATCAAAAAAAAAAAAAAAAAATCCCTAATTCTATTCTTTTTTAGAATTTTTTATTTTTAAAGGTACTTTTTAAGCATTTTTATAAATAAATATTAATCATTAATGTATTTATAGTGCCTCTAAATATCTGTATATTATTGACAATTATTATTGTACATTTTGGCGTCTTCTTCCTGTTCTCCCTGCGCTGTCTGTTTGATTGTGTTTATATATTTTTTTACTTCTCTGTGCCTTCTCCCATTCTGCCACAAGATGGCAGCATTCTGTCTTTACTTCTCTGCGCCTTCTCCTATTCTGCCACAAGATGCCAGCATTCTGTCTCCGGGCTTCAGGCTAATTATTTGCTTACTTTGAGCTTGTCCATTGTAGAGTAGCCCTTTTGCTTGTTTTCCCACTTTCAAAATGGTGGAAGAGCGGTATTTAAGGGCGGACGTGATGACGGAGACGCAGCAGCCAATCCCCGACGACGTCAATCTGTGACGAAATGCGTAGGTGTGGCCTGCGTCCCAACGCCCCTCACGTCACCCGCACAGCAAACAGACAGCGGGAGGACACGAGAAGACGCAGAGATCGCTCGTTTACACATATGGATGCTATATTCAATGCATGCGATGCCATTTTTTATGTAAGTGCATTACTTTTTATTAAAACCAACCTTTAAGCAAAGTTACACTATGGGGATTCTTTATTTTTTCTCCCTTCTGTGACATATGTGAGAGCCACATCTAGGACTCCAGAGGCGGATGTATCCATAGTCTTGCTGGGAGACTGTAAACAAATCCAGGGCTCATTTTGACTGCTGGTGTAGTCATATCTGTCTGGTAAGAAGACTGCAACACTAAATCACTTGGGTGTTTCATCTGGTGGACAGGTTACTTGGATTTTTCTACCACTGCACTATTCATCAGTGTTTCACTTTGGATATTTACTCTCTTGGGACTTCATGGAAACAGTGCCTCTTGATCAAGGTATACTTGTTCATCTGCACTCCCTTATTAACTCCCTGTTCTGTCATGCCCTTGCTCTTTGGCTCTAGCATGTGACCTCTACATGTGACAGTGCTTGGGTTTAAACAACCAATTACCAGGCTTGTACACTGTCATGTGGGTGCAGTAGAAAAACAGAAAAACTGCGCTAAACTGAAAAACTAAAAAACTAGAAGGCAGCGGCAATCGTGTGAAAACACAAAATACAATACAGTTTGGCAAAGCCGCGCTCATGTAACAAATGAGTTAAAATGAGGAATGCTAGGCAACAGTCCTCTATAAATAAATAGTTAATAAATGAAATTATAACAATCTCATACAAATTAGTGTGCAACACGGAGCATCCCCCATAAGGTGAGGGCTGAAACAAGCCTCATAACATGATGACACAAACGCTCCCCTGTAAATTAAATGGTTAACATAATAATTAAAATACTCATCCTAAACTGAAGCAAACGTAGAATGATGTACACCACAGACTAATCTCCTAGGGCAATAGCACAGATGTTCGTACAGTCTTTGCAACTGGCTGTATCAAAGATTACTTGAAAACAGTCCCAGAAAATAAAAAACAGCAAAAAATTCAGGTAGGATCCTAGTAGTTAACACCACCACAGTGATGAGCTGACAGCATCAAGTGATCCCTTCACCAAAATAAGGGGGGGGGGCGCTTACCAGAGGGCAAGCTCAATATAGCGATTGGCTATAACCCAGCCACGGCCTTTAAACTCCTAGATGGTTCTTGGACACGGCTTCCAGCAGATTTCAAAGCTGGCGGTACTCACGGACATCAACCATATAGTGGAGAGAGAAGGATAGGCCAATAGTGTGATTCCGTTTAAAATAATACTCACAATATAACAAGATTTCAAAAGCATATAAAAACAATCGCCGGCCGGCAGACAGATCGGAGCCCTTCCTCCGTGCGTGGTTACGTCACTGCGCATCCCAGACACGTTTCGTCATCAAAAGGACGTTATCAATGGGTTGGGCTACCGCAGTAAAGTCACCAATATAAATACCTAATCCTCGTTGTGAAGTGCCTGACAACCGCGGCCGAGGCCGCCATCTTAGATGTGGTAAACATGCCCATAACTGGCGTTTGGAAGGACAAATCCCTGGGTTAAGTTTTGCCGAATATTCTAATGCCACTAAAACATTAAACGAGGGTGCAAATTCTAATCTAGATGCCAGAACGGATAGGCACTAGTTAGGATAAGTTAAAAAATAAAAGTTAAATCCTACTTCCGGTGAACAGAAAACTTATGTAACTTAATAGTACTCAGTTTTACTCGCGACTCCTGCTAACTCTAGCACCCTCCATAGGAACCAAAGAGGAATGCCACCCTGGCTATAAAAGCGGATTCACCTCATGTTATAGCTTGTTGTGTGGAGCTTAACAAATGTATGCAGGTTGGTCTTATCTCCAGAGTCTTGCTGAAAGTGACACAAAACCCCTCTAATGAAAATATTTTATTTAATGGAGCCATAATTGCTGACCCCCTACATAATTAAAAAAAATATATATTAGTAATTGATTTACCAATATTTAATTTTTATTTATAAGTGTTCTATCAATTAGATCTAAAAAATGTGATATTTATACTATTTAAAGTGTCCTCATAGGAATCAGTCAAAATAGCGCAATTAGACGCCAAAAATCTGACTAAACCTATGTGTGTGAAGGAAAATGTGCAAAAAATATATGAAGAAAATATATAAAAAAAAAAAAATATATATATATAAAAATATATATAGAAAAATTAGTACCTTCGAACTCAAATTACACGAGTCTTCGAGGCCTCAAGCATACACCACCACGTTAAGCCTACAACCTAATGTAGGCCGGGGCTGCCTGCTACAGCCAATATCAGCCTTTCAATATACAGTATTGGTGCTAAAAAATGTGAACAGTGCATCTATCTTCTATTAAAGAAAAAACATGATCCTAATTAAAGTGTGGTGCCTAAAACACAAACCGAATGCATTGAACCCTATAGGGTCCCTTCTGCTTTTATTAAGTCAATGTGGGTTGATCCCTTATTAACAGGACACTAGTGCAATTCATATATTTTTCTATGTGCCTTAATGAAATATGTATGATATTAATAATTCCAAAAGGAGAACCAAAAAAGAAAAAAGAAAAAATTGGAAAAATGAAAAACGTGTGGGGAAGGGGAGAAGAAGGGGGGGGGGGTTAGAGAGAGCCTCTGTTGGTGCACTTCACAGCGAGTTTACAGAGATGGAATAAAGAATTACGCGTTTGTTAATAAATGCATTAATGTCAGTCTCTATATTCAACCCATATGGGGTGTAGGTCTTAAGCCGGTATATCCACCCCATTTCCATCCTTGAAATCTCCCTCACTAGGTGACTCCCCCTCCAATGGGGCTTGAACTTGTCTATGTGGGTGCAGTAACATAACCCAGATATGCTCCAAAACAATCAGACACCAAAGCTTGCTAAATGTGAAATAATGCAGGGGGGAAGCAGCAAAAGAGTATACATGGTTGAGTAGACCTTGCTGGCGGAGGGTGGACGATGGGTAGATACTGTCCAAAATGAACATGAAACAGTGTTTCTGTCACGGTTCCTACCGTGCCAAGCAGACGGCTAGACGTGGTCGCGCCCCAAGTGTCTCTGGGTGGTATTGAACCTGGGACCTCTCTGTTGCTACTTCAGGTCTTTGTCTCTGAGCCACTCCTCAGTTTGGTTTTCTGCCTGCTTTCCATCTAAGCCTGGTTCTGAATGATGTGCTGATAACCCTTCTCTGGATCTCCTTGCAATCTGCACCTGTCTATCCTAGTTCAGCTGAGGCAGGTTACCCAATTAACTATAAAACACTGCCTCACTCTGAGGGATTTGTCGGTTCATTGTTCTGTCCTGTCATTGCCAAAGGTTCCTGTGTTCCGGTGTTCCATTTCAGCTACAGCTACAAGACTGACTCCGGCTTCTGACCCTGGCTATGTTGATCATTTATTCTGAATTCTGGAATCCCTGACCACGGCTTTACTTTGACTATCCTTTGACAAATCCCTATCAAGCCTGGGTGCACAGACTCACAGCCCTGGTAGCGTCTTACTTTGTTACCGTGGGCTGTGTGTACTTGCAAGGGTGAGCATACAATTCGGCATTATGGACTTCAACTAAGGCAGGGATCCTCAAACTACGGCCCTCCAGCTGTGTCGGAACTACAAGTCCCATGAGGCATTGTAAAACTCTGACATTCACAGACATGACTAGGGCATGATGGGAATTGTAGTTCCTGAACATCTGGAGGGCCGTAGTTTGAGGACCCATGAACTAAGGTAAGCCCTTACAGTTTCTTTAAAAGAAATGTAAAGTGCTGTCTACATTTCTTTATTATATTCACAACTAAGAAAAAAAATTGGTCATGTAAATATCAAATACTAATGTGCGTATTTGCATTGTGTTAAGGTAGCCAATTTATTATGAATGGGATTCCAATGCACTTTAGTGCATAGAAAACCACAATTACCCCTTTTTGGCAACACAATGCACTGTAGTTTTGTGACAAGGGACTTGATTGTTGTGGTGCCATTTTATCCCTGCTGGAATTTGACGACCAGAACCACATCATTCTTCTTCTGTAAACACTGAAGGGATAAATATATATATACCGTATTTATCGGCGTATAACACGCACCCTAACGTTAAGAGGGAAGTTTCAGGAAAAAAACTTTCCACAGCCCCCTGCATATAACACGCAGGCACAGTTTACCCTCTATTTTCAGGGTAAAAATGTGAGTGTTATACGCCAATAAATACAGTGTATATATATATATATATATATATATATATATATATATATATATACACACAGGGAGTGCAGAATTATTAGGCAAATGAGTATTTTGACCACATCATCCTCTTTATGCATGTTGTCTTACTCCAAGCTGTATAGGCTCATAGTTACATAGTTACATAGTTAGTCAGGTTGAAAAAAGACACAAGTCCATCCAGTTCAACCATAAAAAACAAAAAAAACAAAACAAAATAAAACACAGTACATCCTCCCATACACCCAACTCCATACCCACAGTTGATCCAGAGGAAGGCAAAAAAAAAACAGCAGAGCGATGATCCAATTTGCTACCGGAGGGGAAAAAATTCCTTCCTGATCCCCCGAAAGGCAATCGGATTTACCCCGGATCAACTTTACCTACAAAACTTAGTACTCAGTTATATTATGTGCATTTAGGAAAGAATCCAGGCCTCTCTTAAAGCAATCTACTGAGCTGGCCAGAACCACCTCTGGAGGGAGTCTGTTCCACATTTTCACAGCTCTTACTGTGAAGAAACCTTTCCGTATTTGGAGGTGAAATCTCTTTTCCTCCAGACGTAAAGAGTGCCCCCTTGTCCTCAGTGTTGACCTTAAAGTGAATAACTCAACACCAAGTTCACTATATGGACCTCTTATGTATTTGTACATGTTGATCATATCCCCCCTTATTCTCCTCTTCTCAAGAGTGAATAAATTCAGTTCCTCTAATCTTTCCTCATAGCTGAGCTCCTCCATGCCTCTTATCAGTTTGGTTGCCCTTCTCTGCACTTTCTCCAGTTCTCCGATATCCTTTTTGAGAACTGGTGCCCAAAACTGGACAGCATATTCCAGATGAGGTCTTACTAATGATTTGTACAGGGGCAAAATGATATCTCTATCTCTGGAGTCCATACCTCTCTTAATACAAGAAAGGACTTTGCTCGCTTTGGAAACCGCAGCTTGGCATTGCATGCCATTATTGAGCTTATGATCAACTAAAACACCCAGATCCTTCTCCACTACAGATTCCCCCAGTTGTACTCCCCCTAGCATGTATGATGCATGAATATTCTTAGCCCCCAAGTGCATAACTTTACATTTATCAACATTAAACCTCATCTGCCACTTAGTCGCCCAATTAGACAGAGCATTGAGGTCGGCTTGTAAATTGGAGACATCCTGCAAGGACATTATTCCGCTGCATAGCTTGGTGTCATCTGCAAAAACAGAAATGTTACTTTTGATCTCAGACCCAATATCATTTATAAATATATTGAAAAGTAAGGGACCCAACACTGAACCTTGGGGTACACCGCTGATAACCTTGGACCATTCAGAGTAAGAATCATTAACCACAACTCTCTGAATTCTGTCTTTCAGCCAGTTTTCTATCCATTTACAAACTGATATATCTAATCCTGTAGACCTTACCTTACACATGAGCCGTGTGTGGGGAACTGTATCGAATGCTTTTGCAAAATCCAAGTATACCACTTCCACTGCTACGCCTCTGTCCAGGGTTTTACTTACCTCTTCATAAAACGAAATCAGGTTTGTCTGACAACTTCTGTCTTTCATGAATCCATGCTGTCTGCTGCTTAAATAGTTTGTTTCCAGCAAGAACTCATCCACGTGGTCTTTTATTAAACGTTCCAGTATCTTCCCAACTATAGAAGTTAAACTAACAGGTCTATAGTTACTAGGTAAAGACTTTGTTCCCTTTTTAAATATGGGCACCACATTGGCGTTATGCCAATCCAGTGGTACTATTCCTGTCATTAATGAGTCCCTAAATATTAGATACAGTGGCTTTGAAATTTCAGAGCTCAATTCTTTTAGGATCCGTGGGTGGATGCCATCTGGTCCAGGTGCTTTATCCACCTTTATTCTGTCTAAATATTTCTGGACCACATCACTTTTGAGCCATTGTGGATTTGGGGCTGTGTCACTCCCACCCCCTATATCGACATGAGCTCCCCCATTCTCCATTGTATACACAGAGCTGAAGAAAGCATTTAATAAATTTGCCTTCTCTATGTCCTCAGTCACCCACTCTAGATTATTTTGTAAAGGGCCTACATGCTCAGACTTGACCTTTTTACTATTAATATATTTAAAGAATTTTTTGGGGTTTGTCCTACTATCTTTTGCAATCTGTCGTTCATTTTGAATTTTTGCATCCTTGATTTCCTTTTTACATATTCTATTATATTCTTTGTAACATTTAAACGACACTAGTGTTCCTTCATTTTTATATTTTTTAAAAGCTATTTTCTTATTGTTTATAGCTTTTTTAACTTTGACCGTGAGCCACATAGGTTTTATCTTTAGCCTTTTAAACTTATTGCCCATGGGAATATACTTTGCAGTGAGGTTCCAAAGAGTCTTTTTGAAGAATTCCCATTTCTGTTCTGTGTTCATCGGTGCCAATATTCCCTCCCAGTCCAAGCCCTGGAGAGCAGTCCTCATGCTTTGAAAATTTGCTCTCTTGAAATTAAGTGTTTTTATCTTTCCTGTATGTATTTCTTGCTTATAGTTTACATTAAACGAAATCATGTTATGATCACTGCTACCCAGGTGTTCCTTTATCTGAACATTAGTAATGAGCTCTGCATGGTTTGAGATTACCAGGTTCAACAGAGCATCATTCCTAGTTGGGGCCTCAATAAACTGGACCATAGAATTGTCCTGCAATAGGTTTTTAAATTTTTGTCCTTTAACTGTCCCAGAAATTCCATTATTCCAGTCAATTTCTGGGTAGTTAAAATCCCCCATTATTATCACCGTCCCTGCCCTTGCAGCCCTTTCCATCTGTGCAAGGAGCTGAGTCTCCACCTCCTCATTAACATTGGGTGGTCTATAACAAACTCCAATGATTAGCTTTGAACTACGCACATCTGTATGCAGTTCCACCCAAAATGCTTCAACTTCATCACACTCTCCATCAACCAGGTCCTCTTTCACGCTTGCTTTAAGGTCACTTCTCACATAGAGACAGACCCCTCCACCTTTCCTTTTTACCCTGTCTTTCCGAAAGAGCATAGCCAGGAATATTAATAGCCCAGTCATGTGAGGATTGAAGCCAAGTTTCAGCAATACCGATTACATCATAGCTCTCCTCATGCACCAGAGCTTCCAACTCACCTGTTTTGCTTGGAAGGCTTCTGGCATTGGTGAACAAACACTTAAATGTATTGTTACATTTTTCGCTGGCGTTTTTCATATGATTCATATAATTTTTAGTAGTGCAAATGGCACTATAATTTCCAATGGCTGTTTGCAACATGGGAACTTTCTTGTCACCTGCCATAACCCCACCTCCATCTATCCCCATTCCACTCTCCATTAATGTCTGACCCCTAACTGACCTGTGTGCCCGATGTAATTCACGTTCACCCTCCCCCCTCAAGTCTAGTTTAAATACTCCTCCAGCATTCCCCTAAACCTCTCCCCCAGCACAGCAGACCCCCTTCCATTCAAGTGCAAACCATCTTTAGCATATAGGTTGCACCCCAATGAAAAGTCATCCCAGTGCTCTAGAAACCCAAATCCCTCCTTCCTACACCAGGTCTTTAGCCATGCATTCAGCTCTCTAATCTCCCCCTGCGTTTCCTGTGTTGCGCATGGCACAGGCAATATTTCAGAGAATATCACCTTGGAGGTCCTTCCCTTCATCTTGCAGCCTAGTTCTTTTAATTGATTCTTAAGGAGCCTCCACCTTCCATGTATACTGTCATTGGTTCCAACATGGACCAAGACAGCTGGGTCATGCCCAGCCCCTCCCAGTAATTTATCCACCCGGTCGACCACATGCCGAACCCTGGCACCAGGGAGACAGCAAACCATTCGGTTGAGGCGATCCTGGCGACAAATTATTCCATCAGTCCTTCTGATTATAGAATCCCCTATTACCACCAACTGTCTAGGCCTACCTGCACTCCCCTCACCACTTCTACTAGATGGGTTGCTCTCCCGGCTGTTAGGGGTAGCAGTAACATCTAGGGCTGCCACCTCTGTGTTAGCCACCTCCACATCTTCACCCAACTTGGCAAATTTGTTTTGATGCACAAACACAGGATTGGCCTTCCTTGTCTGCAAGCCCCTTCCACTCCCTCTAACTACATTAACCCATCTTCCTATCTGATAATCCTGACTTGCCCCTCCACCCTCCACATTAACCCTACTGACCACCTGCTCAGCGAGCAGAGGACCCCTTTCAAGGTTGTCCTTTCTGCCCAGTGTTGCAACTTGCTCCTCCAGATCTCTAATGCGAGCTTCCAGAAGGGCAACCTGCTCACATCTGTCACAGCGGTATCCATCCTGGAGCTGTTGCACCAATTTTGTATACATGTGACACACTGTGCACTGAGCAAAACCTTCAACCCTGCTAGCACACATTTCCCAGTTACAATATAATTACTTGTAGGAAGTTTAAGATGTTACTTACAGTTTAGAAGACTCCTGTCTTAACTTCTGTTTTCAACTCCTGTTGTTTAACTCTTCCCACTTGTGTTTAAAAATCACACTTCTGTTTAGAAAATCACTTAAGCCAGCAACATGAACTGGGAGCCAGCTCCTTATGGGAGTTTGACTGAGACTTTTATACTCACCTCTTCACCTGTTTACAATTAAACACTCCCCACTGATTAGCAGAGGGAAAAAAAAGGAAAAAACCTGTTCACCTGATCACAATTAAACACTTTCCTTAGCAGAGAGAAATAAAAACCTGTTTAAAAAGTGTCAGAGAAACAAATGACACTTGCAAGCAGAAACAGTTAAAAGCAAACTCCTGTTGTTTAACTCTTCCCACTTGTGTTTAAAAATCACACTTCTGTTTAGAAAATCACTTAAGCCAGCAACATGAACTGGGAGCCTAATACCAATTAAGCATATTAGGTAATGTGCATCTCTGTAATGAGAAGGGGTGTGGTCTAATGACATCAAAACCCTATATCAGGTGTGCATAATTATTAGGCAACTTCCTTTCCTTTGGCAAAATGGGTCAAAAGAAGGACTTGACAGGCTCAGAAAAGTCAAAAATAGTGAGATATCTTGCAGAGGGATGCAGCACTCTTAAAATTGCAAAGCTTCTGAAGCGTGATCATCGAACAATCAAGCGTTTCATTCAAAATAGTCAACAGGGTCGCAAGAAGCGTGTGGAAAAACCAAGGCGCAAAATAACTGCCCATGAACTGAGAAAAGTCAAGCGTGCAGCTGCCAAGATGCCACTTGCCACCAGTTTGGCCATATTTCAGAGCTGCAACATCACTGGAGTGCCCAAAAGCACAAGGTGTGCAATACTCAGAGACATGGCCAAGGTAAGAAAGGCTAAAAGACGACCACCACTGAACAAGACACACAAGCTGAAACGTCAAGACTGGGCCAAGAAATATCTCAAGACTGAATGAATGAATGAATGAAAACTTATATAGCGCGGCACATGCGAACTGAATCGCCTCTGGGCGCTTGTTGTTCCTGTCTCCTTTGTTATCAAAAGAGAAAAGTCTTGACCTTTTTCCTAAATGCTAGGTGGTTCTCCTCCAACCGAATGCTGGTTGGTAAAGCGTTCCATAGTCTGGGACCCTGGATCGCAAATCTTCTTTCTCCTTTGGACTTGAAGTTGGCTTTCGGAACCTGGAGCAGGTTCTGATTCGTGGATCGCAAAACGCGATTTGCATTTTTCTAAGGTTTTATGGACTGATGAAATGAGAGTGAGTCTTGATGGGCCAGATGGATGGGCCCGTGGCTGGATTGGTAAAGGGCAGAGAGCTCCAGTCCGACTCAGACGCCATCAAGGTGGAGGTGGAGTACTGGTTTGGGCTGGTATCATCAAAGATGAGCTTGTGGGGCCTTTTCGGGTTGAGGATGGAGTCAAGCTCAACTCCCAGTCCTATTGCCAGTTTATGGATAACACCTTCTTCAAGCAGTGGTACAGGAAGAAGTCTGCATCCTTCAAGAAAAACATGATTTTCATGCAGGACAATGCTCCATCACACGCGTCCAAGTACTCCACAGCGTGGCTGGCAAGAAAGGGTATAAAAGAAGAAAAACTAATGACATGGCCTCCTTGTTCACCTAATCTGAACCCCATTGAGAACCTGTGGTCCATCATCAAATGTGAGATTTACAAGGAGGGAAAACAGTACACCTCTCTGAACAGTGTCTGGGAGGCTGTGGTTGCTGCTGCACGCAATGTTGATGGTGAACAGATCAAAACACTGACAGAATCCATGGATGGCAGGCTTTTGAGTGTCCTTGCAAAGAAAGGTGGCTATATTGGTCACTGATTTGTTTTTGTTTTGTTTTTGAATGTCAGAAATGTATATTTGTGAATGTTGAGATGTTATATTGGTTTCACTGGTAAAAATAAATAATTGAAATGGGTATATATTTGTTTTTTGTTAAGTTGCCTAATAATTATGCACAGTAATAGTCACCTGCACACACAGATATCCCCCTAAAATAGCTAAAACTAAAAACAAACTAAAAACTACTTCCAAAAATATTCAGCTTTGATATTAATGAGTTTTTTGGGTTCATTGAGAACATGGTTGTTGTTCAATAATAAAATTAATCCTCAAAAATACAACTTGCCTAATAATTCTGCACTCCCTGTAGTGACAGTGCGAGGAAGCTCTATCATCATGGAAATGGCTAGGAAAGGGACACAGGGTTTGCACATTTTCTGGGTGCGGGGCTACTGAGCATTAATTCCTCCGAATTGTGGTATTTATCATCAGGATTGTTCCCAACGTTTATGATGCACGATTGATTTTTTTTTGCACACATTTATTGTACACTTTCTGGACTTGCTTAAGCAATCTGAACTGTGTCTCAATATTTGACTAAACATCATATAAGTGCATTATTCACTAATATCAATATATATGTTCTTTTAGATTTTAGGTTTATTTTTCATACGGCACAACTTTAGCCTTTTTCTTGTATTTTTGGTGTGTGTATAACACGTGTTGTTGCAGCTTATGTTATTCTAGCTTTACTTGCATTCTTAGCGCGGTAACTTTTCTCCTTTACATACCTGTGGTATTTATGGATGGGACTATGTCGTTTGGGGATTTTCTAGTGCCTTAAAAGGGAAGAAATCTCCAACCCAGGGTGCAGGTTTTGTGGACAACAGCAGGGTATGTGCCCAGGTGCACACAGCCCTTATAATGATGGTCTGCTGAGAGTTGCAGGGGGGAGTTTGTGTTTCAGTTGGGCCTCTTACACACAGATCAGTTTTTCTTCAGGTTTTTCTTTTCAGTTTACCAAAACCATGTAGTACAAGGCCTGCCTGATTGCATACAAATTGAGACTCTTGAGGTTTGACCTCATATTAGATGGATTTGGTAAACTGAAAAGAAAAACCTGAAGAAAAACTGATCTGTGTGTAAGAGGCCTTGCTGCCATTGAGAGAAAATTTCTGTGTGTTGCTGAGTGTGTCAGTCTCATTTGAAGTGCTTTTTTTTACCACTACTATTCCTTTATGTTGCAGATGCAGCAATTTAGAATTTGGATGAAAGGTTTAGCTCTGGGAAACACTTTTTGAAGGATAAAAAGTGCATTTTATATACAACTATATAGATCAGACCAAAATGAGGGACAAATGAGGACAGAGGGACAATGTTCCAAATCATGGACAGTCCCTTCAAATCAGGGACAGTTGGGAGCTATGCAAGCAGGTCTGTCCTAGCTTCTGCGGCCTCATAGGACATGTGGCATGGATATTCTAGGAGCAGAACACATCATTTTTGCCTAGTGATGGAGTTTAAAAAGGAAAGAAAGGTAAGCAGAAAAAAAGCTAATTTTAAAAGATCAAGTTTAGCAATAAAAGCATTTTTTTTCTACAAATTTAGTGACATTACTGACCTGTAATGAAGTATATCCCTCGATGAAGAGTCTGTGACATTCTGTGGAAATCTTCACTAGACATGTGCGCTGCCAATTTTTTTTTATATAGTTTTCGTTTCATTTGATTTTGGTGTTTTTTCCTCATTTATCGGATCATTAGTTATGATTGGCATAGTTACTTTGGATCATTCATAACTTTGGGTGAATTTGTATTAATTTAGTTCCATTTGTTTACATGCAGCATTCGTTACTTCGGACTATTCATTCATTTGGACATTGGTTGCATTCGTAACCTTTGTTAGTTTGGATTTGAAGAAAAAATTGAACTGCAGGAAATCTTTTTTTAAATAATAGTAAGCTTAATAAGAAATTAATCATTTCTCTCTCACTCTCTGGGGCTGATTTACTATGAACAATGCGCCAGTTCATGCCTTAATTGGTGCGCCGGATAAATCATTAATTGAGCGTGTGAACTGGCGCAGCAGACGGGCGCAATGCAATAATAAATATGTAAATGGTAGAAGCTACGGAACACCCTTTAGAAGTCTATGGGAGAAATCAAAAGTGTTAATTTTAAGGGTTAATATGCAAGTTTTTGTCATAAAAAGTGTTAGGGGACCTGGGTCCTGCCCCAGGGGACATGTATCAATGCAAAAACATCTGTTTTTCGGGAGCAGTGAGTTTAATAATGCTTAACCACTTCTGACCGGCCCCACGTCCAAAGACGTCATTTTTTTGAAGATGGATATCTCGGTAACGGCAGCAGCTGCTGCCACAACCGAGATATCCATCTCTTCGTGGGGCGGTCCTGTTAACGATAACGGCGGTCATCGCGGCGGATTCGCCGCGAGATCGCCGTTACCGGTGGCGGGAGAGGGTGCCCCCCCCTCCCGCCGCTCTCCCGCGCCCTCCGCCGCTTACCGTAGCCGTCGGTAGCGACGGAGGCGATCGGGTCCTCTTGCCGGCTGTCCGGGGATGCGACTGAGGGAAAAAATGTCCCTCAGCCGTCCCCATACCTCTGCTGGGCGGAAGTGACGTCAAAACGTCATTTCCGCCCAGCCTCTTAAAGAGACATTTAATTTGTTTACATTTTGACTTTTTTTTTTTTTTTTCTTCTTTTTTTTTTTTTTGCATTTAAGCCTGAATATGAGATCTGAGGTCTTTTTGACCCCAGATCTCATATATAAGAGGACCTGTCATGCTTTTTTCTATTACAAGGGATGTTTACATTCCTTGTAATAGGAATAAAAGTGATAATTTTTTTATTTTTTTTTCAGTGTTAAACATTATAAAATAAATAGAAATAAAAACGAAAACCAACAAATTTTTTTTTTAAAGTGCCCCGTCCCGACGAGCTCGCGCGCAGAAGCAAACGCATACGCGAGTAGCGCCCGCATATGAAAACGGTGTTCAAACCACACAAGTGAGGTATCGCCGCGATCGTTAGAGCGAGAGCAATAATTCTAGCCCTAGACCTCCTCTGCATCTCAAAAAATGCAACCTGTAGAATTTTTTAAACGTCGCCTATCGAGATTTTTAAGGGTAAAAGTTTGACGCCATGCCACGAGCGGGCTCAATTTTTAAGCGTGACATGTTGGGTATCATTTTGCTCGGCGTAACATCATCTTTCACAATATATAAAAAAATTGGGCCAAATTTATTGTTGTCTTATTTTTTAATTCAAGAAAGTGAATTTTTTCCAAAAAAAGTGCGCTTGTAAGACCGCTGCGTAAATACGGTGTGAGAAAAAGTATTGCAATGACCGCCATTTTATTCTCTAGGGTGTTAGAAAAAAATATATAATGTTTGGGGGTTTTAAATAATTTTCTAGCAAAAAAAAAACTGTTTTAGTCTCGTAAGCACCGAATCTGAAAAACAGGCTCGGGGCTGAAGTGGTTAAAGTGAAATAATAAAAGTGAAATAATACTTTGAATGTCATACCTGGGGGGGGGGGGGGTATAGTATGCCTGTAAATTAGAACTTGTTTCCTGTGCTTAGAACTGTCCCTGCACAAATTGACATTTCTGAAGGAAAAAAAATAAGCCCTTCAGGTCTGGAATAGATATTAAGGGGAAACCCGCATCCAATGTAAAAAAAAAAAAAAAAATGATGTGGGGTTCCACCAAATATCCATACCAGGCCCTTTATCCGAGCACGCAACCTTGCAGGCCGCAGGAAAAAAGGGGGGACGAGAGGAAGAACAAGATGGAGGAAGAAACCCGAATGGATAAAAGAAGAAGATGGGAGAAGACATTGATAAAGGAATTGTCAAAAAACAGCTATTGTTAACATTTTTGACACTTTTTTGGGGTGAAATGGTAGGGGTACATTTGTACCCCATTACCATTTCACACGGGGGCCAGGATCTGGGGTCCCCTTTGTTAAAGGGGTCTTCCAGATTCCGATAAGCCCCCCGCCCGCAAACCCCCACAACCACCGGGCAAGGGTTGTGGGGATGAGGCCCTTGTCCCCATCAACATGGGGACATGGTGCTTTGAGGAGTCACAGACCCCCAAAGCATCCTTCCCATGTTGAGGGCATGTGGCCTGGTATGGTTCAGGGGGTAATTGAATTTGGGGGGGACCCCTAAGCATTTTTATTTTATCAATATCATTTTCAATTTCTTTTCTCTGTATTCTTTATAGCCTACTTTTAAATTACTTTTTTTTCCTTCAGAAATGACATTTTGTACAGGGACAGTTCTAAGCACGGGAAACATGCACTACTTCACAGGCATACTATAGACACCCCCAGGTACAAAATTTAAAGGAATATTCCAATTTTATTGTTTCACGTTAACCACTTCTATACCACACCTATGCTGGCACTTCTCTCCTTCATGTAAAAATCATATTTTTTTTCAGGAAAATTACTTGGAACCCCCAAACATTTATATATATATATATATATATATATATATATATATATATATATATATATATATATATATGTACAGGACGCCAGGGTTGGGTCCTGGATGGACGCTACATAGCGCCAATTTTTTGAATCTGGTCCCTTTAAACACTGGTTCAGGAGGTCACCCAGCGGGGGTGAGAGGTTCCGGAAAGTTAAAATAGATCCAGAGAGGACGAGCTAACGGTCCTCTCTGTTTTTTTCCTAATGTTATTTGGGGGTCCGGAATTTCGGAGGCTCTGAAGCGACAATTGGGAGGGAAGAGAGACTCCCCTTCTGACCCCTGGCTTCAGGTACGCAAGGGGTTAACCACATCCAGGAAGTCAGTTAAAAGGAGAGGAAGCCCTGACAGAGGGTGGAGGAGTGTGGAAGTAAAAGTGTCTGCAGAAGTTGTAAGCCTGCTGAGAAGGACTGGGAGACTCACCAAACCGTATCTTGACCTGGCTTCCGGACAGTTCGAGTGTGAAGTGTGGGTAAACCACCTTCCGGCCAGGGCTCTACTGGACTCTGGTAGCATGGTCACGCTGGTACATGCCCGGGTACTTGGAAGGATTGGTCCAGTAACTAAGACCCTACGGGTAGTGTGTATCCATGGGGACACCAAGGAGTACCCCTTGGTCCCAGTAACTGTGTCCTATGGTCAAACCTCGGTTACCCAGGAGGTTGGGGTGGTAAAAAGCCTGATACATGATATCATAGTGGGGCGGGACTGTCCAATATTTTTGGAATTATGGAACCAGGTACAGACGGGTCTGCCAGGAGAACTAAGGACACTGAGTTCGGAAGGGACAGAGTCTGGGGGATCCGGGCCTGAAACCTCCACAACACACCCCTCTAATGTAGAGAGACTTGGTAGTGATAATGACGTTGCAGGAAATCTTAGTTCTAATAATAATAGTCCTGTGTCCGGCCTGAAAATCGAGTTGACCTCTGAGGGGGGGGGGGGGGGAGTCTCCCCATTACAAGTCATGCTGGGGGAGGATGACGAGGAGCTTACCCCGGTTGAGGAGGGTGAGGGGGAAACATCCCAAAGGCCAGGGCATCCAGACCTGGACGTACCTAGGGGTGCGTTTGACACCACCCAGTTACAGAACCCTACCCTGGTCAACGCTTGAGAGCAGGTTTCTGTCATTGATGGGGTTTCACAGATACCAGATGCAGATCAGAGGTTTCCTCATTTTGCATTGAAGGGGGACCTAGTCTATCGTGTGGTTGAGAGCCGAGGGGAACCCATAGAACAGTTGCTGGTCCCTCAACCGTATAGGCGGATGCTCCTTGATCTAGCCCACAACGATGCACTAGGAGGACACCTGGGGGCGGAGAAAACGGAGGCCAGGATAACCGACCGGTTTTACTGGCCAGGGGTGAAGGCTGAGGTTAAAAGATATTGTGAGTCTTGTCATGTTTGCCAGTTAACTGCCCCGGTGCCTCGCTATAGAAACCCCCTAGTACCCTTGCCAATTATTGAGGTCCCGTTTGAGCGGATCGCTATGGATCTTGTAGGACCCCTGGTAAAATCGGCAAGGGGGCACCAATACATATTGGTCATCCTGGACTACGCCACTAGATACCCAGAAGCAGTCCTGTTAAGAAAAACATCCTCTAAGGTCATTGCCCGGGAGTTATTTCAAATGTTCTCACAAACTGGGTTCCCCAAGGAAATATTAACGGATCAGGGCACCCCTTTTATGTCCAAGGTGATGGCGGACTTGTGCAGGCTGTTTCAGATTAAGCAGTTGCGGACGTCCGTCTATCACCAGCAGACCGATGGCCTAGTTGAGAGATTTAACAAAACTCTGAAGTCTATGTTAAAAAGAGTCATCCAGAAAGACGGGAAAGATTGGGATATGTTGCTCCCTGCCCTATTGTTCGCTATCCGGGAGGTACCACAGGCATCCACGGGTTTCTCACCATCTGAGCTAGTATACGGACGGAGGCCCAGGGGGTTGCTTGATCTGGTAAAGGAAACATGGGAAAGTGAGTCCTCCCCGCACAAAACCGTGGTGGAACATATTTCTCAAATGCGAGAAAGGGTGGCTAAGGTGATGCCGCTGGTAAGAGAGCACATGCAGAAGGCTCAGGATGCCCAAAGAAGGGTATATAACCGGTCGGCTAAAGTGAGACTGTTCCAAGTAGGTGACAGGGTAGCTGTCCTAATACCAACGGTAGAAAGCAAGTTCTTGGCCAAGTGGCAAGGTCCGTTTGAAATAGTGGAGAAAGTGGGTGAGGTAAACTATAAGGTACACCAACCAGGGAAAAGAAAACCCTACCAAATTTATCACGTAAATTTGTTAAAGCTCTGGAAAGACAGAGAACCGGTGTCCGCAGTGGTGGCGGTACAGTTAGGGGACCAGGTAGGGATCAACCTGGTGCAGGTTGCGGCTACCCTAACTAGGCCCTAAACCCAGCAAGCAAAGGTGTTTCTGCAAAGGAATAGGGACATGTTTTCAGGGTTGCCAGGACTCACCAACGTCATCGAGCATGACATTGTGACCGAGCCCAAGGTGACAGTCCGGCTTAAACCCTACCGTATCCCAGAAGCTCACAGGGTGGCAGTGTCTGGAGAGGTGAAAAGGATGCTTGAACTTGGGGTCATCGAAGAGTCGCAGAGCGAGTGGTCCAGTCCGATCGTATTGGTGCCCAAACCCAATGGTACTCTCCGCTTCTGCAACGACTTTAGAAAACTCAACGAGGTCTCCAAGTTCGATGCATACCCCATGCCACGGGTAGATGAGCTGATTGAGAGGTTGGGTCCTGCCAGGTACATCACCACACTGGACCTCACAAAAGGTTACTGGCAGATTCCCCTAACCAAAGAGGCCAGAGAGAAAACAGCTTTCTCTACCCTGGAGGGTCATTTCCAATACAAGAGAATGCCGTTTGGTTTACACTCCGCCCCCGCCACATTCCAAAGGGCCATGGACAAAACTTTGCGTCCCCACCAACGGTATGCCTCCGTTTTACCTGGATGACATTGTCATTTTCAGTACGGATTGGGATTCCCACCTTCCCCGAGTACAGGCAGTGGTAGACTCCTTGAGAAGGGCAGGGTTCACCATCAATCCGGAGAAGTGTGCGGTTGGGGTGGAGGAAGCCAAGTATCTAGGATACATTGTAGGTAGAGGGTTAGTGAAGGCCCAAATGAGCAAAGTAGAGGCCATACAGGGCTGGCCCCGGCCCCTAACAAAGAAACAGGTTAGAGCGTTTTTAGGCCTGGTGGGGTACTATAGGAGGTTTGTCCCCAACTTTGCCACCATTGCGGCACCGCTGACTGACCTCACCAAAGGCCGAAAGTCCATCATGATCAAATGGAATGCCGAGGCTGAAAAGGCATTTCAAAGGCTTAAGACGGCACTATGCCAGGACCCGGTGCTTGTAGCGCCAGACTTTTCTAAGGATTTTATAGTGCAGACAGATGCCTCAAGTGAAGGGCTAGGAGCAGTTCTGTCTCAAGAAATCAACGGAGAGGAGCATCCAATAGTTTTCCTTAATAGGAAACTGACGCCAGCTGAGAAAAACTATGCGGTGGTGGAACGCGAATGTCTTGCCATCAAGTGGGCTTTGGACTCCCTACGGTATTTTCTCCTATAGGCAGGAAGTTTTGCCTTATATCAGACCATGCTCCTCTTACGTGGATGAGACAGAACAAGCACACCAATGCCAGGGTAACTAGGTGGTTTCTGTCTCTGCAGGAGTTTAACTTTGTGGTGGAGCACAGACCTGGGAAACAGCATTAGAATGCCGATGCCCTCTCCCGAGTCCACTGTATGATGGCGAGTGGTGCCTCCAACACCTCCGCGTTGAGGCAGAGGGGGGGGATATGTACAGGACGCCAGGGTTGGGTCCTGGATGGACGCTACATAGCGCCAATTTTTGGAATCTGGTCCCTTTAAACACTGGTTCAGGAGGTCACCCATCGGGGGTTAGAAGTTCCGGAAAGTTTAAATAGATCCAGAGAGGACGAGCTAACGGTCCACTCTGTTTTTTTCTTAATGTTATTTGGGGGTCCGGAATTTCGGAGGCTCTGAAGCGACAATTGGGAGGGAAGAGAGCCTCCCCTTCTGACCCCTGGCTTCAGGTACGCAAGGGGTTAACCACATCCAGGAAGTCAGTTAAAAGGAGAGGAAGTCCTGACAGAGGGTGGAGGAGTGTGGAAGTAAAAGTGTCTGCAGAAGTTGTAAGCCTGCTGAGAAGGACTGGGAGACTCACCAAACCGTATGTGCCTGTATTTTGTTTTTATTTGCTGTGCTGAAAGGAAAACAGACTTTTCATTTGTGCTGAAGACAAACAGGACTTTTGTGTTGATGATTTTCCCCATGCTGAAGTAAGCGTTGTTTTTGGTTTGGTTTTGCAAATAAAAACCCTTTTTTTTTTTCATTATCACGGTTTAAGCACTTGTCTCGCTGAGCTAAAGAACCCCCAAAGTTCACAATATATATATATATATATATATATATATATATATATATATATATATATATTATATAATTTGACGCCATTCCATGTGTGCAATATTAAAGCGTGACAAGTTAGGTATCTATTTACTCGGTGTAACATCATCTTTCACATTATTCCAAAAAATTGGGCTAACTTTACTGTTTTGTTCTTTAATTCATTATTTTTTTAATTTAGCTTTTTTAACAGCTTTTGAAAAATGATTGCGCAAATACCATTGGAGATAAAAAGTGCAATGACCGCCACTTTATTCCCTAGGGTTTCTGCAAAAAAAAAGATTCAGAATGAGGCAATTAAGGCCTCTATAAGTTATCCAAAGGATGACTACTGATTGCTGCATCCTGAGGCTTTTTGAGTTAAGGAGAGCAGTGAGAAACACTTCTGAAGAGGTGAGGTGGTTGTTGATTTTTCTGTGTGATAAAAAAATCAAAAAGACTATTGTTTCTCTGCTGTATGACCAGCAGTGTCTGCCCAGCAGTAGGCTGTGCCAGACACCATAGATAGGTTCCTGTGTGGTGAAGGTAGATGCCCCAAGTTGCCAGGGTTTATTTTATGTTTTGTTTTGTTTATGCTGTTTGGATGCTTGCACTTGTTTCCAGCAATATGGAAGAATAAACCAAAATCTTTGTTTTCAACTGTCTTCGGCTGCCTCTCTGTATAGTTCAGTGTGTAGTGAACCCATCCAGGGGGGTCACACCCCCCCCGCTACCGAGCTAACCCCCTACTATATTAAATATATATATATATATATATATATATATATATATATATATATATATATATATATATATACACATACATATATATATATATTCTCTTTTTTTTTTGCAGAAACCCTAGGGAATAAAGTGGCGGTCATTGCACTTTTTATCTCTTTTTTTTTTTTACAGGTTACCAGTTTGGAGTTACAGGGGAGGTCTAGTGCTAGAATTATTGCTCTCGCTCTAACGCACATGGCAATACCTCACATGTGTGGTTTGAACAGCGTTAACATATGTGGGCGGGACTTACGTGCGCGTTCGCTTCTGAGCGCGAGCTACTAGGGACAGGGGCGTTTTAATTTTAATTGTTATATTATATATATTTTGTTTTATTTTATTTTTTTCTTGTAACATCCCTTGTAATAGGAATAGTGTGTGACAGGTCCTCTTTATGGAGAGAGGCGGGGTCAATAAAACCCCACATCTCTTCTTCAGGCTGGACAGCATGAGATCTGAAAAAGAAAAATTCACTGATCTCATGCTTTCAGCCGCAATTGCGGCTTTGTTTATCTTTATGTTTTTAAATCTCTATGCTCTTCATTCGGCGGCAGCCGATTAGATCTCCGGGCCTTCGATAACATGGGAGAAGCACTGGATGGTGGCAAGAGGGGAGATGTCCCCCCAGCCGACTGTAAGAACGATCAAGCGGTGGAACCGCCGCTATGATCGTTCTTATGGTGCAAACAATCGCCGCCTGTAAAAAAGGATATCTAAATGATGCCTGTAGCTGCAGGCATCATTTAGATATGCCCCACTGAAGTCCAGGATGTCATATGACGTCCTACGGTATAGAAGTTGTTAAACATTATTAAAATCAATGCTCCTGAAAAAAATGCTGTTTTTTAAACCTTTTTTTACATTGATACATGTCCCCTGGTGCAGGACCCAGGTCACCAAACACTTTTTATGACAATAACTTGCATATTAACCTTTAAAATTAACATTCTATCATTTTCTCCCATAGACTTTTAAATGGTGTTCCGCTGCTTTTTAAATTTTCTGCAAACACGCCAAATTGTTTGCGGTTTGCCTACGGGCGAACAGCCAATGTTTGAGTCAAACTCATGTTCGACTCGAACATAAAGCTCATCCCTACCGGGGGGGTATTCGGCTCATCCCTAGCCATGACCCACTTGTATTTTCACAAGTGGACACAAGAACCTACATCTCTAGATACAAGTTCGTGCAGCACAGTGATGAAGTGGATAGCAGCAAAAAGGGTCGCTGGTTCGAATCCCGCCCATGACACCATCTGCTTGGAGTTTGCATGTTTTCCCTGTGCCTGCGTGGGTTTTCTCCCACAATCTAAAAACATGCAGTGAATCAGATCCTGTCTAAATAAGCCTAAAAACGGAAAATTGTATACTCACCTTTCCGTAATTTTCCTTTCCTGACGCATCTTCATGGCAGCACACACTGGGTTGTGACTCCGCCCCCACAACCTGACAGGATTGGTTAGCTATAAATTTGAAGGGGAGACGCCCCGCATCATTCTCTGTATATATCATCATAAAACAGCAGGGTGGGCATCTGTGTGCTGCCATGAAGATGCGTCAGGAAAGGAAAATTACGGAAAGGTGAGTATACAATTTTCCGTTTTCCTGACGCATTCATGGCAGCACACACTGGGATATAACTCGCCAGTCGGGAGGGTGCAAGAAGACAGTAATATTTATTCTTTATAGCGCTGAGGAATTGGCTTTAAGAACGGATCTGCCGAAGTCGACGGTAGCCAGGAGAGCAGAATTCACTCTGTAGTGAGAAATGAAGATGTGTTGGGAAGACCAAGTTGCTGCTCTGCCTATGGTTTCCGGTGAAGTCCCGCAATATGCTGCCCAAGAAGTGGCCTCTGCCCCTGTCGAATGAGCCCTAATGCCCTCTAGGAGGCGTAAGTTGCTGGATGGAATAGGTCTCCTTGATAGCTTTAACAACCAAGAGGTAATGGTACGGGAGGTAGCTGGCTGACCTCGTCTGCTCCCGTGTGGGATAATCAAGAGAGAATCCGTCTTCCTGAGATGTAGCTGTGACGTAACTGGAGATGGTAGACTTGACATCCTAGTCATGGGACTCGCCCCTCTCATTAGTAAAAGACGAAAGGACGATGTCCTGGTTATAATGAAAGGAGGAAGTTACCCTTGGATAAAAATGGTCTGAGGGCTTCAGAACCACTCTGTCAGGGAAGAACACTGAATAGGGGTTCCATAGCCATAAGTGCTTGTATCTCCGGCGCCCTCTTAACTGAGGTGATAGCAATACGGGAAGCCATCTTCAGAGCTAGGTTCCACGGTGAGACTAAGTTGAATGGAGGAAAAAGGTGGATTGGACAGGGCCTCGAGTACTACACAGAGATCCCCTGTTGGAAAGGCTGGCCTCCTTGGTGGTCTGATCTTACGTAGGCCCTGAGGAACAGAGTGACCAGATGATGAAGAGCCCATCTAGTACCCGTCATGGCTGAAAGGGCAGATACTTGCACCTTCAGGGTACCCAAGCCCGGGCCCTTGTTAAACCATGACTGAAGAAATTCAAGAATTTGAGATGGGATTCCAATGTCTTTGCTGCGATGACACAAACCTCTCCCAGATCCTAGTATAGGTGACATCAGTGGAGCTCCTTAGAGCTTGTACTAAGGTTGATATTACCTCCTGAGAGTATCCTAGTTCCCCTAACCTAGCCCTCTCAGCTTCAAAGCTGGCAAATGCAGCTTCTCTGGGCTGGATGGAAGAATTGCCTCTGATGTATGAGATCCCAGGTTACTGGAAGATGTATTGAGGCCGCGTACCTAGTTGTAGCAGGGTCGTAAACCATGGCCTCCTCAGCCGGAACGGTATTAGTACAATAACTGAGGCTGAGGACTTCCGAAGTCGGGACAGGAATCTTGTAATCCGAGAAGTTGGAAGAAAAATGTACCCCAGCTCGCAGCTCCATGGAAGAACTAGGCAGTTTGTCCCTTCAGGTAATGGAAAGTGGGCTCTGGACAGGAACCTCTGACACTTGGAGTTCTTTGGCGTGGCCGCTAGGTCGACTTCTGGTTCTGGTACTAGTTTTCGTAAGAATAGAGAATACCTGTTGGTTCAGGGACCGTTCGTGTGTTTGAAAGTGCCTCTCGGCTTAGGTAGTTGGCCAACGAATTCTGTGTTGCTGGGACGCATACTCCCCACAGATCTAACAGGTGCACTTGTGCCCCTTCCATTATGAAGCGTGCGACTCCTGATGCCCCCCTGTCTCTGGATACATGACACCGCTACTTGTTGTCCATCCTGATCAGGACACTCTTCCTCTATAGAAGAGGCGCAATGGCCAGGAGGGCCTGAAAGGCTGCTCTGAGCTCTAAAATATTTGACACTATGCCCTGAGCCCGAAAATGCCACTGTCCTTGGGCTACTCAGTCTAGATAGTGTGGACCCCATCACCCCTGGCTGGCGTCCGATGTTACTACTTCTGGACTAGGGGGAACTTTTGGAATGGACTCCCTGAGGTCGGACGGGTGTGTCCACTACCATACTAATTGCTTTACCCAGTTCGGGATGTGAATGGTTTGGAGTATTGACGTTCTATTCCACTGCCTGAGAAAGGAGTTCTGTAAGACTCGCATGTGCCACAGGGGCCACTGTATCAAGGGTATGGATGCTGACATGGACCCCAGGGTACTGAGGCAGGCTCTGACAGTTAGACGTCTGGATGATAGCAGACTTTGTATCTTCTGGAGCAAGGGCTTCAGCCTCTCTTGAGGGAGTTGCACCCGGTACAACCTGGTATTTTATTCTGCCCCTAGGAACACCCTAACTTGCCGAATGCTCTGGGTGCTGAGGCGATGCCGAATGGGGGGCACCGAAATTGGAAATGGGATTGATCGATTGAGAACCGAAGGGACCTCTGGAAGGTAAGATGAACTGGGATGTAAAGGTAAACGCCCAAAAAATCTAGAGATAGCATCCAGTCTCCCACGTCCACTGACAACAAAATGGACTGAAGGCTTTTCCAATCTAAGGGCCTCTATTTTGATCGTCTGTTGAAATTCTTTAGGTCCAAGACTGGACGTAGATCCCCGTTTTTTTTTTTTTTTTGTACCAGAAATAAAGGGGAATAAAACCCCCTCCCTTTCTGGTGCGGAAGTACTTGGTAGGCTGGAATGTGTTCCCTGGCAATGTGCCCATGAATTTCCAATTGTGACCGGTCTTGATAGAGGATAGTGTTCATTGATCTGTTATACGAGTTGCCCATATCCGAGCGAATCTCTTGAGTCTGGTGCTCACCTGAGCTGGGTGGGCAGACGGACCCTCCAAAAAGGACTTCTGCTGTTCCCCAGCTGTGATTGGCTTACTGTATCTACATGAAGGAGGGTCGAGACTTCCAGTCCCTCCTAAATTCCCTGCCGAGCGGTAGGATCTAACATCCCTGTACTTGACAGGAAGATCACGCCTGTAAGCGGGGCCCTTCTGGGGCTCTGGTTTTCCTATCGGAGAAATCAGCCCAGACTTTCCCCCGGTAACCTTGGAGATGGCCGAGTCCATCTTTGTGCCGAATACACTTGAGCCGCCATATGGAATTTTGCACCAGTTGATTTTGACGCTGCCTTCGCTATCCAGGGTCTCAGCCATAAGGCTCTTCCCAGCCATGAAGTCGCCCCCTCAGGAGCCGTAAGCCAACTTAATTTTCCTGCAGGGAGGAGAATATCTTCCCCTGGTCGGCTCCTTCTAGAATGGGATTCTCAACATTAGCTGCCTATGCAGCGATAGTTTTAGCGACTGCCGCTGTGGTGATAGCCGGCCTACAAGCGGCTCCTGTCGTGGAGCAGGCTTTCTTCAGTTCTATATTGATTTTATGATCAAGAGCGTCCCGGAAGGTAACTGCGTCTTCAATCGGTAGAGAAACGTCTCTAGCGAGTCGCATTAAAGATGAATCGACCGTAGTTGCATTGATCAAAGAATCGATCTTAGACTACCACAAGGGGTACAATCTGCAAACTTGTTGCTCATACTGGGCCGCTTATGCGACCCCCCCCACTTATCCTTTATGAGGTTCTCCAGCTCTTCGATGAAGGGAAATGATTCAGGACCCCCTAGTCAGCACCGGGAAATATTTCTGAACCTTCAGAAGTTCTGCCATAACCTCCTCCCAGCCGATCGCTTCCTTGAGTGAATGGGCAAATGGTTCAACCAAAAAGAGACAGTCCGACGCCTGCTCACACTCCTCATTCTTAGAGAGGGTTACTGCACCCTGGCGTAACGGCCGGGCGATGTGCTTGGGGAAGGATCGCCCACATATGATCCCTGTGGCGATTCTCCTAGGAGTTCAGTATCTACTCTGGCCTCTGAATCCTTGGTTACTTCGATGAAGCACGAGTGGCAGGCCAATTCCCCTGGCAAGGATGGCGCCCCGCATATTTGGCAAACATTTGCCGTGGTGCGGGTAAGATAGCTCTGTCTGGGATGAAGGTAATCGTCTGCGGTGGGACCGACTATGACGGGAGTGCTGTGACACGAGCGGCTATGCCTTGATTGAAGAAATCAAGAGGGTAACCTTGAGCGATTTCTTGTGCCTTCTGCCGGAAGCATGGCTAGAATCTCCCTCTGTGCCGCAAACTTGCGTCTCTTGACCCGATAGGGCTACCAAAACTGTAGCGTCAGTGGCCAGGCTCTCTTTTTTGTCTCCCCTCTACTTACCACCTTCTGGATGGCCTCTATACCTGGTCAGCTGATGGTGGTCTGCGAGGGCAGTGGCTCCCATGAGGATAGCAGAGAGACAGCCTGAAAAGGTGGGGGAAAAAAAAAAGAGAGAAGGGAAAACATTACAATATGTTCCCCCCCAACATTTCTTATTTATTAAATTAATATAATAATTTTATATACATATATCTATCCCTTTTTTTTTTTTGGATTATATTAATTGTTAAATTATGGATACACTTTCTTCTATGGCATGTTATAAATTAATATATAAATGTATTGAATGAATGAATGATGAAACTTATATAGCGCGGCACATGCAAACTGAATCGCCTCTGGGCGCTTGTATAATATCTTCTATCCTATTTATTCCTTTTTTTTTTTTTTTTTTGTGTGTAATCAATTAGCCCAGGCTGATCTGGGACATGCCTGCACACACCTGGTGCAATCTTCACTCTGAGTAGAGCAGAGCAGCAGCCAGAACTACAGAGCAATAGGACTGTTTCTTATTTCCTTCTTTTTTTTTTAATGACGCGCGCATGTGCAGAAGCTACCCGCTCGCCCGGCGCCATCACTGAGCTGCGCGCATGTGCAGAGCGCCAAGGGGTACGCAGCGGTGACCCCGAGAGTATGGGGTGTCAGAGGAACCACAGGGCTCAGCAGAGCTGAGAAAAAAACAACAGGCAGACAAAGGTACAAAACGGACTAACCTTAGGTGGTAAATGTAATGATACAAATACCTTTGTGGAAGGACACACTGCACTGGAAGGAAAGACAGAGCGAAAGTGGGGGCCACTGCGAGATTTGAAGCTTCTTTAAAGCTTGCTACAGATGCCAGTATAATTCCAAAGCCCCTGAGACCACCAGAACGGGGTTCCCACCATAAAGCTCATTTAGAGACTGTACAGGAGGGACTTCCAAACAGGAGAGGCTGAACCTGCTGGGGCGATTTGCGGTAAGAGGCATGCTTTTTGCTTGTTCATTCAATCTTGTCAGGTGAGGATGAAAAAAGAGAATGATGCGGGGCGTCTCCCCTTCAAATTTATAGCTAACCAATCCTGTCAGGTTGTGGGGGCGGAGTCACAACCCAGTGTGTGCTGCCATGAATGCGTCAGGAAAATGCAGTATTTTTTATTTTTTTGTTTTGTGCTGCCCTAGGCCTGACTAAACTTCTGCACCTCCTAATTTAAATATGACCCACCCTTTCCTGTCAAGGCCACACCCTGTTTTTTTAAGACCCCCCCTGAAAATTTCAGGGGGGTGAGACACTAGTTCTGAGGGCTCTGGGGGTGGGCAATGAATTTCCTTAATTTGCATAGTTTTTCTCTCACTTCCTGTTTGGGGCAGGAAGTGAAGGGAAATCTCCGCAATTGGACAGGCATGGTAAAAAATAAACTGACATGGGCTATAACCCTCCCTTACTCTATCCAAAATGAAAAATAAAAGTGTTGATTTTAGTTCTACTTTAAGCACAAATTTCTGATAATTTTATTGCGAGGACTAAGAAAATATAACCAATGGTCCAACAGAAACATAGCACATTGAGGAAGGTTTGTGGTCCAGAATGATAGGACAGTCAAAATTAGAAGCGCCCCCCCCCCCCCCCCGCCACACACACACAGTTGCGGAATGCTGGGCGGAAGCAGAGCGTCCGCTTTATGGGGGCGCTAGACTAATGTTGCCTAACAGTGTATTGCAAGCCAGCGAGGACACTTTTTGTACTGTCCCCCTGCAAAGTGCTGCCCTAGGCCTGGGCCTTGTTGGCCTAGGCCAGGATACAGCGTTGCTAATATGTATGAATGTGTGTTAGGGACCCCCACAAACACCACCCAATGTTAAATAAACTATTTTCTTAATTTGCAAATAAGTATCATCCCTTCCTCTGAGAACTTGGCAGCAGTACAAGCAACTTCCTGTAGGGGCATGATGTCATACCTGTGTGCTGGCCACCGCTTTCCGAGAACCACATATGCGCATATGAAATACACGGTGGTCGCGCATCTACACGCAGGAACCCAATTTTTAGGAAAAGTGATAGTAAAGCAGATGCATATTTCCAGGATTGGACTAACAATTGTTTCTAGTGAAAGGCAACTGGAATTTTCTATTAAACAAGGGCTAAATGGGCCATTGACATGCATCATAGTTGATCTGAGGAATGTATCTTAGTAAATTTAAACTAAATGAAATCCTTTCTAGATAGAAGGGAAACACACTAACATGGTTTGGGAGAATTAATACCCTAAAAATTAATGTGGTACCCAGACTGTTATATATTCTGTATACAGTTTCCATACAACTCCCCCAGATATTTAAAAAAAAAATACGGAAAGCATTTAATATCATTTATATGGAAGGAGGGAAATGCTAGGATAGCATATGAAATTCTATGTAAAGGCAAGGAAGAAGGAGAAGTGAGGCTTCCAGATATTGCATCCTATTATAAAGCTATGGCTCTGGTGCGTATACTGCACTGGTGCCATGATGGAGCATGGGTACTAATGGAGACAAATATGGCGGGGAGGAACTTGGCAGGGGCACCATGGATACCAACAAATGCCAGGGGATTATCAGAATGGACATCCCCATTAACTCGGAACACACTGGCAGTATGGGATAGGATAAATCAACTTGGCAAATATGCCCCAAAAACATCCCAAATGGCACCACTGGGGGGTTACCCATGGTTCCCTCCAGGAGAGGAAAAAGGAGCATTAGGCCCATGGGAATCGGAAGGCAACACAATGTGCCTGAGGTATGCACCACCGGGGGTCCTGATGCCTCAGATAGATTTAGTATCAACACAAGGAGATATGGTAAAGGCAGGATGGAGATATAGTCAGATGCAAAGTTGTTTTAAAAGATTAGACCCTCAAAGAACTCTGAATTCCCTAAACATATTTGAAAAAACATGTAGAAAGATATTAAAACCGGACCACTTACTGTCACAAATGTATAAAATAATATGTAGTGAACAGAATAAAACAACCCCTTACTTTATTAAAGAATGGGAAAAAGAATTAGGATGCAGATTCCCCCCATTACAATTAAAACAAATAATCACAATTACACATGCCACAAGCTTAGCCATTCAGGAAATTGGTAAGATGGTACCGCACCCCAGTGCAATTAGCTCAAAAATATACAACAAGAGATGATCGATGTTGGAGGGGTGCGGGGAGCAGGGAACATACCTCCACATTTGGTGGGCATATCCAGGGTTAAGAATCTTTTGGGAAGAAGTGGCGCCATGGATCAGGAAAATGTCGGAGGAAACAATAGTTTACACTGTTACAATTACTGTTCCATGGAACCACAATAGCTATAAAAACAGCATTGTACCCCATTTATTAAATGCAGCCAAAATATGAATACCAATGTATTGGAAACAAGCAACATGCCCCACCCTTCAGGAATGGAAAAGGGAAGTAGTTATAATAATTGGAGCAGAAAAATGGATACATAACATCAGGCATTAACAGGAGAAATTTGAAAAAATCTGGGAAAATCATAACCAAGAAATAGATAGATAAAACCAAAAGCCTTATGAAGCTCGAAAAAAACAAAGTAGATTGGAACTATAAAAGAAAGAATTATGTCTAAGCAAAGAATGTGACACTAGAAGAATATGGGAAGGTGTTTAACAGTCCTCATCACCTATTTTTTTTTTGGGGGGGGGGGGGGGAACCATGTGTTTTTTGTTTTTTTTTCTCCTCCTCTTCTCCCTCTTTATTTCATTTTTTTGGGAGGGGAAGGAGGAGGATCCAAAAACACATAATTTAGAAGGGAATACTATAATTATAACATTTTAAACACAACCCCCTTTCTTTTTTTGGGAGGGTGTTTACCCCTCAATAGGGGAGGTAAACCTGAGTATATAGCACTAGGAATACATATACATTAATACTTTTTTTTAGTCAAAAACATCTTCCTGCGTTCTACCTTCCCCCTAAAGGATGGTAGTATCGAGCTGCCTTGTAGGTGTCAAGGCATGTTAAATGTTATATGTAAAGATTTTTTTTTAATAAAGTTTAATTATAAAAAAAAAATGAAATCCTTTCTTATTTTTGCTTGGGGATAGAGTGCAGAGGGATTACAAGTCTGCTCATTTTTTGGGGATATCTGACCCCTGATAGGGTGAAGACACCTCCTAAATTGTTTCACTTTCTACTTCAATTTCTTGGGGACACACAGATCAATCTAAATAGTTTCCCATTATGTAAATTGCACTCTAGCATTTAGCTGTGTACATCCCAAATTATTAGGAATCTTGGACTTTGGGGTTTATTAACTAAAGGCAAATCCACTTTGCACTACAAGTGCAATTGCTGGAGATGGAGGGGGACAAGCAAGGAAGAAAAGAACAAAAAAGATTTTTGCTTCTACATGATTGGATGTTAAAATAATCAGTGCTTCCCCCTCACATTTTCAGCGACTACACTTGTACTGCAGAGTGGATTTGCCTTTACTAAATCCAAAACTACCTAATCATTTGGGGTGTACACAATAAAGTGCTAGAGTGCAATTTGCTTAACCTCCCTGGCGGTATGATTCTGTCTGGAATTACGTACCAAAAGCGGTACAATTATTTTGCATGGAAATTCTGCGTTTTATACTGTAGGCCTGCAATTTTTAGGAATAACTCGCTTAAATATGTCCAAACCAGAGTCTAGTAGACATCCCGGGTATGATAAAGTTTGAAACACAAAATCATAAAATTATAATATAATAAATAACTATAAATAATTATAACAAATAATAATGTAATTATAATAAAAATTATTCACTAATGTAATCAAATCAAAATCACTGAAATTTGCTCAGTTGCAGAATTGTCGCTGTCATTACTTTTATTTTTTTATGACGAATTTTCCCACAATTCGCTAACGCTCAATTCTGCAAGTGATTATAATTTATTATCGCTGTTTTCTAGCTAATCTAAAATCACTTTTGACATAAAGGGACACTTTTGGTTGCTATGGACAATCTACAGTTTGCAGGGAGAAAAAAAAATGTTTTTATTATGTAAAAGAACATGCAGGGCACTGGGCAGACCACTAGGGACAGGGGGGGGTGTGTATTTTTTACATACAGTACTGTAATCTATAAGATTACAGTATTCTGTATGTAATGTGTTTGTTTACATTTTTGAATTTGCCGCCGGTCTCCGCCCCCGTGCGCCGTTACGTCGCAGGAAACGGAGATCGGCGGCGCGCGGGCACTGTGTGAGTCGAATGGAGGACGCCACTCACTCACACAGCGGGGATGCATCGCTGGATCCAGGGACAAGGTAAGTACAGTACCCCGCCTGGATCCAAGGTAAGCCAGCGCGCGCTGCAGGCTCTGCATATTGACCCCGAGCGCGACTCGTGGATATCGCTATTTACATGAAAAATCCAACCCGAGTCGCGCTCGGGTTTACCGGCAGGGGGGTTAATGGGCACACTAGTTAGATTGACCTGTGTGTCCCCAAGGAAAGACATTGGTAGGGTTTTCCCCTTACTTCCTGTTTAGCTGTGTGACAGGAAGTGAAGCCAATTTTAAGAAAAGGGACACAAAGCCCAACCAAAAAGACAAGCAGAGGTTCTAACACTTATTTGGTTTCCCTCAAACACCCACAATTAGAATAGGATTGCCTTGAGCTAGATTTTAGCACAGTGCTCTAAATCAGCGCTTCAAGCCTGTCCTCCAGTACCCCCAACAGGCCATGTTTGCAGGTTTTCCTTCATCTTGCACATGTACTTTAAAAGTCAGTCAATGGCTTAGTAGTTTGGACAGCAATTCAAGATAAGATAAATCCACAAAAAATGTCCTGTCAGGGGTACTTGAGGACTGAGGCTGAGAACTACTGCCATAAAAAGGAAAAATTAAATACTTGCCACTCTGTATTTTTCCTTTCCTGGTGACTATCCATGGCAGCACACAATCCATGCATATGCTACCATGAAGACACCAGGAAAGGAACTTGGAGACAAATCAACCCTGTTTTGTTATGCCAATCAGTCTAGTTAAGCTGCAGCTGGGAAATCTGTAGCATGATAAGTAATAAAAACATTTTATTGGTCAACAAAATAGGACTTTGAGAAATGAGCAAGAAAAACACAAAAACAACACATATGTTAATTTGAGACACTAACAGAATATGGTTTATGCAATGGAAATTAACAGGAGATAAAAGGACTGCACCCACAAACAGACATGTATTAAGAATTGAAACATTAATTAGTCACTAGTGTTGCTCACGAATATTCGCATTGCGAATATTCGCTACGAATATTGCATATTCGAGTATTCGCGAATAACTCGAATATCGCGGCGAATATTCGCTATTTCGAATATTCGTATTTTTCAAATTTCGCAATAAATTTCGCAATAAATTTCGCATTCGCGAATATTCGCAATAGCGAAATTTCGCAATAGCGAAATTTCGCAATTTTTTTTTTCTTTTTTTTATAAAATATAGCGAATATTCGTAAATATCCAATATTCGTGATATTTTATCCAAAAAAAAATAGCGAAATTTCGCAATCATTTTCGCTATTTTTTTTTTTTATAAAATATAGCGAATATTCGTAAATATCGAATATTTGTGATATTTTATAAAAAAAAAAAAAAACGCAAAATTTCGCATTGGCGAAAATTCGCAATTTTTTTTTATTTTATTTATTTTTTTATAAAATATCACGAATATTCGATATTAACGAATATTCGCGAATATTCTTCGAAATATTCGCGAAATATCGCGAAATCGAATATGGCGTATTCCGCTCATCACTATTAGCTGATACAAATCTCATGGAATGTGAGCTGCCTAATAGGATTAATAAGCACTATATGGATATATTTGCTTTGAAGCTTTGAATGGACGTTACCCAAATGCTATGGGAACTTGCCCACTATCTATGGCAATATCATTGTATTTCAGGTGAATTCTATCGTGAAGATTAATATTACAGTGTCTCTGTTTGAATATCTCCTTTACATCTATCTACCAATGCAATTATACTTATAATGAAATAATACTAAGCCTGAGACGGCGAGTTCAACGGGAGAACTTTTTCTCAGTGAGCTTTTAGGCTCAATATCCATCTTTTTGTTACATTGATTTTTTGTCCATTATCAGTTTCCATTGGATCAGTGCTACTATTACCACTAGCTAGTGGATTTTTTCATGTCCCCTTTTCCAGGTATTTATAATGTGGTATTCCACCATCTAGCCAGTGATCTTTTCACCTGAATTACAGGGAATCACTGCTATTTGTGGGAACCATTAGGAAATATTGCCAATAGTTGGGGCTCCGGTGTGCTATTTAGTGTGGGGGGGGGACTTCTGTGTGTTATGTGGAGGGTGGGGGCCCTATTTTTTGTAGACTCTGATCTCCCCTTGGGATGATCGAGCAATAGTTACTGGTATAAGCCGTTTTTGAGTGGGCATCCAGGGGGACCATCCCTGGGTTGGTCTACCATATCATAGTGGACCTGAGTTTTTATACCTGACATACATGTGTTCTTTTTTGATACTTATTCTAATACATTTTTGTAGTTAACTCTCAGGCCGTGTACACCCGGAAGAGAACCTCGACGGGCAGAACACATCGTTCCGCCCGTCGAGGTTCTCTGCCGGCCGTCGAAATCGGCGACCCGCCCGTCGGGAATGGCAACCAGCCATTCATCCAGGAGGGCCGTCGAGCAAAAAGAGAGCGTGCTCTCTTTTCGCTCGACGGGATTCCCGACGGGCGGGGCGAGCGCTCCGTGTACACACGGCCGAGGTCCTCGCTGGAATGCAGCTTCCAGCAAGGTTCTCGCTGGTTTCCTCGGTCGTGTGTACGCCGCCTCAAGGGTGTGCAGCAGTCTATTTTGTTTTTTGTTTTTTATTGTTGTGCTACATCGTATAAGTGTTACGGTTGTCGCTGGTTAGTTTACTGTTTATAGCATCAGGGCACCCGCTGTATATAACCCAATAAAGGTTTAACCCCCTGATCGCCCGGCGGGTGATATCAATTAAATTTTAGCGTCAGTCAGGGTCTGCGTCGCCCCAGGCAGCGTTAGGTTAGTGCCAGTAACGATTACACCTACGCGCAAAGCATACACCCCCCTTAGTGGTATAGTATCTGAACGGATCGTTACCTGATCTGATCAGATCTATACTAGCGTACCCAGCAGTTTAGGGTACCCAAAAACGCATTGTTAGCAGAATTGTGATAGGTAGTGAGGAGTGAAATCAAAAATGTATGCCTGTTTTCGGGGCTCCCAAAAAGTCCCACACATGTGGTATCCCCGTACTCAGGAGAAGCCGCAGAATGTATTTTGGGGTGCAATTCCATATATAACCATGGCATGTGTGAGCAATATATCATTTAGTGACAACTTTTTGTAAAAATTGTATTTATTTTTTTGTCATTATTCAATCACTTGGGACAAAAAAAAAAAATATTCAATGGACTCAACATGCCTCTCAGCAGTTTCCTTGGGGTGTCTACTTTCCAAAATGGGGTCATTTGGGGGGGGGGGGGTTTGTACTGCCCTGCCATTTTAGTACCTCAAGAAATGAGGCAGTCATAAAATAAAAGCTGTGTAAATTCCAGAAAATGTAGCCTAGTTTGTAGAAGCTATGGGCCAGATTCACAGAGCGATTACGCCGGCGTTACAGGAGATGCGCGGCGTAAGTCTAAATTTGCGCATGCGTTTCGATGCACCGCATCCTCAAAACGAGATATGCAAGAAATCTACTTTTTTTTGACCGGCGTAATTTCGATAGACAGGCGCATCCGTCCGCGCAAAACTGCGCTAGACACACCATTGATTTGCTTTTCAAATATGCAAATGAGGGAGTTACGGGGATCCACAAAAGAACGTTGTTGCAGCGCAGGCTACGCGCTGTGCGCAACAGCTGCACGTCCTGTCTAAAATTAGACCATATAAAAGGTGGTATAAAATTAGACAATCCGTCTACATGTCAGAAAAAAGCAACACTGTTAGTCAGGAGCTGAGCAGTCACACTTGTTGCACAACAATCTGTATGCCAACATGCCAGGGACATCCTTGCTCATAGCTATACTACTGACTTTAGAGGAGCAAAGAAAAAGGAGGGCACGGAGGAGGGCACGGGAGAGGATATACCGCACACGCATAGACCTCTTTCGCATGAGTGATTCTGAGGTGTATCGCATCTTCAGATTCACCCCTGCTGCCATCATAGAATTAACCATAACCCTGCAGGATGACATCACCAGCCGAACACACCGCTCACATGCAGTGCAGCCACTGGTCAAGGTCCTGGCAACACTCCATTTCCTTGCCAGTGGCTCTTTTCAAAGAACAAGTGGAGTGGTGGCTGGGATGTCACAATCCTCCATGAGCAGATGTGTGCACCAGGTTATCCCTGCAATCCTCAGACGCATGGCCAACCAAATCATCAAACACACCACTGAGGACCTGCGGCTGAAGGCAATGACAGATTTCTACAGAATTGCCAGATTCCCACGCACCGTGGGGGCCATTGATTGCACACATGTGGCACTCCAGCCCCCCCATGAGACAGAGCACATATACCGCAATCGGAAGCATTGGCACTCCATCAACGTACAGGTGATAGTCGATGCCCAAGGCCTCATATGGCACGTCCGTGCCAAACACCCCAGATCCGGCCATGACAGCTACATCTACAATCAGAGCCCCATCCGAATGGAATTCGAACAGAACGTGTATGGGGACACCTGGCTGGTTGGTGAGTGACATGGGTGGCAGGCATGACTGTCCCCCCCCCCATGATGCACACATCACAAGGGGCACATGCATGACTAACATCCTCCTGTCTTTTCCCTTACAGGTGACTATGCATATGCACTGGGACCCCATCTCATGACTCCTATCCGGAACCCCCAAACCCCAGGAGAGGAAAGATACAATGAAGCCTACGCCCAAACACGTGCAGTCGTGGAGCGCACATTTGGCCTCCTGAAGTCACGTTTCCGATGCCTGGATAAGTCGTGTGCCAGATCATCGGTGCATGTTGCCTGCTGCACAACTTCGCAGTGAGAAAGGGCCTGCAGATTGACCTACGTGATGACCTGACCCCTGAACCAGACAATCCCCCCCTAACCGAGGTTACCCCGTCTTCTGAGGGAAGAGCAGCCAGGAGACAGCTCACATTGGGCATCTTTGCACGTTAAACACACACATTAATCATGGCACAATGAGAATGCATGCATGCACAGCACTGTGGTCCCTAGCACAGACACATCACATCCTCATCAAATTGGATTAGCACAAGCCCACCATGCAGGACTTGTGAGCAGCAACCCCACGCCACGGCTCCAATTATGTCACTGTACATTCATACACCATTCACACGGACCTGGGGATCACTTCCCCCTGGTCCTGGGGAGCCCTTCTCCACCACAAATGAGGGTGACACCCCTTTTCCGGCAGGAATATCACCCCCACATTCCAAAAACATTCACAACACAAAAAAAAATAAAAAATTGTCCGGCAAAAAAAAAAAAATTCCAGCAAAAAAAAACCTGGAAAAAAAAGGGGGAAAACAAATTAATGCCGCTGGCGTGAGCCACGCCTGGGGCGGCCACGGCTCCTCAGGAGAGACACATGGGGGGGGGGTAATCCGGGGAAGGAGGAGTAGCCCCTGGTCTCTGCCCACCTGCCCTCCAAGGCCATGGCAATTCTGGTCAGGCCAGCACTTAGTGTTGCCATGTTGGCCTGGATAGCCTGGGTGAGGGCCCTCACATCCTGCCCAACGTCTGCTGTTGTAGTCTGCAGTACGTTTAGGCAGGTAAGAGCCCAGGAGTGGCAGTCCAGGTCCCCAAGCGTGTCTTTTATGGAGGACAGGCTCTCCTCCATCCGCCCCAAAGTCTGGCTGACCTGTCCCAGATGGCGGGTCTGAAGGGCCTGGTCCCTTTTCAGATTGGCGGGCAGAACCTCGGCCACCCCCCTGGTCTTCTGGGACGACTTCCTGCCTCCAGCTGAGGCTTGTGGCAGGGGAGAAGGGGAGCCCCTTAGGAGGGGAGCCCTGTTGGGGGAGGAGTGGGAGGGGCTAGCCCTTATGGAGGGCTGGCAGCTGCCAGCCAGAGAGGAAGACCCCTCCAAAAACAACAATCCACTGGCTGACATGACATCCTCCTCCTCCTCAAACTCCTCCTCCTCAACCTCCTCCAAGGACTCCGGCCTTGTCGGGGGGTCCTCATCAGGCTGCTGTCCTGGGGATGGTGCGGTCAGGCCAGATGGCCCAGCACCCTCCTGCGCATCTGTGGATGACACAAAACATTCACAGGTTGGAGGATCCACACACTTGCCACATATTCCTTTACCCCCCCCCTCCCCCTCACATGCTACACACCTGATAGGGCAAAAAAACCTTACCTGGCATCACGGCTTCATGACTGGAGTCATAGCCAGGCAGGCCCTCCACATGTTGTCTATGAAAGGTCTGGGCCACCGCACGCTCCTCCGCTGTCAGCCTAACAGGGCATGGTGGGCCCCCTCCTTCGCCCCTGGCATGGGCTGCCATTTTGGCCAGCTTCTTTCGGACCAAACGCCGGAGATCATTGATTTTTCTTTTCGATCCCCGCGCGTGTCCGGGTCTCCCCCCCCCCCCTGCTGAATTCACCTGGTCAGTAATGTGCTGCAAAATCTCCCTCCTCCTGGCCAGGGTGGTGTTGGCACTCTCCGGGCCGTGCAGAAAACGCCCATATTGGGTAATGGCCCGGGCAATTATTTGTTTCTCCCCAAAGTAAAATTCAACTTACGCTTCCTCTCAGTCATACTCATACAACAACTCTCTCCCAAACAATCAACAAAAATCACTCACAAATACAAGCAGGAAAAATCAAGCAACAAAGCAAATAAACCAAAATCTATCAACCAAAAAGTCTCACAAGCAGTCACCAAAAAACACTTTCAAATATATTCTAACAAACATTAGATCAAACAGTCAACAAATATCACAAAGACAAGTCACAAGGCAACAAACAACAGAACAAAAGCACCTTGCTGTATAGGAAGGGATACAAAGGGATGTACTTTTGCAAAGGAAGTGCGTTTGTGTCTGTCTATTTATGCTGTCTGCGTAGTTCACAAAGTTGCCCGGGTCCACTTCCAATTTCACTGATTGCGCCGTTCCCGAGTTGTGAGCATGCGCACAGAGGTGCTGACCATGGTCTGCTTCATGCGCGATCCGGCTGGCCCTTCATTTGCATGGGGTCACGGCTCATTTCAATGTAACACGCCCACGTCCTTCCCAATTTGAATTACTCCGCCTTACGCCTCTGAAATTACATTGCACCGGAGCTAATTTCCGCGCAAATCAAACGAGAATACGGTGATTGAGCCGCTACATTGCGGCGGTCTAACGTAAAGGAGGTGCCCTACGCCAGTCAAAAAATGCGCCGATGTACGTGAATCTGGCCCTATAACTTTTGCGAAAACCAATAAATATACGCTTATTGCGATTTTTTTATTTTTTACTCAATGTGGCTGAATACATTTTGGCCTAAATGTTTGACTAAAATTTAGTTTATTCGATATTTTTTACTTTTTGTTATAAGAAAAATCAATTTTTTTCTAAATTTACGGTCTTTTTCCGATTATCGCAAAAAATTATAATCGCAGAGGCAATCAAATACCATCAAAAGAAATCTCTATTTGTGGGAAGAAAAGGACGCAAATTTTGTTTCGGTACAACATTGCATGACCGCGCAATTACCAGTTAAAACAGCGCAGTGCCAAATTGTAAAAACACCTATGGTCCCTTAGCTGCATATTGGTCCGGGGCATAGAGTGTGGGATAAGACCCTTATTTCTCAGAAACTGGGTAACTGGGGTAACTGGAGTGTGACATCCCACTGTGGCTGGGATGTCACAATCCTCCATGAGCAGATGTGTGCACCAGGTTGTACCCGCAATCCTCACACGCATGTCCCACCACATCATCAGACCCGCCCAGGAGCATCTGCGGCAGAAGGCAATGCTGGATTTCTACAGAATTGCAGGATTCCCACGCACCATCAGGGCCAGTGATTGCACACATGTGGCACTACAGCCCCCCTGTGCCACAGAGCACATGTACCGCAATCGTAAGCATTGGCATTCCATCAACGTACAGGTGATAGCCGATGCCAAATGTCGCATAAGGTACGTCCCTGCCAAACACCCCGGGTCCAGCCACGACAGCTACATATACCTTCAAAGCAACATCCCAGCAGAATTCGAACAGAACGTGTACGAGGACAGCTGGCTGGTTGGTGAGTGACATGGGAGTCAGGCATGACTGTCCGACCCCATAATGCAGACATCACGAGGTGCACATGCATGGCTAACATCCTCCTGTTTTTTTCCCTTCCAGGTGACTTGGCATATGCACTTGGGCCTCATCTCATGACTCCATACCGGAATCCCCAAACCAGAGGAGAGAGAAAATACAATGAAGCACACATATGTACTCGTGCAGTGGTGGAGCAAACATTTGGCCTCCTGAAGTCCCGTTTCCGATGCCTGAGGGTACCCTGTTGTATTCCCCAAACTTTGTGTGCCAGATCATCGGTGCCTGTTGCATTCTGCACAACTACACCGTGAGAAAGGGCCTGCAGATTGAACTATGTAATGACCTGACCCCCCAACCACACTGCCCCCCCCCCTGCCCGAGGAGACCCAGTGTCTGCTGAAGGAACAGCAGTCAGGAGGGTCCTCGTGGAATGCATCTTTGCACGTTAAACACACACATTCAGCATGGCACACACCACTGTGGTCCCTAGCTCACACACACCACATCCACATCACATTGGATTAGCCCAAGTCCACAATGCAGGACTTGGGAGCAGCAACGCCGCGCCAAGGCCCCAATGATGTTGCTGTCCATTCATACCACATTCACACGGTCGTGGGGATAAGTTCTCCCCAACGACCGAGGGTGACATCCCTTACTGGCAGGAGTGCCACCCCCCCCACATTCACACACCATTCACACTGAAGCCTGCACTCCTTACCGTGTGCATAATCATAAACATAAATAAGCTCCAACATTGAGCATAAACAAAACTAAATATAAGCTCATACAATGAGCATAAACAAAAACAAAAATGGCACTTATTTGCCCTGTCTTGGGCTGCACCTCGTGCCAAGGCTTCTGGTCCTCAGTTGTCTGGGGGAGGCTCAGGTGGGGGGGTGGGGCATCTGGAGGAGGAACATCCCCAGGTCTCTCCCTGGCTGCCTGCCTGCCCTCCATTGCCAGTGCAATGCGGGTGAGGACTGTATTAGTCTGGCTCCCCACCATCTCAATGGCAGCTGTATTGGCCTGTATGGCCACTGCCAGGCTCCAGACCTCTGCCACAAGGCCTGATGTGGTGGCCTGCAGCTCCCCCAGGCAGGTCACAATAGCAGAGCCATTCGCACTGACATCCTGCAGGCTGTCAGTAATGTTGTTACTCTGACCAGCCTGCTGGGTCAGGGCCTGCTGGACTGCCAGTGTGCAGGCAGCCTGGGTCTGGGCCGAGGAGGCCAGGCTCTCTGCCACACGGCGCATGTCAGCCGCTATAGAGCCCATATGGCGGGACTGCTGGGCCTGGTCCCTCGCTAGATTTTCCTCTAACGCAGCTGGATCACCCCTGGTCTTTCTCGTTGCCTTCCTTGGGGCAGGGGAGGCTTGAGTCCGCTTGTATGGGGAGGCCCTTGAGGGACTTCCCCTGATAGAGGGGGAGGATGAGGGGATATCCCTGATGGGGGAGGAGGTTTGTCAGGGTCCTGGGATGTGGATCTCCTCCACAAGGTAGACACCTTCCTCAAGAGCAAAGTGCTCCTCCTCCACTTCCTCCAGAGGAGAGATGTGGGCATAGTCATTGTGACGAGACCCTTTCTCGCCCAGGTCCTGCTCTCCCGACACTCCTCTGCTTCTATTTGATCAGCTTGCAGTTTGCAACATCTGATGGTCCAGTCATCCAAGATTCCGGAGTCCGATCTACAGCTATGTGCCGATCGAACCCATTAGAACACACACCAAGCGAGTTGTATGTATGTATGTTCAGACAGAACTCCTTTATTGAAAGTACACAGCACACTTTTATACAGAATTTGGAACATCCCGCCCCCAACAACCGCTTTTCTATTGGTCAATTGTAAAGTACATTTGTGGTTTACACTCAGGTCCTCTTCCATGCAAATGAGGACTTCAAAATGTCTCAGCAGAGATTGGTCCCAAAGGTTTGAATAGAAAGACTTATGTGTATTGAGACAAAAGCCCCAGGGGGGCAATCAATGTACACAATAGCCAGCCACAGAACAATGGAACCGTCTGGAGAGTTGAGACAGGGCAAGAGACATTTACCCCTGATAATTAATTACAACACAGTATTGGCATCGCACAATAGAACATGGTATGTCTTTCACAAGCCACTTAGCATTTCAATATTCCTCAATAGGCTGATTCCGTTGCAATCCACATCTAGACAGACAGAGGCATCCTGCAATATGTCCTATCTTCTGTAATACATGAATATGGATTTCACGTAGAAACACTTTAATATCTCACAATCCATGACAGTCATCCCTGGATGTTGTGGGTTGCCCATCAGCCGACGATGGGCCCGCTCCCTCCTGCACATCTGTGGATGACACAAAACATTCACATGTTGGTGGACCCACACACTTGTCACATGTTCCCTTCCACCCCCACACATGCTACACCCCGGATAGGAGAAAAGACACACTTACCTGTACTCAAGGCCTGATCCAAGGACTCATAGCCCTTCACTCCCTCCACCTGCTCCCTCTCCAGGGACTGGGCAACGACCTACTCTTCAGGAGTGAGTGTGATTTTGCAGGCAGGTCCACCTCCTGTGGAGTTGTAAAGGAAAAAAAATGTTTTGCTGAAATGACTGTTTACAGGGTATAGAGACATAATAGTTACTGTAACTGATTCCTTTTAAAAACGATTAAAAATAGATACAAATCAATTATATAATGTACCTGTAGTTTCTAGTTTCGTTTTTGCATGTTATTTCCTGCCTCTGTGCTATACAGAGCCATAGAGCAGTGATGGTTTGGAAAACGAAACTAGAAACTAGACGCACAGTAATCGCACCTCATTGAAGTTAGTGACCACAGAGAGAGCTCCCAGTACTGTGGTCATCAGGAAACAGACAACCAGGAAGTGTGGAGAAGAATTACAGCAACTTGAGAGCAAAAACTAACTATGAGGACATGAAAACAGCACTGCATTAAGGTAATGGAAGCTATTAAGATAAAAAAAAATCCTTTACAAACCCTTTGAGGATGGAATGGGATAAAAAAACAATCCCCAGGTGAGTGTATGTCCCCAGGGAAACACTGTCAAACTATAACAAGGTAACCACCGAGATCCAGGTGGAATGAGGAAAGTGTGGTATAATGGCTCCTGTATACCTGCTGTGATGAACGTCCCTGCTGCTCTATAGATTGTGGAGCGTGATACAGGGGTCCCAAAGATGGAAGCTGCAGGTGTCACTACTAGAGGCAGGCAGGCAGATCGTTCCAATATACTGACCTGTACGGGATCAATAAGTGTAACCACTCCTAGGCAAGAAATTCCATGATGATCGTGCAGCAGATGGATAGATTGCTCAGCAGAGGACACGGAGGATGATAGACCAGCCAATGGAGAGCCAGGCACACTCAGATGACATCAGCAATGGCCAAATAGAACAGAGAGCAGTAATCAGCCAATGGGGACCTAGGCGCACTGGTAAGGCGTCAGCGGTGGTATTGGTGTAACCAAGGCAATGGAAATAAGTGGAGGAGATGAAAACAAGACTCAAACAGCAGTGGCAATCATTTTAGCTCGAACAGGGGGCCATGACTGACATGTTTTGCGTTGCTACACTTTTTCAAAGTCACGGGAACAGCAGCGATCCCATCAATATGAGCACCATGACAATGGGAGGGATAATAGGGAGGAGGGGCAAGATTACTGATACAGGGTCTGATGTTAACCCCTCCATGCAGGGCCGCTGTTAGAAATCATGGGGCCCCGTACAGTCTACCTGATGGGGCCCCCTTTGACCCCGCCCTCGGCCCCACCTCTGACCCAGTCTCAAAAGTTGCAGGGGGGACATATGGTTCAATAAATGTGGAAATAATCAGGTGGTTTCAGAGCTACTTGTATTACTTCCACATGAAAACTGACAGCTGCCTTTACAAGTATACACACACTCCTGGCTGTTGTCCCCAGCCAGAAATGTGCGTATGTGTTTAAAAAAAGACTTGCTTGCAGCATAGCTTTAGCTCCGTTTTAAAACAGGAGCAGTGTTTTGGCTGAAAAAACGTTTGACGTGTGTAAATGTGTATTAATACTAGGAGCGTTTAGCGATTAAGCGTTAATTAATTTTAATGGCCAGAATAAATTATTGTTTTGGCCAATGAAATGAACGCCCAATTGCTAGACGCCAGTAAATAATCTTAAACGCTTGCACATGCGTTAGACATTTTTACAAGCTTCAAGTTTTTTGATTGGCAAAAGGCTGCCGCCAAGAGGAGGGGCGTTCTTTAAACTTTCTGTGTGCATGAGGCTTTATAGCATTAGGATAATCATTCACACAGCACACAAGGTGCTTTATGGCTCTCACAGTGTACCACATGCGGTTGTCTGCTAACTTTGCTGTTGCTGTACTGTGATACAATTTGTAACACACAGTACACCCATAAAGTAACAGAAAACAGCATGTGACAAACTGTGATAGAGCTTTGGCGCACCTTGTGTGCTGTGTGAATGATAATCATAAAGCACCATGAGTCTTTGGACATGGGCGTCTGCAGAACTTTTTTCAGAGGGGGGCAGCATTTTAAGGTCTGGTTGTGTGATTTTACCTTTGTCAGTCAACAGCGGCTGCAGGGGAGAAAGCGCTTGGTAATGGCTGATAATGCCTGATGAGCAGATGTCACCCATAGGTTCCCATGTCACAGTTGTTATTGGTGCTCGCTCCTCTCCCCTGCATATGCTGCTGGATCACACAGGTGAGATAACATGGCCAGATTGGAACAGTCTGAAAATAGGTTAGTCCGCATAGGTGTTAGGGGTAAGGGGGTGGGGGAAGTTTTTAAGACTAGCGCAAGTTGGAATTCTACTTTCAATCTACCCTCATTATTGGTGGCTTGTGGCAGTTTTAAAGCAGAGCTCCACCCAAAAGGTGAAGCTCCACTTGTTTGCACCCTCCCCCCTTCCACTGCCACATTTGGCACTTTTTGGGGGAGAGAGTGTACCTGGATTTGCCGTGGCGATCTGAGCCACATGCAAAACCATGAAAAATATGCTGCGAGTGACCACAGCAAGTAAAGGTATAAATAAACATACAATTAGGCAATCAATCAATTACAAAAAAAAAAAAAAAAACTACACCTGCATGGTGCAGCATTGGCTCAAGCCAGTGGAGATTTTAAAATCTATATGCACACAATAGCATCTTTATGATGTTATGCCCATATAGCTGATTTTGTGCCCATATAGATGCTGGTGTGCCTCTATATGGGTGCAACAGCATCTATATAGACACAATAGCAGTTATATGGGCACAATGGCATAAAGATGATATTCTGTCCATATAACTCCTATTGCGGCCATACAAATGCTACTGTCTCCTATTGCGCCCAGTGACACGGACTTTGCAGTGCTGCCAGTGTCGGGACAAGGTTATCTGGTGACCAGGGTGAAGATGCCAAACTGTGCTAAATTTTCTTCAGTTAGGCTAAAATACAGATTTCTTGTAAAAAATTAACAGCTACATACAGAATGCCCAAAATGATTTATAATGAGCGAGAGAGAAGATTTGTAACTGACCTTATATAATATGTAACTGATCACATGCTCGGTCAGAAATGATTGTTTGCAGATGCTCACCTCCTTTGCAATCAAAACATGTAGCCTTAAAAATGTTCATTACAGATTTGTAATGAGCCTGGGAAGTAGTAGAATTGTCTTGGTCTGGGTCTTATCAGAGTTGCTGGATACTGATAATTAAACAGTAATCTGCAAACACTGAATACAGACAGACCATGGCACAGAAACAAGCTGACACTAACCCAACTTGTTCTACAGATATAAGTTGGCATTTCACCTGGCAGCTTCCATGGCTTGATTCAGGAACTTCTTAGCTGGCCTGGGGTGAGCTCTGGTGACTTCTGGGCTGGACAGTGGCTGCTGAGTGAATGTTATTTTCCTGCTCCGCCCACTCTCCCTCACTGCCGCTCTGACTGGGACAGCAGCCAAACCTGGGAGGATCGTCCTTCTCCTGTCTGGCATGGCTGCAGCTACAGAAAAGGAGGCACTCAGTTCAGTGTGCGGGCTGTATAAAAGTTCAGAACACGTGGTAGTGTGACAGCTGAGCAAGATAAGATGCTGAAGAGCTTCTCCTGAGTGTTCTGACCATAGAGCAGCTCGCAATCTGGTGCCCCCTCTCCTCCCCGCTGTGCCTGCAAGGACTGCTCACGAACATCACTGTCTGTGTGCAGACACCTTGCCGATCCCAGGGGGGATCACTTGACCCCCCCTTGCCTATACCAGCGGACACCCATGGCTATGGATGATTCTGCCAAGATTACACAAACACTTCACTCACTGTGCTGCCCATCGCGCGCCACGCCACCCTCCGCTGCCGCCAAGATTCAATTTGTCATTCCCTCCCTGTCAGCTGGCTCATTTCCATCCTTGAAAAAGCAGAGCAGGTACATCACTGTACGGATCACTCCGCCAACCACCAGGGAAGAGCGGCCGGAACTCTAGAGCATGCGGCTGGGCGCAGGTTTGTGTACCTCCGCCCGAAAATGGACAAGTAGTCCACTTCCTGAGCCCCTCTGATCACATTATGGGGCCCAGAAAAATATATATATATACACCCCAAAGCCAGTAGGAGCGAGGCTATAATTTATTCAGCCTTTTCTTTTGATTTTAATAAAATACACTTTGAAGCTGTCCGGGCCCCCCTGATGAGCTGATAGGGCCCGGGCCCGGTACAACAGGGCTGGTTGTACTGCCCTATCAGCGGCCCTACCTCCATGACCAATATCAGACACAAAAAAATCATAATTAGGGATTGCAAACATAATTAATAAAAAAGAGCAATTGCAGATCATCCAGGTAACAGAAACATGACAAATGACAAATAACAAAACAATGACAATGACAAAAAATGTATACATATATATAAGGTGACCAGATTTTTAAAATGAAATCCGGGGACATATTTTTTGTTTACTAGTAATGGCAGCAATCAGCACTCTCTGCCCGTCACCGCCCGCCTCACAGCCTCTCAAGTCTTACTCTTCAGGCCCCGGCTACTACTGGATGGGGAGTTGAGGAAGATCACTTCGCCAGGGAAGGCAAGTGGCTGGCCAGGACTTGAGCCAAGGCAGAAGAACATGCGAGCGAAGCTGAATGGGCATGCGCCCGAAACTGAAGTAATATTCCCTCCGCTCAGACCAGCACATGATCATCAGAAAGGGGCACGGATAATGGGAAAAATACAACCCCCCCAAGCTAGTAGGCACTGACTGTTTTTGAAATTTCCCCTGCCCTCTATTAAATCAAATCTGGGGACAAAACCAGGGACAGACTTGGTCCGGGGACAGTGTCCTCAATCAGGGGACTGTCCCCTGAAACTGGGGATGTCTGGTCACCCTACATATATATATATGTGTGTGTGTAAACGTGCACATGTGATGAATATGGGGAAATTAATTAATACAATTTTAAATAAAATAAAAAGTGAATTGCAAATACTTGCATAAAAATCATGACTATATATATATATATATATATATATATATATATATATATATTGTGACAGGAAGTCAGGTAAATCTGTGTGTGTTGTCCCAGACGGGAGGTACTTTTCTGCCTTGTTTAGACAATACACCAATTACTATTGGGCGTCGGCTGCAGAGATGGCCAGAGAGGTTTGGGGCGTTAAAAGGTTTCAGCTGTTCAGAATTAAGCAATTAAAGCCCCTATAAAGACAGCCTAGGGATGACGACTGATTGCTGCATCCTGAGGCTGTGTGAGTGAAGAAGCAGTCACAACCAGTACTGAAGAGGTGAGGTGCTGATGGATATTTCTGTGTGAGAAATATCAAAGAGACGTTTTTGTTGTTTTCTGCTGTAGGACCAGCAGTGTCTGCCCAGCAGTAGGCTGTGCCAGACTCCATAGGTAGGTTTCTGTGTTGGAAAGGTAGACGCCCCAAGTGGCAAGGGTTTATTTTATGTTTTGTTTTGTTTATGCTGTTTTGATGCTTGCACGTGTATCCCGCAAGATGGAAAAATAAACCATATCATTTGTTTTCAGTCATCCTCAAGTGCCTTTTTATACAGTTCAGCATGTAGTGAACCCATCCAGGGGGTCACACACACCCGCTACCGAGTTAATCCCTCACACATGGTGGAGTGCCGCGGGCAGGTAAAGTAAACCCAAAATGGAGGAGATGCTGAAACAGCTGATTATAGCAAATGCAAATCAACAACAGGCTCACCAAGAGAGCCTTGCAGCTCACCAAAAAAGCATGGCAGCTCAACAGCAGGCTCACCGAGAGAGAATGGCAGGTTGGGAACGGAGACACCAGCAGCAAATGGAGGCCATCGTGAAACAATTTGAGAGAACAGAGGAAAAGGATAGCAAGTCCTCTCTGATTGAGAATCCAGAGGATCATAATGCTATAGAGGTTACCACGTCTGTTGTTGAGACGGAATCATCACCGGAGTGTAGTACTTCACCAGAAGAACAAGGAGTGGAGACAGAGGAGTGTGCCCTGGCAGAGCCTGAAACTCCCGAAGTAAAGGAGCCGCCATTAGTAGTAGAAGAGTCTGTAGAGCCTGTTGAATCCAATGTTGTGAATGGCGTTCCAGAGGTCAAACCAGACGAGACCAAACCAGAAGAGAAAGACCCTCATGTACAAGAAGATGCTGAGGATGTCCCGGCTGTCCCCGCAGTAGCAGCTCCTATAAAGCTGAATCGACGGTCTGACAGTTCTGCTGAATACAGTAGAGAACCTTTAGCAAATACTTTGAAGAAACTTGATGATCCAGCTACCAAAGCTGTTACCTTGGAACCGGAACCCAACAAGTTTAAGGGCAAGATTTTGGATTGCTCCAGATCTTTTCGCAAAGCCAAATTGCTGCATTACCATATGAAGTATTTCCCTGGCATTGACAAGTCAGAGCAGGATCAGAGTCCTGTCACGAGGGATATGCAGACAAGAGGCTCTTTAGCTCACGAAAAGGCCAGTCAGCAAAGCTCAAAGAGAAGACGCACCACAAACAGTTCAAATTCCCACCGACCGTCCCTAAAAGACAAAAGCAAGGAGAACTTAATCCAGAAGTCTCATTGCAAGCCAGACAAGCTGTCTGAAAGTGTTAAAGAAAAAGTAAGAGAAAAGTTCAAAGACTTCTTGAGTCTGAAGTCAAAGAAAAAAAAGAAGAAAAAGAAAGAAAAGTCAGAGATGTCTGGTAGTAAAGAGAACATAAAGGTTTCTAAGGAGCTCTCACCAAAAAATGTACAACCTTCAAAACTCAACAGTGATTATAAGGTCTCGAGTTCCGGTAAAAGCAGCGATCATGGATGCCGACCATATACAAGACTAAGTGATGAGGAGACGCTCAGCGAGTCTTGCACGGAAAGCTTACTTTGGAGTGATGAGGATTACAACAAAGAGATCGTTGTCATGCATGCTGATGGTTTTCTAAATTTGGGCCGCAACAGGAGCAAGTACAGCTCTGCCAAGCAAAGCCTTGTGATGGACAATATGGATGAGAATGCTATGGATGCAAATATGGGCAAACTGTTAGATCTCTGCTCAGGAAAGTTAAAGCAATCACAGTCCAACACCAGCCAGCCTGATGCAAATGACTCCAAGATAGGGGTTATGGATGAGTCGCTGGGACTCTGCTCTGGAAAATTTTCTGTCAAGATGATGGTTCAAATCAAGAATCTTTTAGTTGCACAAAGGCTCATGCTGAAAATGAGAAAAGTGACCTAATATCTGAAGCAGTTGCTCTCTTTTCCGGTTTTTTCACCAACAGAGAAAATGAAGAAAATGAGGCCGGGCTTGAGGATTTCCATCTTCTACCATGTGATGATTCTGACAGCGAAGAGCTTGCAGAAATTGAAAGTGGTGCAGAAGATGAAGAGGAGGATGACGTCCTGCAGGATGAGGCGTCTGCTGTGCTGGCGGGGAGCAATTCTTAAAGTGCTCCTACCCCCTGGGTTATGTGAAGAGACAAGTGCTGTACGCCTGCAGTCATGGGCGTCCGCTGAACTTTTTTCAGGGGGGGGCATCATTTTAAAGTCATCAATGCTCGGTCCCTTTTTGTCAATGTCAATCGGCATAGGAATAGCAACATACATTACACAGGCAGACATTGCAACACAGGGGGCAAGTCAAGTCAGTGTCATCTTAAGAGCATTATAGGCCCCTGGGCAATACAGTGCACTGGGGCCTCCGCCCCTGTCTACATAATCACGCACGAGAATAAAAAGTTAATTCATCAGTGATCAGTAAAATCATTCATCAGTGACCCGTAACCAGTGCAGGACATTAATACATGAGTTACTATGACCAGTGCAAGACATTTACCCCCCCCCCCCTCCCCCCGCCGCATATTACAAAAATCAGTCATCACAGTTAATAATCTTCAGACTGCATCATTCCATATGGCATCATGCAGTCGGAAGATTTTTTTAATAAACAGCATGGCAGCGGGGTGGGGGGGGGGGGGTAAATGTCCTGCACTGGTCATAGTAACTTGTATTAATGTCCTGCACTTACATTAATACATGAGTTACTATGACCACTGACCAGTGCACCCTCCTGGCGTTTTAAGGGTATATATACAAAGAAAAATGTTAAAATTTTTGTTGCCAATCCCCTTAAAGTGCTAGTTGTTTGACTCTCTCTCAATGGTGGCTTTCCAGCCAAGAAACTAGTATTTTCAGAAGGGAAGTCAGTAAAAGCAGGCTGGCTTTGCAGACAGTACAGTAATGCACACATTGGCACACTTTGTACATATTAATGTTTGCGCTGAAATTTTTTCAATGGCTCCCCAATGCACTAAAGGAACACACCTGCTGCATGGTAACACACTTTGATTTTTACTATATGAAATTATGATCGTTATTATTCGATTAGTGAGCCATTTTACACACACACTTGTAAAATGGCTCACTAATCGAATAATAACAATCACAATGCATTGGGGAGCCATTGAAAAAATGTCAGCGCAAACATTAATATGTACAAAGTGTGCCAATGTGTGCATTACTGTACTGTCTGTAAAGCCAGCCTGCTTTTACTTCCCTTCTGAAAATTAGCAAACAATTGGCGGAGCTTTAAGGGGCAACAAAAACCTTTACAGACTGACTGTGTCTGTATGTTAGACTTGTTTCAACAGCGCGTGGGCTCCTCTGGGTACAGCTCTCTACGCTCCTCCCATCAGCCATCAGTATCACCGTGCGTGTTGATCCCCTCCCGGCGTGAGTGATCTCACGCCGCCAGGACGAGCACCAGGCTGGGTTAGGGGGAGTGACTGAGCGATCATTGGCTGGCGGGGAGCGGAGCAAAACATAAACAAATGCAACTACACACATGCCGCGGACATGAGAGAGACGGACAGACGGCGACAATCGGCAGCGTAGGTTCGAGAGGTGGCCACAGCTATCTAAATGGGGTTCTTACTACTGATTCTAGGGGGGGCAAACGCCCTCCCTTGCCTTATGGAGCGGACGCCCATGCCTGCAGTACCTGCACCCCGGATAAAGAAGAGCATGCTGGGGTATGTCTGGCCTGTACATACAAGTGTCATGAAGGCCACGACCTGTTTGAGCTCTACACCAAGAGGAACTTTCGCTGCGATTGTGGAAATTCCAAATTTAAACAGCTGGAGTGCAAGTTATATCCGGATAAAGAGAAGAAAAAACTGGCTAATTGTACTAATTTAATGGATGCTTTTTCCAAATGTCTTGAAAGGAATGGAGAATATGAGAATTTGTGTCCAATAGTCGATGGTTTCAAATAAACAAATACTAAAACATTTTTGGGAGGCTATGAGGCAAAGATAGTTGAACAACTAGCCATAAACATAATTTCAAAAGTGATTGTAGCTGCTAGACAAGAAATTTTGTCTAGCTCAGTTAATGATGTGTCCGATAGCAGTTGTCAAGTTCTTGGTGAGAATAGGGATGTGCGAACAAGTGATGCACAGAGTAAGCAGTTGGTTCAAGAAAGTGACGAGGATTCAGTTTCTGCAAACCTTATCTTGGGTTTAATAGATTTTCACCATAATTGTGAGTCTGAACTATCACAAAGCAAGAAACTTGGAAATACAGAATTGACAAATAATGATTTCCGTCTAGAGCACAACAGGGGGTAAAAACCGCCCAGTACATCGGTTTATCAGAGGTCTTCTGCGTCAGACTTTAGTTCAGTTCATAGAAGAACAGATTTTTTTGAGTGTCACCATGCTTTGGAGGATTCCAGTCTTAGTGTGTTTACATCTGAAGAAGGCATCCACATGGATGATCCATTGCAGAGCACAGTGTTATCAGCTCTTGGTATTGGTTATGACTCGCTGAGTTCTTCAGGGATTGAGCTATTGAGGGAAACCTTTGTGTCCATTGAAAAAACAATTAAGGTTTTGCATGGTTTACAACTGAAAATGAGTATATTACAAAGCAAGGAACACCCTGTTATGTACCTCAGCCGAAAGTTGAAGACCAATAGGAGAATAAACAGGTTGTTCCTGGCCCTTCAGGAACTTAGTTTTGTCATAACGCATCGCCCCGGTGTTAAAATGGGGAATGCAGATGGTTTGTCCCGAGTGCATGCGTGCCTGGCAACCTGTGTCCCAACCCTAGGGTTGAAACAAGAGGGGGGGTATGTGACAGGAAGTCAGGTAAATCTGTGTGTGTGTTGTCCCAGACGGGAGGTACTTTTCTACCTTGTTTAGACAATACACCAATTACTATTGGGCGTCAGCTGCAGAGATGGCCAGAGAGGTTTGGGGCGTTAAAAGGTTTCAGCTGTTCAGAATTAAGCAATTAAAGCTCCTATAAAGACAAAAAGGGGGGGGGGGCGGGGGAAAGGGAATGGTCGGCCAGCAGGGGGCCTAGAGGGGTTACTTTGAGCAACAAAAATAATGATCTAAAGATTGTTGTGATACAAAACTGTGTTTATTAATTAGTATCAAAATTTTAAAATATATACAGCACGACTGTATGGGAACTATTGAACTATTGGTCGCCAGTCATGTATTGGCTAACCTCTATGTAAAAAAGAAAAAAACACACATAGACAAAACAATAGACATACATAAAGACACAGACTATTCGAGCGGTCTGGACAGCTTAGTGTTCAGCCTACACTGTGGTTACACTCATATATGGATACATTTTTATGCGGTTATCATAATAGATTGGGCACGGTGGGGGGTATGGATATCCCCTCCCGGAAGGTCCGCAAAAAGCCAAAGAGGTGTAAACTGTGTGTGGAGGCTGGAAACTAGCTGGATGTAAGAGTGGGGGAGGAGGGGAGAAGGGAAGGTTAGTGGGTAACTTTAGTATCGTCACATATCAGGAACCAAGGTTAGTGATTAAATATCATGTTGACAGTATCAAGAATCCGAAAATAAATGGGAGGGGCTATAGATAGCTATCTGTATAGGCCTATGTGCCCATTCATTTGGCTGGTGTCTATAAGCTGTCCTTTAGTAGTTGTTAGTATAGAAGTCATCCGAGTTCAGCATGTTAAGAAAGATAGAATTGGTAGCAGCTTGAGATCCACCATGGTGGTAAATGTGAAGTCAGGTAAATTGTTAGCATTCGATATAGCTCGTATAGCGACAGCAGTCAGGTGAGTTTTCTGGATTCATATAGGTACCACAATAGAGCTCATTGCATATAGTTCATTGACATAATGATAGTGAGGAAAGTCAATACGTTACCACCTTGATTGCTGGGATGCGTTAGTCAGATCACTTCATTGTTGGTGGATCAGTATGTGCACCCAGACCAGATATCCAAATGTAACAGTGTCCGATGACATATGTTACCGTCAAGGGTTGTAGTGTGGATCAGGAGCTGATTATCCGGTGGTATACGTGTAACCAAACTTATTTAGCCGCCATCCATAGCCGGACTGAATTTTTTTTAGGTGTCGCTGGTACGGCTTGAGCTTTCAGCAGTTGAAAAGTACCAGGGCATAACTTCCGTGGGTTCATTCGTCCTCCATGCAACCTAGCTTAGTTTCCGGTGTCACGTGATCACACTGGCTGGTGACATTGACGCGTTTCGCCTAGCACATTGGCGTAGCTTCGTCTCCATCCTTCCCCCCCTCTTTTTGTATTATATTTATGGTTACAGCAACATTACCTAATTAGGTATATGATCCGGTATAGGCGGTTATACGCATCGCCTATACACCAGTGGACACTTGCGCATCCCCCTACTCCCCTTACCCCTTGATTAAAAAACCCCTATAAAGACAGCCTAGGGATGACGACTGATTGCTGCATCCTGAGGCTGTGTGAGTCACAACCAGTACTGAAGAGGTGAGGTGCTGATGGATATTTCTGTGTGAGAAATATCAAAGAGACTTTTTTGTTGTTTACTGCTGTAGGACCAGCAGTGTCTGCCCAGCAGTAGGCTGTGCCAGACTTCATAGGTAGGTTCCTGTGTTGGGAAGGTAGACGCCCCAAGTGGCAAGGGTTTATTTTATGTTTTGTTTTGTTTATGCTGTTTTGATGCTTGCACGTGTATCCCGCAAGATGGAAAAATAAACCATATCATTTGTTTTCAGCCATCCTCAAGTGCCTTTTTGTACAGTTCAGCGTGTAGTGAACCCATCCAGGGGGTCACACACACCCGCTACCGAGTTAATCCCTCACAATATATATATATATATATATATATATATATATATATATATATATATATATAATAATGTATAAGCTGTAAGGGAAACGATATATAATATATTATGTCTCAGCAGTATATCAAAGGTAAAGGTAAGAGTAGATAAAGGTAAAAATAGATACAAATAGTAGTATTAGTACCCCTGATCATTAATATATATATTTTAATATTAAAATTTAAAAATTATCGGGATTGTACAATCATTAACCCAAAGAAGGGGGAACCCCATATTGTAGTACATGGGTTCACGTTAAGGTAACTAGATGTTGCAAGAATTAATACCACAAATGATACAAAAATGTAAATAAAAAATTGTCAAAAAAGGAGAGTTGAGAAAGGATAAACAACCAATTATCAGACAATGCTCAAAATATCCAGTTATTCGTTCAAACCCCCAGGCGAGAGCAAACCGAACTGGTAGATCCAGAAGGTTTCTCCCTTACACAGGAGAGAAAACCTTTCATTGTCTGTTAGTGTCTCTTTAGGTATAGCCTCAATTGCCATGACCTCCAGTACCCTAAAATCTTTCTTGTGTGCCTTGAGGAAATGCTATGTTTGTCACAACCTTTTTTGATAAGTATGTGGTGCTCACCCACCCTCACATGGAGGGTGCGAATCGTAAGTCCTACATATAGGAGTTTGCATGGGCACCGCAGAACATATACTATATTTGGTTGAACAGGTAAGGAACTGTTTTATCTGAAAACGAATACCTTTTAGAAGTAACAATTTCTGGACGTCCATGAGTAATTGATTGGCACGTCAAGCACCCTCTTTTACAACACCGAAAGATACCGGTTCTATTGTCAAAATAGGCACGAATATCCAAAGGTTGTTTATTATTGGGATTAATTAACTTACTTGGGGCAATGGTATTGTGGATGGTTAAAAGTAACTTGAGGTTTAGAGGGGAGCAGTGGTGCTAAAAATGTATCTAATTTTAGGATATTAAAATGCTTATTAATAGTTTTGGAAATAGCCCTATATTTAGTATTAAACATAGATATGAATCTAGCTGTATTCTCCACACTATCTTTGTTTCTGTCTTTTTTCTTTTTGTTTATTGGTTTTCAAAAGAAACTTTTAGCTTTTAACAACAGATCGCGAGGGTACCCTATTTCCTCGAATTTCTTTTGCATGAAAGAGTCTTAAAAGCACTGCTTTTGTGTTTTTTGTGTTTCCTTATACATCTTTGCAGTGGTTCACAGCTGCACTGGTTATTGGTCTTCTTTAACCCTACAGGTTGGACATTGTCATGCTTAAGACTGAAAGTTTGCAGCCCCTACAGGATTTTTTTGTTAATGGGGAAGAGTCTGATCTCCTGATTCTGCCCCCTATTCACAGATCATGTTGCAGGTAGTGCAATCAGTGTAATCATTGACTTTCCTAATTGAAGTAGAGGGCAGGAGTGGCAGAACTAGCAGGGTCATAGCAGTCGCACTTGCGACTGCGCCCTGGCGTTCCGCCGATGTGGGGGGCCCCAAGACCTCCTGTACCTCCAGATGGCAGCTAACCATACAGTGGAGGGGGAGAGGTTGATCGGCAGCTCTGTAGGTGTCCACGGGATGTCCCTCCGGCTAGCAGTTCACTTCCCGAGTGTATACAGTGGAGGGCCTCTAACCCTAGAAGGCACCAGTTCCAGTGCACAAGTGAGTCGCTCTGCTTGTAAACGCTTACCGATACCTACTCAGGTCAGAGGCCCCTCCCCTCTCTACTGTATATACTCGGGAAGTGAACTGCTAGCCAGAGGGACATCCCGCGGACATTAGAGAGAAAGCAGTATGTACAAGGGGTGTATCCGTTGTTTCATACAAAACTGTGAGTGAAGTCATCTTATCTGCGTGTCCTACTGTAACAACGCCCTCTTTTATCAGACTGCCCCCTGTCACACTGCCCCCTCATACTGGCCCCCACCTGTCACACTGCCCCCTTGTCACAATCTCCCCCCTGCATAGTGATCCCCCTTTTGTAGCATTTTGTGAGGGATTAGCTCGGTAGTGGGTGTGTGTGACCCCCTGGATGGGTTCACTACACGCTGAACTGTACAAAAAGGCAGTTTAGGATGATTGAAAACAAATGATATGGTTTATTTTTCAATATTGCTGGATACACGTGCAAGCATCAAAACAGCATAAACAAAACCAAACATAAAATAAACTCTTGCCACTTGGGGCATCTACCTTCCCAACACAGGAACCTACCTATGGAGTCTGGCACAGCCTACTGTTGGGCAGACACTGCTGGTCCTACAGCAGAAAACAAAAAGTCTCTTTGATATTTCTCACACAGAAATATCCATCAGCACCTCACCTCTTCAGTACTGGTTGTGACTGCTCCTTCACTCACACAGCCTCAGGATGCAGCAATCAGTCATCATCCTTAGGCTGTCTTTATAGGGGCTTTAATTGCTTAATTCTGAACGGCTGAAACCTTTTAACGCCCCAAACCTCTCTGGCCATCTCTGCAGCCGACGCCTAATAGTAATTGGTGTATTGTCTAAACAAGGCAGAAATATATCTCCCGTCTGTGGCAACACACACACACACACAGATTTACCTGACTTCCTGTCACAATATATATATATATATATATATATATATATATATAAATATATACACACACACACACACAAGCATTTGTGTTTGAGCTTTGGGGTGCACACCCTAATGCAATAGGCTGTACATGCCTATTGCCATGCTCATAACATTAGGTATAGGATTAGTTGGACAGTGCAATGTGGTAGATTTTGTGGAACTGTAAAAATGACTGCATGCTGTACTTTTTTCAGCACACACCACCACAGCACAATAGTGTACACTGGCCTGATAGGAAACAATGCTTGCCTTGTCTTTCAATGGGACTGTGCTGGGCAAGGCTGTCTCAATTTACCAGTTGTAAATGGGATCTCAAACCAACCAAATAGAAGAAATTCATTGTTAGGTTTCAGATACACTTTTTTGTCTAAATACAATTGCTCCACCTTGTGGCGCACTCCTAAAATATGAATTCCTGTAATCATGTTACACTAACATGAAACGACTGCCTCAGCAAACTATTATCTGTTAAAAATAATCTGCAAACACATCGGCCTTGACTATCTTACGCAAACAGACCAGTACAAACTAAATGAGTTACTGAGATAACAAATGTGGCAATTTAATCTAGAAAAGGAATCTTTAAGAAAGCCCAAAAATGATGTGCATTATGGTTGTGAATTGTAATGCCACATACACATAAAGAAAAGTGTGAGCCTTTTGACGAAAATTCCGACTGCATGTATGCTCCATCGGACTTTTGCTGTCGGAATTTCCGCCAACAAAACATTGAGAGCAGGTTCTCTATTTTTCAGATGGAAAAAATTCCTTTCCGATCATCTGTATGCAACTTCGACGCGCATAAAAACATGCATGCTCAGAATCAAGCAGAAGAGCAGAACTTCCTATTGAACTTTATTGATCTCGGCTCGTTGTACGTCACTGTGTTCTTGACGGTCAGAATTTCCGACAAGTTTTGTGTGACCGTGTGTATGCAACAAAAGTTTGAGCTAACATTCTGTCAGAAAAAATCCATGGTTTTCTTGTCAAGATTTCCAATCATATGTACGTGGCATTATACTTTATATGCAACCTATATGTGTGTTATTTCAGGAGACAGATATCAGTGCTACTCTCTTTTTTAAATGGCAGCATGAACAATATAACAATATATGAGTCATTGGCTGCAATAACGAGTGTCTCTGATAGTCAAATGTGCATAAAGAGGTTTACTAGGCTGTCGTAGAATTTCCTTTCACCTGATTCACATCTTTGCATTTTTATTGCTTTTTACATTTTGCAGATTTGCACTACAGTCCATTTAACATGGTTTCATGTGGAACATATTCTATAGTGCAAATCTCGAAAATGCAAAAAGCACTAAAAATGCATAGGTGTGAATAAAAACAAGAGTGGGTCTGCAGCTGTGCCCTTTAACCCTTTCACTGCCAGAGTAATTTAAAAAAAAAATTTGCACACATGGTTCAAGTGGTTGTAAACCCTTATGCCGCGTACACACGGTCGTTTTTTGCGATTTAAAAAAAACGTTGTTTTTTAAAACGTCATTTAAATTGATCTTGTGTGGGCAAAACGTCGTTTTTTGTCTTAAAAAAAACGACCAAAAAAAAATTCCAACATGCTTGAATTTTTTGTGTCGTTTTTCAAAACGTCGTTTTTTGTTTCACAAAAAGTCACCGTGTGTAGCAAAAATGTCTTTTAAAACAACGTTTTTCAACCCGCGCCTGCCCAGAAGCTAGTTATGAAGCGAGCTTCAATGGAAAAGAGTGGTGAACGTAACCTCGCTTTTTGTGAAAAAAACGATGGTGTGTATGCAACATCGTCTTTGAAAAGTGACGTTTCAAAAACGTCCTTTTTTACTTCACAGAAAACGTTGTTTTTTTTCATCACAAAAAATGATCGTGTGTACGCGGCATTACAGACCACTTTCATCTACAGGTAAGCCTTGATTAAGGCTTACCTGTAGGTGCTGGAGATAATTAAAATACCCATACGGCGATGTCTTCCGCGCATGCGCTGAAGTATTTCGCGCATGCGCACTCTAGAGGGGTGACATCACAGGCTTTGGTTTCAGGTAAGTGACACATGCAATGCCTAGTAGCTTATTATGCTTTACCTTTGCAGGGAAACAAAGTGGAAGTAATCAAGGGCAGTCATTTTAGCAGTAGACCTTCTCTGTAAATCTAATGTGGTAACCTGTAAAAGCTTTTAAAGGCTTTTAAAAATGTATGTAGTTTGTCGCATGTCGTAATTTTAAAGCATGTCGTGTTTGGTATCCATGTACTCGGCCTAAGATCATCTTTTTTATTTCATCAAACATTTGGGAAATATAGTGTGTTTTAGTGCATTAAAATAAAAAAGTGTATTTTTCCCCAAAAAATGCGTTTGAAAAATTTCTGCGCAAATACTGTGTGAAAAAATCTAACACCCACCATTTTAATCTGTAGGGCCTTTGCTTTAAAAGAATATATAATGTTTGGGGGTTCAACGTAATTTTCTTGCAAAAAAAAAAAAAAATGTTTTCATGTAAACAAAGTGTCAGAAATGGCTTTGTCTTCAAGTGGTTAGAAGAGTGGGTGATGTGTGACATAAGCTTCTAAATGTTGTGCAAAAAAAAAAAAAAATGAAAAGTTCAACCCCCCCCCCCAAAATGCCCCCATTTGGAAAGTGGATACACCAAGCAATTTGCTGAGAGGAATGTCAAGTCCATGGAATATTTTATATTTTGACACAAGTTGCGGGAAAACTAAAAAAAAATTTGGACAAAGTTGTCATGAAATTATATATTGCTCAAACATGCCATGGGCATATGTGGAATTACACCCCATAATACATTATGTTACTTCTCCTGAGTACGGGGATACCACATGTGTAAGATATTTTGAGAGCCTAGCCGTGTACGGGACCCCAAAAATTACCACCTTCAGGCTTTCTAAGGCCGCGTACACACGATCAAATTTGTCTGCTCAAACTGGTCCGACGGACCAGTTCAGTGGACAAATCTGATCGTGTGTACGGGCTAGCGGACATGTCTGACCAGCGGACAAATTTTAAAACATGCTTTAAAATTTGTCCGCCGGCGACATGTCCGTCGAATATGTCCGCTGGTCAGTACACTCACCAGCGGACATATCTGCCCGCACAAGCGTCGTATGGATGCGACGCATGCGTGGAAGTTGTTTACTTCTTGGTGCAGTGACGTGTGTTTATCCTTAAGTGATTGAGTATTGTTCTGGGGGTTGATTGAAGTCTATTTGAGAAAGGAATGTGGCTTTGTTGGCCTGGTGCCAGGGTGTCTAACTTGGGGCCCCCCTGTGGAGGGAGGGGGCGGAGAGTTCCATTGTTCCTTGAGTACTGACAAGTTTGTGACTAGATATAAACCAAGAAATGTACCATTAAAGTTAGTCTACTTGACCCTTCAAACCGTAGCCTGTCTCGTTTTTGAAAGGGCATGCGATGGAATATTTATTCTGTCCGTTTTACAACTGGACCTGACTCTCCCTCTGGATGAGTTTATACCGGACTTACTTGCATAGCAACTTGCCAGGGGAAAGGACGTCTCCAACGGCTGATACCCTCTCCCTACTTGGGTAGCCGTTACAACACCATCAGACCAAAATCCCAGCGGACAGAGAACGCAGTGACGTAGAAGACACCGACGTCCTCAAACAAGGAAGTTAAATGCTTCCACGCATGTGTCGAATCAATTCGACGCATGCGCGGGATTTCTGTCCGATGGTTGGGCGTACTAACCATGGGACATGTCCGACGGACAGGTTTCCAGCGGACAAGTTTCTAAGCATGCTTAGAAACTTTTGTCCGCTGGAAACCTGTCCGCTAGGCCGTACACACGATCGAACATGTCCGTGGAAACTGGTCTGCAGACCAGTTTCAGCGGACATGTCTCCTCGTGTGTACGCGGCCTTACAGAAGAGAATTTCCCTTCCTAGGGGTAGATTTCCTCTCACTTCCTTTTGTCTCCTTCCTTTTGCAAGTAGGAGTCGTTTGTAAGTTGGATGTTTGAAAGTAGGGGCCTGTCGTATATACTCTGCAGAAATTTGGGCCCTAGGTGTTGGTGTTGCCACAACACTGTAAGCCCTCACAGTTAGTCTTGGTGGGCGCTGGAATGCACTGCTGTGAACTATTATATCAAGAATTGTAATTACATGCCATTGTTAAACAGTGGTAGAAAAATTGGGCCTTTGGTGCTGGTGCCACAACACTGTAAGCCCTCACAGTTACTCTTGGTGGGTGCAGGAATGGGCCCGGCTGTGAAATATTAGATCAAGAATTGTAATTACATGCCCCTGTTGAACAGGGGCAGAAAAATTGGGCCTTTGATGGTGGTGGTGCTGATGCCACAACACTGTAAGCCCTCACAGTTACTCTTGGTGGGTGCAGGAATGGGCCCTGCTGTGAAATATTAGATCAAGAATTGTAATTACATGCCCCTGTTTAACAGGGGCAGACAAATTGGGCCTTAGGCACTGGTGCCACAACACTGCAACCCCTCACAGATACTCTAGTTGGAGCGCAGGAATGAGCCCGCTGCAAAGTATTGCATCAAAAATTGTAATTACACGCCCCTGTTAAACAGAGGCAGAAAAACTAGGCCTTAGGCACTGGTGTTGGTGCCACAACACTGCAACCCCTCACAGATATTCTAGTTGGAGCACAGTAATAAGCCCTGCTGCAAAGTGTTGCATAAAAAATTGTAATTACACGCGCCTGTTAAACAGGGGCAGAAAAATTAGGCCTTAGCCACTGGTGGCGGTGCCCAGAACCAAAAATGTTCTTACAAGCTATCAGCATGATCATTGAGGAGGAAAAGGATAGTCACTCAGCATTACAGATAGTCACTCAGCATCAGCATAGGCAGTCTTGAAGGGATCTGACATTTCAAAAAAATATATTCAGGTACATCAGCATCAGGTGCTTGGTAGCTGGTGGTGATCCAAGCCTGATTCATTTTTATGAAGGTCATTTGATCGACCGAGTCGGTGAAGAGGCGCACCCTCTGATCGGTTACAAAGCCTCCAGCAGCACTGAATGTGCGTTCTGAAAGAACGGTGGATGCAGGACAGGCCAGTAGCTCAATTGCATACCGTTCAAGCTCTGGCCAGTGATCCATCCTCAAGACCCAGTAAGCCAGAGGATTTTTGGTGGGAAAGGTGTCCAAGTCTGATCTTGCCCCTAGGTATTCCTGCACCATGTAAAACAGACGCTGGCGATGATTGCTGGAACCGGTCATACCTTGGGACTGCGGACTAAATAAAACGGTCAGACGGCCACCTTCTCCAACGCTCCTTCTGTGACTGACCGAAGCCTCAGCAACACGTTGTCCAGGACCAGGATTTTGCAACCTCCAAGTCTCTGGAAACGCGTTGCACAGACCTTTCTGCAAGGCCTCCCGAAGATGATCTATCCTCTGCTCCCTCTGCACTGGCAAGATAAGGTCTGCAACCTTACTCTTGTAACGTGGATCAAGGAGGGTTGCCAGCCAGTAATGATCCCTCTCCTTGATAGCACGAATATGAGGATCCTTCCGCAAGCTTTGCAGGATCAGGGAGGCCATACAGCGCAGGTTTGCTGAGGCATTCGGTGCGGAGTCCTCTGGGTCACTGAGGACAACAAGACCCGCAGCCACCTCGTCCCAGCCACGTACAAGTCCATGGGTTTTTTTGGGACTGTAATTGATCCCTTGAAGACTGCTGCTAATGCTGATAGCTAGGCTCCACCTCCATGCTGACACAATCCTCCTCCTCATCCTCTTCCTGTGTGATAGGCGAGCAAGCAGGAACACTGTCTGGATAAAGGGGGCCTTGAGAGGTAAGGAAGCCCTCCTCCTCTCTCTGTTCTGCCTCAAGGGCCCTGTCCATTATTCCATGCAGCGTGTGCTCCAACAGGTGGATAAGACGGACAGTGTCACTGATGCATGCACTGTCACTGCTTACCATCATCGTGGCCTCCTCAAATGGTGACAGGACAGTGCATGCATCCCTGATCATGGCCCAATGGTGTGGGGGAAAAAACCAAGCTCCCTGACCCTGTCCTGCTGCCATATTGGCACAGATACTTATTGATGGCTGTAACGGAACCCCAAATGGGACAGGGGTTAAAGCCGTTTAGGATATTCCATTCCCAAACCCAAGGCAGCTATCGACACTCCACAATCTGGCGAACACGACCCATACGAATTCCCCCATTAACGAGACACAGCTCTCTATGAAGTTCAAGCAGGTCGGACAATCTTTATTGAGAAATATAGCTCTTATATACACAAAAATAATACTGCAGTAATCAAATGAACAATTACCCAACTCCACACACAACATCATACAATGCTTACCTAATGAGCCCCAATACACATCTTTTAGTCAGACATTCTGACTCGGGCTCTGACCTAATTTACATGAGCTAATTAACTACAGCTCATGATTCATACACCTGACCTTTAGGCTGTCTGTTAACTCACAATACACATTTATCACAGGACTCCTTCACTTAATAGAGGGTCAATTAGCACAAGCCACAATGAAAGATATTTAGAAGCCATCCTAGGTTCATTTACATCACATGCAGTCCAAGATATATTCTGCATGTCCATTATTTTCTGTCTCCACCTGTGCCCAAAAGTGACTCCCGTTACAATGGCCCTCTGCTGTGTGTGCAGCCGCTGCAGCATGGCCAACGTAGAGTTTCACCTGGTGGGCATGTCACAGATTAGGCGGTTCTTGGACAGGTTGTATTCCTTTTGGAGGTTTGCCAGCCAAGCACTGGCATTATATAACTGTCGGAAATGCACACAGAGTTTCCTGGCCTGCTTCAGGGCATCTTGTAAGCCCGGGTACCTGCCCAAGAACCGCTGCACCACCAAGTTAAGTACATGAGCAAAACAGGGCACATGGGTCAGTTGTCCCTGACGGAGAGGAGGTTGGTGCCATTGTCGCAAACCACCATTCCTGGCTTAAGCTGGCATGGTGTTAACCACCTCTGAGCCTGCCCCTGCAGAGCTGACAGAAATTCTGCCCAGTGTGGCTCCTGTCCCCCCAGCACACCAGCTTAAGCACCGCATGGCATCTCTTTTCCTGCGTACCTGCGTAGCCCCTTGAACGCTTGCGGAGCACCGCTGGTTCTGAGAACACATCAGCACAGGAAGAGGCCACAGAGGAAGAAGAGGAGGGGGTGGAGGAGAGAGGTGTGTCACAACCAGTAGTAGCATTTTGGAGGCATGATGGCGGAACAACCTCCAATACTACTGTACCTTGTCCTGCATCCTTCCCAGCTGCCAGCAGAGTCACCCAATGCACCGTGAAAGATAGGTAACGTCCCTGTCCATGCCTGCTGGACCATGAGTCAGCGGTAATATGCACCTTACCACTGCGAGGCATAGACATTGCCTTCCACATGCCGGTAGAGAGCCGGAATTGCCTTTTGTGAGAAAAAGTGGCGTTTGGGAACTTGCCACTGAGGTACCGCACATTCCACAAACTCACGGAATTGGCAAGAATCTACTAACTGAAAAGGCAGCAGTTGAAGTGCTAGCAATTTAGCTAAGCTAGCATTCAACCGCTAGGCATGTGGATGGCTGGGAGAGAACTTCTTTTGGCGCTGCAGCAGCTGAGGCAGGGAAATTTGCTTGGTACAATCTGACATTGGTGTATCGATAGTAGATTGCTCGCAAATACTTGGCTATGACACGCCTAATTCTACACCTTCAGTCCTATCAGTGCAGGCTTCAGAGAGAACTGAGGGTATAGTGGGGTTGGAGATCCCAGCTGATGAGGAGCAAGGAGAGGTCCGCTTTGTTCTTTGGTGTGGGTCTTTGAGGTACGCTTGACAACGAACTACATGGCAGGTCTGGTCAAGCATGTGGTGCCCAAGCGGGTGATGTTATGGCCACGTGAGATACTCTTGCGACATATGTTGCAAATAACAGCGGTGCAATCTGATGCACTCGTCTCAAAAAAGGCCCACACCAAAGAACTTTTTGAATAACTCTGATAGACAGCAGCGCCCTGCACATGCAGAGCTCTGCATTGTGATGCAGTCAGTGTGCTGCCCTTAAGCTGGACCCTGGAGGGCATACTGCCTTGTTGGAGATGTGCCTCCTCCTCCTCTCTCCTATCAGGCACCCACGTGGAGTAAGTGACCTCATCACTGTAGAAAACCTGGCAGTATGCTGCAGCTGGGGGAACATGACTGCCAGATTGCTGTCCTTCTTGGGCACCCCCTCTCTCTGGGCTAATGTTACTGCCTTCCTCTAGCTGTGTACCATCATTGGAGCCTTCAAAACACTGCGCATCCTCCTGCAGCATGTACCCAACACCGTGGTCAAACAGTTCGAGGGACTCCTCAGGAGGACATGGTGGGGCTAGGGAAGGAGTGACTGATGCCATTGAGCAGAGGGAAGAGGCCGCGTTGGCAGCTGCTTTGCCAGACAAAGTACTCCGAGCCTGGGTGAGAGAGGATGAGGATGGCTTGGTCATCCACTCTACCAAGTCTTCGGCATGTTGCGGCTAAACACGGGCAGCTACAGGAAAAAAGGACGAGCGTGTCCCACAGCCACGTGCTGAACAGCCAGCACTGTTGCGTCTAGATGCAGAGCCTGCTTGCCCACTTTTATCGGCTTGTGACTCTCTGCCTCTCGTTGTCCTTCCAGACATACTAATGGCCTGCAGGGAGATGTAGCTGCACAAATACTGACATTACCAGCTGATCCCTGCCTGTGGTGTATATATATGAGCAGATCTCTGCCTGTAGGAATTAATATGAGAACACCAGCTTTACATAGCTTTAGGTGCACACTGTGCAGAGGACACAGACAGTACACCAGGGCTCAAAATTTCAAGTCCTGAGCTACTAGCCAGGCCTCAAGAGTTACTCGCCACCAGTTGCCCCACCTAATTCATACACTGCCCTGCGCCTAATTGCACCCGTAAACACGCCCTTGTAGATTATCTAATGGAATGACACTGTTAAATGTTTTATGCAGAATCAAGTTACAAAATTAAATATTACCAACAACAACTTTAACAAAATGGGACAGGGCACTGAGGGCAGACCAGAGTGACATGGCACTGGGGTCAGACTAGAGGGACAGGGCACTAGAACTGGGTCTCTTCCCCATTCTCTTGCTGTCTCCTCTGCAACTCCCATCCATCCTCTCTCTCTCTCCTATTCATCTCATCATCAGGAGCCTGTGTGTGCGGCTCCACGCTTGCATGTCCCCACTTCCCCTTTTTATTCAGGCTGGCAGTGAGGAGAGGAGCTGCAGCACAGCGGGAGGGAGTACAATCCAGCGCTGGGATCCACACAACTGCACAGCCATTGACAACATAGCACAGCACACATTGAGACCAGTCTGTTCACAGTGCTCAGGCTGAACTGTTGGACACTTACATAGAGCACAAGGAGAAGAAAACTGCACAAACTGGAAGGCTGCCGCTCTCATGTCAGGGCAACTTTCAGTGAGCGCTGCACCGGAGTGGTAATTTTCCCAATCCTCCACCTCACTCATTACTTTCTGCTCTCCAGCTACATTGGTCGGAGGAGGGGGGCAGGCTCAGAGAGGTCATACTGTTAGGTCCAATGGCTTAATGAGAATTGTAAGGAGAGCAACTGTGTACTGCTCTGCCTGAGCGTGGCTCACCAGGCTACTTTTCCCGAGCATGCACATTTCCTCTTCGGCCGCCAATCTCATCGGGACTCTAAGTGTAGGCACAGATTGGAGGGAGATTCAGCAGGTCATGCAGCCCTGTCATCACTCGCCCCCAGCTTAAATCCACTCGCCAAATGCTAGTAGGCGAGTGGAAATTTTGAGGGCTGCAGTACACCACATGAAAATACTTGCAGAATGATCTCCTACCTGTGGTATTAATATGAGCAGATCCCTGCCTGTAGTAATTAATATGAAAAAACACCAGCAAATCTATTGACGTAGCTTTAGGTGCACACTGTGCAGAGGACACAGACAGTACACCACGTGAAAATACTTGCAGAATGATCCCCTGCCTGTGGTATTAATATGAGCAGATCTCTGCCTGTAGGAATTAATATGAGAAACACCAGCAAATCTATTGACGTAGCTTTAGGTGCACACTGTGCAGAGGACACAGACAGTACACCACGTGAAAATACTGCAGATAGCACAATCACCTGCCTGCCTGTCAGTATATTAGGAAGAGCGGATCTAGCTAAACTTAATACAGTGTATAAATATATATACAACACCTGGGATGCATATATATCCTCTACACACTGTAACTCTAAGGCCTCGTACACACGATCAAATCTGTCTGCTGGAAACGGTCTGCTAGACCGTTTCAGCAGACAGATTCGATCGTGTGTACGGGCAAACAGACGGATTTGGCCACCCGACAGATTTCAAAGCATGCTTTGAAATCTGTCGGCTGGGAACCCGTCCGCCCGACATGTCTGCTGGTAAGTACGCTAACCAGCAGACATGTCTTCTCGCACACGCGCCGATTGGTTTCGACGCATGCGCGGAAGTGTTTTACTTCCTGGTGCGGTGACGTGGCGGCGTCAACGTCACCGCCACGTCACCGACATGTCAGCGCGCTGTCTGCTGGTGGGGATTTTGGTTTGCTTGTGTGTACACGCGAGCAAACCAAAATGCCAGCAGACAGATCTGTTCAAATCGGTCGGTTCGACCGATTTGAACAGACACATTTGATAGTGTGTACGAGGCCTAACTGACTAGCCTGCTTGCCTGCCTGCTCTAACTGCAACACACTACACAAGGCTTATATAGTGTGGGGCGTGTACTAAACCCCCTGAGCCATAATTGGCCAAAGCCACCCTGGCTTTGGCCAATTATGGCTCTCTGTTTTTTGCAAGCTGTGATTGGCCAAGCATGTGGGCCATGGTGCATGCTTGGCAAATTATCAGCCAGCAATGCACTGCGATGCCGCAGTGAATTATGGGCCGTGACACGCTACTCGAATTTGGTGCGAATGGCCCATAACATTCGTATTTCATCGAACACGAAGCTTATCCCTACATGTGGTATTCCCGTACTCAGGAGAAGCAGCAGAATGTATTTTGGGGTGTAATTCCACATATGCGCATGGCATGTGTGAGCAGTATATAATTTAGTGACAACTTTGTGCAAAAAAAGTTTGTCATATTCCCGCAACTTGTGATAAAATATTCCATTGACTCAACATGCCTCTCAGAAAATAGCTTGGGGTGTCTACTTTTCAAAATGGGGTCATTTGGGGGGGGGGGGGGTTGTGCTATTTGGGCATTTTATGGCCTTCAAAACTGTCATAGGTAGTGAGGAGTGAAATCAAAAATTTGCACCCTTAGAAATCCTGAAGGCGGTGCTTGGTTTTTGGCCCCCATATGTGGTTAGGCTCCCAAAAAGTCCCACCCATGTGGTATTCCCGTACTCAGGAGAAGCAGCAAAATGTATTGTGGGGTGCAATTCCACATATATCCATGGCATGTGTGAGCAATATATCATTTAGTTAACATTTTTTTTTTTTTTACAAAAAGTTGTGTCATTATTCAATCACTTGGTACAAAAAAAAATATTCAGTGGGCTCAACATGCCCCTCAGCAATTTCCTTGGGGTGTCTACTTTCCAAAATAGGGTCATTTAGGGGGGGGGGTGGTACTGCCCTGCCATTTTAGCACCTCAAGAAATGAGATAGGCAGTCATAAACTAAAAGCTGTGTAAATTCCAGAAAATTTACCCTAGTACTGCCTATTATTTGCACAAACCAATAAATACATGCTTATTGACATTTTTTTTTACTAAAGACATGTGGCTGAATACATTTTGGCCTAAATATATGACTAAAATTTAGTTTATTCGATTTTTCTTATAACAAAATGTAGAAAATATATATTTTTTCAATTTTCTCTGTCTTTTTTCCATTTATATCGCAGAGGCAATCGAATACCATCAAAAGAAAGCTCTATTTGTGGGGAAAAAAAGGACACAAATTTTGTTTGGGTACAACATTGCATGACCGTGCAATTACCAGTTAAAGCAAGCCAGTGCCAAATTGTAAAAACACTGCTGGTCCTTTTGCCGCAAACACACAATGATTTTTCGGCTTGTAAAAAATTACGTTTTTCAGCCTCTAGAAAAAACAAAGTTTTTTCCAACTTCATCATTAAAACGACGTTGCCCACACGCGATTGTTAAAAAAAAAAAAATTCTCTAGCAAAGCACGGTGACGTACAACACATATGACAGCACTATAAATGGGAAGTTCCATGTGGAACTTCCTTGGGGCTGCTTTGGCTGATTTTGTGTTAGTAAAAGACGATTCACGATTTTCTGTCTGTTACAGCGTGATGAATGTGATTACTCCATTACGAACGGTAGTTTTACCAGAATGAGCGCTCCCGTCTCATAACTTGCTTCTGAGCATGCGCAGGTTTTTCACGTCGTTAAAGCCCACACACAATCATTTTTTAAAACCCGAAAAACAACATTTTTCTTTTTCGTTTTTTAGAACCCGAAAAATGCTATGAAGCCCTCACATGATCGTTTTAAATTACATTTTTTTAACAGTTTTTTACAAGCCAAAAAATGATCATGTGTAACCGGCATAAGGCTGACAAATGGTCCAGAACTAAAGTGGTTAAAAAATCATTTTTGACCTGAAGATTACACAAAACCCACAAATATTATATATTTTCTGAAAGCATACACCTAGAGAATAAAATAGTAGTAGAAAGGTGAAAAAGATATTTACGATAGACTGATCTTTAGAAAACAAATACCCCTTGTTGTGCTTTCTTAAGGTAATTTTTAACCCGCACAGTAAATTATTTTGAATTCTTTGATAACAAAGAGATTTTTAAATACAAGTCAATCTATGTGACATAGTCTATAATATGAAACGTATTCACTGAGACGTATAATCATACAACATAGCTAATTTATTGGTAGACAAAAATATGGGTATTTACATGAAATTAGAATACCAGATGCGTTGCATGAACGACTTGCAAATCAATAAAATACCCCCGAAATGGGCATGCAATACCTTTGATCTGTGTGTCATGGTAAGTTCTCAAAATAACTTTATATAAAAGACAATAAAAACAAAAGCGTCTATTTCATATATCAACCGTTACTATACTGCAGGTAAGTAAACGGTTAACAATGTGATATGTATTGGACGTTTGTTTTGTCAGTAAAATTGGAACTATATAAAAATATAAAAAGATAAAAATTGTACTCTTTAAGGAAAAATTTACCAGTTATTGGTTATGAGAACAGACCATGATTACAAGATATTCAAGACTTCGATATTTCTAGGGAACAACAATATATTTCTGATAAAAGCAAAAATGGCATAATTACCAACTCCAAAATGGCTATTTGCAAATGATCAAAGTTAACCACTTAAGGACCCCCGCACGCACATATACGGCCACAGAATGGCACGTACAGGCACAAGGGCGTAAATTTACGTCCCCGCCTAAGTGCGGTTCGGGGGTCCCATCGGGACCCCCTCCGCGGCGTGCGGGGGTCCCCCTGGCTCCGGGAGCGATCCGGGATCTGGAGGCGGATGTCGGCGAATACCCGCCCCCCCGCGATCGCTCCCAGCCAATGGGAGCGCGCTCCCAACCTGTCACTTCCTCCTCCTGTGTTTACACAGGAAGGAGGAAATGATGTATTCTCTCATCGCAGCGCTGTTTCCCAGCGCTGCTGATGAGAGAAGACATCACAAGTAAGTGTGCACCAACACAACACTGACACACACTCACATAGGCATATTAACCCCTTGTGATCGCCCCCCCCCCCACCCCCCTGTCACAGTGTCACTGAATGCAGTGATCTAATCACTGCATTTAGTGTCAGTGTGACAGGCAGTGTAAAAAACAGTTAGTGTTAGGTTCAGGATAGCCCCCCCACCCCCCCTAATAAAGTTTTAACCCCCTGATCACCGCCCTAGTTAACCCTTTCACTCCCTATTGCCAGCGTCACTAAGCGATCATTTTTCTGATCGCTGTATTAGTGTCGCTGTTCCCGCTAGGTAGCTATTTTTTTTTATTGCGATTTTTTTTTTTACTAAAGACATGTGGCTAAATAAATTTTGGCCTAAATGTTTGACTAAAATTTAGTTTATTTGATTTTTTTTTTAACAAAAAGTAAAAAATAGTGTTTTTTTTTCAAAAATGTCGCTCTATTTTTGTATATAGCGCAAAAAATAAAAATCGCAGAGGTGATCAAATACCACCAAAAGAAAGCTCTATTTGTGGGAAGAAAAGGACGCAAATTTTGTTTGGGAGCCACGTCGCACGACCGCGCAATTGTCTGTTAAAGCGACGCAGTGCCGAATCGCAAAAACACCTTGGGTCATTTACCAGCGTATTGGTCCGGGTCTTAAGTGGTTAAAATGCAGTGTCTTTCTATGGTCCTTCATGGGATAACAAGATGTCTTCATGCATCGTCCTAGCGTGCCCCTATGGATGGGGTCTTCTACCTCCTTCAGTTCATTGATCCATTTCCATTGATTTCTTGATTCTCTACCTTTTTCTTTATGGGCTCTCTCTCCTTATATATTGTTTAGAACAATAGGACCATAAAGATTATACTAAGTTCTGCCCATCTGACAACTGTTCTTAACTCATAGGCCCCAGGTCTATAAGGGAGTTCCTGTCAAGACGTGTCTGCTTCCTATTGCCTGACAGCTTAATCATTGACTAGTTCTCTGAGCTTTGAGAACCTCAAGTAATATCACTTTCAACCACTAGGTGTCCCACCTTTATTGTGAGATTATCTATACGATACTCAGACATTCTTTTTTGAACAGGAAGATGAAGGACCTTTCCGGCTCCACAGGAGCAGAAGCAGTCTTTTGACGCCAGAGTAGCCCAGGCACTCCCCGTGGGAGCCAGGCTAAAGTTATTCGTCCCAGTCTGGGCCACATGCTGTCAGGACCCCTGGGTTCTGTCAACAATTCAATGGGGCACCTTTGGAATGTCTCTCATCCCCCACCTCGGAATCCTTTCAAAGGAACAGAGATTCCATCCTTTCCGCCGAAGGCTCAAACTTCCTAACGTCACTCCAGCTTCAGGGGGCGGCTTTTCTGGTTCCCTTGGCAGAGCGCTTCGCAGGCGTCTACTCCACCCTATTTCTGGTCCCAAAGAGGACAGGTGGTTGGAGGCCTGTGACAGACCTTTAGAGGCTTAGCCGGTATATCCACCCCGAAAGCTTCAAATTGGAGTCCCTGCAGAGGATTATTCAGGCGGTCCAGCCATCAGATTGGATGATTTCAGTCGATCTGCAGGATGCGTACCTACACGTTCTAATTCTACCTGCATTTCAAAAATGTCTGAGATTTGCAGTGGGATTGACCCACCTACAGTTTCAAGCCCACGCCTTTCGGTCTGTGCACCTCTACCAGGGTGTTCACAAGATACCAATATCCGCTCTAGTTCCCCTACGGGAGAGGGGCTTGAGGATATTTCACTACTTGGACAACATCCTCCTCCTAGCAAGCAATCCGGATCAGTTGGTATGTCACCGGGAAATTCTTCTACAGTCCCTAAAAGAGCTAGGGTGGCTAATAAAATTCCAAAAAGAGTCAACTATCACCCACACAGCAGATAATCTACCTGGGTGCAATGTTCAACACTCAGGAGGGGACAGTGTCATTACCAACGTCAAAGGCAAGGATTGTCACTCAGAGAAGGATCAAGGTCATCCGCAGCCTGTATCTGACGGCTTCACAATGCCTGAGCCTCAATTGCACAATATCTTCTTGTATACCCATGGTTCCTTGGGCCCATTGGCGCTTGAGGTAGTCCCAGACAGGCTGCTTGGTGCAGTGGAAGAAGCAATGACTATCTCAGACGATACTGCTGACGGTAGTAATGCACAGGAGTCTTCACTGGTGGACAGTTCCAGAAAACCTCTCCAAACCTTGTCACCTGGTTCCCCATCCTTGGATCAGAATTGTGTCCGATGCAGTCGGACAGGGCTGGGGAGCCCATGGCAGGGAAACCAGAATACAGGGTAGATGGTCATGTTCTACCCAGGGAGTGGTATCCAATATTTTGGAGATGAGGGCAGCCTTCTTAGCACTAACTTCTTTGGCATCCCAAATCAGAGACCAGAGAATACATCTACGCCTAGACAACATGGCAGCTGTCGCTTATCAGCAGATGCAAGGAGGCACTCACAGCAGGTTGTTCCTCAAGGAGGTGGCGCTGATCATGCTCTGGGCAGAGAAGAACCTCCTGGACCCCAGAGCAATGTATCTGCTGGGCAGGTTGAACACGGAAGCAGACACGTTGTCCAGAAATGAGTGGGCTCTCCACCCCCATTGTCTTCAATCAGATTGCCAGCATATGGGATCCCCCTCAGGTAGACTTGTTTGTCTCCCTGAAGAATGCCAAGCTGGACAGATTCTTCTCTCGGATGCCGCATCCACAAGCCGAAGCAGTGGATGCCCTGTCATGCCCCTGGAGGTTCCCCACGGCATATGCCTTTCCTCCCAGGCCATTAATATTTGAATTCCTCCTGAAGCTCCTCAGGGAGTCATTCCAGGTGGGGGCAGTACTTCCGTATTGGCCGAAGAGACCCTGGTTCCCTCTAGCCATGCGCCTCAGCGTGAGCTCTCCAATCAGGATCCCTCCTTTCCCTCAACTTCTGTCTCAGGGCAGCTTTTTTCATCCAAACCCTCAGAAGTTGAATCTTCAAATGTGGAGGTTTTGAGGCAAAGGTTCGAGTCCCTAGGGTGTTTCCCAGGAGTCATGACAACCCTTCTAAAAGCCAGCAACTAATGCCATATATTCAAAAATCTGGGACAAGTTCTTGTCATTTGCTACCAGAAATGGATTTGATCCAATCCTTCCCTCTACGTCCAATATTCTAGGTTTCCTTCAAACAGGACTTGATCTGGGGCTTGGTCTGAGTTCCCTCAAAGTGCAGGTAGCAGCAATCTCTGCCACAACAAATAAGAGATGGGCGGAGGATCCTTTGGTAGTCACTTTCCTCAGAGGAGTATTGAAGATTTGTCCACCTGTCAGACGATCATTTCCTAAGTGGGATCTGTCCCTGGTCCTTGAAGTTCTATCTGACCATCCCTTTGCTCCAGTGGAACAAGTAGCAATATGGAACCTCACACTAAAGACGGCTTTACTGCTAGCCATTACATCTGGCAGAAGAATCTCGGAACTTCACTCCTTAGGGATAGGTGATGGCCACATCTTTTTCTTCCCCGACAGGGGGTTCACACCTAAGGTCGCTACTCCAAGCCACCTGTTGGAACCCAGGTCGCTACTCCAGGCCACCTGTTGGAACCCTGGGCACTACTAGTGTTTACAGACACAGGTTCAGAGTCTTGTCGTGAGCTGGATGTATCCAGAGTGCTCAGGGCCTACCTAGAAGCTACCGACCCCTTCAGAGACTCTGAGAGACTTTTCATTGTACCGTTCAGTAAATACAGGGGCAAGGAAGCTTCCATCAGAACTCTGGCATCTTGGGTTGTAAAGTTAATCCAGAAGGCCTACAGGGTGAAGAATATCCTCCATCCTGAGTGAATGCTCATTCTACAAGGGTAGTCTCAGCTTCCTGGGCAGCAAGGCCTAATGTTGAAGATGGTGTGCAGGGCCACCACCTGGTCTTCTCACCATGCGTTCCTCAGACACTACCAGATTGGTCCAGGAGCTCTCACGACTGCAGTTCAGGCTGCTATATCCTCTGCTAATTAAACATTTATTGTTAAGCATTATCCCACCCATGTCAGCTAGTTATTTATCACAGGTATGCTGCCATGGAGGCACCAGGAAAACGGAAAATTGTATCATACTTGCCAGTAATTTTCCTTTCCTGGTGCCTATTCATGGCAGCATATGCTCCCACCCTCGGTATTCTATATTACGGAGAATGTTGGGGGAAGGGCTATGCCTTTAATTTATGCTATTCAGTAGTCCTGAAGGAGGAGACGAGGCGGAGCTCTATCACAGGTATGCTGCCATGGATAGGCACCAGGAAAGGAAAATTACTGGTAAGTATGATACAATCTTCCATTTTTGTAGCCGGTGGGGTTCCTCGGCAGCAAGTAGGGTTAAAAGCGCCTCGATAGCATCCGAAAAGCACCGTTATAACAGCGGTAAAGCACCACTAAAACTAGCAGAGCTTTACTGCTAACGTGGCCTGCGCCCCAGTGTGAAAGGACTCTTAATGTCATACAGCTAGGTTTCAGATCAACTTTAAAATCTTAATCACAGTGTGCTATTAAGGGGCCTTTTATAGCAGCCTACATTTTGTCTATCATGAGCTTGTTTACATTTTCCCCACAATTCCTTCTTCAGGGAAAATTTTAAATACATTGCTTGCTTGGGACAGAAAATGATGTGCAAAATAAATGTGCAGATTTGCCTGGTAGAATTTTTTTTAAGCCCTCGTTCACACTTAAAGCGGAGGGCCACACAAAAAGTGAACCTCTGCTTTTCTGAATCCTCCCCCCCTCTGGTGTCACATTTGGCACCTTTCAGGGGGAGGGGGTGCAGATACAGGTCCCAGGAGATACCAGGGACAAGTGAGGGCGCGCTGCGCGGTTCGCACATGCAGTAGGGAACCGGGCAGTGAAGCCGCAAAGCTTCACTTCCTGATTCCCTCACCGAGGATGGTGGCGGGGGCAGCCGAGGGACAAGCGATTGCTCGGCCTCGTCTGCCGACATCGCGGGCACGCTGAACAGGTAAGTGCCCATTTTTTTAAAGTCAGCAGCTGCAGTATTTGTAGCTGCTGGCTTTTAAAAAAAAAAACAAAAAAAACTTGGGTGGACCTTTAACACGGCTTTGAAATTACACAATTTCAAAGCCGCAAGAGTTAATACTCTTTAATCGCCTCTATGGCCTTGGATGACTGGAGCGACACCCCCTATACTCTTTAAAGCATCCGCCGTACAGCTACGACGATTTGCGCAGGAGTGCAATCAAATGACGGCGGGCAATCGGCAAGTGGTTAAAGTAACGCAGTGCCGTCTCACAAAAAATCACTTGGTCATGAAGGGGGGTAAAACTTTTGAAGAGGTGAATGGTTAAAGGATCCCTACAGCCAGAAAAGTGTTGCAAATGCTTTGCCGTATCACCCTGGCTGACCATGTGAACAAAAATGTAGAGTAACCATTTTACACACGTTACCACCAAGTTTTTTCAGTTGCTCCAGTGGCGCAATCGGTTAGCGCGCGGTACTTATAAGACAGTAACTGGTGAGCGATGCCGAGGTTGTGAGTTCGAGCCTCACCTGGAGCATGAATTTTAAAAATTTATCTGTTTTCAGAGTAATTTACACACGTGCAAAATTACGCACAACATGGATAAACTATCTCTGAAATTTTGTGTAGCTGTTTTATTTGTCTTTCTTAAGGGACAGCCATAAATAAAAATATATTTCTGCCCGGTTTCGAACCGGGGACCTTTCGCGTGTTAGGCAAACATGATAACCACTAGACTACGGAAACCTCCATCCTAAGCAGTATTTGATGGAGCTGTGATACAAATGTGCATGCTAGCATAAAAAAGTGTCAAAAATACTTTCTACTAAGAGAGAGGGGGGGTGGGCAAAGTATTTTCTAAGTTGGAACACTTGTGACGTAAATTTACTAAATTCTCACCACGCCTTTATTGAACTTACATAAGCTGCATTGCAAAATGGCTTCCCCCACTAAATATACTGGCATTCACAGGCTATGAGTCAGCCCTGTGCTCCAAGCCGCTGTCACATAGGACTGACGTCTCTCTCTATAGTCTGTAAACGTGCATTACCTCGGAGACGTCATTCACATAGCAGCCAAGGGTGGCGCTGTCACATCAAGACTCTAGTTGTAGCCGCTCAGACCCAAAGGCGGTAGGGTAGCTGCTTGAACGCTCTATGGAGCAATCTCTATGGTCGTTTGGAACGCACAGCGGCAGTAGTGGCCGCTCTGGTTCCCGCTGCTTCGCAGTCTCTATGGTAGATCGTTGACAGCCGCGCATTGGTGAGGCGGAAGTGCGCGGTGTCCATGGAGATGATGAAGATGTCGGCCACGGTGTACGGCGGAGAGAGCTCGGGGATCCCGTTAATGGGCAGCGGAGGCATTTCGGTGACACCGACCCTGTCGTGGCTGCCGGATAGCGTGCTGCTGGAGGTGCTGAGCTTCCTGTCGGTGCGGGATCTCATCCGGAGCGGCCGGTGAGAAGGTCTGGGGGACGCTAGGAACATTGCTATGCCTGTCATCAGCTGTCATGGCTGGCAGTGTTTACTAGGAGTCAAGGCGATTGTCATGGAAGGAAAGTCGTGTGAGGCTGATTACAGACAGGAGGATGTCTCCCTGAGAATGCTCAGCCATGTATGACAATGGAGGAGATGGGGCTCCCCTCCTGTCTATAGATCCGTCATCACTGGGGACCAGCATATCAGTTACTACCTACATAACTTCCTAGACCATAGGGGGCGCTCTATCACTTTCCTCAATGATCACCTATGGAGGGGATTTATCAAAACCTGTGAATGGCAGCCAATCAGATTCTATCTTCAGCATGTTCAGTTAAAGCGGATCTTCACCCAGAAATTGAACCTCCGCTCATTCAGTTCTCCCCCCTCACATTTGGCACCTTCCAGGGCCAGGTATTTGCTCCCACTTCCAGTGAACGATTGCACCAGTATTTGCGGCTATGTCCAGCCCTTCCCCCTCCGCTATCTTCTGGGAGAGACGCAGGTCCCAGAAGACCGCAGGGACAAGTCAGAATGCGCAGCGTGACTTGCGCAGTAGGGAAACGGGCTAGGTTTCTTACATATATGGCAGCAAGGTGCCTCTCCTGGGCAGATCATGTACCTCATACGTGATCCTGCACTTCTGGGTCTGGGGTGCGCGTGCTTGCTGCCGGTGACCCGCTCTTCCTTTAAATATTAAACATCAGGAGCTGATCTGCGGGTACGGCGGGCTCCTGTGTGCCAGCAACTGCCGATCATTAGGCAGAGAGCCAGAACAGCGACCTACCGTGTTTACAAAGCCAGATCACAGTTCTGGCTCTCTAATTATCAGGTGTCGGCTGACATCGAGTCAGTAGGGAAGGCACTGATCCTGTGTTCCTGCAAAGCTGGAACATGTATCAATGCCTTCCCCTAGTCAAAGCACCCCCCCCCCCCACACACACACACACAGTACACAAGCACACAATATTGCAGTCCCACTATAAGTCGCTGATCACTGCCATTGCTAGTAGAAAAAAAATATCCCCTATTTTTACCAAAAATATGAATACATACTGGCCTAAATTGATAAGTAAATTTAGGTTTTCAATTTTATTTACTTTTTTTTTTTTCTTTGGAGTGGGGGAATATTTTTTATAGCAGAAAATAGAGTTGCACGATTAATCGTGAAGAATCAAAATCTTTTTCCCTTCCCGATCTTTAAAACAGCCTGTCACGGGTTCTCTCTATGGCCTCATTCCCACGAGGCGGATTCGTCAGTGGCGTCCGCCAGCTCAGCGGTGGTCTCTCCATTGATCTCCACTGAGCCGACGGATGACAGGTCCCTCTCTGATCACTGAGCAGGGAGGGGCTTGTCGAGCGCCGCTGCTTTTCTATGGAGAGATCGGCCAAAAAACTGACAGTATGTCCATTTTCATCAGATCTCACCCGATCCGCCAGGACGGATGGCAACGTATCGCCATACGTCTGATTTTAGTGGATCGGATCAGATTTCAGCAGACATGTCATCGCTGACGTTCGACGTGTATGGAGCGCCTGTTCAGGTCCCCAGAAAAAACTGACAGGTGGACCTGAACGCTCCCTACAAGTGCAGAGAGTTCTCACAGCTGGATAAACAAAATCCAGGCAGCCTGCCAAGTTTTAATACAAAATGTGAATAAATGGAAACAAAGTATCTCTTCATTTTTTTTTTATCAAAGGATAGAACTCTGGCGTGTAAATGAAGGAAGTTTAACCATTTACAGACCAAACATTTTCTGACATTTGTTTCTTACAAGTAAAATAAATCATTATTTTCTGCTAGAAAATGACTTGGAACATCCAAACATGAGAATATATATAATTAGCAAAGACCCTAGAGAATAAATTGGGGTGTGTTTTTTTTTTTTTTTTATGCATTTTAATGCAGGGTTTGACAAAATCCGGACACCTGGTCGCAATTTGGCACCCGGGGAAGGAAGCTTAGGCATGCAGTAGGCTGCAAAGCCGCGGCCTTAATTACCAGCTGCGCAATCGCGGATGGGGAGATGGGGGCGCACGGAGACACAGGGTGTCTCCGTGCGCCCTGTGTGTCATTGCGTCGGGCCACGCTGTCCGGTAATTGAGGTCACGGATTTCTGCAGGGCTATGCTTCTTTCTGTGATCTGGCGCCGTCTTGTGGTGGCCGTTGGCATGACAAGTAAACCAATTCTAATGGAGCTTCCCCAGTGTTTTCCCTGCTACCTCCTTCCCTCTAATTGAAGCCCCCAAACATTATATATATTTTTTATTTTAACACCCTAGAGCAGTGATGGCGAACCTTGGCACTCCAGATGTTTTGGAACTACATTTCCCATGATGCTCATGCACTCTGCAGTGTAGTGGAGCATCATGGGAAATGTAGTTCCAAAACATCTGGGGTGCCAAGGTTCGCCATCACTGCCCTAGAGAATAAAATGGGGGTCGTTGCAATACTTTCTGTCACACCGTATTTGCGCAGCGGTCTTACAAGCGCACTTTTTTTGGGAAAAAATATACTTTTTAAATAAAAACATAAGACAGCAGTAAAGTTAGCCCAATTCTTTATATTGTGAAAGATCATGTTACGCTGGGTAAATCGATACCCAACATGTCACGCTTCAAAATTGCGTCCGCTCGTGGAATGGCGACAAACTTTTACCCTTTAAAATCTCCATAGGTGACGTTTAAAATATTCTACAGGTTGCATGTTTTGAGTTACAGAGGAGGTCTAGGGCTAGAATTATTGCTCTCAGTTTCCCAATCACGGCGATTCCTCACGTGTGGTTTGAACACCATTTACATATGCGGGTGCTACTCATGTATGAGTTCGCTTCTGTGCACGAGCTCGGCGGGATGGGTGTGCGTTTTCTGGCTCCTAACTTTTTTAGCTGGCTCCTAGATTCCTAGCAAATTTGTCAAACCCTGCTTTAATGAATTAAAAAAATAAATAACATGTTACACTGCGATAATCGTGATCTTTATTCTAAGAAAAAAATCATGATTCTCATTGTAGGAAGTGAAGGGAAATCCCCCCCCCCCCCCCCCCAATGAGACACAGATGGCAAATAAACGGGTTATAGCCCTCCCTACTCTAGTTTTGCCTTTAGTTACACTTTAAAAGATGTTATACTTTCCTGATGTGTGCAACAATATTGTACAGAACAGTCCTTTTTGGCATTTTCCTGCTGCCACTGCTCCTGCTCCTCCTCTCCGAGTTCCTGGAGTCTGACAATGGCTCCTGCTATTGCACAAGCCAAAAAAAAAATGCTCCAAATAAATTGAAAACAATTTTTTTTTTTTTTTTACTTACCAGAAATAGCGGTTGCTAGGCAGATCTTCCTAATTTGCCTCTTCCTAGTCCACATCTGGTCTTCATTCTTGTCCTCCTGTCTTCTGGGGAATGGGGCGCATTGTCTTTTGGGAACTGTGTGTATCCCAGAGAACAGCCGCCAATTCATAAAGCGACTCGCGCATGCGCAGTAGGAAACGGGCAGTGAAGCCCCAAGGCTCCACTGCCTGTTTCCCTTATTGAGGATTCTGGTGCTGGGAACCTGCCACGATCAAGGGATCGGCCTCAGGGGGCCGACATCGCGGGTGCTTAGGACAGGTAAGTGTCCTTATTAAAAGTCAGCAACCACAGTGTTTGTAGCTGCTGACTAAAAAAAAAAAAAAAAATCACAGAACACTGCTTTAAGGGCAGGGGGCACCAGGACAGGTAGGGGGCGCTTTTTAACCTCAGTACACACAACCATGAGTATGTTCGGACACCATCTGACTTAGGCTTACACACAGTTTGGGCTTCAAACATCCCTGAAGAAGGGAATGTTAGTTTTTTTTTTTTTTTTTAAAGCCGCAATGTCATAAGAGAAATACCAATCTGGAGGGTTCAGAAGGCTGGTAAAAGTATACTATGAGTTGTGAATTGCTTCTGCTGGCATATATAGTCTCTCTGAATACTTACTGATAAGTTCTATTATATTATATGCAATGTTCACTGCTCTCAAAACCTTCATTTCAACTCGCTTGACCTCCCCTTAGGCTTTTATTTTATGTTCTTGCACCTTCACATTTGAAATGGATGTAATTATTTTTTTCTTTTTGAAGTGTCTGCAAGCGGTGGAAGAGACTGGTGTTGGACAAATCGCTGTGGAGACATGTTGATTTAACACCTTATAAGGTCAGTTTCTGTCATCTAACAGGTGAATATTTGCTTTTTATTGCACGTTGACATCGGGCGCTGACTAATGGTAGAATTTCCCATCATCACCACGAGACCCACCCTGATCTTCCATCAATGCTACAGGTGATGGAACATGGACTTTTGGGATTTTGGGAACAACATTTTTATTTATGTAGCGGTGCACAGTTCAAAAGATCCACACATCACCTTGTTTTTCTCACCTTCATTTCTTTAGACATAATGAAGAGTCACTTGCTTTTCGTTTGGGGTATTTTTATTATAAAAGTATTTCTTGGATAGAGTTGGGTAAGGGTGTGATAACATGGGATGCCCATAGAAATTAGCACTTAGTAGATTCGATTCTGATAAGGCACAGCAAAGATTGTATTTTGTTAGTGAGCTGCGTCACTGCAGACTATTGCTCCCTTTATGCTGCCCTGTTTAGGATAAGTCACTCTGAATGACTTTTGTGATGATGAACAGTTATCCAAATGCCAGCCCTGTGTCCGGAAGGTATCCTACACCTCCCCCCCCTCCAACTCCACAGTCTCTATACTGCAAATTGTAACTGCTGGACTACTAGGCCCAGATAGTCCAGTGATGGAAAGGCTGAGTTGCCCGGCCACAGCCTTCCATTTTGAGATGAGTTAAAGGGTTGTAAAAGTACACGTTTTTTTACCTTAATGCGTCCACGTCGTCCTCTTCGGTTCCCAGCCTGGCCGTTGATTGGCTAGGCTGGGCGGATTGATAGCAGCGCAGCCATTGGCTAGCGATGCTGTCAATCAGAGCGGATGACGCGGCGCGCCGGGGGCGGAGCCGAGTGATACAGTCGGCGGCTATGGCTGCCGCTGTATCACGGGAGCGCGCTCGCAAAAGCTTTCCTCCATGCGAGCGCCCTCGCATGAAGAGGGAAAGCTTTTGCGAGGAGGAGCCCAGACAGCCGCTGAGGGACCCCAGAAGACAGCTTTCCGGGCCACTCTGTGCAAAACGAACTGCACAGTGGAGGTAAGTATAACATGTTTGTTATTTTTTTTAAACAAAAGCCCTGACTTTAGTGTCCCTTTAAGGTTAGAGTCCCTCCTTGTAATATCCTGCTGTGTAGGATTGACCATGCAACATCCTGTCTAAGACATCCCCTTGTGGCTTTCAGTTACTAGGGACAACAGCAGATATTCCCAAGCTCCTTGAATAGACTCCTCTGGTCCAATCACTTGCTGTCATGTACCCACTGACCTGTTTCATGGTCCCCAGTCCATGGAAGAGACATGGTTCAACCACATAGCCCAGCAGTAACCGTTCCAGGTTCCTGTCTCTTAGTATTGAATTCCTCCTGTGCGGTGTTGAAGAAAGGTGGTCCTCCATCAGGACTTTCTCCTCGGCACTTGTAAGCTCACAGGCATGGGGCCTCTCACACATAGAATACTGCCCCATTGTCTTCTCTATGACGACTCCTCCCCAGTGACATGTTACCTCAGCTTATATAGCAGGCCCACCCCCTGCCAATCCTATGTGGGGTTTGGTAGAGCTGCCACACAAGCTGCCTGTCACTCAGAGCTTCCAGCTCCACCCCCTTCCAGAAGATTCTCCTGAAGGCAGGGGAGGAGTTCCAGAGTCTGAACACAGGTGGCCACACCCACTGCTACTCTGACACTCCCAGTCCCAGATCAAAACAACCAGACCTAGCATAAGGCATATGCCTGACTAGATTTTGCCTGCACTGACAGTTTAAAACAAATAAACACTATTTCCCCCTCACCTTCCAGGACAGCTACTTGAGAGATGATTGGCTCCACCGTCTACAGGAAACACAAATCGGATACAATTTAAAAGGCCCCTCTCTTTCCTCTGACCTTTAGTTGTTTTGTGTTTCCAGACTCTCCAGGAGCACCAACACAGTTTTTGTTTTTCCTAAGTCTCGTAACTGTGGTTGGCTGGCCCCCCTTCTCTGGCAACATCCAGTACTGAGTCCTGGATGTGTTCAGTCCCTGTTTCTGGCCAGAAGATGAAGGTTGAAGGTTCTTGCCTCGCCTGCAAGGGTGAAATGGCAACTTCTTTCAGGTTCTCCCCAGCTCTGCTGGTAGAAACCTTGTCTTCCTCAGCTTCACCGAGGTGTACCAAGATGGCGTCTGAGGACTTCCGGTGACGCGGCAAGATGGCGCCGGAACCTGAAGTCGTGTGACGCATTTTTCGGCGCCGTGTTCATAAGGACTATGGCGCAGTACACTGAGGACATGCTGCCTGGGACAGCAGCCTTTTCTCTTTGGCCGATCACCACTCACCAATGGAACTTGAATATAGGCCTGTGGAGGGAGCACCCGCTCGGATGGAGCCAGCGCCAGCCTTCTGTTCCCATACTACCTCCAAGGTAAGCTCTTGTCTGTAATTATGCAGTAGGGGTCCTTTTTTGGGTATGGGCCTGCTACTTTCTTAGGGCTTGTTTCTGTTATTTTTTTATTTTTAGGATAGACAGATGAAAAAGAAATACGGAAACTGTACAGCCAAGCTGCCTGATGGATATAAAATACTTTTTCCCCCAGTCGTCTTCCAAGGCAGCCCTTGAGAGATGGAGCTCCTCCCCGTAATCAGGAAACACGTTGCCACTAATTCTTTTCCTCCCCTTTAAGAGGCAGTCCCTCAGGTCCCTGGTCAGTCTTGGTGTTTCCTCCGTCCGGAGGAGACATGTTGCCAGAGGACCTGAGAGGGGGCTCCATCTCTTAAAGGCTGACCAGGGCAGGGGTCCAGCTGGGGCAGCACATTTCCCTGTGAGTAAAGCTGCAGGTATAGAGGCAGCTGATCACGAAAAAACGGGAGGGAGCCTCAGAACGGCAGGGGGTCGGATGATCTTACCAGAGCCGTGCAGTATGGGGGGAGGACGACGGTGTGCGGCCACGGGCAACCCTCTTGGCGGTGTGCAGGAGGTGTCCCGATTTGAGTCTTTCCTTCTGTGCCCAGGCGTGAAGAAGGCGCCATTTCTTCATCCCCTTGGCGGTGTCGGCGCGGCAGATAGGAAAAAGGGCGTGCACCTGAAGCTGACGCCGCTTGACCCGGAGATGCAGGCGCATCAGTTCCGGGGCGGGATGACGTCATCGGCGTGCGCCGGGGAGCTGGTCCTTCCCCTTAAAGGCGCGGGGAAACTCAAATGGCCGGCTGGTGTAATACATGTGGATGCGGCTGCAGGAGACAGCATAGGACGCCACAGTGTGCCAAGATGCTCGAGGAAGCAAAAAGGAGATCTAGACAGGTTGGTGTTACTCCCAGAGTCAGTAAAGAGATCACTATGGTGGTGGAGGGTCCACACAAACCTAAACCAGGGTCTGACTTGGTCATTTCCGATATCCCAGAAATTGACCACGGATGCAAGCAGTTGGGGTTGGGGAGCTCACCTAGCCGGACAACCGGCTCAGGGGAGATGGTCCCCAGAGGAAGCTATAGCATCCTCAAATTGGAGAGAACTCATGGCGATAGCCAAGGCCATAGAGGCTTTTCAGAACCAGCTGAGAGATCATCACATCCTGGTACTCAGACAATGCCACAGCAGTGGCCTATATAAACAAACAAGGGGGCACAAGAAGTCCATCTCTGAGCCACATCTCCGACCAGATATGCCGGTGGGCAGAAGGGAACCTACTTTCAATAAGTGCAGTCCATCTAAAAGGAGAAGACAATCAAGTGGCGGATTTCCTCAGCCGCCAGGAGATTTCCCAAGAGGAATGGGTGTTACATCCAAGGGCTTTCAAAGAAATCACAGTCCGTTGGGGAGTCCCAAACATAGACCTGTTTGCATCTCGGAAAAACACTCAGGTGAAGTGTTTCTTCTCGCTAAACCAGCAAGACCAACCTCTTGGGATAGATGCTCTTCAGAACCCCTGGAACTTCAGAATGTGCTATGCCTTCCCTCCGGTTCATCTGATTCCACGGGTGATAAAAAAGATTCTACAAGAACAAACGAAACTCAAACTAATTGCACCATACTGGCCCAAGAGAACCTGGTTCTCTCAACTCCTCAGTCTCTCAGCAGACGAGCCATGGCTTCTACCTCACAGGACAGACCTGATGTGTCAGGGTCCGTTAACAGGCCTAAAGCAGGAACATTTCAAGTGGACGGCCTGGTTACAGAAGAGGAACTTTTGAAATCAAAAGGACTCTCAGAAAAGGTAGTGACAACACTTTTGAGCGCCAGGAAGCCAAACACCAGAGCCATCTACAGAAAGATCTGGAGAAAATTTAACAGTTGGTGCACAGAAAACCAAAGACAGAGAATGGATACTCCAACTATCCTTGAGTTTTTACAACAAGGCGCGGACAAGGGACTAGCTATAAGTACGCTGAAAGTTCAGGTTGCAGCTCTATCTGTGTATCTAGAAAGGACACTACAGGAGGACCCGTTGGTTTCTCGATTTTGCAGGGCATTAGCAAAATACAAAAAGCCCAAGATACAAAAATATCCCACATGGGATTTATCGGTGGTACTTAGGGGGATCATCAAATCCCCCTTTGAACCACTTCAAGAAACATCTTTGAGATTATTGACTTTAAAGACTATTTTTCTCGTAGCCATCACAACGGCACGAAGGATAGGAGAAATTCAAGCCTTATCAGTTAAAGAACCTTTTTTGAAGATCTATGATGATCGAATAGTTCTTCAAACAGATCCAGGATTTACCCCAAAAGTGACGTCAACTTTTCATAGATCCCAGGATATAGTTTTGCCTTCTTTTTGTAGTTCACCAAAAAACGACAAAGAGCAAGAATTTAGTTTTCTGGATGTCAGGAGGTGTCTACTTCAATACTTAGAAGTGACCAATGAATTCAGATTATCAGATGCTTTATTTGTTTTGTATGCCGGCCAACAAAAGGGAAAACAGGCGTCAAAAAATACGATCGCCAGATGGATCAAGGCAGCTATTATACAGGCTTACAGTGCGATGGAGAAAACTCCACCAAAAGAACTTAAAGCTCATTCTACAAGGGCTTCAGCAGCCTCATGGGCAGAAAAAGCAGGAGCCACTCCAGAACAAATATGCAAGGCTGCAACCTGGTCAAGATTCTCGACCTTTGTTCAACATTACAGACTGGATCTGATCTCTAGCCAGGACCAGGCTTTTGGTAGGAAAGTCCTCCAAGCGGTTATCCCACCCTAGATCTGGTGAGTTCTTGATTATCCTCTCAAGGGCTGACTTGAAGACGACTGGGGGAAAAAGCAGAGTTAGATTCTTACCGGTAACTCTGTTTCCAGTAGTCTTCCAAGGCAGCACGATCCCACCCTAAAATATCTAACCTTGTGGGGTTGTGTTGTGTATTCTATATCGTTTCAGATTCCGGCCTTCGGTTCTCGGGGATGACTGACCAGGGACCTGAGGGACTGCCTCCTAAAGGGGAGGAAAATAATTAGTGGCAACGTGTTTCCTGATTACGGGGAGGAGCTCCATCTCTCAAGGGCTGCCTTGGAAGACTACTGGAAACAGAGTTACCGGTAAGAATCTAACTCTGCTTTTTTGTGAAGATTGTTTTCCATCTAGGGCTAGTTTAGAGACTTTCTCTTTTAAAGCGCTATTGTCTTCTTTAAAGGAGGTGGTTGCCTCCTTCTGGTCTTTCAGTGACAGGATAGCGGGTCTGGGACCTTCTCCCTCTGGTCCCAGGACTCTAGAACAGTCAGTTAGACCCTCTCCTCAGTCTGAGATCAGTGATTTACACTATAGCTCCTCATCTGATGGAGATTCCGCATCAGTGGAGAAGGCAGGTAACCCTAAGTTTGTTTTTCCAGCTGAGGAAATTGATGAGCTTTTGAAATAATTTTATACCTCTGAACAGATTGAGATGCCGCAGCAAATCCAATCTGTGCAGGAATGTATAGGGGGCTTCAGGTTCTTTTCCGGTTCACCAATCACTTAAGGATATTATTCTGTCAGAATGAAATGATCCGGAAAGGAGAATAATCCAATCTAAATGACACAAAAGATTTCCTTTTCAATCTGAAATTGAAGAAACTTTCTTTAAATGTCCTAAGCTAGATTCCCCTATGTCTCAGGTTTTTAAAAAGTCAGACCTGTCCTTTGAAGATTCAGGGGTCCTGAAGGAGCAAATGGATAGGAAGGCCAAGTCTTTGCTACGTAAGGCCTGGGATGCTTCAGCTTTATCATTGGGTCCAGTTGTAGCATCCACCTGTGTGGCTAGAAATCTAGATGAATGGGTTTAGCATCTGGACAAGCTCCTTTCATCTGACACCCCCAAAGAGGAGATTAGGGAGTCCCTCCCACTCATCGCTAAAGCAGTAGCCTTCTTGGCTGATGCAGCTGCATCCTCTGTGAAAGCTACAGCAAGGTCTTCTGCTCTCATTAATTCAGCCAGACAAGAAATCTGGCTTAAGGTTTGGAAGGGGGACCTGGTCTCCAAGAACAAGCTCTGTGGCATTCCCTTTGAAAGCAAGCTCTTATTCGGTTCCTCCTTGGTGGAGGTACTAGCTCGTTCCTCTGAGAAGAGTAAACGGTTCCCTTCTTCTCAAAAGAATAAGCTACAGAATAAGAAGACTTTTTGTGGTTTCCGAAACAAAGCTAATTTTAGAACCAACAGGCGACGAAAAAGTGGTGTTTTAACAAAGATACCGTATTTTTCGCTCCATAAGACGCACCTGACCATAAGACGCACTTTGGTTTTAGAGGAGGAAAACAAGAAAAAAAAGAATTCTGTACCAAAATATTTACCAGTGCCCATGAAATGCAGCCTGACTTGTGCCCAATAAATGCAGCCTGATTTGTGCCCATTAAATGCAGCCTGACTTGTGCCCATTAAATGCAGCCTGACTTGTGCCCATTAAATGCAGCCTGACTTGTGCCCATTAAATGCAGCCTGACTTGTGCCCATTAAATGCAGCCTGACTTGTGCACATTAAATGCAGCCTGACTTGTGCCCATTAAATGCAGCCTGACTTGCATCCTTACCTGTGTCCATAAAAAGCAGCCTGTTCTGTGTTCATTAAATGCAGCATGTTCTGTGCCTGGCGACTGGCAAGGACGTCATCACAGTCGCCTGTCCATCTGTCACTCAAAAGACAGAGCAGCCCGAGCGGCAGTACTCCATTCGGCCACTGGGGCTGCTCAGTTTTCTTTTTACTGTGAGTGACATAAGATCGCCCAGCGCTCGAGGGAGACGGCCGCCCTGTGTAGGGAGATGGTGGCGGCAGCAGCGGCGACAACGGGCGGGGGTTTTGTTAGTATTCACTCTATAAGACGCACAGGTATTTCTCCTCATATTTTAGGAGGAAAAAAGTGCGTCTTATAGAGCGAAAAATACGGTAAGCAAAAGAAAGGGATTCTCTTTACTGCTTCAGCCCCTTCCAAAACTCACCAATGAAGCCAGGATAGTGGTAGGGGGAAGGTTGTCCCACTTCGTCAAGGAATGGGAAAAGATTTCCGATAATTCCTTTATCCTTCAAACATTGGAAAGGGGTTACAGGTTGGAATTTCTCCACCCCAGAGATTTTATCTTACTCATCTGCCGAGAAACCAAGAGAGACGGCAAGCCATGTTGAATCTAGTTTCCATGTGGGAAACGGGTAATTTCACCTGTCCCGGAAAATCACAAATTCTGGTTCAGAAAGCCTCCGGGGGCTTCCGGATGGTCATTAGTTTGAGCGTCCTGAACAAGTACATTCTCTACAGATGTTTCCGGATGGAAAACATTTACTGTTTGAGGAATCTGTTATGGCCATGGTTACCCTGAATCTTCAGGATGCTTATCTTCCAATCTGCCAGAACCAATGAAAGTTTCTCAAATTTGCGATTCTCGTGGACAACGGGCTAAGTCATTGGCAGTTCAATGCCCTCCCTTTCGGTCTCTCAGCAGCGTTCAGGATTTTTACAAAGATCATGGCCCGAAATCATGGCATTTTTTCGGATACAAAGTGTATAGATCGTTCCATACCTGGACGATTTTCTGATCTTTGCCCAAGACAAGCAATCCCTTATTCGGGATCTGCAGTTGGTTTTGCAGACCTGTCAGCATCTAGGGTGGAAAGTCAACCAACAGAAGTCTTGTCTGGTACCCTCCCAGAACATACTTTTTTTGGGTTATCTAATAGACGCTGTTGCTCAGAAATGTTTTCTTCCCGAAGAGAACGTTTTGAAACTTCTTCTCGCCATGCAGGCCTTCAGATTTCTCCCAGAGACATTGCTTTGGCGGGTCATGCAGTTACTAGGTTTAATGACCGCAGCCACCCCAGGAGTTCCCTGGGCCCAATTACACTCCAGACCCCTTCAGGCGTTTCTCTTACACCATTGGGATCGCGGGAAGGATTCTTTGGATCAACTAGTTCAACTTCCAAGGAAGGATTCTCTCAATCTCTCCTGGTGAGAGCAGTGAGAACACCTGCAGGAGGGAAGAACTGGGCGCAACATGCTCCAGTGAAGGTTACCACAGACACCAGTCTGTGGGGCTGGGGTGCACATTCTCCAGGCTGGCAGGCCCAGGGAGCTTGGTCGCCAGAGGCAGACCGCTTCTCAAATTTCAGGGAACTACTAGCTGTAGGGAAAGCTCTGCAGGAGAAGCTTAGTTCAAAAGACCTGTTGGTGTTTTCAGACAATGCCACAACAGTGTCATACCTGAACAAGCAAGGGGGCACTAGTTTGGAGTCACTCCTAATGCTCTCACAGCAGATTTTTTTCCTGGGTGGAAATCACTATCGCCTCGATCAGAGCAGAACACGCTGGCGGATTATCTGAGTAGGGTAAGCATAAGTTCCAGCTGTTGGGAGTTACATCAAAGCATGTTCCAGGAGATTGTGCTAAGATGGGGTCTTCCTACAGTGGATATTTTTGCCTCCAGTCTCAACAGGAAACTGCCAGCGTTTTTTTCTTTGGAGAGAAAGACAGGGTCCTTAGGGACGGATGCTCTCTTTTTTCCCGTTGGATTTCTCTCCTGGCCTAAGCCTTCCCTCCTTTTCCCCTCTTACCTCTGGTAGTTCGGAAAATTATTCAGGATCGGGCAGAAGTGGTTCTGATTGCCCCCTGGTGGCCCAGAAGGAGTTGGTTTTCCTCTCTGAAGACCCTCTCTGTGGATCTTCCCTGGCCCCTACCAGAGTGGAAGGATCTACTCCCATTAGGGACCAGTATTGCATCCAAGCCCTCAGATTTTCCATTTGGCGGCTTGGAGGCTAAGCGGCGCATCTTAAAGTTGAAAGGGTGTTCAGAGACAGTTATTTAAACTATCCTGGACAGCCGTAAGTTGGTAACTAGAAGAATCTATGGGAAAGTTTGGAAAACATTTTATTCCTGTCAAAGGAAATCCGGTTTTGATTATTTTTCTACTCCCTGTGTTCTAGATTTTTTACACAAGGGAGTGGAGAAAGGTCTTTCTGTCAGCACCCTTAGGGTCCAGGTTGCAGCCCTGTGTATTTTTGTACAAGAGGCTAGCTGAATATCCTTTAGTTAGGAGGTTCCTTGCAGCCAAAGCTAGACATGCTCCCAGGATCATCAAACATGTACCTCCTTGGGATCTGTCATTAGTGCTTAATGCTCTAACAAGGGCTCCGTTTGAGCCTTTGCATGAAGCTTCCCTGAAATGAATTTCCTTGAAGATTTCCTTCCTTTTGGCTATTATGTCAGGGAGAAGGATTTCTGATCTGCAGTCCCTTTCCTGTAAAGATCCCTTCCTCAGGATTTTAGAGGATAGGGTAGTGATCAAGCCTGATCCTTTCTATTTGCCCAAAATTTCGTCTAACTTTCATAGGTCCCAGTAAGTAGTCCTTCCTAGTTTTTGTTCCTCTCCCAAAAATGAGGAAGAGGAAATATTTATTTTTTTAGATTTAAAGCGATGTCTGCTGCTTTACTTAGAGAAATCCAGTGGGTTTACAGGGAGTGCAGAATTATTAGGCAAGTTGTATTTTTGAGGATTAATTTTATTATTGAACAACAACCATGTTCTCAATGAACCCAAAAAACTCATTAATATCAAAGCTGAATATTTTTGGAAGTAGTTTTTAGTTTGTTTTTAGTTTTAGCTATTTTAGGGGGATATCTGTGTGTGCAGGTGACTATTACTGTGCATAATTATTAGGCAACTTAACAAAATACAAATATATACCCATTTCAATTATTTATTTTTACCAGTGAAACCAATATAACATCTCAACATTCACAAATATACATTTCTGACATTCAAAAACAAAACAAAAACAAATCAGTGACCAATATAGCCACCTTTCTTTGCAAGGACACTCATGCAGCCTGCCATCCATGGATTCTGTCAGTGTTTTGATCTGTTCACCATCAACATTGCGTGCAGCAGCAACCACAGCCTCCCAGACACTGTTCAGAGAGGTGTACTGTTTTCCCTCCTTGTAAATCTCACATTTGATGATGGACCACGGGTTCTCAATGGGGTTCAGATCAGGTGAACAAGGAGGCCATGTCATTAGTTTTTCTTCTTTAATACACTTTCTTGCCAGCCACGCTGTGGAGTACTTGGACGCGTGTGATGGAGCATTGTCCTGCATGAAAATCATGTTTTTCTTGAGGGATGCAGACTTCTTCCTGTACCACTGCTTGAAGAAGGTGTCTTCCAGAAACTGGCAGTAGGACTGGGAATAGAGCTTGACTCCATCCTCAACCCAAAAAGGCCCCACAAGCTCATCTTTGATGATACCAGCCCAAACCAGTACTCCACCTCCACCTTGCTGGCGTCTGAGTCGGACTGGAGCTCTCTGCCCTTTACCAATCCAGCCACATGCCCATCCATCTGGCCCATCAAGACTCACTCTCATTTCATCAGTCCATACAACGGTAGAAAAATCAGTCTTGAGATATTTCTTGGCCCAGTCTTGACGTTTCAGCTTGTGTGTCTTGTTCAGTGGTGGTCGTCTTTCAGCCTTTCTTACCTTGGCCATGTCTCTGAGTATTGCACACTTTGTGCTTTTGGGCACTCCAGTGATGTTGCAGCTCTGAAATATGGCCAAACTGGTGGCAAGTGGCATCTTGGCAGCTGCACGCTTGACTTTTCTCAGTTCATGGGCAGTTATTTTGCGCCTTGGTTTTTCCACACGCTTCTTGCGACCCTGTTGACTATTTTGAATGAAACGATTGATTGTTCGATGATCACGCTTCAGAAGCTTTGCAATTTTAACAGTGCTGCAACCCTCTGCAAGATATCTCACTATTTTTGACTTTTCTGAGCCTGTCAAGTCCTTCTTTTGACCCATTTTGCCAAAGGAAAGGAAGTTGCCTAATAATTATGCACACCTGATATAGGGTGTTGATGTCATTAGACCACACCCCTTCTCATTACAGAGATGCACATCACCTAATATGCTTAATTGGTAGTAGGCTTTCGAGCCTATACAGCTTGGAGTAAGACAACATGCATAAAGAGGATGATGTGGTCAAAATACTCATTTGCCTAATAATTCTGCACTCCCTGTAGGAGTTCCCCCTAACTGTTGGTATTCAGTGGCCCCAAAAAGGGATCCAAAGCGTCCAAAAGCTCTATCGCTAGATGGATTAGGGAAGCTATTTGTGAAGCTTACAAAGCGTCAGGTCGTATCCCTCCTTCTAGAATTAGGGCTTATTCAACGAGATACATGGCTACGTCATGGGCAGAAAGAGCGGAGGCATCATGGGAAGAAATTTCTAAAGCTGCCGTCTGGTCCTCCTCTCATGCATTTGTCAAACTATAGAGTTCAGATGCTTTCCAGCCAGGACCTTTCCTTTCGTAGGAAAGTGCTTCAGGCTGTTGTCCCTCCCTAAGGCATAGTATCTTGCTTATCCTCCCAAGTAGCTGTCCTGGAATAAGATTGAGAAACAGGACAGGGAGACATATGGGATAGAGAAAAGAGGGAAATCGGACAAACAGAATGGAATCCTGGAAGACAGATGGGGAAAGAGAGAGGGAGGACAGACCAAGACAATAGACAGAGGAGAGATAAAGATTGATCGATCACACAGCTTTGCTTCCTGATGGAACACAGTTGTGGGTAGTAAATACTTTACCTGCCTGACTCATACCACCATCCAGCCTGTACTGGAAAGCTGACAATAGTGGTGGTAGACAGGGCACAGGCTGACAGTGTACAGGGTGAGTAGAACGCACACACACAGGATACAGACAGTGTGGGAGTTAGAAACAATCACAGCGAATGGGGAAGAGTCCAGCTTGGGGAGATCCATACACCGGAAGACCCGCCCCTCCTATATGTAGAGCAGTATTTGAAGTTTGGTTGCTTTGTCTCCCATCAGTCCCAGCAGAACACCGACGTCTGAACACATACCGTGTTTCCCCGAAAATAAGACCTAGCGTTATTTTCCAGGAGGGTTGCAATATAAGCCCTACCCCTAAATAAAGCCCTAGTTTAAATAACTTGTAAAATCCTATAATCCGCTCGATTACAGTAGTATATAATGTACAATGTGTGTGTTTCTGTAATATAATTGTGGGAAAGAGAGCTCCGGAGGGTCAAAGAAGTGAAGAGCCGCGATAAAACGAAGGTATTTGGCACAATTATATTAATTAATAGGATTTCACGAGCATTTTAACTCCGTTCACACCGGGGATTCCCGACAGGCAGGTAGAGAGAGGAGAGAAGACAGCACGTTACATGGTAAGACCTACCCCGAAAAAAAGCCCTACTGTGTCTTTTATTGCCAAAATGAATATAAGACCCGGGCTTATTTTCGGGGAAACGCGGTAGGATGCAGACACACAGGGACTACAAAGTGTGAGAAGGCACATATAGATATGACCCACTACCCTTCTTATTCTGTGTACAAGCTGTCATGACACCAAGCAACAATGTATGTTGTAGTACTAAAAACACTGCCTCTACCAGCTTTCTGGTCCACTGAGGCTTGATAATGGATAGTCAATATGTGCTCAGGTAATTTATTACTGGTGTTCTTGTTCTCATCAAAGGGACAGACAACAGTAAAGTTAGCCCAATTTTTTTTCATATTGTGAAAGATAATTTTACGCCGAGTAAATTGATACCCAACATGTCACGCTTTAAAGTTCTGCCCCCTCGTGGAATGGCGACAAACTTTTACCCTTAAAAATCTCCATAGATGACATTTAAACATTTCTACGGGTTGCATGTTTTGAGTTAGTTGGTCTAGGGCTAGAATTATTGCTCTTGCTCTAACAATTGCGGCAATACCTCACATGTGTGCTTTGAACACCGTTTTCATTTGTGGGCGCTGCTCTGCTTATGCATTTGCTTCTTTTTTTTTTTTTTTACACTGTTTTTAAATAAAAACAAAAATTGGGTTCACTTTTAATCATATTTCAAGGTCATGTAAACATTCCTTATAATATAAAAAAGCAGGACAGGTCCTCTTAAATATGAGATCTGGGGCCAAAGAGACCTCTGATTTCATATTTAGACAAAAATGCAATAAAAAAATTAAACGCTTGTCGTTCTAAAAAAAAAATGGCCCTTTAACGGCTTGAGGACTGCCGTACGCACATATACGTCTGCAGAATGGCACAGCTCGGCACAAGGGAGTACATGTACGTCCCCTTTAAGAGCTAAGCCGTGGGGCGCGCTCACGACCTGGTCCTTAGCTCCGTGGCGGGAACCGCGGACCTGATCACCACCAGTGTCCCTTGATTGGGTCACAGAGAGGAAGAACGGGGAGAGGTTAAGTGTAAACGTACCTCTCCCCATGCTTCCTAGTGAGACCGACACTGATCATCTGTTCCCTGTCATAAGGAACGACAATCGGTAACATCACACGCTCAGCCACGCCCCCCCACAGTAAGAACACTCCCTTAGGGCACACTTAACCCCTACAGCTCACCCCCTAGTTAACCTCTTCACTGCCAGGGCAATTTTTACAGTAACCAGTGCATTTTTATAGCTGGTTAGCTATAAAAATGACAATGGTCCCAAAACAGTGTCAAAAGTGTCCGATGTGTCCGCCATAATGTCGCAGTCACGATAAAAATCTCGCCGCCATTACTTGAATAAAAATAAAATAAAACTTTCCCTTATTTGGTAGATGCTATAAATTTTGCGCAAACCAATCAATAAACACTTATTGCGATTTTTTTTTATTTTTTTAAAACACAAATATGTAGAAGAAGTATCAGCCTAAACTGAGGGAAAAATGTTTTTTTTTATATATTTTTTTTGGGGGGATATTTATTATAGCAAAAGTTCTATTTTTATTTATAGCGCAAAAAATAAAAAAACGCAAAGGTGATCAAATGCCACCGAAAGCAAGCTCTATTTGTGGGAAAAAAGGATGCCAATTTTGTTTGGGAGCCACGTCGCACGACCGCGCAATTGTCAGTTAAAGCGACGCAGTGCCGAATCGCAAAAAGAGCCAGGTCCTTTAGCTGCATAATGGTCCGGGGCTTAAGTGGTTAAGAGCATCATGGCTTTGGGGCTTAGAAATTACCAGAGCCTAATCTCCTAAACCTACCCTAGCAGGAGAGACGTTTAGGAGCATTTTAATTGGTCAGCACCGTCGCATAGGCAGTGCTGACCTATCAGAACCCACGTAGCCCGTCCTCTTAGTGGGGAAGAAGATGGGTGAATTCCAAGGGGATTTCTAAGCCTCGGAGCCGTGAGGTGGGTTTAGCAGAGCTCAGAATCGGAGATCGCCACGCGTTTTTTCTGTAAAGGTGAACACTAATGCAGAAATGTCATGCAGGAGATGAGGTTACAAAGGTTATAAAGAATAGTTGTCAGTCTGCTAAAGGTCACTGAAAACCTCACTACCAATTTTTACACTCGACTTGCTACTTGATTTTTATATACACTATATTACAAAAAGTATTGGGACGCCTGCCTTTACACACACATGAACTTTAATGGCACCCCGAAGGGTGTTGTCTGTGAACTTGGTATGCATACACACCGCAGAACGTTTTCGGCCAACAAACACGAACGTAGTGACGTAATAGACCTACTACATGGTTTTCTGCTCTTTAGCGCCACCCTTTGGGAAACTTTTGCTAATGTCTTATAGTTTGCAATGATTCAGAGCATGCGTGTTTGTACTTTGGATTTTAGTCCAGATTTGTGTACACACAATCAAATGATCCGACGGAACACATTTGTTTGACAATTTGAGAGCATGCACAGCCAACATTTGTTGTCAGAAATTCCGACAACAATTGTTTGATGGAGCATACAAACGGTCAGATTATCCGACAAAACACGTCCATTGGACAATTGTTGTCGGAATATCCAATTGTGTGTACGGGCCTTTAGTCCGTAGGGTTCAATATTGAGTTGGCCCACCCTTTGCTGCTATAACAGCTTCAACTCTTCTGGGAAGGCTGTCCTCAAGGTTTAGGAGTGTCTATGGGAATGTTTGACACTTCTTCCAGAAGTGCGTTTGTGAGGTCGGGAACTGATGTGGACGAGAAGGCCTGGCTCACAGTCTTCACACTAATTCATCCCAAAGGTGTTCTATCGGGTTCAGGTCAGGACTCTGTGCAGGCCAGTCAAGTTCCAACATTCCTTATAATATAAAAAAGCAGGACAGGTCCTCTTAAATATGAGATCTGGGGCCAAAGAGACCTCCGATTTCATATTTAGACAAAAATGCAATAAAAAATTTAAACGCTTGTCATTCTAAAAAAAAATGGCCCTTTAACGGCTTGAGGACTGCTGTACGCACATATACGTCTGCAGAATGGCACAGCTGGGCACAAGGGAGTACATGTACGTCCCCTTTAAGAGCTTAGCCGTGGGGCGCGCTCACGACCTGGTCCTTAGCTCCGTGGCGGGAACCGCGGACCTGATCACCACCAGTGTCCCTTGATTGGGTCACAGAGAGGAAGAACGGGGAGAGGTAAGTGTAAACATACCTCTCCCCATGCTTCCTAGTGAGACCGACACTGATCATCTGTTCCCTGTCATAAGGAACGACAATCAGTAACATCACACGCTCAGCCACGCCCCCCCACAGTAAGAACACTCCCTTAGGGCACACTTAACCCCTACAGCTTCTTCCAGAAGTGCGTTTGTGAGATCGGGAACTGATGTGGACGAGAAGGCCTGGCTCGCAGTCTTCACACTAATTCATCCCAAAGGTGTTCTATCGGGTTCAGGTCAGGACTCTGTGCAGGCCAGTCAAGTTCCTCCACCCCAAACTCGCTCATCCATGTCTTTATGGACCTTGCTTTGTGCACTGGAGGCGGATTATGGTGTGAGGTTGTTTTTCAGTGGTTGGGCCTGGCCCCTTTGTTCCAGTGAAGGGAACTCCTAAGGCATCGGCAGCATACCAAGACATTTTGGACAATTTCATGCTCCCAAATTTGTGGGGACACAATGGTGGTCGTTGCAACTTTTTATCGCACACAGTATTTGCACAACAATTTTTCGAATGCATTTTTTTGGAAATAAAACAGTTTTGTGCTTTTAAAAAAAAACAAAAAAACACAAAAGTTAGCCCAATTTTGCATAAAGTGAAATATGAAGTTACGCCGAGTAAATAGATACCTAACATGTTACCCTTCAAAATTCCACACGCTCGTGGAATGGCACCAAACTTAGCTACTTAAAAATCCCCATTGGTGATGCTTTAATTTTTTTTACTGGTTTCATGTTTTTAGTTAGAGAGGAGGTCTAGGGCCAGCGATACCTCATGTGTGGTTTGAACACCTTTTTTATATGTGGGCGGGACTTACATGTGTGTTCGTTTCTGTATGCGAGCACACGGGAACAGGGGCGCTTTAAAAAAAAAAAAATGTTATTATTCATTTTACTTTTTTTTTTTTTTTACTTTTTTTTTTGTCTGACACGTTTTTTTCCCCTCAAAAATAAATGTTTTGATCACTTTTATTCCTACTATAAGGAATGTAAACAACCCTTAGGATAGGAATATGGTATGACAGGTCCTCTTTACAGTGAGACGTGGGGTCAATAAGACCCCCACATCTCGCCTCTAGGCTGGGAAGCCTGAAATAAAAAAACAACGATCCTGGCTTCGATCGTAGCGGTGAGTCGGTAGAAACACCGGAGGGCAACGAAAGGGGGGAAGTCCCCTTTTGCCTCCAGTATCTCTGTCCTGTCACTAGGCAGAGCAGGGAATGCCTCCCCCTGTTCTGCCTCTCTGTTTCATGATCGCGGGCCGCCGGCGAACATAGTTTGTGGGACCCATGGGCACTCTCATGTGGCAGGTGTGTGTTGCCGCACGGTGGCAAATTCAAGGGGTCGTACAAGTGGTTAAAAGTAGAATAACTGATGCTGTTTTAAAGGCAAAGGGTGGTCATACCAAATATTGATTTGATTTAGATTGCTCTTCTGTTCATTTACTTTCCATTTTGTTAATTGGGGAAAAAAAAAACTAACACTATTTCACACACACACCCACACCCTCAAAATTTCCACTCGCCTACTAGCATTTGGCGAGTGGATTTAAGCTGGGGGCGAGTGATGACAGGGATGCATGACCAATCTCCCTCCAATCTGTGCCTACACTTAGAGTCCCGATGAGATTGGCGGCCGAAGAGGAAAGGTGCATGCTCAGGAAAAGTAGTCTGGTGAGCCGCGCACAGGCAGAGCAGTACGCAGGTGCTTTTCTTACAATTCTCATTAAGCCATGGGACCTAACAGTATGACCTCTCTGAGCCTCCCCCCGACCAATGTAGCTGGAGAGCAGAAAGTAACGAGTGAGGTGGAGGATTGCGAAAATTACCACTCCGGTGCAGCGCTCACTGAAAGTTGCCCAGACATGAGTGGCAGCCTTCCGGTTTGTGCAGTTTTTTTCTCCTTGTGTCCAATGTAAGTGTCCAACAGTTCAGCCTGAGCACTGTGAACAGACTGGTCTCAATGTGTGCTGTGTCAGTGTGCGCTGTGCTATGGTGTGTGGATCTCGGCGCTGGATTGTACTCCCTCCCGCTGTGCTGCAGCTCCTCTCCTCACTGCCAGCCTGAATAAAAGGGGGAAGTGGGGACATGCAAGCGTGGAGCCGCACACACAGGCTCCTGATGATGAGATGAATAGGAGAGGGAGAGAGGGAGAGGATAGAAGTTGCAGAGGCACACTGGAGGCATCAAAACTGGAGGCAAAAAAAATATGATATAATACACGTGGAATTATATACATAACAAAAAAGTGTGAAACAACTGAAAATATGTCATATTCTAGGTTCTTCAACGTAGCCACCTTTTGCAGCAGACACATCTCTAGAACAACTGTTAAGAGAAGACTGGGTGAATCAGGCCTTCATGGTAGAATATCTGCTAGGAAACCACTGCTAAAGAAAGGCAACAAGCAGAAGAGACTTGTTTGGGCTAAAGAACACAAGGAATGGACATTAGACCAGTGGAAATCTGTGCTTTGGTCTGATGAGTCCAAATTTTGAGATCTTTGGTTCCAACCACTGTGTCTTTGTGCGACGCAGAAAAGGTGAACGGATGGACTCTACATGCCTGGTTCCCACCGTGAAGCATGGAGGAGGAGGAGGAGGAGGAGGAGGTGTGATGGTGTGGGGTTTGCTTTGCTGGTGACACTGTTGGGCATGTATTCAAAATTGAAGGCATACTGAACCAGCATGGCTACCACAGCATCTTGCAGCGGCATGCTATTCCATCCGGTTTGCGTTTAGTTGGACCATCATTTATTTTTCAACAGGATATTGACCCCAAACACACCTCCAGGCTGTGTAAGGGCTATTTGACCAAGAAGGAGAGTGATGGGGTGCTGCGCCAGATGACCTGGCCTCCACAGTCACCGGACCTGAACCCAATCGAGATGGTTTGGGGTGAGCTGGACCGCAGAGTGAAGGCAAAAGGGCCAACAAGTGCTAAGAATCTCTGGGAACTCCTTCAAGACTGTTGGAAGACCATTTCAGGTGACTAAATCTTGAAGCTCATCAAGAGAATGCCAAGAGTGTGCAAAGCAGTAATCAAAGCAAAAGGTGGCTACTTTTCAGTTGTTTCACACTTTTCTGTTATGTATATAATTCCACATGTGTTAATTCATAGGTTTTTTGCCTTTAGTGTGAATCTACAATTTTTATAGTCCTGAAAATAAAGAAAACTCTTTGAATGAGAAGGTGTGTCCGAACTTTTGGCCTGTACTGTATGTATCTGTGTGTGTGTGTGTGTGTGTGTATGTATATATATATATAGAGAGAGAGAGAGATCCCTTTGTGGACACGTCTTCTGTCCTACATATGGAAGCTTCAGAATCGGGCAGGTGGAAAATAAATTTTGCATGCAATACTGTATGTTTGTGACAGTCTCTGGCTTGCAGTAGACCATCATAGCTTTTCCACTAATTGGTTAGTCGTAACCAAGAAATGAACTGGTTCAAACTGCGGGTTTGCTTCTACTAGTCTGTTTAGTGCAGAACTTGTAACGACTTTCACAACTGTAGGGTGATGACAGGAAACAGGTGGTTAGATGTTCTCCTAAAGCACGCAATGTTGTATATAGTCACTAAAAAACACTCTTGATAGATGTGACTGTTGACCACCTGATATATCAATGCACTTTGATGTCAATCATTTCCCTTGAATCTAAAACAAACATATGCTGAGAGATACATGCTAAAATTTTAATGCACGTAATTATGTCAATTAATATTTGCTTAAAACAGAGTTCCACGTATCTAAAATAGGATTATCCTGACACCCATACTAGTATTGGTATCGGGACTGATACCGAGCATTTGCGCGAGTACTTGCCTTTGCCGAATACCTGGGGATGGGTGGAGCGCGAGTCCTCAAGTGTTGCCGGTATAGTAAAAAAAAAAGCCTTGATTATTGCAGAAGCTTCCTGTGTGGCTACGTCGCGGGGCTCCACCGCGCATGCACTTCCTCACCTATACCACGCATTGCGCAGACACTCATTTTAATCGAGGAAACTAATAGATGCGGGTGGGCGGAGGCAGTGCGTGTTGCTTAATTATATCATTGGCAGCACTGCCTAAAGCCCCGCCCCTAGCCTGCTCTGAAACTTGGCACTGTTTATATGTATGATGGGGGCATGAACAAAGGCATGATCCAGGGGAACGGGGGGGGTCGGGTGGGAGAACAATAATGGGTAGGGAGTAGTGGGGAGACCCTGACACTAATCCCTAAAACTGTTGTTGGGCACACAACTATATAAGGCCCTAAAGACAACCAAATATAACTACAGCATATTTTAACACTGAAAACATAGGTGTGCATGAGGCCTTATGGTTTTGTTTCTCCATCCATAGACTCGGCAGCAGTGTATAGCCACCCTAATACAACCAAAATATACCTACAGCATATTTTATAGCCACCTTAATACATTTTTGTAAATGCATACTTATACTTATATTTTTTACTTGCATAAACACACGCAAACGATCCCTTTGTGCAGACAGTCAGGGTCCATAGAAATAGATCTGTATGCACATATCTGTTTACACAATATTAAAAAGAGAATTTTATTAAAAGTGAAGTGTGGTTCCCCCCCAAAAAAGTAGGGCCAAAAAGATAGGATTATTTAATACAGCTTACCTGTAAAATCTTTTTCTTGGCAATACATCACGGGACACCGAGTCTTAATTACTTACCGTATTTTCCGGTGTATAAGACGACTCGGCATATAAGACGACCCCCTAATATATTGCTGAAAACTGTAGTTTTGTGGTCTACTCATCGTATTACACGACCCCCTTCTGCGGTAGTAATCCCCTTTAAGACGCTGCCGCCGGGTGCTTTGTAAGGCTGTTTTGTAATGCTTTTTAAAAACGAAAATGCCGCTGTATATGCGCCGCTCAGCCAATCCCGATGCACTGTGTTGATGACAGAGCATGCTAAGCCTGCTCGGATTGGAGTAATAACCTCTGCCAATCCGAGCAGGCTTAGCATGCTCTGTCATCAACACCGGAAAATACAGTAATGGGTTATGTTTTCACCACAGGTGATTGGACACTGGCAAACCCAATTTAAAATTATATAACCCCTCCCAAATGGAGAGTACCTCAGTTTCATAGCAAAGCAATAAGTGTTCCACTTTAACTCCGAAGAGGGGTGGGAGCTCTGTATTCCGTGATATATTTCCAAAAAAACGATTTTACAAGCAAGCAGTATTAAAAAATCCTATGTTCTTGATCATATATCACGGGACACGGAGCCTTAATTACTTAATGGGATGTCCCATAGCAATGCTAAAATTAGAGGGGATGGAGACAGATCAGAAAGAGACCAGTATTAAGCCAGAGGAGTTATACTGCTGTTTCTGCAGCACACTAGGCTCGACGGTGGCATCCTCGTAACCTCTCACATCTACCTGATAGAATTTGTTAAATGTATGGACCGAAGACCAAGTAGCAGCCTTGCAGATCTGAGCCATGGAGGCCTGGTGATGCACTGCCTATGAAGCACCAACTGCACTAGTCGAGTGCGCTTACACCTGAAAAGGAAGGATCTTCTTTTCTAAATCATAGGTCTGAATAATGACTTGTCGAATCCACCTTGCAATAGTGGATCTTGACGCTGCCTGGCCTTTCTTTGGGGCTTGTGGCAGAATGAACAGACAATCAGTCTTCCTTATCTGAGCTGTAGCTTGCAGATAAACCCTTTACTGCTCTTACAACGTCTAGAGAGTGTAGACTTCCTCCGCAGACTGCGAATTTGGAAAAAAAAGACGGTAGGACTATATCTTGGTTCAGATCAAAACCTGAAACCATCTTGGGTCCGTAATTAGGGTGAGACTGTAGCACCACCCTGTCTTCATGAATAATCATATACGGTTCTTTACACAAGAGAGCCACCAATTCTGATACCCTTCTAGCCGATTTTTGTCTGTTTTTGTCAACAGACTTGGAAAAATCTGGTGTATAGTTTCAAAAGGTAGCTTCTGTAAAACAAACAATACCAAATTCAAATCCCATGGGCACATAGGAGACTTAATCGATGGATTTAACCATAGTGCACCCTGAACAAAGGCTCTAACTAGGGAATGAGAAGCAAGCGGTTTCTGAAAGAATACCGATAAAGCAGAGATTTGGCCCTTGATAGTGCTCAAGGCCAAATCCATATCTAAGCCCAACTGAAGAAAGGCAAAAATCCTATTAATGGCAAACTTCCTAGGATGCCACTTTCTGGGTTCACACCAGGAAACATATGCCTTCCAGATTCTGTAGTAGATGACCCTGGAGGTCAGCTTCCTAGCATGAACCAGGGTGGATAGGACTGGTCCTGAGAGACCATGTTTCTTCAGAATGTGGGTCACAACAGCCAAACTGTCAAATTTAGACTTTGTAAGGCAGGATGGAATATTGGACCCTGTGATAATAGGTCTGGGTGTAATGGAAAAATCCAAGATCTTCCTAATGTCATCCTTACAACTTCTGCGTACCAGGGTCTCCTGGGCCAAGCCGGGGGGACCAAAATGACTGACTTTCCTTCCTTCTTGACCCTCTGAAGGAATCGTGGGAGGAGCGGTACTGGAAGGAACGCATAAATCAGGGAATACCGATCCCATGAGATTGTTAGGGCATCTGAGCCTTGAGCATAGGGATCTTCTTGACGCAAAACTGTCCAGCTTTGCATTGAGCCTGGAAGCCAACAGGTCCACATCTGGGGTTCCCTATTTCTGACATATGATTTGAAACATGTTTGGGTATAGAGACCATTCTCCTGGACTCAGTTACTGGTGGCTTAAAAAACCTGCCTGCCACATTTTCTACCCCTGGAATGAAGACCACAGATAGGTGAGGAATACACGTTTCTGCCCAGGCCAAGATGTGATTCTCCTCTTTTTGGGCATCCAGACTTCTGGTGCCTCCTTGGTGATTGATATAGGCTATGGCCGTAGCATTGTCGGACTGAACCCAAACAGGCCAGCCTTGCAGTCTGCAAGACCAAACTTTGAGGGCTAAATGAATTGCCCGAATATCCAAAATGTTGATAGGTAGGAGCTTTTTGGCCCCGGACCACTTTTCCTGGGCAGATGCTTCTTCTAGCACTGCCCCCCAACCTAGAAGGCTGGCATCTGTGGTTACCACTTTCCAGATAACTGGAGTGAAGGATTTTGGGGAGAAACCACCAAGGTGAGGGAGGTACAAAATATATAGATAACACTGCACACTATAATGCCATCATCCATTTAATTAAAGGGTTAGTGGAAATTGAAAGGGAACCAGGCTTCTATAGACTGTCACAAAGGATATGTACATGTAACTATAGATGGGTACAAATGTGGCAGAATGCATGCGTTGGGTTCAACGGTATCTTCCCAGGCAATGTGAATGTAAATTAAGCTGTGCATGTGTTGCTCTGTGCACATTCTACAGAGGATTGCAGACAAGCAGGTACAGTGCATCTGGAATGTATTTACAGCGCTTCACTTTTTCCACATTTTATGTTACAGCCTTATTCCAAAATGGATTAAATTCATTATATTCCTCAAAATTCTACAAACAATACCCCATAATGACAATGTGAAAGAAGTTTGTTTTAAATATTTCCAAATGTATTTAAAATAAAAAAAAGTCCCATGTACATGGGTATTCACAGCCTTCATGCAATACTTTTGTTGAAGCACATTTGGTGCCAATTACAAGTCTTTGAGTATGATGCTACAAGTTTGGCACACCTATTTTTGGGCAGTTTCTCACATTTACAGATCTCTCCAGAGATGCTCAATCAGGTTGGCTGGGCCACTTAAGGGCATTCGCAGAGTTGCACCCTAGCCACTCCTTTGTTATTTTGGCTGTGTGCTTAGGGCTGTTGTCCTGTTGGAAGATGAACCTTCACCCCAGTCTGAGGTCCAGAATGCTCTGGAGCCGGTTTTCATCAAGGATGTCTACACTGCCGCATTCCTCTTTCCCTCAATCCTGACTAGTCTCCCAGTTCCTGCTACTGAAAAACTGTTCTGGCTGACTAACCCCCAGCCAGATGATGGGGGCAAGCTTACTGAGGAGAAACAGGAAGTGAGAAATTCAGACAGAAAAAAAAAACATTTAGAAGGGAAATCAAAGGAAAAGGTTAGTGAACCAACAATGCTCTAGCTTAAAGGAACCTATTTAGAAAATAAAAAAAAATTAACCCTTACAACCCCTTTTTAATAGCTGTCTCTTTGGGGGGGTTTATTTTTTAATTTTATTAATCATTTGTGTCATCTTGTCAAAAATTGCTTCCCCAAACCCAGCATGTACACTATATTATAATCTGACTTCAATGATTATTTTCTGTTCAACAGCTGGATTCGAAAATCCTCTGGCATCTAGTGAGGCATTGGCTTGGCACCAGCCTGCAGACTTTGAAAATCAAGGGACTTCTGTTATCCATCAAGAAACAAGAGTTTCTAACTCCCGCCATCCTCCAAGTGTTGGATAAGCGTTACCCCAGCCTGGAAAACCTCCACCTGGAGGAGACAAACCTCCGTTCTCTGAACTATGACTGTCTGCCCTCCACCTTGAAAACACTGGAGCTGTCCCATTGTGAGATCCCAATGACTTGGTTCAAACCGTCACCCAACAAAAGCAAAACTCTGCCAAAACTGGACACCCTTATTCTGAACAACGTGTCCTCTTTTTCTAGCCATCATTTGGAAGCCATATGCAGTCAGTCAGTCCTAAAGACACTTTACCTTGCTGGCACCTACAGAGTCACTGACATTGGTATTCAGAAAGCAGTCCCCCATCTTAAAGGACTCGAGCACTTAAAACTGAATGCTTGCAAAGTAACAGATATCACGTTGCACTTGATAGGGTGTCATTTGAAACACTTACGGACTTTGACACTCACAAATTTCTGCTCTCTATCAGATGCTGGTTTGGCTTGCCTGTCCAGTATTAAGACTCTGGAGAAGCTGTGGTTGGAGTATTGCCTCAGGTTCACCTCGAAATGCATCATAGCTGTGTGTGTAAACTTACCAGCCTTAAACTACCTTAACCTCAATGGGATCCTTTTTGAGGGCCAAGGTATTGACGAGATTCGGAAAAGCCTCCCACATTGCACAGTCACTAACTCCTTTCCAGCTGTGGGCTCAGTCCCAAAGGATTAGAGAAGGAGGCTCAGTAATGGGAGATGGCACTATCTGTACTGCTTTTAAGCCCAGTGCACCCTTTTATTACAAGCTTGTACCTGGAATTGTGTCGGGTCGATGCTTATAGGCACTTTCTTTTTTTTTTTTATCTAACTATTATTGCTTGATGTATGTGTGTGTATATAATATATATATATATACATACATACATATAGATGCATATGTTGTGCTTGATGCCACTTACACATCATGGTAATAATTTGAGCTGTGCAGTGTAGAATATTGATTATTTCTAGTTGCATTTTATAGTGTAAATGTGTCTTGTTATCGCTTTAAAATTCCTTAATGTTCGTGGGGCAAATTTAGGAACATTAAAAATCGTGCACACTGAGGCAGTTTGCACCATTATGCGATTGGAGATTTGCAAATCTGTTTAAAAAATTTAATATGGCTTAAAAGTAACAAATAATAATTTATTTAAAAACAAAGTAAATTAAAATTAATTTAAAATGAGCAATTCAGAACTTTAAAAAATAAATTAAATACTAGACCTCTTTGTACACCTGCTTGCCACCTTTGTAACAGCTTTATCAGTTTATAGTTCACAACTTTAATATATTTTTGGACCTGTTTGAAAGTGTTAAAGTGGAACTTTAGACAAAGTCTAAAACAATGCAGGATTGATACATATGTGAATTACTTTATTCCCAAACTTTTTGGCATTCTGTTCATTCACTCTTATAATTCACATACCTCCATGCCATACGATTAAGTTACTAACCAGGCAGTTATCTTGTTGGCATGTAAATTATGTATTTAGATGTGTACATGAGAGCAGCTTTTTTTGCAACAGGAAATTTTAGTTACATAAGTGGGAGTTTGACCTTGTTTTACAGCATCGTTCGGTTTTAGTTTGGGGAGCTTAAAGGGCAGTGCTGACATTCATCATGTTAAACAAGCTTCTAACAGATGTCATAACTACCGTACATGCCGCATGCTGAAGCATGATGGTTGTTTTCTTAAAGTGATGGGTAAACCTAGATCTTAATGGGAATGTTGACTATCTGCATGTTAAAACTGATGTTTTCTTTAGTCTGTCTCCAGAATAATTCATTTTGATGATGATATTCCAAGAAGATATATGATTTAATGTATATTACCTATAAAATCATTCCTTGTATAGACCTATAAAAGCTTTGATATTGCTGCTGGGTGGATGTGATGGCAGGAGCCCCAGCGAACTTAAAATATTACTAAACCCAGGACCCTGTATTCACTATCTCTGGTCTCCCACAGTACACAGAACATGGAAATGCAATTTTTTTAGTAAATATAAACTGCTAAATACTTTCTCATCAGCCGTATAAAACTTGTGACTTCTGTCTGTGTAGCCAAGCACTGGTTAAAGCTTGTAGTAGGAGTTTTTTGACTATCCTATGAGACTGCAAGACCCCTTACTCTCTGTCTGGACAGTGACGATTGGCCCTGTGCTGATCACATGCACCCTCACAAAGAGAAAAAAAAACATCTCTAGCGATGCACACCAAACTGAGCATGTGCAGCCTGACTCCATAGACTCTGTTATCAGGAAATTATCAGTAGAAGGAGGAGAGGATCAGAGAACCCAGGATCAAACGGCCTTTTTACACAATGTGGAGGATTAACCCCTTAGGTTCCACAGTCCGTATAATAAGCATGCTTTACTGCTTATACAGACTGATTTTACTGTTGTGGGTTTAGTAACACTTTTAAGTGACATTCCAAGGCCCCTTTCATTTTAGCAGACTGATTGGGCCTGCTTTTAATTTTTTTTTAAGGCTGACCTAATCTAACCCTCCAGTCTCCTCTATGGAACTGTGGGTGTAAACAGACGTGTGTCTATTTACATCCATGAGAGCCTATCTGCTAAAAAGAGGCAGTTGGGGATCCCCACCCATCTGGCGGATCGGGTGACAGTTGAGTGTAAATGGACAGGCGGAAGATTTACATCTGACCGCCCATAGAGAAGAGCAGGCTGTGTCTTTTTCTGTGTCTGTTTCCGATCTGCATAAACATAGCAAACACAAACCTATCGCCTGCCTGCTAAGTGGGTATCAGCAGACGGATTTTCTGTTGAGCAGGCAGACTCCAACGGAGCACGCCCCATGTGGAAGAGGCCTAAAGCAGGTTTCTCCAAACTCTAAAAAAAGGGCCAGTGTTCCGCCCTTTAGACTTCAGCGAGGCTGGACTGTGGCCAGTGGGAGTAGAAAATGCACCAGTGTCACTGGGAGTAAACAAGGTCTGTGGCTTGGTAGTCACTAGGGTAAAAACAGTTACATTAATGCTTTGGTCAGTAGGATGAGGAATGGTGCCCCATAGTGTCAGTGGGAAGAATAGTACCCTGTTGGTAATAAGGCTCAGTTCACACTGGAACTGGCTGAGGATTCTCGTTCTCCGGTTCAAGGATGACTCTGGGCAAAATCTGTGCTTGAATTTGGCCCTGAAATTGAGCCAAAGAGGTAGTGTTTATGTGCAGTGTGCGCTCTGCAGCCACCCCAGATATATGTGAACCGGCTCCATAGAGAGCCAGACACATTATCCTATTATGCTATTTGGATGCAGGGAAACCTACATCGTATTCGCATAGGTGTGAGCCCAGCCTAATAGTGCCCTATCATTGGTGTTGGTAGAAGGGGTACTGCCTCTTACTAGTGGGAGTGCCCAAAGGGCCTCATCTGTCCCACGGGCAGCGTTTTGGAGACCACTGCTCTAAAGTATTGCTTATTGCTTCTTCCCTGGCAGCTACATTAAAGGTTATGTAGAAAAGGAAGAGGCAATTGGAGCTGGGTCAGCACAGACAGTAATTGGACACTCCCAGAAGAGGGAAAGGACTATGATGTGCAAGGAAGGAGTAAGCTGTGCCGGAGAACTGACTGTACCTGCAGAAGAAGTAAAATATTCCAGCAAGTTCAAAGGCATATTGCACGTTAGTGCGGAATTGCAGTTTACACCTAAAAAAAAACCCCCATAAAACTGTCCCCTCCCACCTCCTACACATCTGCCGAGACTGATCTTCACTTATGCTCCAATTTCTCCTATTGTGAGTGCAATTATGTCTTTTTAGCCTTTGGCAGGTGGTATAGAGTGTGCATGATGATTTTGTTTTTGCTGCTGAAGCCTACTTTCCATTTACGTTACAATGCTCTTCTGAGAAATATGGTCTCGGCAGACACAGTATCACTGCACTGGATGGGAGGTCTGGATGGGAGGTAGAGCAGCCTTTCTTAATCTTTTTAGCCAAGAGTAACCCTTAAAATAATCTTCAGGTCTCAGGTGACCTTTTCCTAAAATCAAATCATTGGTGGTCAGTGGGAGGAATGTCCACTTATAGTGGTCACCAGAATGTCACCCTTATGGACAGCTAATAAGATTATTGGTGGCTCTGGCCTTGTAGCTATGTGGGCATGGAAGTTCAATCAGCTAGAGTTCAAGAAACCCTTGGCAAAATCTAAAACTGAAAATGCCTAATTCCAGGGAACCCTGGTTGAGAATGGCTGGTGTCACAAGTGTAATCACTTGTGACAAGTTTTTCTGAAACCAAGAGAAAAAATGGTGACAGGGGAGGCATCTCCAGCTGATTGACAGCCTCAGATCTGTTTCTATGTGCTGTGTGAATGGGGTTGTGTCCCTTCCTTCCAATCAGTTATATGGAATATAATGGTTGGTCACCACTTTCCAGCAAAAGTTCTTAAATGTTGCAGTATAAAATACTGATTAAATTACAGCAAAACAGCCACAAAAATGTCTCTTAATTTTTTGTCTGGTCTTGTCTGTCAATGGAAAAGAAAAAAAAATATTCAAAAATCTCCCGACATCACCTCCTTATAATATCAAGTTTTCCTCTCCCTTGCTGCTGTGTGTCTCAGCAGATGAGGTGGACATTTTTCCTTAATTTAGAGTAAAGTAAATAACCAAAAGTTGTCCTCACGCTGTCAAATGCTTAGAAAAAGTCTGAATTTCTACTTTAAATAATGCTATATTTAACATATCTTGAGGTAAGTGTCCGAATATTAAAAGTCAGTAGCTACAGTATTTGGTGGGGGGGGTTGGAGCTCCTCTTTAATTTTAGGTGCCCCTGCACTTTGTTTTCTTTTAGTCTCTCTGCCAAGTCCCACAAATATCTGTTGCTCCTGCTAGTGAAGTGCACCTAACGCAGTTTCCTGTGATGGAGTGGCAACAATGCTGCAGTGTTCCTGAATTCAGAGCAGTCTCACTCTCATGTAGGCAGTGCCTGCTCGTACTACAGTGAGATGAAAAATTTGTCAACATTGTCACTGGTGATTCACAAGTCTCTACCTTGTCAATCAGCATCTAACCATACTCGGACCCGCCCACTGCTTTCTGGATTGGCAGCACTGCCTCTGTTGCTAAGACCCTTTCACTGTGAGCTGCAGTGGCTGGGATAGGGAGTAAGTGAAGCGCAAATGAAGGCAGATTTAACTCGGTCAACGAAAGAGGTTTTTTTTTGATTACTTGAGGCTTGTGCATTGTATAGTAACTAGCTTTGATACTTGTTTAGACTGTCAGACTCCTTTCTTTAGTTGTAGTTTTAAATGATTACATTTAATCAATTGCTAGTATAACTGCCTGAAAGCTGTGTTATCTTTCCGCTAATCATGCACAACAGAATAAAGTATACCTAATCCCAAAAAATGAAAAAGTTATATATTACAGCTCACCAGTCCTTATATGTGACAGCTGCATTTTGTTTTTATTATTTTTTTATGGCTTTTTTTCTGTAGTTTTTACTTGGCGGGTTCTTCAAGTAACTTAGTTCCTGTCCAAGAGTAACCATGCTTACCGGCATTATCCTGATAACCAAAACCTACCCACCTATAATATAGAGGGGTGGGTTTCCCTAGTCTTCAGAGATAAATGTGAATAATGTAACTGACTGGAATGCAGCCCAGACACTTATAAGATAAGTAGCTAGTCATACATTTGATGCAAATTTTAGGCAAATTACAGAAGAAAAACACCAATCTTGGAGTAGAATAAATAATATGTTGGCAGATAAAATAAGTACATATTAATGTATTTCAAAACTTTATTTAATTCCATGTTTTATTAAAATTATATAAATGTCACAACCTCTGCTAGGCTTATGGCTGCATAATTTATTAGGTCAGGGGTAGAGCTTTAAGTTCAAGACTCCAGCTTCATATCCCATCATGCCTCTAGGAGTCATGTCTAGGGTTTCCACCTGTTTGGGATTCATTGACGGTCAAGGTTTACTTTGGAGTTCATGTTGGATTGGCTCATATTGCATAAAAACTGCATTTGTTTTATGGAGGCACAGGTGCACAGTGCATCAATGAAAGGCTGAAATATGCAGTGGCTGAACAATGTTCTGACCAGTATTCCTGCATTCAGGGCCCTGAATTAATACAGCCTAAACATGAGTACCACTTGGAACACCATCCAGCAATGTACAGCTGCTGCATATTTCAGCCTGTCATTGATTTTGTAAGTCTGCTTACAGTGGGTTGTAATGCTGTGCCTCCTGGGCACCCAAAAATACCAGTTTTATCATTCTATACGAGCCAACCTCCCGGTAAAGTTAAGAGAGCCACATTGGACTCAGTCCACACTGGTTTAGAAGCTGAAACTCCCTATGTAAGATATACACACACTGTGTACATAAATAATTTGCTTATGATTCCATCAGTAGTATGAATATATTTTTATATTTGGATATATTTTGTGTTTTGCCATTTTCTGCCTACATTAATACTGCACAGTGTCCTTTTTTTAATGTAATATTTTATTTAATTTTTGTTATTTTTATTCTGTAAAGCAGAAATTTTTTTCTTTATAAATGTCAAGTGTATAGTCTCTACGTATTATTTTGTTATTACCTAAGTTTATCTTGTAAACAGCATCACTGCCGAGTTTGTAAAATCCATTACGCACCTTCCTAGGAAACTGTACTAATCACGCACACACCTGAGTGTAGCCATTCATTGTCTCAGGTTTTTATGATCTACTCATGGCCCTCAGACAAACCATAGCGTGCAAGTGATGGGTATGGTTGAAGTAGTATGATCTTGTATTTGCAAAATCATTTAAGTTGTTCATTTCTATGTAAAAGTTTTTGTGCTTTTTTTCCCTGAAGCAGAAAAATGCAGTTTGTTATAATAAATGTGGGTTTTGTATTACTTTTGGTCTTCTTTTTTTTTTTGTCTTCTGGTTGGTATTAAAGTCCTTCTGTTTTATTCTGCACTTATGTTCTACAGTACAGGCGGTCCCCTAGTTACAAACACCGGACTTACAAATAACTCCTACTTACAAATGTAGGGAGACAACAGGAAGTGAGAGGAAATCTACACCTAGGAAGGGAAATTGACTCCTGTAATGCTGCATACACACGGTCGGAATTTCCATCATCAAATGGCCAATGTGAGCTTTTGGTCAGAAATTCCAACCGTGTCTATGCTCCATCAGACTTTTGCTGGCGGGATTTCCGCCAGCAAAAGATTGAGAGCAGGTTCTCAATGTTTCCGAAAGGAAAAATTCAGATTGTCTGTAGCAACTCCGACACACAAAATTCCAATGCATGTGACCATGTGTATGCAAGCCAAGCTTGAGCAGATTTCCGTTGGAGAAACCATCCATAGTTTTTCCAACGGAAAATCTGCTCGTGTGTACAGGGCTTAAATGGTAACTCATTTTTAAAAGGAATCGGTTAACTTTTATGTCTCTCTATACCCTGTAAACAGTCATTTCAGCCAAAAATAAAATAAAAAATAATCCTTTAGTGACCCTTTAAGAGCTATTATGGGGACCGATGCTTTATCACCAATCCTTGTTTCAACAACAACCCAAAATTTTCAAAATCCAATTGTCATTGGGACAGAAAGTGATGTGAAATCTTCTGATCAGGTGCACAAACAGCAAAACAAATGTTACAGGGGTGATAACCCTTCCCTATGATATCCAAAAAGCTTAAAAATCGTTACATTTTTAAGTGTGGCTCCAGCCAAAAAAAAAAATATCTGTCCCAACTTACAAACAGATTCAAATTGATAACAAACCTACAGTCCATATCTTGTTTGTAACCCGGTACCGCCTGTAGTACTATGTAGAAGGGCAGGAGTGGTGTACATACCAGTCTGGGGTGATAATATGACATGTGATAACACAATACTGGGTGATTATGGCATTGGAAAGTCAGATATGACATTATTTTGAGAGCCGGTTCACACTAGATGCGGTGCAAATTTGCTGCAAATTCACATCAAAATCGCAACCCGTTAATGCAAATTGATTAGAGTGTATGTTTTATTACTGACACCCAGCAATTGGTTTGCAATACGCAGCGTGATATGCAGAATTGGATCGCATGGGTGTGAACAGCCGCGACTTCCTCAATTCCCAGTGGCAATGGATGGTAAAGTCTAACTGGAGTCCAGGGTCACAGGACATGTTTCGAGGGACCTTTCTCTTCTTCAGCTGCAGAAGAGGAAGGTTCCTTGAATTGCATCCTGTGACCCTGGACTCCAGGTGGACATTATTATGCATTGGCACTGGGAACGAGGAAGCCGCCGCATTACACATGCTTGCTGGGCTATCGGAGCCATTTCCTACCAACATTTAGCAGCACAGAGATCTGGTCTTTGTGCCTGCAACAGCTTATCCATCGGTCTGTATCATTGTCCCTGCTTATTCAATGGGTCATTTTTTCACTGCTGGGCTGCCAAAGTCTACCAACAGTCCGCAGAGATTGACTTTGTGCCTGCAGCTTATCTATCCATCTGCATCGGTCTGTATCATTGTCTTTGATTATTCAATGGGTCATTTTTCAACTTCATTATTTATGTATTATTTCCCATTGGTGGTTGAGCACTGATCGCCTATCCCCATCCTTGGTGTTGGAGAAATATTTTTTTACTATTAGGTTAATGCTTTCTGGTATCTCTCAAGGAGGTTTGGGGGGGAGGAGGGGCTTTCTCCACTGACATCTCACCAAAGCCCCCCAAAAGGGCTCATAAAAAAATTATTAAAAAAATAAAAAGACATTCACATCGGTGATCTATCCCTCCCCCAAATAATTACTGGAAGAACTGCATTGGAAAGACTAAAATATTGTCTTTAAAAGAGGAGATGCTGGCCTTCAGAAACTAACTAAGAAAGATTAGAAGTGTAAAAGATTAGAAGTGTACATGCATATAGTGCATGTTATCAAATATGACTGCGGCAATCAATGCAAGCCAGTTTCCGTAGTGTAGTGGTTATCACGTTCGCCTCACACGCGAAATGTCCCCGGTTCGAAACCGGGCGGAAACATGTTTTTGGCTGTTGGATTGTTTTATTAAATTATATTACAGTATATTTATCACTGTGCTTTTATTGTACCATCATAGTAATATATTATTGCAGAAATGAGGGTGTGTGTGTGGGTGTATAATATATATATTTTTTTAACCGAGCTGTAATACAAAGAGGCTTGAAGTACATAAGTGGGATAAAAGTCTTATTTGCCATCTGCAATCTTTCTTTTTTATAAAGTAGGTCATCCAATTGCATTGCATGTGCTTGTACAGCTAACAATCAATTATGAGACTAGCCACACTGAAACGGCTGACTTTCACGCACAGCTAATTGTTGTATTGTACTCATATACATTAACCCCTTGCGATCACCCCCCACCCCCCTATCACAGTGTCACTGAATGCAGTGATCATATATGTACTGATCACTGCATTTAGTGTCAGTGTTACAGGCAGTTAGTGTTAGGTCCAGGGTAGCCCCCGTACCTCCCCTAATAAAGTTTTAACCCCTTGATCACTCATATACATGTCAGAACTTGCATCTGCAAGCTCCCTGGTGGTCTAGTGGTTAGGATTCGGCGCTCTCACCGCCGCGGCCCGGGTTCGATTCCCGGTCAGGGAAGTAAATTCTTTTTTCCTCTAAATCATTAATTTATTTTTCTTTATAACCCTGAACTTCAGATGAGGACTGCTATTTATATATTAATATCTTTATACAATTATATATTTGGAAATAACAGGCTTTATTAATAAATGTTCCACAACCAGCTAAACCAACCCATAGATGGACAGAAAAAAACATTGTCAAAAAGTTGTACATTCTTGATCATACATCACGGGACACGGAGCCTTAATTACTTAATGGGTTATGTAGTCACCACAGGTGATTGGACACTGGCAAACCCAATTAAAATTGACTTCCTCCCCTATATAACCCCTTCCAAATGGAGAGTACCTCAGTTTTTTTTTTCACCAGTGTTTAAGGTGGTTGGTCACGTTCAACATGTGCTAAGAAGAAAAATGCTTTTTTGATGCTCTGGGTGCGGAGACCTAGGAGCTATAACCAGATCCATTCCTCGGGCTGATATCAAAGGCCTAAGATGGTTGGTACCCAGGCCTCGTATAAAGAAGAAACAAGGTTTACTTGTAATGTCTCTCTGTGGAGGTCTGGGTTCTGGGATCCAGACTTTAGTGTACTAATGCATCTGTGGCACCAAATTTTCTGGCAGTCTTCTACAGGTCCAGGTATGAAGTTTTCTCTAGTAAACCTTGAGGTTGGCACAACTTGCCTGCCGTGATGGATGAAAGCTGGAACTACCTTTAGTAGCTTTCCTGCGGCATGAAGAAGGTAAGAGGATAATTTTATTTATGTATTATCTTCTTTTGAGTAGGATGTCTTTAACCACTTGAGGACCGCCGCATGTACATTTACGCCGGCAGAATGGCACGGACAGGCACATCAACGTACCTGTACGTGGCAGCCTTGACGTGGGTCGGGGGTCCGATCGGGACCCCCCGGTACATGCGGCAGTCCGGTTTGCTGTAGGAGCGACCCGTGCTGAGGGGGCGGCTGTTCGTTTTTGTCCGCCCCCTCCGGATCGCTCCCAGCCAATGCGCGCGCTCCCCCTGCAGTGCACTTCCTCCTCCTGTGTAAACACATGAAGAGGGAATTGATGTGATCTCTACTCTCGGCGTTTTTTTCAACCGCCGCTGAGGAGAGATCACATCACACAGTAAGTTTGCACTACACTGACACCAGTACACGCAGGCACATTAACCCCTTGCGATCACCCCCCACCCCCCTATCACAGTGTCACTGAATGCAGTGATCATATATGTACTGATCACTGCATTTAGTGTCAGTGTTACAGGCAGTTAGTGTTAGGTCCAGGGTAGCCCCTGTACCTCCCCTAATAAAGTTTTAACCCCTTGATCACCTCCCTAGTTAACCCTTTCACTCCCTATTGCCAGTGTCACTAAGCGATCATTTTTTTGATCGCTGTATTGGTGTCGCTGTTCCCGCTGGGTAGCTATTTCTTTCTCGTACATCACGGGACACAGAGCGGCATATTCATTACTATATGGGTTATATGGAGTACCTTCAGGTGTGGACACTGGCAATCTCAAACAAACAGGAAGTCCCTCCCTATATAACCCCCTCCCCTAGAGGGAGTCCCTCAGTTTTTTCGCCAGTGTCTTAGGTGTTGGTCACGGAATAGCTTTGCTCCGCATCCTTGGGATTAAGGGCGGGCTAACCGGATCTGTCCAAGGAGCCTCAGTGCCAAAGTGGACAGTACCCGGGCCCCAAACCATGGGGTTTTGCCTATAATGCTCCTCTTTGGAGGGCTGGACCCTGGGCCCAGGACTTGGAGTTCGTAAAGACCATAAGTTCCTGTTTGCCAGGGTGCTATATAGGTCCAGGACAGTGGGTACCTTCATAGGACCCCAGGGCCTGAAGGTCTACTACGCTACCCACGGAGATGGGAGAAGATTGGACCGTTTTGCAAAACGTCCTGCGGCATGGAGCAGGTAAGAGGGGAGCCTGCGGGACTTGGTTCGACAGCAGGCTCTCCAGGGGAGATCTTAAGGGGGGTAGCCTGAGTATGCTCTGCATTGGCACCATGGTCACTACCAATCCTTCCTGAACTTGCTCCCCCCATTTCCCTTTTTCTTCCCCATCCTCCCTTCTTTCCTTCTCCACCCCTCTATCCTTTTCATGCCGCCTTCCCTCACATGTCCCTCTTATTTCCTACCTGGTCTTTTTACCTGTACCCCTCTTCTCCCCCTTGTTCCTTTCTTCCAACCCTGTTCCCTCTATCCCACAATTTCCTCTCTCCTTCCTTCTATCCTTGGCCATCCTTCCCCCACCATCCCTCACCTTTTCTCACCTAGTCCCTTTCTTTCTCCTTCCCCTACCCCTCTCTCCCGTGGTGTCCCTCATTACATCTAGTTGCTGTATACCTAAAAGCATTATTCTTTGTAACTTTTTACTCTTCAGAGCTTTTGTCAGCTTCCCCGGCGCGAGCCACTTTGTATTCTTTGTTGTTTGGGGGACACGTTTGTTGTCTGCTCATTCCGGGCCACCTGCCACCCCATGTGAGTATATCTTCACAGTCAGTCTAACACTGGTCTTGCTGCTTTGTTTCTTAAAATGTGTACATTTATGTAAATTTTGCTTGTCCTTCTTCATAAATATATGTATTTTATGTAGATCCTCCTGAAGAAGCGGTATCAACCGCGAAACCGGTCGAGGTCGCAGATTGGCTCCACGCATCTGACCAATACGGTTTTGCTTTGTTTTGTGTTATCTTAACAAACACCTTACTGTGTCCGAACTGTGGGGCCTGTCCCATCTTTTTATTATTGATGTATTGTTCTTTTTGTAATAAACCTATTTTTATATGATATACGTCTCTCTACAAGTACCTTGAAAATCCCAACCAAACCCATACCGATCGATATAGTATAGACCAGTTTAGTGTCAAGCAGCTTTGCTGTCTCTATCTAGTTGGTCCCTCCCCCCTGTTTTCAAATATTCCGGGATGCTGGTACATTTTAAATTTATCGTCCGAAATCGAATAACTGAGACTATACTCTCCCCTTTTCACCATGGTCACTATGTCTGATGGACAGGATGCCCTGAAATGTTTCCCCCCCATCACTTGATCCCCCTACCTATCTATGTATGTTTGCTAGCTACCTGCTGCTCGCTGGTTGAAGATCTTTTTAAAAGAAAAAAAAAAAAAAGACAGATCTGTCTCTAGGCTAAAGGGACTCCTTAGGGGCCTGTTTTAGCCTTACCTTGCCGGGATTCAAAATCTGCCGCCTGATGCGTCCTCCAACCTGCATGCCTGGGCTCCAGAGTGCATCTCCTCCTGGGCTCTCCCCCCCCGACAGTCGCGCGCGTGCACGCGCGCATGCATATAGAAAATGTTCGCGCCGTTCGGGAGGGGGGGGAGCGTGACTGCAGTGTAGAGTGGGCGTGCCTTCAATTGCTGTTATACACAGCAGGCGCGTTCTTAGCTCAGTTCAAAGCTGAGCTGGAGAGAGAGGACGTAGAGCTGGCAGCACAGTGACTCCCGGTGGCGAGAAGGGGTACTACATGCTGGAGTCAGCTCCAATACTTTTTGTTAAGCCAAAATCCCCTTGGCAACAGGTTGAATGCTGGCAAACATGTTGGGGTGGGGCTGTATGTTGTGAATAATATTATAAAGGAAAACATACTGAGCCCCACCGTTTTTGGGCATTAGTGATCCTATTGTCCCCTAAACCTTATTTTTTTTTTTGTACTCCGGGCTATAACAGTCTGTTGTTGTAAGCGGAGTCCCTCGGTTTTGTATTATGGCTTCCAAAGGTTCAGGATCAAAACACAAAAAAAAGGCAAAGACAAAGGGGTTCCTCCTCTGGTTCTGATGATATGCCAATACTTTCCCCACAGGTTATTCCTATAGCGGTCACCCTGGATAAGCCATTAAGGGGGTCTGGTGCTGAGGCTGGCCCAGGTCGGCCCAACCCTGTGGTATCACAGAGGAGATGCTAGCCGTCACCCTAGGGGGGCTAGAGAGAAAAAGTTAACAGCTATGATCGCTGGCTCTTTTTCTGGCAAAAAGCGGACTGGATCCCCATCGCCAAAAGGGACAGAACCTAGAGGAAGGATCTACCACGGAAGAATCGTTTTCAGCCTCCCAGACGGAGAGTCTGTGGGTCCAGTCTTTGACAGACATGGTCCGCTCGGCATTTAATTTGCCATTTCCAGAGCCTCAAGTTCCTGCGGTATCCTCTTTAGGTTCTTTTAAAAGCGCCTTTAACCTCCTTGGCGTTTTTCCCGTGTCTGACACGGGGTAAAAATTTGCTGCTACTATTGTTGATCCCGTGTCAGACACGGGCTCGCCTCGCTGAATCCAGAGACTGTTTACTTACCTTCTCCCTGGATCCAGCGATGCATCCACGCTGTGTGAGCGAGCGGGTGCTCGCTCGATTCACACAGCGTCCCCGTGTGCCGCCGAGCTCCGTTCCCTGCGACGTTACGTCGCACGGGGACGGAGAACGGCGCCAAATTCAAAAATGTAAACAAACACTTTACATACAGTACAATGTAATCTTATAGATTACAGTACTGTATGTAAAAAATACACACCCCCCATGTCCCTAGTGGTCTGCCCAGTGCCCTGCATGTCATTTTATATAATAAAAACTTTTCTTTCTCTCCTGCAAACTGTAGATTGCCCATAGCAACCAAAAGTGTCCCTTTATGGCAAAAATTGTTTTAGAGCAGCTAAAAAACAGCGATAATAAATTATAATCACTTGCAGAATTTAGCGATAGCGATCTGTGGGGAAATTCGTCATAAAAAAAAAAAATTATGACAGCAAAAATTCTGCAACTGAGCAAATTTCAGTGATTTTGATTTGATTACATTATTGAATAATTTTTACTATAATTATATTATTATTTGTTATAATTTTTTATAATTATTTATTATATTATAATTTTTAATAAAAAAAAAAAAAAAAATCATACCCGGGATGCCTATTAGACTCTTGTTTAGATAGATTTAAGTAAGTACTTACTAAGAATTGCAGGCCTATAATACATAACACCACATTTCCTTGCAAAACAATTGCAACGCTTTTGGTACAAAATTCCAGACAGAATCATAACGCCAGGGAGGTTAAGCAACGCAGCTTTTCCGGTCCATCCTCTGTTAGAGGAATTGGTTTTTCCAGGATTGGGACGACCGGACAGAATTTTTTCTGCCGCCTAAAGCTGACGAGAGGGTAGTCTTTATGCACGTCTGCCAGGAAATATTTGTGCTTGCAGGCACTCTTTCCCCTGACCAATTGCTCTTTAAAAGGGGGCCCGGATGGCTCAGTCGGTAGAGCATCGGACTTTTGGTCTGAGGGTCCAGGGTTCAGGTCCCGGTTCGGGCACTGCTTTTCAACTACCCGTGAGGTCCTTGAGGCCACATCTCCCGGAAAGCGCCCGATCTCGTCTGATCTCGGAGGCTAAGCAGGGTCGGGCCTAGTTAGTGCCTGGATGGGAGACCACCTGGAAGGTTTTCTGTTATTTACCCTATGGAAAAGACATTTTTCTAAGAAAGGGGGTGCTCCCAACTGTGGACGCAGCCATCTCATGGGTGAATAAATCATTAACTGGCCTAAGGGGAAACATACAAATGTTTAAGGTCCCGGTCGATAAACGTTTAGAGACACTTTCCAGCATCCTTGGCTACAGCCAGCAGTGGCTGCAAGTGGAGTTTTGTCAGGCGTTAAAGAACCAGACAAAACAGATGCTTAAGACATCCCTGCCCAATAGGCAGAGGAGTTATTGGATATTCCCAGAGCTCTGTGCTTTGCGGTAGAGGCTATAAAAAGACTCCATCCAGCAGGCGTCTCGTTGTCACTATTTTTAGTGCATATGAGAAGGCTCTTAAGGTTGAAGAACTGGGCGGCCGAGCCCCATGTAAAAGACTGCTGGCAGGTTTGCCCTTCCATGGAAAGATCTGGATAAATACATTCAGACTGTTTCAAGTGGCAAAAGTACCCTTTTACCAGTCAAAAGAAGTTCCGGGGTCCTGCGTTTAAAAGGCAGCTCCCCCCGGTTCCAGGGCCCTCAAATTTCAGGCAGTACGGACCTCCTGCGCGATCAAACTTTTAACAATGGATCGCAAGGACAGGCCTCTGGGGATCGGTCCCCGACAGAGGGGGTCCGATCATCTGTGGCCGCAGGCTACAGATTAGAATTTCTAAAATTTCCTCCACAAGGAAGGCCTCAATGCGGGCAGCATTGGATCACCTGCTTTACCAGGGCATAATGGTAGAGGTACCAGCCCAAGAACAGGGGCTAGGTTCTATTCCAATCTGTTTGTCATACCAAGGCTCATCGGCAATGTCAGACCAATTTTGGACCTAAAAGGTTTAAATGCTTACCTAAGGGTTCGCTCTTTCCGGATAGAATCCGTTTGGTCAGCAGCCGCCACACTCCAGAAGGATCTGGCTTCTATAGACATAAAGGATGGTTACCTTCATGTACCAGGTCTTTCAGCCACATCAAATATTTTTGTTTTTACGCTTCGCAGTGATACAGCGTCACTTCCAATTCGTGGCACCCCCCTTCGGGCTGGCTACGGCCCCCGGGTATTCACGAAGGTCCTAGCTCCTATTCTAGTCAGTCTAAAGGATCCAAGGGATCTCGGTCCTAGCATACCTGGACGACCTCTTAATCATAAGATCACTCGCTTCCTTGGTGGAATGCGTAGTAGCCCTCATGGTTCAGTACCTCGAGAGGTTCGGCTGAGTCCTAAACCGGGGAAAGATCAGCATTTCAACCTACAAAGCAGTTGGAATATCTCGGCACGAGATTAGACACAGAACAGAAGATGGATGTTCCTGCCCCTGGTAAAGGTCGAGGCTATCAAAAGATTGATTCAGTTTGGTTCTAAGCAAAAAAGAGCCAACTATTCGCCTATGTATGCGATGGCCATGTTCGAGGCGATACCACACGCTTCCACACTCGTGTCCTACAGGCAGCAATTCTAGCAGCTTGGTTCTGCCCAGTGGTCTGGAAGGCTGGAGAGCGGTCTTGAACAAGTTCACTCGCCAAGGAACTTGGGCAGAGGCGGAGAGGCAGCTGCCCATCAAGGTCTGGGAGTTCTGAGCGGCTCGGCTAGCCCTCCTGGCATAGACATCCAGATTACAGGGGTCCTCGGTGAGAAGTCATTCAGACAATGCCACAGCGGTGGCATATAGGTGAACCACCAAAGGGGGAACCAAGAGTCAAGCCACTCAGAGTGAGAGGAGCTTGGTTTTTCGGTGGGCAGAGGTTTATGTACCCTGCATATCGGCGACATTCATTCCCGAGGTGGACAACCTGCAGGCGTACTTCCTAAGTCGCCAAACCCTGTCGCCGGGGGAGTGGTCTCTGCATCCACAAGTTTTTTTCAGACAATCTGCCAGAAGTGGGGAGTGAGCCAGACCTGGAGGTCATGGCATCAGGATTCAACAAGAAGCTAGACAGGTTCATGTCTCGAACGAGGGACCCTATGGCCTGCGGAACCGATGTGTTGGTTTGCCCTTGGCATCAATCATAACTTCTATATGCATTTCCCCCACTGCAGTTACTACCCCCCCGCCTGTGGCGCAGGATCATAGCACAGGCCGGTTATCCTGGTAGCCCCAGCTTGGTACCGGAGGGTATGGTACTCACTAGTGGTACCACTGTCCTGAAATTGGCAGCGGGAGGCCCTTGGACTCTTCCTCTAGGGCCAGACCTACTCTCTCACAAGGCCCGATCCTCCACCCTGCATTACGGCGTCTAAATTTGACGGCCTGGCGGCTGAATCCCTGATTCTCAGGGGTAGAGGTCTGTCTAGGCAGGTAATCCCTACCCTCATTAAGGCTAGAAAGCCGGCCTCCAGGGTAATTTTGTTACAGGGTTTGGAGGGCCTACGTAGGCTGGTGTGAGGCTAAGAGATGGGTTTCCCGCAAGGATACCATTGATAGAGTATTAAGTTTTCTCCAGCTAGGAGTGGATAAAGGCCTGGCATTAAGCACGATCTAGGGACAGATTTCAGCCTTATCAGTGTGGTTTCAGAGGCCGCTGGCCGCCCACTCTCGCTGGTTAAGATCTTCGTACAGGGAGTCTTACGTGTTAATCCTCCAGTCAAATCACCACTTTGTCCATGGGACTTAAATCTTGTTCTGTCAACTCTACAGAAACAACCCCTTGAGCCGTTGGCTGAGGTACCTTTGGTTTTACTGACTGGAAAGTCGGTATTTCGGATCACCATAGTTTCGGCCAGGAGAGTATCGGAATTGGCAGCCTTATCTTGTAAGGAACCATATCTCATTTTACATAAGGATAGGGCGGGGTTCCGTCCTCATTCTTCCTTTCTACCAAAGGTTATATCCAGTTTCCACCTGAACCAGGATGTGGTACTTCCATCCTTCTTCCAAAACCCACCTCTAGAAAGGAGGGGTTGCTGCATACGTTGGATATTGTCAGGGCCATAAAGGCCTATCTTAAAGCTACAGAGAAGGTTCGGAAAACAGATGTGGTGTTCGTTTTACCGGAAGGGCCCAAGATGGGTCAGGCAGCTGCTTGATCCACCATCGCAAGATGGATTAAACAATTAATCGTTCAGGCCTGCGGTTTTGAAGAGGTTGCCTCCTCCTTTGTCGGCAAAGGCCCATTCTACCAGGGCCATGGGCACCTCCTGGGCAGCACATCATCAGATCTCTATGGCTCGAATATGCAAGGCAGCAACGTGGTCGTCAGTCCACATGTTTACAAAAGTTTATCAATTGGACTTAAGAAGGAATGCGGATACAGCCTTTGGGCAGTCAGTACTACAGGCCGCGATTCAAGCTCCTCAGGATCTGAGGGGGCTCCCTTGATTTGATTTGAGATTTACATTTCTTGTTTAAGTTGGATTTACTAGTATTTGAGTATACCTCTAAATTAAATCCTTCTTTGGAAGATGTCTCCCTCCCCTCATTAAAGCATTGCTTTCGGACATCCCATATAGTAATGAATATGCTTCTCTGTGTCCCGTGATGTACGAGAAAGAAAAAGGGATTTTTAAATACAGCTTACCTGTAAAATCCTTTTCTTACATCACGGGACACAGAGCTCCCACCCCTCTTTTGGGGAACATTTTGGGAGGCATACTGCTTGCTACAAAACTGAGGGACTCCCTCTAGGGGAGGGGGTTATATAGGGAGGGACTTCCTGTTTGTTTGAGATTGCCAGTGTCCACACCTGAAGGTACTCCATATAACCCATATAGTAATGAATATGCCGCTCTGTGTCCCGTGATGTACTCCAAGAAAAGGATTTTACAGGTAAGCTGTATTTAAAAATCCCTTTTTTTTTTTCATTGCGATTTTTTTTTTTAATAAAGACATGTGGCTAAATAAATGTTGGCCTAAATGTTTGACAAAAATTTTGTTTATTTGATTTTTCTTATAACAAAAAGTAAAAAATATTGATTTTTTTTTCAAAAATATCGCTCTATTTTTGTATAATAGCGCAAATAATAAAAATCGCAGAGGCGATCAAATACCACCAAAAGAAAGCTCTATTTGTGGGAAGAAAAGGACGCAAATTTTGTTTGGGAGCCACGTCGCACGACCGTGCAATTGTCTGTTAAAGCAACGCAGTGCCGAATTGTAAAAACCCCTTGGGTAATTTAGCAGCATATTGGTCCGGTCATTAAGTGGTTAATGGTTCTCAGGAAAGTAAGTGCAAACCTGGTGTTTTTTTACATAGCCTTTCAGGATACATGCTCAGTGAAGTCGGTCAAATATAACACCACTCACCTCCTTTTGCTGCAGGCTCTGCCACAATACGCATACAGGGGTCCATAATAATGCCCCCCCAGTAATCTCTTTCTCATCTCCTGGGCACTGCCATGACAGTGGCGTGTGTGCGCACGCCAGGAGCATGATTTTTGCTGTCTGAATGAGACATGGATAGGGGGAGGGCCAAGTGATTGCTAGTGATCCGTGTGCAACACAGGACGCCTGTGTGCAGGCAACAAGAGGCTGGTTCAAAAGCCCAGCACGCCAAAGCCTTCTGTAAGCAGCAGGGACACAGAGCTGTGGGCTGTAAGCATCCCTGTGGATTGAACCAGGCAAAACCAAGACTCCTACTCGGCATCCGGTTGTGCAGTAAGCTGATATTTTGTTTATTGTAAGACTATAGCACCACAGTGATTGCATTTATATTTGTGGATAGTACCTTTGCTTTTGCAGTAAGGACTATGTCCCTGAGAAGAGAATCTAGGGCGAGTAAAAGGGGCAGCAGAAAATCCCTGCGTATGGATAAGGATTCTGAGCTTGCCTGCAGTTTACCACCCCCCACTGTCAGTGTGATAGCAGCCTTTACAGGATGAGCCCCAGTCTGGTTTTGCAGCTTCTCCTATGGCAGCTGCTGTATATGTCACTGAGGAGGCTTTAAAAGTTGCTTTGGCTTAAAAGTTTTAAGAATAAACAGTAATCAGGAGAGGCAAAATACTCTGACCTGTGCCAGGCTGGAGCAGCAAAGAAAGAGGAAGTGATGTCATAGAAGGTGTGAGCTCAAAAATCAGGACATGATTTCTAAACTGCCACTACTCCCTCATTTTCAAGCCCACCTACACAAATCTCATAAAAAACGATCAGCTATCCCTGCTGCCACTAAACGTTTTTGAAAATACGACCGTTTCAAGAATGAACAGTAATCAGGAGAGGCAAAATACTCTGACCTGTGCCAAGCTGGAGCAGAAAGAAAAACTGAGTGATTTCATAGAAAGTGTGAACTGAAAAATCAGGACATGATTTCTAAATTGCCACACTCCCTTATTTTCAAGCCCACCTACACAAACCTTCTATCAAAACATTTAGCAATCCCAGGTGCCACTAACCATGTCCATGGCTAAGCCATAGTCCTGATAGTTTTCACAATATATCCATGTGTTGGCAACTCATGCCATCCATTGACATTCAATGAAACTCCACTCTATCCACTTCAAATTTAAAGGGCAATATCTAAACAGTGACTGTGGCTTCATTTTTAATATTTCAGAGATCTACTATGCATCACAATGTAGGTCTGGGTCGTGTGATTCTCATAATAAAAAGATCTTCTCTGTAGGATTTATAGTTTTTTAAATATGACCGTTTGAAGAATGAACAATAATCAGGAGAGGCAAAAAACTCTCACCTGTGCCAGGCTGGAGCAGAAAGAAAAACGGTGATTTCATAGAAAGTGTGAACTGAAAAATCAGGACATGATTTCTAAACTGCCATAACTCATTCATTTTTAAGCCCACCTACACAAATATTCTATCAAAACATTCAGCTATACATGCTGCCACTAAACGTGTCCATGGCTAAGCCATAGTCCTGATTGTTTTCACAATATGACCATTCTTCGTCCACCTGTTGTTGAATACATTCGAACGAGGCATTCGCAGACATCATTACACTAACCCCCCTAGAATAGGAGGAATATGTAGAATGGTACTGCCTCGCATATTTGCGTGAGCTCAACAGGTGGATAGAGTCAGATGATTTCTAAATTGCCACACTCCCTCATTTTCAAGTCCACCTACACAAATCTCATATCAAAACATTCAGCTATTCCTGCTGCCACTAAACATGTCCATGGCTAAGCCATAGTCCTGATAGTTTATACAATATGACCATTTGTTTGCAACTCATGCCATCCATTGACATTCATTGAAACTCCACTCTAGCCACTTCAAATTTGAAGGGCAATATCTAAACTGTGACTGTGGCTCCATTTTTAATATTTCAGAGACATACTGCATATCACAATGTAGGTCTGGGTCTTGTGAGTCTCATAATAAAAAGCTCTTTGCTGTATGATTTATAGTATTAAAAAACGACCGTTTGAAGAATGAAAAGTAATCAGGAGAGGCAAAATTCTCTGACCTGTGCCAGGCTGGAGCAGCAAAGAAAGAGGAAGTTATGTCATAGAAAGTGTGAGCTCAAAAATCAGGACATGATTTCTAAACTGCCATAACTCATTCATTTTCAAGCCCACCTACACAAATATTATATCACAACGTTCAGCTTTACATGCTGCCACTAAACATGTCCATGGCTAAGCCATAGTCCTGATAGTTTTCACAATATGACCATTTGTTTGCAACTCATGCTATCCATTGACATTCATTGAAACTCCACTCTAGCCACTTCAAATTAAAAGAGGAATATCTAAACTGTAACTGTGGCTTCATTTTTTATATTTTAGAGACATGCTATGCAGCACAATTTAGGTATGGGTCTTGTGATTCTCACTATATAAATCTCTTCTCTGTAGGATTTATAGTTTTTTAAATATGACTGTTTGAAGAATGAACAGTAATCAGGAGAGGCAAAATACTCTGACCTGTGACAGGCTGGAGCAGCAAAGAAAGAGGAAGTGATTTCATAGAAAGTGAGAACTGAAAGATCAGGACATAATTTCTAAACTGCCACCTCTCCCTAATTTTCAAGCCTACCTACACAAATATGCTATCAAATCGTTCAGCGATACATGCTGCCACTAAACATGTCCATGGCTAGGCCATAGTCCTGATAGTTTTCACAATATGACCATTTGTTTGCAACTCATGCCATACATTGACATTCATTGAAACTCCACTCTAGCAACTTCAAATTTGAAGGGCAATGTCTAAATTGCGACTGTGGCTTCATTTTTAATATTTCAGGGACATACTATGCATCACAATGTAGGTCTGGGTCTTGTGGTTCTCATAATAAAATATTCTTCACTGTAGGATTTATAGTTTTTTTTTAAAAAAACGACCGTTTGGAGAATGGAAAGTAATCGGGAGAGGCAAAATTCTCTGACCTGTGCCAGGCTAGAGCAGCAAAGAAAGAGGAAGTGATGTTATGTAAAGTGTGAGCTGAAAAATCAGGACATGATTTCTAAATTGCCACACTCCCTCATTTTCAAGCCCACCTACACAAACCTTATGTCAAAACGTTCAGCAATCCCAGCTGCCACTACACATGTCCACGGCTAAGCTATAGTCCTGATTGTTTTCACAATATGACCATGTGTTTACAACTCTTGGCATTCATTGACATTCTTTGAAACTTCACTCTAGCCACTTCAAATGTAAAGGGCAATATCTAAACGGTGACTGTGGCTTCATTTTCAATACATCAGAGACTATGCATCACAATGTAGGTCTGGGTCTTGTGATTCTCATAAAAATCTCTTCACTGTATAATTTATAGTTGTTAAAATACGACAGTTTGAAGAATGAAAAGTAAACGGGAGAGGCAAAATACTCTGACCTGTGCCAGGCTGGCGCAGCAAAGAAAAACTGAGTGATTTCATAGAAAGTGTGAACTGAAAGATCAGGACATAATTTCTAAACTGCCACCTCTCCCTCATTTTCAAGCCTACCTACACAAATATTCTATCAAATCGTTCAGCTATACATGCTGACACTAAACATGTCCATGGCTAAGCCATAGTCCTGATAGTTTTCACAATATGACCATTTGTTTGCAACTCATGCCATACATTGACATTTATTGAAACTCCACTCTAGCAACTTCAAATTTGAAGGGCAATATCTAAATTGCAACTGTGACTTCATTTGTAATATTTCAGAGACATACTATGCATCACAATGTAGGTCTGGGTCTTGTGATGCTCATAATAAAATGTTCTTCACTATAGGATTTATATTCCTAAAAAAAAACATGTTTTGAAGGATGAAAAGTAATCAGGAGAGGCAAAATACTCTGACATGTGCCAGGCTAGAGCAGCAAAGAAAGAGGATGTGATGTCATAGAAAGTTTGAGCTGAAAAATCAGGACATGATTTCTAAACTGCCACCACTCCCTCATTTTCAAGCCTACCTACACAAATATTCTATCAAATCGTTCAGCTATACATGCTGACACTAAACATGTCCATGGCTAGGCCATAGTCCTGATAGTTTTCACAATATGACCATTTGTTTGCAACTCATGCCATACATTGAAATTCGTTGAAACTCCACTCTAGCAACTTCAAATTTGAAGGGCAATGTCTAAATTGTGACTGTGGCTTCTTTTTTAATATTTCAGAGACATACTATGCATCACAATGTAGGTCTGGGTCTTGTGATGCTCATAATAAAATGTTCTTCACTATAGGATTTATATTCCTAAAAAAAAACACGTTTTGAAGAATGAAAAGTAATCAGGAGAGGCAAAATACTCTGACATGTGCCAGGCTAGAGCAGCAAAGAAAGAGAAAGTGATGTCATAGAAAGTGTGAGCTGAAAAATCAGGACATGATTTCTAAATTGCCACACTCCCTCATTTTCAAGCCCACCTACACAAACCTTATATGAAAACGTTCAGCAATCCCAGCTGCCACTACACATGTCCACAGCTAAGCTATAGTCCTGATTGTTTTCACAATATGACCATGTGTTTGCAACTCATGCTATCCATTGACATTCTTTGAAACTTCACTCTAGCCACTTCAAATTTAACCACTTGCCCACCGGGTTTGTTTTTCAGATTCGGTGTTTACGAGACTAAAACTGTTTTTTTTGCTAGAAAATTACTTAAACCCCCCAAACATTATATATTTTTTTTTCTAACACCCTAGAGAATAAAATGGCAGTCATTGCAATACTTTTTGTCACACCGTATTTGCGCAGCGGTCTTACAAGCGCACTTTTTTGAAAAAAAAAAACTTTTTTGAATAAAAAAATAAGACAACAATAAATTTGGCCCAATTTTTTTATATATTGTGATAGATAATGTTACGCCGAGTAAAATGATACCCAACATGTCACACTTAAAAATTGCGCCCGCTCGTGGCATGGCGTCAAACTTTTACCCTTAAAAATCTCGATAGGCAACGTTTAAAAAATTCTACAGGTTGCATTTTTTGAGATACAGAGGAGGTCTAGGGCTAGAATTATTGCTCTCGCTCTAACGATCGCGGCGATACCTCACTTGTGTGGTTTGAACACCGTTTTCATATGCGGGCGCTACTCGCGTATGCGTTCGCTTCTGTGTGCGAGCTCGTCGGGACGGGGCGTTTTACTTTTTTTTTTTTTTGTTTTCTTATTTATTTTTAATTAGGTTATAATTTTATACATCGAAATAAATTTAAAAAAAAATTATCACTTTTATTCCTATTACAAGGAATGTAAACATCCCTTGTAATAGAAAAAAGCATGACAGGTCCTCTTAAATATGAGATCTGGGGTCAAAAAGACCTCAGATCTCATATTTAGGCTTAAATGCAAAAAAAGAAAAAAAAAATGTCATTTTTCAAATTTCAGAAAAAAAAAATGTTTCTTTAAGACGCTGGGCGGGACTGACGTTTTGACGTCACTTCCGCCCAGCAGAGCTGTGGGGGACGGGTGGGGGCGATTTTTCCCTCACTCGTATCCCAACACGAGGACCCGATCGCCTCCGCCGTTACCGACGGCTCCGGTAAGCGGCGGAGAGCGCGGGAGAGCGGCGGGAGGGGGGGGGGCCCTCTCCCGCCTCCGATAACGGCGATCCTGCGGTGAATCCGCCGCTGGGACCGCCATTATCGTGTACAGCACTGCCCACGGAAAAGATGGATATCTCGGTTGTGGCAGCAGCCATCTTTAAAGTCATGACGTCTTTTGACTATGACACCATGGGCAAGTGGTTAAAGGGCAATATCTAAACGGTGACTGTGGCTTCATTTTTAATATTTTACAGACGTACTATGCATCACAATGTAGGTCTGGGTCTTGTGATTCTCATAATAAAAAGCTCTTCGCTGTATGATTTATAGTTTTTAAGATATGACTGTTTGAAGAATGAAAAGTAAACAGGAGAAGCAAAATACTCTGACCTGTGCCAAGCTGGAGCAGAAAGAATAACGGAGTGATTTCATATAACAAGTGTGAACTGAAAAATCAGGGCATGATTTCTAAACTGCCCCCACTCCCTCATTTTCAAGCCTACCTACACAAATATTATATCAAATCGTTCAGCTATACATGCTGCCACTAAACATGTCCATGGCTAAGCCATAGTCCTGATAGTGTTCACAATATGACCATATGTTTGCAACTTATGCTATCCATTGACATTCATTGAAACTCCACTCTAGCCACTTTAAATTAAAAGGGCAATATCTAAACTGCAACTGTGGCTTCATTTTTTATATTTTAGAGACATGGGGGCAGATTCACGTAGATCGGCGCATTATCATTCCGGCGTAGCGCACCACTTTTCCGTTAGACTTGCGCAATCTAGCCGCGTAATCCGGCGATTCACGTAGCTTTTACGCAAGAGCTTGCGCAAACGTAAGGTTTTTTCCGTAGGCGTAAGGAGGAGTAATACAAATTGGGAGGGACGTGGGCGTGTTACATTGAAATGAGCCATGACCCCATGCAAATGAAGGGCCGGCCGACTCGCGCATGCGCGCGTGAAGGAAACCATGTCAGCTCCGTTGTGCGCATGCTCACAACTCGGGAGCGGCGCAATCATTGAAATTGAAAATGGACTAGGGCAATGTTGTGAACTACGCAGACAGCATAAATAGACACACACAAACGCCCTTCCATTGCAAAAGTACATCCCTTTGTGTCCCTTCCCATTGAATCAAGTGCTTTTGCTCTGTTGTTCGTTAGAGTGTGTTTTGTAGTTGTCAGATTAGTGTTCTGTGTGATCTTGTGCTTGTTGGTAGTTTTGTGAAAGTGTATTTTGATAAGTGTTTGAGACTGTTTGTTTGATTGATAGATTTCTGAGCGTTTGTTTTCTTGCTTTTTTTTTTCATCTGATTTTTTTGTGTGTGTTTCTTGCTGAGTGCTAGTGTGATTTTTGGCTGTTCTTTTTCTCTTTGTGTGTGTTCTTGTCTGATTGGTTGTGCTTGTATTTGTGACAGATTTTTGGTGACTGCTAGTGAGTTTGTTTGGAAGTATGACTGAGAGAAAAAGAAAGCTCAATTTTACTGTGGGGGAAAAAAGAATTCTTGCCCGGGCCATTACCGACTATGGGCGTTTTCTCCACGGCCCGCAGAGTGCCACCACCACCCCGGCCAGGAGGAGGGAGATCTTGGATAGGATCACGGAGCAGGTGAATTCATCGGGGGAGGGGGAGACACGGACCCGCTCTGGGATAGAAAAGAAAATAAATGACCTCCGGCGTGAGGTGAAAAAAAAACTGGCCGCAATAAATGCCCATGCCAGGGGCACAGGAGGGGGCCCACCATGCCGGGTTAGATTTTCAGAGACGGAGCGTGTGGTGGCCCTGACCTTTCACCGGCATGAAGTGGAGGGCCTGCCAGGCTTTGACACAAGTCCGGTCCCCGCGGTGCCAGGTAAGGTTTTTATTTCTCTCAGGTGTGTAGCATGTGTGGGGGAGGGGGTGAAAGGGAATATGTGGCAAGTGTGTGGATCCTCCAACCTGTGAATGTTTTGTGTCATCCACAGCTGTGCAGGAGGGTGCAGGGCCATCTGGACTGACCGCTCCAACCCCAGGACAGCAGCCTAATGAGGCCCCCCCAACAAGGCCAGAGTCCGCAGAGGAGGAACAAGAGGAGGGGGAGGATCATGCGGAGGACGATCATGAGGAGGAGCAGAATCATGAGGAGGAGGAGTCCATGGAAGGCACTGGCCCTTTGGTTTCTGCGGACTCTTCCCCTCTGGCTGCAAGAAGCCTGCCCTCCCTAAGGGTCAGCCCCCCCCCCCTCCTCCCCCAACATGGCTCCCCTCACAAGGGCCTCCCCTTCTCCCCGGCCACAACCATCAGCTGGAGCCAGGAGGTCATCCCCAAGCACCAGGGGGGCGCCCAATCTCATGCCCGCCTGTCTGAGAAGGAACCTGGCCACCCAGACCCGCCTTCTGAGACAGCTCTGCCAGACTATGGGGCGGGTGGATCAGAGCCTGTCCTCCATTAATGATAGCCTGGGTAACCTGGACTCCCACTCCCGGGCCTCCACAACCTGCCTAAATGACCTGCAAACTACAGCAGCAGGCGTTGGGCAGGATGTGAGGGCCCTTACCCAGGCTATCCAGGGCAACACGGCAACACTTGGTGCTGCCCTGGACAGAATAGCCGTGGCCTTGGAGGGCAGGCCGCCAGGTGGGCAGATCTCAGGGGCTGCTCCTCCTTCCCCGGCTTTTCCCCTCCCCCATGCGTCTCCCCTGAGGGTCCGGGGCCGTGGCCGGGGGCGCCCCAGGCGTGGCTCAGGCAGAGGGCAATAATTTTTTTTTCCCCCTTTTGTTTGTTTTGAAAGCTTTTTTATTTTTGTTCTCTGCTTTTTTTTGTTTTTTCTAAGCATTTTTTTTTTCCTATGCATTTTTTGTTTCTATGCATTTTTGTTTGTTTGACTTTTTTGGCATATTTTGGGTTGTGAATGATGTTTGAATGTGGGGGTGACATTCCTGCTGGAAAAGGGGTGTCACCCTCAATTTTGGTGGAGAAGGGTTCCCCAGGACCAGGGAGAAGTGATTCCCAGGTCCGTGTGAATGGTGTATGAATGTACAGTGACATAATTGGAGCCTTGACGTGGCGTTACTGCTCACCAGTCTTGCATGGTGGACTGGTGCCAATCCAATTTGATGAGGATGTGGGGTGTGTGTGCTAGGGACCATAGTGGTGTGCATGCATGCATTCTCATTGTGCCATGATTAATGTGTGTGTTTAACGTGCAAAGATGCATAATGTGAGCTGGCATGAGATGGGGTCATGAGATGGGGTTCCAGTTCATATGCAGAGTCACCTTGAAGGGAAAAGACAGGTGGATGTTAGTCATGCATGTGCCACTTGTGAGGTGTGCATCACGGGAGGGGATAGTCATGCCTGACTCCCATGTCACTCACCAACCAGCCAGCTGTCCCCATACATGTTCTGTTCGCAATCTGTGGGGATGGGGCTCTGATTGTATATGTAGCTGTCATGGGTGTCATGGGTAGTGCCATGTGTTGGGCTGCTGATGTCCTCCTGCAAGGTTGTGGTAATTCCACGATGGCATGAGGGGTGAATCTGAAGATGCGAGACACCTCAGAATCTCTCATGCCAAAGATGTCTATGCGTGTGTGATATATCAAGTGAAGAGTGAGGGGCTTGTATCAGATAAGAATATTGTATTAGATTAGATTAAATTGTAAATTTGATATAAGCCAAAAAAAAAAAAAAAAAACCATCTCCCGTGCCCTCCTTAGTGCCATCCTCCGTGCCCTCATCCTTCTTTGTTCATCTAAAGTCAGTAGTATAGCTATGCGCGACGATGCCCCTGGCATGTTGGCATACAGATTGTTGGGCAACACGTGTGACTGCTGAACTCCTCACTAACAGTGTTGCTTTATCTGACAATTAGACTTTTTTTCAAAATTTAGACCAGCTTTTAGGTCCTCTAACTTTAGACAGAACATTTTGCAGTTGCGCACATCGCGTAGCCTGCGCAGCAACTGCGTTTTTTTGTGAATCCCCGTAACTCCCTCATTAGCATATTTGACTAGCAAATCAATGGTGTGTCTAGCGCAGTTTTGCGCGAAGGCAAGCGAAGGTCTAATTCAATTACGCCGGACCAAAAAACGTAGATTTCTGGCGTATATTGTTTTGTGAATCGCGTCCAACTATACGCACGCGCACATTTAGACTTACGCACGCGCAACAGCAGTTGCGCAGGCGTAATCGCTCTGTGAATCTGGGCCATGCTATCCAGCACAATGTAGGTCTGGGTCTAGTGATTCTCACAATATAAATCTCTTCTCTGTAGGATTTATAGTTTTTTAACCCCTTCAATACCGGGCTTTTTTACACAACTCCATACCGGACCTATTCTGGCACTTCTCTCCTATATGTACAAATCATATTTTTTTTTGCTAGAAAGTTACGCAGAACCCCCAAACATTATATATGTTTTTTTATCAGACACCCCAGGGAATAAAACGACGGTCATTGCAACATTTCATCTTGTACGGTATTTGCGCAATAATTTTTCAAACGCCTTTTTTGGGAAAAAAATTGTTTCATGAATTAAAAAAAAAAAAAACAGTAAAGTTAGCCCAATTTTTTTGTAAAATATGAAAGATTAGGTTACACCGAGTAAATAGATACCTAATATGTCACGCTTTAAAATTGCGCACACTCATGGAATGGCGCCAAACTTCGGTACTTAAAAATCTCCATAGGCAAGGCTTTGAAATTTTTTACAGGTTACCAGTTTAGATTTACAGAGGAGATCTAGTGCTAGAAATGTTGTTGCCCCTCTAACGCACGCGGCGATACCTCACATATGTGGTTTAAACGGTGTTTACATATGTCGGCCGGACTTGTGTGTGCGTTCGCTTCTGCGCGAGAGCTACCGGGGACAGGGGCATTTTAATTTTTTTTATTATATATTTATTTTACATATTTATTTATTTACACTTTTTTTACTTTTATTCCTATTACAAGGAATGTAAACATCCCTTGTAATAGGAATGTGTGTGACAGGTCCTCTTTATGGAGAAATGCGGGGTCAATAAGACCCCACATCTCTCCTCTAGGCTGGAAACAATGAGATCGGTGAAAAAAATTCACTGATCTCATGGATACTGTGGCTTACAGCCGCAATCGCGGCTTTGTTTACTTATGGGACCCAGGCGTGATGTCATCACATCGTGCCCGGGTCCTCCAATGGTCATAGAGATGACTGGTGACCATTTGGACACCAGTCATCTCTATACTCCGGGCCCGGAGTAGCACTGGATGGCGGCAGGAGGGGGGGATGTCCCGCCTGTAAGAACGACATATGACGTCCACTCTGGATGGGAGAGACACTTTGTGGATGTCATATGCCGGTGGCTGGTATTGAAGGGGTTAAATATGACCGTTTGAAGAATGAACAGTAATCAGGAGAGGCAAAATACTCTGATCTGTGACAGGGTGGAGCAGCAAAGAAAGAGGAAGTGATGTCAATGAAAGTTTGAGCTGAAAAATCTGGACATGATTTCTAAACTGCCACCACTCCCCCATTTTCAAGCCTACCTACACAAATATTCTATTAAACCGTTCAGCTATACATGCTGCCACTACAGATGTCCATGGCTAAGCCATAGTCCTGATAGTTTTCACAATATGACCATTTGTTTGCAACTCATGCCATACATTGACATTCATTGAAACTCCACTCTAGCAACTTCAAATTTGAAGGGCAATGTCTAAATTGCGACTGTGGCTTCATTTTTAATATTTCAGAGACATACTATGCATCACAATGTAGGTCTGGGTCTTGTGAGTCTCATAATAAAAATCTCTTCGCTGTATAATTTATCGTTTTTAAATATGACCGTTTGAAGAATGAAAAGTAAACAGGAGAGGCAAAATACTTTGACCTGTGCCAGGCTGGCGCAGCAAAAAAAACTGAGTGATTTCATAGTGTGAACTGAAAAATCAGGACATGATTTCTAAACTGCCATAACTCGTTCATTTTCAAGCCCACCTACACAAATATTCTATCAAAACGTTCAGCTATACATGCTGCCACTAAACATATCCATGGCTAAGCCATAGTCCTGATAGTTTTCACAATATGACCATATATTTGCAACTCATGCTATCCATTGACATTCATTGAAACTCCACTCTTGCCACTTCAAATTAAAAGGGAAATGTCTAAACTGCAACTGTGGCTTCATTTTTTAAGTTTTAGAAACATGCTATGCAGCACAATGTAGGTGTGGGTCTTGTGATTCTCATAATAAAATGTTCTTCACTGGAGAGGCAAAATACTCTGACCTGTGCCAGCCTGGCGCAGCAAAGAAAAACTGTGTGATTTCATAGAAAGTGTGAACTGATAAATCAGGACATGATTTCTAAACTGCCATAACTCTCATTTTCAAGCCCACCTACACAAATATTCTATCAAAACATTCAGCTATACATGCTTCCACTAAACATGTCCATGGCTAAGCCATAGTCCTGATAGTTTTCACAATATGACTATATGTTTGCAACTCATGCTATCCATTGACATTCATTGAAACTCCACTCTAGCCACTTCAAATTAAAAGGCCAATATCTAAACTGCAACTGTGGCTTAATTTTTTATATTTTAGAGACATGCTATGCAGCACAATGTAGGTCTGGGTCTTGTGATTCTCACTATATAAATCTCTTCTCTGTGGGATTTATAGTTTTTTAAATATGACCGTTTGAAGAATGAACACTAATCAGGAGAGGCAAAATACTCTGACCTGTGACAGTCTGGAGCAGCAAAGAAAGAGGTAGTGATGTCAAAGAAAGTTTCAGCTGAAAGATCAGGACATGATTTCTAAACTGCCACCACTCCCTCATTTTCAAGCCTACCTACACAAATATTCTATCAAACCGTTCAGCTATACATGCTGACATTAAACATGTCCATGGCTAAGCCATAGTCCTGATAGTTTTCACAATATGACCATTTGTTTGCAACTCATGCCATACATTGAAATTCATTGAAACTCCACTCTAGCAACTTCAAATTTGAAGGGAAATGTCTAAATTGCGACTGTGGCTTAATTTTTTAATATTTCAGAGACATACTATGCATCACAATGTAGGTCTGGGTCTTGTGATTCTCATAATAAAATGTTCTTCACTGTAGGATTTATAGTTTTTTTTTTTTTAAATGACCGTTTGAAGAATGAAAAGTAATCAGGAGAGGCAAAATACTCTGACATGTGCCAGGCTAGAGCAGCAAAGAAAGAGAAAGTGATGTCATAGAAAGTGTGAGCTGAAAAATCAGGACATGATTTCTAAATTGCCACACTCCCTCATTTTCAAGCCCACCTACACAAACCTTGTGAAAACGTTCAACAATCCCAGCTGCCACTACACATGTCCACAGCTAAGCTATAGTCCTGATTGTTTTCACAATATGACCATGTGTTTGCAACTCATGCTATCCATTGACATTCTTTGAAACTTAACTCAAGCCACTTCAAATTTAAAGGGCAATATCTAAACGGTGACTGTGGCTTCATTTTTTTAATATTTTAGAGACATAATATGCATCACAATGTAGGTCTGGGTCTTGTGAATCTCATAATAAAAAGCTCTTCGCTGTATGATTTTTTTTTCCTTTTTTTTTTTTTCATCATACAAAATTTGTGTATTCACTTACAGTGAAACATAGAAAAAAATGCATATTGTACATAAATAATTAAATAGATACCAACTTCAAATTCCGTGTACATACTGTAGGTTATCCTATTCCCTCCCTCCCACCCCCCTCTAACCCTTCCCCCCGTACTGACCCGTTCCCACTCCCAGGTGTCGATTCTACTAAAGTTTTACTTTACCGTTTATTTATATAGGTATATTTATCTATGTTTTTCTTAAAGCCGTACCGCTGATATGGGGGGGCAGCCGGGGGGGGGGTCCCTCCAAGCTACGGACGCAGGTTTACTCCCTAAAAAAAAGGGTCAGAGTTAGGTCCTTCCTATATTTAGTGTCTATTTGGTTATATTGGTATTCTGTCTCTAAGCGGGGGCTCCTATATCTCTCAGCTATAGTCCCCAGACTCTCTCGAACCTTTTATAGTTTCCCTGTTTAATAAAGGCCACTCTCTCGCTCCAAATCAAAGTATTAATAGTTTCGGTCCAGTTCCTAACAGAGGGGGGGGACATGCGCCTGCCATCTCTGTGCAAATAACTTGCGTGCCTGGAAGAGGCCTCGCAGTATGCCCTCTAAGGTTCCCGGTGGAATTCTATGGTCCTCTATATCCCCTAGGAGGCAAGTTCTAGCATCCGGGTCTAGGGAGGTCTTAAAGATATTGTTAAGTTTATTAACGACTTCTGTCCAATATCTGAAGAGCTTGGGGCATCTCCAGAACATATGGACAAGGTCACCTGTAGCCTTACATCTAGGGCATTCATCGCTCCGGTTCCAACCTATTTGGAGCATTTTTTTAGGGGTATAGTAGACGCAATGTATTAAATAGAGGTGGGACAATCTCTGTGCTGGAGCGATGGATACCAGAGCCCCTCTGTTTAGGATCCTATTCCACGGCTCTGTCGTTATCGATCCCAGGTCTCTTGCCCACTTTTCTCTGCTCCTAGTCACACCTGATTGATTTATGGCCCTAGCCCCCAGTTTGTCATATAGCACTGAAATTAGACCTTTCGCTGTATTAGCTTGAGCTATTTTAATAAGAATGGGAGTCTGGATCCTTTCTACCGAATAGGTCTTAGCCTGAGTCTGGATGGTATGCCTAATTTGAAGATATTTGAAAAACGTCTTATTTGGTATATTGAATTTAAGTTTTAGATCTGAGAATGATTTCATAAGCTTGCCCTCATATAGGTGGGTTAATCGTGTGATTCCCTGACTCTCCCAGATTTTACACTTTTCTACTCCCGCTACTTCTGGCAAGTTTTTATTGTTCCAGAGGGGGGCCAACTCAGTTATCCCAGAGTAACCCAGTAAAGCCTTTGTTGTCTGACACACTTTGTTTAGTAATTTTATAGTCAGGCATTTATGGGCAAATGAGCTTGCCTCCAGGGCTTCTACCAATGTTTTATGTGGGGCCTCGGTTAGTATTAGTCTGAAGCAATCATTTCTTCGGTCCGGGATTCCACATCCTGCGATCTGCTGTATCTGAGACGCCAGGAAGTACATTCTCGGGTGCGGGACCGCCATCCCTCCCTCCTTGACCGGGAGCTGCATGGTCTGCAACCCAATTCTGGCCTGCCTTCCTTTCCATATTAGTTCTCGGAATAAGGTTTCCATTTTTTTGAACCATGTTTGGTTAACCCAGATCGGAGAATTATGGAGTACGTAGAGTAGCTGGGGAAGCCAGATCATTTTAATTAGATTACATCTCCCAGCTACAGAGAGAGGGAGGCGGTTCCATGTGTCTTTCTTTTGCTTCAGCATTGTTAAAAATGGGGCTATATTTTTACTAGTATACTCCTTGACATCTCGGGTAATCCAGATCCCGAGATATTTTAGTTTTGTTGGAATTTTTAATTGGGGCATTTCAACTATCGTCTGGACTTGTAACATATCTATAGGGAGCAGGGCCGACTTGTCCCAGTTGACCATCAGTCCTGAAAATCCACCAAATTCCTTGATCATTTGAACCACTGGGGCCAGCGAGTTGTTGACGTCGCCTATAAAGAAGAGGACATCATCCGCCAATAGCGATATCCTGTCTTCCTCTAGGCCCCTCCTAAATCCCTGAATATCTTCCTTAAGCCTGGTTTTAATGGCTAAAGGTTCCATGGCCAGTGCAAACAGGAGTGGAGACAAGGGGCACCCTTGTCTCGTCCCCCTCTCCAGCTTGAACAGGCCTGAGACTTCGCCATTTATTTTAATTTTTGCGCATGGTTTATTATATAGGAGTTTAATCCACCTAATAAAAGACGAGCCAAATCCAAAGCTTTCTAATACCTTCCATAAATAGGGCCACTCCAGGCTATCGAATGCTTTAGCGGCATCTAAGGCCAGGAGTGCTCTAGGGCCCTCATTATCGGTAGGGATCTGCAAGTTTAGAAAGACCCTTCTTATATTGAAGCATGTTGACCTATTCGGGATAAATCCTGACTGATCAGGGTGAACGAGTCTCTCTATACATTCCTTTAGCCGTGTCGCCAGGACTTTTGCAAGGATTTTAACGTCTGTACAGAGCAGTGAAATTGGACGATAGGAAGATGGGTCTAATTGTTTTTTTCCCTCTTTATGGATTACGATGATCGTTGCTTCCATCATGGAGGCATCAATATGTCTCCATATCGCTTATAGATTTCTATTGGGAGCCCATCGGGACCTGGTGATTAATGGTTGGACATCCCTGCCACTGCAAGCTGTAATTCTTCCAACGTGACAGGGGATTCCAGTTTTTTTTTTCCATGTCAGACAGATTTGGGAACGGAATTCCTTGGAAGAAAGCCTTCGTTTTCTCCCCTTGATTTATATAGTGCTTTATAGAAGTCGTGAAACCTGTGCCTTATCTCCCTTCCTTCAGTTAAGATTTCACCTGTGGGCCCCCTTATAGCTCCAATGTTGGAGGAAGGGGTGTTGGTCCGTATCAGGAGTGACAGCGTACGCCCCACTTTCTCTCGCTCCCCAAATTGAGATTGTTTCTGGAAAATTTGATGGTTCTCTGCCTTCCTCATAGTAGCCATTTTATAGACCTGCTGTTTGTCTAGCCATTCTCTTTGGCTACTTGGGGAGGGATCCTCAATGTATCGCTGTTCAGCCATCAATGCTCCATTTCTGGCCTCTTCTTCCCACCTCCTAGATTCCCTCTGTAACCTTGCCACCCTTTGTATTAGCAATCCCCTTAGGTATGCCTTCAAGGAGTCCCAGACCACCCCAGCCACTGCTGTGCCTGTGTTAATCTGGATATACTCCTTCAAGTTATTTTATAGTTCTTGTGGGTCCCCAAGTAGTTCAAGCCAATATGGGCTAATTTTCCACTCCCTTGGGGGTGCTTGCTCATTCTTTCTAAATACTAGTTCTAAAGGCGAGTGGTCTGAGACCCCTCTTGGGCCATACTCTATTTCCTTCACCGTATTTAATAGTTTTTCATTGCCAATGGCCAAGTCAATTCTTGACAAGGTGGCATAGGAGCTAGAAAAACATGAATACTGCCGGGTCTGTGGATGATGAATACGCCAGATATCTCTTAACCCTGCCTCCTCCATGAACTGGACCAAGCGGCCCCCCTGTTTGGTATTCAAGTCAGGTTTTGAGGGGAATCTATCGTTCGCATTATCAGGGGCTGCATTGTAATCGCCCACTGCTATCAGGGGGGTATCTGGCTTATCCAACATAAACTCGACTAGTTTCTGTAGTACACTAAAATTAAAAGGGGGGATATATATTGGCAAGTACAAAGGGCCTATTCTCAATAGAGAAGGATAGAAAGATATATCGTCCCTGTTCGTCTATCCAGCTCTTTTCACAGGAGAATGACAGTCCCTTCCCCACCAGTATACTGACCCCTCTTGAGTATGAAGAATGTACCGAATGGTATCGAAATGGGAATTTCCGAGCACCCAATTGAGCCATAGTCTCCCGGGTTAGATGTGTCTCCTGTAGACAAAGTATCCCTGTTCCCCTCCCATCCATTGACGCCAGAACCAGTGCCCTCTTGATGGGGTCCCCCAACCCCCTTACGTTCCATGATCTAATTCTCCAAGCCATGGGCAATGTATAGTAGAGAATGAACAGAAATAGACCATGGCATGGAGTTACTCTTCTCCCTCTCATCCGACTGGTTACTCTGACCAAAGCCTCTCCCCTTACTGGTGGTGTTAAAGATGTTTAGAATATTAGAATACTTGGAGTACCTCCTTCCCCTAGCTTAACCTCCCGCCCCATCCCTCCCCCCCTCCTCCCCCCTACTAATCCCACTCCTGGGCTTAGGTCCTCCCACCCCCTTCTACTCCCACCCTGCCCATTGGGGCTCCCCTTGGGGGCCTCTCCTGTGACCTTACCTCTCTTACCCACTCTCATCACGACCAACATTCAACCACCCCTGTTCACCCCCACCCCATAGAGAAAATCCCTCCTCCCCCCTCTCTCCCCCCTCCTCTTAAAAAAAACTAAGCAAAACTAAGCAATTTTACTAATGCCCCGTTTCCCGGAGGGCACCCCTAAGTACAAAGCGACCTATGTCCCATATCACATGTTACCCCAACTGTACAAGTATATATAAAAAAAAAGATATATGTATAAAATGTATAATAAAAATGGTGTCTCAGACTATTTTAAAAGTGTCTCAGAGTTCTGAAAAGTCTCAATACATTAGCAGTGTATAGTGAAGGGGGGCAAAAGGGACAAAAGGAAAAAGAAAAAGGTAAGGGAAACCAGCAAAAAAGACCCCTAGTTTTGACACACTGTATGTCAAAAAAAAAAAGGAAAAAGCAAGCTCAGCAAGATTGCTATTTTTTATCTACTATGTTGTTATTATTGTGGCTAAATTGTGACTAAATGTGCACTAAGAAGTGATAACTTGAAGGACCCAAAAGGCGTCTTTTCATTGACGCTACCAAAGTGAACTAACAAAAAATAAAATTTTAAACTGTGGCGCCCAAAAAAAAAAGGGGTATCCCTACAGGGAATAAGAAAGGAGGGGGGAGGGGAGAGGAAGCATAATTATTCTTGCAGCCTATAGGGCTTATAAGTCCTTGCGGATGTCATCCAGCCATCTTGATGCTTCATCTGGCGTATTGAAAAAAAAAAGTCCTGCCCAGTGTTGAAACCCGTAGGCGAGCTGGATACACTAAGGCGTATATCAAATTATGTTGCTGTAGAGTACGTTTAACTGGGCCAAATTCCGCTCTCCGTTTTTGTAGTTCTGGGGAGAAATCCAGTTAAAACGAGACTCTAGCACCATTGTACATAATGTCCCCCTTCTCCCCAGCTTTCTGGAGCAAAGTGACTTTGTCAGCATAGTTAAAGAATTTAAAGAGCAAGGATCTAGGGCGCCCTGCTGGTTGTGGGGGTTTGGAGGGGACCCTATGAGCTCTTTCAATAGAGAAAAGGGGTGAAAAAATAGCAGTGTCAAAGACTTCTCTGAGCCATCCCTCCATAAATTGTATGGTGTCGGAGCCCTCACACCGTTCTGGGAGACCAATCACACAAACATTGCTCCTGCGAAGTCTGTTCTCCATTCCATCTATTTTTGATGCTTGGAGATTGTTTTTTTCCTGTAGCCCCTTTAGTTCATTCCTCATAGGGTGCAAAATGTCCTCTAGGGTACTTGTTCGCTCTTCCAAATTAGTGACCCTTTCGACGACTTTACTCATATCCTGGTGTAATAGAGAGAATTCGTCTTTCAAGCTCTTAAGTTGATTATCAAAGCCAACCATGAGTACTTTACAGTCATTAACAGCGCTTAAAACGTCTTTCAATGTGGGCTCCTCAGTTGGCTCGTAACAGCTCTAGCCGAGGATCCAGATGTAGACACAGCGGCCAATGTAGTAGCAGCCATACCAGTTTTCTCCTCCCCAAGTTCCTTAGCAATTTGAATCTTGGGCCCAGTTGGATTGGTTAAATTAGATGTTTTGGAGGCTGCTGGTTTGGAGGTTACTGATCCTAAGCTTCGCCTATCCGCCGATGCCCCTATCGAGCCCTTGGATTGCGCGGCTGTAGATGATAACCCCCCCTGTATAGGGGAATGGTTAGTGGACTTAGGGGAGTAAGCAAAGCGCTCTAGTTTGGCTGCAGCGGCCTGGCTGCCTTTCTCTTTCTCTTTAGTTGAACTTGTGATAGGGGCACCCTCTGGATGGGGCGCACTTTTACTCATAGTAAACATATTGGATGTGGCTAATTCTTGCCTTTCTTGAAGGGGGATCAATAGACGGCCAACCAGCTCTATTATTTGGCTTATTTAGTGGAGCCCTCCCACACGCTTGCTGATAATATATAGCACAGTAATAAACTGAGAAAGTGTATGGTTAATATTTCACTTCCTTTTCCCCCTATGACTATCCTTCCCACCTCTCTTTAATATTGGGGTTCAGAAAAGAAAACAATAGCTGGTTAGTTTTTTGTTTGTAAGAATGGTATACAGGGTGGTATACAACCAATCTCCCACTCAACTTAAGCAGTCCAGAGCTATATATAAAAAAGATATCTCCTAGAAAGTCACTTCATGCGGCTTAATATGGAAAATTAGTAAAAGCAATAGGGGTATATAAACTTTTACCTCTGTCCTGAGCAGCAAAGAAAGAGGAAGTGATGTCATAGAACATGGGTCCTCAAACTACGGCCCTCCAGCTGTTCAGGAACTACAATTCCCATCATGCCCTAGTCATGTCTGTGAATGTCAGAGTTTTACAATGCCTCATGGGACTTGTAGTTCCGACACAGCTGGAGGGCCGTAGTTTGAGGATCCCTGTCATAGAAAGTGTGAGCTGAAAAATCAGGACATGATTTCTAAATTGCCACACATCCATCATTTTCAAACCCACCTACACAAACCTTATATCAAAATGTTCAGCAATCCCAGCTACCACTACACACATCCACAGCTAAGCCATAGTCCTGATAGTTTTCACAATATGACCATGTGTTTGCAACTCATGCTATCCATTGACATGCTTTGAAACCTTAACCCTAACCCTGTCTGTAACCCTAACCCTTTCTGTAACCCTAACCCTGTCTGTAACCCTAACCCTATCTATAACCCTAACCCTGTCTGAAACATTAACCCTATCTATAACCCTAACCAAGGCTGTATCCTGGCCTAGGCCAACAAGGCCTAGGGCAGCACTTTACAGGGGGCAGCATGGAAAGAGTCCCTGCCGACTTGTGCTACACTGTTAGTGTAACACAAGCTGCTTCTAATTTTGACTATCCTATCATCCTGGACCACAAACCTTCCTCACTGTGCTATATGTTTTCTGCTGCACCATTGGCATGGCTATATCTTCTTAGTCCTTTCCATAAAATTATCTGAAATTTGTGTTTAAAGTAGAACTATAGAATTATAATTTTGGCGAGAGTAAGGGTGGGTTATAGCCCCTGTCAGTATCAAACAAGAAGTAAGAGGAGATCTATGCAAATGAAGGGAATCCATTCCCCCTCCCCCTCCCCTCCCTCCCCCCGGCACTAAGAACTAGTGTCCCTACTCAAAAAATTCAGGACGGGTATTAAACAGAAAGGGGCGTGGCCTTGATAGCAAGGGGTGGCTCATATTTAAATTGGGGGGTGCACAAGTTTAGTCAGGACTAGGGCAGCACAAAACATAAATACACCACTGACCCTAACCCTATCTGTAACCCTAACCCTAACCCTGTCTGTAACCCTTACCCCAACCCTATCTGTAACCCCAACCCTAACCCTATCTGTAACCCTAACCCTTTCTGTAACCCTAACCCTATCTGTAACCCTAACCCTATCTGTAAACCTAACCCTGTCTGTAAATTACAGGGTTAGGGTTACAGATAACCCCAACCCTATCTGTAACCCTAACCCTGTCTGTAACCCTAACCCTAACCATATTTTTAACCCTAACCTTATCTGTAACCCTAACCCTATCTCTATCTGTAACCCTAACCCTGTCTGTAACCCTAACCCTGCCCCTATCTGTAACCCTATCTCTATCTGTAACCTTAACCCTGTCTGTAACTTACATACAGGGTTAGGGTTACAGATATAGTTAGGGTTTCAGTCTGTAACCCTAGGGTTACAGTCTGTAACCCTAACCCTAGGGTTACAGTCTGTAACCCTAACCCTGTCTGTAACCCTAACCCTATCTGTAACCCTAACCCTATCTGTAACCCTAGCTTACAGACAGGGTTAGGGTTACAGATGGGGTTAGGGTTACAGTCTGTAACTCTAAACCTATCTGTAACCCTAATCCTACCCCCAACCCTGTCTGTAACCCTAACCCTGTCTGTAACCCTAACCTTATCTGTAACCCTAACCCTATCTGTAACCGTAACCCTATCTGTAACTTACACACTCATGACATACATTTTATTCCTCTATGCGTCAATCTTGGTGTAGTGATGACTGTGCGCATGTTTGGGAGATTGCAGGGGATGGGTTTTTTTCAAAGCCTATGGTCGTGCTCAGGTAGTTCAGTGACAGTTAATTGACCCAGAAAACAATGATTCTGCAGTATGTGCCCATTGTTGGCCTAGTAGGCATTAATGATCACCTTAGATGATCACAAAGAAAATTAATGTTTTTTCTATGCAAAATTATCCAGCCGATCACTTTTGGTCTGTTCACAATGAAGTAACGACCGTATCATCTGGGGTGTGCCAACATTGGGGTTTGCCAACATTGTCTTTGCCAACACACTCATAGAGGTGGTCACTTCATTGTGATACGCAAGCTCCTTCTCCGCCACAAGGTAATGATCACAAAGGGGAATTGACACATGTATGTGCCTTTTTTTGGTTTTGTTTTTGCAACCACAGTGCTGCACCAGAGGCCAGAGAAATTAGGCATATACACATGCCTGAAAAAGTAGGTATTGTTGCAGCCGCTGTAGCAGCGCCCAGAAAAATTGATGTTTTCCAGGCAGAAAGTGCACTAAAACATTGCGGCTTGAACCCTAGTTGGTGGCGGATAAGTCACGCAAGTCATCCGGCATGCAGAGATAAAATACAGCAGCGTGTGGACCATTTTTAGCCTAAGGCAGCTCATCTCATCAGGCCTTTTTTAGTCAAATGTATCACCCACTGTCAGTCCCTTCAGGATCCATGCCTCATTCATCTTAACCACTTGACAACCGGCCCATTGCCAAAATACGTCATGTTTTTAAAGATGGATATCTCGGTAACGGCAGCAGCTGCTGCCACAACCGAGATATCCATCTCTTCATGGGCCGGTTCTGTTAATGATAATGGCAGTCTCCGTGGCAGATTCGCCGCGAGAACGCCGTTATCGGTGGTGGTAGAGGCCCCCCTCCCGCCGCTCTCCCGTGCCCTCAGCCGCTTACCGTTGCCGTCGGTAGCGGCGGAGGCGATCAAGTCTGTTCGGCTCCTCAGCGGGGATACGAGTGAGGGAAAAATTGCCCCCACCCGTCCCCAGAGCTCTGCTGGGCGGAAGTGACGTCCAAACATCAGTCCCGCCCACCGTCTTAAAGAGACATTTTTTTTATGTTATTTGAAAAAATTACATTTTACTTTTTATTTTATTTTTTGCATTTAAGCCTAAATATGAGATCTGAGGTCTTTTTGACCCCAGATCTCATATTTAAGAGGACCTGTCATGCTTTTTTCTATTACAAGGATGTTTACATTCCTTGTAATAGGAATAAAAGTGATAATTTTTTTTATTTATTTCGGTGTATAAAATTATAAACTAAACTAATTTAAAATAAATAAGAAAACAAAAAAAAATTTCAAACGCCCCGTCCCGACGAGCTCGCGCACAGAAGCGAACGCCTACGCGAGTAGCGTCCGCATATGAAAACGGTGTTCAAACCACACAAGTAAGGTATCGCCGCGATCGTTAGAGCAAGAGCAATAATTCTAGCCCTTGACCTTCTCTGTATCTCAAAAAATGCAACCTGTAGAATTTTTTAAACGTCGCCTATCGAGATTTTTATGGGTAAATGTTTGACGCCATGTTACGAGCGGGCGCAATTTTTGTGTGACATGTTGGGTATCATTTTACTCGGCGTAACATTATCTTTCACAATATATAAAAAAAATTGGGCCAAATTTATTGTTGTCTTATTTTTTTATTCAAAAAAGTAAAATTTTTCCCAAAAAAGTGCGCTTGTAAGACCGCTGCGCAAATACGGTGTGACAAAAAGTATTGCAATGACTGCTATTTTATTCTCTAGAGTGTTAGAAAAAAAATACATAATGTTTGGGGGTTTTAAGTAATTTTCTAGCAAAAAAAACTGTTTTAGTCTCGTAAACACCGAATCTGAAAAACAGGCTCGGTGGGCAAGTGGTTAATAAAGGTGAGGTAATCTAGACTTTTTGACCTAGGCGACTTCTCTTCTCAGTTACAATACCTCCTGCTGCACTGAAGGTCCTTTCTGAAAGGACACTTGAAGCGGGGCAGACCAGAAGATTCAATTGCAAATTGGGAAAGCTCAGGCCACAGGTCAAGCCTAAACACCCAGTAGTCAAGGGGTTCATCGCTCCTCATAGTGTCGATATCTGCCGTTAAGGTGAGGTAGTCTGTTACCTGTCGATCGAGTCGTTCTCTGAGGTTGGATCCCGTAGGTCTGTGGCGATGCATAGGATTTAAAAAGCTCTGCATGTCTTCCATCAACAACACATCCTGTCCTTGCTGGTGTGGTCGTGGTAGGAGGAGGATTACTTTCACCTCTTCCCCTGTTAGATTCCCATTGTGCTGTGACATCACCCTTGTATGCTGTGTAAAGCATACTTTTTAATGTATTTTGGAACTGCTGCATCCTTTCCAACTTCTGGTAATTCGGTAACATTTCAGGCACTTTCTGCTTATACTGGGGGTCTAGTAGTGTGGCCACCCAGTACAGGTCGTTCTCCTTCAGCCTTTTTACAGGAGGGTCCCTCAACAGGTACGACAGCTTTAAAGACTTCATTTGCACAAGGTTGGATGCCGAGCTACTCATGTCCCGTTCCTTGTCCTCACTAATCTCACCAAAGGTCTGTTCTTCCCCCAGCCACATAAAACACCACAGGTACCAGATAGGTGACAACGAGCACCCTGGGATGCCTGCTGTGGTTGGTCTTCCTCCTCCTCAAAGTCACATTCCTCCTCTGACTCTTCTTCCTCAGACTGCTCTTCCAGAATTGCCGCAGGTTCAGCAAGCGATGCTGATAAGGCTGTTTCTGGTGGTGATGGTGACCACAACTCTTCCTCTTCACACTCATCTACGGCTTGATCCAGCACTCTTTGCAGGGCACGCTCCAGGAAGAAAACAAATGGGATGATGTTGCTGATGGTGCCTTCAGTGCCACTGACTAGGTTTGTCACCTCCTCAAAAGGATGCATGAGCCTACAGGCATTGCGCATGAGCGTCCAGTAACATGGCAAAAAAAATCCCAGCTGCGCAGAGGCTGTCCTAGCACCCCGGTCATACAAATACTCGTTGATGGCTTTTTCTTGTTGGAGCAGGCGGTCAAACATTAGGAGTGTTGAATTCCAATGTGTCGGGCTGTCGCAAATCAAGCGCCTCACTGGCGTGTTGTTGGATATCTGAAAAGTGTGCCATGGCCGTGTAGGAACGCCTGAAATCACCACACACCTTCCTGGCCTGCTTGAGGACGTCCTGTACATCTGGGTACTTATGCACAAAGCGTTGTACAATCAGATTCAACACATGTGCCATGCACGGCACATGTGTCAACTTGCCCAAATTCAGTGCCGCCAACAAATTGCTTGAATGAATGAATGAATGAATGAAGAACTTATATAGCGAAGCACATGCGAACTGAATTGCCTCTGGGCGCTTGTTGTTCCCTTCCTCTTTGACATCAAAAGAGATGGGTTTTTATCCTTCTTCTGAAGGCCAAGTGGTTCTCCTCCAACCGAATGCTGGTTGGTAAAGCGTTCCATAGTCTGAGACCTTGGAGCGCAAATCTTCTTTCCCCTTTGGACTTGTATCTGGCTTTGGGTATCTGGAGCAGATTTTGGTTGGTGGATCGCAGAACGCAATTGGAGTTGTGAGTTTTTATTTTTTTGGCATAGATATTGGGGGGCCTTCCCATGGATACACTTATGTGTCAGACGGAGTGCTTTGAAAGTAATTCTGTCTTTTACTGACAACCAGTGAAGGGTTCTCAGTGAAGGTAAGATTGATTCCCATAATTTTTTCCCAGTCACAAGTCTGGCAGCCGTGTTTTAAACGACTTGCAGACAAGAGATTTGGTACTTTGGGAGTCCGAGATAGAGGGCATTTGCATAGTTCAGTCTGGAGTTCAGAATTGTTCCCACCATGACTGCTATGTCATTCTTAGGAATGAATGGAGTACGTCTGCGTAGTAGGCGCAGCAGATGGTGAGACCCTATTCGTGCATCCATCATCATGTAGGTGTCGAAGATGACCCCAAGACTTTTGACTTTGGCGCTGGGGTGATGAATTGGCCCAGAATGGGCGAGGGTGTCCAAGTTATTGCAAGTTGACTCTTACAACTGGCGTGAAACAGGAGCAGTTCTGTTTTGAAGCCGTTGAGTTTAAGATAACTCTCTTTCATCCAGTTTTCTATCAAATAGAGGCATGTCTCTAGACTGAGATGATGATCCTTTTTGTTGCAGATGCGAAAATACAGTTGTGTGTAATCTGCATATGAGTGATAAAGTAGTTTTTGGCTACTGACAATTTCAAAGAGCGGGCAAAGATAGATGTTAAACAGCACCAGTGACAGTGGTGATCCTTGAGGGACCCTGCATGCGTTTTTCAAAAGTGAAAGGTCCCAATTTCACTATTTGTGATCGGTTTTCCAGAAAAGAGGAGAACCATGATAGATCACCTTCTGCGACTCTGGCTACTTCAGCTAGCCGAGTCAGTAATAGTTTGTGGTCTACCGTGTCAAAATCTGCAGCCTTGAGAGCGTCATCCCATATTTTGAGTAGTGCTGTTTCCGTCCCGTGCCCGGGACAGAAACCCGATTGAAATGGATTGAGTAGATTGTGGGTATCTAGATGCTGTTTCAGCTGTTGTACCACTACTTTCTCCATTACCTTTGAGAGGACGTTCAGGCCTGTTATGGGACAATGGCAAGTAGGGTCTTTGGGGTCGAGGGTGGGTTTCTTTAAGATGGGTTTGATGTGCCCTGTTTCAACTGGGAGGGCACTATGCCTTCCCTGAAGGACTGGTTTATAAGCTGCGTGATAGGAGGTGCCAGAACATCGGCACATTCCTTTTAGCAGTTTTGTGGGGATAATATCATATAGGCGCTGTGCTATTTCGCCGAGTACCGATGATATTTTTGTGGCATCGATGGAGATGGGTTTAAGAGTGAACTTTGTTGATTGCGGTGAATTTGTGTTGATATTGAGCGAATGATTAAGGGGGGGGTTAGGGGCGGTACTGTTTTGCTGGATGCTTTCACGGATTCTTTCAATTTTGTTAATGAAATAATCTGATAATTCATTGCAACATTCCTCTGTATCAGAATTGGGGGCTTCAAGACAGACAGGATTCATGGTCTCGGTAACTATCTTGAAGAGTTCGCAGGGGCGGTTTAGGGCATTGGTGATGATATTGGCGAAATTTGTTTTTTTGGCTTTGAAGATTTCTTTGTGGTATTTTTTTGTTATTGACTTGTAGATGGAAAGGTTTTAATCAGAAGAGCTTCTTTTCCAGGCGGCTTCCGCTCTTCTGCGCTCTTGCTTCAGCAACGACAGCTGGTCATTAAACAAGTTGGAGTTGTTTTTCCTGATGCAGGTTTTGCGTTTGGGCGCTACTAAGTCGGCTGACTGTAGTAGCGCCCTGTTTATGGCATCCAGTGTTTCTGTGGCAGTTTTATATGGTTGGATGGTTTTTAATTTTTTCCCTAAAGTGGTTTTGAAGATCTCTGAATAGAGCTTTTTTTGCGATCTAGTCCAATGTGTTGTTACTGGTTTTGATGTTTTTGTTATGGGGGCATTTGTGGTGATTGTGAGTTTAATTGCATGGTGGTCTGTCCATGGCAACTGCTCATTTTTTGAATGTTTACTTACAGATCTTGTCTAAAAATATAATCGAGCGTGTGACCGGAAGTATGTGTGGACCCACATACTAGTTGCTGCAGCCCTAATCTTTCCAGATGATTAATGCAGACATCAGCAATGGGGTCCTGTGAGGAGTTGGCCCAGAGTTTGAAGTCCCCGAGTAGCAAAAGGTGTTAGCTGTTTAGGGTAAAGGTGGACATGAACTCTTTTCAAAGTGGGAGAAGCTGCGATTTTGGACCCGGTGGTCTATAGCAGAGTAGAATATGGACGGTCTCCTGAGGATTTGTTTGTAGTTGCAGAGTGAGGGTTTCCATGAATGGAAGTGAGTACTGAAGGGCTGGTTTAGTGATCGCGAGGTGAGTCTTGTGGATCACCGCCAGGCCTCCTCCTCTTTGCCCCACTCTGTTCTCTGTTATAATGCGATCATTTTCTGGCATCAATTCTCCTAGAATGGTGTTGCAGTCTGCTGTGAGCCAGCTTTCTGTGATAAATAGGCAGTCTAGATCCGTTTCCGCTTCCCTTGTCACACACCACTTTGCCGATCTCCAGTTGGTGCAGAGTCAGCCACTGATCCACCTGTGCGTTCAGGGCGAACAGGAGTGCTGGTCCGGTGTGACTCTCTGCTTTCAGGCAAGTCAACCCCAAGATGGCGTGACACTGTCAATACCAGGAAGTGGAATTGCCCCTGGGGAGCTGGGGGGGGGTGCAGTTGATGTGGAGCAAGACACAGCAGCAGAAGAGGACTCGGCCAAGGAGGTTATCGAAGAGGATGGAGTAGGAGGAGTAGAGGAGGTGGCAGCAGGCCTGCCTGCAAGTCGTGGTGGTGTCACCAACTCCTCTGCAGAGCCACGTATTACATGCTTGGCAGCCGTCAGCAGGTTTACCCAATGTGCAGTGTAGGTATACCTGCCCTGACCATGCTTTGCAGACCAGGTATCAGTGGTCAGATGGACCCTTGCCCCAACTCTGTGTGCCAGACATGCCATGACTTTCTTTTGCACAATAGAGTACAGGTTGGGGATTGCCTTTTGTGAAAATAAATTTCTGCCGGGTACCTTCCACTGTGGTTTCCCAATAGCTACACATTTTTTGAAGGCCTCAGACTCCACCAGCTTGTATGGTAAAAGCTGGCAGGCTAAGAGTTCTGACAAGCCAGCTGTCAGACGCCGGGCAAGGGGGTGACTCTGTGACATTGGCTTCTTACGCGCAAACATGTCCTTGACAGACACCTGACTGTGGGCAGATCAGCAGGAACTGCTCAAAGTGAGAGACGGAGTGGCGGATGGTTGAGAGGGGGCAAGGAGGACAGCAGTGGTTGACATAGCTGAAGATGCTGGACCAGGAGGAGGATGGTGACTTTGAGCTTGTGTGCTGCTTGTACTCGTCATTAGTGATGAGCGGTATTTCGCGAATATTTCGAAGAATATTTGCGAATATTCGTTAATATCGAATATTCGTGATATTTAAAAAAAAAAATTGCGAATTTTCGCCAATGCGAAATTTCGCGATTTTTTTTTTTTTTTTTTTTATAAAATAGCACGAATATTCGATATTTACGAATATTCGCTATATTTAAAAAAAAAAAAAAATTGCGAAATTTCGCTATTGCGAAATTCGCGAATGCGAAATTCGCGAATGCGAAATTGATTGCGATTTTGTTTTGCGAAATTTATTGCGAAATTTGAAAAATACGAATATTCGAAATAGCGAATATTCGCCGCGATATTCGAGATATTCGCGAATACTCGAATATGCAATATTCGTAGCGAATATTCGCAATGCGAATATTCGTGAGCAACACTACTCGTCATCATGTGTTGATCCCTTAGGCATTTGTGATGTGAGATCATGTGCCTTCGTAAAGCAGTTGTACCTAGGTGGGTGTTGGATTTCCCATGACTCAGTTTCTTTTGGCACAGGTTGCAAATGGCATCGCTGTTATCAGAGGCAGACACACAAAAAAATTACACATTGCTGTGCTTTACAATGATGGCATTCTGGTGGTGGCAACAGTATGCATTGATTGGCTTGCTGTCTGGCTGACCCCTGGTGCCGATACATGCTTTCTGACTGTGCCACTAGCTCCTTGCGACAACCTCCCCCTGCTTCCAACTCGTCTCCTCCTCCTCTCTGTCTCCCCATCTGAACTTTCCCCCTGTTCTTCTTCTCTTGGAGTGGGCACCCACGTCACATCCACGGACACATCTCCATCATCAACAGCATTACTTGTATCTGACAACTCAGCAAAGGAAGCAGCAGCGGGTACAACATCATCATCATCACACCATACGTCCATGTGTGTAATGCTGCCTGACTGAGACATATGCCTTTTATCTACATCCTCTGGCAATAATGGTTATGCATCACTCATTTTTTCCAACTCATGTGTAAATAAGTGTTGGTGGTGGCGGCAGGCGGGCGAATGGTAACTTGAGAGGTGCCCGAAGCTGAGCTGGAGGAGGATGGTACGTCAAGGTTCCGAGCGGAAGCTGTAGAAGATTGGGTGTCCTGTGTTAGCCAGTCAACTATGTCCTCAGAACTTTTTGAGTTCAGCGTACGTGGCCTATGAACACTGGGCATTATTCTAGGGCCAAAGGGAATCACAGCACCACGACCACGATGGCCCCTGCGGAGTGGCCTGCGACTGCCTGTCATTTTTTTTAGATTGGTTTAGTACTATGCTTTCAAGCTACTGTGCCACAAGATATGAGATGTGGCACTGGACAAGTGGGCACAGTTTACACTATGAGCCTAAGACACGTTGGCAGACAAATGACTACTATTCTGTATTGCAGATTTCCTATAATCTGTGACCAGTCTTGCCACACAGAGTTAATCCAGCTCTGAGCAATCCTCTTTTATTGTTCAGTGAAACAAAACAGACTTCCAGATACAAATCTGTCTAATTAAAAAGTCCTTACCGCCCCCTTGCTTCGAGTGACACACATATCTCATGCACATTCCTGGATGTTTATCATAATATGAGGTGATGCATAGTTCATAGACAAGTGACTAGGATGTGTTACGTGGGGGGAGAGGTGGATTTCTCTCTTTTTAAACTTACACCCAGTAAGGCTCCATTCACACTAATACTTTTTTGATGCATTTTGCATTTTTCAGAAATGCAGGGAAATTTTTTTAACATGTTTCTTATGGAACATGTTCACATCAATGCTTTTTTGTGCCTCTGCGTTTTTGGAAAGGGTCGGTCCCCTTTCACACTGAGGCCACGTACACACGATCAGACCGGTCCGATGAAACTGGTCCGGACCGACCATTTTCATCGGACCGCGCTGAAGTGGTCTGATGTGCGTACACACCATCGGGCCAAAAATCCGATCAGACCAGAACGCGGTGACGTAGAATACAACGACGTGCTGAAAAACCAAAGTTCAATGCTTCCAAGCATGCGCCAAATTGATTCTGAGCATGCGCGGATTTTTGTTCCAATCTTTTTATGTACTAACCATCGAATCTGTCTGACAGACAGTTATCTGTCGGAGAGATTTTAAAGCAAGTTTTAAAACTTTGGTCCGACGGACACTGGTCCGAAGGGCCGTACACACCATTGAATTGGTCCGATGAAACTGGTCTTAATACCAGTTTCATCGGACCGGTCTGATTGTGTGTACGCGGCCTTATACTACTTGTCCCACAATTTTGTACTGCAAAATCGTATGACAAATCATTCTCCATGATTTTCAATGAACACCATTCATACTGGCAAGACTTATGTAGTGCCGACATCAAAGTAGTCCCTGCACTACTTTGGTCGAACTTCCATGCGTGTTGATGTCCATAGACCTCAATGTTAAACCCTCAAGTAGCATGCAAATCATACCTGAATAACATAGACACAGTTTCAGTACGATTTCAGTACAACTTTGTAAAAACAAGCAGCTTTTTAACCCTTGTCCCACCCAACCCTTTCAGCATAGTAGCCCCTCTCAAGCACATTTTTCCACCACACATTCACTTTCTGGTTATTCCCTAAGGAACAATATGCTCCAAAAAGGTAAGAAAAAGAGACGTCCTTGATAATGAGCAAATCATTTGATTTATCCATGAGTGCCCAGCTATTTATGGTTTGTGTGACACAAACTACAAAGACAAGATAAACTACAAAGACAATATCCCACTCACCACCAATGAAAAGGCCATTCTTCACACTGACCACCAATGAAAGGGACATTCTTCCCACTGACCACCAATGAAGGGGACATTCTTCTCACTGATTACCAATGAAGAGGACATTCTTCCCACTGACCACCAATGAAGAGGACATTCTTCCCACTGACCACCAATGAAGGGAACATTCTTCCCACTGACCACCCATGTAAGAAGCATTCTTCCCACTGACCACCAATGAAAGGAACATTCTTCCCACTGACCACCAATGAAGGGGACATTCTTCCCACTGATCACCAATGAAGGGAACATTATTCCCACTGATCACCAATGAAGGGGACATTCTTCCCACTGACCACTGATGAAGGGAACATTCTTCAAACTGACCATTAATGTAAGAAGCATTCTTCTCACTGACCACCAATGTAAGAAGCATTGTTCCCACTGACCACCAATGTAAGAAACCTCTTTCCACTGACCACTAATGTGAGAAGCATTCTTCTCATTGACCACCAATGTAATGGACATCCTTCCCACTGACCACCAATGTTAGTAGCATTCTTCTCACTGACCACCAATGTAAGGGACATTCTTCCCACTGACCACCAATATAAGGGGCATTCTTCTCACTGACCACCAATGTAAGGAGCATTCTTCTCACTGACCACCAATGTAAGGGACATCCTTCCCACTGACCACCAATATAAGGGGCATTCTTCTCACTGACCACCAATGTAAGGAGCATTCTTCTCACTGACCACCAATGTAAGGGACATTCTTCCCACTGATCACCAATATAAAGAGCATTCTTCCCACTGACCACCAATGTAAGGAGCATTCTTCTCATTATAGAGGACCCAAAATTGACCCCATCTTAATGATTGGCAATGATGGGATGTACCCAATATCGACGTCTTCTCCGTCTCCGCTTATCCTCCTCTTCTTCCTCATGCACTGCTACTGCTGCAGCAGCAATGACAACTGCGGTGCCAGGAAAAGGAATTTCCTCACACCATGTATGTTTTCATTGGTTAATGCCAAAGTTGTGGCAAAGTTGAACTGATCCCAAATCGTTGCCGCAAAATCGCACAACTTTGAAGTCGTATAAGTGTGAAAGGGACTTTTTTCCTGCAAAAAGCAGTGTTTTGCATGCAATAGAATTCAATGGACCTGGATCCAAAAAGCAAGTACCCCGTTTTTACCGAGATTTTGCCGCGATTTGCGTTTTGCAGGTTTTTTAACCTGTTTATAGCTGATTGTTAAAGGAAATGTAAAAGAATTAAAATTGATGGCAAAAAAAACGCAAATCGCGGTAAAAACGCACATCAAAAAACGCAGCAAGCACCACAAAAAGCACTGCAAAAACGCTCAAAAGCAACATGCATAGGTGTGAATCGAGCCTTAGTCCCCTTTCACACTTAGTCCCCTTCATAGGTGTGCACAGCCTATTGCATTAGGGTGTGCACCCTTAAGCTCAAAAACACATGCGTGTTTATGTGTTTCCATATAAATGACTCCAGCACATTGATCCCCCTACAGGCACAATGAAAAAGAAGAGCATAAACACTTTTCTTATGGTAGAGCAAATAGGAGGGAGATCTTTTCCATGTTCCTGCTGCTACACAAGAGTGATAACACTAATGTGCATGGGGTGATTAGGGTGTGCCTGGGCACTTCCGACACAGCCTGTGCGCACGCCTATGGTCCCCTTTCACACTTATACAACTTGTCCCACGATTTTGGACTGCAAAATCATATGACAAGTCATTCTCCATTATTTTCAATGACTACCATTCATACTGGCATGACTTTAAGTTGTGCCTACTTCAAAGTAGTCCTTGCACTACTTTGGTCTGATTTTGATGCCACTTACACAGGCATTCATTGAAATCGCGGCCGCGAATCGTGGCAAAATCGCGGCCGCAAAGTCGCGGTAAAATTGTGCGACTTTGAAGCCGTACAAGTGTGAAAGGTGTCTTACATAAGAATTCATTAAAATCTCGGTAAAATCACGCGACTTTGAAGTCGTACAAGTGTGAAAGGGACCTTAGCCCCCTTTCACACTTGTACGACTTCAAAGTCGCGTGATTTTACCGCGATTTCGCGGCCGCGATTTTACCTTGATTTTGCTGCGATTCCAATGCCTGCCAAAATCGTGGCACAAGTTGTATGAGTGTGAAGCCCCGTACACACGGCCGAGGTTCTCGGCAGAAACCAGCGAGAACCTCGCTGGGAGCCGCATTCTGCCGAGAACCTCGGCCGTGTGTACGCTCTCGGCGAGCCCCGCCCGCTGGGAAACCCGTCGAGCAAATAGAGAACAGGTTCTCTATTTGCTCGACGGCCCGTCGGGATGAATGGCTGGTTGCCTTTCCTGACGGGCGGGTCGCCGATTCTGACGGCCGGCAGAGAACCTCGACGGGTGGAACGATGTGTTCTGCCCGTCGAGGTTCTCTGCCGTGTGTACGGGGCCTGAAAGGGGACTTACACAGGCATTCATTGGAATCGCGGCAAAATCGCGGTAAAATCGCGCGACTTTGAAGTCATACAAGTGTGAAAGGTGTGTAAGCCTATGTTCACATTGGAGCGATTTGTCATGCGATTTGAGAGATCAAAACGCATGACAAGTTGCAGCCTATTGGCGGCAATGGCACTATTCCAATTGGTGCGACACTGATTTTACGGCGCCGCACCGATTTGCAAGTGTAGTTCCTGCACTACTTTTGCCGATTTCAGGTGCGATTTCTTTAGACATCTGAAGTCGTACGACAAGTCATTCTCCATCTCCATTTATTCAGAGTCATTGGATCCTTTACTTGGGGTCGGTGGATATATTTATATATAGAGACAGAGGGTTTTTTGTTTCATTTAAAGGGCCAGAAGTTGTTTTTCTTCGGTAGGTAAATCAATCAAGCAATAAGCTAGATTGATTGGCTGTTTTCAGCTTTCCAGGTTCTTGCTGAGGTAGCCATCCTAGCATTTGAGACTCACATATGGAAACAGACCAGGCGGCTAGGGATGCTGCATTACAGCCCCAGACACTTGATGGTTCTGTGCAACTCACAGATTCCACCTAGTTCTGGCCCAGTATAGCTGGGAAACATAATTCAACTTTAACCCCTTAAGGACCACCGCATGTACATTTACATTAGCAGAATGGCACAGGCAGGCACATCAACGTATATATACGTGCCTGCCTTGACGTGGGTTGGGGGTCCAATCGGGACCCCCCCCCCGGTACATGCGGTGGTCCCCGTGGCTGTCCGAGCGATCTGGGATGAGGGGGAGTCTATTAGTTTTTGTCCGCCCCCTCCGGATCGCTCCCAGCCAATCCGCGTGCTCCCCCACCCTGTCACTTCCTCCTCCTGTGTAAACACAGGAAGAGGGAAGTGATGTGATCTCTGTATTGCAAATGCATTGGGGAGCCTCCGTACATCCAGATTGTCCTTAAAACCCGGGTCTAGTTGAACCAGCAACCTTACAGTGACTGTGCCTTCATTTTTGATATTTCAGAGACATACTATGCATCAAAATGTAGGTCTGGGTCTTGTGATTCTCACAATATAAAGCTCTTCGCTGTAGAATTTTTTTTAAATATGACCGTTTGAAGAATGATAATTAATCAGGAGAGGCAGAATATTTTAATGTAACTTTGAAGCACTTTGGGCAACAACGTTGCAATTAAATGTGTTATATAAATAAATAAAAGTTGAAATGCATTTCTCACTCTATCAAGCTTGTCATGTGCACTTTTTAAATTTGATCAATCAATTGGTTTATGTAATGTTTACTATCTTTACTCACTCCACACAGTTACTCTGCCCACTTCATAAAGTTACTCTGCCCAGTCTAGCCTTTCCACAGTTACTCCAGCCACTCCAACCACACAACAGTTACTTAAAGTGGATGTAAACCCCCCCCCAAAAAAAAAATTTATGTCACAATGTAGAGTATAATATTTCCTATCATCTGTGCCCAGTCTTGCCACACAGAGTTAATCCAGATCTGAGAAACCCTCTTTTATGTTCAGTGAAAATGAACAGCCTTCCAGATAAAACCCTGCCTAGATAAAAAGTCAGTTTTCTCTCTTCTTGCTTTGAGTGAGAGGTCATTTACATATCTAGCTAGGACATGTTTATCATATGTTATGTTTTGTTTATCATAACATGAGGTGATATAACATTATAACACATCCTAGTAATATACAATGAACTTTGGATCACCTCTTGTTATGATAAACATGACCAAGCTAGATATGTAAATAACCCGTTACTGAAAGCAATAACAGAGAAACAGACTTTATAATTTGGCAAGTTTTTATCTGGAATTCTGTTAATTTGCACTGAACTTTAAAAGAGGATTACTCAGCGCTGGATTAACTGTGTGGCAAGACTGGGCACAGATGATAGGAAATCTTATACTCTACATTGTGACATAAAGTTTTTTTTTGGGGGGGGGGGGGGGTTTACGCCCACTCCAGTTGTAGACTACTGGTGGAGGCAAGAACACTTCACACAGTGTGCCACCCTGCAATTAGTGCAATGAATGGATGATGAAAGGATGTGCATAAAATGTGAAATAAATAAGATATAAATAAGAATGTAGTATAAAGTGCTCAAGTAGAAATACAAGTGCTGAATGTTCATAATCAATAGGTGAATTGCTGTCCTCTCTGTGTCACAATTCAAAAGTGCTTATGCCAAGTGAACTTCTGTTCCAAAGTTCCACTCTGTGACCACGTCAAACAGGGCTCTTATGTGGCCCGCACTCACGAATACTTCACCCCCTCCTGGGGTTTAAAGCGTTCACAGTGTGTGCCGCTGTGCAACAGCGGCACAGTTATCCATCCTATTATAATTCTGGAGGTGCTTCCAATGATAACCATATATGCAGGAGAGAAAAGGTCCAATATAGTGTGATACCGTATGTATAAACTGTTTTTATTAAGTAAAATAGGGTACTTACATTTAGGCAGTAATAACGAGCGTTTCATGCAAAACAGAAGTGTTGTGATGTTCTGTCAGAACACTCGACTGGTTTCATCGACCTGATGTGACAGTGAGGAAGGTATGTGGTCCAGGATGATAGGACAGTCAAAATTAGAAGCAGCGCCCCCCCCCCCCCCCCACAGTTGCAGAATGCTGACCACCCACACACCAGAAGCAGTGCAGCCGCTTTATGGGGGCACAAGACTAATTTGCCTCTCTGCCCAGTCCGCCCCATAAGACTGGCACTACATTAACAGTGTAGCGCAAGCCTCAGGCCTGAGCCTTGTTGGCCAGGATACAGCATCGCTCATCCATGTCTTTATGGAACTTTGTGCACTGGTCCAAATCATTTGGTGGAGGGGGATTATGGTGTGTTTTTTTTTCAGGGGATGGGGTTGGCCCCTTAGTTCCAGTGAAGGGGTCAGCATACCAAGCCATTTTGGACAATTTTAGGCTCCAACATTATGGGAACAGTTTGGGGATGGCCCCTTCTTGTTCCAACATGACTTCACACCAGTGCACAAAGCAAGATCCATAAAGACATGGTTGAGTGAGTTTGGGGTGGACAAACTTGACTGGCCTGCACAGAGTTCTTACCCCAACCCGATAGAACACCTTTGGGGTGAATTAGAGTGGAGACTGCAAGCCAGGCCTTCACAAATGCGCTTCTGAAAGACTAATCAAACATTCCCATAGACACACTCCTAAACCTTGTGGACAGCCTTCCCAGAAGAGTTGAAGTAGTTATAGCTGGAAAGGTTGGGCCAACTCAATATTACACCCTACAGAATAAGACTGGGATGTCATTAAAGTTCATGTGTGTAAAGGTAGGCTTCCCAATATTTTTGACAATATCATGTATACGTAATCCAAACTGGAACAAAGTAACCATTTAAAAGGCATACCTAAATTTAAGTTTTAAAGATTAAAAAGCAGAGAACAAAGTAAGTTCCCAAATCAGTTGCTATAATTGCTAATATGAAAAAGGATTTAGTGCAGTTCACACCAAGCAATGTCAGACATCGCATGTGATTTGCACTGCACTGTTGTGCAGATCAAATGCGATTTCTGTGCAATGCAAATTCAGCCATAATGATTTTTTGGCTGAATTTGTATCACATTTGAACCAAAATCATGCAGGATCCTTTTTTGTCCGCACCAGTAATTGGATCACATGGGTGTTCACATTCTTTCTAAATTCACAGTTCGCACTGCGATATGCAAACCGATCAGGAGTGTCATTCATTTTTTATTGACACCCACAGTTCACTTAGGGCAGTGTGAGCTTCCTGCAAGTTGTATGCTATGCGGGAACTGGCTCTGAAATCACTCTGTTTCCCGTATAGCACTGGTGTCACTTAATAATGCTAAAATGCTAAAATGTGTCAGTTGGTGTAACTTTTTTGAATGCTTACAAAGAAACACTTTGAAAAGAAACATCCAGCACAAAGCTATGACCCTTTTCTAAATGAATTGGATGCTGTAATTCTCAAACCTGCCACGTGGTGTCACTGCTGTAACTGAGTTGTTCCTGACCTTCTGCTTAGGTGTAAGGAATACAGCAAGTACTAAAAAAAAGCAGAATGTTATTAGCATTAGGAAATGGGGGATAACCATAGTGACAATTACTACACAATATCATGCCATGCATCTGATTGTACAACCATTGTAATTTAAAATGTATATGTTTGAACATGTAATATTGGCACAGTGCTCTTGTGCTGCAAATATAAATAGTCGGCAATACTTTTTCTTCCTGATGTCACAACTCAAGTCTCAAATCCCATTTTACCCAAGAGCTGCTTACAGAAAAAAAATGATGTTTCCGCCCGGTTTCAGACACTACACTACGGAAACTCCTAGTGAGTGCACAGATTGAAAGGAGTATGGAATGTCTGTTAAAGGTGTGAGTGGCAGCAATCATGTTAAAGCGGAGCTCCACCCTAACGTGAAGTCGCGCTGATCGGCACCCTCCAGTGTCACATTTGACACTTTTCAGGGGGGGGGGGGTGCAGATACCTGTCTAAAGACAGGTATTTGCGCCCACTTCCGCCCACACGTCCCGGGCAAAAGACGGGTATTTCCTGACATCCCGTCCGTCCCCCATTGTGTGCTGGGAACACTCGGCGCATGCACCATAGGGAACCGGGCAGTAAAGCCGGAGCGCTTCACTTCCTGGTTCCCTCACCGTGGATGGAGGGAGGAGCAAGCAAGCGATCGCTCGACCTCTGCTGCGGACGCCGCTGGACTCCAGGACAGGTAAGTGTCCTAATATTAAAAGTCAGCAGCTGCAGTATTTGTAGCTGCTGGCCTTTAACCACTTCAATACCGCTTCACGTCCAAAGACGTGAACAGCGCGGACCTGAGGCGCCGGGGTCACGTCTTTGGACGTGATTTGCTTGTAATTCCCCGCGCGCGCCACAGGGTGGCGCGCGGCGGGGAAAAACAGTCCCGACGCATCACCGAGGATCCGATGCGTGTACCCGGCGGCCACGATGTCCGTCAGGTACACGCGATCGTCGGTGAGAGAGCAGGGACGTGGAGCTCTGGGTGTAAACACAGAGCTTCACGTCCTGTCAGTGAGGTGACAGATGCTGTTTCTCTTGTACATAGGGAGACAGCATCGGTCACCTCCCCCAGTCACCCCCCTCCCCCCATACAGTTAGAACACACCCAGGCAATACATTTAACCCCTTCCTCACCCCCTAGTGTTAACCCCTTCAATGCCAGTCACATTTATACAGTAATTAGTGCATTTTTATAGCACTGGTCGCTGTATAAATGTGAATGGCGCCAAAAATGTGTCAAAAGTGTCCGATGTGTCCGTCGCAATATCGCAGTCCCAATAAAAATCGCAGATCGCCGCCATTACTAGTAAAAAAAAAAATATAAAAAAAAAATCATAATTATGTCCCCTATTTTGTAGGTGCTATAACTTTTGCGCAAAGCAGTCACTTATTGTGTTTTTTTTTTTTTTTTTTACAAAAATACGTAGAAGAATACGTATCGGCCTTAACTGAGAAAAAAAAATATAAAAAAAAAAAAAATGGGATATTTATTATAGCAACAAGTAAAAAATATATATATATTTTTAAATTGTCGCTCTTTTTTTCATTATAACGCAAAAAATAAAAACCGCACGGGCGATCAAATACCACCAAAAGAAAGCTCTATTTGTGGGGAAAAAAGGGACGCCAATTTTGTTTGGGTGCCACGTCGCACTACCGCGCAATTGTCAGTTAAAGCGACGCAGTGCCGGAAGCTGAAATTTCGCCTGGGCACGAAGGGGGTTTATGTGCCCAGTAAGCAAGTGGTTAATATTTTTTTGAGCGCACATCCACTTTAATGAATGAAAAAATTAATGTTGTAGCTACACATTATCAATATTTACTGATACAAGATATTATCAACAAAGTAGGTTATGCAAAGCAATTGATCGTATTAAAAGGATATATCATTAAAAGAAAAAAGTAAAAAAAAAGAAGATTTCTGCTTTACCCACTTCAGCCCCGAAGGGTATTATCCCTATTTTCCTGACCAGGCCATTTTTTTGCGATATGGCACGGCGTTATTTTAACTGACAATTGCGCGGTCGTTCCGTGCTGTACTTAGATAAAATTGATGTCCTTTTTCCCCACAAATAGAGCTTTCTCTTGGTGATATTTGATCACTGCTGCAGTTTTTATTTTTTGCACTATAAACCAAAAAAGAGCGACAAAATTCCCGCTCTTTTTTTACTCATGTCGCAAAAAATAAAAAACTGAGTCGTGAATAAATACCACTAAAAGAAAGCTACAAAATCTTAAAAATTTAATTTGGGTACAGTGTGCATTACCGCCCAATTATCATTGAAATTGCGAGAGCGCTGAAAGCTGAAAATTGGCCTGGGAAGGAAAGGGACGAAAGTGCCCTGTATTGAAGTGGTTAACTGGCAATTGCGCAGTTATGCAACACTGTACAGAATTTTTTTTCCCCACACAAATAGAGCTTTATTTTGGTGGTATTTGATCACCGCTGTGCTTTTTATTTATTTTGTAATATAAACAACAACAACGAGGAATGAAAATGTGGGGGTAAAAACAATATTTTCTAATTTCTACTAGAAAACATATCCAATAAATTCTAATTTCTTCATAAATTTATGCCAAAATGTATTCTTCTACATGTCTTTGGTAAAAAAAAATGGTTTATGTGAAAGGTACTCTTTATGAAAAGGATCAGGGGTCTAAAAGAACCCAAATTCCTTCTTTGCCGCAACACATGAAAATCACATTGGAATGCATTAAAAACACGCAATGAAGAAACGCACTCGGAACACAGAAATTGAGGTGTTAACCGACCATCGCACATAATGCAATTTCTGCCCAGTGCCCACATATGCGGCAAGTTAGAAAACGAACCATCATTCTGCGGCTGTGCATTAACTAGTTAGTCTGAATTATTAGGCTTTGCAACTGTGTGTAATTATCACATGACTGAGGGTGAATTTGTTTATTAAATGTTATAGGAACCATCTATTTTATCCTTGGTGGGAGAGAGGGACCGTTTAAAAAATAGTTCAACATTTCAGACGCACACATTTTTCCAGTTCCTATACAGAGATAGAATTTTACAAAGATAACAAGTAATGTATACAAAACCTATCATTGTAGAACATGAAAAAAAAAAAAGACAAAACCTATTATTGTACATGTAAGATAAAAAAAATCTATCATTGTAGAACATGTAAGATACAAAATATAACAACCAAAACCTATCAAGTATGTAATTTAAAAAAAAAAGTCACCTAGCAGAGGATGGTTTCGATCCATCGACCTCTGGGTTATGGGCCCAGCACGCTTCCGCTGCGCCACTCTGCTTTACATGTAGATTAGAGCATTGTTCTATGTTTTCTATATACAAAGCTTCTACCGAGTTTCAATGTAAATGTTCTGCTGGTGAAAAGAATAGTCTGATTCATATGCAGCTGTTGGAAAGCATGCAGGTCTCTGTGGCGCAATCGGTTAGCGCGTTCGGCTGTTAACCGAAAGGTTGGTGGTTCAAGCCCACCCAGGGACGCTGATTTTTTTTTTTTCATGCACATAATTGATGATTAGTAGCTATTTAAAACCTGACAACATCATGTAGAGCTTTTTATGGCATTTTTGCTTGTTAGTCTAAAGTACATTTATGTCAAATATCATTTCTAGAGAGTCTTCTGAAAAAAGGCAGCCATTGCAAAGCTTTTATATTGTTAACAAGGTGATAAAAAAACATACATAAATATACATACAGGAGTTGCTAATATAACTTTCTATCATTTGAAATGCCATAAAATTGTTACATTTACAGTTCAATAGGCAAAGCCAAATCTCAATTTATTATTAATAAATGAAAGAAAAAAGTCCATTGCAGATCGCTCTTCAGGCTGCATTAATATTTAGCGTTTTGTTATTGTGTGCAAAATTACACAATGTTTTTGCACCACAGGGCTGCCATATGACAAATGCTATGTGTGTTTTTTTAACCATACATTTTGCAACTTTTAACATGTTTTTTCTTTGCGCAACAAAACGCACATCTTTTTCATCACAGACAAATGTTTTCATTCCCTTCTTAACCACTTAAGGACTGGAAGATTTTCCCTTAAAAAAAATGTAATGGACAAAACCAAAAAATTCCTATAAACGGAAACGTGGCTAAACGCCATTACCGCATTTAGCCGTGTTTAGCCACATTTGGCATCTGAAACGTGGAAATCTCCGGCATTTGAACTCATTGTTTTGCTTTCAAAGGATCGCTGTTAAAAGCGGGTGGTATGGGCGTGCTTGAGCGTTTGTATTTCCCATAGAAAGTAATGGAAACGCTCGATTCAATCGTCTAGCGCGACAACGAGCGTTTCTATGGGCGTTTTGTCGCTTTAATCAATAAAACATTTCACACAGGCAGAAGATCAAAAAATCTACAAACATAGCAACAAGTGCTGAAAGAGATGATAATTTTTCCTATTGGCTAAAACAAAAAACGTCGAAGTTCAAAAACGTCCGACGACGCTGTATGCAAACGCTCGAATACACGTGAATACGCACGACAAAACGCCGGAAAAAACTACCAAAAACGCTACGCTCAGCTGTGAATGCAGCCATAAGCCCCGGTTAATTTTGCTGGTCAAAGACCGGGCCACTTTTTGCGATTCGGCACTGCGTCGCTTTAACTGACAATTGCGCGGTCGTGCGACGTGCCTCCCAAACAAAATTGATGCCCTTTTTTCCCCACAAATAGAGCTGTCTTTTGGTGGTATTTGATCACCTCTGTGCTATAAACGAGCAACATAAAAGGATCGCCTCAGCTACTCGGCCCAGGGTCTCTAATCATCATAATACCAGCAATGCTTTTAGACGTCGATGGAGATCACTAGGATGTGATCTGTTTTAAAAATAAATTTGAAAAAATATCAATATCAGTTTACCGCGATATTCGATTTATTCGCGAATACTCGAATATTCGCAATGCGAATATTCGTGAGCAACACTAAAAGTCAGAAAACGACACAAGGTACTTTGGCGCGCTTGTCACACGTAGGACAGCTCATTGAAGCTGTGTGGGGCGTAAAAATTCACACATATATTTTTTTTTCATGCTACTTGCATTGTGGCTTATTGTGTGCATTTTTCGGTACACGCAGAGGGCAGCCTATTTTCTTCGATGGGCTGTCTTAAGCATTACAAACGCGCCCAAAGTAGCTTGTGTAGTTTTGCGAATATTCGGCAACATAAAAGGATCGCCTCAGCTACTCAGCCCAGGGTCTCTAATCATAACAGCAATGCTTTTAGACGTCGATGGAGATCACTAGGATGTGATCTGTTTTAAAAATAAATTTGAAAAAATACGAATATTCACCGCGATATTCGATTTATTCGCGAATACTCGAATATGCAATATTCGTTATGAATATTCGCAATGCGAATATTCGTGAGCAACACTAAAAGTCAGAAAACGACACAAGCTACTTTGGCGCGCTTGTCACACGTAGGACAGCCCATTGAAGCTGCGTGGGGCGTAAAAATTCACACATATAGTTTTTTTTCATGCTACTTGTATTGTGGCTTATTGTGTGCATTTTTCGCTACACGCAGAGGGCAGCCTATTTTCTTCGATGGGCTGTCTTAAGCATTACAAACGCGCCCAAAGTAGCTTGTGTCGTTTTTTGACTTTGTGCAGTTTGGTGCCTTTGTTAATTGTTTTTCGACTTGCTGCATTTGGGATGCCATCAACAATGAATGGTGCTAAAAGTGTTACATGCATTTTTTGTGCGTTTTGTAAATGTGTGCAAATAATTCATAGCTTTCATACAAGTAGCATTAAAATATGTAATATACATAAACATAAATATATATAATTGCTAATACCGTATTTATCGGCGTGTAACGCGCACATTTTTCCCCTGAAAATCGGGGAAATCGTGGGTGCATGTTATACGCCGATCCCCGCTTCCCGTACTGTGTTTGAACCACTCCGCTGACATATACCGAGTGCAGTACACTCGGGTACACTCGGCCAGGCTCGGCTCCGCTCGCGGTCACGTCCCGTGCGTCCTGAACGTCCTTTACACGAGAGGAGCCGAGCGTGCCCGAGTGTACTGCGCTCGGTATATGTCGGCGGAGTGGTTTAAACACAGCGTGGGAAGCGGGGATCGGCTGAATAACCCATCGGGGAGGACACCAAATTGACCGCAGAAGGACGCCGGACCGGACAAGGCCGCCGGTGGACGCCGGGCAAGACACCGACGAGGGGCATCCAAACTGTAAGTATTTATTTTTTTCCAGGAATTTTCCTTCTAGGTTATCATTGAAATTGCAAGAGCGCTGAAAGCTGAAAATTGGCCTGGGAAGGAAAGGGGCGAAAGTGCCCTGTATTGAAGTGGTTAACTGGCAATTGCGCAGTTATGCAACACTGTACAGAATTTTTTTTTCCACACAAATAGAGCTTTATTTTGGTGGTATTTGATCACCACTGCTTTTTATTTTTTTGTAATATAAACAACAACAAAGAAGATTGAAAATGTGGGGGTAAAAAACAATATTTTCTAATTTCTTCTAGAAAACATATCCAATAAAATCTAATTTCTTCATAAATTTACGCCAAAATGTATTCTTCTACATGTCTTTGGTAAAAAAAAAAAATGGTTTATGTGAAAGGTACTCTTTATGGAAGGATCAGGGGTCTAAAAGAGCCCAAATTCCTCCTTTGCCGCAACACATGAAAATCACATTGGAATGCATTAAAAACACGCAATGAAGAAACGCACTCGGAACACAGAAATTGAGGCGTGAACCGACCATCGCACATAATGCAATTTCTGCCCAGTGCTCACATATGCGGCAAGTTAGAAAACGAACCATCATTCTGCGGCTGTGCATTAACTAGTTAGTCTGATTTATTAGGCTTTGCAACTGTGTGTAACTATCACATGACTGAGGGTGAATTTGTTTATTAAATGTTATAGGAACCATCTATTTTATCCTTGGTGGGAGAGAGGGACCGTTTAAAAAATAGTTTAACATTTCAGACGCACACATTTTTGCAGTTCCTATACACAGATAGAATTTTACAAAGATAACAAGTAATGTATACAAAACCTATCATTGTAGAACATGTAAGATAAAAAAAAGAAGACAAAACCTATTTCTGTACATGTAAGATAAAAAAATCTATCATTGTAGAACACGTAAGCTAAAAAATATAACAACCAAAACCTATCAAGTATGTACAGTAATAAAAAAAAGTCACCTAGCAGAGGATGGTTTCAAACCATCTACCTCTGGGTTATGGGCCCAGCACGCTTCCGCTGCGCCACTCTGCTATACATGTAGAGCATTGTCCTATGTTTTATGTGATGTTGTATGTGATCACTGTGCTAGAAAATAATGACTGAACAAACTGAAAGTGCCAATCACATATGAAAGTCCAATAAATTTGGTGACTGAAGAAATTGATAAAGGATCCACCACCAAATGTCTGAAGGCTTACCGGAGAGATTGAACCCAGATGAGCATATACCCACTAGGTCAATCTAGCTTGTTAGAGGTCACGCAGCCACAATGGGAATATCTTAGATATCTTGATGTATCATGGGTCCTGGAGCCTAGCATAAAATTCAGCTCAAAGTTGGCCATCTTAGAGAATCCAGAAGTGGTAAGCTCATTTTTGCTACTTTCATATTGGAGCCATAATTTGGATCTGGGGTCTCTATGCCTATATAAATGTGTGTATTAACAGTGGATCAGTACCCCAGATTATGTTCCCTAGAACAAAACGCGTCGGGAAGGACTTCTGATGCCATTTCTTTCTTTTAATAAATAATATTGAATAATTCGCAGAATGTGCGCCCCTTTTTCTTCTTTTTTCTCCTTCCTTTAATATGTAATGAATGGATACTTTGACATGATACTTTAAATTTGGAGCCTCTTCATTGAACCTCCTGCATCCTTTGAGCTGAGTTTTATGCTAGGCTCCAGGACCCATGATACATCAAGATATCTAAGATATTCCTATTGTGGCTGCGTGACCTCTAACAAGGTAGATTGACCTAGTGCAGTGATGGGGAACCTTGGCTCTCCAGATGTTTAGGAACTACATTTCCTATGATGCTCTTGCACTCTGCAGTGTAGGTGAGCATCATGGGAAATGTAGTTCCAAAACCTCTGGAGAGCCGAGGTTGCCTACCCCTGACCTAGTGGGTATATGCTCATCTGGGTTCAATCTCTCCGGTAAGCCTTCAGACATTTGGTGGTGGATCCTTTATTAATTTCTTCAGTCACCAAATTTATTGGACTTTCATATGTGATTGGCACTTTAGTTTGTTCAGTCATTGGTCACATATGGTGTTGATCACTAATTTTGTAATACTAATTACGGTATCTATTTAGGATATCCTTCTCATATTTATTTAGCGCTATACTTTTCCTTGTACATTATTTTATTTGCAACATTTTTGATCAATTTTGCTGTGTTAGCTGCTGTAAGTTTTCACTAATTGTCTTTTCACATTTTTCATTAAAAAAAATTTCTTTCCCTGACCGGGAATCGAACCCGGGCCGCAGCGGTGAGAGCGCCGAATCCTAACCACTAGACCACCAGGGAAGATGTTGAAGAGCTTTCTGTGTGTTGTATATAATACTGAGATGGAACAGTTGTGGATCATTTTTTCTACTAGATTGATGTTATATTGTTTAATTTACACAGTGTACTTCATTTCCACCGTACTGTACATCATGTTGTTTTTCAGATCATTTTGTATGTGTTCTTCTAAAAACACAAAATGCACCAATATCCATAGATTTCCTTCTCCCAACAGTCAGTCATACATCATAAATAGAGGTTGAATAGGGAACGGCGCCAATCACAAATTATGAATTTACATTTAAATCAATAAATACTCTTATGTATCAAGTGCAGCTCCAAAATTAGTATTACTAATAACCAATGAATAAAAAGTGAAAGGGCACAAAAGAAATGAGTTAAAGTGCATATAGTGTCAAAATATATATAAATCAAATGTCCATGATTAAAGCAGATATTGTAAAACTTCTATATAGTGTGTAGCCCTACCCCCAAAGGAGCTGCTGAGTATTTTCGGGCAGCACATTACCTCTATCTTCTCACTGTCTAGGCCTAGGGTAATAAAAGAGAGTTTGAAGAATTCCAATGTCCACAAGATACACTTCTTTTTCTAGGATTTATTTACAGAACTTAGTAGAAAATAAGTTGGCGGGGTGGAAGGGTAAATAGGTGAATAGGTTCAGGTGCATAATCACAAATAGGAAACACTCCTGCTTCCAGCAAACAGTTCTCATCACCACTCTAGCCAGAGTGGGTATTACTCACCCGGATAGGTCCCTCTCACTGGCCTAGCAACTGAAATGGTGCACGGCATAAAGTACAGTCTCTGCCACAGACCTTCCTTTACAAGGAGACACTTTTGGTCCAGAATCCCCTGCCACAGGATTCAGCACCTGGACCTCGCCAGATTAACTTCTGTAGAACTTAGATCTGACAGGCGATCACCATCAAGCCTCTCAGTGTATGGTGCATACTTTGATGAAGTTTCCAGGCCTTCTCCCAAGATACCAGCTTCCTGCATGGGCCTCTCCAGGATAGGTCCTCCCCTGGCTTCCGTCATCAAGTGGCTTCCTCCCGCAGGACAGACAGCACAGGATCACCTTGAGAGTGCAGACCCAGTCTGACTAATGGGCCTACTAAGCGAAACCGCAACCCCGGACCAATGTGGTCCCAGAGCCAGGATTCAGGAGCACATGAGGCCCAACCACTACCTCGCCCAATGGCGTCTGTCCCTTTAGTACCCCTCCCCAGCATGCACAGTGGCACAACCACTCCCATAAATCACTGCTGAGGGGGACACCCAATACACCCTGACTCTGCTGCTGCCACCCTTGGCCTGGGACAGTAATAACACCCCTAGGCGACCAATGGTGGTCACTCCCAGCACAGCCATATCCGGAACAGAGGCCAAACTGCCCACTATTACATCTGTCTGAGCCAAATAACAACTCAGACCCCATTCAAATTTACAGCAGCGCCTGTTCAACAGGAGCAGGCCGCTACAGTGTATATACGGTATTAAAACGGGTCTTCTAATGATCCAACACTGGGCCTCCAATAAAGTGCAATGTGCATCAATTAAAGTTCCACACAAATGCGCTCACCAGACATATAGGAGAAACTTTCCCCAGAGTGCTTCCTTAATCAGGCCTCTCACAGCATATAATCAATATTTTCAAGAAATTGATTTCAGAATATTTAAGGGTATCTCAATCCAACATAAATATTTCTTTTCACACGCTTAGGCAAAAGACATATGTGTCTCCCCTTGTTCCTTTCCAATCTGCAAAAACATTTGGCTCCAGCAAAGAGAGCCACAAGGAAGCAAGGATAGTGTAGTAGTCTTGTTTTATTCAGTAAAAAACAACTTAGGGCTCTTTCACACGGAGCGGTCCGTTTTTCGGTCCGCTCCGTGTGTCCGTCGGCTCAGCGGGGGGTCTCCGCTGAGCTGTCGGGCGGACAGGGCGGTCCCCGCACACTGTGCAGGGACCGCCCTGTCTCTCCTCCGCTATCCCCTATGGGGAATCGGATGGAAACGGACCGTCTGTCCGTTTGCATCCGATCCGTTTGGCTGGACGGAAGAAAAATAGGACATTCTTCCGTCCGCAAAAACGGATGCGGATCTGGCGGACGTTAGCGGATGCATCATCCGCTAACGGATCCGCTCCCATAGGGGCCCATTACAAGTCCGTTAACAGACTTGTAATTAGCGGACCGTTCGTCCGCTAGTGTGAAAGGGCCCTTACAAGGCTTGAATCTTGTGTCAGGTTACAGCAGGTATTTGTAGCAGCTTGAGGGAAGGCAGGGGCTGATCCTGTCACTGGCAAGTGATACTAAGCGATGTGGCATGCGTCTCAGCTGATAAATTAGGACAAAGGGCTATTGTATCAGGCATGCTGTGCAGCAGTCTCTCTTTGCTGGAGCCAAATGTTTTTGCAGATTGGAAAGGAACAAGGGGAAACACATATGTCTTTTGCCTAAGCTTGTGAAGAGAAATATTTTTGTTGGATTGAGATACCCTGAAATATCCTGAAATCAGGTTCTTGGAAATATTGATTGTATCATGTGAGAGGCCTGATTAAGGAAGCAATAGGGAAAGATTCTCCTATATGCCTGGTGATCATTTATGGCCTTGGAGATCTGGTGAGCACATTTGTGTGGTACTACGGGTGAAGCACTTAAAAGTGGATGTCCCCCTGAAAAAAAATATTAAAAGCCAGCAGCTACAAATACTGCAGCTGCTGACTTTTAATATTAGGACACTTACCTGTTCTGGAGTCCAGCGGCGTCCGCAGCAGAGGACGAGCGATCGCTCATCACCCTGCTGCTCCCCCCTCCATCCACGGTGAGGGAACCAGGAAGTGAAGCGCTCCAGCTTCACTGCCCGGTCCCTACGGCGCATGCGCGAGTCGCGCTGCGCCTGCCGATTGGCTCCAGCTGTGTGCTGGGAGCCGAGTGTTCCCAGCACACAATGGGGGACGGACGGGATGTGGCAAAAAAAAATGTATTTTGCCCGAGACGTGGCCGGAAATGTGTGCAAATACCTGTCTTTGGACAGGTATCTGCATCCCCCTCCCCCCTGAAAGGTGTCAAATGTGACACCGCCGGAGGGGGGGAGGGTTCCGATCAGCGGAAGTTCCACTTTAGGGTGGAGATCCGCTTTAATTGATGCACATTGCACTTTATAGGAGGCATGGTGTTGGATCATTGTATTACTGTATACACACTGTATAGAAGTTTTACAATATCTGCTTTAATTATGGACAATTGATTTATATATATTTTGACACTATATGCACTTTAACTCATTTCCTGTTGCGCCCCTTTCACTTTTAATTAATCACACATCATAAGCATACATATCCAACCAAAATGTTATTCTGTAGTGTAAGAAAACATACACAAATGTGTATTTCAATATTATCAATAGATTAATTAAAAAAGGAATGCGCCCAACGTGGGGCTCGAACCCACGACCCTGAGATTAAGAGTCTCATGCTCTACCGACTGAGCTAGCCGGGCACTTGTTTTCAGCAAAAGAAAATATGTTGAAAGGCAATGTGCAGGAATGTGAGAATTAGCAGGTGAAATAAATACTATTCTGAAGGGTGTAATTAGAAAATCCTTGTTGAAATTGTAGAACAAAACACTGTTGCTGTAGGAACTTAGTGGCCCAAGAGAACAAATTAGAAGAATGAAAGGCATGGCCCAAACAAATCAGGCTGACCTCCTGCCAAATATCCCTTATCGCATATGTTTCACAAACAAAGCCCAGAAATTTGCTGCTGACTGAATCGAATAGGGGCAGGGTATTTAGAGTGCAGAGGGGGTTAGTGTTTGGGGAGGGGGTTATTGTTTAGAGTGGAGAGATGGGGAGGGGGTTATTGTTTAGTGGAGAGATGGGGAGGGGGTTATTGTTTAGTGGAGAGATGGGGAGGGGGTTATTGTTTAGTGGAGAGATGGGGAGGGGGTTATTGTTTAGTGGAGAGTTGGGGAGGGGGTTATTGTTTAGGGTGGGGCAGGGTGGGGGGTTATTGTTTAGAGTGGAGAGATGGGGAGGAGGGTATTATTTAGGGTGGAGAGGTTGGGGTTATTGTTTAGAGTGGAGAGGTGGGGAGGGGGTTATTGTTTTAGTGGAGAGTTGGGGAGGGGGTTGTTGTTTAGAGTGGAGAGGGGACGTGGCCATCGTGGTAGGGGTGTATGCCATATGAGATATATGAGTGCTACCGGTGTTCTGCTGATGTGTGTCCCCCCAGCGGATAATGCCCCCTGTACTGCGCAGGCACAGCGCTTGCGCAATACGAGCCACAACGGGGCTGACGAAAACTCTGCCTCTTCTGTAGCTACCCTTAGACGATATAACAGTAATGCACCCGCAATGCATCCGCCCCCCTTGCAGAGTAGCACAAGCATCAGGAGCATGCAGGTGTGTCTTGCCACATTTTCTTCAAGCCAAACCCAAACAATTTTGCAGCACAGGGCAATTTTTTTTGCATTAAAAATGATAGGATTATAAAAGACCTGGGGCACATTTGGGTGCCCCAAGGAGAGTAATAATGTAGCACACAGAGTGTGCTAGTGGGTGTGGTCAAATTGCTCTTGCTGACAACATCACCCCACCCTTCAGTGATGCCAAACCTGCCTCGAAACAGCCACCCGCACCGGCAACAGATTTGTCTATGACTATTTTGGTTAATTGAGGAGCCACAGCCTGGTCTATATAATGTGTTCGGTGTTCAGGTAGACTGAAACCCAGACACATGATTCAAAATGCCCGAACTGTCCAGTGCATCACTGAGGTGCTGAGGGCGTGCCTGGCAGCCGCGATGTCTGCTGGGTACCCGCGATCGGCCATTACACAGACAAGGACGTGGATCTGTGTGTGTAAACAAACAGATCCATGTCCTGTCAGGGAGAGGAGACCAATGTTGTGTCCCTTGTATATAGGGACACAGATCGGTCACCTCCTCCAGTCAGTCCCCTTCCCCCACAGTTAGAATCACTCCTAGGGAACACATTTAACCCCTTCCTCGCCCCCTAGTGTTAATCCCTTCACTGCCAGTCACATTTATACAGCAATCAGTGCATATTTATAGCACTGATTGCTGTATAAATGTGAATGGTCCCAAAAATGTGTCAAAGGTGTCCATAATGTCACAGTCCCAATTAAAATTGCAGATTACTAGTAAAAAAAATTATAAAAAAATGTCATAATTCTGTCTCCTATTTTGTAGGTGCTGTAACTTTTGCGCAAACCAATAACTATAATCTCATTGCGATTTTTATATATAGAAGAATACGTATAAGCCTAAACTAAGAAAAAAAAATGATTTTTTTTTAAATAAAATTTGGATATTTATTATAGCAAAAAGTAAAAAATATTGTGTTTTTTTTTAAATTGTCGCTTTTTTGTTTATAGCGCAAAAAATAAAAACCGCAGAGGTGATCAAATACCACCAAAAGAAAGCTCTATTTGTGGGAAAAAAGGATGTAAATTTTGTTTGGGAGCCACGTCAAGCGACCACTTCGAATTGTTAAAACAATGCAGTGCCGAAAGCTGAAATTTCACCTGGGCAGGAAGGGGGTATATGTGCCCAGTAAGCAAGTGGTTAAGACAGAGTACAAGTACCGATACTTCTTTTCAAGTACGCATCGATACTGATTACCGATACTTTTTTTAATGTCATATGACAGTTTTAAAAGCACAATGCAGACCAGCACTGATGGTTTGGCACTGATAGATGGCACTGACTGATCAATGGCACAGACTGATGGGCACTGATAGGTGGCACTGACTGATGGGTACTGAAAGATAACACTGACTGATAGGCACTGATAGGTGGCACTGACCGGTGGCTGGCACTGATAGGCAGCACATTTGGGCACTAATAGGTGGCACTGATGGGCATTGATGGGCAGGCACTGAAATGCAGCAATAAAAGGCATGAGACGAGAAGAAAAGATTTCATTTGCAATGCTATACTGTCTGCGATGCCCATCTTGGTACACTTTGCACTCGGCCACAGTAAGCAACAACAGACATCTTGTTACACCCAGCTAAAACTGTATGGGCTGGGTGTAAGCAGGGCCAGATTAAGAACATCATGGGCCTGGTGCTGATGATTTTGGTGGGGCCTTTTATAAATAATAAATAAATGCGTGAGAATCACAGCGCAGCAATGGAGGGCCCAGTCTGAAAATGTAAGTGTACCCTAATGTGCTAATTTGCTGTGCATACTTGTACATTGTGGCATAACCTACCCCAGGGCCTCTAAAAAGTAGTAATGTCAGGAAAGTTTACTACCGCTTTAATATCACAGGATCCCAGAAACCTCTCATGGGGCCCACTACTGACCCAGTGGCCCTTGGGCAGTGCATAACTGCATAGTTGCCAACATTTAAAAAATATTTTCAGGGACACTTTTTCACAAGTGCTATATTTAGAGTAGCTGAGATCCCCTATGTTCCTCTGTACATCACAGTAGTAATCACAACATTAAATAAGTTCTAGTAACAGAACAAATATGAGAACTGAGATTTCCTTTAGTTGAACTAACAAAAGTGTGTCCATTCTAGAGCTGGTAACATTGAGGGTATTCAGTATCATTTTAAAGAACTGTTTTTGTGGGTAAGCGACATAGGGGAGGAGTACGGATGGTATATAAGTGGGAAGTATGTGCAGGTGAGTGAGAGGAATGTGGAGGGTCTAACATTGGGCACTATGTACAGGAGAAGAGTGCAAAGGGTACGGCAAAAGGCACAATGTACAGGAGAGAAGTGTGGAGGGTATGACAGTGGGCAGTATGTACAGGAGAGAAGTGTATGACAGCAGGCACCATGTACAGAAGATGAGTGTGGAGGGTATGACAGTGGGCACTATGTATAGGAGAGGAGTGTGGATGGTATGACAGTGGGCAGTATGTACAGGAGAGGAGTGTGGACGGTATGATAGTGGGCACTATGTAGAGGAGAGGAGTGTGGAGGGTATAACAGTGGGCAGTATGTACAGGAGAGAAGTATATGACAGCAGGTACTATGTACAGGAGAGGAGTGTGAAGGGTATGACAGTGGGCAGTTTGTACAGGAGAGGAGTGTGAAGAGTATGACAGTGGGCAGTATGTACAGGAGGAGTGTGGGGGTATGACAGAGGGTAGTATGTACCAGAGAGAAGTGTGGAGGGTATGATGGGGCAGTATGTACAGGAGAGAAGTGTGGAGGGTATGACAGTGGGCAGTATGTACAAGAGAGGAATGGGGATTGTATGATAGTGGGCACTATGTATAGGAGAGGAGTGTGGAGGGTGCGACAGTGGGAAGTATGTACAGAAGAGGAGTCTATGACAGCAGGCACTATGTACAGGAGAGGAGTGTGGAGGGTATGATAGTGGGCACTATGTACAGGAGAGGAGTGTGGAGGGTATGATAGTGGGCACTATGTACAGGAGAGGAGTGTGGAGAGTATGACAGTGGTCACTATGTACAGGTGTGGAGAGTATGACAGTGGGCACTATATATAGGAGAGGAGTGTGGAGGGTATGACAGTGGGCACTATGTACAGGAGAGGAGTGTGGAGGGTATGACAGTGGGCACAATGTATAGGAGTGGAAGGATGTTTAGGGACTGTGTAGTGGTTAAGCGGGTCATACATGAATTGAAATTACACCAATTATGCAGAGACCATCCATAGTCGATCTATGTATGGGCTAGCTGGTTTTACATAAGTCAATCTATTAATCGACTTGAGTACAATGAGCCTGTTTTTCCAAAAACAATCAGTGCTGCCAGCTATAGATAGCAACACTGATCATTGTACTCACTGGCAGAACACAATAACACTACAGGAGTGATTCCCCCATCTAAAGGTCAGCAGGTGAGAGGGTGTGTGGGGACAGAGATACCAGTCAGTGGCTGGGTAGGCACTGGCTAGTATCAGAGCCAGATACACACAGGTTACATACGTCGTGATCGTTAGAGCGAGAGCAATAATTCTAGCACTAGACTTCCTCTGTAACTCTAAACATGTAACCTAAAAAATGTTTAAAGCATCGCTTAGGATCCAAAAAAAAAAAAATCGTGCTTAGTGTTTTTTTAATGTATAAAACAGTTTATTTCCAAAAAATTGCTGCGCAAATACAGTACCGTGCTAGAGCTGCACAATTAATCGTTAAAATTGTGATCTTGATTCAACCCCCCTGACATCTCCAATGCAGAGTTTGCTGATTCTTTCATATAACAAGTGGAGAGACTTTCAGTTGTCAAAAGAAAATATCTGGGCAATCTGCCAAGTTCTTAGCAGGAAACATTGTAACTAACACTTTCTTCTTATATCAAAGGGATAAACTTCTGTGTGTAAAGAAAATATCCGACTGTCTGCCAAGTTTGTAAACAACATGAAACATTGTAACCAACTTCCTTTTTAGATCAAACTTCTGTGTGTAAATGCAAGAAATGTAACCACTTAAAGTCCAACACTTGTTTAAGTTAAAAAGCAATATTTTTTGCTAGAAAATTACTTGGAACCACCAAACATTATATATATTTTAGCAGAGACAAAAATGGCAATTGCTGCAATATTTTATGTCACACTGCATTTGCCCACTTCAATGAATAATAAAAACCATAAAAACAGTAAAGTTAGCCCATTTTTTTTAAAATTATTTTAATGTGAAAGATGATGTTATGCCGTACGAATCGTGAGAGAATCATGATCTATCTTCTAAGCAAAAAAATTGCAGTTGTCGTTTTAGCCAGAATCGTGCAGCTCTATACCGTGCAACATAAAAAGTTGCAAAGACCACCATAGAGTAATTTTCTAGCAAAAAACAAATGATGTTTTTTTTTTCTCAGTCTGCTGCAGTGTGTCAGCTTGTATTTATAATGGCTGCTCTGTATGTAGCTTCTGACAGGCTGTGCAAGCAGGCCCGTATCTCCGGAACCGTAAATGATAGCCATCCCATATTTTGACCAGTTGTGGGGTAGGTCTTCAACTGACTACCCCCTAAATGTGGGGTTTCTGTGACCTCTGGTCATCGAGCTACAACCCCCGAAGTCGATCCAAAAAAAAAAAAAAAAAAACTTTTTTTTTTGGGGGGGGGGGGGGGGGGGGAAATGGGCCTATCTTGAGAAAGGGGCCTGGAGCTGCAGCTCCATCAGCCCCTCTGTTAATCCGGCCCAAGATGTCCCCTGCTGGCTTACTATGGCCCAGTGCAGGGTGCCCTCCAGCAGCTTTACAGATTTTGACAACTTGGCTGTTTTCACAGAACATCGGCAGCATATACACTACAGCACGTGATATAATGTGTGGACATTGTTAGTCCGCCTGATAGTAATGAACAACATGGTCGCCTCCAAGGCAGCGACAACAATTTTAGTCCCCTTTCACACTTATACGACTTGTCTCACGATTTTGTACTGCAAAATTGTATGACAAGTCATTCTCCATGATTTTCAATGAACACCATTCATACTGGCACGACTTTTAGTCCCCTTTCACATTTATACAACTTGTCCCATGATTTTGGACTGCAAAATCGTATGACAAGTCATTCTCCATTATTTTCAATGACTACCATTCATACTGGCACAATTTCAAAATCGCGGCCGCGAAATCGCGGTTAAATCGCGCGACTTTGAAGTCCTACAAGTGTAAAAGGTCTAAGGTCCCTTTCACACTTGTACGACTTCAAAGTCGCGCGATTTTACCGCGATTTCGCGGCCGCGATTTTCCCGCGATTCGCGGCCACGATTTCAATGAATGCCTGTGTAAGTGGCATCAAAATCGCACCAAAGTAGTGCAAGGACTACTTTGAAGTCGGCACTACATAAAGTTGTGCCAGTATGAATGGTGTTCATTGAAAAAAATGGAGAATGACTTGTCATACGATTTTGCAGTCCAAAATCGTGGGACAAGTCGTGTAAGTGTGAAAGGGCTCTTAGTCCCCTTTCACACTTATATGACTTCAAAGTCGTGCGATTTTGCCGCGATTTTACGCAATTTTGCCACGATTTTGCCACGATTTTGCGGCCGCGATTTTTTCGCCGCGATTTGGGATCAGTACAACTTCGACTTTGCCACAACTTTGGCATTAGCCCTGGTTCACACTGGGTACGATTTGAGATGAGATTTCACATGTGAAATCGCATCCCAAATCGGTGGCAGTTTTCATTCCTGAGGAAGTCACGTGGAGTGACGAATACGCGTATGAGGTACCAGAGGTGACGTTGGCGGACGCCCTGTGTTTTTATGCCTGTTTTTTATTTTAACCTTGTGAGTACCCAGTTTTTGTTTTAATAAAACCCCCCTGTTTTAATGGTGCTACACTATGGGCATTTTTTTGTTTTCCTGGATGTGAGCGACTATTATCGTTTGGAGGTGATTACCAGAAAGGATCCATTCTCACCACATTTACCTATTTGGATGACACCACAAGTGGACTCAACCTGAAAAGTGCTCCTGGGCTTTGTTTTCTGCTGTTACCTTAGAGCAGTAAGGTAAGGGGAAATCTTTACTTATTTTGGAAATAGCATCTGCAACTGGTCATCACGGCATTTTGGCTTTTACATCAGCAATCTTTTTTGAACTTTATTTCCATATTGCATTTATACATTGCATTGACCCATTGTTACCTGTTGTCAGGGCCGGCCCTATGATGGGACCGGGTGGTACCATGGGTACCAGGCGGCACTTTTAGGGGGACAGCATACTGACGCCCACCAGCCAGCCCGTTCCGCCAGCTCCGCTGCATGTGAGGAGCGCGCCACCGGGCTGCCTGTGAGGACACTCGCGCGGGGGAAGGGGGGAGCAGTCAGTGAGGACAGGAGCGGGAGGGCAGAACATTTTGTATATGACACCTCCTTTTATACTCCTTTATACATGTAAAGGGCCATGACAGGTCCTCTTTATACTCTTATATACATGTATAGAGCCATGACGGGTCCCCTTTAGTTATCATAATATAAAATAATGAATGTGGGGGCCTTTTGGTGGGCGTAATTTTTTTTGGGGGGGGGTTGGGGGCAGCATTTCATTCTTGGTCCCGGGCAGCACAATGTCTTGGGCCGGCACTGCCTGTTGTATGGACATTCACCCTGAATAACACTGTTGTGTGCTATTTCTGGCACTTTGTGCACCAGATTGTTATAAGGAAGTTACACTTTTTATGTTATTTTGCACTGTCACTGGTTTGGTAGCCGGCTTAGGCTACATTTAGCACGTTCAATATATATTTCTTATATACACCACTGTCATTTTCTGACATTACTATGTATAATAGTTAGGTTATTCCTACCTTTTTTCTTTTTTCCACATATCTAGTTTTTGCCACACTTCCTCTTCATTTTATCCCATCCCCACTTTCTCCCTTACAGCGCAGCACTACACCCCCCCCATTTTTATCTGCCTTGGTTGATACACCAATCAGTGCAGCAGCTGTACCCACCCACTCCCCTCTCCCTTCCCCCTCCCCCCGTTTATGGTAAGCGCGGTAATATTCACCCTAACATTCTTCTCACTGACCACCAATGTAAGGGACATTCTTCCCACTGATCACCAATGTAAGGAGCATTCTTCTCACTGATCACCAATGTAAGGGACATCCTTCCGACTGACCACCAATGTAAGAAGGATTCTTCTCACTAACCACCAATGTAAGGGACATCCTTGCCACTGACCACCAATGTAAGGAGCATTATTCTCACTGACCACCAATGTAAGGGACATCCTTCCCACTGACTACCAATGTTAGGAGCATTCTTCTCACTGACCACCAATGTAAGGGACATTCTTCCCACTGATCACCAATGTAAGGAGCATTCTTCTCACTGACCACCAATGTAAGGGACATCCTTCCTACTGACCACCAATGTTAGGAGCATTATTCCCACTGATCACCAATGCAAGGGACATCCTTCCTACTGACCACCAATGTTAGGAGCATTATTCCCACTGATCACCAATGCAAGGGACATCCTTCCTACTGACCACCAATGTTAGGAGCATTATTCCCACTGATCACCAATGCAAGGAGCATTCTTCTCATTCTTCATATAGAGGACCCAAAATTGACCCCTATCTTCATGATTGACAATGATGGGATGTACCCAACATCGACGTCTTTTCCGCCTCCGCTTCTCCTCTTCTTCCTCATGCAGTGCTACTGCTGCAGCAGCAACGACAACTACGGTGGCAGGAAAAGGAATTGCCTCACACCATGTATGTTTTCATTGGATAATGCCAAAGTTGTGGCAAAGTCGATTTCGCGGCCGCGATTTCAATGAATGCCAGTGTGCATCTCAAATTGCCGGCAATAACACCGTCCTATAAACCAAACAATCCCTTCAATGGGAATGCCCAACAAATTAAATAATAATCCTAACTGGGATATGCAAATCCAGTGTGTGAAAGTGTCAAACCCCACCAGAAAAAACACTATTCAAAAAAGTGACAAGTATCAAAATAACAGTGCTGTCAATAATACAAACATAGTGCAAACCAATAATGGTAAATGTACTAATTCAATCCTAAATTGTGACAATCTTAGAAAACTTCTGATCAGTCCATTTATAATGATGAATAAATGCCAATGGTAAAGTCCTCTGTTAGATAGCTTTCCGGCTTCTAGAGATTATGTATAACCAAAAGAGGGCTCTTAGTACTGGTCAATACCCATACGGAAGAAAAATATATTTCCAATATATTTATTAAAAAAAATTATATATTTTAAATATATTTACAATATATTGGCCTACGCGAATATATTTTTACATCTATTCCAAAAATGTAAATTCAAATATATTTTCCAAAGGCATATATTTTAAAATATATTTTTTTCAATATATTTGACAGATATTTTTGAGCATCTAAAAAAATGCATTTAAAAATATATTTTTAAATATACTTGTAAAGGCATTCCAAAATATAATTTAAATGCATTTTCCAAAGACATATATTGGAAAATATATTTTTTAAATATATTCTTCAGATTTTTTTCAACATATATTTGTACATATATTTGTAAATGCGTTCCAAAAATATAATTTTAATATATTTTCCAAAGGCATATATGTGAAAATATATGTTTGTAAATATATTGTCCAGATATTTTTGAACATATAAAAAAAATGCATTTAAACATATATCTTTAAATATACTTTTAAATGCATTCCAAAAATATAATTTAAATGTATTTTACAAAGATATATATTAGAAAATATATTTTTTAAATATGTTTTTCTGAAAATATTTAATGTCTAATAAAGACATTTCAACATATATTTTGTCTGATATTTTTGTAACTATGTCATAGATAACATTCTGAATACATTTATAAGAGACCCACTCCCATTTTGTTTTGTATTTTACTCTTTTAAAATAAAAAAAAATAAAATAAAAACCAAAAGATTTAAATAAAATATAATTTTTTTAAATAAGATTTTAAGCACATAATCCATTAAATACAAAGCAGATAAACCTCTCGCATCCACTTTCCATTCCCAAAGAATTTTTGTATAAGTCATTCTGAATTGAGAACGCTTGTCGGCGGACCAGCAAAACGTCTTAAGATACAGCAAGTCCAGTTATATTGATTGACCTGAATGAATGAGAACATTCACAGACATCCACCTCCACAGTCCAAGGGTCTTGTCTGCTTACACGGTACCAAGAGAAACTCTGGATATAAATATTCAATGTTCTGTTTAATCCATGAATCAGTAGTTGCACTATTATTACCAAACTCGCTCATCAGTGTCTTTATGGTCCTTGCTTTGTGCACTGATGATCAGTCATGTTGGAACAGGAAGGGGCCGTCCCCAAACTGTTCGCACAAAGTTGGGGGCATGACATTTTCCCAAAATGTCTTGGTATGCTGAGGCCTTAAGAATTCCCTTCACTGGAACTAAGGAGCCAAACCCAACCCCTGAAAAACAACCCCACACCATAATCCCCCCCCCCCCCCCACACACCATAATCCACCAAATGATTTGGACCAGTGCACAAAGCAAGGTCCATAAAGACATGGATGAGTGGGTTGGGGTGGAGAAACTTGACTGGCCTGCACAGAGTCCTGACCTCAACCTGATAGAACACCTTTGGGATGAATTTGTGTGGAGACTGTGAGCCAGGTCTTCTCATCCAACATCAGTGCCTGAACTGACAAATGTGCTTCTGGAAGAATGGTCAAACATTCCCATAGGACAGCCTTCTCAGAGGAATTGAAGATGTTATAGACTGGCATGCTATTAAAACTCATGTGCGTGTAAAGGCAGGCGTCCCAAAACTTTTGGCAATATAATATATATAGTATATATACTGTATATTCTTTTTATACTAAGTCCAGTCCATTGTTTGGACTTAGTACCTGCCGAAGGGTAATTCAAGCAGCCAATTAAAAGGAATTGGCATATTACAGTTCTCCCCAGCACAAAATTAAAACACAGCAGCTACACAAAGGGGGTTATTTACTAAAGGCAAATCCACTTTGCACTACAAGTGCAAACTACAAATGCAAAGTGCACTTGAAATTGCAAGGAAAGTGCACTTGGAAGAGCAGTCGCTGTAGATCTGAGTGGGCAAGGAAAATAAAAAAAAACAGCATTTTAGCTTGCACATGATTGGATGATAAAATCAGCAGAGTTTCCCCTCATTTCAGATCTACCCCTCAGATTTACAGCGACTGCACTTACAAGTGCACTTTCAGTGCAATTTCAAGTGTACTTTGCACTTGTAGTTTGCACTTGTAGTGCAAAGTGGATTTGCCTTTAGTAAATAACCCCCCATACTGTACACATACTGCAGCTACTGACTTTTAATATTAGGACACTTACCTGTCCTGGAATCCGGCGATGTTGGTATCCCAGCCAATGTTTCCATTGGCTCTCGGGTGCTGCTGCCTCCATTGCCTATAGGGGCCAATTCACACCACATGCAGTCCAGTGCGTTTATTTTTTTTTGCATGGAAAGTAAGTTATATGGTTTTCAATGGCATAATTCACACCAGTGCTTGCAGTTCCAGATAAAAAGTAGAGCATGCTGCATTTTTCCTGCACTGGACTGTAATGGAACACTGTAAAGCACATCAAAAACGCACTAGAATGCACCTGAACGCACTGCAACACACATGTCCTTATTTAAGGTTGAGGAAAAAAGAGAGGAAAATGCACTGGAATGCTTTAAAAACACACCAAACATGCCCTGGAATGCATCAAAAACACACATGCAGAAAATCATCGGGAACGCATCCGCGGCAGCGAGATCTCTCGGAAGGGGGGAAGGGTACCTGTCAAAAACAGGAACCTGCTCCCCTCCCCCGAAAGGTGGCAAATGTGGCAAAGTAGGGGGAGGGGGGAGAGGCAAATACGTGGAGCTTCCACTTTTGGGTGGAACTCCGCTTTAACCACTTCCCTACGGCCGCACGACTATATGCGGCCGCAGGGTGGTTCTAATTCTCCGGGCTGCCGCATTTTCACGGCAGCCCCTTTCTTTGTTCCCAGCGCGCGCTCCAGAGCGTGCAGCGGGGAACTTGTGTACTGGCCGTGTCCCTTGGTCAGAGTGGCCGTTTGCGATGCGATCTGTGGGCGAATGAGAGATGATCTCATATGTAAACATATGAGATCATCTCTCATTGCCGTTTTACACAGAGACAGCGTCCTGTCTCTGGAGAGGAGGAGATCGATCTGTGTCCCTTGTACATAGGGACACAGATCGGTCACCCCCCAGTCACCCCCCCTCCCCCCACAGTTAGAACACTATGCAGGGAATACATTTAACCCCTTCCTCTCCCCCTAGTGTTAACCCCTTCCCTGCCAGTCACATTTATACAGTAATTAGTGCATATTTATAGCACTGATCGCTGTATAAATGTGAATGGCGCCAAAAATGTGTCAAAAGTGTCCGATGTGTCCGCCATGATGTCGCAGTCGCAATAAAAATCGCAGATCGCCGCCATTACTAGTAAAAAATAAATAATAAAAAATAATAATTCTGTCCCTTATTTTGTAGGCGCTATAACTTTTGGGCAAACCAGTCGCTTATTGCGATTTTTTTTTTACCAAAAATATGTAGAAGAATACGTATCAGCCTAAACTGAATTTTTTTTTTTTAAATTGGGCTATTTTTTATAGCAACAAGTAAAAAATATTGTATTTTTTTTTCCAAAATTGTCGTCCTTTTTTGTTTATAGCGCAAAAAATAAAAACCGCAGAGGTGACCAAATACCACCAAAAGAAAGCTCTATTTGTGGGGAAAAAAGGACGCCAATTTTGTTTGGGAGCCACATCGCACGACCGCGCAATTGTCAGTTAAAGCGACGCAGTGCCGCAAGCTGAAATTTCACCTGGTCAGGAAGGGGGTATACATGCCCAGTAAGGAAGTGGTTAAATGTCATATCCTTGCCCAAGCTGCACTGTTGTCATGTGCCAATACTAGGCTGGGCTGGAAGATAAATATGTAAGTGATGAGAGCTGCATTCTTGTGTGTGTGTGTATATATACAGTATATATATGTGTGTGTGTATATACTGTGTGTATATATATATATATATATATATATATATATACATACATATATATATATATATATATATATATATATATATATATATATATATATATACATATAGAGTATATCTGATATATACACACACACATATATACCAGAATGAAGATACAAAATATATATATAGAATGCATCTTCCATAACTTACTTACATGTATAAATATTTTTCTAATTTCTTTTATCTCATTCTTTTTTATTGGGATATGGGTCTGATTTCTGTGCCTTCGATCTTCTAATATGTAAATCCAGCCCTGGGGAAAACTCTTTAACCACTTGCTTACTGGGCACTTACACCCCCCTCCTGCCCAGGTGAAATTTCAGCTTCCGGCACTGCGTCGCTTTAACTGACAATTGCGCGGTCGTGCGACGTGGCTCCCAAACAAAATTTACGTCCTTTTTTCCCCACAAGTAGAGCTTTCTTTTGGTGGTATTTGATCGCCTGTGCGATTTTTATTTTTTGCGCTATAAACAAAAAAGAGCGACAATTTTGAAGAAAAATACAATATTTTTTACTTGTTGCTATAATAAATATCCCAATTAAAAAAAAAAACACATTTTTTTTTCTCAGTTTAGGGCGATACGTATTCTTCTACATATTTTTGGTAAAAAAAAAAAAAAAAAAAATCGCAATAAGCGACTGGTTTGCGCAAAAGTTATAGCGCTTACAAAATAGGGGAGAGAATTATTATTTTTTATTATTTTTTTTTTACTAGAAATGGCGGCGATCTGCGATTTTTATTGTTACTGCGACGTTATGGCGGACACATCGGACACTTTTGACACATTTTTGGCGCCATTCACATTTATACTGCGATCAGTGCTATAAATATGCACTAATTACAGTATAAATGTGACTGGCATTGAAGGGGTTAACACTAGGGGGTGAGGAAGGGGTTAAATGTGTATGCTAGGTGTGTTCTAACTGTAGGGGGAGGGGGGGGTGACTGGGGGGGTGACCGATCTGTGTCCCTATGTAGGAAGGAACACAGATCGGGCTCCTCCCTTCCAGAGACAGGACATTGTCTCTGTGTCAGCCGGCAATGAGAGATGATCTATGAGAGATCATCTCTCATTCGCCCACAGATCGCATTGCAAACGGCCGCTCTGATTGGCCGTTTGCCGCGATCTGTGATTGGCCGTGTCCAAGGGACACGGACAACACAGGGCTTCCCCGCAGCGCGCTGTACAGCGCGCGCTGGGAACGCCAGAAAGACATGCCGTCAAATGACGGCATGTTGGATATTGAGGTCCGCGCTGTTGCCGTCATTCGGCGATACGCCGGGCCTCAAGTGGTTAAACAGAGAGACTGCAATCATAATACAGGAGGTCTGTTACAGGAAGTGAGCTGTGGGAACCAGAGGGGTGAACTTTCACCTCTCACTTCCTGTTCCTGGTAAGGCCTCTGAAAAGGAAAGCATGGCATGGTGGAGAAGTTCTCTGTAATGTCTTGGATGTATTCTGCTGGATGTATTCTCCTGGATGAAAGGTAAGCCTTCTATCAAATAATATTAGAATTGTGAAAGTTTGGTGTATGAGTTAAGTTGTATTTGTCTATTTCCTGCTGAAAAGTTCTCATTCTGTGTGCATTCACCTCACCAGTTACCATACAGCATGTGCACAGTAATGTAATATTATAGAGCTCCTCTTGCACAGCATGTCACCCTGCTGCATATAATATGTATGTCTTCCATGTTATATCCAGTAACTGTGTAGCATACTTCAGTGCACATTGCTGCATATAATATACGGCTTCCATTCTATATCCACTCACCATGCAGCATAGGGGTTGATTTACTAAAGGAAAATCTATTTTGCACTACAAGTGCACTTGGACATGCAGTCACTGTAGATCTGAGAGAGAGATCTGAAATGAGGGGAAGCTCTGCTGATTTTATCATCCAATCATGTACAGGAAAAAATGTTTTTTTTTTTTTTTTTGTCCCCTTCAGATCTATAGTGACTGCACTTCCAAGTGCACTTGTACTGCAAAGTGGATTTGCCTTTAGTAAATATACCCCATAATGTCAGGGCACGGTGCTACCAATGTTTTATGTCTCCCTCCCCTTTTGCATATTATTATCTGCTCTGCTACTAGGTGCCATTAGATATGGATTTTTCCATACAGATACCAATTATGGGCCACCTTTCAGGCCGATAACAATATGAGGTACTAATATTACATCCAGCTGCCCCAGAAGTAGCCTGATATCAGTTGACACCTAGGCCTTTTTTTTGTATTCTTACAGCCACTGGCCACTGTCAGAATGCAGGAAAAAAGAGCAGATAGCAGGGGAATCAATAGCTAGGTTGCTATTGACTATTTTAATTTGCAGTAGCCAATAGTGGGCTATTGCACCCGCCCACTGCCTGTTGTCAATCAGCAAAGGAGAGGATTTGAAGGAGAACATTCTTCTTCAGGTCTTCCTCTGCTGATTGACAGCAGGGAGTGGGAAGGGGGCGCAATAGTCAGCCTAATTTTAAAATTGAAACAGCCAATGGCAGTCTGGCTATGGTTCCCCCATGCCCTGCTGTTTACATTCAGCTGCCATCAAATAAATTGTGCAGAAGGAGGTTAGCGGTGTCTGGGGTGTGTGTGTGTGTGTTGTGTGGAGATGGAAAGCTAATTTTTTTTTTTTTTTTTGGCGGATTCTGACAGATGGGGCGCCAGCCGCTGTCAAAGCACCTGACCAAGACTGACTGACAACTGGTGAATATAAAACCGGAATAAGCACTTGGAAGAAGAAAACCAACAACTGAGACAACTTGCCTTTGGTAAGCGGACAACTTAATTATGGTGGTGGGCACCTTCCCTTTTTTTTTATATCGCCACATTCAACCGGCACTGTATCTGATCATCATATTTGCATCATCCTTCATTATTCATTTGGTCATCAGTGTTTGAGTTTTGTGGCGATATCATTAAGAATTTTAGAGGTTTGGTTTGCCAATTGTGTGCTGTTGGCATACAATTTTTGGGATCACCGATTTGACGTATTAAACTCTCATTGTTTTTACATATAATTTGACATTAATTTTGTGAATTTATATACAATTTTTTCCTTGATTTTTTTGTATTAGTTAATTATTGTGCACCGTTTTTGGCATATCAGCCCCTGGATGCCAGTCTTTCAATGTGAATTGGTATTGGTGAAATTTTCAATTTTAATTTTCATAGAATGTTTTATATTGGTGCAGTCTTTTCATTTTTTATCTATTTATTGTCTATTATTCCACCAGTTCTGCTGCCTTTGTTATTTTTATCTTTATTTTCTGTTTGACCAATCATTTGTCTTTTCATTCTACAGTGTTTTAGGGCAGAGGTAGGCAACCTTCGAGAGGTGGAGATCTACCCGAACAACATGGGAGAAGTCAAAGATCACAGGTAGGGTTGTCCCGATACCACTTTTTTAGGACCGAGTACAAGTACCGATATGTTTTTTCAAGTAGTCGTCGATACCGAATACCGATACTTTTTTTAAATATGTCCCCAAATGCAGCCATGTCCCCCACATATTGCAGCCATGTATGTCCCCCACATATTGCAGCCATGTCCTGTCCCCCACATATTGCAGCCATGTCCTGTCCCCCACATATTGCAGCCATGTATGTCCCCCACATATTGCAAGCCATGTATGTCCCCCACATATTGCAAGCCATGTATGTCCCCCACATATTGCAAGCCATGTATGTCCCCCATATTGCAAGCCATGTATGTCCCCCATACCCGTAGCTATGATGCCGCTGCCGCATACCGCCGTTAATCCCCCTGCATTATAGCGTAGCGTGCATTACAAGCTTTTGTTTTGAATACTTGTAAATGCCCGCGCCGCCATGTATAGACACTCCCCTTCTCGGGGATCTGTCCAATACCGAGCAAGGGGGAGTGTCCCACGCCCGTAACATCACCACTCCCCCTTGCTCGGTATTGGACGGATCCCCGAGAAGGGGAGTGTCTATACATGGCGGCGCGGGCATTTACAAGTATTCAAAACGAAAACTTGTAATGCACGCTACGCTATAATGCAGGGGGATTAACGGCGGTATGCGGCGGCGGCGGCATACGTGGGGGACATATCATAGCTACAGGTATGAGGGACAGGACATGGCTGCAATATGAATTATTCTATTTTGGTATCGGGGGTATTTGCGGGAGTACAAGTACTCCCGCAAATACTCGGCATCGGTCCCGATACCGATACTAGTATCGGTATCGGGACAACCCTAATCACAGGGCAAAGTGTCCTCCAATGTTGCCTCATCACACCTGACTAAAACCTATAATTGCCGTACTACCGCACTGCAATCCTGTGCCTTTCACTGCAATTATTGGTGTTAACATTTTGCCTCCTGACCACCTTGTATAATTTCTCAGAGGCCCATTGGAGCATTGCATAACGCATTATGAATGAACCCTTAGTTGCATTTGGCAATAGCACTTTTTAGGCTCATCGCATGTGAATTTGGGGGTGGTAAAACAATGCCCCCAATCCCTACCCCCTTTAGCTGCTAAGTGGGAGGGGGTAGGGTGCCATGGGAGGTGGATGCTTGAGAGTTACTATTAGATCTCAAGCAACCAGAAATAACAGTAACTGGGAGCTTACTGTACTACATTCATTATAGTATCAGTGAGTGCACTGAGGTAACTACATACTATATGCACAAGTAAGATTTTTGTTTTGTGGAACATCTTTACTTATACCTTGGGAGAAACCCTCCTGGAATATTTTTGATCTGGTGGAGGGGATGGGTCAGCAGCAGACTGGAGGAAACCCTCTAATCATGTAAAAGTACATTTTTCCACAAGTCATCAATTTCTAACAAATGAAATTAATGGATATGGTGAGAAAATAGGCCATTATGTTACTTAAAATGTTTTTATGCATTTCCATAGAGTTACCTGGCGTAATGGATACTTTGAAAACAACAAGAGCGCAGCTAATAGCACTGAAGAATGATGGTGGAAGTTCATCCTGTGTGGGTGTATCGTGTGCATCACCTTCTGTCCAATCTAAAGACTTGAGCTCATCTCCTTGTCAAGTGTTGTACTCAAGGCCTAAACAGGTAGGATTTCTTTTGGTACCGAAACATTAAAACGTTGTCTTTTTTGTAAATATCAAATATGACATATTTTACCTGCTCTGTGTAAGGGTTTTTGTACAGAGCAGCCCAGATCCTTCTCTTCTCAGGTCCCATGCCAGTGCTCCTAAACCACAGCTCTGTTTTTTCAACACACACACACTGAGCTGCTCCTTGGCCCCATCTCCTAATTAGCTCACTGACTGTGATTGATGGCATCGGGAGCCAATAGCTCCCACCACTACAGAAAGCCAATCAGCAGTACAAGTCCCTGGAGAGACAAGGCACTCGTGGTCATCGCTGGATCGAGAGGGGGCTCATGTAAGTATAGGGGGGCTGCTGCACACAGAAGTTTTTTTTTTTTACCTTAATGCATAAAATACATGAAGGTAAAAACCTTTGTACCTTTTCAACCACTTCAATAAAAAGTAACTTTCAAGGCGGTGCCTCCAAGCGGCTGACAGATGGAGAGAAGCGGGTACAGTTAGACCCTATGTAAACATCAGCTTTGACATGTAGACTGTAAGCCAATTTGACTTTTGTTTCAAAATAAGATATCTTGCTCAGTCTGGTAGTAGTCTGAACTAATAAGACAAGTTGTAGGCAAGATGTTGATTATTATACAGATTTTTGAAAAGTCTACAATATTTTGATGTTTTTATACATGCTTAATTTGGTTAGTTTTATTTACTCAGCTGCATCTGTTAGACCCCTTTCACACTGAGGCAGTTTTCATGCGTTTTAGCACTAGAAATAGCCTCTAAAAAGCTCATGAAACTGCATCCCTTTCAGTGCAATGAGTACTTTCACACTGGGGCGATGCGCTTGCGGAACATTAGAAAGAGTCCTGCAAGCAGCATCTGGGACGGGTTGGGAGCGCTATAAATAGCGCTCCTAAAACGCACCTGCCTATTGAAATTAATGGGCAGCGCTTCCAAAGCACTTTAAAAGCGCATTAAAACTGTACTTTTTCCCTTTAAAAAAAAACGCCTAAAAAGTGTTGCAAAAACCACCGGAGCTTTAGCAGCGCTACAGTGTGAAAAGGGTCTTATATGGCTTTTGATTCACAGGGAAAATCTAATAAGTCTAATATTTTCCATTTACTTTTTAAAGCTGCCACTTTGGCAAAGTTTCCTGGGACTTCAAATGGTGTGATCAGTGACGCTGTTACAAGAAAAATTGCGGTGTTGAAATATCACCTGAAGGGAAACATGGGGAACCATCAGAATACCACAAATAAACTTTTATGTCATTAATGTTATTTTCCACAGTTAACACCACTTTCTATTCTCTGTGTTGTAGTTTTTGTATATTTTGTATATTTTGCTAATAAAGTTGTGTGTATTAATTGTACTGTGTTATTGTTTTTATTTCCAAATATTTGCTGGTTTTATAGGCCTACAATATATAAAATACAATATATAAATGCACAGCCTTTCAAAATGTAATAGGAATGTATTTTTTTTTATTTTACATTCAGTACATTTATATTTAAAATATATTTTAAAAAACATTCTTAATATATTTTTTCCCAAATATATTGCCATATATTTGAAATGCTACAATTTTGGCCAGATTCAATATATTTCAAAAATATATTTCAATATATTTGTGAATATATTGGGTAATGCATTGTGAAATATGTTGCAAATATATTCATAAATATATGTTAAATGCACTTCTAAATGCATTTAGCAATATATTTTTGCAGCCATAAATATATTGCAAAGTGCATTTTGGAATGCATTGTGAATGTATTCAGAAATATATGTTAAATGTACTTCTGAATGCATTTAGCAATATATGTCTGAATATATTCACAATGCATTCCAAAATGCATGTTGCAATATATTTATGGCTGCATAAATATATTGCTAAATGCATTCAGAAGTACATTTAACATATATTTATGAGTATATTTGCAACATATTTCACAATGCATTTCCCAATATATTCAATAATATATTCACAAATATATTAAAATATATTTTTGAAATATATTGAATCTGGCCAAAATTGTAGCATTTCAAATATATTGCAATATATTTGGGAAAAATATATTAGGAATGTTTTTTTAAAATATATTTAAAATATATTTTTCTTCCACATGGGATATCATGCAGTATTTCCTAAAACTCCATTTTCTTGTCAAACTCCACATTGATTTATAGTAGGCGTAAAGTACAGTTGGATTAAATACGCTTACCAACAGGTGTAGACCCGCAGCTCACCATACGGTGGGGGGTCCCTTGAGCTTGTATGGGCTGGATACCCGATCACTGTCACAGTGCAGATCTGATTGTGGATATTCCAGGAATCATCACAGGGAAACAGCCAAGATTTTTCAAATGGAGTTGAATCCTCATACCAGATTAATTCAGGCAGGAAGTAGGAAATATGAAAAAAAGGGGAGAAAATCGTCTCCTCATAGTGTAAAAAGTTTTTTTATTTTTTAAAATAAAATAACATTTAAAAATAAATAAAATAAATTAAAACAGGGAGGAAATCCAAACGAACTCCCTTAAAAAATGGGGTAAGGTGTATAACTTCAAGTATACATGTCCTAACCCACCACAGCAAATTCACATCAAGGAATAAAAAATATAAAGTAAATCCAAGAGGCGCAAAGAAATTCAGGTAAGTTCCAGTAATAACCCGACCGGTTTCGTCTAACAAGACATCAACACCCCAGTTGATGTCTTGTTAGACGAAACCGGTCGGGTTATTACTGGAACTGGAAAGAAATTCAGGTAAGTTCCAGTAATAACCCGACCGGTTTCGTCTAACAAGACATCAACACCCCAGTTGATGTCTTGTTAGACGAAACCGGTCGGGTTATTACTGGAACTTACCTGAATTTCTTTGCGCCTCTTGGATTTACTTTATATTTTTTATTCCTTGATGTGAATTTGCTGTGGTGGGTTAGGACATGTATACTTGAAGTTATACACCTTACCCCATTTTTTAAGGGAGTTCGTTTGGATTTCCTCCCTGTTTTAATTTATTTTATTTATTTTTAAATGTTATTTTATTTTAAAAAATAAAAAAACTTTTTACACTATGAGGAGACGATTTTCTCCCCTTTTTTTCATATTTCCTACTTCCTGCCTGAATTAATCTGGTATGAGGATTCAACTCCATTTGAAAAATCTTGGCTGTTTCCCTGTGATGATTCCTGGAATATCCACAATCAGATCTGCACTGTGACAGTGATCGGGTATCCAGCCCATACAAGCTCAAGGGATCCCCCACCGTATGGTGAGCTGCGGGTCTACACCTGTTGGTAAGCGTATTTAATCCAACTGTACTTTACGCCTACTATAAATCAATGTGGAGTTTGACAAGAAAATGGAGTTTTAGGAAATACTGCATGATATTGACCAGTACTAAGAGCCCTCTTTTGGTTATACATAATCTCTAGAAGCCGGAAAGCTATCTAACAGAGGACTTTACCATTGGCATTTATTCATCATTATAAATGGACTGATCAGAAGTTTTCTAAGATTGTCACAATTTAGGATTGAATTAGTACATTTACCATTATTGGTTTGCACTATGTTTGTATTATTGACAGCACTGTTATTTTGATACTTGTCACTTTTTTGAATAGTGTTTTTTCTGGTGGGGTTTGACACTTTCACACACTGGATTTGCATATCCCAGTTAGGATTATTATTTAATTTGTTGGGCATTCCCATTGAAGGGATTGTTTGGTTTATTTGGCGCTACACTTTTTTTCACATATTCACATACAATAATTTCCATTGTTGTGTTGGCTGCCTTCACCTGTTTTTTCATTTTTTCACGTAATATCACAATATTACCGTACGTCACATTTATTACTTATATTTTTCTATTTTCTATTTTTGGATTAGCGCAATATATTTTTTATATTAATAACACCGTCCTAATCGGTGTGACGCTGCATCTTCGGCGCTGCACCGATTTCAAAAAGTAGTTACTGTACTACTTTTTGGGATTTCAGGACGCGATTTACATTGACATCTGCACAGATGTCTCTTAAATCGCAGCCGAAATCAGGACTGCCAGCGGGAGTGAAATCGTGCGAGTTCAGCTGAACTCGCACGGCTTCATTCCCGCAGCCCAGTGTGAACCAGGGCTGTAAGTGCATGGCATCAAAATCAGACCAAAGTAGTGCAAGTACTACTTTGAAGTCGGCACTACTTAACGTCCTGCCAGTATGAATGGTAGTCATTGAAAATAATGGAGAATGACTTGTCATACAATTTTGCAGTCCAAAATCGTGGGACAAGTCGTATAAGTGTAAAAGGGACCTAAGTGTGAAAGGGCACTTAGCCACCTTTCACACTTGTATGACTTTAAAGTCGCGCGATTTTGCTGCGATTCGCGGCCGCGATTTTACCGCGATTTCAATGAATGCCTGTGTAAGTGGCATCAAAATCGGTCCAAAGCAGTGCAAGGACTACTTTGACGTAGGCACTACTTAAAGTCGTGCCAGTATAAGCCCTGGTTCACACTGGGCTGCGGGAGTGAAGCTGAACTCGCGCAATTTCACTCCCTCTGGCAGTCCCGATTTCAGCGCGATTTAGGAGACATCTGTGCAGGTTTCTGCACAGATGTCAATGTAAATCGCGTCCTGAAATCGCAAAAAGTAGTACAGGAACTACTTTTTGAAATCGGTGCAGCGCCGCAGATGCGGAGTCGCACCAATTAGGACGGTGTCATTGCCGGCAATTGCCGCCGATTTGAGATGCGATTTCACATGTGAAATCGCATCTCAAATCAAACTAAATCGCACCCAGTGTGAACCTGGGCTGAATGGAAGTCATTGAAAATAATGGAAGAGGGGTAGAGAAATGAAGCGCCACCTAAGTGCAGTATTAAAGAGGTTCTTTTAATGACACATTGTACAAAACACACTTACAAGAAGGTAAGGAAAGAAGGCTCATTTGTAACATCCTGTAGTCCTCGTCCTGCATCCATGGGCTGCTTAGAAGTAAAGATAGCAGAATGTGTTGGGTCTTCAGGCTTGTCCTGTGGCCATCAGGATGAGACCTGTTCCAGCCTCACCGGTCACGTATGTACTTTGTATCTGCGCTGACAGTTACCTTTCCTATTGTATACCTGTTCTAGCTTTAACTGAGCTGCGTTACTGTGCATTTTTATTGATTATCAGCTATTGATAAATATTGTATTATCTCCTGCTCATATGGATCTCCAAAATTGTGGGACAAGTTGTATAAGTGTGAAAGGGGACTTAATATTTAGGTCCCTTTCACACTTGTACGACTTCAAAGTCGCGCGATTTTACCGCGATTCGCGGCCGCAATTTCAATGAATGCCTGTGTAAGTGGGATCAAAATCGGACCAAAGTAGTGCAAGGACTACTTTGAAGTCGGCACTACTTAAAATCGTGCCAGTATGAATGGTAGTCATTGAAAATCATGGAAAATGACTTGTCATACGATTTTGCAGCCCAAAATTGTGAGACAAGTCGTATAAGTGTGAAAGGGGAAGGGGAAAGGGGTGTTCTGCCAAAACAGCCAACCCGTCATGTACACCATAGTGTATATGCTGCCATTGTTCTGTGAAAACAGTCATTGAAATCTACAATTACAGCTGCTTGAGAGTCACAGAAAGTGACATGGTTGGAAATTTTGTTGAGTTGGCTGTTTTGGCAGAACACCAGTGTGCACATGCCTTTACTGTATACTGCAACTGAACATGTAATTGTAACTTAATTAAAATAATTTTTTATGAATCAAATCTATGAACCAACATTTATGAGCTAGAAAAAGGCAGGTAAACATTACATGCATATCCAGCTTGCTAAGGTACAATTGAGAGTATTGAAAGTCAAAAATCTTGTAGGACTTATATTTTATTCATTTACATTTGAATATGATGTATTCATTTTTCTTTATACCGTACATTGTCTCATTTTTATACCACAATTTTTTTCTCCAAAAAAAAGAAAAGTCAAAATACACCTAGCAGAGGATGGTTTCGATCCATCGACCTCTGGGTTATGGGCCCAGCACGCTTCCGCTGCGCCACTCTGCTATATGACTACCCAGCTGTGCTTGAGCTGTAATGTTACATGTTGACTTTGGCTTTTTATGACATTTGTTGTTTATAAGTAAAAATCTGTATTTTTTGCTAGAAAATACCCCAGAACCCCCAAACCTTATATATTTTGTTTTAGCAGAGACCCTAAAGACTAAAATGGCAGTTATTTCAATATTTTATGTCACACTGTTTTTGCGCAGTGGCCTTTCAAATACAATTTAAAAAATGAATGTTAAAAAAAAATTAAGTTACCCAATTTTTTTGTAAAATGTGAAAGATGATGTTAGGGCCCTTTCACACGAGTGGACGAATGGTCCGCTTTTCATAAGTCCGTTTACAGATTTACAATTCTTCCCTATGGGATCGCGGACATTAGCGGATTGAGCATCCGCTAACGTCCGCAAACATCTGCCTCCGTCAAGATCCGTTTTTTTCGGACGGAAGAAAATCCTATTTTTCTTCCGTCTGGCGGATCGGATCGGATGAATACGGACATACGGTCCGTATTCATCCGATTCCCCATAGGGGAGAGCGGAAAAAAGACAGGGCGGTCCCCGCACACTGTGCAAGGACCGCCCTGTCAGCCGACAGTTCAGCGGGGATTTATGGATGATCCCCGCTGAGCAGACAGACACACACGGGGCGGATCAATACGGATCCGCTCTGTGTGAAAGAGCTTTAAAATTGTGCATGCTCGTGGAATTGCAACAAACTACGGTACCTAAATATCTCCATAGGTGATGCTTTAAATTTTTCTTACAGGTTACCTGTTTAGAGTTACAGAGGAGATCTTGCACTAGAATTATTGCTTTTGCCCTAACGATTGCGGCAAGAACTCACATGTGTGGTTTAAATGTGGGCGCGACTTACATGTGTTCGCTTACGTGCGCCAGCACGGAGGGATGGGGCTTTTAAATTTAGTTTTTTTCCTATTTATTTTTTTCTTTACACTGTCCCTTTAATTTTTTTGTATCTCTTTTATTCCTATTACAACAAATGTAAACATCTCTTGTAATATAAATAATAGGTCATCTTTAGTGACATCAGATGACGCTCTGGTCCTCCAGGGACATAGAGCCAAATGGGGGCTATCTTTCTTTCTCTTGGCTTCCTGCCTAGCCATCGGCCACACCAGATCGGTTCCTGGGTTACTGACGGCTCCAGTAAGCTCATAAACCTCCAGGGAGCACCTTTACTACAGCCTATAAAAATCCAATCTCCAGCTACTCCTGTAGAACAATCTCAGGCCATTTCTTCTAGTAGGCCTTAAGTGATATTAAAGGCTTTTGTTTTTTAATAACAAAGATGTCATACTTACCCGCTCTGTGCAGTGATTTTGCACAGAGCAGCCCCAATCCTCCCCAAGCTTGGGTAATGTGTTGTGGCCAGTCCTGGAGAACCCTTAAAGTGGTGCTCCACCCAAAAAAGAAATTACACACCAACAAGTATAGAAACTGCAGCTAAGACAAACCTCCATGTGGTAGCGTGGCCGAGCGGTCTAAGGCGCTGGATTTAGGCTCCAGTCTCTCTGGAGGCGTGGGTTCAAATCCCACCGCTGCCAAACATTTTTTTCTTGAAATTTTTTTTTATTTAAACATTGTTTAATTGTTATAAATGTGTATATTTTTCAAGCTAAAAATGACTAAAGGTAGGACAAATCTAAATAAAGAAATCATCACTCCTAAAACAGAAAGGAAGGAGGGGAGAAAAATAGTGGCCACTGTGGACTTTTTTCTGGTGCATAAGGACAAACATCTAAAAATATCTTTATTAAATTGTATTGACAATTATAAAGTTAAAATACATAGGTGCATTCAGATTAAAATGATATAAAAACTCTATTTTATATTGAGGGCTCCTCAAAGGCTGAAAAATGCCACAAATGGTGCATGATAGACAGTCTGTGTCCACTAGTGTTGAGCGGAATACGCCATATTCGATTTCGCGATATTTCACGAATATATAGAAGAATATTCGTGAAATATTCGTTAATATCGAATATTCGTGATATTTTATAAACAAAAAAATTTGCGAACAACACGCGAAAACGGAGATCATTTCCTGGATTTCTAAACTAATATGCACTAAACACTAACTCTACTTACACAAACTTATATGACTAAACTAAAGCTATTTTTTTTTTATTTTTTTATACACAAAACACAGAGACTAAACACACACTAAACTAAGCTATCTTAAAGAAATGTACACTTACACTAACTACACAGAAATCTATCTAACTCTAAGCTATACTAACCTGGACAAAACACAAATCTGAGCTTTTAGAAAAGCTGTTGGGTCTTTTGCTTTGAAAAAAGCATTTGGTTTTAGAAGCAGGAAACTCAGAACTGAAAGCACTATAGGAAGCACAATGCTAAGCTCTAAGATCGCAATACACAGGAAAAACGCACAGAAACACTCCACTCTCTCTAGCCACCTTGTAAATCTGCACTGAAATACTGCTGGGAGTGATCTTATATAATGGTCGTGCAGGCAGGTTCCTATTGGTTGCTATGGAGGTTGCTAACCTCTGACAACTGTGGTAGGAGAACTCTGATTGGCTCTGATGCAAAAGAAGGGCAGAGAAAGTATTCGCGAATATTCGTAATACGAATATTCGCATTGAGAATATTCGGCAACATAAAAGGATCGCCTCAGCTACTCGGACCAGGTTCTCTAATCATACCAGCAATGCTTTTAGACGTCGATGGAGATCACTAGGATGTGATCTGTTTTAAAAATAAATTAAAAAAAATAGCAATATTCACCGCGATATTCGAGTTATTCGCGAATACTCGAATATGCAATATTCGTAACGAATATTCGCAATGCGAATATTCTTGAGCAACACTAGTGTCCACCATGATGTTGCCTCCAGAAGCAGCAACAAGGTGGACAAGGACTCCTTATGCACACATCATGAAATTGTTCAGCCTTAGGAGAGTCCTCAATAAAAACAATCAAGTTTTTATATAATTTTAACTTCATCCTTGTCAGTAAAATTTGGTAGATTTTTTTTTAATTTGTCGTCCTTATGCACCAGAAAATTGTGTCTACCCTTTTTCTCCCCTCCTTCACTTCTGTTTAGGAGTGGGCATTTCTCTATTTTGATATAAATTGCCTTTAAAAGTTTGTTCCCTATTAATCTATGCTACTAGGAAAATTCTGAATTTCTCTAATAGAGACCTTGGCATAGAAACCTGTTTCATCATCACGCAGGGGGCCTGGGGGAGTTTGGAGGCAGGGTGAGTTTGTGGCAGCACAGAGGGGGGTGAAGGCAGGGGGTGTTGGTGGCAGAGGGGGATGGAGGCAGGGGGTGATGTGACTAAATAATTTGCCCTTATTATATTGAAAATAACAAAAATATGTTTTTTTACATTAAATCACATTGCTATTTGCCTAGCGTACTTGTTTGTAGCCTAAATACTAAAATTTGCACCTAAAAATGTAATTTAGTAACTTTTGTGAAATGCCAGTAAAAATTTGGGGTGTCATGCCAGTAAATTTCAATCTTGTAGGTTGGCAACAATGTTTGGGACTGAGTGTTGTGCTTCTACAGAACAAATGACAAAGGACTGTAAGGCTCCACACACTTGTGCGTCTTTAGACACTAAAGATTCATGACAAGTCTCATCTCATTATTTTCAATGACAACCATTCAAATATGTGCGGCTTCTTTCATTACTTTGGTCTGACTTTCATGCAACTTGAATACTATAGACTGCAATGTAAACCTTCAGAAGTAACATTAACGTTGCACCTTAATGTTATACATGTGACAGTTGTGCAACAATTGTTGCACTGGTCAAAGCCAAAGTCAAGATGCACCCATCCAAAGATGCGTCAAAGGCCTCGATCGTGTGTACGGCCGAGCCGACGGATTTGGCCACCCGACAGATTTCAAAGCATGCTTTGAAATCTATCGGGTGGGAATCCGTCCGCCCGACATGTCTGCTGGTTAGTACACTTAACAGCAGACATGTCGTCCCGCACCGCCGCCGAATGGATTTGGCGCATGCGCGGAAGTGTTTCTACTTCCTGGTGCGGTGACGTGGCAGCGTCAACGTCACCGCCACGTCACCGACACGTCAGCGCGCTCTCTGCTGGCGGGGATTTTGGTTTGCTCGTGTGTACACGCGAGCAAACCAAAATCCCAGCAGACAGATTTGTTCAAATCTGTCGGATGGACAGATTTGAACAAATCTATTGCCTCGTGTGTACGAGGCCAAAGCTGCACAACTTTGGAGTAGTACAAGTGTGCATGGAGCCTAAAGCCTTAATCAAATGCATAGAATGCAGCATTCAAGTACCGTATTTATCAGCGTATAACGCGCACTTTTTCCCCCTTAAAAACAGGGGGAAATCGTGGGTGAGTGTTATACGCCTATCCCCTGTCTCTGAGCGCCGACATATACCAAGCGCAGTACACTTGGGTACACTCGGCTAGGCTCGGCCGCGCTCGGCCGCGCTCGGCTCCGCCCGCGGTCATGCCCTGCGAGAGGAGCCGAGCGTGGCCGAGCCTAGCCGAGTGTACTCGAGTGTACTGCGCTCGGAATATGTCAGCGGCGGCGCTTGAAGACAACGTGGGAGAAGCGGGGAGGACACCACGACGGCAGAAGACGGCTGCTAGACCGGACAAGACCGCTGATGGACACCGGGCAAGACACCGAAGAGGGACATTTAACCACTTCAATACAGGGCTTTTATACCACCTCCATACCGGGCCTATTCTGACACTTCTCTCCTACATGTAATAATCATCATTCTTTTGCTAGAAAATTACACAGTACCCCCAAACATTATATATGTTTTTTTAGCAGACACCCTAGGGAATAAAATGGTGGTCATTGCAACGTTTTATCTCGCACGGTATTTACGCAATCATTTTTCAAACGCCTCTTTTTTGTAAAAAAATTGTTTCATGAATTAAAAAAATAACAAAACAGTAAAGTTAGCCCAATTTTTTTGTATTATGTGAAAGATTAGGCTACACCAAGTAAATAGATACCCAACATGTCACGCTTTAATTATGCGCACACTCATGGAATGGCGCCAAACTTCGGTACTTAAAAATCTCCATAGGAAACGCTTTATTTATTTTTTACAGGTTACCAGTTTAGATTTACAGAGGAGATCTAGTGCTAGATTAGTTGCTGGCACTCTAACGCACGCGGCGATACCTCACTTATGTGGTTTAAACGGCGTTTACATATGTCGGCGGGACTAACGTGTGTGTTCGCTTCTGCACACGAGCTATTGGGCACAGGGGCGTTTTAATATTTTTTTATCTTTTATTTATTTTTTTGACTTATTTTTTATTATTTTTTCCACTTTTTTTTTCCACTTTTATTCCTATTACAAGGAATGTAAACATCCCTTGTAATAGGAAATGTGTGTGACAGGTCCTCTTTAAGGAGAGATGCGGGGTCAATAAGACCTCACATCTCTCCTCCAGGCTGAAAACCATGAGATCGGTGAAAAAAAATTCACCAATCTCATGAATGGTGGCTTACAGCTGCAATTGCGGCTTTGCTTACTTACGGGGACCCGGGCGTGACGTCATCACATCGCGCCCGGGTCCTCCAACGGTCATAGAGATGACTGGTGACCATCTCTATGCTTCCTGCCGACGCCGACGATTCGTTCTCCGGGCCCCCGAAGCCACGGGAGAGCCCGGAGAAGCACCGGATGGCGGCGGGAGGGGGGGGATGTCCCCTCCCGTGGCCTGTAAGAACAATCAAGCGGCGGAACCGCCGCTATGATCATTCTTACGTGGTGCAGAATCGCCGGCTGAAGAAGAGGATATCTGGATGATGCCTCTGGCTGCAGGCATCATCCAGATATTCACCCGCAATGCCCAGGCCATCAATTGACGGCCACTTAGGATGGTAGATCCCATCTCAGGCCGTCAATTGTCTATGGCCGGGTATTGAAGTGGTTAAACTGTAAGAAATTTTTTTTCCAGGAAATTTCCCTCCAAGAACTGGGTGCGTGCTATATGCCGGTGCGCGTTATACCCAGATAAATACGGTACTTCATCTGATCCAGCATACCTCCTCTCTTGCAGATCCTTCTGATCAGACCTTGGTGGAGAGAGCCACAAACTGTCACCTGCAACAGTCACATCAAAGTGCAGTGAAATAAGGGTTGGAATGATCACCCTTAGCATTGCTCCCAGCCATCCCTAATTTCGAGGTATAATCCCTAATTTGGAACAAAGTCCCTCATTTTGGTTGGATCTATATAGTTGTGTATAAAATGCACTTTTTATCTTTCAAGAAGTGTTTCCAATTTCTAAATTGTTGCGTTTTTACATTTCAAAAGGCAGTATAAAGGATTAGTAGTGGTAAAAAAAGCACTCGTGGTTTTGACTAATCTTTTTTGTATAATTCTCTTTGAAGGGGGTGTGGCGAGGGGTGTGTCCTATGCCTACATACTTTTACTAATAGGCGTTCCTCATTCCCATCTCAAAAGGTTGGGAGGTATGCCCCTTGGCACAAAGGATTGACCTAATTTGGGTAATTATTGAAACTTTTATAGTCCATACAAGCCTTAGGTGAAGTAAGTTCCAACAAAACAATCATTCAAGGAAGTTTAGGCTGTGCTGGTTAACTGCCTTTTTATACCGTCAGTAAGCCAACACTATACACTACTAATGACAGCCTGCAAGCCTTATCCTTAAAGTGGAACTTCGTTCTTCTAATCAATAGTGTTGAGCAGAATATGCCATATTCGATTTCGCGATATATCTCGAATATATAGTCGAATATTCGAGATATATTCGCTAAATACGAATATTCGTGATATTTTTTGGAAATGAAATGATTGCGAATTTTCGCTATTGCGATTTTTCGCTATTGCGAATATTCGAGAAATGCGGAATGGAGCACTCTGATTGGCTCAGAATATTCGTGATATTTTATAATACAAAATAATTGCGAATATTCGAGAAATGCGGAATGGAGCACTCTGATTGGCTCAGAATATTCGTGATATATTACAATACAAAATAATTGCGAATATTCGGCAAATGCGGAAGGAGCACTCTGATTGGCTCAGAATATTTGTGATATATTACAATACAAAATAATTGCGAATATTCGGCAAATGCGGAAGGAGCACTCTGATTGGCTCAGAATATTCTTGATATATTACAATACAAAATAATTGCGAATATTCGAGAAATGCGGAATGGAGCACTCTGATTGGCTCAGAATATTCTTGATATTTTATCGTAATTTCGCAAAAATGCGAATGAGAAATTTATTGCGGAATTTCGACAGTAACACTCTGAAATGGAATATATGTGTTATTTTAGCTAAAAACAATATTGCGAATTTCTCGAAAATAATCGCGCGATATCGCTATTGCCGAATAATCGCATTGCGATTTTTCGGCAATATAAATTGATCGCTGCAGCTACTCGGCCCAAGGTCTCTAATCATACCAGCAATGCTTTTAGACGTCGATGGGGATCTCTAGGATGTGATCTGTTCTAAAAAAAAAATAAAAAAAATATGAATATTCGAAATAGCGAATATTCACCGCGAAATTCGCAATATATCGCGAATACTCGAATATGCCATATTCGAGCCGAATATTCGCAATACGAATATTCGTGAGCAACACTACTAATCAACATTGATTATTTTTAATTCTCATGCTGCTAGCATTAGGAAATTGATTTTATATGGTTTTGGCAAATCTAAAGGAAAGTTGGAGAAGAAAATTGTATAATGTATGGCTAGCCTAAAGCCTTATACACACGCTTATGCCGCGTACACATGATCGGAAATTCTGACAAGAAACGTCTGATGTGAGCTTTTGGTCCGAAAATCCGTGTGTATGCTTCATCTGACTTTTGCTGTCAGAATTTCTGCCAACAAAAGATTGAGCTAATAGATAGATATATTTTTTCCAGAAAATATGTGTTTCATAAACTGCTGTGCAAAAATTCTGCACATAAGAAAAAATTGCAACTACTATCTAGATGAAGAGGTTAAATTCAGGTTTGCCAAATTTTTAACAAGATTCATGAAAGCCTTGTCCAAATGAACCTGAACAGACATTTAACTACTTATTTAAATTGCCACTCTATTCTACAATTTAGCTACTACTTTGTGAAAAGAGGTGGAGTTTAATGATTAATCATGTGACATACTCTTTACTGAAGCCCGGATAGCTCAGTCGGTAGAGCATCAGACTTTTAATCTGAGGGTCCAGGGTTCAAGTCCCTGTTCGGGCGGATGCTTTTTATCTTTTGCCATGGTCTTCTACTAAACTCCTTTACATAAAGTTACCATGGAGGATACAAAGAACACTATGTAAAGGGGCTTGTGTAATGTTATAGAAACCTTGTGCTAGAAACATTATGACCAGAACAAGCATGCTGCTTCTTAGTAGAGACATTTCTGTGGACTATTTCTAGGGACAAGGGACAAAAATCATAATATATGCAAAAAGCTTTTTTTAGGGAAATGCCAACCACATTAGGTATACTTCTAAAGAGTTAGTTCACCTGTACAGAAAAAAGGTAAACTAATACAGTGTAATCTTGGATTGTGAGTAATGCGGTTAATGAGCGTTTCGCAATACGAGATTTAAAAAAAAAATCCTGAATCGGTTTGTGGGTGTTGACTCGCAAAACTAGCAGGATTCAAGCCTCTGCGGTGTGCAGTACCGCATTTGGCCAGAGGTGCGGGGGCACAAGAGCCATTTGGAAATACTCAGAAACACTCGGAAATACTCCGTTCCAAGCCTTTCCAGAGGTTTCTGAAGGCAGCCGAACGATGTCCGAGTATTCCAGAGTCTCTCAGGTGCCTCCACCTCTGGCTACATGTGGTATTGCATGCTATATAAGTCAATGTGGAACAAATTGTTTTTGTTTCCATTGACTTCTATGGGAAACTTGCTTTGATATGCAAGTGCTTTGGATTACAAGCATTCTCCTGGAACGGATTGTGCTCATAATCCAAGGTTCCACTGTACTTGACACCCTCCCCTTCCCTGGTTACCTCTGGGCTGGCTGAGCTGTCAGCACCGCGCAGCAGGTCCAGCAGTCTGATCATTTGAAATCCCCACTCCTTTTTTCCATGCAGTGTTTCAGTGATGGACCAGATCAATTCACGCAACATCGCTAACTAATCAAAATTGAGCTAGTCTGTCCCAACAGTGCTGCATGGAGAGGAACAGGGATTTAAAATTCCTGGGCAAGCTGATGGGATGCTGACAGTTCTGCAACCCCAGAGGTAAGTACAATAGGGTGTCTGGTGTTAGTTCATTTATGATTTCTTTTGTAAAGGTGCATTATTATGATTGTGGAAGACCTGGGGAGTCAATGGACTCTGAATAAACTATATTAGGGGTATTGAATAAAATTCTCAGAGGTCCAGTCATTAACATTTTTATCCAGCAGAGGTCAGTCTCATGTTTGTGCTATAACTCGAAACCTTCATATCACAGCCCCACCCCCTTACATTACATCATCAGTTATTCCCTTTACACCAGAGGTGGCAAACACAAGGCCCGCGGGCCGAATGCGGCCCTCCAGGCCATTTCATGCGGCCCTCGCACCTCTCCGGTCATCCTCCAGACCCTTACTTTCTGCCTTCAAGCAATGCATCTAACGTCTTCCCAGCAGCAGAAGCACTGTGATGTAAGGGAGGGTGGGGGACTCAACTTCTGATGGTGGGGGGACTCTTGACATCTTATGTAAGGGGAGGGGATGCGCTGGACATCTAATCTTACAGATACAACTGGCCCTTTTGAGAAGAATCACAATGCTGATGCGGCCCACGATGAAATTGAGTTTGACACCCCTGCTTTACACCATAGCACCCCTCTTTACAATACATCCCTCCTTTACATCACATTGCACCCCATTACAATACAGCCCCCTCTTTACAATACAGTGCAGTGCCCGCTGTACATCACAGGTCTCTTTGCACCAAACTCTCCCCATTTCCATCAATGCCCCCTGCCCCCCATTTACATCACAGCCCCTTTTACATCAATGCCCTCTGCCCCCTTCAAATCAATATGGGGGCCATAATAAATTGTACCTAATACACTTAGTGGTGCTTCTTTCTCAAATTTTTACCTTTTCTACAATTTTGATATATTTAAATGTTAGCCCTGAGAAATAATGGTGGCCAAGAGAATACATGTACACTTTATGCATGTAATACATAAGCATATAACTGTATACTGTAGCTGGACATATAACTGTAAATCAATTAAAATATAATCTGTACGCTATTAACCAATTAAGGACCGCCTCCTGCACATTTACGTCGGCAGAATAGCACGGCTGGGCACATGCACGTACAGGTACGTCCTGTGCTAGTGCCCAGCCGTGGGTAACGGGCACGCGCCCGCGACCCTGTCCGGAGCTCCGGGACCGCGGGACCCTTGGACCCGATCGCTACTTGAGTCCCGCGATCGGTCCCCAGAGCTGAAAAACTGTGGCGGCGTCATCGATCCTGTGATCCCTTTTATAGGGATACACAATCAATGATGTCACAACTACAGCCACACCCCCCTACAGTTGTTAACACACATTAGGTCACACATAACCCCTTCAGCGCCCCCCATGTGGTTAACTCCCAAACTGCAATTGTCATTTTCACAATAAACAACAGTCCCAAAAATGTGTCAAAATTGTCCGAAGTGTCCGCCATAATGTCGCAGTCATGAAAAAAATCGCTGATCGCTGCCATTAGTGGTAAGAAAAATAAAAATGCAATAAAACTATCCCTTATTTTGTAAACGCTATAAATTTTGCGCAAACCAACCGATAACCGCTTATTGCGATTTTTTTTTTTAACCAAAAATAGATAGAATACGTATCAGCCTAAACTGAGGAAAACATTTTTTTTTATATATTTTTGGGGGATATTTATTATAGCAAAAAGTAAAAAATATTGCATTTTTTTTCAAAATTGTCGCTCTATTTTTGTTTATAGCGCAAAAAATAAAAACCACAGAGGTGATCAAATACCACCAAAAGAAACCTCTATTTGTGGGGAAAAAAGGATGCCAATTTTGTTTGGGAGCCACGTCGCACGACCACGCAATTGTCTGTTAAAGCGACTCAGTGCCGAATCGCAAAACCTGGCCGGGTCCTTTAGCTGCCTAAAGGTCCGGGTCTTAAGTAGTTAAACAACTATTTAATGAAAAATTCCATGGCAGCCTCCAACCCAGGATCCCCTCCCTTTCTTTCCTTCCTCATTCTCTTTTTGTTTACTTGAGATAATGGAAAATAGTGAACGGTGATTCCAGGTCGGGAAACAAGTAACTATCCTGTAGGAATTATGCTACATAGTTCAGTCCCATATGGAATGTACAGTGACACTGTTGCATATAGTTCACCCTAAACCTTGTGGTATACATTGTCTCTTTCCTATGCAACTGTAATGTATGTCACATATTCATTTTTTACTGTTCCTGTGGTGACCTGGGCTCACCTTTTTGGTGGCTTAAATAAAAATATTTGTATATATATATATATATATATATATATATATATATATATATATATATATAATTCTAATCCAGCTTGCTAAAGTATAATTGAGTGGGGAAAAAAACATCACCTAGCAGAGGATGGTTTCGATCCATCGACCTCTGGGTTATGGGCCCAGCACGCTTCCGCTGCGCCACTCTGCTGAATGTACCATCCTGTGTAATAGAGTGTATAAATGCTTACTTTGCTGTCATGTGTTCCAGTATTTGCTCATTAATTTCTGCTGCACCACTCTGCTTTATGTAAGAGTAGGTTTGCTGGAGCTGTAGTGTTACTTACCTGACCCATAGCTCCCAACTGTCCCTGATTTTAAGGGACTGTCCCTGATTTCAAGCAATGTTCCTCTTTCATCCTCATTTGTCTCTAATTTTGGTCTTATCTATATTGTTGTATAAAAAATGCACTCTTTATTAGAGATGAGCCTAACACCCCCTGGTTCGGTTTGCAACAGAACATGCGAACAGGCAAAAAATGTGTTCAAACACACGAACATCGTTAAAGTCTATGGAACGCGAACATGAAAAATCAAAAGTGCTAATTTTAAAGGTTAACATGCAAGTTATTGTCATAAAACATGTTTGGGGACCCGGGTCCTGTCCCAGGGGACATATATCAATGCATAAAATAAGTTTTAAAAACTACAGTTTTTTCAGGAGCAGTGATTTTACTAATGCTTAAAGTGAAACAATAAAAATATTGAAATATTCCTTTACATTGAGTACCTGGGGGGGGGGGGGGGGGGGGGGGGGTGGTGTAAAGTATGCCTGAAAATCAGTGCATGTTTAGAACTGTTCCTGTACAAAATGTAATTTCTAAAGGTAAAAAAATAATTTAAAACTACTTGCGACTATTCATGAATTGTCGCGTCCAGGCAATACAGTCAAAGTCATTGAAAAAATGGCAGGGGTTCCCCCTGTCCATTTCCAGGCCCTTTGGGTCTGGTATGAATTTTAAGGGGTCATTAAGCAGGGATTACCCATGTTTTTTAGCAGAGACCCTAGAGAATACAATGATGGTCATAGGAACTTTTTATCTTACACGGTATCTGCGCAGCAAATCTTCAAACACGTTTTTCTTTAAAAAAAGTTTCATGCTTTATAAAAAAACATTAAAGTTAGCCCAATTTTTTTGCATAATGTGAAAGATGAAGTTACGCCGAGTAAATAGATACCTGACATGTCACGTTTCAAAATTGAACACACTCGAGAAATGGCACCAAACCTCAGTACTTAAAAATCCATATAGGTGACGCTTTAATTTTTTTTACTGGTTTCATGTTTTGAGTTACAGACGAGGTCTAGGGCTAGAATTATTGCTCTTGATCTAATGTTTGCGGCGACACCTCACATGTGTGGTTTGAACACCGTTTCCATATGTGGGTGCGACTTACGTATGCGTTCGCTTCTGCGTGCGATCTTCTCTGCCAGGGAATCCCACACCCTGAGTTTTATACTGTAATGTGATTTGACTGAATGTTTTGATTTTGTGGTACTGCCCTTTGGCAGAAAAATAAGTTGTTTATTTTTCTATATTTCTAGTATTTCTATATTTATTTACTCCTCCAAGGCACATACAAAGTCCCACCCATTCAACATTTTCTTGAAACATAGTTACATATTCTTAGGGGATGGTGCCTTCATATGAGCTCTTTATTATTCCACATGCACCCCAACCCCTATGCATGCTGATTGGCTGCCATGTAGAGCTGCACCAGATTTTGCACTCTCTGCTTTTAGTAAATCAACCCCTTCCTGTCATTGGGTGTCTCCACTCTGAATTGAGTAACAATAGAGACACTTTTGTATAGCAGCAGTGTTAGATGTACTAACAGATTTCAATAGATTTGACTAATGAATTGAAGGGGTTGAAAAGGGTAATTTTTTATTTTCTAAATAGGTTCTTTTAAACGAGTGCATTGTTGGTTCACTTACCTGTTCCTTTGATTTCCCTTCTAAATATTTGTTCTCTTTGTTTTCTTTGTCTGAATTTCTCACTTCCTGTTCCTCCTCAGTAAGCTGTTCAGTAAGCTGTTCTTGCTGACTAAACACAGCTCGGATGATGGGGGTAAACTTACCGAGGAGAAACAGGAAGTGAGAAATTCAGACAAAGAAAAAAACATTTAGAAGAGAAATCAAAGGAAAAGGTAAGTGACAATGCACTAGCTTAACCACTTGCCTACTGTGCACCTACACCCCCTTCCTGCCCAGATGAAATTTTAGCTTCTGGCACTGCGTCGCTTTAACTGACAATTGCGCAGTCATGCGACGCGGCTCCCAAACAAAATTGGAGTCCTTTTTTCCCCACAAAATAGAGCTTTCTTTTGGTGGTATTTGATCGCCCGTGCGGTTTTTATTTTTTGGGCTATAAACAAAAAAAGAGCGTACATTTAAAAAAAAACACAATGGCCCAGATTCATAAAGCAATTACGCCTGTCTAACTGGTGTTAGACAGGAGTAATTTCAAATTTCGCTCGCCGTATCACTAGTTTGAATCCTCAAACCATGATACGGCGGCTTCGGGCTTCGATCCGAGAGGCTTACGTCTTCGTAATCCTTCGGATCTACGCTGCGATATTTTTGCGGCCGCTGGGAGGAGTTCGCGTCGTTTTGATGCGTCGGGATATGCAAATGTGTTTTTGCGGCGATCCACGAAGATACGAGCGGTCTTCGCAATCGCTTACGTCTGTTTTTTTTTACGTACTGTTAGACCAGCTTTTTGCTGGTCTAACGCTGCGTAGCCCATGTTGAGTATGGGCGTCGTTCCCGCGTCGAATTTAATAAATTTTTTTATTTTTTTACGTAACTCGTTCGGGAATAGAAATGTCCGTAAACGACGCTACTCAAACAACGAATGACGTAACGACGTGATTTCGCGCTATGCACGGCGGGAAATTTGCGAACGGAGCCTGCGCAGTTCGATCACCGCGGGAACGCGCCTATTTTAAATCCTTCACGCCCCCTACTTGTGTAGATGGATTGCGATGGGAGAAATACACTACGGCGCCGTCGTTTACTGGACAAAATCTACCTGGATTCCACGTAGAGCCAGGTAAAAAACGGCGGCGTAGTGTATTTCTGATACGCTACGAGAATCCAATTCTCTCTGAATCTGGGCCAATATTTTTTGCTTTTTGCTCTAATAAATATCCCATTTTTAAAAAAAAACAATAACTGTATAGTGACTGGTTTGCGCAAAAGTTATATTGCCTACAAAATAGGGGACATAATTATTATTATTTTTTTTATATTTTTTTTACTAGGAATGGCAGCGATCTGCATTTTATTTCGGGATTGCGACATTATAGCGGACACATCGGACACTTTTGACACATTTTTGGGACCATTCACATTTATACAGCGACCAGTGCTATAAATATGCATTGATTACTGTATAAATGTGACTGGCAGGGAAGGGGTTAACCACTAGGGGGCAGGGAAGGGGTTAAATGTGTATCCTAGGTGTGTTCTATTTGTAAGGGGGAGGGGGGTGACTGTGGGAGGGACACAGTACAAGGGACACAGATTGGTCTCCTCTCTCCCTGACAGGGACGTGGAGCTCTGTGTTTACACACAGAGCTCCACGTTCCTGCTTAGTTACTGGGCAATCGCGGGCAATCGCACACGGTGTTCCCAGTAACGTGACGGGCGCGCCCCTAGTGGCTTTAAATGAGAAGACGTCATATGACGTCTTCTCAGAACAACAGAGCACTTCGCCCGCCGTCATTTGACGGCGGGCGAGTGTTAAGTGGTTAAAGGAACCTATTTAGAAAATAAAAACTAACCATTGCAACGCCTTTAAACTACAACTCAAGCTAAAACTTTTAAAGCAGTTACAGCAGCAGTTATAGCAACACAGCATTTCTCACTAGTGTATTTAACTGAAAGAGAACTAGCAAATATTATGTTGTTGATGAACTGGATGTATAGGGCCCCAAATTCTGAAAAAGAGACCAGGCAGGCTTTATCACAAGAAAAAAATTGGAGTCTATTTTACAAAATATAGCCAGAATTTTTTCTACAGTCAGTGAACTGTATGTAGTCAGTCTTAGTAAGTTGTAATTTCAGAAGGAGAGACAAGGCAGGTTTTATCATGAAATAGAAATTAGAGTTCATTCTTCCACAAATGATAGCAGGAAATATGTAGGCGCCAATGGGATTTGTCTCTAAATACAGGTTCACTGAATTTTGACCAAGATTCATGGAATCCTTGATGAAAGAAACATGAACAGATTCACCCAATACTTATTATCAAATACATTAAAAGGAAAAGCTATTTCTAAAAGTGAGAAGTAAATACTTATGTAAATTGCCACTCTTTTCCTCATTTTAGTTTCTACTCTGTATACCTGTTGATTTCCACTCTGTCACTCAAATGTGGCAAAGAGGTGTAATCTTGGTGCTAATCATATGACAAAATACATCAGTTGAAGCATGAATCATATGAACATGTGGTATTAGCCAAAATGTGTCAAAGAGGTGTAATCTTGGTGCTAATCATATGACAAATTACATCAGTTGAAGCGTGAATCATATGAACATGTGAATTGATTATTGAAAAAGAAGTTACTCATAAACAAAATATAGTACAGAGGAGTTTTATAGGTGTCAGTCATGTGACCAAGGGATCAAAGAGAAGCCCGGATAGCTCAGTCGGTAGAGCATCAGACTTTTAATCTGAGGGTCCAGGGTTCAAGTCCCTGTTCGGGCGTGTTCTTTTTATATTTTTAGCCACACAAAAAATGTGTGGCGAACACCCAAATTTGCAGGGCGATCAGAGGGTGTTCACCCCACCGATTATACTTAACCACTTGCTTACTGGGCACATAAACCCCCTTCGTGCCCAGGCGAAATTTCAGCTTCCGGCACTGCGTCGCTTTAACTGACAATTGCGCGGTCGTGCGACGTGGCACCCAAACAAAATTGGCGTCCCTTTTTTCCCCACAAATAGAGCTTTCTTTTGGTGGTATTTGATCGCCCGTGCGGTTTTTATTTTTTGCGTTATAATGAAAAAAAGAGCGACAATTTAAAAATATATATATATTTTTTACTTGTTGCTATAATAAATATCCCATTTTTTTTTTTTTTTATATTTTTTTTTCTCAGTTAAGGCCGATACGTATTCTTCTACGTATTTTTGTAAAAAAAAAAAAAAAAAAATCACAATAAGTGACTGCTTTGCGCAAAAGTTATAGCACCTACAAAATAGGGGACATAATTATGATTTTTTTTTTTTATATTTTTTTTTTACTAGTAATGGCGGCGATCTGCGATTTTTATTGGGACTGCGATATTGCGACGGACACATCGGACACTTTTGACACATTTTTGGCGCCATTCACATTTATACAGCGACCAGTGCTATAAAAATGCACTAATTACTGTATAAATGTGACTGGCATTGAAGGGGTTAACACTAGGGGGTGAGGAAGGGGTTAAATGTATTGCCTGGGTGTGTTCTAACTGTATGGGGGGAGGGGGGTGACTGGGGGAGGTGACCGATGCTGTCTCCCTATGTACAAGAGAAACAGCATCTGTCACCTCACTGACAGGACGTGAAGCTCTGTGTTTACACTCAGAGCTCCACGTCCCTGCTGTCTCACCGACGATCGCGTGTACCTGACGGACATCGCGGCCGCCGGGTACACGCATCGGATCCTCGGTGATGCGTCGGGACTGTTTTTCCCCGCCGCGCGCCACCCTGTGGCGCGCGCGGGGAATTACAAGCAAATCACGTCCAAAGACGTCAACCCGGCGCCTCAGGTCTGCGCTGTTCACGTCTTTGGACGTGAAGGTGGATTGAAGTGGTTAAAATCCCTACCAGACCTGAAGGGCCTGGTTTGGACAGGAGGACCCCACGCCATCTTTTTTTAAAAAAAATTATATTACCAGCGATGGTATTGTATTTCTGGCAATCTAAATGTCACTTCATATGTTTTTTTTTTTTTTTGCTGCAGCACTACATTTAAAGGAATTTTTCATTTTTATTGTTGCCTTTTAAGCATCAATAAAATGACTGCTCCTGTAAAAATAATCATTTAAAAAAAAAAATGCATTTATACATGTCCCCCACAGCAGTACCAGGACCCCATACACTTTCTATGGCAAATTACCTGCATATAAGCCTTCAAAATTGGGACTTTTGATTTTTGAAGTACGATTTTTTGCTTAAACACTCTAGAAGGAAACAGTCTTGCAGTAGTGTGGCTAAGTGATCTAAGGTGCTGAATTAAGGCCCCAGTCTTTTTAAGGGGGTGGCTTTGAATCCCACCTCTGCCCATGAACTTTTCATCAAATGTTTTTCATACTCATTGTTCCCTTAGGCCCCTTTCACACTTTCTTGCATTTTAGCGCTAAAATTACCACCTAAATACCGCTAAAAAATGCCTCCCATGTATCTCACTGTATCCTTTCACACTGAGGCGGTGCACTGGCTGTTTGTTGGAAAAACTCCTGCAAACAGTATCTTTGGAGCATGTTTTGGGCGCGATAAATAGCACTGTAAAAACTAGTATCCCCATAGAAATTAATGGGAACCGCTGTAAACCCGCTGTAATATCACGATATTACCACCCACAAGCTGTGGGGAGGTCACATGACTGCAATACAGTGGAGGATGCTGGGATACCAGGAAATCTGGGGGAGAGGAGGCTAGACATAGAAAGACAGACTGTCATGATGGAGGAATCCAGCAATGTGGAGATGCAGCCTACAGCTGCAGAAGTCAGACCAGAAAGACCATTAGAACCAGAGGAGTTCATTGAAACAATGCAGAGGCACCCTGAACTTTGGGATAATAAGCATGACTGGTACTCCAACCATTTGAAAAACCGTGGCTGTACTGCACATTGAAAACTGGTTCCTAATCCTACTCCTCCTAGTCCCAAACTCCTAACCCTAATCCCACTCATCCAAGTCCCAAACTCCTAACCCTAATCCAAATCCCACTCCTCTATTCCCAAACCCCTAACCCTAACCCTAACTCTAATCCCACTCCTCCCAGTCCCAAACCTCAAACTCTAATCCCACTCCCTTAATCCCAAAACCCTAATCCCACTCCTCCTAGTCCCAAACTTCTAATCCCACTCCTCCTAGTCCCAAATCCCCAACCCTAATCCCACTAATCCTAGTCCAAAACTACCAACAATAACCCAAATCCCAATCCTACTAGTTCCAAACCCCTAACCCTAATCCCACTCCTCCTAGTCCCAAACTCCCAACCCTAACCCTAATCCCACTCCTCCTAGTCCCAAACCCCTAACCCTAATCCCAGTCCCCTATTGCCAAACTCCCAACCGTAACCCTAATCCCACTACTACTAGCCCCATACACCTAACCCTAATTCCACTCCTAGTCCCAAACCCCTAACAATAACCCTAATCCTACTCCTACTAGTCCCAAACTCCTAACCCTAATCCCACTCCTACTAGTCTCAAACTCCCAATCCTGACCCTAATCCCACTCCTCCTAGTCCCAAACCCTTAACCCTAACCCTAATCCCACTCCTCCTAGTCCCAAACTCCTAACCCAAATCCAACTCCTACTAGTCCCAAACTCCCAACCCTAACCCTAATCCCACTCCTCATAGTCCCAAACTCAAAACCCTAACAATATTCCCACTACTCCAGGTCCCAAACCCCTAACCCTAATCCAACTCCTACTAGTCCCAAACTCCCAACCCTAATCCCACTCCTCCTAGTCCCAAACTCATAACCCTAACCCTATTCCCACTCCTCCAGGTCCCAAACCCCTAACCCTAATCCCACTGCTACTAGTCCCGAACCCCTAACCCTAATCCCACTCCCCCTAGTCCCAAACTCCCAACCCTAACTCTAATCCCATTCCTCCTAGTCCCAAACCCTTAACCCTAATCCAAAATGATGTTCCTAAATGTAATCTACAAATTAAATATAAATGACTTACAAAAAATATTAACAAGTGAATTTATTATAACACGCCAGTAGTAAATTGATACATCTAATATTACAGTGGAAGCTACATACATATAAAGATTTAAATTATATATGTAGTCTGAAATACAATGAAGCTTGTAAATTGAAAGTTTAAATCATATCTTCTTGCCAATTTAGTGCACCAGCAGGACTCAAAAAGTAGTCCGCAAACGCATCCCTAATTGTGAAACCCACTCTCAGACCACGAACATGAAGAAAATCTGCAGGTTCCATATTGTGTGCAAATGTATCCTCAAAATTTACACCATCTCTCTCTCATACTATATTATGTAACACACACGCGGCCTATATTACCTTACATGCATTTCAAATTTTAAGGTTTATTGGTTTAAGAAAAATTTGCCATTTGTTCGCTAGTATACCGAAAGCACATTCTACTAGTCTACGTGCCCAACACAGCTTGTAATTGAAGATTCTCTTCCGTGTATCAACATTTCTCAATGAGAAGGGCTTCATGAGATGTTCGTGGATAGCAAATGCATCATCGGCTACAAAAACAAATGGCATATTGTGTCCCTCTGTTCTGGGCAGTGGTCGGTTGTCAGGCAAATCTAGTCCATTAGAAGCAAGACGTTTTCCAAATTTACTATGCTGGAAAACAGCAGAGTCTGCATTGCTCCCAAGCGATCCAATATCAACATAAATGAATTTATAATCTACATCAGATATATGGAAAGGCTCCTGCGCTACCAAGGGGGATGGAGTGGGGCTGGGAGGTGGACTGGGGATACTGCAGCAGACCCCTAACACTCTGTCCTGGGCAGAGAGAAATTGGCATATAAAAAGGGCGGGGGTGGTGTCTGCGCTGAAATAGTGAAAGGGGGAGAGGGGAATGGGTGAATATGTGTGGAAATGGGGCAGGTGACTGGTGGGGTGGATGGTGAATGAAGGTGAATTTAGGACAACATAATAACCAACATTATACAATGAACAATGTGAATGGTTATACACATTAAGGGTGATTACAAATAAATATTGTGACAACAAAGGGGAAAAAAAACTAGCCGGTGCAATGTGAAACCAAAAGAACTTTAAATAAAACACAATACTAGATCCAAACAGACTATAAGACCAGAGAAAAATCCATGGGGGAATGCCTCTGGATACACAAAATAAATAAATGAATAAATAAAGTCTCTGGTGAAAAAAACAAAAATGTCCAGGAAAGTCCAGAGTGAAATAGTGGTGCCAGGAAAGAATGACAACAGAAAACACCTCGGGTGGTCCCCAGCTCCTCACCCCAAGGCTATTGCACGGATAGCCTACAACAGCACCTCCCGGTGGAGGACAATGTTCCCTCAGCAGGGCAAGCAGCAGAAGCACTCCTCAGCAGTAAAAAAAATGAAGCAGGTAGAAGCGGGTAAGTGACAGTACAAAAACTTCTATGTGGACAGCTTGTGTCACTCATGCATCCACTCACCACAGGGTGATGGATGATGGGCCTATCTCCCACGAACAGCGAGTTCGTTCTTGATCAAGTAGCAGGTACCCTCTTCTAAGATGGCCAAATAGTCACTCAAAGCAATGGACCTCTCAGGTAGCATACATGATGAAAAAGAAACAGACCATAGCGCAATCCCGCAAGGTAAAAAACACATTTAATAAAAAATAACACTCACATTTAAAACGATCCAATGTGCATAAAACAAACAGACGTCAGGTGGAACACTCTGCGTCAGGCGTCTGGACTCTGTGGCTCCTCGATCCCTACGCGTCTCGTCACACCACGTGACTTCCTTAGGGGATGATGCTGGTGAGACTTCCTAATCTTATATACACTGCCCAAATATCCGCTTTACTGGGCACATGGCGGCCATTTTCCTGTAACCCGCACTCGTGATTGGGTGATAAAGGTATACTATGATGATCGCCATCTTGCCTGTGACACTTCCTATTTACAAGTAGGAGTGGCTCCAGGGATGGACGTAGAGTGATAGGGTGTAGAGCAGACTGGGCGGATCAGTGTCTGGTGTAATAACACCTGAGTAACATGGGCATATAAATACACTGTCCGGATGTCTGCTGTGCTGGACGCATGGCGGCCATTTTCCCGTAGCCTACACTGATGATAGAGTGTGGAATTATCATCCTATAGTGGTCGCCATTTTGCCTGAGACACTTCCTGTTTAGGTAGGAGTGACTGCTGAAAGGGACATACTAGTGATGGAAATATGGTGAAACTTCCTAATCTTTAAACACTGCCCGAATGTCCACTTTACTGGGCGCATGGCGGCCATTTTCCTGTAGCCCACACTCGTGATTGGGTGAAAAAAGTATACTATGATGATCGCCATCTTGCCTGTGACACTTCGTATTTACAAGTAGGAGTGGCTCCAGGGATGGACATGGAGTGATAGGGTGTAGAGCGGACTGGGCGGATCAGTGTCTGGTGTAATAACACCAGAGTACCATGGGCATATAAATACACTGTCCAGATGTCCGCTGTGCTGGACGCATGGCGGCCATTTTCCCGTAGCCTACACTGGTGATATAGTGTAGAATTAACATCCTATAGTGGTCGCCATTTTGCCTAGGACACTTCCTATTTAAAGGTAGGAGTGATTGCTAAAAGGGACTTACTAGTGATAGGATGTGGGGCAGAATGGGCAGGTCAGGTGTAATTACCATATAATAACAGCCGAGTGACATAACCAAATGGCCAATTTCCAATCGAGGACTGGAGAAATATGGCAAAAAATATTAAAAACTAAAAAACTAGAAAACGAGAGGAGGGAATGAATGATCTCAGATCGATTCCTTAATTCTAAAAATTGGAGATAAAAAATTGGAGATAAAAAATATGAATATAAACGGATGGAAGTGGATATATATTTTATTATATAGGGAAACCATATATAACACACTGCCCGGCAGATAGGGCAGGAATGGTAACATGGGTTTAAATGGGTTTCTCTTGTGGCACACTACAGAAAATAACTGGGCTCTGACAGGAGCTGCAGAGACAACACACATGACACATATTAGGCGGTCCGCCTAATATGTGTCATGTGTGTTGTCTCTGCAGCTCCTGTTAGAGCCCAGTTAGTCTTATGATTTCCATCAATTGCTCCTAAACAGTTCAGAAAGTTAGTCTTACTCAAAAACCGCTGGGCAACATCTTCCCATTTTTCTTGGTTTGGAATTGGCATGAATGTACTTTTCAGATTCCAGATTGCATCACATGTTTGCGTTACAATTTTACTAATGGTTGATATTCCAATTCTAAGTTCATACTGCAGTGATAAGTAACTATTTCCTATGCAAGATATCTGTAAAAATAAAACAAATATATATTTTTTTCAGTGAACATTATAAAAATGCACTGGAAAATGCTATGAGATAATTACAGATGTGAATATCTATGACAAAAAAATGTTCGAAGTGGATCCGGCACAAAATTCTCCAGAACATACTGTCACTATGTAGAGCTGCAATATTTGAAGCCGGTGATGCAGCAGAGACAGTAGGTATCATTTATACATTGTTAAAAAATGTTTGTTTAAAAATAATGTACAGAAAAAATAATCATGTAGCATAGTCTATCCATTTTTTTCTTCAGAACTGAAAGCAATTTCACTGCGCATAGTGAGGAAGAGGAGGACCACAACAACAACAACCAAGTGAAAGTAACGAGACACATGAACTTAAAAATGAAGATGGAGATGATACTACCGACAATATAACAGAGCTACCAAGAAAAAGAGGAAACTACAGAACCAAAACCAAAACAAACAACAAAATTTATAATTCATCGATGTAATTAAAAATCTAATTAGCGGCCAAAAAATTAAAGCAGTGAAATGTTAACTTTCTTCAAAGGTTTGATTCCACAAGTTGATAAGGTGGATCCGGCCTTGCAATGCCATCTTCATGTGGACATAATAAGACTGATACAAACATATCAGCAAAAAATGCGAACATGTCAACAGGTGTACACTCTCAGTCATTTGAAAATAATCAATACCATGGAGGATATGGTAATCCAATCCCTGAAATGTCATGTAGTCGTCCCATATCAAATCAGCCTGGATTTCGACAAAATATAATGCTGATGAACCCCCAATTTAATTACAGATCACAGGCCGGTCAATATGACATGCCCTCCAATTATCCTCTCATTCAACATCCTCCTCCTCTTTCTTCTAGCCCTCGAGAGAAATCACACCTTCTCACACCTTTTTATCAAGACATATAATTTGAAAACAATCTTTTCATAATAGTTATTTAATTTAATTTTTATTACCGTTCCAGTGTGTTTATTGCTTTTGTAAATGTTGATTATTTAAGTGCCACGTTTACATTGATAAGGTTTTAATGCATAGTTCAAATATATTTACGATCTAATATATTTTCATTTAATGTTAGTGTGTTTATATTTCATTATTTTTATAAATACATTTTTTTAATAATATATTGTTTATTAATATCTAAAATAAATGTTCAAAGTCATGATACATGTTTATGTTAAATCAGTTGTATGCCATTGACAACAAGGAATTTCATTTCTGATTAATAAAAAAACTGTAAGAGGCCTTAAGCAGGTTTAATAAAGATGTATGTTTTCTCAATTTTTATAAGTTTCTATTTTGTGTAATTAAAGTTTATGCAAATGTGCAATCAGATAAAATAAATATTCTTATTTTTCGAAAAATAAATGTGAGTATGTTAATGTATTCTGAATGTTTATATATAAAATATAGATTACTGGAGCGTTATAAGTAAGCGTTTAAATGGTGCTATTGCATCCCTGCAATTAGTATCCTGTCTTGACAAATCAGTTGTCAGAAGATCAAGAAGAAAGTCAAATCTATTTAAAAAAAATTGCTATTAAAATGGGTATTAAGGACTGAGATTAGGGACTAGGAGGAGTGGGATTAGGGTTAGGGCTGGGAGTTTGGGACTAGTAGGAGTGGGATTAGAATTAGGAGTTTGGGACTAGGAGTGGGATTAGGGTTGGGGGTTTGGCACCTGGAGGAGTGGGATTAGAATGAGGGTTGGAAGTTTGGGACTAGTAGTAGTGGGGTTAGGGTTGGGAGTTTGGGACTAGGATGAGTGGGATTAGAGTTAAGGTTAGGGGTTTGGGACCTGGAGGAGTGGGATTAGAATTAGGGTTGGAAGTTTGGGACAAATAGGATTGGGATTAGGGTTTGGAGTGTGGGACTAGGAGAAGTGGGATTAGGGTTAGGGGTTTAGGACTAGTAGGAGTGGGATTAGTGTTGGGAGTTTGGGACTAGGAGGTGTGGGATTAGGGTTAGGGTTTAGAGTTTGGAACTAGGAGGAGTGGGATTAGGGTTAGGGACTGCCGGGACTGGAATAACAAAGTTTGGGACTAGGAAGAGTGGGATTAGGGTTAGGGTTGGGAGTTTTAGGACTAGGAGTGGGATTAGGGTTAGGGTTAGGAGTTTGGGACTAGGATGAGTGAAATTAGGGTTAGAGTTAGGGGTTTGAGACTAGGAGGAGTGGGATTAGGGTTAGGGGTTTCGGACCAAGAGCAGTGGGATTGGAGTTAGGAGTTTGGGACTAGGAGGAGTGGGATTAGGGTTAAGGTTAGAACTTTTGGATGAGGAGTAGGATTAGGGTTAGGGGTTTGGGACTAGGAGGTGTGGGATTAGGGTTAGGGTTGGGCGTTTTAGACTAGGAGTGGGATTAGGGTTAAGAGTTTGAGACTAATAGAAGTAGAATTAGGGTTAGAGGTTTTTGGACTAGAAGGAGTGGCATTAGAGTTAGTGTTAGTGGTTTTGGACTAGTAGTAGTGGAATTAGGGTTAGGGTTGGGAGTTTGGGACTATAAGGAGTGGGATTAGAGTTAAGGTTAGGGGGTTGGGACCTGGAGGAGTGGGATTAGAATTAGGGTTGGAAGTTTGGGACTAGTAGGAGTGGGATTAGGGTTAGGGTTGGGAGTGTGGGACTAGGGGAGTGGGATTAGGGTTGGGAGTGTGGGACTAGGAGGAGTGGGATTAGGGTTGGGAGTTTGGAACTAGGAGGAGTGGGATTAGGGTTAGGGACTGCCGGGACTGGGATAATAGAGTTTGGGACTAGGAGGAGTGGGATTAGGGTTAGGGTTGGGAGTGTGGGATTAGGAGGAGTGAGATTAGGGTTAAGATTTGGAGTTTTGGACTAGGAGGATTGGGATTAGGGTTAGGGGTTTAGGACTAGGAGGTGTGGGATTAGGATTAGGGACTGCCGGGACTGGGATAACAGAGTTTGGGACAAGGAGGAGTGGGATTAGGGTTAGGAGTTTGGGACTAGTAGTTGGATTAGTGTTAGAGTTAGGAGTTTGTGAGTAGGATGAGTGGAATTAGGGTTAGGGTTGGTGGTTTGAGACTAGGAGGAGTAGGATAAGGGTTAGGGGTTTTGGACCAAGAAGAGTGGGATTAGGGTTAGGAGTTTGGGACTAGGAAGAGTGGGATTAGGGTTAGGGTTAGGGGTTTGGGACTAGAAGTGGGATAAGGGTTAGGGGTTTGGGACTAGGAGGAGTGGGAGTAGGGTTAGGGTTAGGAGTTTTGGACTAGGAGGAGTTGGATTAAGGTTAGGTGTTTGGGACTAGGAGGAGTTGGATTAGGGTTAGGGGTTTGTGACTAGAAGTGGGATTAGGGTTAGGGGTTTGGGACTAGGAGGAGTGGGATTAGGGTTAGGAGTTTGGGACTAGGAGGAGTGGGATTTGGATTAGGGTTGGGGGTTTGGGACTAGAAGTGTGATTAGAGTTAGGAGTTTGGGACTAGGAGGCGTGGGATTAGGGTTGGGGGGTTGGGACTAGGAGGATTGGGATTAGGGTTAGGGGTTTGGGACTAGGAGTGGGATTAGGGTTAGGGGTTTGGGACTAGGAGGAGTGGGATTAGGGTTAGGCAATTGGGACTGAGAGGAGTGGGATTAGCATTAGGGTTAGGGGTTTGGGACTAGGAGGAGTTGGATTAGGGTTAGGGGTTTGGGACTAGGAGTGGGGTTAGGGTTTGGGAATAATAGGAGTGGGATTAGGGTTAGGGGTTTGGGACTAGGAGGATTGGGATTTCTGTTAGGGTTAGGGGTTTGGGACTAGGAGGAGTGAGATTAGTGTTAGGGTTTGGGATTAGGGTTAGGGTTTTGGGACTATGAGGAGTGGGATTAGAGTTAGTGTTAGGGGTTTGGGACTAGGAGGAGTGGGATTAGGGTTAGGGGTTTTGGATAAGGAGAAGCGGGATTAGGGTTAGGGGTTTGGGACTAGGAGTGGGATTAGGGTTAGGGTTAGGAGTTTGGGACTAGGAGGATTGGGATTAGGGTTAGGGTTGGGGGTTTGGGACTAGGAGGAGTGGTATTAGGGTTAGGGTTAGGGGTTCGGGACTAGAAGGAGTGGGATTAGGGTTAGGGGTTTGTGACGAGGAGTGGGATTAGGGTTAGGGTTAGGTGTTTGTGACTAAGAGGAGTGGGATTAGGGTTAGGGGTTTGGGACTAGGAGTGGGATTAGGGGTTTGGGACTAGGAGGAGTGGGATTAGGCTTAGGCGATTGGGACTAGGGTTAGGAGTTTTGGACTAGGATGTTAGGGGTTAGGTGTTTGGGACTAAGAGGAGTGGGATTAGGGTTAGGGGTTTGGGACTAGGAGTGGGATTAGGGTTAGGGATAGGGGTTTGGGACTAGGGTTAGGAGTTTTGGACTAGGATGAGTGGAATTATGGTTAGGGTTAAGGGTTTGAGACTAGGAGGAGTGGTATTAGGGTTAGGGGTTTTGGACCAAGAGGAGTAGTATTATGGTATAGGAGTTTGGGACTAGGAGGAGTGGGATTAGGGTTAGAAGTTTGGGACTATGAGGAGTGGGATTAGGGTTAGGTTTAGGGGTTTGGGACTAGGATAAATAGGATTAGGGTTAGGGGTTTGGGACTAGGAGGAGTGGGATTAGGGTTAGGAGTGTGGGACTATGAGGAGTGGGGTTAGGTTTAGGAGTTTGGGACTAGGAGGAGTGGGATTAGGGTTGGGGTTTGGGACTAGGAGTGGAATTAGAGTTAGGGGTTTGGGACTAGGAGGAGTGGGATTAGGGTTAGGCATTTTGGACAGAGAGGAATGGGATTAGGGTTAGGCATTTGGGACTAGGAGGAGTGGGATTAGGGTTAGGGGTTTGGGACTAGGAGTGGGATTAGGGTTAGGGTTAGGAATTTGGGATGAGGAGCAGTGGGATTAGGGTTAGGGTTTAGGAATAGGATGAGTGGGATTAGGGTTAGGGGTTTGGGACTAGGAGGATTGGGATTTATGTTAGGGTTAGGGGTTTGGGACTAGGAGGAGTGAGATTAGTGTTAGGGTTTGGGACTAGGGTTACGGTTTTGGGACTATGAGGAGTGGGATTAGAGTTAGGGTTGGGAGTTTGGGACTAAGAGTGGGAATAGGGTTAGGGGTTTTAGATAAGGAGAAGAGGGATTAGGGTTAGAGGTTTGGGACTAGAAGGAGTGGGATTAGGGTTAGGAGTTTGGGACTAGGAGAAGTGGGATTAGGGTTAGGGTTGGGGTTTGGGATTAGAAGTGGGATTAGTGTTAAGGATTTGGGACTAGGAGGAGTGGGGTTAGGGTTAGGTGTTTGGGACTAAGAGGAGTGGGATTAGGGTTAGAGTTAGGCATTTGGGACTAGGAGGAGTGGGATTAGGGTTAGGGTTGGGGGTTTGGGACTAGGAGGAGTGGGATTATGGTTAGGGTTAGGGGTTTGGGACTAGAAGGAGTGGGATTAGGGTTAGGGTTAGGTGTTTGGGACTAAGAGGAGTGGGATTAGGGTTAGGCATTTGGGACTAGGAGGAGTGGGATTAGGGTTAGGGGGTTGGGGACTAGGAGTGGGATTAGGGTTAGGGTTTGGGACTAGGAGGAGTGTAATTAGGGTTAGGGTTGGGAGTTTGGGAATAGGAGGATTGGGATTAGGGTTAGGGACTAGGAATAGTGGGGTTAGGGTTAGGGACTAGGAGGAGTGGGGTTAGGGTTAGGGGTTTGGGACTAGGAAGAGTGGGATTAAGGTTGGGTGTTTGGGACTAGGAGGAGTGGAATTAGGGACTGCCAGGACTAGGATAACGAAGTTTGAGACTAGGAGAAATGGGATTAGGGTTAGGGACTGCCGGGACTGGTATAACAGAGTTTGGAACTACCAGGACTGTGTTGGAGAAGTAGGATATTGTTACTTACCTTGCGATGCTCATCCGAATGTAATTTCTGAATTTATAAGGGTGCACTCTCAGGTCCTGATAGAGCAGCACAAATTGTCCTCTCTCTAAATGCATTTGTATGATGGGATGAACCCAAAAGCGAAGTTGTGTTCTTTGTTGTTGGAGAATATGTTCCCAAACATGAAGCACAAACAACAACAGCAGCTCATAATACTCCATCTTCTCCCAGTACTATTTCCTTTCTGATGAAAAAAAAACAGGAAGTGCACAGGATGTGACGTCAGGGGGTGGAGTTGTTTGCTGACCCTGATGCTGACAATTAAAACATGCTTTAAAAACGCTATTGTAATGCATGGGCATTAGCGTTAACATTAACGCTAACGTGGCAAAAACGTGGTAAAAACACGTTAATATCGCTCATCATTTGGCCCGTACACACGATCATCTGCTTCCCTATTTGACTTTTTCAACTGGAGCTGAGAAGTCGTTAGATCATGTGGATTAGGATTTCCTTACGGGCCAGTTCACACCATAGAAATGCAATCTGGATGCGTTCCAGGTGCTTTTTTTGCAATGTGAATTTTTTACGCATTTTTTATGCATTCCGGTGCATTTTTGGTAAGTTTTTGGGCCAGTTCACACCAGACGCAGTTCTGTAGAGTTTTGTGTGCGTCTTTTCTGCACTAAAAATGCATGCACAGTGTTTTCCATGTATTCCAATGGCTCTAGTTGGCTCTAGTTCACACCATGCAGTCAGTTTCCGGTCAGTTTATAGTGCAGAACTGTTGTGAACTGGCCCTTTAATGCCATCCAGTGCTTTTTTTCACCCCTTTTTTTTATTAACCTTAGATAAGGACAAGTGTGTTCCAGTGCATTTTTGGTGCATTTAGGTGTGTTCTAGTGCATTTTTGATGCATTTTACAGCGTTTCAGTACATTCCAGTGCAGGAAAAATGTTCTATTTTTTTCTGGAACTGCAAGCATTGCAAATGGAAAACCATATAACCTACTTTCCATGTGCTTTTGATGCAGAAAAAAATGTACTGGACTGCATGTGGTGTGATCTGGCCCTAAGGCCCCTTTTCACACTGGGGCGGGAGGCGCGCTGACGGTGCGAAATTAACCCCCGCTAGCGGCCGATAAAGGGCTAATACCACCCGCAATGCACCTCTGCAGAGACGCATTGCGGGCGGTATTACTGTGGTTTCCCATTGTTTTAAATGGGAAGGATATATACCGCTCCTCTCACTGCTTCAAAGATGCTGCTTGCAGGAGATTTTTTTCTCTCCTGCTAGTGCATCACCTCAGTGTGAAAGCCCTCAGGCTTTCACATTGAGAAGGCTGAGCAGGAGTTTTTCAGGCGGTATAACAGCTCCTCAGTGTGAAAGGGGCCTAAGGCTCGATTCACACCTATGCATGTTGCTTTTGGGCGTTTTTGCACTGCTTTTTGCAGTGTTTGCTGCGTTTTTCGACAAACGTTTTTACCGCAATTTTACCGCGATTTGCGTTTTTTTATTCATTTTATTTATTATTTAAATTTTTTGCAATTCCTATAACAACCAGCTATAAACAGGTAAAAAAAACGCAAATCGCGGTAAAAACCGCGTTACTTGCAGTTTGGATGCTGGTCTATTAAATTCTATTACATGCAAAACACTGCTTGCTGCAGAAAAAATTCCCTGAACCTTTCAAAAACGCAGAGGCACAAAAAAGCGTTGATGAGAACATGTTCTATAGGAAACCATGTTAAAAAAAATCCCTGCATTTCTGCAAAATGCATCAAAAACGCATCTGTGTGAATGGAGCCTAAGTCTGTGCTGATGAGATTGGGCTTGGGCTTGCATATGTGGTGATGGATTTCAGCACTTTACATGTTTCCCATGGCCCAGGTTAGGGTGAATGGGAGATTATCCCCAGTGTTTTGCATGTTCATAATGGCATGAGACAGGGGTGTCTACTTTCACCCCTATTATTAGCTCTGGTCCTGGAGTCCCTGCTACAAAAAATAAGAATCTGAATATGAGTGGGCAGTCCACCACCTGTATGCACTCAGCCCCCCTCAATCCTGTATATATGTCAGCCCCATCACACTTAGTGGCAGAAGTATAGGGGTCGCTGAGGTCACCATGGCAAATGGGACCCATGCTGCAGGGGGCCCTGGAGGGGCCGATTCTCAGCTGAACTCTAATCTGCACTGTGCAGGGAGCTCTTCACTTATTTTAAATCTAAAGTGAAAGCAGTGTGTGCTGTGCTCTGTGTCTGCCCCTACAGAGCAGTACCCGACAGGAAGAGGAAAGGTAAAACACTGATGATTTTTTAAATGTTATCTGTACGTGTGTTTTATATGTGTGCATGTATGTGTGTGCTTGTGTGTATGTACTGTATGTATGTGTGTGTGTGCATATGTGCATTTATATATATATATATATATATATATATATATATATATACATACAAATATATATACGTGTGTGTGTGTATATACAGTATATTTGCGTGTTTATATATGTGCATGTATGTGTGTGCGTTTACATGTATGTATGCAAATTTTATGTATGTGTGTTTAAACCTGACCAGTTTTTTTTGTCTTGCTTGTTCATAGTACCAGCATAAAAAATGCTGTTCCTCTGAAAAGCGATCTAGGTTTAGATCACTTTTCAAAGGCATTTGACAGCCAGTAAAGAGGCATTATGTTGCCCCTGTTTTAACCCCTTAAATGCATCATCGCAACATTTCCCAATACTATCAGGCAATTGTTGACAAAGATTGAGACCCCTGACACAACTTAAGTGCAAAACCCATTCTGCCTCTGATTCAAATTGTGAAAGCCTGCAAAGAGCGAGGTACAGACTGCTTCTTTTTGTGTTCCAGCCACAAAGAGACCGAACCCTTTATTTCTTTATAGCTTTATAGACAAAATGATATCATACACATGAGCATATTTCATTGGCTTAGTCCATATAAGGGTCTTCCTGTTACATGTTCTTCTTGTCATGTGGCAATCTCAGACGCACAGGGTCCTCCACTTAAATTCACTAAGAGCCATTAATAGTCTCTTATTACACGTCCCTGTTGCCACGAGGTATTTTCACTCAGATGCCATATTTCTTCAGTCGATGGAGTGGGCCAGAAGGAGGGTGTTTAGAAGTGCAGTAGAAGGGGCCATCTGTCTTCACTTAATCACTTCAGAAGGGTTTTTTAACTCTATAATGTCTTTTAAGGAAAGTAACAGTATTCTAATACACCAACACATACATATGTTTTTATCAAAAAAATAAAAGAAATAGAAGAATATTAAAGAAAGAAAACAACCTTTGAGTGATTTTAGCACAAAGTAGCATATAATAAAATATTAATTTTATCTACCTCCACTACATTGTATTACAATGTACCCTCAACTGGAGGTTTCACACATGCTCTAAACTGTGGGTGCAGATGGAGAAGGTCATTGCAGGTTAAAATCTGGCATATGCGCCTTTCAGAGTGGATATTACCATTGACTGCCCACACCCTGAAGGCATGGGATAGACTGAACAGAGCCTTTGCCCTGCCCCCCAACTTTGCCGCTAGCCCCTGTGGGTGGCTTCCCCTGGTTTCCCCACCGGTGAGTGGCTCTCATCACTTGGTACTTGGGTGAGTGATGGCATTTACAGCTTGACACACGCTTTGTGCAGGGACACACTCTGGTTCCGCTTACCACACTTAGGGAGCACTATGGCATTTTTCCCTCAGATTTTTGGAGACATCAGAAGCTTATGTTGCAGCATCATGAGTCACAGATTAGAACTACCCCTATGAACTTTGAAAGCCTATAGTCCAAACAAGACCCTCTACCACACATGATCTATGCCCTTGACAAATTACTAGAAGACTAGCCCTAACCAATTTACATTAGATAATGGGAATGGGAACCTCCAGTATCAATTTACGAATGAACAATTGAACCACCTATACTGCCTAAAAAAACAGGTTCAGTGGAGCCCTGGCTAGGATCTATCCTTCAGCCTCTGAATTGTGCTGAAGGAGTGACAGACAGAGAGAAAAGCTTCTACGTCTATGACGAGAATGTTCTCTACTGAAACCCTTTTGGTCAATGGTCAGTAAGCATATCTCTGATGGTTATTGGTGTTGACATCTTTGACTTACCGAGGCACTTCCTTAATCACATTCCCCCATGTCTCCGGAGTGGATGGGGAGTGTAGGGGAGGGTAGGGGAGATCATTGAAACAGAGGAGTGGCTCATCACCTGTAGGGGTACCCGGAAAAAATTTGACTCACTTGGGCATCTTGGAAAGACCACATTTCAGGGATGTTCTCAATTTCATCCAGCTTGGACACAGCCTTGCTAGCATTGGTTGATCCCAAGTTTAAACAATTAGTACTGGTCGAACCAGAACCCCACAGGAGATAACCCTTTGTTCGCCGAACCTAATCAGCCACCGGACCAGGTGTGCACATAGTTAACAAAATGTTCCCATGGAATGAATAATAGGCTTGTCCCATGTTATTTACGGTCATTGGCATCACAAGTTTAAGGCATGTAGTGAGTTCCACGTCGATTGTGATATTGTTTGAAGTTACCTTCTGCCTCTTTCCTTTGGGGAAGGGGACATCCACAGGGACCGATTGTCCGAGTTAAAGAAGGACCTTTATTGGTTTGAAATGATGACCACATGGCTAACTGGTTAATGATATTGTCTTTCAGGGATACGGATAAGGATCACTACTTCTGTTTTTTGTTTTCTCTGTTTTATTTTTCCATCTTTGTTTATTTTTGTTCTGTTTTGTATAACACCTTAAAATAAAGATTATATCTAAAAAAAAGTCACCTAGCAGAGGATGGTTTCGATCCATCGACCTCTGGGTTATGGGCCCAGCACGCTTCCGCTGCGCCACTCTGCTACTTGTGAGATTAGCAATGCTAAAGCTGTATAGTGGAAGCTGTATAGTGAGGGGGTCATTGGAGTACATTGCTGTGATGTGTTCTTGAATTTCCTAATTCTCTGTCAGGTATCTTTCAGCTAAATGCACCTAATGGGAAATGCACTGACTGCGGACCCCTGATGAGGCTTTGATATTATCAATTAATGCCATTCAAGTGTATTAAAAATGGGAGCTTATTGCCTATACAAAATCCAGGAAACAAAACAGAAATTTCAGTAAATGCTATTTGCCATTTATAGCTCACTCATAATGTTTGTCCATAGGAGCCTACCCATCAGTCTCTGTGGTGCAATTGGCTAGCATGTGGGGCTGTTCAACAAAATGTTAGGCGGCGTACACACGATCGGACATATCCAATGAAAACGGTCCGCGGACCATTTCCATCGGATATGTCCGATCGGGAGTTTGATCCGATGGCGTGTACACACCATCGGATCAAATTCCCCGCCGCCGGACGGCGCGGTGACGCGGCGGTGACGTTGACGCCGCCGCGTCACCGCCACGTCACCGCACCAGGAAGTAAAACACTTCCGCGCATGCGCCAAATCCATTCGGCAGCGGCGCGGCGGCGGTGGGGGCCGACATGTCTGCTGGTAAGTGTACTAACCAGCAGACATGTCGGGCGGACAGATTCCACCGGATAGATTTCAAAGCTTGCTTGCCGATGGACCGTTTCAGCAGACATCTCCGCTCGTGTGTATGGGCTAGCGGACAGATTTCTCCACCCGACAGATTTCAAAGCAAGCTTTGAAATCTATCCGGTGGGAATCTGTCCGCCCGACATGTCTGCTGGTTAGTACACTTACCAGCAGACATGTCGGCCCCCACCGCCGCCGCGCCGCTGCCGAATGGATTCGGCGCATGCGCGGAAGTGTTTTACTTCCTGGTGCGGTGACGTGGCGGTGACGCGGGGAATTTGATCCGATGGTGTGTACACGCCATCGGATCAAACTCCCGATCGGACATATCCGATGGAAATGGTCCGCGGACCGTTTTCATCGGATATGTCCGATCGTGTGTACGCCGCCTCAGTGTTTCAAGCCAAGAAATAATATAAAAGGTAAGTAATTCTAATATAGCTGAATATTAATATGTAACTTGGGCAAAAGCAAGCAGACCAATAAAATACATCTACAACCTGTATTTAACCATTTTGTTTTCAAAGCAGTTTTTGCACACGTTAACCCCTTCATGCCTAAGGGTAACACAAATTGTAATGCCTAAGCACACTTTTGCAACTTTGACATGTGTTAATAAAACTGTACATATCGTATCATCACATCTATTTATGTAGCCAAGTGGATTATACCTTTTTTTGGAAAAATGTGTCTTTCATTTGGTGGTAAATTGTAATTTATTTCCTATTTTATTTATTTACTATCTCCTGATTAATTTATTTTTATTATCAAAAGAAAATGGTCCCAACATTTTTTTTTATTTGCTGTATATTTCTTGTTACTACCACTGAAAATAATATATATTTTTTAAATCCTGTCTAAAATATACTGACTATGACCTTGACTTTTGACCCTTACTTTACCAAACACCAACCCTGGTACTAACTTAGATCAAAACTCGATCTAGTGATTTTTAATTGTATTTATTATTAATATTTTTATTTTTTACACTCAGTTTTTTTTCTTTGCAAGGAGGGAGAGAGATGCAATGTATCTCTTCTCTCCATTCACAGAAATATTATATATTCCAAATATTTCATTTTTATGTTGCGCATCCAGCAAGCCCTTGTTGTTGGAGATGGACAGGGAGTCGCTGTGTTTACTGTCAAAATGTGCCAAAACATGAGCAGGCACATGTTCAGTAATTATGGCTCAATGCACACTAGACGCTAAAATAATGTTATAAAAACCCCAGTAGCTGTGCAGTGAGTGAGTCTTTGGACCTGTTTTTAAGTTTTTGCAATAGTGTTTATTAGCGTTTTTAACATTTTTCTGCGGTAACTTTTTCTAAATGTTAAACGCTGATGAGTCACGTTTTTGAACGTTCATCGCGTTTATGAGTGTTTGAAGCTTTCTGTGGTAAAAAAAATCAACTCCTTAACGTGCTATTAGGGCATTCAGAAAACAGCCCATAACTCCACTGCTGATAAACGTCCAAAAACGTCCATCTGTGCATTGACCTATAGAATAACAGAGTGGAGTTTAAAGGGGTTGTAAAGGATTTTTTTTCATAATAAGCATCCATTACCTGCAGACATTCCTCTTTTTACTTCCTCAGTGTTCGTTTTTGCTCAGAAGTTGCTCTGTTTCTTCTCTGTTCTGTTCACTTCCTGCTTGTCTGATTTTACTGACCACCATGAAGGGAGACTTTACTGTGGTGGTCAGTAACTTGCTTGCCCCTCCTGGGAACTACATCTGTGCGGCAGGACGCTCTCTACGTGTTAGAGACTTCAAGGAGGTGTGAATTACTGGGCGTGCCGCAATTCATACTGGGAAATGTAGTTCTTACATGAACAAGTGATGCAAACCAGGAAGTGAATAGGAGAACAGAAACTAGAACGCCGGAGATGATATAGATGAAGGAATTTAATAGGTATTTACTCGTTTGTTCACAGAATCATTACACTATTCTATCTGTCTACCTTGCAGACATTTATTTTAGGCAAAAATGTTTTTCCTTTACAACTCCTTTAACCACTTGTCCACCGCCCACCGTGAAATGACGGCGGGCGGAGGACTCCATTGTTCTGACAGCACATCATATGATGTGCTGTCTCTTTAAAGCTGCGGGCGGGCGGGCTCTGCTGGGATCCCGGTGCGAGTGCCCGGTGGCAACGATCGCCGCTGAGCACACGCGATTGCCCAGTAACTGAGCGGGGACGTGGAGCTCTGTGTGTGAACACAGAGCTCCACGTCCTGTCAGGGAGAGAGGAGCTCTATTTGTAGGAAAAAAAGGACGCCAATTTTGTTTGGGAGCCACATCGCACGACCACGCAATTGTCAGTTAAAGCGACGCAGTGCTTAAATTTCGTCTGGGCAGGAAGGGGGTGTAGGTGCACAGTAGGCAAGTGGTTAAGGGCTTTTAAAAAAAACGCCCAAACTCCAAAAAATTGCCATTTATGAGCTCCAGTGTGCATGGATCCATACAATGAGTTTCATGTCTGTGATTTGAGGACACAGCCCAGGACACAACTGAGGTGGGACAAATGACTCAAAAGTGGGACTTTCCTGACATATTTAGGACAGTTGGCTAGTATGCAAGGTGTATACCATTTGCACTGTGGACCATTTTCAGATTTTTCTTCCTACTTCTTGTACAATTGCCATTTTTTGCATTAAAGGGGTTGTAAAAGATATTTTTTTCATAATAAGCATCCTTTACCTGCAGACATTCCTCTTTTCACTTCCACATTGCACAAGGTGACCTTTCTTTGACCTCAACTCAGTATGTCTTTTTACATTCTCATAGTGTGATATCATTGTTATGCGGTATTGTTGGTGGGTGAGGTTTTGTGTTTTACTTGTGAGGGAAAAAGTCCCTCATCCATCCCCCTCTTGGTCATGGACCCTGCACAGTTTCACTGAGCAACTATTCTGCATGTTAGATTTTGTTTGCTGGAGCCATAGTTGAAATGACTTGAGCTCAATACCATTCTACTTTATTAAAAATGTAAACTTACTGTATATGCAAAACCAAGGAAACAAAGCAGATATTCCCATAAATGCTACCTGAAACTGATTATAGAATACCCATATTGTGAATAGACATGCACACTGCCGAAAAATTTGTTTGTTCCCGTTTAATTTGTTTTTCAGGTCATTTGTTATGATCAAAATTTGTTATTTTAAATAAATTCGTAACTTCGTAAAAAAAGTATATGTTATGTTGCATTTGTTCAGATGCGGTATTTGTAAATTGGAAAGATCCGTAAATTCTAAAATGTGTAAATCTGAAAATTCTAAAATAAGTAAATCCAAAAATTAGAAAATTTGAAAAATCTGAAATAATAACTAACTAAAAATAACTAACTGTTAAATTATGGGTATTGGAATTTCCTTTATAATTTGTCTGTTTGTGAACATAACAAATACTAATTTATCCGTAGTTACGAATTATCCAAAACAACGAATGCCGCATCTAAATGAATAGACCATAACAAATTAATAATATTATTTAATAATAATAATAATAATACATTTTTATTATTATTATTATAATTATTTTTAATATTATTCATTTGTTACGTTCCATTTGTTTAGATGCAGCATTCATTATTTCAGATAATTCGTAACTTCGGGAAAATTTGTATTTTTTAAGTTCACTAACAGCCAAATTTGAAAGGAAATTTCAATACCTATAATTTAATAGTTAGTAATAGTTATTAATATTAGTTAGTTATTATTTCGGATTTTCGTGTTTTAAAAATTTCTGAATCTTCGAATTCATGAATTTTCGAATTTACAAATTTTCAAAGTCACCAATTTTCTGAAAGATTCGTTAAATGAGTTTTCTTAAATCAAATATTTCTAAATTAAAAATGTTATCAAATTTTATTGAAAAACAAAATTCGGGATGAAAAAAATTGAAGGTGAGAGCATGGCATGAAAGGTGGTGGGACTCTCTGGTGCTCCAAATTTTTTTGGGGGAAAAAAAAAATCACGCGCAGACACTGTGCCCATCAAACGCAGCCACTGTGCCCATCAAACGCAGCCAATGTGGTCATAAATTGCTGCCAGTGTGCCCATCAATTGCTACCACTGTGCCCATCAATTGCTGCTGTAATTCAGATGCCCGGTGCCCAACAATGGGACAGACACCTGAATAGGGGGCGGCAACAACGACAATAGATAGATTCATGCAATGCATGAATCTATCTATTGGTGATTGACTGGTGCAGGAGAGAGGGGGCGGTGCTCCTGCACCCTTCATGGACACACCGCCACTGGTGTACATGTTCATTTGCTCTACAATACTGTAAGGGCAATACACCTTTTTAATAAAAACTTTTTTAAACTTACAACACTATGAGAAGCTCCCTTGCTGTCTGAGCTTGATTAACAACGACCCAATCATTGGTGTCATTTGGTGGGAAGAATCACGACCTAACATTGGTGTCACAGGGAGGAACTGGTGTCATTGGGCCTCAGTTTGTTAGCCACTGCTTTAGTCCCTTGATTTCATGTGGTAGCGTGGCCGAGCGGTCTAAGGCGCTGGATTAAGGCTCCAGTCTCTTCGGAGGCGTGGGTTCAAATCCCACCGCTGCCATCAACCTTTTCTTTATTCCTTAGAACTGCCTACTGGTCTATTTATAATCACCATAGCACCATGAGTTGTTAAAAATTTGGTCAGTCTGGTACAACAGGTCATGCTGAACTGCAATATGAGGAAACACATTCTCAAGGCCAGGAGATTATTGTCTCCCTTTATTTACCTTCACATTTTTACGGGCTTTTGTGAGAATGTGATCATATAACTGGGCGGTTTCAAAACTGCGACCCTGAGAAAACTTGCTAGTGCTTCTCCGAGTGTGATATGCTGTCGACTTGGGCTCAGGGATCAGGGTGGCTGGCATCCTTTCTCTCATCCTGAAGTGGCAGCATATGTGTAAGAAGTGTGGAACACTGCTCACCCAGCCGGGTGTATGCAAGTGTAGGTAATGGCCTTAACCTCGGGTGACCTCTTTGACTAAGCCCTGGTGGGTGTGGTGAAATGCGTCAGCAGTGATGGGAAGTGGAGTCCATTACCTATATTTGCATACAGTGGAGGAATAATGTATTTGACCCCTGCTAATTTTGTATGTTTTTCCCACTGACAAAGAAATGATCAGTCTATACATTTTATGGTAGGTTTATTTTAACAGTGAGAGACAGAACAACAACAAAAATATCCAGAAACAAAATATTTAAAAAAGTTATACATTGATTGTCATTTTAATGAGTGAAATAAGTATTTGATTCTCTATCAATCAGCAAGATTTCTGGATCCCAGGTGTTTTCTTTACAGGCAATGAGCTAAGATTAGTAGCACTCTCTTAAAGCGGAGCTCCACCCTAAAGTGGAACTCACGCTGATCAGAACCTTCCCCCCTCCGGTGTCACATTTGACACCTTTCAGGGGAGAGGGGGTTGCAGATACCTGTCTAAAGACAGGTATTTGCACCCACTTCCAGCCCAGCATTCTCGGGCAGAATGCGGGCATGTAGTCACCTCCCGTCTCCCCCCCCTGTTGTGTGCTGGGAACAGTCGGCTCCCAGCACATAGCGGGATCCAATCGGCGGGGGCAGTGGGACTGGTGCATGCGCCATAGGTAACAGGGCTGTGAAGCCAGAGCGCTTCACTTCCTGCTTCCCTCACCGTGGATGGCGGGGGGAGCAGCAGAGTGATGAGCGAACGCTCGTCCTCTGCTGCGGATGGCGCTGGAATCCAGGACAGGTAAGTGTCCTAATATTAAAAGTCAGCAGCTGCAGTATTTGTAGCTGCTGGCTTTTAATATATTTTTTTGAGCGGACATCCACTTTAAAGGGAGTGCTTCTAATATCAGCTTGTTACCTGTATAAAAGACACCTATCCACAGAAGAAACCAATAAATCAGATTCCAATCTCTTTACCATGGCCAAGACCAAAGAGCTGTTTAACCACTTAAGACCCGGACCAATATGCGGCCAAATGACCAAAGGGGTTTTTGCGATTCGGCACTGCGTCGCTTTAACAGACAATTGCGCGGTCGTGCGACGTGGCTCCCAAACAAAATTTGCGTCCTTTTCTTCCCACAAATAGAGCTTTCTTTTGGTGGTATTTGATCGCCTCTGCGATTTTTATTTTTTGCGCTATATACAAAAATAGAGCGACATTGTTTAAAAAAAACAATGTTTTTTACTTTTTGTTATAAGAAAAATCAATAAACTAAATTTTAGTCAAACATTTAGGCCAAAATTTATTTAGCCACATGTCTTTAGTAAAAAAAAATCGCAATAAAAAAAATTAGCTACCTAGCGGGAACAGCGACACTAATACAGCGATCGGAAAAATGATCGATTAGTGACGCTGGCAATAGGGAGTGATAGGGTTAACTAGGACAGTGATCAAGGGGTTAAAACTTTATTAGGGGGGTACAGGGCTACCCTGAACCTAACACTAACTGACTTTTACACTGCCTGTCACACTGACACTAAATACAGTAATCATACATGTATGATTACTGCATTCAGTGACACTGTGCCAGGGGAAGGGGGGGGCGATCGCGGGGGTTAAATGTGTTTATGTGAAGTGTTAGTGTAGTGTAGTGTTAGTGCAGACTTACTGTGTTGTGATCTCTCCTCAGCGGTGGTTAGAAAAACTGCCGAGGGAGAGATCACGTCGCTTCCTCCTTCCTGTGTTTACACAGGAGGAGGAAGTGATAGGGCGGGCGCGCGCATTGGCTGAGAGCGATCCGGAGGTGGCGGACAAAAACGAATAGCCGCCCCCTCTTGTCGGATCGCTCCTGCAGCCGCGCGGACCGCCGCATGTACGGGGGGGTCCGATCGGACCCCCGATCCCCCCAAGGCACCAACGTATATGCGGCGGTCCTTAAGTGGTTAAGGATGTCAGGGACAAGATCTTAGACCTACACAAGGCTGGAATGGGCTGCAAGACTATCGCCAAGCTGTGACAACAGTTGGTGCGATTGTTGGCAAATGGAAGAAAACACAAAATAACTGTCACTCTCCCTCTGTCTGGGGCTCCATGCAAGATCTCACCTCGTGGAGTTTCAATGATCATGAGAACAGGGAGGAATCAGCCCAGAACTACACAGGAGAATCTTGTCAATGATCTCAAGACTAGTGATGTTGACAACATAAAATTTTGCATTCAACAATTTTTTCATCCCTAACCCTATCTGTAACCCTAACCCTATCTGTAGCCCTAACCCTAACCCTAAATGTAACCCTAACCCTATCTGTAACCCTAACCCTATCTGTAACCCTGTCTGAAAGTGTACAGACAGGGTTAGGGTTACAGATAGGGTTAGGGTTACAGACAGGGTTAGGGTTACAGACAGGGTTGGGATTAGGGTTACAGTCTGTAATCCTAACCCTGTCTGTAACCCTAACCCTATCTGTATCCCTAACCCTATCTTTAACCCTAACTATATCTGTAACCCTAACCCTGTCTGTAACTTACAGACAGGGTTAGGGTTACAGATAGGGTTAGGGTTACAGACAGGGTAAGGGTTACAGACAGGGTAAGGGTTACAGTCTGTAACCCAAACCCTAGGGTTACAGTCTGTAACCCTAACCCTATCTGTAACCCTTACCCTATCTGTAACCCTAACCCTATCTGTAACCCTAACCATATCTGTAACCCTAACCCTATATGTAACCATAACCCTGTCTGTAACCCTAACCCTATTTTTAACCCTAACTTTATCTGTAACCCCAACCCTGTCTTTAAATTACAGAAAGGGTTAGGGTTACAGATAGGGTTAGGCTTACAGACAGGGTAAGGGTTACAGATAGGGTTAGGGTTACAGTCTATAACAACCCTATCTGTAACCCTAACCCTGTCTGTAACTCTAACCCTAACCCTGTCTGTAACCCTAACCCTATCTGTAACCATAACCCTATCTTTAACCCTAACTCTATCTATAACCCTAACCCTGTCTGCAACTTACAGATAGGGTTACAGATAGGGTAAGGGTTACAGACAGGGTTAGGGTTATAGATAGGGTTACAGTCTGTAACCCTAACCCTAGAGTAAAAGTCTGTAACCCTAACCCTATCTGTAACCCTAACCCTGTCTGTAACCCTAATCCTATCTGTAACCCTAACCCTAATCCCATACAGACAGGGTTAGGGTTACAGATAGGGTTAGGGTTACAGATATGGTTAGAGTTAGGGTTACAGTCTGTTACCATAACCCTATATGTAACCCTAACCCTGTCTGTAACCCTAACCCTAACCCAAATCCTATCTGTAACCCTAACCCTATCTGTAACCCTAACCCTGTCTGACAAGTGTACAGACAGGGTTAGGGTTACAGACAGGTATAGGGTTACAGACATGGTTAGGGTTACAGATAGGGTTAGGGTTACAGTCTGTAACACCTAACCCTATCTGTAACCCTAACCATGTCTCTAACCCTAACCCTATCTGTAACCATAACTCTATCTTTAACCCTAATTCTATCTGTAACCCTAACCCTGTCTGTAACTTACAGATAGGGTTACAGATAGGGTTAGGGTTACAGACAGGGTTAGGGTTATAGATAGGGTTAGGGTTACAGTCTGTAACCCTAACCCTAGAGTTAAAGTCTGTAACCCTAACCCTAGGGTTACAGTCTGTAACCCTAACCCTATCTGTAACCCTATCCCTATCTCTAACCCTAACCCTAACTGTAACCCTAACCCTGTCTGTAACTTACAGACAGGGTTAGGGTTATAGATAAGGTTAGGGTTAGGGCTACAGACAGGGTTAGGGTTACAGATAAGGTTAGGGTTTGGGTTACAGATAGCATTAGGGTTAGGGTTACGGTCTGTAACCCTAACCCTATCTGTAACCCTAACCCTACCCATAACCCTGTCTGTAACCCTAACCCTATCTGTAACCCTAACCATATCTACAACCCTAACCCTTTCTGTAACTTATACATTAATGACATAAATGTTATTCCTCTATGCGTCAATCTTGGTGTAGTGATGACTGTGCTCGTGTGCACATTTGGAAGAAGGTTTTTTCAAAGCCTATGATCATGCTGAGGTAGTTCAGTGACATTTAAGTGACCCAGAAAACTGATTTTGCAGTGTGGGCCCATTGTTGGCCATTGTTGGCCTAGTAGGCTTTAATGATCACCTTAGATGATCACAAAGAAAATTAATGTTTTTTCTATGCAAAATTATCCAGCCAATCGCTTTTGATCTGTTCACAATGAAGCAACAACTGTATCATCTGGGGTGTGCCAACATTGCCATTGACAACACACTCATAGAGGTGGTCGCTTCATTGTGATATGCAAGCCCCTTCACCACAACAAGGTAATGATTATGAAGGGGAATTCACACATGTATGTGCCTTTTTTTGTTTTTGCAGCCACAGTGCTGCACCAAAGGCCAGAAAAATTTGGCATATACACATGCCTGAAAATTAGGTATTGTTGCAGCCGCGGTTTTTCAGGCAGAAAGTGCACTAAAACATTGCAGTTTGAACCCTAGTTGGTGGCGGATAAGTCACGCAAGTTATCTGGCATGCAGAGATAAAATACAGCAGCGTGTGGACCATTTTTAGCCCAAGGCAGCTCATCTCATCAGGCCTTTTTTAGTCAAATGTATCGCCCACTGTCAGTCCCTTCGGGATCCATGCCTCATTCATCTTAATAAAGGTGAGGTAATCTAGACTTTTTTGACCTAGGCGACTTCTTTTCTCAGTGACAATACCTACTGCTGCACTGAAGGTAATTTCTGAAAGGACACTTGAAACAGGGCAGGCCAGAAGTTCTATCGCAAATTGGGATAGCTCAGGCCACAGGTCAAGCCTGCACACCTAGTAGTCAAGGGGTTCATCGCTCCTCGATATCTGCAGTTAAGGCGAGGTAGTCTGCTACCTGTCGGTCGAGTCTTTCTCTGAGGGTGGACCCTGTAGGGCTGTGGCAATGCGTATGACTTAAAAAGCTCCACATGTCCTCCATCAACAACACGTCTGTAAAGCGTCCTGTCCTTGCCGGCATGGTCGTGGTAGGAGTAGGATTACTTTCACCTCTTCCCCTGTTAGATTCCCGTTGTGCTGTGACATCACCCTTAGGCCTGGTACACATGACCAATTTTCTCGGCAGAATCCAGCAAGAAAGTTGTTGGGAGACGTGTTTTGCCGAGGAAACCGGTCGTGTATACATTTTTAGACGAGGAAACTGCCAAGAAACTCGACAAGCCAAAAAAGAGAGCATGTTCTCTTTTTCCTTGACGGGAATGGAGAAAATTGTCTCGTCAAGTTCCTCGACAGCTAAACAAGGAAATCGACGAGGAAAGCGTCAGTTTCGCCCGGCGAGTTCCTCGGTCGTGTGTACGAGGCATACTTTTTAATTTATTTTGGAACTGCTATTCCTTTCCGACTTCCGGTAATTCGGTCACATTTCAGGCACTTTCTGCTTATACCAGGGGTTTAGTAGCCTGATCACCCAATACAGGTCATTCTCCTTTAGCTTTTTTATACAAGGGTCCCTCAACAGGCACGACAGCATGAAAGACCCCATTTGCCCAAGGTTGAATGCCGAGCTACTCATGTCCCGTTCCTCATCCTCACTGATCTCACGGAAGTCTTCCCCCCAGCCATGTACAACACCACGGGTACCAGATAGGTGACAACGAGCACCCTGGGATGCCTGCTGTGGTTAGTCTTCCTCCTCCTCAAAGCTCCATTCCTCCTCTGACTCCTCTTCCTCAGACTGCTCTTCCTGCATTGCCGCAGGTCCAGCAAGCGATGCTAATAAGGCTGTTTCTGGTGGTGATGGTGACCACACCTCTTCCTCTTCACGCTTATCTATGGCCTGATGCAGTACTCTTCGCAGGGCAAGCTCCAGGAAGAAAACAAATGGGATTATGTCACTGATGGTGCCTTCAGTGCGACTGACTAGGTTTGTCACCTCCTCAATAGGAAGCATGAGCCTACAGGCATTGCGCATGAGCGTCCAGTAATGTGGCAAAAAAATTCCCAGCTGCGCAGAGGCTGTCCTAGCACCCTGGTCATACAAATACTCTTTGATCCCTTTTTCTAGTTGGAGCAGGCGGTCGAACATTAGAAGTGCTGAATTCCAACGTGTCGGGCTGTCGCAAATCAACCGCCTCACTGGCATGTTGTTTCGCCAATGGGTATCTGAAAAGTGTGCCATGGCCGTGTAGGAACGCCTGAAATGGCCACACGCCTTCCTGGCCTGCTAGAGGATGTCCTGTAAGTCTGGGTACTTATGCACAAAGCGTTGTACAATCAGATTCAACACATGTGCCATCCAACAAATTGCTTCTGTTGTCACACACCACTCTAGCGATCTCCAGTTGGTGTGCAGTCAACCACTGATCCACCTGTGCGTTCAGAGTGGACAGAAGTGCTGGTCCGGTGTGACTCTCTGCTTTCAGGCAAGTCAACCCCAAGACGGCGTAAAACTGTCGCATCCAGATGTGGAATAGCCCCTAGGGAGCTGGGGGGGTGCAGTTGATGTGGAGCAAGATGCAGCAGCAGAAGAGGACTTGGCCGAGGAGGTTATCAAAGAGGATGGAGTAGGAGGAGTAGAGGAGGTGGCAGCAGGCCTGCCTGCAACTCGTGGTGGTGTCACCAACTCCTCTGCAGAGCCACGCATTACATGCTTGGCAGCCATCAGCAGGTTTACCCAATGCGCAGTGTAGGTGATATACCTGCCCTGACGGTGCTCTGCAGACCAGGTATCAGTGGTCAGATGGACCCTTGCCCCAACACTGTGTGTCAGACATGCCATGACTTCCTTTTGCACAATAGAGTACAGGTTGGGGATTGCCATTTGTTAAAATAAATTTCTGCCAGGTACCTTCCACTGCGGTGTCCCAATAGCTACAAATTTTTTGAAGGCCTCAGACTCCACCAGCTTGTATGGTAAAAGCTGGCGGGCTAAGAGTTCCAACAAACCAGCTGTCAGACGCCGGGGCAGGGTGGTGACTCTGTGACATTGGCTTCTTACGCTCAAACATGACCTTGACAGACACCTGACTGTGGGCAGATTAGCAGGAACTGCTCAAGGTGATAGACGGAGTGGTGGATGGTTGAGAGAGGGCAAGGAGCACAGCAGCGGTTGACGTGGCTGAAAATGCTGAACCAGGAGGAGGATGGTGGCTTTGAGCTTGTGTGCTGCTTGTACTCGTCATCATGTATTGATCTTATAGGCGTTTGTGATGTGAGATCATGTGCCTTCGCAAAGCAGTTGTACCTAGGTGGGTGTTGGATTTCCAACGACTCAGTTTATTTTGGCACAGGTTGCAAATGGCATCGCTGTTATCAGAGGCAGACACACAAAAAAATGCCACACTGCTGAGCTTTGCAATGACAGCATTCTGGTGGTGGCAACAGCATGTGTTGATTGGCGTGCTGTCTGGCTGACCCCGGGTGCCGATACATGCTGTCTGACTGTGCCACTAGCTCCTTGTGATGACCTCCCCCTGCTTCCAACTCATCTCCTCCTCCACTCTGTCTACCCATCTGAACTTTCCCCCTGTTCTTCTTCTCTTGGAGCGGGCACCCATGTGACATCCATGGACACATCGTCCTCATCAACTGCTTCACTTGTATCTGACAACTCAGCAAAGGAAGCAGCAGCGGGTACAACATCATCATCATCACACCATACATCCATGTGTGTAATGCTGCCTGACTGAGACATATCCCTTTTATATACTTCCTCTGGCAATAATGGTTGTGCATCACTCATTTCTTCCAACTCATGTGTAAATAAGTAGTAATAGTTTTGGTGGTGGCAGCAGGGGGGCGAGTGGTAACTTGAGAGGTGCCCGAGCAGAAGCTGAAGAAGATTGGGTGTCCTGTGTTAGCCAGTCAACTATGTCCTCAGAACTTTTCGAGTTCAGGGTACGTGGCCTCTGAACACTGGGCATTATTCTAGGGCCAAAGGGAATCACAGCACCACGACCACGACATCCCCTGCAGGGTGGCCTGACACTGCCTGTCATTTTTTTGTTTAGTTGTACTATGCGTGCAAGCTACTGTGCCACAAGTTATCAGTGGTGGCACTGGACAAGTAGGCACAGTATACGCTGTGAGCCTGAAACACGCTGGCAGACAATGGACTACTATTCTCTATTGCAGTGAATTTTGTATTTTATTTTTTTAAATGTTATCTACTGTGCCAACAAAATATATATGAGATGTGGCACTGGACAAGTGGGCACAGTATACGCTGTGAGCCTGAGACACACTGGCAGACAACTGACTACTATTCTCTATTGCAGTGAATTTTTTATTTTATTTTTTTAAATGTTATCTACTGTGCCAACAAAATATATATGAGATGTGGCACTGGACAAGTAGGCACAGTATACGCTGTGAGCCTGACACACACATGCTGCCTGGCAGGCAACTGCAATTAGAATTGTGTTTTTTTTAATAAATGTTTTCTACTGTGCCAACAGATATATGAGTGGTGGCACTGGACAAGTAGGCACAGTATACGCTGTGAGCCTGACACACACACGCTGCCTGGCAGGCAACTGCAATTAGAATTGTGTTTTTTTATAAATGTTTTCTACTGTGCCAACAGATATATGAGTAGTGGCACTGGACAAGTAGGCACAGTATATGCTGTGAGCCTGACACACACGCTGCCTGGTAGGCAACTGCAATTTGATTACAGAGAAGAAAAAGAAAAGCAGAATGATATATTAGCCCTAAAAAGGGATTTTTGGGGTGCTGTCAGGACACTGTCCTTACAGCAGAGATCAGATGAGTCTTTCAGCACTGGAGTGGACACTGAATACACTGGCCTAGCTATAGATTTCCCTATTAAATCAGCAGCAGCTACACTGTCCCTCCTCTCACTAAGACTGCGGATTGAGAATGAATCTAAAATGGATGCTGTCCAGGAGGTGGGAGGGTCAGGGAGGGAGGGTATGCTGCTGATTAGCTGGAATCTGTCTGCTGACTGTGAGGTACAGGGTCAAAGTTTGCTCAATGATGATAAATAGGGGGCGGATCGAACATTGCATATGTTCACCCACAGCGGCGAACGTGAACAAGCGATGTTCGCTGGGAACTGTTCGCCGGCAAACCGTCCTGTACATCTCTACTCAAGACAGCTGGGACCATAGTCACCAATAAAACAATAGATAACACACTACGCCACAAAGGACTGAAATCCTGCAGCACCTGCAAGGTCCCCGCTCAAGAAAGCACATGTACAGGCTCATCTGAAGTTTGCTAATTAACATCTGAATGATTCAGAGGAGAACTGGGTAAAAGTGTTGTGGTCAGATGAGATCAAAATCAAGCTCTTTGGCATCAACTCAACTCTCTGTGTTTTGACGAGCAGTAATGCTGCCTATGACCCCAAGAACACCATCCCCACCGTCAAACATGGAGGTGGAAACAATATGCTTTAGGGGTATTTTTCTGCTAAGGGGACAGGACAACTTCACTGCATCAAAGGGAGAATGGACATCTACCAGGTACCCGTGATTGGCAGTTACAGAGCCATGTCTTGTCAGGGATAGGAGACCTTGTACATAGGGACACCATTCAGTCACTTCCCCATTCAGTCCCCTCCCCCCAATTAGAATCACTCCCTAGGGAAAATGTTTAACCCCTTGATCGCCCCCCTAGTGTTAACCCCTTCCCTGCCAGTCAGTCGCATTTATACAGTAAGCAGTGCATATTTATAGCACTGTTCGCTGTATAAATGTAAATGGTCCCAAAATAGTGTCAAAAGTGTCCGATGTGTCCGCCGCAATAGCTGACAAAAATCGCAGAAAACCGCCATTGCTAGTAAAAAAAAATCATAAATCTATCCCCTATTTTGTAGGCGCTATGGGCCAGATTCAGAGAGCCGTAACTCATGTCTAACTAGTGTTAGACTGGAGTACTTTCTAATTACGCGCGTTTTTTCACTAGTTTGAATCCTCAAACCATGAAAAGACGGCTTTGCGCTTCAATCCGACTGGTTTACGTGTACGTACGCCTTCGGATCTACGCTGCAATAAAATTGCGGCCGCTGGGTGGAGTTCCCATAGTTTTCCGCGTCGGGGTATGCTAATGAGCTTTTGCCGACTATCCACAAAATTACGAACGTCTATCGCAATATATTACGGCGTCTTTAGTCATCTTTTTGATGCGTAATACTATACCAGCTTTTTGCTGGTCTAATATTAGACAGCCCATGTTAAGTATGGCCGTCGTTCCCGTGTCGAATATCAACGTTTTCCAACGTCTTTTTTTATTTTTGACGTAAAACGTCCAAGAATAGGAATGTCCGTAAACGACGCTACTAAAACAACGAATGACGTATCGACGTTATTTCGCGCAATACACGGTGGGAAATTTCTGAACAGAGCATGCACAGTTCGATCGCCGCGGGGACGTGCCTAATTTAAATGCTTCACGCCCCCTAATCGCGTATTTCGATTACGCGGCGAGAAATAGACTACGCCGCCGTATCGTACGGGCAAAAATCTACCAGAATTCGTTAGACAGCCTGGTAAAATACGGCTGCGTAGCGTATCTCGGATACGCTTCACAAATGTACATGTACCTGAATCTGGCCCTATATCTTTTGTGCAAACCAATTACTATACGCTTATTGAGATTCTCTTTACCAAAAATATGTAGAACTACATATTGGCCTAAACTGAGGAAAACATTTTTTTTTAATTGGGTTATTTTTTATAGTAAAAAGTAAAAAATATTGTGTTTCTTTCAAAATTGGCAGTATTTTTTTGTTTATAGCGCAAAAAAAAGATGATCAAATACCACCAAAAGAAAGCTCTATTTGTGGGAAAAAAGAATGTCAATTTTTGTCTGGTATTGAAGTGGTTAAAATGCAAATCACTTTATAACTTTTTTGAAATGCATTTTCCTGGATATATGGTTGTTATTCTGTCTCTTACGGTTAAAATAAACCGACCGTTAAAATTATAGACTGATCATTTCTTTGTCAGTGGGCAAACATACAAAATCAGCAGGGGATCAAATGCTTTTTTCCCTTGGTGTACATCGGGCTGGGTGAGCTGGGTCCCACACTTCTTACATATATGGGAGGTTCCAAAGTTGTCTTTGAGAGACCTCTAGTTCCCACTTACCAGACTTGTCAAGAGTCTGTTCCTGCTAGGTTTTACAGGAGTTATCAACATTTAAAAGAAAAAATCAGGGACATTTTTTTGTTGTGTGTCCAGCAAGCTTATAGTTGGAGAATGTACTTTAATTAGGAAATGAGCAGTCATTTAAAACTGAGATGGACAGGGAGTCGCTGTGTTTACTGTCAAAATGTGCCAAAACATGAGCAGGCACATGTTCAGTAACACAACGAGTTTCATGGCTGTGATTTCAGGACACAGCTCAGGACACAACTGAGGTGGGATGAAATGACCCAAAAGTGGGACTGTCCTGGCAAATTCAGGACAGTTGGCTAGTATACAAGGTGTATACCATGTGCACTGTTGACCATTTGTGATTGTTCTTCCTACTTTTTATACATTTGCCATTTTATGCCTTAAAGGGGTTATAAAGGTTTATCTTTTATTTTCTAAATAGGTTCCTTTCAGCTAGTGCATTGTTGGTTCACTTACCCTTTCCTTCCATTTCCCTTCTAAAGGTTTTTTTTTTTGTTTGAATTTCTTACTTTCTGTTTCTCTACAGTAAGCTTTCCACCATCATCCTAGCTGTGGAAAGTCACTGAGGAGAAACAGGAAGTGAGAAATTCAGACTGTTGTGCTTTCTTAAGGTTATATTTACCCGCACAGTAAAATTATATTGAATTCTTTGATAACGAAGAAGTTTTTAAATACAAGTCAATCTATATGACATAGTCTATATTATGAAACGTATTCACGGAGACGTGTAATCATACAAAATAGCTAATTTATTGGTTGACAAAATATGGATATTTACATGACATTAGAATACCAGTTGCGTTACATAAACACATTGCGATACATTAAACTATCCCCAAAATGGGCGTGCAATACCTTTGATCTGTGTGTCATGGCCAGTCTCAAGATAACTATATAAAAAGACAATGAAACGAAAGCTTCTATTTCATATTTCAACCTGTTACTTTACTGCAGTTTAAGTAAGCGGGAAAAATATGAAAATGTATTGGAAGGCTTTGTTCTGTCATTAATTTTGAAATTATGTAAAAAATATTAAAATATTAAAATATAAAAATGGTATGCTTACAGAAAAATCTACCAGTTATTGATTATGAGACCAGACCATGACTACACGATATACAACTTTAAGTCCTACAGAACAACAATATTTCTGATAAAGTAAAATGGCATATTTACCAATTCCAAGATGGCTATCTGCAGGTGACCAGAGTTAATATGCAGTGCTTTCTATGGCCCTTCATGGGACGACAAGCTGCCTTCATACCTTGTCCTAGCGTGCCCCTCCCCCTATGGATGGGGTCTTCTTCCTTCATTGATCCATCTTCATTGCCTGTACCTTATTCATCTTTTTTTCTCCTTTTTCATTGAATGATCTCCCTCCCTTTTGGGCTATCTTTCTTATATTACTCAAAACAATAGGACCATTAAATTATACTAAGTTCTGCCCATCTAACAGCTGTCCTTAACTCATTGGCCTCTGGTCTCTATGGGAGTTCCTGGCAATACATGTCGGGCTCCTATTGGCTGACGATTTTAATCATTTACTGGGTCACTGAGTTTTGAGAACCTCAAGTAATATCACTTTCAGCCACTAGGTGTCTCACCTTTATTGTGAGAATATCTGTAAGATAATTTTATATTACTGGGGAGACTTGTATTATTATTATTAACTTATTATTCTTATTATTGGTAACTTCTATATATGTATCTCTGATAACTTTATGTTCCATCATATCCAATTAATATATATTTGATCCCTACATCATATGAACGTATATTCCTGTATAACCGCATATTTTCCAACAACATTCTTTCCAATCATGCACAGGTTGATATCTCAATCAATGCAAAATAATTATTAATGTGGATACATGAATTATTTTGATATGTGTTTGAGGGACACATGTTGCAGCATACATCTTTATAATCACAATTCTATATCTTCCATAATGTGGATTTAGTTTCTTTAAAAACACATCTATTGATAAAAACAAATTTCTCCTATAATTCTTTTTACAAATTTCTAAATTAGCTGATGCGATGGTTATATATATCCCACAGTCCTTAAGATGTCCTTGATAATTTGGAAATATTATTTTTCATGTCAACGTATATTTTCCTAATACCCCGTATATTCATAATGCAAGTCAACTTTGTACATTGGTTTGTGAAGACCATATTTAAAACTATCTCTTCCGTGGTGGCCCGAGAGCCCAGCTGTGTAAATATCTTCTTCTCAGGAAATCTAGTTGGTCAACACAAGTCATTGTTTTAGAATGGCTGAGTCAATGTTCGGTCTTCGGTCTACAATGGATTTATTTCCTCACCTGAAATCAGTTCTTGACTTACAAAGGATGTTCTAGGATAAGGCTGGTTTCCTTAAACATCGCTTGTTTATTCACCAAGATTTAGGACAACAATCATTTGTTCTATGATAACTGTCATTGTCATTCAGTTTCATTCGAGCTTGTAAAAAGTGGAGATAGCTGATGTATTGGGGACCTTGTACATCTAAGTCACATGTGTTTCTTGTTCACTTTGGAGTCATCTTGAATTCCTTATAAAATCGTTACGATCACATTTAAGTTTTAATGGCCTTTTCATATTTTTGCTGAAATATTGAATATATCATTATAATTCGCGCCAAAACGTACGACAGATCCCCCCTTTTGAAAGCTCCAAATGCCGGTAGTCGTTTGGAGGTCTTCAAAATGCACAGTGGTGAAGAAATCAAGCTTCATTCGGCCTTGCATGGCATCCGGATTGTGGATGCTGAAAATAGCATTTTAAGGAGAGTTGACACCTGCAGATGGGTGTAGTTCCTTGAGGAAAAGAAGTGGGTTTGTGATTGATGCATGCATCTTAGGGTTGGTTAGCCGTTGGTTAGCGGGAACTGGATCACCCGGACGGCGACTTTGTGCTTGGCTGTCCTGTTGAGTTCCGTCTGTGCAGACTAGCCATTAGCGGTGTCTCTGATTCCCCCGTACGGTTCCTTCTCTGGATGACTCACACGTGTTGGACTCCCAGATCTGTAGATTGGCTTATGGACCTCTTAGTCCTGTAAAGGAAAGTAGATTCCATGAGAAAAACAATATATGTGTTTTTTTTTTTACATGACCTGCGTCTTGAGATCTCAGTGTCAGGCTGGTATCCTGGTTTCCTCAGAGCCCCCCCTTTTGGCCCATTGTGTCACCTGTCCTTTGACTAAGCACTCTGGCTTTCAAGACAATGTCTGAATATTTGCTCTGGAAAACAAAGCTCTAGGGCTCATTAACATGAGGACATGTATTTATGCCTGAGGATACCATGCATTAATAACTGACATGCTTCAGAACCATTTTTTTTTCTCTTAGCCTACTTATAGCGGTTCTGGCGTAGTAAAACATTTTTTTTTTTTTTTATTATTTCAAATTGATATGCGACACTTACTGTCAGCAATGAAGTATTTGACATAATAGTCAATCTACTGTCATTCTTCAGAACCATTTTTTTTTCTTTTAACTTAATTATAGTGGTTCTGGAATAGTAACATTTTAAAATAATTCAGTTTGACATGCGACACTTATGGTCAGCAACAAAATATCTGATATGATAGTCAACCTTCTAGTGGGGAAAAACAAATAAAACCTTCCCCCCTGTGGGGTGTCAATACAACTTAATAGAGGTAATCAAACTACCTTAGGTGGGTGACTCATCTGTTACCAAAATATCAAACCGTTTTAGGCCTTCTGATGTTAATATCTTTAGGATTCGGCCAACCTCCGTAATTATCGTCTTCTGCGACTTCTTGAAATTAAGCGGCTTTGAGCGACCTGTTTATGTCAGAGGAATGAAGTGACCACTGAAAGATAGGATAACAGTTAGTTTCTAACGACCAAGATCCCTGCTGGGGATTCCAGGACCCTCACTACTGTAACCTGGGGAAAAACTTATGTGGTGTTAGAACCTCTGTCTCCTATGCCTTTCCAGTGCATTCCTCTGATTTACTTTAACATAGGCGCTTCAAAGGCTCTGTGGCCCTTGGCTGGCCCCAGTATTTGCCTCTTACAGAAAAGTGATTCACACTTTGTACAGCAATGAAACCGTGTATCATATGCATAACTTGCTTTATCTTGGTTTCTGTATTGCTTACAGGCTGATCAGAATAGGGTTCTGTGACCCAGTCTCTGTATTTTCTGGGGACTACTGGCTCAGTTTTATCAGACATATCCCCTTCAGCAACACTGTCCTGATTCTGGGATAGTTGTCTGGGCCTTAATTTCTCCCTATTTTTCAGGGGATTTTGGGGTGTCCTACCCTGCGGTTGCTCCCTATTTACCTGTGTTGGTCCCCGGGGCGAATTGGACCGGTAATAGTATGGGTTTCTACCTTTGGGTTTGAATTTGACCCGTTGGAGGTAGACCCTATAGTTTCTCTGAAACCTTGCGTCTGGTTCCCCAGGATGGTAATCCTGAGGTGGGCTTTGTGCTCTCCCTTTAAAGGGTGTTTTCTGTTCCCCCCTTCTAATTTGTGGGGTATGTGGTCTCCCGCTGGGAAGACTCTGTGGCATATCTCCTCTGGCTATATCAGCACATGTCATTTTATGGGTATCAAACCGTAATAATTGGGGAGATACATTAGTTTCATCCATGATTTGAGTGATGGGTTGAGGCCTTTCATCGTATTCACCAGTTCGTTGGATAGAGTACACATTGTTACCCTTTTTTACCAAGGACTTAAGTGAACACCCCCTTTCGTAGTCTTTTGCTAAACGCACTTTTGTGTGGGTAGGTGGAGTCTCAACGAACGTGGATTTAAACTCACTTTTATTGCAATCTGTCTTATTTTCTGCTAAGTGGTAAGCACTTCTGAGCACAGACAACACTTCTGTGGGACTTTGATTACTGGAACATCTCAGATTTTGTTTAGCCGCACCAGCTGCTGTAACATTTTTGTACTGGCCAAATTCTATATGACAGCGGTGTTTAATTTCTTGCCATGAAGTACCAGACAGACCTTTTAAAGATTCGCAGAATCTACGGTGTTTGGTTTCAAATACCCACGGTAAGAAATTAATCCTTGACTGGTCATCATCTAGGCCTAAGGCTGATAAGGTATTTTCATAGGCCTCAATGTGGTCATTGACGCACATGGATCCCTCTTGCTCAAAGACTGGGAAAGTATCATTTAAAATGTTTATTATTTCTGAGGCGTCCCGTTTAGGGGTATCTATCTTTTTCTCTGATCCCAGGGGAAACTTATTAAACCTACTTTCATGTGGTGGTTCACTTTTTACCCCGTTTTGCTCAACAGATGGCTTGGGATAGGATGAGGGTTCTTTTTCTGGTCCCTCACCATTGTCTAACTCCAATATTTTAGATTGAGAGTCAGATGTTAGATTTTGTTTACATTCTACACTTTCATGGTGAGGCATTTGAGAATTACCCTGGGGCACAAACTTCACTGAGGCGTCCTGTTTAGGGGTATCTATCTTTTCCTCTGATCCCAGGGGAAATTTATTAAACCTACTTTCATGTGGTGGTTCACTTTTTACCCCCTTTTGCTCAACAGATGGCTTGGGATAGAATGATGGTTCTTTTTCTGATCCCTCTTTTTTGTCTAACCCCAATATTTTAGATTGAGAGTCAGATATTAGATTTTGGTTACATTCTACACTTTCAGGGTTAGGCATTTGAGCATTACCTTGGGGCACAAACTTCACTTTTAATTCTTTTGATTGCTTAGTTAGGGATTCCTGTTCCGACTTAAACTGATTTGTTTCTTCTTTTAAATTTTCACTGCTTATTACTCGGCAACTTTCTAAATTTTCACTGCTCATTACTCTGCAACTTTTGTCAAGATATTCAGTTTCCTGCAGAATACTCTCAATCTCTTCTATTAATCGTTTCCCATCTTTGTGACATTTGTCTTGAATTATTGTGGTGTTCTTCCGCACTGTTATTAATGACTTGTGATAATGATCTGCCTTTTCATTGGTCACTTCTCTATTTTTAGTGAGCTCACATTCCTTTTCTGTTACATGTGGCTGGGATTCTGAGATATCTATCTCCTGTTGGGGATTTTGACAGTTAAACCCATTACTAAGATACATCAGGATAATGCGTAAATCCGCAATAATGTGATCAAGCCTTTTTATTGTCTTTACCTTAGATGAGTTATCTTGTGCATCAATTTGACCGCCCAAGTTCCACACGTCTTTTATTATCTGACGGGCATGGGTTTTACGGCCTGTAATGTATGCTATATCAGTCTCATCAGACAAATTTTTTTTGGCCTCATCTGTCATTTCAGCTTTGGAAATTTTTTCCAACATTTCCTGTATCCGTACCAATCTTCTCTGAGTTATTGTCTCACCACTAAGGGCCGACTCTTGGTAATCCCTATTAACAAACAATATATTTTGACCAGACCTTTTTAGGCAAAGAAAAATATCTTTTATCCAAATTTGATAATACATGATTTCAAAAATTAATAATTCATAATTTCATAATTTCATGCAAAATGTAATTTTTGTCACCACCATAGCTATGATTGAACTTGTACAAAACATCGACATTATCTCAGCGAGTGCCTCCATTTATATGTTGTGCTTTCTTAAGGTTATATTTACCCGCACAGTAAAATTATATTGAATTCTTTGATAACGAAGAAGTTTTTAAATACAAGTCAATCTATATGACATAGTCTATATTATGAAACGTATTCACGGAGACGTGTAATCATACAAAATAGCTAATTTATTGGTTGACAAAATATGGATATTTACATGACATTAGAATACCAGTTGCGTTACATAAACACATTGCGATACATTAAACTATCCCCAAAATGGGCGTGCAATACCTTTGATCTGTGTGTCATGGCCAGTCTCAAGATAACTATATAAAAAGACAATGAAACGAAAGCTTCTATTTCATATTTCAACCTGTTACTTTACTGCAGTTTAAGTAAGCGGGAAAAATATGAAAATGTATTGGAAGGCTTTGTTCTGTCATTAATTTTGAAATTATGTAAAAAATATTAAAATATTAAAATATAAAAATGGTATGCTTACAGAAAAATCTACCAGTTATTGATTATGAGACCAGACCATGACTACACGATATACAACTTTAAGTCCTACAGAACAACAATATTTCTGATAAAGTAAAATGGCATATTTACCAATTCCAAGATGGCTATCTGCAGGTGACCAGAGTTAATATGCAGTGCTTTCTATGGCCCTTCATGGGACGACAAGCTGCCTTCATACCTTGTCCTAGCGTGCCCCTCCCCCTATGGATGGGGTCTTCTTCCTTCATTGATCCATCTTCATTGCCTGTACCTTATTCATCTTTTTTTCTCCTTTTTCATTGAATGATCTCCCTCCCTTTTGGGCTATCTTTCTTATATTACTCAAAACAATAGGACCATTAAATTATACTAAGTTCTGCCCATCTAACAGCTGTCCTTAACTCATTGGCCTCTGGTCTCTATGGGAGTTCCTGGCAATACATGTCGGGCTCCTATTGGCTGACGATTTTAATCATTTACTGGGTCACTGAGTTTTGAGAACCTCAAGTAATATCACTTTCAGCCACTAGGTGTCTCACCTTTATTGTGAGAATATCTGTAAGATAATTTTATATTACTGGGGAGACTTGTATTATTATTATTAACTTATTATTCTTATTATTGGTAACTTCTATATATGTATCTCTGATAACTTTATGTTCCATCATATCCAATTAATATATATTTGATCCCTACATCATATGAACGTATATTCCTGTATAACCGCATATTTTCCAACAACATTCTTTCCAATCATGCACAGGTTGATATCTCAATCAATGCAAAATAATTATTAATGTGGATACATGAATTATTTTGATATGTGTTTGAGGGACACATGTTGCAGCATACATCTTTATAATCACAATTCTATATCTTCCATAATGTGGATTTAGTTTCTTTAAAAACACATCTATTGATAAAAACAAATTTCTCCTATAATTCTTTTTACAAATTTCTAAATTAGCTGATGCGATGGTTATATATATCCCACAGTCCTTAAGATGTCCTTGATAATTTGGAAATATTATTTTTCATGTCAACGTATATTTTCCTAATACCCCGTATATTCATAATGCAAGTCAACTTTGTACATTGGTTTGTGAAGACCATATTTAAAACTATCTCTTCCGTGGTGGCCCGAGAGCCCAGCTGTGTAAATATCTTCTTCTCAGGAAATCTAGTTGGTCAACACAAGTCATTGTTTTAGAATGGCTGAGTCAATGTTCGGTCTTCGGTCTACAATGGATTTATTTCCTCACCTGAAATCAGTTCTTGACTTACAAAGGATGTTCTAGGATAAGGCTGGTTTCCTTAAACATCGCTTGTTTATTCACCAAGATTTAGGACAACAATCATTTGTTCTATGATAACTGTCATTGTCATTCAGTTTCATTCGAGCTTGTAAAAAGTGGAGATAGCTGATGTATTGGGGACCTTGTACATCTAAGTCACATGTGTTTCTTGTTCACTTTGGAGTCATCTTGATTTCCTTATAAAATCGTTACGATCACATTTAAGTTTTAATGGCCTTTTCATATTTTTGCTGAAATATTGAATATATCATTATAATTCGCGCCAAAACGTACGACAAGACAAAGAAAAAAATCATTTGGAAGGGAAAACGAAGGAAAAGTTAAGTAAACCAACAATGCACTAGCTTAAAGTAACCTATTTAGAAAATAAAAAACAAACCTTTACAACCCCTTTAACTACTTTCGTATAGCGCCATGTTTTTTGGTGGACTTTTGCCATTTGTTACTTTTGTGACCTTTCCTTGACCTCAACTCAGTATGTCTTTTCACCTTTGCACAGTGTGATCATTGTTATGCGGTGTTGTTGGTGGGTGAGGTTTTGTGTTTTACTTGAGAGGGAAAAAGTCAAAAGAGAAACATTTCCTAGCAGAGAAGGCTTTCTATCCATCCCCCTCTTGGTTATGGGCCCTGCACAGTTTCTCTGAGCAACTCTTCTGCATGTTTGATTTTGTTTGCTGGAGCGATAGTTGAAATTACTTGAGCTGCTTTCCTGCTCAATACCATTCTACTTTATTAAAAATGTAAACTTAGGGCCAGATTCAGATACACTTAATTTTGCGCTGCGTAATCGAAATATTCTACGCTGCCGTATTTTACCAGGCTCTACATCGAATTCTGATAGATTTTTCCCCGGACGCTACGGCGGCGTAGTCTATTTCTCGCCGCGTATTCGAAATACGCGATTAGGGGGCGTGAAGCATTTAAATTAGGCACGTCCCCGCGGCGATCGAACTGTGCATGCTCCGTTCAGAAATTTCCCGCCGCGCATTGCGCGAAATCACGTCGTTACGTCATTCGTTGTTTGAGTAGCGTCGTTTACGAACATTCCTATTCCCGGACGACGTAAAAAATAATAAAAGACGTTGGAAAACGTTGAAATTCGACGCGGGAACGACGGCCATACTTAACATGGGCTGTCTAATATTAAAGCAGCAAAAAGCTGGTATAGTGTTACGCAAAAAAAAAGATAACTAATGATGCCGTAAGAGATTGCGATTGAAGATTGTAATTTCTGGGATCGCCGGCAAAAGCTCATTAGCATACCCCGACGCAGAAAACGACGGGAAGTCCACCCAGTGGCTGCAATTTTATTGCAGCGTAGATCCGAAGGCGTACGAACACGTAATCCAGTCGAATTGAAGCCCGCAGCCATCTATTCATGGTTTGAGGTTTCAGACTAGCTAAAAAACTTGCGTAATTTGAAATTACTCCAGTCTAACACCAGTTAGACAGGAGTTACGGCTCTCTGAATCTGGTCCTTACTTTATAGGCAAAACCAAGGAAACAAAGCAGCCATTCCCATAAATGCTACCTGAAACTGATTATAGATTACCCATATTGTGAATAGACATGTGCACTGGCATAAAATTCAAAAATTCATATTTTTTTAATTTTTTCCAGCCATTTGTTATGATCGAAATTCGTTATTTGGAATATTCGTTACTTCGGAAAAAATTGAATTTGTTCCATTATTTTAGATGCGATATTCGTAAATTTGCAAGTTTGCAAATTTGCAAATTAGAAAATTCAGAAATCTGAAAATTTTAAGATTCAAAAATCCAAAATAATAACTAACTAATAATAACTACCTATTAAATTATAGGTATTGGAATTTCCAGAATTTCCTTAAATTAGTATTCGTTACGTTCACAGCGACATTTGAAAGGAAATTCCAATACCTATAATTTAATAGTTAGTAAAAGTTATTGGAAAAGAGTACCGCTCCAAGCCCTGTAGTACTGACAGTAAAAGTTATTATTATTAGTAGAAAGAAAAGAGTGAGAGAGAACATCAATCTTTTTCTGTCACAAAGGTAAGCACAACCACAGAGGTATAATAAAAATAGAAATGAATAATGATGTAAAAATACCAAACATATATGTTCAGATGTAAAACATATATGCAGGGGAGAATTATAACGGAAGTTCTAACAGTATAAAAACCAGAGAGTACGTAATAAGTACTCGGGCAAATGCTCGGTATCGATACTGATACTAGCATCGGTATTGGGATAACCCTAGATATACCGTAAAAGGGTAAGATGCCTTCTCTTATAAGTAAGGTAATGGCTGTAGGAGTGAACTGTATACTATGATATGTCTGTATCTGTATAATGTGATCACATCATGTGACATAGCGTATGCAATACTACAATTTTACACGGCTATGTCACCTGCAGCTTCTTAATCCTTTTAGTACTCTGCTTGTAATCTTTTTCTCTAGTGCATTTCAGCCTATGCTCCCTCATTAAAGATGTCCTCCTACTGTCAAATTTTAGATTGATTTCTGCATCAGTTTTAAGGTACCATGTGGCTTTTGAACTTCTGGTACTGGTACTAGTCCTGTATGTGTTGCTGCCAAGCAAACAAGAAAGGAGGTACTTGCTCCATGCTGGAGTACATTGCTGTGATGTGTTCTTGAATTTGCTCATTCTCTGTCAGGTATCTTTTAGTTAAATGCACGAGGTGGGAAATGCACTGACTACTGACCCTTGATGAGGCTTTGTAACTATCAAATAATGCCATTCAAGTGTAGTATAAATGTGAGATATGCCAAACGCAGGAAAAGGGTCCAGGAACATATTAAGTCATGATAGTATCCTAAATGGTACCTTGTAGCAACATATACCTACTAAGATATGATTAAACACTAATTTATAGTGTGAAACGCATCAGCTGTTTTACTCGCGTGTTGTGTGCTGTGACTTGTAGTGCAGTTTTCCTTTTTTTAAATAAAGACAACCATCAAGATTTTTTTGGAGTGCGGCTGTCCATATTTTCTTTCTCCATTTGTTAACATATACCTACTGTCCGGATCTGCTATTTGTTTAGTGCACCTAAAAGAAACTGATTTATGAAAGACACACATATTTTAGTAAGTACTACTTGATATTTACAGCTCACTCATAATGTCCACCCTAGGCAAATTTCTATCAGTCTCTGTGGCGCAATCGGTTAGCGCGTTCGGCTGTTAACCGAAAGGTTGGTGGTTCAAGCCCACCCAGGGACGGTCAGTTTTTCCTGGAAGGAATTCTGCTATGCTGTCATGGAGCATTCCTAATATTGCTAAAGGTCAACTTAAAGCTGAACTTCACTCTGTCAATCAACATTGACTGTTTTTAATCCTTATGCTGCTAGCATAAGCATAATAAATCCTAAGAGTGTTCAGTAGGGAAGGAGGAGCTAAGCACACCCTCTCCTGCCTGCCTGCCTGCATGCATGCATGAGTTAAAGTACTTCTAAAGCCTTAAAGTTTTTTAACCTTGAATCCAGCGACAAGCACTAGTCCAACAGCTCCAGCCACTGTCTTGGGTCCTCGCTGGATAGATTGATAGCAGCAGGAGCAATCAAATTCAGTGACACAGGAGAGGGGGTGGGGCCAAGTCCTGATGTCTGTGTCAATGGATGCAGCAGCAGGACTCAGGAGCAAGCCCACATGGTTTACCAATGGAAATAGTCTCTCCATCGGGGCACTTGCCGAAGAGGAAGAGCCAGGAGCGCTGTCAGGGGACCTCAGAAAAGAAGGATCAGGGCCACTCTTCTTTTGCACAGAGCAGGTAGGTATGACATGTTTGTTATTTAAAATAAAAAACCTTTACAATCACTTTAAGGGAAGGTGTATTCCAAGGAGTAAATGCTGCATGAATTATCTGCCCTTACTCAAGATATCCACGGCCAGAAATGCCAGTGGGTGTTTTTCAAAGTGATTTTTTTAACAAAATAAAGCCTGGAGACAATGATGGAGGAGTGAGTTTGTTTCAAATATTAAAATTGACTTTTTTGTTTGTGGTGCTCAAATAAAGGGTAGTTCCACTCAAACCTTTGTGGGCACTTTAGAAAAAAAATAGTTACTATTTAGAATACTCTGAAGGCATTGATCTATACATGTGATGTAACCATTTACGAACATGTTTGTTTTGTACTTGCAAAAGCTCAATAAATACATTTTTAGAATACTCTGTGATGTATCAATGTCTGAACGTGAAGCTTAGAAAATAGCAGATAAGTCTCTGTGGCGCAATTGGTTAGCGCGTTCGGCTGTTAACCGAAAGGTTGGTGGTTCAAGCCCACCCAGGGACGTTGATGTTTTTCCTGTAAATCCTGGCTGATTGGATTAGACAGTTTTCACTCCCCCTGGTGCTTATTTATGATACCTGTGCCTCTGTGGCTGACTCAAATGCACCCTATAAAAAGGAAATTTTATGGCAAGTACTTTCAGCCATATTTCCACTGCAGCAACATCAATGGTTCAAAGAAACCTTCCAATATTTATCATGTTAAAATATAAATATTGTACAAACATAGTACATTTGGTTCTATTGAAAGCTGCTGTATCTGCAATTAAGGATTATTTCCTTTTGTGGGCTGACAACACAAATAGCCAGATTCAGGTAGACTTACGACGGCGTATCAGTAGATAAGCCGTCGTAAGTCCGAATCAGCGCTGTTGTATCTTTAAGCTTATTATCAAACTGAGATACGCTTCACTGTTGCTAAGATACGACCGGTGTAAGTCTCATAAGGCCATGAATAAGCACTGACCAAGTGTGAAACGCGTCGGCTGTATATGATTCTTGCTGTATATCTGTGGTGTCTGCTAATGTTTCTTCAATAAAGACAACTCAAGAGTTGGTGTGCGGCCGTCCATCCGTTTCCTGCCACTTTTCAAGTCTCATACGCCGCCGTATCTTAGCTGCCTATTTATGCTGGCCGCTAGGGGTGTGTATGTTGATTTACGACTAGAATATGTAAATGAGAAAGATACGCCTATTCCTGAACGTACGTACACCCGTTACAGTAAGCAACGTTTTTCAGGTGTAAAGATAAACCACCAAAAAGATGGCGCAGCCAATGTTAAGTATGGACGTCGGAACAGCCGTCAAATTTCACGTAGTTTACGTCGTTTGCGTAAGCCGATTCAGAATGGGGCTGGGTGTAGGTTACGTTCACGTCGAAAGCATTGACTATTTGCGATGTGATTTTGAGCATGCGCACTGGGATACGTCCAGGGATGGCGCATGCGCCGTTTGTTAGGTGCGTAATTTTTGTGGGGTCACGATTCATTACCATACAACATGCCCACTACCAGCCTTCTTGAATACGGTACCTGCCTCTCTAAAATACGGCGACGTAGTGTATCTGAGATACGCTACGCCCGCACAAACTTAAGCCAGTCTTTCTGAATCTGGCTAATAGCATTTTGTGGACTGAGTGTTGTCAGCTCCGTCCATTTTCTTTTGCTAAATTACTCAACCACCCCCACTGCCTTTATATCCACTTCATTATTAACTACTTAACCACTTGCCTACCGGGCCTATTTTGGCACTTTTCTCCTTCATGTAAAAATCTCAGCTCTTTTGCTAGAAAATTAATCAGAACCCCCAAACATTATATATATTTTTGAGCAGACACCCTAGGGAAAAAAATGGCGGTCATTGCAACTTCTTTTTTTTTGCACGGTATTTGTGCAAATCATTTTTCAAACGCTTTTTTGGGGGGAAAATAATGGTTTAATGAATTTAAAAATAACAAAACACTAAAATTAGCCCAATTTTTTTGTATAATGTGAAATATGATGTTACGCCGAGTAAATAGATACCTAACATGTCACGCTTTAAAATTGCGCACACTCATGGAATTGTGCCAAACTTTGGTACTTAAAAATCTCCATAGGCGACACTTTAAATTTTTTTACAGGTTGCTATTTTCGAGTTACAGAGGAGGTCTAGTGCTAGAATTGTTGCACACGCGCTAACGCACGCGACGTTACCTCACATTTGGGGTTTGAACGGCGTTTACATATGTGGGTGGGACTTGCATGTGTGTTCGCTTCTGAGCACGAGCTACAGGGGCATTTAAAAAAATAAAATAACAAATATTTTATTTTTATTTTACTTCATTTTTTTTATTTTTACACTTTTTTTTACTTTTTTTTATCACTTTTATTCCAAGGAGTAAATGCTTTTAAATCACTTTTATTCCTATTACAAGGTATGTAAACATCTCTTGTAATAGGAATCACTTTTGGCATACATTTCCAAAGTCGTCTTTTTTGTTGCGCCTCCAGCAAGCTCTTGTAGTTGGAGAATGTACTTTAATTCGAGAATGGGCAGTCATTTTTACCTTTGCACGATGTGATGTTATTGCTAGGCAGTGTTGTTGGGTGAAATATCAGGGCGTTCGACTGTTTGTTTGGCCTGCCATCCAAACATTATGTTTTCTGAAAGCACAGACCCTTGAGAACAAAATGGTGGCAGTTCTAATTTCACCAATCACACCCAAATCACGTCAAAGACTTATAAGTAACAGATTCTATAAATGTCCAATAACATATGCCAAAATGTGTGCAAATGCTGTAAAATGTTCTAAAATGTACATCATTGCCAGAGTAATGTAAATACTGTATTGAGGAGGGGAGCACAGGGAGGGCAGCACTGTAGATGAGAGGTGGATGTATTTGGACGAACAGCATATGACTATCATGCAACAAATTAACACACTTTTATCCACTGGGCACATAAATTGCTAAATAAAGGTGCAAATAGAAATTGTCATATTTTTCTCCTGCTACAATCTTTGTTGATTCCCCCGATGGACTTGATTTTAACCACTTGCCTACTGTGTACCTACACTCCCTTCCTGCCCAGACAAAATTTTAGCTTCCGGCACTGCGTCGCTTTAACTGACAATTGCGCGGTCGTACGACGTGGCTCCCAAACAAGATATTTTTTTTTTGCGCTATAAACAAAAAAAGAGCGACAATTTAGAAAAAAAGACACAATATTTTTTGCTTTTTGCTATAATAAATATCCCATTTAAAAAAAAAAACTTTTTTTATCTCAGTTTAGGTCGATGCGTATTCTTCTACATATTTTTGGTAAAAAAAATTAAAAAATAAAATCGCAATAACCGTATAGTGACTGGTTTGCGCAAAAATACGGGACATAATTATGATTTTTTTTTATTTTGTTTTTTTACTAGGAATGGCAGCGATCTGCGTTTTTTTCCAGGACTGGGACATTATAGCGGACACATCGGACACTTTTGACACATTTTTGGGACCATTTACATTTATACAGTGAACAGTGCTATAAATATGCATTGATAACTGTATAAATGTAACTGGCAGGGAAGGGGTTAACCACTAGGGGGGCGGGGAAGGGGTTAAATATGTATCCTAGGTGTGTTCTAACTGTGGGGGGAGGGGGGGTGACTGGGGGAGGTGACCGATTGTGTCCCTATGTACAAGGGACCCAATCGGTCTCCTCTTTCCCTGACAGGGACGTGCAGCTCTGTGTTTACACACATAGCTCCACGTCCCAGCTCAGTTACTCGGCAATCGCGTGTGCCCGGAGGCCGCCGGGCACACCCACGGGGTTCTCAGTGATGCGACGGGTAGCAGCTTTCTATGACTGCACGTCATATGACGTGCAGTCAGGACAATGGAGTTACCCATCCGCCGTCATATGACGGTAGGTGGGTAACAAGTGGTTAAAGAAGACTCAGGGAAATTAATGATAAAATTGCAATGCCATATACCGTAGGGGTAGTCTGGTTGTCTGTTTGGTTAGGTAATGTACTGTATACACTGTATGTGTGTAACATAAAGAAGTTGATTTAGAAAGTTTCTATTTGCTCCATTTGTTGAAACATGTCTGTCTATGGTCAATTTAAACACAAGTTCAATAGTTAAGAAGAATAAAAACAAAAAAGAAAAAATATTCCACCTAGCAGAGGATGGTTTCGATCCATCGACCTCTGGGTTATGGGCCCAGCACGCTTCCGCTGCGCCACTCTGCTGACTGTTTCATCATCACTCCTTAAAGCTATTTACTGACGAACACGACCGGTGAGTTCTTTAATTTTTTATTCTTTGTCGGGTATCTTTCAGTTAAATAAATCTAGTGGGAAATGCACTGTGACTGTTGATCCCTGAGGAGGCATTGTAATTATCAGTTAATACCATTCAAGTGTATTGAAAATGTAAGTTTATTGCATATGCAAAACCCAGGATATAACAAAACAGATATTTCAATAAATGCTACTTGATATTTGAAGCTCATTCCATCCACAGCATTTTTCCTGTTGTTCTCTATGATGCAATAAGTTAGCATATTTGGTTATTAACCAACAGGTTGATGGTTCAAACCCACCCTTGGACATGCTTCATTTATGCAGAGAAATCATCTAGACATGTACAATACCAGTTGAGATATTTCCGATATGAACAAAGATGAAATGTGTATCACTAAGTGTAGCATGGATACTAGTAGGTGTATGAGTAATCATGGGTAGTATAAAGATTCAAAGATCCAATTCAAAGACACCTGACTGAAAACCCTCCAGATATGGTTTAAAATTGAAGGCCAGGTGGTAGGGTGGCATTGAGGTAGAATATCCACCTCAATTTACTGTATGAAAGTAGTTTGTTTGAATCACCACCTCTTGGATTGTTGGGGATGTGATCCAATGCAAGGAACCGCACTCTCCCATTATGATATCATCGATATAGTGATACCAAGCTGTGGTGGGACTGGTGGACCTGCATGCTACATAATCGGAGAACAAAAATCTCCCCCAGGTACGATTGGCATATGCCCATGGCTACACCCTGTACCCGGAGGGAGTGGGAACCATCGAAGGAGAAGTAATTATGTTTCAAAATAAATTTGAGAGATGCTACAATGAATTCCACCAAAGAGGGGGGTATGGTTGTATTGTCGTGATAGTATATGTCGTATCACAGATAGACCCATGTTGTGTGGGACCTAGCTATATAAAGCCTCCACGTCAATTGCGACTAAGATAGTTTCGCCATTGATGTGTAGGCCGTACAAAGTTTGCAGGAGGTGAATGGTGTTCTTCGTGTATGATGGAAGTGCTTCCACTATTGACTAAAGTTGTCTGTCAATGAATTTGCTGAGGTTATTAGTCAGGCTTCCCCTACCAGATACAATTGGTCTACTCGGTGGTTTGTTAATTCTCTTATGTATTTTTGGGAGCGCGTAAAATGTGGCCTCACGTGACAAGCCAGTTCTAACGTACTCCCAGCGGTTTTTGTCAATGATAATATGGTTGTAGGTTTGATCGACAAGTATGTATAAATCTCTTACATAACCGTCGATCAGAGATTTAGGTATATGCCTTACCACTGTGGATTTTTTCAGTATGTTGTGACACATACTGATAATTATTTAAACATTAACCATTTTGCTTCCAAAGCTATTTTCTGTTTTTTCACATGTTAAAACATTCATCTTTAGCCTAAACATTAGTTAAACCCCAAATATTATTTAAAAAATCCATTAGTCAATAGTGTGTACAATAAAGTACAAATTCTTAACCACTTCGTTTCCCTGTCACGTCCAAAGACGTGAACCGCGCAAACCTGAGGCGCCGGGTTGACGTCTTTGGACATGACAACATTTCCCCGCTCCCTGCGCGTCCCCGCGAGCGCGCATCGGCAAAAAACTGTGTTGGCCGTGTCCCTTGGACACAGCCAATCACAGATCGTGCTGAATGGCCAATCGCAGAGGCCATTCAGCACTCGATCCCGATGTCCAACGAGAGATGATCTCAATTGTAAACAAATGAGATCATCTCTCATCGCCGGCTTTCTCTCCTCACACACAGCGTGTGAGGAGAGAAAGAGTGAAAGCAGTTACAGTCAGTGAGTAAAAAAAAAAAAAAAGTTAAAGTTTAAAAACAGCGCCAGTGTCTCTGCCAGTGCCACCTGCCAGTGCAAACAGCCTGTGCCACCTGTCCCTGCCATCAGTGCCACCTGCCCCCAGTGCCATCTGCCCCTGCCATCAGTGCCATCTGCCCCTGCCATCAGTGCCATCTGCCCCTGCCATCAGTGCCACCTGCCCCTGCCATCAGTGCCACCTGCCATCTGCCGTAAGTGCCATCTGCCATCAGTGCAATCTGCCATCAGTGTCACCTGCTAGTGCAATCTACCATCAGTGCCACCTGCCAGTGCAATCTACCATCAGTGCCACCTGCCTGTGCCACCTGCCTGTGCCATCTGCCTGTGCCACCTGCCATCAGTGCTATCTGCCCGTGCCACCTGCCCGTGCCACCTGCCCGTGCCATCTGCCATCAGTGCCATCTGTCATCAGTGCCATCTGCCCGTGCCATCTGCCCGTGCCATCTGCCAGTGTCATCGGTGCCATCTGCCATCCGTGCCATCTGCCCGTGCCAGCTGCCATTAGTGCTACCTGCAATTAGTGTAATTTGCCATCAGTGTCACCTGCCAGTGCAATCTCCCATCAGTGCCACCTGCCAGTGCAATCTACCATCAGTGCCACCTGCCTGTGCCATCTGCCTGTGCCACCTGCCATCAGTGCTATCTGCCCGTGCCACCTGCCCGTGCCATCTGCCATCAGTGCCATCTGTCATCAGTGCCATCTGTCATCAGTGCTATCTGTCATCAGTGCTATCTGCCCGTGCCAGCTGCCATTAGTGCTACCTGCCATTAGTGCTACCTGCCATCAGTGCCATCTGCCATCAGTCTGTGCCATTTGCCGTCAGTGCCACCTGTCAGTCTCATCAGTGCCAACAATGGCTAAAAGATCCTTTTCACTCGAGGAGGCATATGAAATTATGGCGGCTGACGAGAGCAACGGGGAGCTCTGCGATTCGGATTCCCCTGAAAATTCCGACAACGAATCTGACGTCACCTATGAGCCGATAGTCAGCAGTGGAGAAGAGACATCCGAGGAGGAGGACGAGGAAGAAGAAGAAGAGGAGGAGGAGGGTCCACCCGCCAGAAGAACGCGTATTGCTAAGGAGGCAGTGCCATCCACCAGCACCGCTGTGCCATCCACCAGAACCGATGTGCCATCCACCAGCACCGCTGTGCCATCCACCAGTACCGCAATACCTCAGCAAGCAAGGTCACGTACCAGTGGGGTGTCACCTCAGTCCCAAAGGGTTAGGTCCCATGCCAGCCTTCCCTATTCCCTTCAGAACCCCCTGTGGCTTCCTTCTAATTCAGGAGAAGCCAACATTCCCCCCTTCACTGCCCAGCCAGGAGTCCAGGTGGACACAGAAAATTTTGCCCCGATTAACTTTTTTAATTTAATTTTCACCGACAACATGCTTGCCTCAATTGTTACCCAGTGCAATCTTTATGCAGAACAATTTATTTCCAGTAACCCCACATCCTATTATGCCCGTCCCTTCGAGTGGAGAGCCCTAACAGTGGAAGAGTTTAAATTTTTTTTGGGCCTCATATTCTGTATGGGACTAAACCACAAAAACCAGCTACGTGCCTATTGGTCAAACCGCCCCATCTACCACATGCCCATCTTTTCCTCAAAAATGCCCAGGACCAGATATCAATTGATAATGAGATTCCTACACTACAACGACAATACCCAGTGCCCTCCCCGAAATGACCCAAGTTTTGATAAACTTTTTAAAATTCGGCCACTACTTAATTATTTTTCCGAAATTTTCCCCCAGTTGTTTACCCCGGACCAACAAATATGTGTAGACGAATCCTTAGTAAAATTTTCTGGCAGGCTGGGCATAAAACAATTCATTCCCAGTAAAAGGGCCCGCTATGGGGTGAAGCTCTATAAATTATGTGACCGAGCCACAGGTTATACGTATGCCTTCAACGTATACGAAGGAAAGGACAGCCAGCTACACCCCCCTAATTGTCCAGACTACGTAGGAACCAGCGGGAAAATTGTTTGGCAACTCCTGAACCCACTCCTGGAGAAAGGATACCACTTATATGTGGACAATTTCTACACAAGTTTGCCCCTGTTCCGAAACCTTTTCCAAAAAAAAACCCCAGCATGCGGCACCGTGCGATCGAACCGGAAGGGCTTTCCTCAAAGTCTTGTCGTCAAAAAATTAGAAAAAGGGGAGACGGCGAGTTTACGTACAGAGGAAGTTCTGGCTGTGAAATGGAGGGACAAAAGGGATGTGTACGTGCTTTCTACCATCCACAACAACACATTCGTTGAGACCAGAACGAGGAATGGGCTAATCCAGAAACAGAAATGCATTTATGACTACAATAAGTTCATGGGGGGTGTCGATTTGAACGACCAGATGCTGGAACCCTACCTTTCTACAAGAAGATCATACCAGTGGTATAAAAAAGTTTCAATTTATTTGTTCAATTTGGCCGCGTACAACACACCACTGCCCTTTTATATCCCAGCAACCCACCAGCATACATTCGATCCGATGTGGTTAGCCGACTCAGCGAGCGCCACTTTCCAGATAAACTCCCTCCCAGACCAACAGGCCATAAATGCCAAAAAAGATGCAAGGTGTGCGCCAAAGCAGGAGTGAGAAGAGACACCATTTATTATTGTCCTAAATGCCCTTCCCAACCAGCCCTCTGCGTAGTTGGTTGTTTCGCCCGTTACCATACCTCACTAAATTATTAGTCACTTTCTGCCATTTACCTTCACACCCCTTATACCTCTGCTTATGACCCCGGCTTGTTATTTGACCACGATTCTGCCTACCGATTCTGTTTATACCTCTGCCTGATTTGGAACTGACCCTGGACTGTTATTTGACCATGCTTATGCCTACCGATTCTGTTTATACCTCTGCCTGATCTGGAACTGACCCTGGACTGTTTGACCATTCTTTTTGCCTGCCTCTTGGACTGATCTTTTACCCTGCCAGTGGACTAGTGGGATTCATAGCACAGGGGTCTCACATATGTGAGGGGCTCCAGAATTAGTTTTTCTGGATGAAGAAAACAATTGTTTTTGTTTTCTCATTCTAGATTAGGGTCTGGTTGCCCGGAGGCTTCAAAGAGATTTGGGTGGGAGAAGCCTCCACCCCTGTCCCCATTCTGTCCTGAACGAGGCCCTACTTCTGCCTGTAGGACCTATGCCATCATGCCTCTGCCTGGTGCATGAACTGACCACCTGCACTAACCCTGACGGGACAGTATCCCTGCCTGGACAATTGTGGATGCCGTTGCTGACCAAGTCCCTGCCTGCTGCCTGGACCAGTGCTATCCTGCTGTGTAAAACTGCGCTACTATTACCACAGGTAATCTTTTGTTTATGCTTTGCTCAGCATAATGTATTTTGGGGTGTAACTCTTGGTATGTGCATGCTATGTGTCTCTGGAACACCGGACCGTGTTCCTTGCATGTTTGATCTCTGTATGTGGTCAGGCTGTGTAGAAGTCTCACACATGGGGTATCGTTTTACTCAGGAGGAGTAGCAGAATGTATTTTGGGGTGTCATTTTTGCTATCTAAATGCTATGTGTTGGAAATATCTTAGAAACGCACAACTTTGTGTAAAAAAAATGCGTTTTCATTTTTTTTCCACGTGTTCCAAAAACTTCTGGAAAACAATGAACCGTTCAAAAGACTCATTATGCCTCATAGATTATACGTTGGGGTGTTAGCTTTCCAAAATGGGGTCATTTTGTGGGTAATTTCATTATCCTGGTGTTCCAGGGCCTTCAAAAGTGTAATAGGTAGTCAACTAGTTAGATGTGCAATTTATGCTCCTAAAACCCTGGATGGCGCTTCCTGCATGTTGGGCCTCCGTATGTGGCCAGGCAGTGAAAAAGTCTCACACATGGGGTATCGTTTTACTCAGGAGGAGTAGCAGAATGTATTTTGGGGTGTCATTTTTGCTATCTAAATGCTATGTGTTGGAAATATCTTAGAAACGGACAACTTTGTGTAAAAAAAAATGCGTTTTCATTTTTTTTCCACGTGTTCCAAAAACTTCTGGAAAACAATAAACCGTTCAAAAGACTCATTATGCCTCATAGATTATACGTTGGGGTGTTAGCTTTCCAAAATGGGGTCATTTTGTGGGTAATTTCATTATCCTGGTGTTCCAGGGCCTTCAAAAGTGTAATAGGTAGTCAACTAGTTAGATGTGCAATTTATGCTCCTAAAACCCCTGATGGCGCTTCCTGCATGTTGGGCCTCCGTATGTGGCCAGGCAGTGAAAAAGTCTCACACATGGGGTATCGTTTTACTCAGGAGGAGTAGCAGAATGTATTTTGGGGTGTAATTTGTGGTATGCACATGCCATGTGAGAGAAATAAGCTATTACAATGACAATTTTGAGAACATTTTTAAATAAAAAATAAAAATCTTAATTTTGCAAAGTATTGTGGGAAAAAATTACAACTTCAAATACCTCACCATGCCTCTTAATAAATACCTTGGAATGTTTACTTTCCAAAATGGGGTTATTTGGGGGGAATTTGTACTTTCCTGGCTTGTTGGGGTCTCAAGAAATGAGATAGGCCTTCAGTACATCAGGTGTAATCAGATGTGATAATTTTTTATGATTTGCACTATAGCTTGTAGACTCTAAAATTTTCACACAGACCAAATAATTTCGAAAAATGTTGGGTTATTTTTATCAAAGACATGTAGCAGTATAAATTGTGGCCAAAATTTATGAAGAAAAATTAATCATTTGCAAAATTTTATCACAGAAAAAATCTTTTTTTTTCAAAATTTTCGGTCTTTTTTTATCAATAGCGCAAAAAAAAAAAAACCCAGAGATGATCAAATACCACCAAAAGAAAGCTCTATTTGTGGGAAGAAAAGGACAAAAAAATCATTTAGGTATAGTGTTGCATGACTGAGTAATTGTCATTCAAAGTGTGTGAGTGCTGAAAGCTGAAAATTGCTCTGGGCAGGAAGGGTGTTTAAGTGCCCAGTAAGCAAGTGGTTAAGGGAGAGAAAACATGTCCGTTATAAGGAATATGTATATTTGTGAAATAAAATAGCAAAGCGGCTATGTAATAATAGATTTACTACTGTCAGATTCTTTACATTTTAAAAACTGAATTTTATTTTGAAATAAAAATATATGAGAAACATCACATACAGTGAGTTTTTACTGAAAATTATGTGAGTACATTTATTAGCAGAAATATGGTAAAGATGTGAAATGCCTTCTCATGCAAGTAAGGTAATGCCGCAGGAGTAATCTGTATACTTGAGAGTTTGTGGTGACATGCTTACCTCATATGACATGGCATAATAATATATGATTTTATTGAGAACTTAATAAAGTTTAAAAATCAATTTCCTCTGAAGAGGTTGAAATGCTAAAGTAGTAATGCATTTCATATTCATAATGCCAGACATAAATTGCAATCTGCTTTAGTAGGCACATTTTTATAAAGAAATAACATTTCACAGAGAATAGCTAAAAATTCTGTAGTGTTGATAAATTGTAAGTATTCAGATTTAGTAGACCCTAATTTCAGAAAGAAACCAGGCAGGTTTTAACCCAAAATAGATAGTATGTTTTGCAAACAATAGCCAGAAATATTTTACAGTCAATGATCTGTATGTTAGTAAGTTGTTTATTTCAGAAGGAGAGACGAGGCAGGTTTTATCACAAAGTAAAAATCAGAGTTGTTTTTGCCACAAATAATAGTAGGAAATATGTAGACTTTAATGGGATTTGCCTCTAAGTTCAGTTTCATAGTGTACTGTCAATGAACTGTATGTAGTCAGATTTAGTAGGTCCTAATTTCAGATATGGAGACCAGGCAGGTTTTATTTCAAAATAAAAATTAGAGTCTATTTTAGAAACAATACCCAGACATGTTTTACTGTCAATGAACTGAGAGTAATCAGCTTTAATAAGTTGCAATTTTAGAAGGAGAGACATGGCAAGTTTGATCACAAAATCGAAATGAGAGTTTTTTTATTCCATATATAAAAGCAAGGGGTCAGATTCACAAAACAATTACGCCTGTCTAACTGGGGTTAGACAGGAGTAATTTCAAATTTCGCGCGGCGTATCACTAGTTTGAATCCTCAAACCATGATACGCCGGCTTCGGGCTTCGATCCGAGAGGCTTACGTCTTCGTAAGCCTTCGGATCTACGCTGCCATCTATTTGCGGCCGCTGGGAGGAGTTCGCGTCGTTTTGGTGCGTCGGGATATGCAAATGTGTTTTTACGGGGATTCACGAACATACGAGCGGGCGTCGCAATCGTTTTCGTCTATTTTTTTATACGTAATGTTAGAGCAGCTTTTTGCTGCTCTAACTTTACGTAGCCCATGTTAAGTATGGCCGTCGTTCCCGCTTCGAATTTATTTAAAATTTTATTTTGTTTACGTAACTCGTCGGGACGTGGATCGCCCGTAAAGTACGCTACATAAACAACGAATGACGTCACAACGTGATTTCGCGCAATGCACGGCGGGAAATTTGCGAACGGAGCATGCGCAGATCGATCGCCGCGGGAACGCGCCTAATTTAAATGTTTCACGCCCCCTACTCGCGCAGATGGATTGCGACGGGAGAAATACACTACGCCGCCGTCGTTTACCGTAGAAAATCTACCTGAATTCCACGTAGAGCAAGGTAAAAAACGGCGGCGTAGTGTATTTCTGATACGCTACGATAATCCATTTCTCTGTGAATCTGCCCCATGGTATCTAGTAAAGTTGATTCAATGTATGTAGACTTCAATGGGACTCACCTATTATATCAGGTTCAATTTTTAACAAGATTCACCAAACTCTTGGTGAAGAAAAACTAGACAGAATGCCGGGTGCCCTATACTTATCAATCACATTGAAAAGGAAAGCTGTTTCTACAAGTAACAAATAAATATGTAAATTGCCACTCTATTTCTCATTTCAATTACTACTTTGTCTACCTGATTGATTTTTGCTCTGTTGCCCTTTTAGCTCAAATATAGCAAATACTAAATGGTGAACAGCACCTCCTATGTGATGAAACCTATGTGCAATATAACAAATTAAACTACAGGTTCCTGCAACTATCTATTGCTTTGCCACAATTAATAGCCAAATAAATGAAAGTATTGATGTTACACCCCCTAATATAAAGTACAAACTTTACAAATAAATGTACTAATAATAAGAACCAAATATGTGCATTACAATAAAACCAAAATATTACAAATACAAAATGTAAATATAAATAGTCTAAATTTTTCTGTGTCTGAGTAAACTAATTTTAAATAATGAACGGACTAATGCAGTCTGGAAACTGGGATATTTATTGCGCTAATAACCTTATGAATGTCCTGCAACAGCCCAAAAGAGCAGCTGTGTGGATGAGCACACCAGGAGGGGTGTGAATACAAGTTAAAACATTCAGGACATGACCTGAAGAAGGGCCACCTTTCCACCTGTTGTGCTCCAGGTTTATGTTTACGCATGGGTTCCCTGATCGAATAATGTCACATTCAGGTGTTTCAGTCCACTAGCTCAGGTTGGTGGCTGCTCTGGCTGCCTTTCGGTCCCCCCTTTGCTTCCTGGCTGCCAAATCATTCTGCCACACATCATTGGGGATCCCATTGAGGCTCCACACTCCCCTATCTGGCTCTGCTCCTGAATGTTTTCCATTATCAATAATCAATTTTCCAGGTGTTCATATGATTTATGTACTTTCTGGTTAACAGTTCATACACCAATATTTCCTCCACTGTGCATTGAGAGAGTCTAGATGCCATTTTTAACACAGTGTACATGTCTATTTGCTCTACAATACTGTAAGGGCAAAACATCTTTTTATTGAAAACATGTTAAAATTGTTTACACTTCGAGTAGTTCTCTTGATGTTTAAGCTTGATTGCAGAGAAGAGGGGAGACCTGATCCCTTTAAGGGCCATACACATTAAAGCGGAGTTTCACCCTAAATATAAGATCTCCCATGCGCTTCAGCATACTGGCGTCAGCGCCAGTATGCTGGGTTTTTTTTTTTTTTATAGCACACTTACTGTTTTATCGTAGAAATCCTTTTCTGTCCCCCGCGGTGGACGGCGCCAGTACAGCGCGTCACATCTTCCTAAGATACCCGATATGGACTCGGGTATTTCCGGCGCTATGCGGCGCCTGCGCACAGACCTAGGAGCTGACTGCGCAGGCGCCGTATTTCTCCGAGTCCTACGGCTATGGCGCGTCACGCCCTCCGAAATAGGACTCGGAGAAATACGGCGCCTGCGCAGTCAGCTCCTAGGTCTGTGCGCAGGCGCCGCATAGCGCCGGAAATACCCGAGTCCATATCGGGTATCTTAGGAAGATGTGACGCGCTGTACTGGCGCCGTCCACCGCGGGGGACAGAAAAGGATTTCTACGATAAAACAGTAAGTGTGCTATAAAAAAAAAAAAAAACCAGCATACTGGCGCTGACGCCAGTATGCTGAAGCGCATGGGAGATCTTATATTTAGGGTGAAACTCCGCTTTAAAGTAACAATACCAGTTACCAGTTTATTTGGAAGCATTCAATTGTAGATTGCCTGTTGTACCATCACCTCTGAGACACTTCAAGACCAAATGTTCATGCAGGTTCACATCTGAAGGTGAGAGCATGGTATGAAAGGTGGTGGGACTCTCTCAATGCACGGTGGTGGAAATATTGGTGTATGAAATGTTAACGAACAAAATCATGAATCATATGAACATGTGGCAAATTGATTATTGAAAAAGTAGCTACTAAAAAAGAAGCAAAACTGTGTAAATAATGTGACAATAAGTGTGCACTGAAGCCCGGATAGCTCAGTCGGTAGAGCATCAGACTTTTAATCTGAGGGTCCAGGGTTCAAGTCCCTGTTCGGGCGCTACTGTTTTATCTTTAAAGCGGTGTTCCAACTGAAAAAAATAAAATGAAGTCAGCAGCTACAAATACTGAAAGGGAATCAGTAAGGAAAGCCTTGCAGCTTCACACCCCGGTTCCCTACTGCACATGCGCAAGTTGCGCTGTGCGATCTGAGCTGTCTTCTGGGACCTGTGTTTTCCAGAAGACAGCGGGGAGGGGTTAGACATGGCGTAGATCACCGCGGATACTGTGGAGATCTTTTCCGGAAGTGGCAGCAAATACCTGGATTAGACAGGTATTTGCTCCCCCTCCCCCCTAAAAACTGATCAGTGGAAGTTTAATTTCAGGGTGGAACTTGGCGTTAAACTGTAACTAAACTCATCAACAGCGAAAAAAGTCTGTATTAGGGGTGCGCATCTGGTTTCACAATTTGATTTGATTACAATTATCCTGTCCACAATTTGTTTCGATATCGCAATGCAACACGATTACTGTGCAAGTGTGCTTGGGTAAAAAATTGATACAAAAGTTTAAGCAGTCAGGATTTTTTTTTGTTCGGGTGGCATGATACCTCTATCTTCTTGCCATCCAGGGTGGTAGATGAGAGTTGAAAAAGTTCAATGTCTACACTTAAGGCCGCGTACACACGAGGGGATATGTCCGCTGAAAACGGTCCGATGGACCGTTTCAGCAGACATCTCCGCTCGTGTGTATGGGCTAGCGGACAGATTTCTCCACCCGACAGATTTCAAAGCATGCTTTGAAATCTATCCGGTGGGAATCTGTCCGCCCGACATGTCTGCTGGTTAGTACACTTACCAGCAGACATGTCGGCTCCCACCACCGCCGCGCCGCTGCCGAATGGATTCGGCGCATGCGCGGAAGTGTTTTACTTCCTGGTGCGGTGACGTGGCGGTGACGCAGCGGCGTCAACGTCACCGCCGCGTCACCACTACGTCACCGCGCCGTCCGGCGGCGGGGAATTTGATCCGATGGTGTGTACACGCCATCGGATCAAACTCCCGATCGGACATATCCGATGGAAATGGTCCGCGGACCGTTTTCATCGGATATATCCGATCGTGTGTACGCCGCCTAAGAGTCGGTTCACACTGGGGCGACTTGGGATCCGACTTGAAGTCCTCTCAAGTCGTCCCAAGTCGCGCTGTCCAGAAAAGCAATGTTAGTGAATGGGAGCGGTGTTAATACACACTACTCATGTCGCTCCGACTTCAGAAGAGGTTCCTGTACTACTTCAATCAGACTTCTAGGCGATTTGTACCCATTGATTTCCTTGTCAAATATATCTTTATTGGAATATGAAATAGGCGGTATACAAAAAATATAAGGAATATTAAACAAAAGAAAAACAAAGAGAGTACAAATATGCAATTGTAGAAATAAAGAAACTTAGCAGTGTTGAGAGGAGTTCTAACATGAAATAACATTCCTCTTGTGAAAACCGTTAGGGCGTACTTTACGGTTTTGCCATATAAGATTGGTACAGTGAAGTAATGAACGGATCAAAGGAGATGTTTCCTTTTATGTTCAGTTCGTACCTTAATGTCTAGTAGATTATACGATAAAGTTAACTGAGGCATCTATATAAAATATCTGCCCATGAGTTACTAACAGTTCATACCAACTTACAAGAAAAAGAAAAACTCCTTAATAGAGTAAAAATTGTAACATCAAGGATAAAAAGAAAAAAAAAGAAAAGAGAAATAAAGCATGAAGGGAGGGGATTGGGGGAGGGGTGTCTGCAGGACCGGACCGGGAAATCCCATCAACCGCCAAGATGGTTCAATTGCCGTTTCGATGGGTGGGCTACCATGGCAACAATACATCTTTATTAAAAGCTTTCAGTGTTGTGTATGGTACCCATTGATTTCAATGGAAGTCGCTTCTATGTCTGATCACTGTTTTAATTGAAGCGACCTTTCAGCAAGATAACATACATTTCTCAGGCAAACCCCTCCCTCCCCTTCCCTCTCCCAGAGCTGATTGTTGTTTTATTGGCCACTGGAATGTCTCCTGACCTGAAAAGGACTTCAAGTCGTGTTGTAAATCTCCCCAGATCGCCCTGTGGTTCATGCTCAAATCGTGTTGAAGTTGCTTCTGAAAGTCGTGCTGGAAGTCGTGTCGCCCCAGTGTGAACCGACTTTTACACTTATTTTTCTAGTATTTATTTTTGTAGAACTTAGTAAGGAAAGAAGAAGTGATTGAAGGGTAATTAATCAGTCAAGTAATGTGCCTTATGGAGAATGTAATTGTTTGAAACTAATAAACAAAGTTTACAAAAAAAAAAATAATCAGTCAAGTTCAGGTGTATAATTTCAATCCAGAAACACTCCTGCTTCCAGAAACACAGCTTTCGTCGCCACTCTAGCCATAGTGGGTGTTGCCCATCTGGATAGGTCTCTCTCACTGGCCTAGCAACTGGAATGGCACACAAAACAAAGTACAGTCTCTGCCACAAACCTTCCTTTGAATGAAGACACTTTCGGTCCAGAATCCCCTAGCACAGGATTCAGCACCCGGATCTCTTCAGATTAATTTCTGTAGAATAGACAGGGCTTTTTTTCTGGGGGAACTTGGGGGAACTCAGTTCCACCACCTTTGGCTCAGACCCTTTGGTGCCCGCTCACCACAATCACTTGTAAACACAGAAGTCTGGTTTCTGTGTTTACAAGTGACAGCTTTGTAACCCCCTGAACTCTGCACTCTGTATGTAATGCAATTCTGGTATTTAATGCCCCTTTAAGACCCCTTTACTGTTTGTGAAATCTGAACGGGTCGTGGTTGAGTTCCTGCACCTATTTTCTGAGAAAAAAAGCTCTGAGAATAGACGATCACCATCAAGCCTCTCAGTACATGGTGCATCCTTCGATGAAGTTTCCAGGCCTCTCCTGAGATACAAGCCTCATGCTTGTTCCTCTCCAAAATAGGTCCTTCATCAAGCGGCTTCCTCCCTCCAGGACAGACAACACAGGATCACCTTGAAACCATAAGCCCAGTCTGCTTACTGGGCCTACTCAACAGATCACAACCCCAGACCAACGTGTCAGTCAGGATTGCAGGAGTATGCACCCCCGGCCAGGAGGGCTACGAGGTGGTGGGACGACAGACCAAGGATCGACGACCTCCATTCCATGGTGTCTGTTCCTTAAGTAACCCTCCCAGCATGCACAGCGGGATGACCAACCCCCACTGATTGGCTGCCGAGGGGTGGTGTACACCCAATATCACCCTGACATAGCTGCTGCCACCATTGGCCTGGGGTGGTAACAACACCCCAGGCAAACAATGGTGGATACTAGCAGCACAGCCACGGCTGTAACAAAAGCCAAATTTAGCCAAAATGATATGCATCTGAGTTAACTAACACTTCTAAATTTAAAGCAGCACCAGCCCAACAGGAGCAGGTCGCTACATTTATAAAAGGGAAGGCATTCTTTGTAAATTTTCTGTGTGTACATGCACCTGGACACTGAGCATTTTATTAATACATGTGGTACCACTGAAGATGGCACAAATGCAGCCAAATATGTTGGGCTGTATTGTGCCAGGGACAGAGGCAATGTTAATAATGTGAAAGTCCTCGCTATCCATGGGTTTCCAGGGGTGAGTAAAGATTATTCAGTTAAATGCACCTAATGGGAAATGCATTTGACTGCTGATCCCTGATGAGGCTTTGTACTTATTAATCAATACCATTCTAGTGTATTAAAAATGTGAGCTTATTGTACATACAAAACCCAGGAAACAAAACAGATATTTCAGTAAAAGCTACTTGATATTTATAGCTCACTCAAATTGGTCATTCATGGATTTTTTTCCCATCAGTCTCTGTGGCGCAATCGGTTAGCGCGTTCGGCTGTTAACCGAAAGGTTGGTGGTTCAAGCCCACCCAGGGACGGGAATATCTTTATGCTGAGAAATACTATAAAAAGGTAAGTAGTCTTAATGATTCTGAATATTAATATGTAACTTGCATAAAAACTATTCATGGCAAGTAGACCTTTTAAACACATCTACAACCTGTATTTAAACAGGCTGTTTTCTGTTTTTGCACACATGGTAAAGCAGAGTTCCACCCAAGAATTGAACTTTCACTGTACGGATTCCTCCCCCAATCTGGTGTCACACTTGGCACCTTTCAGGGGGAGGGGGGAGCAGATACCTGTCTAATATAGGTATTTGCTCCCACTTCTGGCAAAAGATTGCAGCAGTATTCGTGCTGATCTATGCCATGTCTAGCCCCTCCTTCATGCCCTCCGCTGTCTTCTGGGAGACGCACAGGTCCCAAAAGACAGCAGAGACCACTCAGAACATGCAGCGCGACTTCACTTCCTGATTCCCTTACTAAAGATGCCGGACCTCCACCTGGAGCCGAAGGACAGGTTGGCTTTAAAGTTGAGCGGACACCTGGATGTTTGGGTTCAGCGGGTTCGGCCGAACTTCGGAAAAAAGTCTGGGTTCGGGACCCGAACTTGACCCGAACCCCATTGAAGTCAATGGGGACCCAAATTTCTGACTACTAAAATGGCAGCAAAATGTTAGTAAGAGCATGGCAAGTACTCTGCAATCAAATGTGGATAGGGAAATTACTTAAAATAACATAAAATACATAAAAATAAAATAAAAAATCTTGACAAGCAGGAACCTTCCCCAATGATGGGACACTATTCCTCCCACTGATACCAATGATGGGACACTATTCCTCCCACTGATACCAATGATGGGGCACTATTCCTCCCAATGATACAAATGATGGGGCATTATTTCTCCCACTGACACAAATGATGGAACACTATTCCTCCAAATGATTCCAATGGTGGTAGACTATTCCTCCCTCTGATACCAATGATGCAGCACTATTTCTCCCACTGACAGAAATTATGGGACACTATTCCTCCCAATGATACCAATGATTGGGCACTATTTCTCCCACTGACACAAATGATGGGGCACTATTCCTCCCAATGATACCAATGATGGGGCACTATTTCTCCCACTGACACAAATGATGGGACACTATTCCTCCCAATGATACCAATGATGGGAGACTATTCCTCCCACTGATACCAATGATGCAGCACTTTTTCTCCCACTGACACAAATGATGGGACATTATTCCTCCCAAGGAGACCAATGATGGGACACTATTCCTCCCACTGACACAAATGATGGGACACTATTCCTCCCAATGATACCAATGATGGGTCACTATTCTCCCACTGACACAAATGATGGGGCACTATTCCTCCCAATGATACCAATGATGGGGCACTATTTCTCCCACTGACACAAATGATGGGACACTATTCCTGCCAATGATACCAATGATGGGACACTATTCTGGTGCAATTAGACTTGTGAAGTAGGACTGACTCCTAACTAATTCTCTCCCTATAAGCACAATCAGGAACCTTTCCCTACAGTAGCTAATGCAGAGTATGTTACAGAAACATATGCAATGCTGGTGCAATATGCAGAGTATCTGACAGGAATATATGCAATGCTGGTGCAATATGCAGAGTATCTGACAGGAACATATGCAATGCTGGTGCAATATGCAGAGTATCTGACAGGAACATATGCAATGCTGGTGCAATATGCAGAGTATCTCATATATCAGGGGTGTCAATTTCATCGAGGGCCGCATCAGCATTATGATTGCCCTCAAAAGGGCCAGTTGTATGTGTAAAATTCGATGTCCAGCGCATTCCCTTCCCCATACATTAGATGTTAAGAGCCACCCCACCATCAGAAGTTGAGTCTCCAACTCTCCCTTACATCACAGTGCACCCCTTTCCTTATGCTGCTGTTGGGAAGCTGGATGCATTGCTTAAAAGCAGAAAGTAAGGGTCTTGACGAGGACCAGAGGGGGGCGAGGGCGACATGAAATGGCCTGGAGGGCCAGATTTGGGCCGCGGGCCTTGTGTTTGACACCTGTGTCCTATATAATTCTCTCCCTATAACAACAAGCAGGAACCTTGCCCTAAACTATGTAATGTACAGTATCTCACAGGGGACAGATGCAGTGCTGGTGTAATATGCAGAGTATCTCCTATATAATTCTCTCCCTATAGCAACAAGCAGGAACCTTGCCCTAAACTATGTAATGCACAGTATCTCACAGGGGACAGATGCAGTGCTGGTGTAGTATGCAGATTATCTCCTATATAATTCTCTCCTATAACAAGCAGGAACCTTGCCCTAAACTATGCAATGCACAGTATCTCACAGGGGACAGATGCAGTGCTGGTGTAATATGCAGAGTATCTCCTATATAATTCTCTTCCTATAGCAACAAGCAGGAACCTTTCCCTAAACTATGTAATGCACAGTATCTCACAGGGGACAGATGCAGTGCAATTGTAATATGCAGAGTATCTCCTATATAATTCTCTCCCTATAACAACAAGGAGGAACCTTGCCCTAAACTATGTAATGCACAGTATCTCACAGGGGACAGATGCAGTGCTGGTGTAATATGCAGAATATCTCCTATATAATTCTCTCCCTATAACAACAAGCAGGAACCTTGCCCTAAACTATGTAATGCACAGTATCTCACAGGGGACAGATGCAGTGCTGGTGTAATATGCAGAGTATCTCCTATATAATTCTCTCCCTATAGCAACAAGCAGGAACCTTGCCCTAAACTATGTAATGCACAGTATCTCACAGGGGACAGATGCAGTGCTGGTGTAGTATGCAGATTATCTCCTATATAATTCTCTCCTATAACAAGCAGGAACCTTGCCCTAAACTATGTAATGCACAGTATCTCACAGGGGACAGATGCAGTGCTGGTGTAATATGCAGAGTATCAACTATATAATTCTCTCCCTATAACAACAAGAAGGAACCTTGCCCTAAACTATGTAATGCACAGTATCTGACAGGGGACAGATGCAGTGCTGGTGTAGATTTCTGAAGCAGGATAGTCCTATCTCAATCTCTCCCTCAGATCAGCAGCAGCCTTTCACTACCCTAGCTAAAGCAGACTGACGAGCTGTGCTGTGTGCCTCTAGCTTATATAGAGGCTGGGTCACATGCTGGGTCACATGCTGCACTGACCAATCACAGCCATGCCATTAGTAGGCATGGCTGTGATGGCTTCTTAGTCACAGTAGTAAAACAAATGGCGATTGGCTGCCGTGCAGCGCGCCGTTACTCTGAACCGGAACCCAAAAAATAAAGAAATACATTAGAGTCAATATCTGTGTACAATAAAGTAAAAGGGAGAGAAACCATCTCAGTTATCAAGAATGTGTATATGTGTGGAACAAACTAGCCAAAGTGACTATGTAATTATAGATTTGTTACTGTCAGATCCTTTAAATTTGAATTTATTTGTTTTATTTTAAAATAAAAATATATGAAAAAGATCATGTGTAGTGAGCTTACACTGAAAATGAAAGGGGTTGTATGGGTTCTCATTTTTTTTTAATAACAAACATGTTATACTAACCTCCACTGTGCAGTTCGTTTTGCACAGAGTGGCCCCAAACTTGTCTTCTGGGGTCCCTTGGCGGCTGTCTCGGCTCCTCCCTGCAAAAGCTAACCCCTCTGGGAAGTGCTCTCCAAGGGAGTTAGCTTGTGGGCGTGCTCCCGTGTGATACAGTCGGCAGCTATAGCTGCCGATAGTATCACTCGGCCCCGCTGCCACGTCATTAATTTGATTGACAGCAGGGTGAACCAATTGCTGCCAATGGCTGTGCTGCTATCAATCATCCAATGAAGAGCCAAATGGAGCTTGATGAAAGCAAAGGATGTATTAAGGTGAAAACAGACAAAGCTTTACAACCCCTTTAAGTAAGTATATCTATTAGTAGAAATATGGTAAAGAGGTGAGATGCCTTCTCATCCAAGTAAGGTAATGGCCGCAGGCATAATATGTATACTTAAGAGCTTGTGGTGACATGATTACCTCATGTGACATGGCATAATATATGATTTTATTGAGATCTTAATAAAGTTTAAAAGTGAATTACCTGAAGAGGCTGACATGCTAAGTAGTAATGCATGTCACATTTATAATGTCAGACATAAATTGTAATTTACTTTAGTAGTCAGCAATTTTAGAGAGATTAGAGTCTATTATTTAACAGAAAATACCTAAAAAATATTGTACTATTGATGAATTGTAAGTATTCAGATGTAGTAGGAACTAACTTCAGAAAAAAAAACAGGCAGGTTTTATCCAAAGATAAAAGTTAGTCTATTTTACAAACAATAGCCAGAAATATTTTGCAGTCAATCATCTGCATGAAGTAAATTGTAATTTCAGAAGGAGAGACGAGGCAGGTTTTATCACAAACTAGAAACTGGAATTGATTTTTCCACAAACAATAGCAGGAAATATGTAGACTTTAATGAAATCTGCCTCCAAATTCAGGTTCATAGTGTGCTGTCAATGAACTTTATGTGGTCAGATTTAGTAGGCACTAATTTCATAGAAAGAGACCAGGCAGGTTTTATCCCAAAATAAAAAATAGAGTCTATTTTAGAAACAATAGCCAGAAATAGTTTACAGTCAATGAACTGCATGTTGTCAGCTTTAGTAAGTTACAATTTCAGAAGGAGAGACAAGACAGGTATTATCACAAATTTCAAATTAGAGTTTTTTATTTAAAAAACAAGAGCCAGAGATCTAGACTTCAATGAAAATTACCTCTTAATTCAGCTTCTATTAATTTTGAACAAGATTTACCAAACCCTTGGTGAAAAGATCCTGGGCAGGTTTGTCCAATACTTATCAATCACATTGAAAAGAAAAACTCTTTCTACAACTGAAAAGTAAATATGTAAATTGCCACTCTATTTCTCATATTAGTTATTACTTTGTCTACCTGCTGATTTTGGTTATTGTGTTCCCACAAATACCAGCCAAACAAATCAAAAAAAATATGTTACGTTCCCCCTAATATAAAGTACAAACTGTGCAAATAAATATACTAATTATAAGAACAAAATATGTGCATAACAATAAAACCAAAATATTACAAATAAAAATTGTTTGATAAGCATATAAATGTTCTGATTTTTCTGTATCTGTGTAACATCTTTTTCAATAATCAATTTTACATGTGTTTATATGATTTGTGTACTTCCGTGTCAACAGTTCATACACCAATATTTCCTCTACTGTGCATTGAGAGAGTCTGGATGGCAGTTTTTAACACAGTATACATATCTATTTGCTCTACAACACTGTAAGGGCAATACATCTTTTTATTATTATTTTTTTTGTCTTGCTACACTATGAGAAGTTCCCTTGCTGTCCAGGCTTGACGCTATGGCCTTCAGAGTCCCTGGTGTGACGTTATGCCATCATGTCTGAGCCAGCGGAAGTAAACAATGTCGGGGATAAGGCTGAAAAGGTTGAGTTACATTTTCTTATCTCAGTCTTTCCAGCCTGGAGGAGATATGTGTTTTTTTAGACCCCAGATCTCTCCATAAAGAGGACCTGTCACACACTATTTCTATTACAAGGGATGTTTACATTCCTTGTAATAGGAATAAAAGTGGTCACAAAAATAATAATTTCATGAGAAAGTGTAAAAATCAATAAATAAAAGTAAAATAAAGAATATTTTTTTTAAAGCACATCTGTCTCTGAGTGTTCATGCACAGGAGCAAACGCATACGTAAGCCATGCCCACATATGTAAATGGCGTTCAAATCACACATGTGAGTTATTACCGTGTGTGCTAGCGCAAGAGCAACAATTCAAGCCCAAGACCTCCTCTGTAACTCTAAACAGGCAACCTGTAAAATTTAAAACGTCACCTATGGAGATTTTAAGAACCAAAGTTTGGCACCATTCCACGAGTGTGCTCAATTTTAAAGTGTGACATATTAGGTATTTATTTACTCATCATAACATCATCTTTCATATTATACAAAAAAATTGGGCTACGTTTACTTTTTTTTTAATTCATGAAACTAGAAAAAAAATATGATTTTTACATGTAGGAACAAAGTGCCAGAATTGGGCCAGATGGTAAGTGAATGGAAAGGTGGGGAAAGGTGGGGTAGCAAGCCCCGGGACTTTAAACGGTGTCCAAATGAATAAATAAACAAATATTAAGAAAATATACAAAATTTATTATAATTTATACATACAAAGATTAACATAACAATGTTTTAAATAAAATAACCAAGTAATGATCCATAACGAACCAATGTGGCTCACACTAGAGGCCACTGAAGTCCCTATGCTTGACTGTTGCCCAACATGTTTCGCCCAGGGCCGGGCTTCATCAGGGGCTTAGTACAGGGGAAGAAACTACAAAATAGTAAAGGAGGAAAAAACAACATTAATTAAACAAATAAAGCTAAATACTCATTAGAAGTAAAAGCTAATTGCTCATTAGAAGGGACTAGATTACAGCGTCCGATCCAAAGAAACATGATTATATAGCACACAAAAGTACATAAAGCAATAAACGTTTTTAACACAAAAACGATAAATAACAGGGAAGTGAATAATGTTAGCAACAAAATAGCATGCATATGGTTTGCATAATAACAGCAAAGAAACAGGACGAGCAACACTCACCCTCCAGAATCGGCTAAAATCCAGACACACAGCAACCAATTATAAATGTAATTGATTTTCAGTTAAAAGGAAATAATAAAAATTCCTAAATGATTCGCCAAAGAAAGAAAAGAGATAAACCCTCAAATTGGTCCTGTGCCCACAGATGATCAAGCTGTAGTAAGAAAAAGGGGAATGATATTAAAATCCTAAAGGTTATTATTGAATATACTGAGTTTAGTGAATTAAAAAGTGACTGGAGGAACAAATACATGCATCAATGGGAAAAGCCCTCAGATGCATGGATAATTTACCCCAGTATTAATAACATACCTAAGTTGGATGTGCCGGTGGGGTCACAGATAGTTAATGGTTGAAGACCAAGAGAAAGAAGCAAATCAATCAATGAAGCCTCCACAGTCCTCAAGATGTGTGGTTTGAACTAGGCAGAGCCCAGAGGCTCAATCTAGAGACAAGACCATCAATTGATAAATTATCAGTAAAATAGTATAACTTTAAACAAATAAAGAGTTCTATAATATAGATTGACAGATAGGTCTCATGAGGTTTGACAAAGAATTTACCTAATGCGCCTGGATCCAAGATTCTGAGAGAGACAGCATGGATAAAAAAATCAATTGAGTGTTTGACAGGAAAAGTTTGACTTTTAAATACCCCTCGGCGGCGTCTGACGTGGCCGACGAGGGCGGGCAGTGAAATCAATGCCAGGAAAACCCCAGCCAATCGCGCCGCAAGCGTCGAGGGGAGAGGCGTGTCCCCGAGTCCCGACGCGCCCAGAAGGGCGCGCCCGGCAGACAAAGAGGCGCCACCCACACAAACGCCATTGGGACAGAGTGCCCGGGCACCAAAGCGTCCGGCCAATCACGCCAACGGCGCTAGAGAGAGGGCACGCCCCCGAGCCCCGGCCCGCCCAAATAGGCGCGCCCGGCGACAGAGACACGCTCCCTTTGTAGACGCTGATGATGCGGGGTATCCGGGCGCCATCTTTGATGCTGGAGGTTTGCCACTAAACCCCCAGCACGGATGTGCGTCTGACCCATCAGAAATGACAGAAGGGAAAACATGTTTGAACTGCTGCAGGGTAAGGGGGACCAGTGAGATACCCAACCTGCAGCCCTATCACCACACAGTGGGAGCGATACAGGACGGGGAAGAAACAAACCCCCCCCGCCGTGGCTCCGCCTAAGATGGGCGTGGCCGGCAGGAGAAAAAGCTCACCACTGGGGAAAGATAGCAGGCGCCATCTAGGATAGTGGCATGAACCCACAATCTGATGCGGTTCAGCCACTAGATTGATGGAGAATGGAATGGCCCGAGAGTAGGGTGGAGTGAAATAGGCAATGAAACAAGGGATCTCCTAAAAAAGCCAAAAGTGACCATTAATGCTGTTCTGGAGCGCCCACGCTGCCCGTGCAGCCTGCTCAAAACAATGGGAAAAGGACACAAATGAGGGATGCCCCCCATAAACGACTTTCTGGCGAAGGGAAATCAAATCTCTCTAGAATATTAGTGAAGTAAATTAAATGATGATAACTCAATATCAATAATGATTTTAAATAATAATTAGAAACTGTTCACAAAGTGAACACATAAACATATAAGGGGCAATGGCCCATATAGAAAATTATCATGATAAAAGTGGTGATACATATCTGGAGTTCAGCCTAGTAGAGGGTGACGTGTTGATACCTGTAAAAACGCAATATTAGTTGTACATAACTGAGGTTTAACACAAAGATACATGGGAAAAAAAAAAAAAAAAAAAACAGTGATAATAATTGGCTGATCATAGGAAGGGCTTGTAGCTAAAACCGTCATTCAAACCTGGCGGTTTGAGAGCTGATAAACTGAATATCCATTTAGCCTCCCTTTGTAATAATACTTTATCAAAATCACCTCCCCGATCACCGGGGGGAATGTGCTCCAGAGCAAAAAAGCTCATTTCACAGCTGTTAAATTGATGAAATAAGCCCATATGGCGACTGATTGGTGTTTCCATTTTTTTCTTTAGCACTAGGGATACATGGTCTCTGATGCGATGGTAAAAGGGTCTTTTGGTTTTACCTATATAGAATGAGTTGCATGTGCATGTCATAATATATACGATTCCGATCGACTGACAGTTTACTGCGAATCTAGGTTTAAATATCCTGCCAGTGGGAAGCACAATGCTTGATGCTGCATGGACATACCTGCAAAACTGACACTTGTGGCATGGTCTGGTCCCCATCTGTCCCCGAGATGGAGCTGTTGGAGGGGAATGATGGCTGTGAACCAGGCAGTCCCTAAGGGAATTTGAGCGTTTAAAGGTAATTTGTGGGTGGTCGGTGAGGTGTTTAGCCACCATGTCATCGCCCATTAGAAGGTCCCAGTGTTTTTCCAAAATACCTCGTATTTGTTCATAGTTGCTGGAAAACCGTGTAATGAGCCGAGTACCTGCATTGGTCTTTAGAGGTTGGGGATCATGTAAAAGAGATCTTCTATTTTGTACCTTAGCTCGAGCGAAAGCCCTTTTGAGGCATTTCTGACTGTAGCCACGTTCTGTGAATCTTTGTCTGAGAATTTGAGATTCTGATATGAAATCAGTTTCAGAACTACAATTTCTCCGCAGTCTCAGGTATTGTCCATAGGGGATGCTATCCTTAAGGGGTTTGGGATGGGAGCTGGATGCATGGAGTAAAGAATTTCCAGCTGATGGTTTGCGAAATAGACCTGTCCCTATTGACCCATCATCTTGGATTTTAATTGTTAGATCCAGAAAAGTTAGTTGAGTCTGGCTGCTGGAATACGTGAAATTTAAATTAAATTGATTGATCATGAGGCTAGATATAAATGCCTCTAGATCGTTACTGTGACCAGTCCAAATAAAAAAAATATCGTCAATGAATCGCCTCCAAAGAGGGATCTGCTCAAGATAAAGTTGAACAGAGTCCTGATGGAAAAGGTCACGCTCCCACCCCCCCAGGTACAGGTTTGCATAGGAGGGGGCACACTTGGTCCCCATAGCAACACCCTGTACCTGGAGGTAGTGGGAGCCACCAAACAGAAAAATGTTGTTTGTTAAAACAAAACCAAGTAAATCCAGTATAAAACGATTGTAGGTAAATGACACCTCGCTATTCTCTGAAATGAAACCCTCTACAACCCTCAAACCCAAATGATGGGGAATGGAGTTGTAGAGGGCCTCTACATCAAGAGAAACCAGCCATGAGCCCGGAGGGACATGAAGTCCGTCCAGAGTTTTCAAGAGATCCCCTGTGTCTTTTAGATAAGACACTAACCCCTCAACATGAGGACGTAAAAAATCGTCGATCATGGCACTAGCCGGTTCCGTGAGGCAGCCGTTTCCCCGAAACAATGGGGCGGCCGGGTGGACGGTGCGCATTCTTGTGGATCTTAGGTAGTGCATACAGTGTGGGGGTGCGGGGGGACACAACGTTTAGGTACTCCCATGTTTGTTTTGTGATAACTCCCTTATGGTAGGCTGCACCAATAAGCCTATTGTACACAGAAGTTGTTAATTTGAGATGGTTTGGTGACACCTTGCGGTACCAATCCGTGTTTTTGAGTATGGTGAGTACCATTAGCTCATAATTACATGTATCCATCACCACCAAGTTGCCTCCTTTGTCCGAGGGTTTGATGATTAAAGTGGGATTGCGTTGGAGATCATTGAGGGCTTTTTGTTGGGCTGGGGTTAGATTGGCTTGAGACGGATTGTGCCACTTGGTTTTTGTGATAGCTTGGGTAACCTGTTTAGTGAAGGCCCAGACACTGGGGTTCCCTTGGAGAGTTGGGAACATCCGCGATCTGGGTTTATAATTGATTTGTTTGGACATTGAAGAGGGCAAGGGCCTAACAGCCTCAACTTGTAGTGGAGGGAGGGGGCGACTTGCACGATCCATAAGATCTGCTTCAGACATATCAATGTCATCAATGTGGCCCTCCTCCCATAATTCCATCAACCATCCATCGTTTTTGTGTTAAAAACGTTTATTGCTTTATGTACTTTTGTGTGCTATATAATCATGTTTCTTTGGATCGGACGCTGTAATCTAGTCCCTTCTAATGAGCAATTAGCTTTTAGTTCTAATGAGTATTTAGCTTTATTTGTTTAATTAATGTTGTTTTTTCCTCCTTTACTATTTTGTAGTTTCTTCCCCTGTACTAATCCCCTGATGAAGCCCGGCCCTGGGTGAAACATGTTGGGCAACAGTCAAGCATAGGGACTTCAGTGGCCTCTAGTGTGAGCCACATTGGTTCGTTATGGATCATTACTTGGTTATTTTATTTAAAACATTGTTATGTTAATCTTTGTATGTATAAATTATAATAAATTTTGTATATTTTCTTAATATTTGTTTATTTATTCATTTGGACACCGTTTAAAGTCCCGGGGCTTGCTACCCCACCTTTCCCCACCTTTCCATTCATTATACATTATGGGATGTGGTGTCCTCGATTGATATCTCCCTGCCTACATTCTACTTTCCAGATGGTAAGTGGTTAAACGGCCATACACATTGAAATGACAGAATACAAATTACTAGCTTATTTGGAAGCATTCAAGTGAAAATTAACTGTTGTACCATCACCCCTGAGACACATGATAGATCATTTAAAGGGAAAATTCTTATATACCTAATTTACATGCAGGTTCACATCTCAGCTCTCAGCTCTACATCTTCGGCTATTTTCAGCAGCTTCGTTGAGGTTCGTACTGCAAGATGGTCAGAGGCTGGCAGACATGGTAGTTTTCTCCTCTGTTTCCCTTCATATTAAAATTACCACCATACTTCTCTACATCAGTGTCCTTCCTTCTGTGCCCCTTTCACTGTGATGCTGCAGTGCACCATCCATGCAGTCCACCTCCACCATCAGTGTGCCCTGGAAAGGGATTGTTGGCAGCGGCCTGCCTGAATGACTGTCTCTGAGAGTGAATCAGTCAGTCTCATATACTGCCACTGGCCTTTTCTCTCTGAGACTGACTGGGTCACTGTAAAGCAGAGGATGGTAAGAATTTTTTTAACTGACTGCATTATATTACAGAAAATAACTAGAAATGTTGTACAGTTGATGTACTGTATGTAATCAGCTTTAGTAGACTGCAATTTCAAAGAGAGAGACAGAGCATGTTTTATCAAGAAATACAAATTAGTGTTTATTATTTCACATAAAATAACTAGAAATATTGTACAGTCAATTCACAGTTTTTAGTCAGCTTTAGTAGGCCCTAATTTCAAAAGTAGAGATGAGCCAGGTTTTATCGTGAAAAAATAGGGTCTGTTTCACAAGAAAAAATAGGGTCTGTTTCACAAACAATAGCAAAAAATTGTACAGCTGATGCACTGTTCTGTATGTAAACAGCTTTAGTAGGTTGTAATTTGAGAAGGAGAGATAAGGCAGGTTTTAAACTAAAGTAAAAACTTACAGTCTATTATTTTAAAAACAAAACCCATAAATAAAGTACAGTTGATGCACTGTATCTGGAGTTCCATGGGATTCACTTAATGTTTGGGTTAGTATATTTTCAATAAAGATTCATTGAACCTGTGGTGAATCTAACCTGGACAGTGTCACCTGTCACAATTTATCAACCACATTGAAAAGTAAGTTGTTTCTAAAAGTGAGAGGTGGTTAACATATAGTCAAGTCTTCATTTTAGTTGCTACTGTTTCCACATTTGGCCAGAAGGTGTAATTCTGGTGCTAGCTATGTCATAGGAAGGCACATCTGTAGCCCGGATAGCTCAGTCGGTAGAGCATCAGACTTTTAATCTGAGGGTCCAGGGTTCAAGTCCCTGTTCGGGCGGGTGCTTTTTTTTTTTGGTAATAAACTATGCATCTATTGGAAATAAAACACCCCACTAGGTGCACGAACCATACAAAAGTGAACAACGGTCCTTAACTACTTCCCGACGGCCGTACGAATTCGTACGTCCGCAGGGTGGCTCTAATTCTCTGGGATGCCGTGTTTTTACGGCCTCTGCTCCTCCAGGCCATGCCGCATCCCTGAGATGCCGGTGCGCGTGCCTGGCGGCCGCGATGTCCTCCAGGCGTTCGCGATCGGCGGTTACAGGACAAGGACGTGGATCTCTGTGTGTAAACACCCAGATCCATGTCCTGTCAGGGGAGAGAGGAGAACGATCTGTGTCCCTTGTACATAGGGACATAGATCGGTCACCTCCCCCAGTCACATTTAACCCCTTCCTCACCCCCAAGTGTTAACCACTTCAATGCCAGTCACATTTATACAGTAATTAGTGCATATTTATAGCACTGATCGCAGTATAAATGTGAATGGCGCCAAAAATGTGTCAAAAGTGTCCGATGTGTCCGCCATAACATCGCAGTCCCAACAAAAATCGCAGATCGCCGCCATTAATAGTAAAACATTTTTTTTATAATAATTCTGTTTTTTTTTTTTTTTAAATGGGCTATTTATTATAGCAACAAGCAAAAAATAAAAACGGCAGAGGCGATCAAATACCACCAAAAGAAAGCTCTATTTGTGGAGAAAAAGGGATGTCAATTTTGTTTGGGAGCCACGTCAGTTAAAACAACGCAGTGCCGGAAGCTGAAATTTCACCTGGTCAGGAAGGGGGTATATGTGCCCAGTAAGCAAGTGGTTAACAAAATATTGATGGTTGCAGAACTTGTCCTTCTATTTATAACATATTAAACACTCGTCAGATTATATGACCCTGGAAAAGTTTGTGTTCCAAAATGATTATGGTGTTTTTTTTATTTGATGTTTTTCATCACACCTCCAAAAATAATAACACAAAAACAAAGAAAAAAGCATATTGTGTAATCTTACAAATGTTAACCAATAAAGTATTGTGCTCATAATATATATATATATATATATATATATATATATATATATATATATATATATATATATATATATATATTATATGTAAATGTGTGCTATCCCACGTTGCTATATTTCCTCTTCTCTCCAACGTACTGATATACTTTTACAGGGCATTTATCACTAGATGCCAGTCCTCCTCTCCTCACAATAGCTCCCCAACATTCCAATCCTCATGGTGTGCTAATCCAGAAAAAAATTGATCCAATCCCACACACCAATGTACTCTTATTGAAGTGATTGCCCACACATCACAGGACTAAATATTACAAAGTTTGCTCCTGCCTCTCCAAAAACTCCCTCCAAATCAAATTTTGCCACTATAGGGTACTATAGGGTACAGAGCTTCCACATGAAAAAGCGAAAGAACAAACAATATTGCAATACATTCACATAAAGAGAAGTTTGTTTAATCACTAAATGCTCAAATTTATAACGAAAAAGTATTAAGGCCAGATTTCAGAAAGGCAGATTGAGTACTTATGGTTGATTTAGTTTGATCTACTGACGCATTTCATCATATGTTTTTCTCAAAGGATCACCAGGAGGTGAAATACTGGTTTTAGTTCTATAACAAAAGGTAGCCATGGAGCCCGGATAGCTCAGTCGGTAGAGCATCAGACTTTTAATCTGAGGGTCCAGGGTTCAAGTCCCTGTTCGGGCGTCTTCTTTTAACTTAGACAGCACTAAAGGTGGAAAAAAAATATAGGCAAATAGCAAAGGATGGTTTTGACTTGAGTGCATGACAGCCCAGTGTAAACTACTTCTGCAGTCTTTCTCAAACTTTTTAACATGGTGGAACCCTTGAAATAATTTTATGGTTTGAGGGAATGCCTGCTAAAAGTTACTATATCTACAACTAATGATACATTAGTGTGGTGGTCAGTGGGAGGAATGCTCATTATGCTTGTGGTCATTGGGAAGAATTACCCCCTTACATATAGCTAAAGAGATCAATGGTGTTAATGAGAACTTATCTGAGAGGTAGAAATGACTTATTGCTCAAGGAACCCCTAGCAACCTCTGGAGGAACCCTAGGGTTCCATGGAACACTGTTTGAGAAACCCTGTACTACTGAATAGGTATATGCTATGATGCTTGATATTTTCTGGAGCTGCAGTGTAACTTACCTTAGCTGTTGTCTTCCTTACAGTGTTATGACTTGTTTTTGTATATGCTTTTTGTTTGTTGGTTATCAAATTCTGCCTGATTCCTTCTGAATAGGCTTAATTTTGAGCCAGTTTAAAAAAAGGTAATTTAAAATCTCGATCAGATGCAGTTCACTCTTTAGGTGTTAGGGCAGCCATGGGTGTTGTGACTCAATACAACAGCTAGAAGTGGAAATGTATTTGTAACCACTGTTTGGTGTAGATTGAAGAATCTAATGAACAAGTGTATGGCTAGCTTTAGCATGGCTTACTCTACTATGGAGCTAAGAAAGGAAGAAAAACTTTCATTGTTTCCATGATCTTACTTTGTATCTCTTTTCAGAATTTTCAACAAAGGCCCGCTGTGCCATTACCACACTTTTCTGCCTGAACCATGCCTTGGGGAGAAAGGTTTTAATGCCAACTGCTCTCCCCTCAAGAATTACCTGATCAATGCTGTCATGTGAGACAAATTGTCTATAAATGGTAGACATGTGAGTTCCCGTTCGTAAAAAAACAAATGTATTTTTGTACAAATTTGTTAGTATTCGTACATTCGGATCAATTCGAACATCCAAAAAGCTGAAAGAACCAGAATATGAAAATTACGGAATTATGAATAAGCCAAATAACGAACAAGCGAAGATAGGAACGTACGATTGGACAATCTTACTAAAATACGAAACAGCAAAAGAACGAAAATGACATCTATAATGAACAATTTGCATTCCGTATTTTAAATCCTTTGTTCGTATTTTCATTTGTATGTTCATTTGTGTGTTTTGTAAATCCGTTTCTTTGTAAATATGTGTACTTGTATCGTTCTTTTGAATGGGCAGTGTAGTTAGTGAGTGATGTATCTTACTTAATTCAAAAAAGTAAGGAACGGGGAAACAAAAAAGCACTCACATGTAGCCAACATCCGAAATAATTGAATCAAAAAGAAGAATACTACACAGGGTAGTGACAAGGCGGACTTTCTAAGGCAATCACAGGGACATGAGAGTTAAGAAAAAATTCTAAGTTTAATTACAAAAAATTACATATCATAAAATCCATTGAAAAAGAATTGAACAAAATATACAGAATATACACAAGCAATATTATCTTTCATCTCGCCTACGCGTTTCGCCTAGCGGCTTCTTCAGGGCGAGTTTGAGAGAGGGTTGATAGTAAAAAATTGCTAGTTTCATACATCTGGAATGAAGAATATAACATACAGAATACATAAGCAAACGGTTTAAAACAACTGAGAGTCAATAAGCGACAGGAAATCTCTAAAGAGTACCAAGTAGATTGCTATCCATCCAAATCTATCGACTTAATATCTTAGCCAATCAGCTTATCTGTTTTGTGCTGAGTCACATTGGACAGTGTAAAGCCTCGTACACACGATCGGACTTCAAACAAACTTTTCCGTGGATTTTTGTCCGAAGGGAGTTGGCTGGACTTTTGAAACCGAAAAAGTTTGTCCGATGGAGCGTACACACAGTCGGATTTTTTGGAAAACGCAAATTTTGAAGTTTGTTGGCAAAAAGTCGATCGTGTGTACGGGGCTTAAGAGAAAGTCTATCTTAATATGGATTAGCCGCATGCTAAAAATTAAACTAAAATATGAGATTGCGAATGACCGTGTATTTACGAAAGTGCAAAATTACGAATCCATTAAATGAAAATTATTATCTAACAAAATTACGAATTTCGAATCAACGAAAATAAATTAGACAGAATAACAAATCATTCAGTATAAACGAAAATAAAACTGTTACGAAAATATGAACCGGTACGAATAGGAAAACTTGCGTCTTACGAAATACGAACAGGTGCGAAAAGGAAAACTTGCGTCTTACGAAATTACGTATCTTTACAAACCTACGGAACGAGACGAAACAAAACAAACAACATTTTTTGTTTTCCACATGTCTAATAAACATTGGAATACTAGTCAGTACCAGTGTGAAAAAGTGTATTCGATTTGTAAGAATAACATTGGTTGTCCTACCGTGTGTGGATGTTCCTGTATTTTGTAAAACTATTATAATAGTTTTTTTACATTTTACAATGTTTATTTATTTTTTTGCTATGCATTTGAGCCTGGGTATGCCCAATAGGCTCTGTTATGTACTGTTAACTTTGAAACCTGTAATAAATATAATTTTCAAAAAACAAAAATAATGGGGTGCTTCTAATCCATAATTTTAGAAGGTGCCCTGAGATTGTCCATAAATGTAAAGGGTGCCTTGACTGAAAAAAGTTAAAGGGGTGGTTCCCCTAAAAATAAACTTTTAACATTGCATTTCTCTTCTTAATTACATCTAGAATCGGCTGGTATTTAAAAAAAAATCCGTCCGTACATACCATTTTCGGCATGTAGTCTCACCGCCGCTTCCGGGTCTGACGGTCGGGGTAGGGCATGCCTACTTGATTGACAGGCATCCGATCGACGCATACAGCGCATCACGAGATGCCGAAAGAAGCCGAACGTTGGTGCGCATGCACCGTATAGAGCCGCACCAACGTTCGGCTTCTTTCGGCATCTCGTGACACGCTGTATGCGTCAATCGGATGCCTGTCCCCAACCATCAAACCGGAAGCGGCGGTGAGACTACATGCCGAAAATGGTATGTACGGACGGATTTTTTTTAAAATACCAGCCGATTCTAGATGTAATTAAGAAGAGAAATGCAATGTTAAAAGTTTATTTTTAGGGGAACCACCCCTTTAAGAAACAGTGATTTAGATCATTAGAGCCCTCTTATTCCTTCTGTATTTAATTGTATTGTAACTGTACTGTCTGCCCTCATGTTGTAAAGTGCTGTGGTACTACATAAATCCTATATAATAATCAGTGCTTTAAGTGGGCCGGAACGCGGCGGTACTCGGTACCGCCACTTCCAAAAATGGCCCTGGAGAGTACCAGCACCTCTCCGTGCACCCAGTACGTGGGTTTCCCGTACCGGAACGCACTGGCGTAGCGGGGGGGGGGGGCTCCTGCACCGGGCGAAAAATTGCAGGGGGGCAAAATCCTGGCATCCGCGAAAAAGCGGCGCCGCCACCGCCGCCGCCTTAGGAAAGGCCGCGGCTTTGGCCTAGTTTTGGAGCTATCGGCCATCTTGGTACACCCGGCGGCGGCGCGCAATGAGTTTTTTTTTCAGCCCTTCCGCCTGGTTGGCTGGTGGAACTGTCTGTCTCCCTTGATGTGGGAGTGGCGGGAAACACCAGCCAACTAGGCAGAAGGGCTAAAAAAAAACAGATAACGGCGCAGGAGATTGGCGGGCGGTGGAGTGGGAGGCGCTGTACCTCTGTGCTGCGCTGATTGGCCTGGAAGTTGGAACATGTGTTTACAGCGCGGCGGCGGCAAGTTTCTCCATCTCCAGCAAGGTAAGCAAAACACTCTCCTGTACCACAGGGGAGAGAGAGAAGGGGAAGGGGGGGGGGGGGTCGGTGTAAATCTAAAGGGGTGCACTGCCTGATCCCCACCTATCCACCTCAGAGCCTGTCATTTTAGTAAGACTGCTGGGACTTGTAGTTCTCCATCTTCTCCTGGGGCTCATGGAGATTGGAGAACTACAAGTCCCAGCAGGTTATACATACAATAAGGCTCTGAGGTGGATGGGTGTGGATTGCATGCACCTGAGCCCCAGGAGAAGATGGAGAACTACAAGTCCCAGCAGGTTATAATATAAGGCTCCGAGGTGCCTAATAGAGTACCGGCACCTCTTTTGGCCCACTTAAAGCACTGATAATAATTATGAAAAATATTCATAATGTTGCTTAGTAGTAGATCATAACCAAATGTATTTATTTGTATCCATTTGGTGCATGAAGCAATCTTTTTTTATCATTATGATTTTATCTTCACTGTTTGTTTTTAAATTTGATCATGTATTAGTGGTGATTCACCTTGTAGTCTAATTTTCAACAGTCTTCAATGTTACAGAAATTGAACCACAATATAGCATATTTACTAATAAGAACAATTGCATGGGGCAGATCCGTTTGACAGACTCCGTTTGCTTAGCGGGGATCGCTCTGCTGATCCCCGCTGAGCAGGCAGATAACAGGTCCATCTCCGCTCACTGTGCAAGGGCGGATCTGTTAGAGTCCCGCTCTTCTCTATGGGGAGATAGGATGAAAATGGGCTGCCAATTCATTTTCAGTCAATCCCATCTGATCCTCCAGACGAATAGTAAATAGGTCCACCATCCATCTAGATTTGGCAGAAAGAATCGGATCGAATAGCGGCGAATGTCAGCAGACATGTGTCCGCTGACATCCGCCGTGCTATAGGGGTGATGGGAGGGTCTGATCAGGTCTGCCTGATGAAACTAACAGGTGGATATGATCGGACAGCCCATGTAAAAGGGTCTTTAGGTGCAACCAAAAGCATAGACCCAAGTCTCTGTGGCGCAATCGGTTAGCGCGTTCGGCTGTTAACCGAAAGGTTGGTGGTTCAAGCCCACCCAGGGACGCTTATCTATTGTTAAATCAGATAAGTAATCATTATAACCTCTTCATTGTATTTAAAAGCAAAACTCACACAAGTATTTTAATATGTATATAACAATATTACAATGTAAAGCAGATGATAACGTGTTTGGACAAAAACCTCATTACTAAGAAAGCTACCCTATATTTAGGCAATACACCACATAGTACTATTCAACTACATTGGAATTTAGAAATATTCTAAGAAATGGCATCCATTCATTGCTAGTGTGCACTATTGTGATAGCTATGATTGACCACAGCTACCACATGATATAGATGCAATGTGATTGGTCTTTTCCAGGTTACATCATATCCGCTTTTTCATAGTACACACAGAATGTCAATGAATAAAAGCCATTCATTGAGTACAGCTGACATGTGAGCGCTGTGATTGGTCACAGTGATCATATGGTACTGGGGCTGGCCCAGTACAACGATCTGTCATACACTGTGTCTGGTGTGTCCAAATGACAGATTGGGCTGCAGCATGGCTTCTAGAGCGCAACACTGTGAGGACATCATATGATGTTACCCAGGATGCTTGGCCGTCATTTGACTATAGGCCGGACAGGAATCCCTTAATACTGAGCATATTTAAGTTCAGCCCTTTACAACAGTCCAAAGTCCTCATGTTGCCCATTTACCCACCCCTTGGTTAGAGCAAAACAACAATTCCCATACCGGGAGTCAAACCCAGGCCGCCTGGGTGAAAAACAGGAATCCTAACCGCTAGACCATATGGGAGTGATGACAACCACTGCTGTGAAAAGCTGTGCAGTTTGAAGTTTGACAAATGTTATAATACAATATACAATATAATACAAACCTGACCTAAATTACTATTTTCTAAGTCAAAACTCCAGGGATTGACAAAGAAGTGGCATAAAGGGCTAGATACTGATCTTGTGGGACATATACCAAAGAAAAAAATGCAATTCCTTTAACCACTTCAGCTACGGAAGGTTTTACCCATTTCATATCAGGCCATTTTTTGCAATACGGCACTGAGTTGCTTTAACTAACAATTGCGGAGTCATGCAAAGCTGTACCCAAATAAAATTGATGTCCTTTTTCCCCACAAATAGAGCTTTCTTTTGGTGGAATTTGATCACCTCTGTGGTTTTCATTTTTGTGCTATAAACAGAAAAAAATGTTTTGGAATTTTTTCTATAAAATATTCCCAATTAAAAAAAAAGTCTTCATCAAATTAGGCCAATATGTATTCTGCTACATATTTTGGTAACAAATCCCAATAAGCATATATTTATTTGTTTGTGCAAAAGTTATACAGTCCAAAAACTATGAGATAGATTTATAGACTTTGTTATTGTTTTTACTAGTAATGGCGGTGATCAGTGATTTTTAGCGGGACTGCGGCATTGCGGCGAGCAAATTGGACACTAAGTGACAATTTTTGGGGACCAGTGACACAAATACAGTAATCAGTGCTAAAAAAATGCACTGATCACTGTATAAATGACACTGGCAGGGAAGGGGTTAAACCCAGGGGCAATCAAGGGGTTAAGTGTGTGCCTGGGAGGTTCTTTCTAACTGTGTGGGGGAGGGACAGACTGGATAAAAAGAGAAATTGTGTTTCAACTTAGCTCCCTGACAGATCAGCGGTTTGCCTCACAGAGGGGGCGGTGTGTGCGCACCCCCTACACCATGTGAATAAAATCACGTACAGGTATGTGATTTTGCACAGCCGCGTTGCCCTGCCACAGTATGTATACGGTGGGCAGTCCGGAAGCGGTTAACCAGTTGAGATCCGCGCTATAGCCGAATGACGGCATCAGCGCGGATCTAAATATCCAACAGGCCGTCAATTGACGGCCTGTCACTAGAACGTTCCCCGCCCGCGCTCCAGAGCGCGCAGCGAGGAAACTCTGTGTTGACCGTGTCCCTTGGACACAGCCAATTACAGATCATCATTGCCGTTTTACACAGAGACAGCGTCCTGTCTCTGGAGAGGAGACCGATCTGTGTCCCTTGTACATAGGGACACAGCATCTGTCATTACTCTGATTTATATAGTGCCTACTCCAACCTTTATATTGATGAGTATCCATTAGCTAACACACAATTAGGTTCATCCCTCACAGTCCCTACCTTTTAGATTGTAAAACTTCTCTAACCCTCTTGTTTTATATTTGTAATGTTGGTGTAGTGTCTTCCTGCATTGTAAAACGTTGCACAAACTGTTGGCGCTATATAAATCCTGTATAATGATAATAATAATAATAATAATTTTTCTTCATTTGCTGGGGACTCTGCTACTTTCAGAGATGTGGAGCTTCAATGGGACCCAAAGTTGTGCCCAATTAAGCCAATCTATATATGGGTTGGTTGGAGGAGTGCCAGGTCTAATGGGGTTATGGTATCGGTACATAAACCTCTCTACCCTCATGGATTCAACAAATAAGTCCATCAGTGCAGAGAAACAAGTCAAAAGCAGACCGACATGGTGCAGTGTCTGCTTCCATCTATAGGCAGAAAAAAATTATTTATCAAATATTGGCAAGTCAAAATTCCTCAAAATTCCTTTAACCACTTGCTTACTGGGCACTTATACCCCCCTCCTGCCCAGGTGATATTTTAGCTTCCGGCACTGCGTCGTTTTAACTGACAATTGCGCGGTCGTGCGACGTGGCTCCCAAAGAATATTGGCGTCCTTTTTTCCCCGCAAGTAGAGCTTTCTTTTGGTGGTATTTGATCGCCTGTGCGGTTTTTATTTTTTGCGCTATAAACAAAAAAGAGCGACAATTTTGAAAAAAAATACAATATTTTTTACTTGTTGCTATAATAAATATCCCAATTTTTTAAAAAAACGTTGTTTTTCTCAGTTTAGGGCGATGCGTAATCTTCTACATATTTTTGGTAAAAAAAATCGCAATAAGCGTCTGGTTTGCGCAAAATTTATAGTGACTACAAAATAGGGGACAGAATTATTATTTTTCATTATTTTTTTTTACTAGAAATGGCGGCGATCTGCGATTTTTATTGGGACTGCGACGTTATGGCGGACACATCGGACACTTTTGACACATTTTTGGCGTCATTCACATTTTTACTGCGATCAGTGCTATAAAAATGCACTAATTACTGTATAAATGTGATTGGCATTGAAGGGGTTAACACTAGGAGTGAGGAAGGGGTTAAATGTATTCCCTGCATTGTGTTCTAACTGTGGGGGGAGGGGGGTGACTGGGGGGTGACCGATCTGTGTCCCTATGTACAAGGAACACAGATCGGTCTCCTCCTCTCCAGAGACAGGACTCAGTCTCTGTGTAAAACGGCAATGAGAGATGATCTCATATGTTTACATATGAGATCATCTTTCATTCGCCCAAAGATCGCATTGCAAACGGCCACTCTGATTGGCCGTTCGTGGCGATCTGTGATTGGCTGTGTCAAAGGGACACGGCCAACACAGAGTTTCCCCGCGGCGCGCTCTGGAGCGCGTGCTGGGAACGCAGTAGTAACATGCCGTTAATTGACGGCGTGTTGGATATTTAGATCCGCCCTGAAGCCGTCATTCGGCTATAGCGCGGATCTCAAGTAGTTAATTTCCAAAGTAGCTTTCACTAAATTTATAAGTCGTTCACTGCTAATATGTGTGCATGTATCAGATTACTTGTACCTATCCTAGTGTTTATTGCAGTTTTCCTTTGTGCTGCCTAACAGTTACGTATGAAATTATTTTTTCTGTTTTTTGTTTAATTGCACAGTACACCTTATCTGAAAGGCATTTTGAATTAGACCTTAATTTATTATCATGCTGTATATTATGCAAAGCTTATTTTTTTAGCAGCCATTTATAGTACTTAAAGGGGAGTTCCAGCTTTTTTTTAGGTTTATTAACCTCTTTCCGACCGCGCTATAGCAAAAATACTGCTACAGCGCGGTGGAGTTATTTTGGGACGACGTCCTTCACTTCCGCGATTGCGCGTCCCCTGGGACGCGCTCACGGAAGTGTCCGTGCTCGCCGGGTCTAGAAGATTCGGCGCATCACGGATCACGGTAAATTGCCGCTGATAGCGGGCGTTTACCACGTGATCGCGCCGACAAATGACGGCGCGATCACTTGTAAACAAACCGGCGTCATTTGATGACGCCGGTTCCTCCCTCTCCTCCCTCTCCTCTCTCTCCTCTCTGTACCGTTCGGTACAGTGTGCGAGGAGAGGGGGGGGAGCGGGGTGTCAGCAGCTGCGCTGTGGCTGGATCTGTGACAAATGCAGTCACAGATCCAGCCATCCCTCCATCCATCCCAGCTCTGCAATCCCCCAGTACCCTGCAATACCCCAGTACTCTGCAGTACCCTAATACTCTGCAATACCCCAGTACCCTGCAATACCCCAAAACTCTGCAGTACCCCAGTACCCTGCAGTACCCCAATACTCTGCAGTACCCCAATACTCTTCAGTACCCCAGTACCCTGCAGTACCCAAGTACCCTGCACCCCAGTACCCTGCAGTACCCCAGTACTCTGCAGTACCCCAATACTATGCAATACCCCAGTAACCTGCAATACCCCAGTACTCTGCAATACCCCAATACTCTGCAGTACTCCAATACTCTGCAGTACCCCAATACTGTGCAATACCCTGCGCAATACTCTGCAATACCCCAATAACCTGCGTGATACCCTGCAGTACCTCAATACCCTGCAGTACCCCAAAACACACATATGAAAACGGTGTTCAAGCTACACATGTGATGTATCTCTGCGAACGTTAGAGCGAGAGCAATCATTTTGGCCCTCCGTAACTAAAAACATGTAACCAATAAAAGTAATTAAAGCGTCGCCTATGGGGATTTTTAAGTAGCGAAGTTTGGCGCCATTTCATCATTGTGCGCAATTTTGAAGGGTGACATGTTGGGTATCTATTTACTCGACGTAACTGCATCTTTCACAATATGAAAAAAAATTGGGCTAACTTTTTTTTTTTTTATCACAAACATTTTTTTTTTTAAAACACGCGTTCAAAAAATTTCTACAAAAATACCATGCGAGATAAAAAGTTGTAACCGCCGCCATTGTATTCTCTAGGGTCTTTGCTAAAAAAGCATATATAATATTTTGGGGTTCTATGTAATTTTCTAGCAAATAAATGATGATTTTTACATGTAGGAGAGGAATGTCAGAATTGGTCTGGGTGCTCCAGAACGCCTGAAGGTGCTCCTTGCATGTTGGGCCTCTGTATGTGGCCACGCTGTGTAAAAGTCTCACACATGGGGTATCGCCATACTCGGGAGGAATAGCAGACTGTGTTTTGGGGTGTAATTTGTGGTTTGCATCTGCTATGTGTGAGAAATAACCCGCTAATATGACAGAAACAAGATTTTTTTATTTTTTTTACAGAATTTTCAGAATTTTCAGTAGTTTTTCTTTTATAGTGCAAAAAATAAAAAACCCAGAAGTGATCAAATACCACCAAAAGAAAGCTCTATTTGTATGAAAAAAAGGACACACATTTCAAATGGGTACAATGTTGTATGACTGAGTAATTGTCATTCAAATTGTGAGACCCACGAAAGCTGAAAATGGGTCTGGTTAGGAAGGGGGTTTAAGTGCCCAGTGGTCAAGTGGTTAAAAGTCAGCAGCTCCAAAAAGTTTAGCTGCTGACTTTTAATAAACAGACACTTACCTGCTCCACGGTCACGTGGCCGCCCTGAGCTCTGCTCCTCTCCCCCCTCTCCTGCTGGTGGCTCCATTCATATTGTGGGCACTCGGTCTCAAACAGCTATTGGTTTTCACGGCCGGGCACTCACTGCACATGTATGAGTTGCGCTGCGCTCTATGAATGGACAGATAATTTCCTGTGACCTGTCACATGTCCTAGGAGATCACCTAAATGGAGGGGCCACCTAAGGTGAGAGAAGTCAGATAGGCTGTCCCTGGGCGGAAGAAGGAAGTGGGAAAGGAAGTCCCACTCCTGCCGAAGCCCCCAACCCCCCAAAAAAATTACATTCCAAATGTGGCATGTAAGGGGGTGAAGAGTGATTAAAGCGGAAGTTCCACTTTTGGGTGGAACTCCGCTTTAACAGATATAGATATAGATTTTTATAGTCAGATTGCAGTAAAAATATATGCAACTGAGCAGCCTCAAGGTCCTTTTGAGAGAGCAGGGGATATTATAAAATGCCTATACTGTAGGGAAAAAGCTTTCGCCCAACGTGGGGCTCGAACCCACGACCCTGAGATTAAGAGTCTCATGCTCTACCGACTGAGCTAGCCGGGCAACTGGCAAACTACAAACTTTCAGGTGCTTTTGAAAAATCATACATATACACCAGGTGCAGTTTGGCAAATGTTATTGAAGTTCAGATATTTAATCCAAACCCCATCAAAATCAACTGGTGCCGAATGTTTGTTTTCAGTAATGGCTATTTTCTAAGTCAAAAGTCCTGGGATTGATAAAGACTGGGCAGAGGGCTGGGCACTGACCTGGGGGGACATATACCAAAGTAAAAAATAATATAAAATATATTGTTTAACAAGGAAAGGCCATTTGGAAATGGCTCAATGGGTAACATATGAAATCCCCTGGGAACCCCCGAGGTCACAGGAACTAATGTCCCCGTTGGAAGATTTCCTCTCTATAAATTTTTGAAGAATGACCTAAAATTTGGGATTTTCTTTTACTTTCAATGATAATGGTAAGCTGGACAAATAGAGAGGGTAAATCTATTTAATGGGGCACAGACTGCAATAAAAACTGACAGGTGTTCTAATACTTCTCCACTAGCCAAAACTAAAAACAAGTTTTTCCTTTAGTTATACTTTAAAGCTGTATGTGGAATTACAAAAAGTTAAGTCTTCTCTTAGTTTTTTAGAGGCATTTTAGTAGTCAAAAGTCCGGGTCCCCATTGACTTCAATGGGGGGTTCGGGTTCGGGTCAAGTTTGGGTCCCGAAGCTGGACTTTTTAACAAACTTCGGCTGAACCCGCCGAATCCGAACATCCAGGTGTCCGCTGAACCTTATCTGTAACCCTAACCGTACCTGTAACCCTAATCCTAACCCTATATGTAACCCTAACCCTATCTGTTACCCTAACCCTAACCTAATCAGTAACCCTAACCCTGTCTGTAACCCTAACCCTATCTGTAAACCTAACCAGGTCTGTAACCCTAACACTAACTCTATCTGTAACCCTAACCCTAAACCTTTCTGTAACCCTAACCCTTACACTGTCTGTAACCCTAACCCTGTCAGTAACCCTAACCCTAACACTATCTGTTACCCTAACCCTAGCAGTAACCTTAACCCTATCTGTAACCCTAACCCTGTCTGTAACCCTAACCCTAACACTATCTGTAATCCTAAACCTAACCCAGTCTGTAACCCTAACCCTATATGTAACCCTAGCCCTGTCTGTAACCCTAACCCTATCTGTAACCCTAACCCTAACCCTGTCTGTAACACTAACCCTATCTGTAACCCTAACCCTTTCTGTAACCCTAACACTTACACTGTCTGTAACCCTAACCCTAACCCTGTCTGTAACCCTAACCCTGTCTGTTACCCTAACCCTAACACTATCTGTTACCCTAACCCTATCAGTAACCCTAACCCCACCTGTAACCCTAACCCTGTCTGTAACCCTAACCCTATCTGTAATCCTAACCCCAGGGCTTTTTTTCTGGGGGAACTTGGGGGAACTCAGTTCCACCACCTTTGGCTCAGACCCTTTGGTGCCCGCTCACCACAATCACTTGTGAACACAGAAGTCTGGTTTCTGTGTTTACAAGTGACAGCTTTGTAACCCCCTGAACTCTGCACTCTGTATGTAATGCAATCCTGGTATTTAGAGCCCCTTTAAGACCCTCCTACTGTTTGTAAAATCTGAACGGGTCGTGGTTGAGTTCCTGTACCTATTTTCTGAGAAAAAAAGCTCTGCCTAACCCTAACCCTGTCTGTAACCCTAGCCCTAACCCTAACCCCATCTGTAACCCTAACCCTGTCTGTAACCCTAACCCTAACACTATATGTTACCCTAACCCTATCAGTAACCCTAACCCTATCTGTAACCCTAACCCTGTCTGTAACCCTAACCCTATCTGTAATCCTAAAATTAACCCTGTCTGTAACCCTAACCATATCTGTAACCCTAACCCTGTCTGTAACCCTAACCCTATCTGTAACCCTAACCCTAACCCTGTCTGTAACACTAACCCTATCTGTAACCCTAACCCTTTCTGTAACCCTAACCCTTACACTGTCTGTAACCCTAACCCTAACCCTGTCTGTAACCCTAACCCTGTCTGTTACCCTAACCCTAACACTATCTGTTACCCTAACCCTATCAGTAACCCTAACCCCATCTGAAACCCTAACTCTGTCTGTAACCCTAACCCTATCTGTAACCCTAACCCCTTCCCTATCTGTAACCTAACCCTATCTGTAACCCTAACCCTATCTGTAACCCTTACCCTATCTGTAACCCTATCCCTGTCTGTAACCCTAACCCTATCTGTAACCCTAACCCTAACCCTATCTGTAACCCTAACCCTGAATGCCTGTAAAATTAGGTATTGTTACAGCCGCTGCTGTAGCAGCGGCCAGAAAAATTTATGTTTTCCAAGCAAAGTGCACTAAAACATTACGGCTTGAACCCGAGTTGGTGGCGGATAAGTCACGCAAGTCATCCGGCATGCAGAGATAAAATACAGCAGCATGTGGACCATTTTTAGCACAAGGCAGCTCATCTCATAAGGCCTTTTTTAGTCAAATGTATTGCCCAAAGTCAGTCCCTTCGGGATCCATGCCTCATTCATCTTAATAAAGATGAGGTGATTTAGACTTTTTTGACCTAGGTGACTTCTCTTCTCAGTGACAATACCTCCTGCTGCACTGAAGGTCCTTTCTGAAAAGACACTTGAAGATGATGCTGCTGATAGTGACTTCAGTGCGACTGACTAGGTTTGTCACCTCCTCAAAAGGACGCATGAGCCTACAGGCATTGCACATGAGTGTCCAGTAACTGGGTAAAAAAATTCCCAGCTGCGCAGAGGCTTTCCTAGCACCCCGGTCATACAAATACTCATTGACAACTTTTTCTTGTTGGAGCAGGCGGTCGAACATTAGGAGTGTTGAATTCCAACGTGTCGGGCTATCGCAAATCAAGCGCCTCACTGGCATGTTGTTTCGCCAATGGGTATCTGAAAAGTGCGCCATGGCCGTGTAGGAACGCCTGAAATGGCCACACACCTTCCTGGCCTGCTAGAGGATGTCCTGTAAGTCTGGGTACTTATGCACAAAGCGTTGTACAATCAGATTCAACACGTGTGCCATGCAATGTCAAATTCAGTGCTGCCAACAAATTGCTTCTGTTGTCACACACCACTTTGCCGATCTCCAGTTGGTGCGGAGTCAGCCACTGATCCACCTGTGCGTTCAGGGCGGACAGGAATGCTGGTCCGGTGTGACTCTCTTCTTTCAGGCAAGTCAACCCCAAGACGACATGACACTCTCGTATCCGGGATGTGGAATAGCCCCTGGGGAGCTGGGGGGGTGCAGTTGATATGGAGCAAGACGCAGCAGCAGAAGAGGACTCGGCCAAGGAGGTTATCGAAGAGGAAGGAATAGGAGGAGTAGAGGAGGTGGCAGCAGGCTTGCCTGCAAGTCATGGCGGTGTCACCAACTCTCTGCAGAGCCACACATTACATGCTTGGCAGTCATCAGTAGGTTTACCCAATGCGCAGTGTAGGTGATATACCTGCCTTGACTGTGCATTGCAGACTGGGTATCAGTGGTCAGATGGACCTTTGCCCCAACACTGTGTGCCAGACATGCCATGACTTCCTTTTGCAAAATACAATACAGGTTGGTGATTGCCTTTTGTGAAAATATTTTTTTTGCCGGGAACCTTCCACTGCGGTGTCCCAATAGCTACAAACTTTTGAAGGGCTTAGACTCCACCAGCTTGTATGGTAAAAGCTGGCGGGCTAAGTGTTCCGACAAGCCAGCTGTCAGACGCCGGGCAAGGGGGTGACTCTGTGACATTGGCTTCTTACGCTAAAACATGTCCTTGACAGACACCTGACTGTGGGCAGATTAGCAGGAACTGCTCAAGGTGAGAGACGGAGGGGCGGATGGTTGAGAGAGGGCAAGGAGGACAGCAGTGGTTGACGTGGCTGAAGATGCTGAACCAGGAGGAGGATAGTGGCTTTGAGCTTGTGTGCTGCTTGTACTCGTCATCAAGTGTTGATCCCATAGGCGTTTGTTATGTGAGATCATGTGCCTTCGCAAAGCAGTTGTACCTAGGTGGGTGATGGATTTCCCACGACTCAGTTTCTTTTGGCACAGGTTGCAAATGGCATCTCTGTTATCAGAGGCAGACACAAAAAAGAAAATGCCACACTGCTGAGCTTTGCAATGACGGCATTCTGGTGGTGGCAACAGCATGCGTTGATTGGCGTGCTGTCTGGCTGACCCCGGGTGTTGATACATGCTGTCTGACTGTGCCACTAGCTCCTTGCGATGACCTCCCCCTGCTCCCAACTAGTCTCCTCCTCCTCTCTGTCTCCCCATCTGAGCTTTCCCCCTGTTCTTCTTCTCTTGGAGCGGGCACCCATGTGACATCCATGGACACATCGTCATCATCAACCGCTTCACTTGTATCTGACAACTCAGCAAAGGAAGCAGCAGCGGGTATAAGATCATCTTCATCACACCATATGTCCATTTGTGTAATGCTGACTGACTGAGACATATCCCTTTTGTCTACATCCTCTGGCAATAATGGTTGTGCATCAATCATTTCTTCCAACTGATGTGTAAATAACTCCTCTGACAGATCAAGTGAAGCAGGTGTGATGCTAGTGTTGGTGGTGGCAGCAGGGGAGCGAGTGGTAACTTGAGAGGTGCCCGAAGCTGAGCTGGAAGAGGATGGTGTGTCAAGGTTCCGAGCAGAAGCTGTAGAAGATTGGATGTCCTGTGTTAGCCAGTCAACTATGTCCTCAGAACTTTTCTAGTTCAGGGTACGTGGCCTCTGAACACTGGGCATTATTCTAGGGCCAAAGGGAATCACAGCACCACAACAACGATGGCCCCTGCGGGGTGGCCTGCCTCTGCCTGTCATTTTTTTTTAGATTAGTTTAGTTGTACTATGCGTGCAAGCTACTATGCCATCAGATATGAGTGGTGGCACTGGACAAGAAGGCACAGTATACGCTATGAGCCTGATACTGTTAAGATAATTCTTCCCCTGTGATCAGTCAAACTTCAAGTGTTCCAGAAGCAAGATACTTTATTTCAGTTGCACCGATACAACTGGATAGAACCTTCATGCTGAGAAGAAAGCATGAAGTCCCATCCAGACACGAGGTGTAAGACCTTCTTTATAGAGTCAACAGGAAGAATACTATTGGCTAAAAGACCACCGGTGGCTCATGAAGCAAACAAGCTTTATTGCCAGTCACAGTGCCTTTTTACAATTAGCAAAGGTTGATTTTAAAGAAGTAACACAAACAATAGAATTAGGCTAGTTAAAGCCACGTGTCCTTAGAATCCATTAGAGGCAAGATTAAGCAATGTGTCCTTAGAATCCATTTTACATTTCTACAAATAGTCACACAATACACATAAAAAAACTTTTCCAACAGATACACACGCTGCCTGTCAGGCAACTGCAATTAGAATTGTTTTTTTTTTTTTAATAAATGTTTCTACTGTGCCAACAGATATATGAGTGGTGGTGGCACTGGACAAGTGGGCACAGTATACGCTGTGCCAACAGATATATGAGTGGTGGCACTGGACAAGTGGGCACAGTATACAATGTGAGCCTGACACACACATGCTGCCTGGTAGGCAACTGCATTTTGATTACAGAGAAGAAAAACAAAAAAAAGCATGATATATAAGACTGATATATTAGCCCTAAAAGGGCTTTTTGGGGTGCTGTCAGAATGCTGTCCTTACAGCAGAGATCAGATGAGTATTTCAGGACTGGAGTGGACTGGAGTGGACACTGAATACACTGGCCTAGCTATCAATTTCCCTATTAAATCAGCAGCAGCTACACTGTCCCTCCTCTCACTAAGACTGCAGCTTCAGAATGAATCTAAAATGGATGCTGTCCAGGAGGTGGGAGGGTCAGGGAGGGAGGGTATGCTGCTGATTGGCTGGAATGTGTCTGCTGACTGTGAGGTACAGGGTCAAAGATTGCTCAATGATGATGAATAGGGGGCGGATCGAACATTGCATATGTTCGCCCGCACCGGCGAACGCGAACAAGCGATGTTCGCTGGGAACTGTTCACCGGCGAACCGTTCTGTACATCTCTATTCTCTTATCCATTAGCGCAGGAGTATATATTGGTGTAACATTTACATATATATACCCATTAACCCCAATCTTTGTGATATGATATATTTGTGCTGTTCAATAGAACTTTATGTTCTAGGCTGCTCTTGTATTTCATTTTTTTCATGATTTGTCTACTTCCCTCTTTGTTACCCTACTACAGTAACCCATATTTGGCAAAGAGGTGGAGTCTTAGTACTAGTCATGTGACAAAAGCCATTCAATGAAGCCCGGATAGCTCAGTCGGTAGAGCATCAGACTTTTAATCTGAGGGTCCAGGGTTCAAGTCCCTGTTCGGGCGTCCGTTCTTTTTAAAAATCTTATCTACAGTGGGAATGAATGCATAATTTGTACCTATAATAAGGCCTACCTAGAGGTACTGTAAATATTTCCTAAACATGCACTGTTTAGAATATATTTACTGTATATGCAGCTGTTTACATCACCGACGCATGTGCTCTGAAGGAACGGTCACCTGTGTCTGTGCCTGTGTCCTGTGACTTAAAGCTGTAGCACAGAAAAGTTATTTTAACAGTATTATAAAAAAACTATTCATTTTGATTCAAATGGGCACTATGAGTAAGCATAAGAATAGTTCTTACTCTAAATATTCTTCATTTCCATATAACATAGACATATACGCTGCTTCTTCAAAATATCCAGCGCCATCTCAACTGTGGTCTTCCACGTTTGAATAGTTATTTATTTCCACCCAGTATAAAAGGAAAAAAAATGGCGCTAAAACCTATAAAACAAATAAATGAACAAGTGAACAAATGTGTTGCAAATTAATGATGATAAAGATGATATAAAAAAAATGTAAGTGAAGTGGTGCAGCAACTACAAAACCTTAAATATTCAGTCCATAAAAGTGTAAAACAAAAATAGTGCGCTACCACATAAATGAGAAAAAGAGGGACTGGAGGATAGAATGGTAGCGGCTGCTAGTACCGCAAATCCCAAATAACTATCACCCCAAAAATATATGGACTTTCTCTGTACTGATAACACAAATACGAGTAGTAAAAAAAATCATTTATTATACATAAAACAATATACAATTTAAAAACAGAACCATAACAATCAACCTCACACTGATTACAGCAGTATAGTATTAATAACAGAAAACCATGTAGTATCTGTTGGTGTGAGGTGAATCGAAGGAGACCTTTACTGGTTTCGCGGAAGTACCGCTTGTTCAGGAGGTAATCTGTATAATGAATAACATTGTATCATAACTAGCAGAAAAACATTAAAAACAGCAGAAAAAACATTGGTAAACTGCAAGAAGTCAAGTGTGCAAATAAAATAGGGTCTGCTTACCACCAGAGGCTCAAGGGCCACCATGGAGCTTGCCAAATAATAACCCCCTACGGCGGACAAGGGGGAAAAAAAGATTCTTACTCTGGTAGAAGGATAACAATGATAATCATTTGTAAGATGAAGGAAACAATGGAATTGGTATAAGTGATGGTTCACCACGTGAAGAAAGAATAAGTGGTGGACGGCAAACCCAGGCACAGCGGAAGGGGAGTAGGAGTGAGGGGAAGGAGGGAAGGTGGGGGGGAAGAAACCAAGGCAGCGGGAAAGGGAAGAGGAGAAAATAATGAAACCATGAGGGAGGGGGAAGGGGGGGGAATTGGGTATGGGGAAGGAAAATTAGGAGGGGGAAGGGGGGGGGGGGGGGGGGGAGGGTGGCAAAAGGGAAGGAGGGGATGGAAAGGGAGGAAGGGAGGGAGAGGGAGGAATAGGGAAGGAAAAAGGGGGGGAAGGGAGGGGTAAGGGAGTAGGGACGGAGGGAGAGGGGGAGGGGGTGGGGAGGTTTTGGGAAGAGGAGAAGGAGGGAAGAAGGGGAAAACAGGCCAGAATAAACCAAAACACCAACACTCTATAGTGAAAAGATTGCTATCAACACCAGGGGGTGAAAAGGGTAATTTTGTATGTAGTACTAGGTATCTTACTAAGGTTGATAGGCTGTGTATACTTTTTCAAGGTACTGTGATGCCCTGTACACACGATTGGTTTGTCTGATAAAAACGAATCAATGTTTTTTTTTCATGAGATATCCGATGAAGCTGACTTTCTTCAGTCTTGCCTACACACCATTGGTTAAAAATCTGATCGTGTAAAATGCGGTGACGTAAAAACCCAACGATGTGCTGAGAAAATTGAAGTTCAATGCTTCCGAGCATGCGTCAACTTGATTCTGAGCATGCATGGATTTTTAAACAATGGATTTCCCCACAGACTATCGTCTTTTTCTTAGCTTTTTTAACCATACGAAAATTTTTAAAACAGGTTCTATTTTTTTCACTGATTGGAAAAAAACTGATGGGGCCCACACACGATTGGTTCGTCCGATGAAAACGGTCCGATCGTGTGTACAGGCATAAGTCATGAGGTACTGAGGATAATAAAGTTGCAATGTCACACATAAACCATTTGAAATCCATTTTGAGTTGGATGATCTTCTAATTTTAGCATGATGTGTTTAGTGTCATGCCGATATGTGGGGACACCAAGAGTTCAAATCATTTATTATTGTTGTTGTAAAATCACTTGGTGTTAGACATGTGCAGACTGGAATATTTTGTTTCGTTTTTTCGTTTTCGTTTGGAAAATAAATGTATTTAGTTACTCCCGAAAATCGTTTTGATTTATTTAGTTTTTCGTTGGGGAATAGCTTTCGTCCGAAAATCCAATAATACTTGGTTTCTGTCGAATGGGCAAAAATATTCGACGGAACGTCAAATCTTTTTGGTTGCTGGTGAATGATCAAAGAATATTCGACGAAACGTCGAATCTTTACGTCTCATAAATCGAAATCTATTCTCTGAAATGTCGAATCTATTATTTCTATAGTGTCGAATCTTTTCTCTATGATGTCAAATCTTTTCCCTATAATGTTGAATCTCTCTATATTAAATTTTTACCGCAACGAAAACGAAAATAAAACATTTTTTATGTCGGATCTTTCGGTTTTCGTTTCTTGCACTTTCGTTATCGTTTGTTAATACGATAACGAAAATACCCGATTTTCGGACGAAAATGCATTCTAACGAAAACGAATGCACATGTCTACTTGGTGTCCATACTCCCCACTTATCTATATGACACTAAACACATCATACTAAAATTAGATCATCCATTGCAAAAGGTTTATGTGTGACATCACAACCTTATTATTATCCTCAGTACCTCATGACTTTGGTTTGGAATCGGTATTACTCCGATTTATATAGTGCCTACTCCATAGATCACAAACTTTATATTGATGAGTATCCATTAGATAACACACATTTTGGTTCATTCCTCACAGTCCCTACCATTTAGATTGTAAAACTTCTCTAACCCTCTTGTTTTATATTTGTAATGTTGGTGTAGTGTCTCCCTGCATTGTAAAGTGTTGCACAAACTGTTGGCGCTATATAAATCCTGTATAATAATAATATTAATAATATTTTTTCTTTGTTTGCTGGGGACTCTGCTACTTTCAGAGATGTGGAGCTTCAATGGGAACCAAAGTTGTGCCCACTTAAGCCAATCTATATATGGGTTGGTTGGAGAAGTGCCGGGTCTAATGGGGTTATGGTATCGGTTTTATAGGAGGTACATAGACCTCTCTAATCTCATTGATTCAACAAATAAGTCAAAAGCAGACTGGCATGGTGCAGTGTTTGCTTCCATCAATAGGAAGAAAAAATGTGTTTATCAAATATTGGGAAGTCAAAATTCCTCAAACTGTCCTCTAACATTCACCATGACATATAGATCTCTTTTCCAAAGTAGCTTTCACTGATTTTATAAGTCGTTCACTGCTAATATGTGTGCATGTATCAGATTACTTGTACCTATTTTAGTGTTTATTGCAGTTTTCCTTTGTGCTGCCTAACAGTTATGTATGAAATCGTTTTTTTCTGTTTTTTGTTTAATTGCCCACTACAGCTTATCTGAAAGGTATTTTGAATCAGACCTTAATTTATTATCATACAGTATATTGTGCAAAGCTAAATTTAACTTTTTTGCAGCCATTTATAGTTCTTAAAGGAGAGTTCCAGACTTTTTTTAGGTTTATTAAAAGTCAGCAGCTTCAAAACGTTTAGCTGCTGACTTTTAATAAACAGACACTTACCTGCTCAAGGGTCCAGCGACGTGGCCGCCTGGAGCTCTGCTTCTCTCCTTCCTCTCTGGCCGGCGCCTCTATTCATAGTGTGGGCACCCGGCCACGACAGCGTTTGGCTTCACGACCGGCACTCACTGTGCATTCACACGAGTCGCGCTGCGCTCTATGAATGGACAGGTGATCTCATTGGACCTGTCACATGTCCTTGGAGATCGCCTAAAAGGAGGGGCCACCTAAGGCATGAAGAGAAGACGCCGACGGTATCCCTGGGCGGAAGAAGGAAGTGGGACAGGAAGTCCCACTCTTACAGAAGCCCCCACTCACCCCCCAAAAAATGCCATGCCAAATGTGGGATGTAAGGGGTGAGGAGTGATTAAAGCGGAAGTACCACTTTAACAGATATAGATTTTTATAGTCAGATTACAGTAAAAAATATATGCAACCAAGCAGTCTCAAGGTCCTTTTGAGAGAGCGGAGGGATATTATAAAATGTCTATACTGTAGGGAAAAAGCTTTCGCCCAACGTGGGGCTCGAACCCACGACCCTGAGATTAAGAGTCTCATGCTCTACCGACTGAGCTAGCCGGGCAACTGGCAAAATGTAGGCTTTTATGTGCTTTTGATAAATCATACATACACCAGGTGCAGTTTGGCAAATGTTATTGAAGTTTAGATATTTAATCCAAACCCCATCAATATCAACTGGTGCTGAATGTTTGTTTTCAGTAATGTCTATTTTCTAAGTCAAAAGTCCAGGGAATGATAAAGAATGGGCATAGAGGGCTGGGCACTGGCCTGGGGGAACATATACCAAAGTAAAAAATGATATAAAATATATTGTTTAACAAGGAAAGGCCATTTGGAAATGGCTCAATGGGTAACATATAAAATCCCTTGGGAACCCCTGAGGTCACAGGAACTAATGTCCCCATTGGAAGATTTCCCTCTATACATTTTTGCAGGATGACCCAAAATTTGGGATTTTCCTTTACTTTCAATGATAATGCAGGACAAATAGAGAGGGTAAATCTCTTTAATGGGGCACAGACTGCAATAAAAACTGACAGGTGTTCTAATACTTCTTCACTAGCCAAAACTAAAAAAAAAAAAAGTTTTTCCTTTAGTTATACTTTAAAGCTGTATGTGGAATTAAAAAAAGTTAAGACTCTCAAGGACAGTGCCAGCGACACTATATTCTGCCTATTCATTTACTTTAAGTTTCCATACCTGCTTGGCTTACATGCATTTTGTCAACCAAATTTGATTGATTTCCATCCAAAAAATAATTGGCATTTTTTGCCAAAAGATTTTTTGTGTAGAAGTAATAACATAACATAACAGTATAACAACCAAAACTACTGTTATACAGTATATCTGCATTGTAAAACAAAAAAGATAAAGCTAACCACGTCACATAAATTGCTAAATAAGGACAAAACAAATGTTATGACCACCATCCTCACCTAAAACCCACCTTTTTTTGCAGCTGTGTCAGAGTTGCACATACATGAAGGTGGTATTAAACCCAAAAATATTTTATATTGTAATTACCAATGTTTTTTCTGTTGGGTTTACAGTGTTTGGGCACCAACAACACCCATAAAGCTATTTTTTTATTGCTTCTTGAGGGTAGCACAAAAATATACAATGTTTGGCCAGGGTTCATACTATTCCCTCAATTTTCATGTTGAGTTATGGTGCTTTGTCTCTACATGAAATATGTAAAACCTCATCTGTGACATGAATCAAAATATAAGAATGCTACCCAATGTTAATGCTAGCACCTCATTATCACTGTGCAATATAAATAGTAATCCATACTCATAATTAATAAAAGTTCTCACTCTCTAGAGTCCATACCTCTCTTAATACAAGAAAGAACTTTGCATGCCATTATTGAGCTTATGATCTACCAAAACCCCCAGATCCTTCTCCACTACAGATCTCCCAGATGTACTCCTCCTAGTATGTATGATGCATGCATATTCTTAGACCCCAAGTGCATAACTTTACATTTATCAACATTAAACATCTGCCACTTAGTCGCCCACTTAGACAGAGCATTGAGGTCGGCTTGTAAATTGGAGACATCCTGCAAGGTCGTTATTCCACTGCATAGCTTGGTGTCATCTGCAAAGACAGAAATGTTACTTTTGATCTCAGACCCAATATCATTTATAAATATATTAAAAAGTAAGGGTCGCAGCACTGAACCTTGGGGTACACCGCTGATAACCTTAGACCATTCAGAGTATGAATCATTAACCACGACTCTCTGGTGTAACATTTACATATATATACCTATTAACCCCTATCTTTGTAATATGATATATTTGTGCTGCTCAATAGAACTTTATGTTCTATGCTGCTCTTGTATTTCATTTTTTCTATTTATTCATGATTTGTCTACTTCCTTCTCTATTACCTTACTACGGTAACCCATATTTGGCAAAGAGGTGGAGTCTCAGTACTAGTAAGGTGATATTTACATTTCAATGGAGCCCGGATAGCTCAGTCGGTAGAGCATCAGACTTTTAATCTGAGGGTCCAGGGTTCAAGTCCCTGTTCGGGCGTCAGCATTTTTAAAATCTTTCTAAAGATCTCATCTACAGTGGGAATGAATGCATAATTTGTACCTATAATAAGGCCTACCTAGAGGTACTGTAAATATTTCCTACACATGCACTGTTTAGAATATATTTACTGTATATGAGCTGTTTACATCACCGACGCATGTGCTCTGAAGGAACGGTCACCTGTGTCTGTGCCTGTGTCCTGTGACTTAAAGCTGTAGCACAGAAAAGTTATTTTAACAGTATTATAAAAAAACTATTCATTTTGATTCAAATGGGCACTATGAGTAAGCATAAGAATAGTTCTTACTCTAAATATTCTTCATTTCCATATAACATAGACATATACGCTGCTTCTTCAAAATATCCAGCGCCATCTCAACTGTGGTCTTCCACGTTTGAATAGTTATTTATTTCCACCCAGTGTAAAAGGAAAAAAAATGGCGCTAAAACCTATAAAACAAATAAATGAACAAGTGAACAAATGTGTTGCAAATTAATGATGATAAAGATGATATAAAAAAAATGTAAGTGAAGTGGTGCAGCAACTACAAAACCTTAAATATTCAGTCCATAAAAGTGTAAAACAAAAATAGTGCGCTACCACATAAATGAGAAAAAGAGGGACTGGAGGATAGAATGGTAGCGGCTGCTAGTACCGCAAATCCCAAATAACTATCACCCCAAAAATATATGGACTTTCTCTGTACTGATAACACAAATACGAGTAGTAAAAAAAATCATTTATTATACATAAAACAATATACAATTTAAAAACAGAACCATAACAATCAACCTCACACTGATTACAGCAGTATAGTATTAATAACAGAAAACCATGTAGTATCTGTTGGTGTGAGGTGAATCGAAGGAGACCTTTACTGGTTTCGCGGAAGTACCGCTTCTTCAGGAGGTAATCTGTATAATGAATAACATCGTATCATAACTAGCAGAAAAACATTAAAAACAGCAGAAAAAACATTGGTAAACTGCAAGAAGTCAAGTGTGCAAATAAAATAGGGTCTGCTTACCACCAGAGGCTCATGGGCCACCATGGAGCTTGCCAAATAATAACCCCCTACGGCGGACAAGGGGGAAAAAAGATTCTTACTCTTGTAGAAGGATAACAATGATAATCAGTTGTAAGATGAAGGAAACAATGGAGTTGGTATAAGTGATGGTTCACCACGTGAAGAAAGAATAAGTGGTGGACGGCAAACCCAGGCACAGCGGAAGGGGAGTAGGAGTGAGGGGAAGGAGGGAAGGTGGGGGGGAAGAAACCAAGGCAGCGGGAAAGGGAAGAGGAGAAAATAATGAAACCATGAGGGAGGGGGAAGGGGGGAATTGGGTATGGGGAAGGAAAATTAGGAGGGGGAAGGGGGGGGAGAGGAAGGGGAGGGTGGCAAAAGGGAAGGAGGGGATGGAAAGGGAGGAAGGGAGGGAGAGGGAGGAATAGGGAAGGAAAAAGGGGGGGAAGGGAGGGGTAAGGGAGTAGGGACGGAGGGAGAGGGGGAGGGGGTGGGGAGGTTTTGGGAAGAGGAGAAGGAGGGAAGAAGGGGAAAACAGGCCAGAATAAACCAAAACACCAACACTCTATAGTGAAAAGATTGCTATCAACACCAGGGGGTGAAAAGGGTAATTTTGTATGTAGTACTAGGTATCTTACTAAGGTTGATAGGCTGTGTATACTTTTTCAAGGTACTGTGATGCCCTGTACACACGATCGGTTTGTCTGATAAAAACGAATCAATGTTTTTTTTTCATGAGATATCCGATGAAGCTGACTTTCTTCAGTCTTGCCTACACACCATTGGTTAAAAATCTGATCGTGTAAAATGCGGTGACGTAAAAACCCAACGATGTGCTGAGAAAATTGAAGTTCAATGCTTCCGAGCATGCGTCAACTTGATTCTGAGCATGCATGGATTTTTAAACGATGGATTTCCCCACAGACTATCGTCTTTTTCTTAGCTTTTTTAACCATACGAAAATTTTTAAAACAGGTTCTATTTTTTTCACTGATTGGAAAAAAACTGATGGGGCCCACACACGATTGGTTCGTCCGATGAAAACGGTCCGATCGTGTGTACAGGCATAAGTCATGAGGTACTGAGGATAATAAAGTTGCAATGTCACACATAAACCATTTGAAATCCATTTTGAGTTGGATGATCTTCTAATTTTAGCATGATGTGTTTAGTGTCATGCCAATATGTGGGGACACCAAGAGTTCAAATCATTTATTATTGTTGTTGTAAAATCACTTGGTGTTAGACATGTGCAGACTGGAATATTTCGTTTCGTTTTTTCGTTTTCGTTTGGAAAATAAATGTATTTAGTTACTCCCGAAAATCGTTTTGATTTATTTAGTTTTTCGTTGGGGAATAGCTTTCGTCCGAAAATCCAATAATACTTGGTTTCTGTTGAATGGGCAAAAATATTCGACGGAACGTCAAATCTTTTTGGTTGCTGGTGAATGATCAAAGAATATTCGACGAAACGTCGAATCTTTACGTCTCATAAATCGAAATCTATTCTCTGAAATGTCGAATCTATTATTTCTATAGTGTCGAATCTTTTCTCTATGATGTCAAATCTTTTCCCTATAATGTCGAATCTCTCTATATTAAATTTTTACCGCAACGAAAACGAAAATAAAACATTTTTTATGTCGGATCTTTCGGTTTTCGTTTCTTGCACTTTCGTTATCGTTTGTTAATACGATAACGAAAATACCCGATTTTCGGACGAAAATGCATTCTAACGAAAACGAATGCACATGTCTACTTGGTGTCCATACTCCCCACTTATCTATATGACACTAAACACATCATACTAAAATTAGATCATCCATTGCAAAAGGTTTATGTGTGACATCACAACCTTATTATTATCCTCAGTACCTCATGACTTTGGTTTGGAATCGGTATTACTCCGATTTATATAGTGCCTACTCCATAGATCACAAACTTTATATTGATGAGTATCCATTAGATAACACACATTTTGGTTCATTCCTCACAGTCCCTACCATTTAGATTGTAAAACTTCTCGAACCCTCTTGTTTTATATTTGTAATGTTGGTGTAGTGTCTCCCTGCATTGTAAAGTGTTGCACAAACTGTTGGCGCTATATAAATCCTGTATAATAATAATAATATTATTAATAATTTTTCTTTGTTTGCTGGGGACTCTGCTACTTTCAGAGATGTGGAGCTTCAATGGGAACCAAAGTTGTGCCCACTTAAGCCAATCTATATATGGGTTGGTTGGAGGAGTGCCAGGTCTAATGGGGTTATGGTATCGGTTTTATAGGAGGTACATAGACCTCTCTAATCTCATTGATTCAACAAATAAGTCAAAAGCAGACTGGCATGGTGCAGTGTTTGTTTCCATCAATAGGAAGAAAAAATGTGTTTATCAAATATTGGGAAGTCAAAATTCCTCAAACTGTCCTCTAACATTCACCATGACACATAGATTTATTTTCCAAAGTAGCTTTCACTAATTTTATAAGTCGTTTACTGCTAATATGTGTGCATGTATCAGATTACTTGTACCTATCCTAGTGTTTATTGCAGTTTTCCTTTGTGCTGCCTAACAGTTATGTATGAAATCGTTTTTTTCTGTTTTTTGTTTAATTGCCCACTACAGCTTATCTGAAAGGCATTTTGAATCAGACCTTAATTTATTATCATACAGTATATTGTGCAAAGCTAAATTTAACTTTTTTGCAGCCATTTATAGTTCTTAAAGGAGAGTTCCAGCCTTTTTTTTAGGTTTATTAAAAGTCAGCAGCTTCAAAAAGTTTAGCTGCTGACTTTTAATAAACAGACACTTACCTGCTCAAGGGTCCAGCGACGTGGCCGCCTGGAGCTCTGCTTCTCTCCTTCCTCTCTGGCCGGCGCCTCTATTCATAGTGTGGGCACCCGGCCACGACAGCGTTTGGCTTCACGACCGGCACTCACTGTGCATTCGTGCGAGTCGCGCTGCGCTCTATGAATGTACAGGCGATCTCATGGGACCTATCACATGTCCTTGGAGATTGCCTAAAGGGAGGGGCCACCTAAGGCGTGAAGAGAAGTCACCAAGGCTGTCCCTGGGTGGAAGAAGGAAGTGGGACAGGAAGTCCCACTCTTACAGAAGCCCCCACTCACCCCCCAAAAAATGCCATGCCAAATGTGGGCTGTAAGGGGTGAGGAGTGATTAAAGCGGAAGTACCACTTTAACAGATATAGATATAGATTTTTATAGTCAGATTACAATAAAAAATATATGCAACTGAGCAGCCTCAAGGTCCTTTTGAGAAAGCAGGGGATATTATAAAATGTCTATACTCTAGGGAAAAAACTTTCGCCCAACGTGGGGCTCGAACCCACGACCCTGAGATTAAGAGTCTCATGCTCTACCGACTGAGCTAGCCGGGCAACTGGTAAAATTCATGCTTTCATGTGCTTTTGATAAATCATACATACACCAGGTGCAGTTTGGCAAATGTTATTGAAGTTTAGATATTTAATCCAAACCCCATCAATATCAACTGGTGCTGAATGTTTGTTTTCAGTAAGGGCTATTTTCTATGTCAAAAGTCCAGGGATTGATAAAGAATGGGCATAGAGGGCTGGGCACTGGCCTGGGGGAACATATACCAAAGTAAAAAGTAATATAAAATATATTGTTTAACAAGGAAAGGCCATTTGGAAATGGCTCAATGGGTAACATATAAAATCCCTTGGGAACCCCTGAGGTCACAGGAACTAATGTCCCCATTGGAAGATTTCCCTCTATAAATTTTTTTTTTTTTTACTTTCGATGATAATGCAGGACAAATAGAGAGGGTAAATCTCTTTAATGGGGCACAGACTGCAATAAAAACTGACAGGTGTTCTAATACTTCTTCACTAGCCAAAACTAAAAAAAAAAAAAAGTTTTTCCTTTAGTTATACTTTAAAGCTGTATGTGGAATTACAAAAAGTTAAGACTCTCAAGGACAGTGCCAGCGACACTATATTCTGCCTATTCATTTACTTTAAGTTTCCATACCTGCTTGGCTTACATGCATTTTGTCAATCAAATTTGATTGATTTCCATCCAAAAAATAATTGGCATTTTTTGCCAAAAGATTTTTTGTGTAGAAGTAATAACATAACATAACAGTATAACAGCCAAAACTACTGTTATACAGTATATCTGCATTGTAAAACAAAAAAGATAAAGCTAACAACGTCACATAAATTGCTAAATAAGGACAAAACAAATGTTATGACCACCATCCTCACCTAAAACCCACCTTTTTTTGCAGCTGTGTCAGAGTTGCACATACATGAAGGTGGTATTAAACCCAAAAATATTTTATATTGTAATTACCAATGTTTTTTTCTGTTGGGTTTACAGTGTTTGGGCACCAACAACACCCATAAAGCTATATTTGTATTGCTTCTTGAGGGTAGCACAAAAATATACAATGTTTGGCCAGGGTTCATACTATTCCCTCAATTTTCATGTTGAGTTATGGTGCTTTGTCTCTACATGAAATATGTAAAACCTCATCTGTGACATGAATCAAAATATAAGAATGCTACCCAATGTTAATGCTAGCACCTCATTATCACTGTGCAATATAAATAGTAATCCATACTCATAATTAATAAAAGTTCTCTATCTCTAGAGTCCATACCTCTCTTAATACAAGAAAGAACTTTGCACGCTTTGGAAACCACAGCTTGGCATTGCATGACATTATTGAGCTTATGATCAACTAAAACACCCAGATCCTTCTCCACTACAGATCCCCCCAGTTGTACTCCTAGCATGTATGATGCATGCATATTCTTAGCCCCCAAGTGCATAACTTTACATTTATCAACATTAAACATCATCTGCCACTTAGTCGCCCAATTAGACAGAGCATTGAGGTCGGCTTGTAAATTGGAGACATCCTGCAAGGTCGTTATTCCACTGCATAGCTTGGTGTCATCTGCAAAGACAGAAATGTTACTTTTGATCTCAGACCCAATATCATTTATAAATATATAAAAAAGTAAGGGTCGCAGCACTGAACCTTGGGGTACACCGCTGATAACCTTAGACCATTCAGAGTATGAATCATTAAAGGGGTTCTAAAGTTACAAGTTTTTTTACCTTCATGCATCCTATGCATGAAGGTAAAAAAACATCTAGCAGCACCGCCCCCCCCCCCCCCCCCCGAGCCCCCGTTGTACTTACCTGACCGTTCGAATCTCCCGGGCGCGTCCACGTCGTCCTCTTCGGTTCCCAGCCTGGCCGTTGATTGGCTAGGCTGGGCGGATTGATAGCAGCGCAGCCATTGGCTAGCGCTGCTGTCAATCAGAGCGGATGACGCGGCGTGCTGGGGGGCGGAGCCGAGTGATACAGTCGGCGGCTATGGCCGCCGCTGTATCACGAGAGCGCGCTCGCAAAAGCTTTCCTCCATGCGAGCGCCCTCGCATGAAGAGGGAAAGCTTTTGCGAGGAGGAGCCCAGACAGCCGCCGAGGGACCCCAGAAGACAGCTTTCCGGGCCACTCTGTGCAAAACGAACTGCACAGTGGAGGTAAGTATCACATGTTTGTTATTTTTTTTTTTTAAATCCCTGACTTTTAGTGTCCCTTTAACCACGACTCTCAGGTGTAAAATTTACATATATATACCTATTAACCCCTATCTTTGTAATATGATATATTTGTGCTGCTCAATAGAACTTTATGTTCTAGGCTGCTCTTGTATTTCATTTTTTCTATTTATTCATGACTTGTCTACTTCCTTCTCTATTACCTTACTACGGTAACCCATATGTGGCAAAGAGGTGGAGTCTCAGTACTAGTAAGGTGATATTTACATTTCAATGGAGCCCGGATAGCTCAGTCGGTAGAGCATCAGACTTTTAATCTGAGGGTCCAGGGTTCAAGTCCCTGTTCGGGCGTCAGCATTTTTAAAATCTTTCTAAAGATCTTATCTACAGTGGGAATGAATGCATAATTTGTACCTATAATAAGGCCTACCTAGAGGTACTGTAAATATTTCCAAAACATGCACTGTTTAGGAGATATTTACTGTATATGCAGCTGTTTACATCACCGACGCATGTGCTCTGAAGGAACGGTCACGGGTGTCTGTGACTGTGTCCTGTGCCTTAAAGCTGTAGTAAAGAACAGTTATTTTAACAATATTATAACACAACTATTAATTTTGATTCAAATTGGCACTATGAGTAAGCATAAGAATAGTTCTTACTCCTAATAGTCTTCATTTCCATATAACATAGACATATACGCTGCTTCATTATAATATCCGGCACCATCTCAACCGTGGTCTTCCACGTTTGAATAGTTATTTTTTTCCACCCGGAGTACATTTTCATCTATGTAATCTCGCGCATGCGCAGTAATTGCATTATTCAAGTCTCTTCTTCGTTTACTAAGGAAATGAAGCATAGCAAATCAGTGCTGTCTTAGTCCAGAAATTAGGTAATGAGGTAAGGCCGCTTCTCGGCCTTTTGGCTAAGATCAAGTGTAGTATCTGTTTTTATCAGTTGCCAGTAGGTGGTGCTATGCTGACCATCGCTAGTACTCGGCGAGGTGGAAAGGGATGGCGGTCGGTGGACGCTAAACCTGCTGGCGTGGAGGTGAAAGCCTTCTGATCGGGACAGAGAGGCATGAGATCGAAGCTGGAGGAATGGGCCCCTGGCCTGGATTTGGTGGTGCCTGCCCCAGTCAGTTGTTCAGGAGAGAACCCTTGCTCCTGTTTTCGTCGGGAGGAGCGGTTAGTATTTCCCGAATGTGATTAGGTGGGAGGGATGGGGTTTGTGGGTAGTAGCCTACTGAGGTGGGCTCTCCCCAATCTCTTCTACTACCTTCCTGGCTGGGAAGGGTGCTGCTGGTCCAGGCCGGGGGTCAGGGTCCATTGAAAAGCCTGTGAAGTTAGTGCCCCTGGATCGGCAGTCCAGGGGTGCCATACATTGCATGAGTGTTTGAAAGGGGCACTCATCGTGTGGCACCTTAGGTCACAATCTCCACACACAACTTTTTGACACCTGCCTCTAGGGTCGAGCCTTTTGGCTAGGACCAGTGGAATTTTTGTTCCTGGCCAGAGGGCCGGCCATCATATTGCATGGTGGCCACTTTCCACTCACCTCTCCCAGCTTCCTTTTCCCCCACTTTTTTGTTTTACCCCTGTTTGTCACTTTACGTCTTTTTTTGTTAGTGCACTTTGCACCTTATGTGTGATGAGTAAGGTGCTGGTCCTCGGGCCTGCTCTGAAAGTCTTGGGAGTGGGCGGACATGGCCTTCTGGCTTAGTTCGCCTGCTCTCATGGGGTCTCCCTTCGGGGGAGCCTCACCGAGGAGGGTTCTGTTTCAGAAGTCCCTGTTGGGTCCGTGTTGCTTTGGCTGCATGGACCATAGATTACTCGAGTCACTGCCAGGAGCCTAACAACCCGGGGGATCAGAGTCGGGTCCTTTTAGGAGGACCAATTGACGATGCACCCGTCACAGTTTTTTGTGTCACTCTTTATGTGTGTGCACATTTTTCCTGCACCGGGTGAAGTTTTTGGGTTGTGTTATGCACGCCACAGGCTTTTCAATAGAAAAATAAATAAATAAATCTGTTAAAAAAAATGAGGTAATGCAGGAGGTAATTAGGAGGAATCATTGCGGGATGTTCGGGCTGATGTAGACAACAGGAAATGACGCAGCCCCGACATAGACACAGCATTTTTCCGGCAGAAAATTACTCAGAACTCCCAAACATTATATATTTTTTAAAGCCGACACACTAGAGAATAAATTGGAGGTTTTTGCAATTTTTTTTAAGTCACACAGTATTTTCTTAGCGGTTTTACAAATGCAGCTGTTTGGGAATAAATACACTTTTTTTGAATCTTAATGCCAAAAAACAGAATACATAACACAATTTTTTTATGAAAGATATGTTACACCAAGTAAATAGATACCAAACATGTCATGCTTTAAATCGCCACACATGACTAACTATGTCAATTTTACCATCCATAGGTGGCGCTTTAAAAGCCTTTGCAGGTTACCACTTTAGATTTACAGAGGAGGTCTGATTCTAAAATTACTGCCCATGCTTTTATGTTTGGTTTGTGCTGGACAATTGCTGTTTGAATGCACATGGGACCGGTGCACATGTTCGCCTTTGCACATGAGCAGGGGGGACAGGGCACATTATTATTATTATTTTAATTATTAATGTGTTTGTTTTTTACACTGTTGCTTTAACCAGATCTAGTGAACCTGATTGGCTGAGATACGTGTCAGTGTTAACCAAGGAATGCACACACCGTGCGTTCCCTGGTTAACTATTTAGAAGCTGATTACAGCCCTCAGGCTGTAATCGGAAAGCCTATCAGAGCCGCTGTCTCTGATAGACACTTCCACAGCCAACCATCTGAATAGTGGGCAGCAGCGGCAGTGGCATGAATGCATTAATCTATGTATTGTTTTTCAGTAGAGGTGCAGGAGCGAGAGGGGGTGGCGCTCCTGCACCCTCTATGGACGCACCGCCACTGATATAGGAGCAGAGCTGTATTGCATGTATGCTGCCATGTTGGTGTCAGGAAATCTGTTTTGAAAATGGAAGGATATTATTTATGTAAATTGTAACTCTATTCCTTATTTATTTACTTTTCTGTACATGTATTGACCCACTCTCCGTATCCTATTAGCTCATATTTGGCAACGCGCTGGAATATAGTTGTAAGTCAGGTGATCATAAGTCAGGTGACCACCAGATTTCACAGAAGCCCGGATAGCTCAGTCGGTAGAGCATCAGACTTTTAATCTGAGGGTCCAGGGTTCAAGTCCCTGTTCGGGCGACTGATTTTTATCTTTCTAGAGATCTTATCTACAGTGGGAGAGAAAGTGGTTGTAAACCCTTTACAACCACTTTTTTCTACAGGTATAGTAGGGCAGCTCCCATGCATATGCGCAGGAGTGACGTCATCACGGCTCTGACCAATCACAGTGCCATAGTCGCAATACCCGGAAGTAACTCTGGGAGCAGTGTCGTTGGCCAGTGCTGTGTATGGGCACCGCAGCGAGGGCTTTGATCTGAGGTGAGTATTACATAATGAGTAGGGATGAGCTTCGTATGTTCAACCATTCATCGAATTACAAATGTTATAGGCCGTTCGCGCCAAATTCGAGTGGAGTGTCACGGCCCATAATCCACTGTGTCTTTGGCCAATTATGGCTCAGGGGGTTTAGTACACGCTCCACACTATATTTTTCTCAATGATTTTCATCCATATTGCAGGGACCATACATTACATTAAAGCCGCAAGCAGTTTAAATTACTTTTTTTCTAATAGTAATCTCATTTTGTGCAGGGACAGTTCTAAACACGTGCCACTTCACAGGCATACTATAGACACCCAGCAGGTACGATATTTAAAGGATTTTTTATAAAAAAAATCACTTTAAGCATCATTAAAATCACTGCTCCAGAAAAAAAGTCCCAGAGTTCAATGGGGTTCTAAATGTTCTTGCAAATGTTTGATCCGTTCGAAGGTTCTGGTGCGAACCGAATGGGGTTGTTGGGCTCATCCCTAATAATGAGCTAGTATCCTATGATAGATAAAAAGTGCATTTTATATACAACTATATAGAGCAGACCAAAGTGAGGAGGAATGAGAGACAGAGGCACATTGCTCCAAATTAGGGAGCTATGTTGTATGTGTGAATGATCTAATGACAGATACACACACACACATATGTACTTTTTAAAGGACATGTGACTCAAAAACCACATAAAAAACACATTTGGGTGCATTTTTGCCCCATTTTACCATGTTTTGTTGCATTTTCCTCTGCTTTCAATGGAAAGGTGCCTTTTTGGTGCACTCTTTTTGACTCCCCAAACAAGCAAGCATGATTTTTTTCACTATGATGGAAGGGTGTTGCCTCAGTGTGGACATATTCATTGATTGAGGAAGCATTTTCCTGAGCTTTTCATGCACTTTTTTAATGAAAAAGCACTTGAAAAACTCCTCAGCGTGAAAACAGCCTTAAGATATTTGCTATTTTATGGTTTGACAGTTCACTTGAGAGCTAACATAAGCACACAAATAACTGTAGCAGTTGAATGGTATTGTTCCACTTTATACATTTGTGAATTTAGTCTATTTAAAACGTGTTTGATTCTGCCCCTGCATAGTTATGTTAGATCAAAGCCAGTGGAACCCACAGCAACCCACCAGGTCAGTTGGGTCACCCACACTCCCCTCAGTGGGTCCGGCGGTTACATGACCATCACTTACCCCATCTATGGCATGGACAGCGCTTCCCTCTGAGCGACAGGTGGCGGCTTCCCCTACATCGCCTCCTCTGCATCATGGTGGCCGTGCGTCTCCTTCCTCCTCCTCCTTCTAGGCCAATAGGATCCCTTCTCCTTGCCGCCAATCGGGAAATGGGTCTCAGGACCGCTTCCTGATTGGCTGGCAGGAGAATCAGTGTGACAATAGCGAATATTGCCCACCCTTTTTTAAGCTTATTAGAGTCTCTGGCTCTAATCACGTGCTTAAAAAAGAAAACCCCATTGGAATCCATGCATCATGCACTCTGCATGTAGATTAGGGGGTCAAACGCATGATGCCCTGCATTATGATCTGCCCCTGATTTAATTTTTGTTTACAAACGGTTTATTGAAAAATAGGTCTCAATACAGTTATGAAGTACAGTGGCAAGAGGTACAAAAACAAATAAAACATATGTACATTATTATATATATATATATCAGCAGTAAGCATCTGTGAAACATAGACATAGCAGTAAATCAAGAGGAGAAGATATAGGTCCTGTTAAGTATAAAAGGTCATTCACTAGTAATATATAGTGACAAAATGGTCTAACAAATTAGTTTAATGGCCAATAGGAGAGAAAAAAGAAAAAAAGGGGGAAGATAATAGACTCACAACTTTATTCAATGAATTAACAGACTTAGGTCCCATGGTTTCCATTTCTGATCGTATATGTCCATGGTATCATATAAGGTGTGGTGAATGCGTTCTGCTAGTTTGATGGACAACATACGATCCATAATTTGGGACCATGGCACTGTAGCGGAACGCCAGTTGAGAGCTATGGCCCAGTGTATTGATGTGAGCAAGGTGTGTATTAACCTAGTGTGGGCTATAGGAATGTCAGGGATAGGATAAAAAAGGAGACATAATTTAGGTGTTAGTTCTAATCTTCTACCTGTTATCTGTTCTATTTTGATACTGAGTTGTAGCCATGTATTTTTGAGGTGTGTGCAGTCCCAGAAGGTGTGTATAAGGGAGCCCTGGTCTGGGCAGCCTCTGAAACACAAGGGAGAGATTTCAGGATAGAATGAGTTAATTCTATCAGGGGTGAGGTACCATCTATGTTGAAGTTTTATAGCGGATTCCCTAATAGAGGCTGTTTTGGTGCATTTTCTTAGGTTATTTGCCATGCTGTCCCATTGTTCTGTGGAAAAGGATTCATTTAGATCTGACTCCCATTGCAACATTTGGCGTGTTTTGTCTGGTAAATTGTGTTCATTTAGGTTTCTGTACATTCTAGATAGCAAGCCCCTTTCTCGAGGTGAAGTAAGACACATTTTTTCAAATATTGTGAAGGGGGTTTGGAGGTTGAGAGAGAAGTTTTTTTGATAGAATTGTTTGATATTGTTGTAGTCTGAGAGATCAGTATCTTTGAGTTTATATTCTGATTGCAAATCTAAGAATGTGCGAAAAGTATTGTTTTTAGTGAATGCTTTGAGGTTAGATAGATTGAGGAGTTGCCAAAGAGAGTATTGGTTAGAGTGTAGGTCCGGGGGGGAAAATAGGGGGTCCCCCAGGAAGGAAGCTAGGGGGGGGAGTTCTGAGGATAAATTAAATTTTTGTTTATGTCTGTGCCACAATAGTAGGTCCTGGTGTACCACTCTGTTGAGGCTGCCCATTCTTTGTGTTTTAATAGATTTGGACCATAGGAGGCCTTGGAGGTGGAACGGTAGGACAGACTGTTCCTCAAATTCTAGCCACGGGATATGATTGGAGGGTGCGTACCATTGTGCGAGTTGTGTATACCTGGCTGAGAGATAGTATAGCCATAGGTTGGGAATACCCAACCCGCACTTCGATTGAGGTCTAAACATTAGTGCATAACCAAATCTGGCTTTTTTATTTTGCCATATGAATTTATTTATATCTCTCTGTACAGAGTCTAGAGTGCTTTTAGGTACCAGGATAGGGAGCGATCTAAAGAAGAACAGTAGTTTTGGCAATATAACCATCTTGGTGGCAATTATCCTACCCATAAAAGATATATGGAATACTGACCAGGCCTTAAAGCGGAGTTTCACCCTAAATATAAGATCTCCCATGCGCTTCAGCATACTGGCGTCAGCGCCAGTATGCTGGGTTTTTTTTTTTTTTATAGCACACTTACTGTTTTATCGTAGAAATCCTTTTCTGTCCCCCGCGTTGGACGGCGCCAGTACAGCGCGTCACATCTTCCTAAGATACCCGATATGGACTCGGGTATTTCCGGCGCTATGCGGCGCCTGCGCACAGACCTAGGAGCTGACTGCGCAGGCGCCGTATTTCTCCGAGTCCTATTTCGGAGAAATACGGCGCCTGCGCAGTCAGCTCCTAGGTCTGTGCGCAGGCGCCGCATAGCGCCGGAAATACCCGAGTCCATATCGGGTATCTTAGGAAGATGTGACGCGCTGTACTGGCGCCGTCCACCACGGGGGACAGAAAAGGATTTCTACGATAAAACAGTAAGTGTGCTATAAAAAAAAAAAAAACCCAGCATACTGGCGCTGACGCCAGTATGCTGAAGCGCATGGGAGATCTTATATTTAGGGTGAAATACCGCTTTAAGTAAGTCTCTGATGTTTTGAAGTAATCTAGGGTAATTTTTGTGGTATAGGGTTTTGTAGGACGGGGTGATATGAATGCCCAAATAACGAAAGGATTCCAAACTCCACTGAAATGAAAATTTCTCTTTCAATGAGGCAGTTAAATCGGGGGACCAAATAATTGGGAGGGCAGAACATTTAGATAGATTTATGCTTAAACCTGAGAGGTCGTGAAACGTATCCAACGTCTCGATTAGGATTGGTAGCGAGATTAGCGGATCAGTGAGGAATAAGAGGACATCGTCCGCGTAGAGACTTAGCTTGAATTCTTTCGAGCCTTTTGTGTACCCTTTGATGTCGGAGTTACTGCGGATGGCACAAGCAAGGGGCTCGATGGCTAGGGCAAATAGAAGAGGGGATAAGGGGCAGCCTTGTCTTGTGCCCTTACTTAATGGGAAAAATTCAGAGTTATGGCCGGGGAGCTTGATACGGGTGTGTGGGTCGTGGTATAATGCTTTAAATCCATGTAAAAATTCATCACCTATACCATATCTGGGGAGTAGTGAGTCTAAGTAGGACCAACTAACGCTATCAAAAGCTTTATGAATATCTAAACTAAGTAGAAGGGTGGATCTAGCGTGGAGGTTGGAATCTTGAATGATGTTTGTTGTTAATCTTATATTATCTGTAATTTGCCTGTCTGGGATAAAACCTGATTGATCAGGGTGGATAAGGGGTGAGATGACTGAGGCCAATCTGTCTGCTAATATTTTGCCGAAAATTTTTAGGTCATTGTCTATAACTGAGATCGGACGGTAGTTCTGGGGGGTTGAATGATCTTTGTTTGGTTTTGGAAGGAGAGACATATTAGCAAGGAGCATTTCAGAAGGGAATTGATTGCCTTTTAGGATGTGGTTGAACAAACTCATAAGGTGGGGGATCAATACTGGTGCAAACTTTTTATAGTAGGATGAGGAAAAGCCGTCGGGACCGGGGGCTGTGGAGGTCTTTAAAGAATTTATGATCTTACCTATTTCTGTTTCAGAGCAGGGTGCATTCAAGGCCTCTTTTTGTTGGGTTGAAAGGGAGGGAAGCGGGATTTCATCAAGCCATTGCTTCGAGGATGGTTTCGGTGTGTTTTGTGGAGATGATAGAAGTTTCTTGTAAAATTTCAAAAAGACCTCCATGACCTCTTTAGGATGGGAAATTAGGTTGCCTGCAGAGTTTCTCAGTTTATAGGAATGGGGGGGTTTTGTGGATTGGTTTAGTTTCCTGGCAAACATGGTGGAGGTAGAGTTACTATGTAAAAGGAACTTGGCTTTAGACCATCTAAGGGCTTTTTCTGTATCTGAGGTTAGTAGAGTGTCTAGGACCGTGCGTTTCTCTTGGATATGTTTTAATATATCATTGGAGGGGGATTGATTATATTTGTGATATAGTTTATCTAGGTCTCTAGTTATTGTTTTTATATCTGTCAGCTTATTCCTGTTTTTAATCGAGGCCAACTTAATAAGATGGCCTCTCATGACCGCTTTGTGGGCCATCCAAAGAGACGTGGGAAGAATGTCAGGGGAGGAGTTAAGAAGAAAATATTCCTCCATTTTGGATGTTAGCTGTTGGATATTCAGATAATCTGTTAGTAGTGCATCATTGATGCGCCATTTGTGGGGGGTGTCAGCGAGGCCAATTTTAGAGGTGGTGAAAGATACAATCTGGTGATCTGACCAGGGGCAAGAATGGATGTCTGCTTTTGATGAATTAGCGACTAGGATTGGGGTGCTAAAGATGTAATCTAATCTAGCAGAGCAATCATGAGGGTGAGAGTAAAAGGTGTAATTTTTGATGCCCACGTTGTGGGCCCGCCACGTGTCAATGAGTTGGTGGGTGAGTAGTATGCGATTTAACGTTTTAGGGAAGGCTTTGGATGAAGGAGCTACTTTGCTTCTATCTAGGGATGAGTGAGCGGCTAAATTAAAGTCTCCACCCACAATCAAATGGGGGGAGGAGTATTTATCTAAAGTGTCAAAAAACTTTGAGAAAAATGTTGCATGAGCTTCATTGGGTGCATATACCGAGGCTATTGTGATTAGACGTCCTCCTATAGAGCCCTTAATAATCAAAAAACGACTTTCTGGGTCTCTGAAGACACTATGGGTTTCAAAGAAAACTGAATTTTTGATAAAGATGGCAGTTCCTCTTTTTTTGGAATCGAAAGATGTGAAATAGAATTGCCTATAAGTTTTGTCAAAAAATTTGGGATGCTTGGATACAGCGAAGTGGGTTTCCTGCACCAATATTATGTCAGCGCCCAGTCTTTTATAATGACGGAAGGCCTTTTTCCTTTTTTGGGGAGAGTTTATGCCATTGGCATTATGGGAAATTACCTTCAATTCCATTTATAGTGTAAAAATAAAGTTCTGAGGGATGACATATAGTGATAGTGGTTAGCACTGTCTGTGTCATGGGGTTTGGAAATGTGAGGCCGTGACAGATAGGTTGTATACAAAGAGTACAAACCCGCAATCGCATTGTGTGTATCTACTAAGTATAAAGAAACATGTGATAATATAGCATTAACCTTAGTTGAGAAATACTTGCCAAGTCTATAACTAAACACTTTGTTATTACTGCGAGACTTGAGTATAATAAAGCAACATAAAATGAACCGTACAAACATTATTACTATAATTATAAAGCATCTAATCATGTAATAAAACTGTGAACATTGAGTAAACCAAAAAAAGGGGTCAAACTGAAGAGAACGGTTTGACAAAAAAGTAGTAACCTTTGGATCTGGGAGTCCAAAGCTCACCTCCGGAGTCCTGCCAAAAAAAAAAGCAGAAAGTATGATCAAAGGCATAAAAAAGCGTGCCGTGAGAGTCATACTGAGACTCCAAAAGTGAGAGGGGGGTCAATCTAGCGGGGGCGGAGAGACCGAGTTGCTCTCCATGTATTTGTAGCGAGAGCTATCTACTGGTAGTGAGGGGGGAGTGTAAGAAGAGAGAGGGAGAGAGAGACAAAACAAAAAAAAAAAAAAAAATTCTTTTCCCTTGCCTCTCCCCCATCTCCTCTCCCACTCCTGAAACAGTCCGGTGCGAGTTGACTGAATTTACTGACCCCGGTGGTGGGGGGGATAGAGAGAACTTTTTCCTTGGGGGGAGGGGGGAAGTCATATCAGAAATTTCCTGAAAGAGTGAAGATGCTTAAGGCGACTCCCCTACTTTAGCAAAGCCCAGGATAACGGGCAACAGTTAATACTAGAATGTGAGCTAATTCCCTTGATTGCAATGAAGGTTCAAAACGTAATGGATAGTTGAGTGTAGATGTTCGGTGGTGAAATGTTATATAGGGGAGCCAGAAATTAATACAATCTTTAAAGAAGGGGTCAAAGGTGGAGCCAAGGTATCATTTGCGGGTCGGTAAAAGTATAGATTAGAGAGAGAGAGAAAAAAAGAAAAAAATAAAAAATAAAAATAAATAAATAAATAAATAAAAAAAGGAAAACTAGAGAACCCATCAGTTTCTTGTAATTTTCACGGATTTGCGAATCTCAAAGTTGATCTCATCCTTCTTTGATCGTATCTTGAGGACGGGGTGGCCCAGATGGGAGATGGGTGTGGAGTAGAAGGTGGTCTCGGGGACGCCTCTGGATCGAGCAATCCCAGTTTAATTAGGAGCTCCTTGCCCTCTGCGACGTTGACAACAGAGTAGACAGTTCCATTATGCGGTACGGTTAATTTAAATGGAAAACCCCATCTATATCTGATGCGGGCCGATTGTAGGATCGATGTTACTTCTCTCATCTTGCGTCTTCTCTCCAGGGTGGCCTGTGAGATGTCAGGGTATAATTGGATCTTTGTGCCCTCAAACTCGATATTGCGCGAGTTCCTTGCGGCCCTTAATATATTCTCCTTAGTGATAAAGTCCTTCATGCAAAGGATAATGTCGCGGGGTGGTTTGTCTATAGGAGGTTTGGGACGGAGAGCCCTGTGAATTCTGTCGCAGGTGAAGGATTGAGGTGGGGTGTCAGGAAGAAGAGAATGAAACAGTTTTGAGACAGCCGGCATCAGGTCCGTCACCGACTCTGGAACACCGCGTATTCTCAAATTATTTCTTCGATTTCTATTGTCCAGGTCCTCGACGTGAGCCTGTAGATAGGAGTAGTTTTCCGCCAGCAACTCAAAATCCTTCCTTAGATCATTGTGGGCTAATGCTAATTCATCATGCTTTGTTTCTAACATGTCTGTGCGACCACCCAAGGATGCTATTTCCTGTTGCAATGTGCTAGTGGATGTTTTCAGTTCTGAGTGGAACTTGTTTGCTAGCTTTTCATACATTATGGTGAGACTGGCATCCAGATCTGATTTTGTGAGCTGTGTAGGTGGTTCACAAACCTGTTTACGCGGAGTTGCGCATTGAGAGGTATGAGGGAATGTCGGAGAGGCCTGCGGCGAGGGATGGGAGCCGTTCTGGGACATCTTGCCTTTCGATTTGGAGCGGAGCAGGATGTTAGTTGGGGTATGTTTTGATCGGCGACCTCGAGTCCTGTAGTTTCCAGGCATGCACAGAGGTGTACTGTGGGGGTGATGGCAGTTTTTAGGCGTTTTCCGGTGTTATAGATGAATAATGTGGGTTCCGCTAGGATTCGGCACCGTAATTATGTTACATTCCTCGCTGAATCTTTTACATAGAGTCGCTGTGGTGTCGCATCACGCAAGCGACCCCCCCTAGTGAAGATTGTGTCTACTAGCTCATGCTGACATTTTTAAAACAATGTTTGAATTTGCTGCCATCACTTAAATGTGACGACCGGTGGCGGTAGTAGTATGTAGGAGATACCTGAGAGAGCTAGTGAAGAAGATGGTTTGTTAAACAGGGGACACCAGTTCCAGTGCTGTTTTGAGAGGCTGGATTAACTATATGCAGGGTCTTCAAACTGCTTGACTGCTCCCCCGATCTGTCCCTAGGGTCAAACTAATTGTCTGAGGGTGGCTTCCCAGGGCTGGTCACGAATCAAACAAGGTCCAGGGGGATGAGGAGGCTGTAGCTAGGCCTGGGTGCAGCAAGATGGCCGCCGTACACCCCTGTGGCTGAGGACCTGTATACAGAGGACTGTGCCCTGATCCCCTACCGCGTTGCCCACGGATCGTTGGGGGCCCCACTAGGTGGAATACGTGGGGCCCGATGTGCAGCCGCGGAATGTGGGTCCCGATCCTGGACAGACGGCAGGCCTCATAGGCCTCAAGATGGCGAGCGGACAGCGGCAGGTGGAGCCGGTCGGGAGCTCGATTGCCTGCAGACCTCCAGCATCGGCTCCTGGGGGAAGCCAGACACCCACCCGGAAGAGTCCAGGGCTCCGGGAACGCCGCAGGCTCCCGCAGGAGGTCCCGACAGCGGAGCAGGCCTCAAGATGGCGGCCGGGCGCGGAGGGGGAAGGAGCAGACGGGGAGCTGGAATTTACAGGTACCAGGCTCGGGGATCTGTAGGCATAGGCCGGGGACTGACCTGAGGGATCCTGAAGTTGTGTGGGGATCCTGTCTGCGAACCCCGGAGGATCCGAGGGTTTCGTAGGCCCAAGATGGCGGCCGGGCTGTGATGGAGGGAGCCTTGATGTGGCTGATGCCGCTCTGTTTGAGTCCCGATTTTGGCTGCCAGGTGTTTAGGAGTATCCAGGAGGCAGGTTGTGTTATTTTAGTGCCTCAAAATCTGAGCTGAGCGGTGGATGTCTCGGGATTCAATTCCAGCCAGCGGAGTCCAGTGAAAGTGCGTCCTTCTTCTTTAGCCGCTGGACACGCCCCCGATCTGCCCCTGATTTAAACACTAGTAACTGTAAGGCCCCTTTCACACATGCTTTCCAATCAAGTCTGCCTGTCAGTTTTTCAGGTGGACCTGATCCGATGCTCCATTCCGCTCTATGAGGCAGCGGATGTCAGGGGTGACATGTCTGCTGACACTCGCTGTTAACCAATCTGATCCTGTCCACCAAATCCAGACTGGTGGTCCTTTTTTTCCATCCGTCTATGGGATCAGATGAAAACTGACAGGCGGTCTGTTTTCATCCAATCTCCCTGTAGAGAAGAGTGTCCACCGAACGGATCGCCCTTGTAAAAGTATCCTAACAGTTACCATTCAAGCCATGCCTTAAATGCAGCAGGTAACCTGGTGGGTTTAGTTCCACTTTATAGACTTGGGAATTTAGTCTAGTAGAAAATATTTTGCATCTGCCCTGAAAAAAAAAAAAAAAAAATCCTTTCCCATACCGGGAGTCGAACCCGGGCCGCCTGGGTGAAAACCAGGAATCCTAACCGCTAGACCATATGGGAGAAGTTAAAACAAACCAATGGAATTAATCTCTTAAAATCAATAATGCTTTCAGCAATAGTAACAAAGACCTGCTTCTCTCCGCAGGACCATAATTCTGACTGTGGGCGGCCAGCTGGGGCTTCACAGCCGGGCACGCACTGCGCATGCTCAGGCCATGCTGCAATTAACCGGGCAATCTTCTGGGACCTGTGACGTTTCCTAGAAGATTGCATGGAGAGAGGGGGGAGAGGTGAACTTCCTTCCGGCACCCCGGACCCCTGGGAGGAAGTGAGAGCTGGATACCTCTAAAAAGAGGGTATCTGCTCCCCCCCCAAAAAATTACATGCCAAAGGTAAATTAAGGGAATCCAATGCCCCCCAGGCCCTAAGAACTTTTGTCCCCACTCGAAAATATCAGGGTGTGTCTTACACAGACATGGGTGTGGGTCATATTTAAATTAGGGGGTGCAGGAGTTTAGTCAGGCCTAGGGCAGCACAAAACCTGAATACACTACTGGCCATGATTAATGTTGAAGGACAGTTTGAGGATTTTTCCTGTTCAATAGATTTGTATTAAAGATTAAAGATTAAATAACATTAGTCGGGATACAAGTGGTATTACAATACACAAAAAAGTATACATCCCAGGGAAGAAAATAACTTAAAACAATAAATAAATAAATAAATAGACATATAAATAAATATTTAAATCAATAAATAAAACATAGATAGAGATAATAAATTTATAACCATCAAGACCGAATTCATGCATATTTATCTAAATCATTTCAATAATCAGATCTAAGGATCATGGAGTTTGGAGGCATCCATGGGGACCATACCTCATCGAATCTTGTTTGTTTGTCTTTAAGGATACTGGTCAATTTTTCATTGACCATAATCCAAGAAAGTTTAACACCCTAAGACTGATTATTGAAGTCTTGCATGCTCGTGCTATCGCAATGTTGGCAGCTCGTGCTATCGCAATTTTGGCAGCAGAGAAAATAAAAAAGATAAGAATCTGAAGATGTCTAGGGGTCCATAAATAGTACTGTTTTAGGATTATTAGGTATATTAAGTCCAGTTACTGAGTGGATCAATGCAAAAACTTTGACCCAATGGTATTGTACTTTGGGACAGGGGTGAAGCATCAGGATATATTTTGGCTAATTTCGCCGGAATTAAATACCATCTGGATAGCACCTTAAATTTTGCTTCCACTAGGGAAGTATTAAGTATTCCTCTGTGCACCACGGTCAACCAGCGCTCCCAGATCTCTTCCTCTATATTTTCACCTAGGTCCGATTCCCGTGCCAATTGGTAAGAGGGTTTTGTCCATTTATTATTGAAGAGATTATATAGATCCGAAATTCCTCCATGTGATTCAAGTCTATTTAGGCAGTTATTTTCAAATATGGTCTTAGAGGTTATATCTGATAGATCTATATCTAGCGATTTTATGGAGTGAGTAATCTGATGTAGACGAAATGACTCTGACTGAGGTATCTGCATTTTTTCCTGGAAGTATTACAGAGATTTAATCCCTTTATGGTCTATGAAATGTGCTATCCTGTAAAGGCCTTTGTTAACCCACCATGAAAATTGTTGGGGATTTTGCCCTGGGGGAAAGTGTGGGTTATTAAGTATAGGGACTACAGGAGAATGGGAAGATTTCAGTGGATATGATTTACATGTCGTGTCCCATAGATGTATAGAGTGGGATAAAGTAGGACTTAAAATGGCCCGACGTTCTTTTGTTGAAAGCCACATCAGGAGGTCTATAGGTATAGAGGGACTGGCTTGTGTTTCTAACAGTAGTCAATCGGGTTGATATGTTTTCGAAAAAAAATTGATATAGTTGTACCAATTGAGCAGCCTTATAATATTTTAGGAAATGAGGGACTCCCAGTCCACCTTTCCACTTGGAGATATGAAGAGTGGAGTGCGCCACACTGCATCTACTATTACCCCAAATAAATTAAAAAAATAGTGATTGAAGTTTCTTAAAAAATGTAAATGGTGTCAGGATTGGTAGCCTACTGAAATAATATGAAAAACGTGGGAGAATCGTAATTTTAATAGCTGATATTTTACCCATCCAGGAAAGATTACATGTATGGCAGTTCTTCAAGTCTTGTTCAATGGAATTATAAAGAGGGGTATAATTAACTTGAAAAAGTGTGGAAATTTCTCGGGTGAGTTTAATTCCAAGATAAGGGAGAGCAAGTGTACACCATTTAAATTGAAATGACTGTTGTACCGTATTTCGTGTAGTGGTGGAGAGGTTTATATCTAGCACTTCAGATTTTGATTGATTAACTTTCAGTCCAGAGATATTTTCAAAGTTAGATAGAGTAGCAAATAAGTTTGGTAAGGTTGTAATGGGTTATAAATAATAGTAAGTCATCAGCAAAGAGAGCACATTTATGTGTCTTGCCACCACTAAATATACCATGAATGTTGGAATTGGTACGGATGGCTATCGCTAATGATTCTATAGCTAGAATGAAGAGTATAGGGGAAAGAGGGCATCCCTGTCTAGTACATTTTCTTATCTGTAAAAGATCTGATTTGTATCCATACATTAGAATGTTAGCAGAAGGATTGGAGTACAATGTATTAATAAGACATAACAATTTCGGTCCGCAATTCCATTTCTTTAATATGTGGAAGAGGAAGGGCCAGGAAATGAGGTCTAATGATAGAAGCATTCCTTGCCTAGCTCCCCTATTATCCCAATCAGAATGTAGGATAGAGATTAAGTCAACGGCCCGTCGGATCTGGTCAGTGGCTTGTCGACCCTTAACAAACCCTACTTGGTCTATATGAATATATTGTGCCAGGAATGTATTAAATCAGTTAGTATATATTTTTTTTAGTAATTTCAAGTTGTTATTGATCAATGATATAGGGCGATAGTTCGCCACGTCTCTGTGGTCTTTATTAGGTTTAGATATCATGCTTATGTGTGCTCTATTAGATGTTTCGGTGAGCGTCATACCATCATGAAGAGCATTGAAGAATTTTAGTAAATGGGGTACTATTAGTGGAGCAAATTTCTTATAATAAGAGGTCGAGAAGCCATCAGGTTCAGGAGCCTTTGAAACATTGGCTTGTTTTATAGCGGTTAATATTTCAGCTATGATAATGTCTTCCTCTAAAATCTTGCTATGAGGATCTGAAAAAGACGGAAGAGACACGTCTTTAAAAAAAGTCGTCCAGGTCTTGTTAAATCCACGAGGTTAGAGAGGTCTATGTACCTCCTATAAAACCCATACCATAACCCTATTAGACCCAGCACTCCTCCAAGCAAACTATATATCGATTGGCTTAAGTGGGCACAAATTTGGTTCCCATTGAAGCTCCACATCTCTGGAAGTAGCAGAGTCCCCAGCAAACACAGAGAAATTGTGTGTTAGTTAATGGATACTCATCAATATCAAGTTTGAGATCTATGGAGTAGGTACTGAGTAATGCCGACTCCAAACCAAAGTCATGAGGTATTGAAGATAATAAAGTTGGGATGTTACACATAAACCATTTGCACTGGATGATCTAATTTTAGTATGATTTGATTAGTGGGGAGTCTGGACACCAAGATTTTACAACAGAAACAACAACAGAAACAAAGAAAAAGAAAGAAAAACCCAGTGGTGATTAAATACCACCAAAAGAAAGCTCGTATTAAATTGGTTAATTTGTGGATAGTATGGGTAAGAATTAGAACTTCTCTTTGGTTTTTACTGCTATTTGGAACTCCAGTAGTACCTTCATTTTCTGTCATACTGACTTGATGGTGTTGGTTTACTAAAGTCAAATATACTGTGTACTGCAAGTGCAGTTCATTTTCCTTTAGTAAATAAACCCCATAGATGGCACAGGTAGTGACAGTGTAGACTTGTGATTTCATAAAGCGAAGCTTCAGAATTTTTTTTTTTAAGTCAGCAGCTACAAATACTGTAGCTGCCGACTTTTAATATTAGCACACTTAACTGTCTTAACAGCCAGTGTCCTCACCTGAACCAATTTTTGAATGGGCTCTCGGGTGCTGCTGCTGCAATCTTAGCTAAGGGAAACCTTCACTAAAGCCTTGCAGGTTCCCAGACAGTTTTCTACTGCACAAATGTGCAAAGCACGCAGCACTTTGTGAATGGCCCGCCTGTGGGGAAAGGTGGAGGAGTCCGATCTTCTAGCTGAGTTATCCGCAGTGAACTCAGCAAGGAGTGGATACCTGTCAAAACCAGGTACCCACTCCCCCCAAAAGTTGTCAAATGTGGCAGCAGAGGGGAAGAGGCAGATAATCTGAACTTCCCCTTTTGCGTGGAGCTCCACTTTAAACAAAGTTAACCCAGAAGTAATATGTGTCTATTCATTCTGTGCATTACAGGAAATTCTCTTAGTCAGGTTGAAAAAAAGACACAAGTCCATCTAGTTCAACTAATAAAAAATAGATACATACACATATATACAATCCTATACCCAGGGCCATCTTAATAGCATCATGCTCTGGGGCCCCTACAATGGAGGTAAACAGACATCAAGTAGGTAGGAGGCAGACAAGCAGAGCTTCTCCCCCAGCACTCTGACCCCTATACACCCCAGATATCCCCCCCAGCACTCTGACCCCTCTGCAACCCAGATATCCCCCAGCACTCTGACCCCTCTATATCCAAGATATCCCCCAGCACTCTGACCCCTCTACACTCCAGATATACCCCCAGTACTCTGACCCCTCTACACCACAGATATCCCCCAGCACTCTGACCCCTCTACACCACAGATATCACCCCATCACTCTGACCCCTCTACACCCAAGATATCCCCCAGCACTCTGACCCCTCTACAACCCAGATATCCCCCTAGCACTCTGACCCCTCTACACCCCAGATATACCCCCAGTACTCTGACTCCTATACACCCCAGATATCCCCCAGCACTCTGACCACTCTACAACCAAGATATTGTGACCCCACTACATCCCTGATACCCCCTACAGTGTGGCCTCTCTACATCCCTTCCTTCGAGTCCCGAACATTCAAGCTGCATGGGGTGGGGTCAGAGCATCACTGGTGCTCCAAGCCTGCTCCTCCCTGCTGGCTTTGAAATAATAGGTATCATTTTGCACAGCACGGTGCACTGCTGCCAGTCTGCCTCCCCTGTGTATCTATCAATCTCAGTGCCATCATGGGGCCCCCAAATTCGGGGCAGTGTGGGCTCAAGGACCAGCTGCTTTGGGGAAAGTGCAGAGGCCCCGCATGCAGCTGGGGCCCCTGAGCATTGCCCAGATGTGCCCTCTCATTAAGACAGCCCTGCCTATACCCACTGTTGATCCGAAGGGAGGTGACAAACCCCAGCAAAGCATGATCCAATTTGCTACAGCAGGGGAAAAAATCCTTCCTGATCCCCAGAGATGCAATCGGATTTTCTCTGGATCAACTTTACCTATAAATGTTAGTACCCAGTTATTTACAATAACAGGAAGATTTGGGGACTTTAGATGAGGCAGATGATCAATGGTCGGATACAAAAATAATTTATTTTGTTCAAATTGTAAACACATCACATTACAAAAATGTAAAAAAATATTAGAATAGGTTAAAAATTCATATACATACAAAATATACAAAACATCACATCAGTGATAGGCATTTGCAGGCATGCATGAACATAGGAGCAGTATCCCAATGATCCATCCTTGTACAGATAACAGGAGTACCGAGGAGTATATTAGTATTCTGTCCAACATTTATAGCATAGAATACTTATATCATTAGTATATCATACTGAGATGATTAATGATTGGAGTATATATTGGCATCCCATATAGCTCAACGCGTTTCGTGGTTAAGACAACTCATCAGGAACAGATGCCTTTATACAGTATGTCTAAAAAGAACATAATGGTAGGTCAGATATATGGCAAAAATTATGACAGAAAAGTAATTTTTGGACAGGAGAGAGAGGATGACCCATACCAGTCACTTACATGACATTAAGAGGGAGAGATATGCAGTATGATGGAATAGGGACCGCTGAATAAGTCTGTCACAGGAACTGAGGTGGCAAAATTCACACCCGGAGTAGACACGCACCCAGTTACTTAATGTACATTTAGGAAAGAATCCAAGTCTTTTGTTAAGCAATCTACTGAGCTGACCAGAACCACCTCTGGAGGGAGTCTATTCCACATTTTCACAGCTCTTACTGTGAAGAAACCTTTCCGTATTTGGAGATTAAATCTTTTTTTCCTCTAGGCGTGGAGAGCCCCCTTGTTCTCTGTGATGACTATATGAACCCTTTATGCATTTAATTATACATGTTGATCATACCCCGCTTAACCACTTAAGGACTGAAAGGTTTTACGCCCTTAATGACCAGGCCATTTTTTGCAATATGGCACTGCGTTACTTTAACTGACAATTGCACGGTCGTGCGACGTTGTACCCAAATAAAATTAGAGCTTTCTTTTGGTGGTATTTGATCACTTCTGCTGTTTTTATTTTTTGCATTATAAACAAAAACAGATCGACAATTTTGAAAAAAACAACAATATTTTTTACTTTCTGCTATAAATCATTCAATAAAAAATTGTAAAAAATTGAATTTCTTCAATAGTTTAGGTCAATATGTATTCTGCAGCATATTTTTGGTTAAAAAAAGCGTATATCGATTCGTTTGTGCAAAAGTTATAGCGTCTACAAAGTATGGGATGTATTTATGTATTTTTTTATTGATTTTTACTAGTAATGGTGATGATCAGCAACTTGACAGTGGGATATGCCAATGACATAATGTGCTGCAGACAGTGCCATCCATGCCAATGCCATAATGCATGTGCTGCCTGCAGAGACAAGAGTGCCACCCATGCTGCCAGTGCCATAATTGTGTAGATCCTGCAGACAGTTACAGTGTGTAATCATCAGATATTAGATCTTGAATCCCCCCAACCAAGCACACACCTCACCTGTGTTAGCCCCACGAGCCACTTCCTCTCAGACCCTGCTGCTGCCTGAGTGCCTGGAGTTACAATTTCAAATGCCAGCTGAGTTGCTTCCTCTACCGCTTCTGCTGTTCGCCTAACTGCTTCTTCTCCAGTCTCAGGCCGAGTGGGGAACAGAGCAGAGTGCCATGAGCAGAGGGAGAAAAATCTCTCCACCAGCAGTTTTTTAAACCACATTTTTGGGGGAAAAATACACTTTCACAAATTAAAATAAACTAAACAGTAAAGTTAGCCCAATTTTTTTGTATAATGTGAAAGAAGATGTTAAACCAAGTAAACAGAATACCAAACATGACATGCTTTGAAATTGCACACATTTGTGGAATGGTGACAAACTACAGTACCCAAAAATCTCCATAGGCGATGCTTTTATTTTTTACGGTTTGCAAGTTAGAGTTACAGAGGAGGTCTTTTGCTAGAATTATTGCTCTAACTCGATTAAGGTGATACCTCACATGTGTGATTTGAACACTGTTTACATTTGTGGGCACGACTTACATATGCGTTTTCTTTGCTGCATGAGCACATGGGGACGAAAGCACCTTAAAAAAAAATATATTTTACATTATCCCTTTAACCACATCAATACTGTGCACTTTTGCCCCCTTCATTCCCAGACCAATTTTCAGACTTCAGTGCTCTCGCACTTTCAATGACAATTGCGCGGTCATGCAGCACTGTACCCCAATGACATTTATATCATTTTGTTCATACAAATAGAGCTTTCTTTTGGTGCTATTTATTCATGACTCCCTTTTTTATTTTTTGTGATATAAGCGGAAAAAAATTGCAAAAATTTGGGGAAAAAAAACAATATTTTCTTCTTTCTATTTTAAAAGAAATCCAATAAAATAGATTTTGTCATAAATTTAAGCCAAAATGTATTCTGTTACTATTTATGTGTATAATTGGTTTGTGTGATGACGGACATATGTACGCAGATGATCATGTACAGATGTGTGCAGGTGATCACGACATATCTGTGAATAGATTCAGAAGAATTTTAACACTGTTCTGCCCTTTTTCAGGGGTGTAGGGTAGAGGAGACTGCAGATAAACAGGAAAAATCTTATGTAGGAGGATTTGTTTAATCTCTGTGTATCAGAGGCTGTTTACCTCATTGGGTAAATGTGAGGGTTTACAACCATATGTGCTGCTTTTTACTAAATATCTGTTTGTGCCTTCTCCCTTTGCGTTTGTCAACATAGGGCTCTGAGAAATGATTGTACACAGGCAATCAGCAGGTCTCATGCATGAATCATTGGCTGAAACCTGTGGAAAAATCATGCTTTTCCAATTATAGTGGGATTTGGACAGGGGCAACGCAGATGCACATTGAACCTGGAAAACAGTGCCAACAGGTACGTGACTGTGCCTACATGCCCACAGTAGAATGCGGAAAGAAAAACTTGCCTTCCCATACCGGGAGTCGAACCCGGGCCGCCTGGGTGAAAACCAGGAATCCTAACCGCTAGACCATATGGGACAGCTGCTGCAGCTAAACCTATACTTTGTCTCATAGTTATACAGAATATTTGTTCTATTTTTAGCTATTTAGCTTAGTGTACACTTTCCTATTCCTAGTGTAGCACTACCCCTGAAGGAGCTGCTGGTTCATTTTGGGTGGCAGGTTACCTCATGGCTCCTCTTAGGGGTGTATGATGCATATAGCAGTAGTAACAACTACTGCACTGAGAGAGGGAGGGGGGGGGGGTGAAAAGTGAAATGGACGATCTAATGACACTCATCTGTGCCATGCCTACAAGGGAAGACATCAACTCCCTTATTTTGAAAGTAGAGGAAGCCCACTCCAGGGATCTGGAGATGATTCAGGGCGAAATACGGATAAGGATAAGGATAAATAAGGATATATAGCAACATCAGGCATTAGAAGGGTGACTACAGAAGTAAGGCAATAAATGGAAAAACCAATTACTATGGAAGAGGTTCAAGAGGCAGTGAAAAGAGGTAAGGAAGGCAAGTCACCGGGTCCAGATGGTTTTCCCATCCAATATTACAGACTTCTTCTCCCGATTTTGGGACCATTCATGGTCAAAATGTTTAATAGCATAGGAGACACTAGCTTCTTCCACACTGTATCTCTGAAGGCGGTGATTGCGGTCATACCCAAGGAAGGAAAAGATCCCTCCCAATGTGGGAGCTATAGACCAATATCCTTATTAAATACGGATCTGAAGCTCTTTTCCAAGATCTTGGCGATGCGTATACAACAGCCCATACCCGGCCTGGTCCATAAAGACCAGGTGGGATTTATGCAGACGCCTGAAGCCCGAAACAATACGATCAAAATTTTGAATTTTATTCATGTGGCGGGCCTGTCCCAAACCCCATGTGTCTTCCTAGGGACTGATGCTGAAAAAGCCTTTGATCGTATAAATTGGCGATTCATGTTCCTGGTACTTAGACACATGGGGTTTTTGCAACAAGATGATACAATGGATCTCGAGTAACTATACCCTACCTACGGCTCAGGTTAGAGTGAACTGGGTACTATCGCCACCTTTTAAGTTATCGAACGGGACAAGACAGGGATGTCCGCTATCCCCTCTTTTATTTGAGTTATCTGTAGACCCCCTATTGAGTAGGATTCGATTGAATCCAGATATTAAAGGGGTGAGCGTAGGTGGAGTTGATTATAAGATCTCAGCATATGCGGACGACATGATGTACAGCCTGACTAACCCGAGGGTGTCGCTCCCTATTTTACTCCAAGAATTGGAGGTATATGGGAAATTAGCAAATTTTAAGATTAATTATGCTAAATCTGAGGCGATGGGGGTTTTGATTACTGAGGAGGAATTGAAGACTCTGAAATCTAATTGAGAAAAAGAGCAATAACTACAGTTAGATATATCTACCTGTAGTTATTGCTCTTTTTCTCATACTATATATACGGATATGGCCCATGTGAGTGCTATCCTTTTGTATCCTCACCCCCCTTTTCCCTTTCTCTCCTTCTCTCTCCCTATGCCCACTTTTCTTCCCTCTCCCTCTCCCAACTTTTTTCTTAATCTGAAATCTAATTATAAATTTAAATGGACAGGTTCAGCCCTGACGTATTTGGGAACACTCATCCCGGCGGATCTGAAACAAGTATTTAAGCTTAGTTTCGTACCATTACAAGCTAGAGTTCGGACCCTCCTGGATGGATGGCAGAAGGGACTTCACTCGTGGTTCGGGAGGTGCAATATTATTAAAATGAACATCCTGCTGAAATTCTTGTACCTTTTTCAGACACTCCCTATTGCTATACCTAAGCAGTACTTCAAACAGATACAAGCCATGTTCAGTAGATTTATATGGGCTAACAAATGCCCAAACCTATTTTGTCATTACCCAAAAATGAGGGGGGTAGCCGCCCCAGATATATACAGATACTATCAGGTGGCAGTACTGAGTCATATGATAGATTGGAGTAGGCATGGTGAACAGAAGATATGGCCAGGGATAGAGCAAGCTCAGTATAGTGGCTTACTTCAAATAGCAGCGTGGTGCTGTAAGGAGCTCCCGAAAGAGATGAAGAAACATCCTCTGTTAGGCCCCACACTTCGGATAGGATATGGGTTATTTGAGAAGGGGAAGATGTCAACATTAAACTCGCCTCTCTTCCCCATATTGGGGAACCCACAGTTTGTACCCGGTCTGACGAGGGAGCCTTTTGGCGAAATGATAGAACAGGGACTGTTTCTAGCCTCTCATTTTGTGAAGGAAGGAGTATGGCCTACGATTCGGAAGATGATGACAGGGACCCATCAATTGGACTTCTGGAGGGCAATGCAAATGCAACATTTTCTGGACACCCTGGATTTACCAAGTAGATATGAGCGGAAGCTAACAAAATTTGAGGGATATTGTAATGGGAGAGGAACGCTCCAACATACCCTTTCCAGAATTATAGAATTACTTAACACACCTGCAGAGGATTTCAGATTACCTTTCTTTAGTAGATGGGAGGTGGAGTTGGGCAGATCTTTTACAGAAGAGCAAAAGGAAAAAATATTACGTAATACATTTGAATCCTCAGTATGTGTAAGGCCTTGTACACGCGTTGTAATATATCCGATGGAAACGGTCCGACGGACCGTTTCCATCGGATATGTCCGCCGGCTGTTTGATCCGGTGGCTGTACACACCATCAGATCAAATTCCCCGCCTCCACGTCACCGCCACGTCCCCGCACCAGGAAGTAAACACTTCCGCGCGTATGCGTCGAAACCATTCACAGGATACAACGCATGTGCGGGCGGGCAGATATGTCCGCTGGTTTGCCGTACTAACCACGAACATATCCGACGGGCAGCTATCCGGCGATAAAAACGGTCCGTTTTCCCCTACGGATTTTTCGGCTGAAATGGTCCGTCGGACTATGTTCAGCGGAAAAATTCCCTCGTGTGTACAAGGCCTAAGGGTGCAGGAGATTAATTTTAAGATCCTATCAAACTGGTATCGCACCCCCGCAGTCTTAAGTAGATGCTACCCAGGGGTCTCAGACAAATGTTGGCGGTGTGGGAGAAAAGGAGGGATGTTAATACACATTTTTTGGAAGTGCCCCAGAATACAGAATTTTTGGAAGGAGGTGAGGGTAATAACGCAAAGGTTTAGTGAAGTTACCGGGGAGTGGACGTTCTATTTGTTACAGGAATCAGATATCACGAGTAGAAGGTATAGGAAGTTGGTAAACTGCCACCTTCTAAACACAGCAAGAGCCTGTATTCCAGTAATGTGGAAGCAGACACGGCCCCCTTCAGTAGGAATGTGGCTTAAAAGAGTAGAGGATCTGAGTAGGATGGAGGACCTGGTATGGACATCTCGGCAGAAACGGGGGATTTACCTGGAGACGTAGGCAGCGTGGAATATATTTAAATATTCAGAGGAGGGAAAAATCTTAATAGACTTAAATTTGTAAATAAACGAGACCTTGAGTTGGGGGGGATCTGGAAGAGAGCGGCTGTCTCAGAGGGGGTCGGGGGTTTGCTTTGGTTTTGGTGGGCGGGGGGAGGGTAAAAGCAGAGACAAGCAAACTATTAGAAGAGACGGAGAGGAAATCCCCCTGCCGTGGAAGGGACAAGGGGATGCCCTCATGGGGAGATTGGAAACCACAATGGGTATAATGGGGTATGAAAAGGACTATGAAGTATAATAGTACGAGAAGGGGGGGTAGTGAAGATTACTAACAGGCAGACTCTGTTGTCAGGGGAAGATAGATTACAGATAAAGGCAGAGGATGATATATGACACAGGAATGGTAAAGAATGAATAACTGTGGATATCTGTAACTTGTAATTAAATGTTTATTTTGTCTGCCGCTGTTTGTTTGCTTTGAAATTAATAAAAGGATAAATATGAAAAAAACAAGTAAATAACTAATAAATTCCTTCATCTATATCACCTCCTGCGTTCTAGTTTCTGTTATCTCATTCACTTCCTGGTTTGTGGCGCTCATTCATGTAAGAACTAAATTTCCCAGTATGCATTGCGGCACGCCCAATAATTCACACCTCCTTGAAGTCTTTAACACGTAGAGAGCGTTCCACCGCACAGATGTAGTTCCCAGGAGAGGGCGAGCATGTCAGTTACCACCGCAGTAAAGCCTCCCTTCACGGTGGTGAGTAACATCAGACAAGCAGGAAGTGTACAGAACAGAGAAGAAATAGAGCAACTTCTGAGCATAAACGGACAATGAGGAAGTGAAAAGAGGAATGTCGGCAGGTAAAGGATGCTTATTATGAAAACATTTTTTTCCTTTACAACCCTTTTAAACAAAACAACTATCCATCCATATGGCTGCATATCAGATCATTTTAACCACTTGGCTCCTGGACGTTGTTGGTTGGATCATTTTTTGAGGGCAGGGGAATGTTTTAAAACCGCCTTCCCTTTGCACTGTGCATGCGCACCCTTTAGCATACGCAGCAGCAGGCTCTGTGATCTCTGATTCCGTTGGACACAGCAGATCACAGTGCAGGGTACAGGGCCCTGTACTATGTGATCAGTGTGATCAATCTGGTACACTGCATGTTGCAGTCAGCACTTTGTTTCCTCTCACACCAATTGATTGTATCTTTTCTCAAGAAATAGAGTGTTTTCCACAGTGATCTGCACTTTTTTTTAACATAGTGTGACCAGAGCAGCCAGCCGGTGTCACTGATTAGTAGGGATGAGCCGAACACCCCTGGGTTCGGTTCACACCAGAACCTGTGAACAGACCAAAAGTTTGTGTGAACTTTAGAACCCTGTTAAAGTCTATGGGACTCGAACGTTTGAAATCTAGTACTAATTTTAAAGGCTAATATGCAAGTCATTGTCCTAAAAAGTGTTTAGGGACCCGGGTTCTGCCCCAGGGGAGTGTTTGGGGACCTGGGTCCTGCCCCAGGGGACATGTATCAATGCAAAAAAAGATTTTAAAAAACTGAAGTTTTTTCAGGAGCAGTGATTTTAATAATGCTTAAAGTGAAACAATAAAATTGAAATATTCCTTTAAATTTCGTACCTAGGGGGGTGTATAGTATGCCTGTAAAGTAGCGCTTGTTTCCAGTGCTTAGAACTGTCCATGCACAAAATGTAATATCTGAAGGAAAAAAGTCATTTAAAATCACTCACCTTATGCCGCGTACACACGGTCGTTTTTTGCGATGAAAAAAAACGACGTTTTTTAAAACGTCATTTAAATTGATCGTGTGTGGGCAAAACGTCGTTTTTTGTCTTCAAAAAAACGACCAAAAAAAATTCCAACATGCTTGAATTTTTTGCGTCGTTTTTCAAAACGTCGTTTTTTGTTTCACAAAAAGTCACCGTGTGTAGCAAAAACGTCGTTCAAAACGACGTTTTTCAACCCGCGCATGCCCAGAAGCTAGTTATGAAGCGAGCTTCAATGGAAAAGAGTGGTGAACGTAACCTCGCTTTTTGTGAAAAAACAATGGTGTGTATGCAAAATTGTCTTTGAAAAGTGACGTTTCAAAAACGTTGTTTTTTACTTCACAGAAAACGTCGTTTTTTTTCATCGCAAAAAACGACCGTGTGGTATGGATATTAACCACTTACCTACTGTGCACCTACACCCCCTTCCTGCCCAGACAAAATATAAGCTTCCCGCACTGCGTCGCTTTAACTGACAATTGCGCGGTCGTGCGACGTGGCTCCCAAACAAAATTGGCGTCCTTTTTTTCCCACAAATAGAGCTTTCTTTTGGTGGTATTTGATCACCTCTGCGGTTTTTATTTTTTGCGCTATAAACAAAAATAGAGCGTCAATTTTTAAAAAAATGCAATATTTTTTCCTTTTTGCTATAATAAATAACCCCAAAAAATATATAAAAAAAATATTTTTTCCCTCAGTTTAGGCCGATACGTATTCTTCTACATATTTTTGGTAAAAAAAAAATGCAATAAGCGTTTATCGGTTGGTTTGCGCAAAATTTATAGCGTTTACAAAATAGGGGATAGTTTATGGCATTTTTTTTTTTTTTTTTTTTACTATTAATGGCGGCGATCTGCGATTTTTTTATTGGGACTGCGACGTTATGGCGGACATTTCGGACACTTTTCTGACATTTTTGGGACCATTTACATTTATACAGTGAAAAATGCTATAAATATGCATTGATTACTGTATAAATGTGACTGGCAGTGAAGGGGTTAACCACTAGGGGGCGGGGAAGGGGTTAAATGTGTGTCCTATGAGTGTTCTAACTGTAGGGGGAGGGGGGGTGACTGGGGGAGGTGACCGATTGTGTCCCTATGTACAAGGAACACAATCTGTCTCCTCTCTCCCTGACAGGGACGTGCAGCTCTGTGTTTACATACAGAGCTGCACGTCCCAGCTCACTTACAGAGCAATCGCGTGTGCCTCGCGTGGAGCGGCAGGTGCGCGCGCGCGCCGCCGCCGGCGACGCGCGCGCGCCCGCCCGCGGCTTTAAAGGGACATCACGTCATATGACGTGATGTCAGAACAATGGAGTCGTCTGCCCGCCGTCAATTGACGGCGGGCAGATGACAAGTGGTTAAAGGGGTTGTAAAGACAAAAATATTTTCCTCTTAAATTAAAGTCTGACAGTAGCTGATAAAGTAAAAAGTAATGTTTTGCATTATAACTAATTTGATACCTGTTGAAATCAAGCTGTTTTATTCATCTCCATCACTCCTGAATCATTAATCTCATTGACTTCCTGTTTTGCGGTGCACATTCATTCTTGCTACATCACGACCTAATAGGAACTACAGTTCCCATTAGGCTTAGCCTCCATGCCTGTGAGGGATAAGAGAGCATCTTCACGCAGGGCTGTAGTCATAGGGAGGGGGTGAGCACATTCTGCTTTCCACCATGCAAAACGGCTCAGGTGCTGGTGTAAAGCAAGAAAAATCCCTTATTTTGTAAACGCTATAAATTATGCGAAAACCAACCGATAAACGCTTATTGAGATTTTTTTAACCAAAAATATGTAGAAGAATACGTATCGGCCTAAACTGAGAAAAAAAAATGTTTTTTTATATATTTTTGGGGGATATTTATTATAGCAAAAAGTAAAAAATATAGCATTTTTTTTTAAATTGTCGCTCTATTTTTGTTTATAGCGCAAAAAATAAAAACCGCAGAGGTGATCAAATACCACCAAAAGAAAGCTCTATTTGTGGGAAAAAAAGGACGCCAATTTTGTTTGGGAGCCACGTCGCACGACCGCGCAATTGTCAGTTAAAACGACGCAGTGCCGGATCGCAAAAAGGGGCAAGGTCCTTTACCTGCATTTTGGTCCGGGTCTTAAGTGGTTAACCTCAAAATAAATAATATTTTCACCAATAAGAATAAACAGATGACTGTCTGAATAAACAGAGAATGGTATACCAATGGACAACTGAATTTCTATATTGTGATAGGTGAAAGATCAAAACTCTGTGATTATGAAAGTGAAAACATGATGAGGTGAAGAAAACCACCACCAGTTGGTAGAAGGCTTACCAGAATGTTTGAACCCAACAAAACATACGTTCTATGGGTCAAACAGGCTTTATGTGAAATAACCACTGGAAGCTGGATCGATAGTTGGAACTGGATCGTTAGTTGCACTCCAGGTGACCAAACTGAGTAGAGTCAGACGCCAACAGGTTAAACCCAACCATTAAAGGAAGGATATCCTTACATCTCACGATGAACAATGGTCCAGATAATCCCAGGGTGGTGTGAAGGGATGTGAGTAAAAAATGTAAGGAAAGAGAGGGCACATAGCGTAATACTGTATAAATATGGAATTTTCAATGTAGTAGGAACACTTTTGCCGCGTACACACGGTCGTTTTTTGCGATGAAAAAAAACGTCGTTTTTTAAAACGTCATTTAAATTGATCGTGTGTGGGCAAAACGTCGTTTTTTGTCTTAAAAAAAACGACCAAAAAAAAATTCCAACATGCTTGAATTTTTTGTGTCGTTTTTCAAAACGTCGTTTTTTGTTTCACAAAAAGTCACCGTGTGTAGCAAAAACGTCGTTTAAAACGACGTTTTTCAACCCGCGCATGCCCAGAAGCTAGTTATGAAGCGAGCTTCAATGGAAAAGTGTGGTGAACGTAACCTCGTTTTTTGTGAAAAAAACGATGGTGTGTATGCAACATCGTCTTTGAAAGTGACGTTTCAAAAACGTCGTTTTTTACTTCACAAAAAACGTCGTTTTTTTTCATCGCAAAAAACGACCGTGTGTACGCGGCATTACATTGTAGAAGACAATTAGCGCTTTTCAAAGTACTAAAGTGGCAACAGTGGAGTCCTCCTGACGCATTTCATATCATAGTACATCATCTGGGGTGTTCCTCCACTGCTGCCTTCCAAAAATATATAAACAATATGACCCCATTCTGAGAGCCCAGTCCCCGGCATGTCAACAATATAAAACACCTACAAAGATGGCAGCCCGGCGTGCATTCCACGCCTCCACCTAGATGCATGTGTTATTGCATGTGTTATAACCCTGTGGTTGTGAATAGAGTGGAACTGCTTGCTTTCCATGCCTCTTAATGGACAGATGCAGTGATGTGAAGCTTCACTTGTTTCCGAAGGCAGGCACGTGACATGACACGTGACACAGCACATGATGCGTCATCTGTGCTCCATGCCTCACTGCCAAAGGAGCAATTGTGTTCCACAGCACTCATTCATTCATGTTTATGTACACTAGATTATTTTATTAGCCCTACACTTTTTTTGCTCCATTGGTTTTGCTATTTGTCTACTTGTTGTGTTAGCCGCTTATCTGAAGGGCAGAGCGGAATTATTCCCCATACCAGGTCTGATTAACCTCACCATTGACCAACATCTGTTTTTATAAAGTGTACAAATTATTGCAGAAACCTTTAATGGGAAAGAAAATTAGAAAACAATAACTGTGGAGAGGTATTGGAGGTCGAACTATCGAGGCCAAGGAAGTAGTTTAAAAATATAGTTTTAATGTAGTCATGAAAATAAAAACAAATTTAACATATACATAAAAATAAAAATGATACATATATACAGGTGAACCACTCTATACACAAAATCCCCAAAGTCGCCGACGTGCGTTTCGCCGTGAGGCTTCTTCAGGACGGATGTTTAAGGATTTTTGTAAGGAGATGTATAAAAATAGTTGTATGGCCGATGACTCTGCAACCAATGCAAAACAGGGCACACACCACGATCGGATGTTCGATAGTATGAAAAATACTGAATTCAGGAAAGTCCTCAGAGCTTGTTGTAGATCTGTTAATTGACAGTAGAGTCAAAATAAGGGTATTTCCAACATTCAAAAAATAAATTATAGTATGGTGCTGTTAGCAGCCTTCATTCCTTGATAGAAGACCATAGGGCCAACTGGGACACAAAGCCAAAAAAATTGTATTCAGCTTCAAATTATCGAGGGGTACCAGACCACCAATCAGCGCATAGACTTTTAAGCTTCTAAGTATGAGCCCGCCGATCAGGGGGTTAACTCGTACAGGCGTCCGTGTCCCAGGGTGTACATCTGCATGACACACATTGGTTGCAGAGACATCGGCAATAAAACTATTTTTATACATCTCCTTACAAAAATCCTTAAACATCCGTCCTGAAGAAGCCTCACGGCGAAACGCGCGTCGGCGACTTTGGGAATTTTGTGTATAGAGTGGTTCACCTGTATATATGTATCATTGTTATTTTTATGTATATGTTAAATTTGTTTTTATTTTCATGACTACATTAAAACTATATTTTTAAACTACTTCCTTGGCCTCGATAGTCCGACCTCCAATACCTCTCCACAGTTATTGTTTTCTAATTTTGATTCCATATACGGATGTGGCCCATGTGAGTGCAATCCCTCTGGTTTTTCTTATCCCTTCTACTTCCCCAGTCCACCCCTCCCTTTCCCTTACCATTCTAATTTTCACACTTTAATGGGAAAGAATGTGTATGGATGTGCCGATTGATATTTACTCAAAGAAAGAAACCCCAAAATGTGACAGAATGTGTATTGAATGTGCTTGATGAATTTAAGGGCTCATTTACACAAGCGGTGCCCTCTGAAAAGCCATGGATATTTTTTTTAGAGGGCATTTGACAATGGTAAGGATGTGTTATTTTACCTCCTCCATTACTATTTTAACCTCTAAAATTTAGCACGTTTGAATGGGTCATGTACATCTTGTGATACTTCTCATCTAATGCAACAGGGGTGTCATTTGTGCTGCAACATCTGTACACTCACTCCCAATGCGTTTGCATCCTAAGGGGGAGTGGTAAAATCATGGTTTAAAGGGGTCGTAAACCTATGTGTTTTTTCACCTTAACCTCCCTGGCGGTATGATTCTGTCTGGAATTACGTACCAAAAGCGGTACAATTATTTGCATGGAAGTTTGGCGTTTTATACTGTAGGCCTGCAATTCTTAGGAATAACTTGCTTAAATCTGTCCAAACAAGACATCCCGGGTATGATAAAGTTTGAAAAACAAAATCATAATTTTTTATATAATAAAAAACTATAAATAATTATAACAAATTATAATAAAAAATATTCAATAATGTAATCAACTCAAAAACACTGAAATTTGCTCAGTTGCAGAATTGTCGCTGTCATTATTTTTTTTTTTTATGACAAATTTCCCCACAAATCGCTATCGCTCAATTCTGAAAGTAATTATAATTTATTATCGCTGTTTTCTAGCTGATCTAAAACCATTTTTGACATAAAGGGACACTTTTGGTTGTTATGGGCAATCTACAGTTTCCAGGCAGAAAGAACAGTTTTTATTATATAAAAGGACATGTAGGGCACAGGACAGACCACTAGGGACAAGGGGGGGGTGTATTTTTTACATACAGTACTGTAATCTATAAGATTACATTGTACTGTATGTAAAGTGTTTGTTTACCTTTTTAAATTTGGCGCCGTTCTCCGCTCCCGTGCGTCGTAACGTCGCAGGGAACGGAGATCGGCGGCACACGGGGACGCTGTGTGAATCGAGCGAGCACCCGCTCGCTCACACAGCGGGGATGCATCGCTGGATCCAGGAAGAAGGTAAGACAGCGCGCGCTGCAGGCTCTGCATGGCTACCCCGAGCGTGACTCGGGGATACCGATCTCTGCAAAAAAAAACACCCCGAGTCACGCTCGGGGATACCGCCAGGGAGGTTAATGCATCCTATGCATTAGGTGAAAAAACACCTTGCAGTATCCTGCCCCCCAGCCCCCCGTTTTACTTACCTGAGCCCTGAATTTCCATGGGTGCGATCCCACGTCGCTCTCTCCACGGGTTCTCGGCTCTTCATTGGATTGATTGATAGCAGCGCAGCCATTGGCTCCCGCTGCTGTCAATTAAAACGAATGACGCAAGCACCGGGGGGCAGGGCTGAGTCATACACTATGGACACCGAGTGTATGACACAGAAGCCCCCCCCCCCCCCTGCAAGGTAACCCCCTCGGAAGAGAGCTTCCCAGAGGGGGTTATCTAGTGCGGGGAGGAGCCGAGGGAGCCGCCGAGGGACCCCAGAACAGGACGATCAGGGCCACTCTGTGCAAAATTAACTGCACAGTGGAGGTAAGTATGACATGTTTGTATTTTTTTTTAAATGGGAACTTTTACAAACCACTTTAAGGAACGAAGAATATTTAAAGCTTGCTTGTAAGAAAAGCTAATTGGCAGCGGTGGGATTTGAACCCACGCCTCCGAAGAGACTGGAGCCTTAATCCAGCGCCTTAGACCGCTCGGCCACGCTACCACATATCTGCTGTGTTCTAGAGCAATGTCTAACAAAGTGCAGCCCAATGACTCCAATGATGGGGCACAGTTCCTCTTAATGCCTACTAAAGCAGATTAGAATGTATGTTTGGTATTATGATTGTGAAATGCATTCCTACTTAGCAGGCCAACCACTTCTGAGATAATTCATTTTTAAAGCTTACCATATTTCTACTAATAGATGTACTCACTTCTTTTTCAGTATGAACTCACTACACGTGATCTTTTTCATATATTTGTTATGCACATATTTGGTTTCTTATTATTCCTCTCACTGACATCAGAGTTGCAGCATTATTTTCTCCAATTGATGCAGTGGCGTCACTAGGGTTGGTGTCACGCGGTGCGGAAAAAAATGGTGTCACCCCCTCCCCGACCAACTATAGTCCCCCTTCAGTACAGACCACCCTCCCTCATTATAGACCCCCCCCACACTAAGTATAGACTCCCTTTCTTCAATATAACCCACTCCCATTAAGTACGTATCCATCAGCATAGACACCACCTAGAACAGACCCCCTCCATAAGCATAGACCCCGCTTAGTGCAGCCCCTCTCCATAAGCATAGACCCCCCTCAGTGCAGCCCCTCTCCATAAGCATAGATCCCCCTCAGTGCAGACCCCCTCTCCATAAGCACAGATTCCCCTCAGGGCAGACCCCCCTCCATAAACATAGATCCCCCTCAGGGCAGACCCCCTCTCCATAAACATAGATCCCCCTCAAGGTGGACCCTTCTCTCCATAAGCATAGACCCCCTCAGGGCAGACCCCCTCTCCATAAGCCTAGATCCCCCTCAGGGCAGACCCCCTCTCCATAAGCATAGATCCCCCTCAGGGCAGACCCCCCCTCTCCATAATCATAGATACCCCTCAGGGCAGACCCCCTCCATATACATAGATCCCCCTCAGGGCAGACCCCCTCTCCATAAGCATAGATTACCCTCAGGGCAGACCCCCCTCTCCATAATCATTGATACCCCTTAGGGCAGACCCCCTCCATATACATAGATCCCCCTCAGTGCAGACCCCCCTCTCCATAAACATAGATTCCCCTCAGGGCAGACCCCCCTCTCCATAAGCATAGATCCCCCTCAGGGCAGACCCCCCTCTCCATAATCATAGATCCCCCTCAAAACAGACCCCCCTCTCCATAAGCATAGATCCCCCTTTAGGGCAGACCCCCCTCTCCATAAGCATAGCTCCCCCCCCCCCCCCGCGCCCCGCTAGCAACACCTCTGAATTGATGCCAGGACATTTTCTACTTCCAATGGTCCCCCTAAAGTCAGAAGGACAGTAAACTTGCTCTTTGATTAGAAAGTTTGAAAAAACTTTTTTTAATGTTGGAATAAAAAACATTAATACGTCCCTCGTGGGAAGTTTTCATGTATTGGATATACTGCATGTTTTTTTTCACATTTCTAATATTGCCCCTGACATTGACATGAGAATATGATTGGCGCATCCTTAAGAATGTACATAATGTGCTTGCCAATTCCCTGAAAATGCTATTTGTATTTGGTATGTCCCTGAAATGACAATTCAGCAGCAATAGATTTTGCATAGCGGTTTTTGTGAATCAGCTGCCTCTGTTAGACCCCATTCACACTGAAGCGTTTTTACAGCGTTTTAGCTTTAAAAATATTGCTCTTAAAACGCTCATAAAACGCTTTCCATGCATCTCAATGGACCTTTTCACACCGAGTTCTGCAAGCAGCATATTTGGAGCAGCTTTTGGGCGCTGAAAAAACGCTCCAAAAACGCCCCTCTCCATTGAAATTAATTAAAAGCGCTGTAAAAACGCCTTACCCTTTCACACCGAGGCACTGCAAAAACGCCCTAAAACTTTAGGGTCTTATCGGTGCTTTACCAACACATTGGGATTGCAGATAAGGCTTTGCTCGAATAACGCTGTAATAATGCTCGAATAACGCTCGAATAACGCTGTAATAACTTTCAAATAACGCCCCAGTGTGAAAAGGGCTTTACACCCCTGTTGTAACGTAATGTAATATTTTGTTTGTTTTGTGGTGGTTAAAAATATAAAGGGAACGCCCGAACAGGGACTTGAACCCTGGACCCTCAGATTAAAAGTCTGATGCTCTACCGACTGAGCTATCCGGGCTCCTGTGAACTGGGTTGCTCACATGACTAAACTGCACCTCTTTGATATATTTCAGAATTTTTATATTTTAGATTTTTTTCTGTGTCAGGTTCATTTATTTTTAAATAATCAATTTACTACATATTCAAATGATTCATGTTCTTTCTGGTTAACAGTTCATACACCAATATTTCCTCCACAGTGCACCAACTTTCATACCACCACCTTTCATACCATGCTCTCACCTTCAAATATGCTGTCTACCATTTAGGTTTTGCTTGTTGGAGCTAAAGCGGAGGTTCGGACAATTTTTTTTTTAAAAAGTCAGCAGCTGCTGACTTTTAAAAAAAGGACACTTACCTGTCCAGTGCGCCCGCGATTTCAGCAGCCGAGGCTGAGCAATCGTTCGGTCCTCGGCTGCTACCCCGGCCATCCTCAGTGAGGGAATCAGGAACTGAAGCCTAACGGCTTCACTGCCCGATTCCTTACTGCGCATGCGTGAGGATCGCGTTGCGCCATCACTGGTCCCCGCTCTCTCCTGGGAACAGTGTTTCCCAAAAGACAGCGGGGGTGGGTGACTTCACGGCCTGGATTCCGCGTGGGGATCAGACCCGGAAGTGGTGCAATTACCTGTCTCAGACAGGTATCTGCACCCCCCTCCCCCTGAAAGGTGCCATATGTGTCATCGAAGGGGGGGAGGGATTCAAAAAGCGGAGGTTCACTTTTTGTGTGAACCTCCGCTTTAAAAGGGCAACAAACCCAAAATCAACAGGTAGACAATGTAGTAATTAAAATGAGAAAGAGAGTGGTAATTTACACATTTACTAAGCTGTAGAAAGAGTTTTTATTTTCAATGTGATTGATAAGTATTGGGAAAAATCTGCCAAAATTCTCTTTACCAAGGGTTTGGTAAATCTTGTTTAAAATGTATTGAAGCTGAACTAAGAGGTGATTCCCATTGAAGTCTACTACAGTATATCTCTGAATCTTGTTTTTGAAACAAAAGACTCCTTTTTATTTTTAGATAAAACCTGCCTTGTCTCTTCCAAAATTGCAACTTACTAAAGCCGACTACACACAGTTCATTGACTGTAAAATATTTCTGGATATGGTTACTAAAATAGACTCTTATTTTTATTTTGGAATAAAACCTGTCTGGTCTCTTTTTCTGAAATTAGGTCTTACTAAATCTGACTACATACAGTTTATTGACAGTACACTATGAACCTGAACCTGAACTTAGAGGAAAATCCCATTAAAAGCGACATATTTCCTGCTATTGTTTGTAGAAAAATCAACTCTAATTTCTATTTTCCGATTGAACAGGCCTCATCTCTCCTTTTGAAATAAACAATGTACTATATGCAAATCATTGACTGTAAAATATTTCTGGCTATTGTTTGTAAAATAGACTCTAACTTTTATCTTGTGATAAAACCTGCCTGGTCTCTTTTTCTGAAATTAAGGCTTACTAAATCTGAATACATACAATTCGTCAACAGTACAATATTATTTAGCTATTTTCTGTGAAATAATAGACTCTAATTGTTTTTCTTGATAATAATCTGCCTTGTCTCTCTATCTCTCTGAAATTGCTGCCTACTAAAGCAGATTACAGTGTATGTCTGGCATTATGATTGTAAAATGCATTACTACTTAGCAAGCCAACCTCTTCAGAGATAATTCATTTTTAGCGTATTTCTACTAATAGGTATACTCACTTCATTTTCAGTATGAACTCACTACACGTGATCTTTTTTATAAATTTTTAATTTAAAATAAAATAAAACATTTAAAATGTAAAGGATCTGACATTAGTAAATATTTTATTTCATTGCCACTTGGCTAGTTTGCTCAACACATAGTCACATTCTTGATGGCTGAGATGGTTTCTCTCACTTAAAGCAGACCTTCAGTCTTTTTTCATCTTTCCATCTATTAAATCTTCTGCTGTTGTTTTAACTTTGGATAGTAAAATGTATTTTTTTCTGCCAGTAAATACTTTATACAGCCCACTTCCAGTTTCTTGTCTGGTCATTAGCCTAGTCTTATGACCAGGGCTTTTTTTCAGGGGGAACTTGGGGGAAGTCAGTTCCACCAACTCTGGCTCAGACCCTTTGGTGCCTGCTCACCACAATCACTTGTAAACACAGAAGTCTGGTTTCTGTGTTTACAAGTGACAGCTCTGCACTCTGTGTGTAACCCCAATGAACTCTGTACTCTGTATGTAATAGAATACTGGTATTTTATGCCCCTTTAAGACCCTTCTACTGTTTGTGAAATCTGAACGGGGTCATGGTTGAGTTCCTGCACCTATTTTCTAAGAAAAAAAGCTCTGCTTATGACATCATTCACAGCTCTCTCCCCCACTGTAATATCCACATCTTCCCCACTGTAATGTCCACATCTCCCCTACTGTAATATCCACATCTCTCCCCACTGTAATGTCCACATCTTCACCCACTGTAATATCCACATCTCCCCCCCACTGTAATATCAACATCTCCCCCCACTGTAATATCCACATCTCCCCCACTGTAATATCCACATCTCCCCCACTGTAATGTCCACATCTCCCCCACTGTAATATCCACATCTCCTCACATCTCCTCCACTGTATATAGCCCCACTTTATATATAGGAATTTTCTGCTCTCACCAGAATATAAACAACAGCAGGCAGACCCATCCACAGATGACACAAGCAGGCGGATGATGATGACATCAGTGTGCCGCTACTAGGCCGCCACCAGGTGTACCAAGGTGGCTACCGCTCCAGAGCTAGGCTGAAGCCGCGGCCTTTCCTATGGATGGACTCCCTGAAGACCCGGAAGCCGGCGGAGAGGTGAGTACCGATCAAAAAGTAATTTTGTTCGTATAATTTTTTTTACGATTAATCGAGGAATTAATCATTCATTCCGCAGCCCTAGTTTTTTGCATAATATTTGGGGGTTTAAAGAATATTCAGGCTGAAGATGATTATTTTAACCCCTTCACACTGTCAGTACACATATATGCTGCCTCACTGCACTTTTTTCCATAGGTCCGCATATATGCACATCTGTCTTTGTGCTGGGATCGTGCCGCACATTGTTTCCGGGCCACCTGATCGGATCTGATTGGCCGTCCCTTTGTTTCTCCGTCTCTGTTAATGGAGAGAATAGATAAATTGTATCTCTCTCCCTTGTTGTGGAGAGAAAAAAAGTGAGTGTAAAGAAATAATAATATTAATAATAAATCAAATTAAAGATAACTAGATCACATTTTGATCTATGTCAGTGCCAGGGTTAGTGGGTCAAGTAAGGTTTAAAGGTCAAGGTCAAAGGACATAATTTGGGCAGGATTTTTTTTTAAGTTAGTTAGTTATAAGAAATATACAGCTATATATGGAAAAATAAAATGTTTTTTTTTGTTTTTTTTTACTATTTTGGGACAGTTTTCCTCTCATAATAAAAAAAAAATCAGGAGATAGCAAATTATTATTTACCACCAAATGAAAGGCAAATTTGTCCAAAAAAACAGGTATAATCCACCTGGCTACATAAATAGATGTGATGATATGATATGTACAGATTTACTAACACATGTCAAAGTTGCAAAATTGTGCTTAGGCATTAACACATGTTACCCTTAGGCGTGAAGGGGTTAACATGTGTGCAAAAACAGCTTTTAAAGATAGGATAAATACAGGTAGTAGATGTGTTTTAAAGGTCTACTAGTCATGTAGAGTTTTTGCCCAAGTTACATTAATATTCAGCTATATTACGACTACTTACCTTTTATAATATTTCTTGGCTTAAAATAATAACATTTTGTTGAACAGCCAAACATGTTTGCCAATTTCACCACAGAGACTGATGAGCAAACACCTATGGACGAACATTATGAGTGAGCTATAAATGGCAAGTAGCATTTACTGAAATGTCTGTTTTGTTTCCTGGGTTTTGTATAGGCAATAAGCTCCCATTTTTAATACACTTGAATGGCATTAATTTATAACTACAAAATCTCATCAGGGATCAGCAGTCCCAATGTATTTCCCACTAGGTGCATATAACTGAAAGATTCCTGACAAAGAATTAGGAAATTCAAGAACACATGGAAGCACTTTCAGCAGCAAATTTACATTACAGCTTCAGCAAGCCTTTTACATGCAGCAGAGTGGCGCAGCGGAAGCGTGCTGGGCCCATAACCCAGAGGTCGATGGATCGAAACCATCCTCTGCTAGGTGAATTTTTATCTTGTTTGACTTCTGTACTTTAGCAAGCTGGTTTTGTATTGATGATTAATATACTTTTAGCCATGAGGTTTCTCGTGTTATTGTATATGTACCTGCTCATGACCCGCTGTGTATATTTATACCGGTAGAACGCCAGGGTACCCTGCCATGATGACCAAAATCAGCATGGTGAGGATTTGGCTTGTGCGGGTGTGTGGCCACATGACCAGAGGGCATTCCTCCTAACTTTTTGAGATGGGGGAAAAAGGCACGTAGGCATAGGACACACCCCCTGCCACACCCCCTTAAAGGACAATTATTAAAAATATATTAGTTAAACCCACAAGTGCTTTTTTATTAACACCACTTTTCCTTTATACTGGCTTTTGAAGGTTATAAATGCAGCAATTTAGAAATTGAATGAAAGGTTTAGCACTGTAAAACAGTTTTCGAAAGATACATTTTATATGCAACTATAAAGATTAGACCAAAATGAGGGACAAATGAGGAGCAAAGAGGGACAAAGGCTTTTTGTTCCAAATCAGAAAAAAATACTGTTTTTAAAACTTTTTTTTTTTGATACATGTTTCCTGGGGCAAGACCCGGGTTCTCAAAGACGTTTTACGACAATAACTTGCATATTAGGCTTTAAAATGAGCACTTTTGAATTTGAACGTTTGAGTCCCATAGACATCAATGGGGTTCTAAATGTTCGGGCGAACAGTCGGTCCGTGCGAAGGTTCTGGTGCGAACCGAACGGGGGGGTGTTCGGCTCATCCTTAGTCAGGACTCGTTGGGCAAGCAAGGAGCAAGTACCACCTTTCTTATGTGCTTGGCAATACCACATAAAGGACTAGTACAAGTGCAAGAGGTTTAACACAAAGGAGTTACATTATTAACACAGGAGTTGCTAGCTCAGCGTGGACATCATTAAATGAACACTTTGCATTTTCTCAATAAATGCAAAGCAATCCCTGATTGGATTAGATGGTGAGGCAGGTGGTGATGTCACACTCTTCACCCCATTAAATCAGAGAATGCTTTGCATTCATTGAGAAAATAATTAGTGCTATCTGTATGTTGCTTGTGCTGAGCGATCAGTGTACTGTGTTCTGTAACCAACAGTGCCCCTGTTCTAGCAATATGGTTTCCCTATCAGATGGGGTCCTGCCTGGACTGCGCAGGCGCAATCAGAGCCAACGGAAATCTCAGAGACTGAACAGCTGTTCGTCAGCTTTAGATGGAGCATGCACAATAAACACAGCGCTCTCTCCCAATGCATGGGGCTGGTTATATTATGTTATGATGTGCAGTGCTTTTTTGAAAGGGAAAAGAAAGAATGAATAATATAGAAAGAAAGAAGGGAAGAAAAATGGATAAAGAAAGAATGAATAATATAGAAAGAAAGAAGGGAAGGAAGATAGATAGATAGCGAAAGATAGATAAAGATAGAAAGCAAGAAGGGAAGATAGATAGGAAGGAAGATATATAAAGGAAGGAAGATATATAAAGAAAGAAATATAGATAAAGATAGAAATAAAGAAGGGAAGGAAGATAGATAAAGAAAGGTAGATAAAGATAGAAAGAAAAACAAGGAAGGAAGATAAATAAAGAAAGGTAGATAAAGATAGAAAGAAAAAAACGGAAGGAAGATAGATAAAGAAAGGTAGATAAAGATAGAAAGAAAAAAACGGAAGGAAGATAGATAAAGAAAGGTAGATAAATATAGAAAGAAAAAAAGGAAGGAAGATAGATAAAGAAAGGTAGATAAAGATATAAAGAAAGAAAAGGAAGGAAGATAGATAGATAAGGTAGAGATAGATAGATAAAGATATAAAGGAATGAAGATAGATAAAGAAGAGAAGGAAGGAAGATAGATCGATAAAGATAGATAGATAAAGATAGATAGATAAAGATAGAAAGAAAGAAGATAGATAGGTAGACAGTGGCGGTGCATCTATAGAGGGCGCCGGAGCACCGCTCCCTCTGGCTCAGCCGCCCCCTCTGGCTCAGCCGCGACAATGGGCACAGTGGCATCAATGGGCACAGTGGCATCAATGGGCACAGTGGCAACAATTGGCACAGTAGCGACAATTAAAGGGCACAGTGGCTGCGTTTGATGGCATGGCACAGTGGCTGCGTTTGATGGCATGGCACAGTGGCTGCGTTTGATGGCATGGCACAGTGGCTGCGTTTGATGGCATGGCACAGTGGTGACACTTGATGGCACAGTGGCTGTGTTTGATGGCATGGCACAGTGGTGACAATTGATGGCACAGTGGCTGCGTTTGATGGCATGGCACAGTGGCTGCATTTGATGGCATGGCACAGTGGTGACAATTGGTGGCACAGTGGCTGAGTTTGATGGCATGGCACAGTGATGATAACTGATGGCCCAGTGGCTGCATTTGATGGGCCCAGTGGCTGCATTTGATGGGCACAGTTTTTTTGTTTGTTTGTTTGTTTGTTTGTTTGTGTATTATCTATCTAGCTATCTATCTACAGTGGAGGCTGGTGCTCAAAATTTTTGGGGGCGCAAATGAAAAAAAAAAAAAAAAAAGAGAAAGAAAGGTGAAGAGAGAGAGAGAGAGAAGGGCACCCCTACATCAGTGTACAGTACTCACTCAGAGGCAGGGGGGACTGAATGGATGGATGGATGGATAAAAGACTCCATCTTTCCTTTCTGTTTGTTGGGCTTGAATATTCTCGCCCACATCCCTTAGGCAGCAGAACAGTGTCTGTCGGGAGAGTGGGGGGCAGACACAGTAGGAGCAGAAGAGAGGAGGGGGAGGAGTAGAAGCAGCAGCTCCTCTCCTCTAACTGGCCGTGGGGGCAGCAAGGGGAGGAGAGAAGTGTCAGAGCTGGCTTTGATACCCCAGCTGATCTCTCTCTATCTGGGCTGTGTTGGTGGTCTACACCTCTGGGCGCCAGGAGCCATTTGTGGGCCGCGAGGGCCGTTTGCGGCCCACCGGGCATTTTCCCGGTATGCCCTATGGCCAGTCCAGGCCTGGGGGTAGCCCCCGGGTACCGCACATCTGAGATGTCCTAAGAAGGTGGATGAAGTGGCAACCTCAACTGGACCACTGTAGGTGCCTACTACAGCGATTTGCAGTTTGCACATAAATCATACAAGTATACATACTTCAGTGAGTCCAAGCTGGATCAATGTAACTACCGTATTTATCGGTGTATAACACACACCCGAACTTTAAAAAGGGAAGTTTCAGGAAAATAACTTTCCACAGCCCCCTGCACAGTACACAGACCCACTGCACATTACACAGACCCCCTGCACATTGCACAGTGCACAGACCCCCTGCACAGTACACAGACCCCTTTCCCTGAAAAGTACACAGATCCCTTTCCCTGCACAGTACACAGACCCCTTTCCCTGCACAATTCACAGACCCCTTTCCCTGCACAGTACACAGATCCCTTTCCCTGCATAATACACAGGTCCCTTTCCCTGCACAGTACACAGACCTCTTTCCCTGCACATCACACAACCCCCTTTTATTATAAAGCCCCCCTGCACTCCCAGGAGACCGCCAGTCTCCTGGGTCAGCATTGCCAGTATACCCTAAAGTTGAGAAAACTTCACCATTAGCCGCTTCTCACACACCGCTCCTCCTGTGTCACTGTCGTAAATTGAAGCTTCTAAATACCTCAATAAACACCGCTCTTTCATGGACATAGTCATGTGACTTGCTCTCCTCTACTGTTTTATTGATGGTCACATGACCGCTCTCCTCCTCCAATCAAAAGCTACACTCGAGGAGGAGGCAGAGCGGAAGGAGGAGAGCAGCCAGAAAGAGCGGAATTAATTGAGGTATTTAGAGGCTTCCATTTACTTTAACCACTTCCCCACCGCGCCATAAGCATTTTACTGCTACGGCGCGGTGGAGTTGCTTTGACACGACGTCCCTGGGACGTCCTCGTGCACTTCCGCGATTGCGCGTCCCCTGGGACGCGCTCGCGAAAGTGTCCGTGCTCGCCGGGTCTAGAAGACCCGGCGCATCACGGATCACGGTAAATTGCCGCTGATAGCGGCCGTTTACCACGTGATCGCGCCGTCGAATGACGGCGCGATCACTTGTAAACAAACCGGCGTCATTTGATGACGCCGGTTCCTCCCTCTCCTCGCTCTCCTCTCTGTACAGTGTGCGAGGAGAGGGGGGGGAGCGGGGTGTCAGCAGCTGAGCTGTGGCTGGATCTGTGACAAATGCAGTCACAGATCCAGCCATCCCTCAAAACATCCCAGCTCTGCAATCCCCCAGTACCCTGCAATCCCCAGTACCCAACAATACCCCAACAATACCCCACAATACCCCAGTACCCCACAATACCCCAGTACCCCACAATACCCCACAATACCCCAGTACCCCACAATACCCCAATACCCCACAATACCCCAGTACCCCACAATACCCCAGTACCCAACAATACCCCAGTACCCAACAATACCCCAGTACCCAACAATACCCCACAATACCCCAGTACCCAACAATACCCCACAATACCCCAGTACCCAACAATACCCCACAATACCCCAGTACCCCACAATACCCCACAATACCCCAGTACCCCACAATACCCCAGTACCCCACAATACCCCAGTACCCCACAATACCCCAGTACCCGGCAATGCCCCAATACTCAACAATACCCCAATACTCAACAATACCCCAATACTCAACAATACCCCAATACTCGGCAATACCCCAATACTCGGCAATACCCCAATACTCGGCATGATACTCGGCAATACCCCAATACTCGGCAATACCCCAATACTCGGCAATACCCCAATACTCGGCATGATACTTTGCAATACCCCAATACTCGGCAATACCCCAATACTCAACAATACCCCAATACTCAACAATACCCCAATACTCAACAATACCCCAATACTCAACAATACCCCAATACTCAACAATACCCCAATACTCAACAACACCCCAATACTCGGCAATACCCCAATACTCGGCAATACCCCAATACTCGGCAATACCCCAATACTCGGCAATACCCCAATACTCGGCAATACCCCAATACTCGGCAATACCCCAATACTCAGCAATACCCCAATACTCAGCAATACCCCAATACTCTGCATGATACTTTGCAATACCCCAATACTCTGCAATACCCTGCACGATACTCTGCAATACCGCCTATGGGGATTTTTAAGTAGCGAAGTTTGGCGCCATTCCACAAGTGTGCGCAATTTTGAAGGGTGACATGTTGGGTATCTATTTACTCGGCGTAACTTCATCTTTCACATTATGAAAAAAAATTGGGCTAACTTTACTGTTTTGTTTTGTTTTAAGCACAAAACAGTTTTTTAAAAAACACGCGTTCAATAAATTTCTGCGAAAATACCGTGCGAGATAAAACGTTGTAACGGCCGCCATTGTATTCTCTAGGGTCTTTGCTAAAAAAGCATATATAATGTTTTGGGGTTCTATGTAATTTTCTAGCAAATAAATGATGATTTTTCCATGTAGGAGAGAAATGTCAGAATTGGTCTGGGTGTTCCAGAATGCCTGATGGTGCTCCCTGCATGTTGGGCCTCTGTATGTGGCCACGCTGTGTAAAAGTCTCACACATGGGGTATCGCCATACTCGGGAGGAATAGCAGAATGTGTTTTGGGGTGTAATTTGTGGTATGCATATGCTGTGTGTGAGAAATAACCTGCTAATATGACAGAAACAAGTTTTTTTTTTTTTTTTTTACAGAATTTTCAGTCGTTTTCCTTTAATAGCGCAAAAAATAAAAAACCCAGAAGTGATCAAATACCACCAAAAGAAAGCTCTATTTGTGTGAAAAAAAGACAAAAATTTCAAATGGGTAGAATGTTGTATGACTGAGTAATTGTCATTCAAACTGTGAGAGCACCGAAAGCTGAAAATTGGTCTGGTTAGGAAGGGGGTTTAAGTGCCCAGTGGTCAAGTGGTTAAGGGTGACACAGAAGGAGCAGTGTATGAGAAAGGACTGGCAGTAATGTTTTCTTAACCTTAAAGTATGCTGGCAGATCTGTCCCAGGGCCAGGAGAGGCAGGCAGGCGGCCTGACAACCCCCAATTGGTGGCACCCGGGGCGGACACGATCCACACCCCCCGTTGGTAAAACAAAAAAGTTGGCATATTACACGCAGGCATAGCTTACCCTCTATCATTAGGGTAAAAAAGTGTGTGTTATACGCCAATACAGTACTTTAAATTTGCTGTACCAGGAATTCAGCTTTAAAGTGAATACGCACTAGCATGAGATAGTAAATGCTAGTAAATAAACCCTTTGATTTGGATGGAGTTGCAACAGACCTCAAGGTCATTTGTGGTTCCTCAGATTAGTGACTATGTTTTTCTGCTTCCCAGGAAAGCTTCTGTTCCTGTTCAAGTAAGCATCCAACAAACATGTTTTTATCACAATCACTTCCTCTGGGTCAGCATTTTTTCTTTTTTTACATGAAAACAGTACAGTAAAAAAAGTCAGCATTTTAACTCATGGAGTCTGATGAGACACTACTGCAGGAGAAGATGAGTTATCCAGGTAACACATTATCTTATTGAGACCAACTCCCTCTGTCCCTCGTGCATCCCCAGTTGTCCTCCTTTTTGGTCTAATGTGTATGTAAATGTACTATTTTACTACCAAAACTTTATGCTGTTCTAATCTTTTTTATCCATTCTCTGTATTACTACATTTGTTATTTTGTAAAGCCAACCTAAAGAAGAAATAGAGGTTAAGCGCACGTGTGGTTTAGCCAATAATTTTCTGCAAATTAGATCTATTTGGTCCTTGTACCTGGGGCCATGGTAGGGACGTGTTCTTTGCCTACATACTTTAGTGTTAAAATGTGTCATTTTAGAAAGTTAGGAGGTATGTGCAATGGAGGATGAACCTTTTTTTTTACATCTCAATGAAAATGCTAAACTGTAAAGAACATCTTGTTCAAATGGCAGTTATCAAACTTGGGACATACTACTACACAGACATTTACTAAGCATCTGCAGAGCTCAGAAGTCTCAGAAAGTTTGCTAGATTATCATTACTAAATGCATATGTCTGTTATTGTATGTTAACTCAAAATCTATTTTCTGTATGTCAGGCATCAGGTCTCACTCTATACAATTTTGTTATTTAAATCATTTTGTGAATGAGTTAGGTAGAGATCCAGCCAGAAACAGCACATCCAGTTGTATGCTGACAATGCTAAGCTAATGTCATTGGTGTGCACAGGCTATTGCATTAGGGTGTGCACCCCAAACCGTGTGTGTTATATATATTGTAGTGAATAAAATAAGTAGCGCTGAGAAAAAGACACTCTGGATAATTAAACCCCAGTGATGTGAAAATAAGTGTCCATAAGTGAAAAAACATCAAATAAACATAAGTCCATCAATATAAGGTATATGACCGCATCCTCATCATGAAGGGGACACTCTGCACGGTAACAAAGGAGTAGATGAAATACTCTTACGGGAAGTTGTTGATCTGCTTGTCAGCGACAACAGATCATAGGTGCATGAAAGGATTCCACTCAAATCTGCTTAGCTGAATGAAAGCCCGATGATGGATTCCTCACAAGGTGTCGGCTAGTTGGCTGTAATCCTGGACTGGAACCTCATCTTTGCATAGATCGGCACAAACTGAGATTGGTGGTGAAAACCAAAACGGTCTGCTCGCTTCAGAAGAATGGTGGAAACAAAAAAGGGGGGTATCTTCACAAGATAGGCACTCCTGGAGTGTGAAAAAAACTTGGTATCCAGGCAGGTCATGCGGAAGGAAGAAAAAACATGCTCCAAATGGTGCAGGTAAAAGAGGATAGGTTTTTATTGACAAAAACCAATTATACATAAAAAGTGATCACTATAGCATAAAAGTAAAAAGTAAGAGCAATATGGGGAGCAGGTGTACCAAGCCCGACGCGTTTCGTCTCCAAGGACTTTAACTGGAGCATATATATATATATGTATAAAACCAGGGTGGATAAAAATCAATGATTTTAAAAAAATAATCAAAAGCATCAGATTGTTTTTATTTTAATCAGATTTTTTTTAAATTTAAATCGGATTTCTTTTAATTTTTATCATTTATTTTATTTTTTATAAAATACTTATGGAGTAAAAAGATAGTTTTCTACTTAAGGTACATTAGTAATTCAGTTTTTTCAGCATTTTTTTTGTGCTGAAAATGCCCCCCTCAGCTTATATTCGAGTCCCGTGCCTCACTGTGCCCATCTGCAGCCTTATGATCTCTGGTGTTGTGATATGCAGACTAGTCAATGGCCATGTAGTGTAACAAAGCCCCACCTCCTCCTCGTCCTTGTCCGTGATAGGCTGAACACTGACTCACAGCTGGGAAACTCAGTGTTCCATCATGGATGAGAACAAGGAGGAGGCAGGGCTTTGTTACACTACACAGCCACCGACTAGACTGCATATCACAGCACCAGAGATCATAAGGCTTCAGATAGACACAGCACCAGTACATGAGGCACAGATCAGGTAGGGAGATGCAGTGAGGCATGCAGATGGACACATTGAGGCTGCAAATGGGCACAGTAAGGCTGAGGAATGCAGATGGGCACAGTGAGGCTGAGGCATGCAGATGGGCACAGTAAGGCTAAGGCATGCAGATGGACACAGTGAGGCTGCAAATGAGCACAGTTAAGCTGCAAATGGGCACAGTAAGGCTGCAGATGGGCACAATGGCCTATCGTAATTTTTTAATTACAATAGTTACACATTTCAACAAATCTGAAATAAATGATAATAAAACAAATTATTATTGTGAAATAATATGATGATTCCTACTTAGGCTTCTTTATAGATTAGAATATAATAAAACAGAAGCTCTCTTGCTTCTGGATAGGCTCTCAGATAGCCCAGCAGCCAGATGTCCCGGGAAAGGCCCAAACTCCAGCCTAGCAGCCAGGGCAGAACAACACACATCTACACAGATAGCTTTCCAGGTGGCACAGAATCCCAATCACCCGACTCCATCCAAATATTTAGGTTCCCCAGCAGTCCAAAGGATTTAAGGAAACCCTTGCCTTTTGGCTCAGATACCCCATATACTCCTAATCTGTCCTTGCTTTGCCCTTGTCTTATCTAATATCACCAGGTACCCGGTCACCTAGCAGCAGAAGAGAGAAGTGCAGCAATTCCAGACTCCAGACTTAGGGTGAATGCAATTGATCCCTAACAATGAGCCAAGGTAACTACACCTGGCAGGTAAATTTATGAGGAACCATGCCTAAACATCAGGGTACTACAGTGTACATCAATAAATAAAGGTAGTGGCTTAGCCTTATCAGTCTACAGGAAGTGCTGTTGCTGGCAGGATGCCAGGATTTTTGTCTACACAGGCGAAGGTGCATTTTGCTGCCCCCCATCCATCTGACACCCCCTTCAACATATTCCCACCCTCCCACCACACCTACCATTGTGACAGGGGAGGGGTATATGGGCAGTGGGACAAGAGTAAAAAAGTATGGACAGGAGGGAGCAGCAGGACAGGAGGGGGACAACATGACAGGAGTAAGGCAGCAGGACAGGAGGGGGCAGTGTGACAATTGGGGGCAGTGGGACAGGAGGGAGGCAGCATGACAGGAGGGGGCAGTAGGACAGGAGAAAGGCAGTGAGACAGAAGGGGGCAGTGTGATCGGTGGGGGGCAGCAGGACAAAGGGGGAAGCGGGACAGAAGAGGGGAAGCAGGACAGAAAGGGGGCAATGTGAGAGATAGGGGAGAGATTGTGTTACAAGAGAGCGGCAGTGTTACTCTGATCACACACAACTTAGAAATGAGCAATATTCCTAGGTCTCACCTATCCTGCAGCAGCCTCTCCAAATGGTGTCAGTGTAGAAGATCTGGTGGCAGGAGGGGTAGATGTGTCCCGGGCAGGCAGGAGAAGATCTCCAGCAGCAGCAAAGAGTGGGGGCTCCTCCACCTTGACCTTCTCCTCTTCTTCCTTCTCCTCCATAGAACCCTCCACCGGCACACCCTTGGCTTGACCCACTCTGCACAGTCAGGTGCAAACCCCTCCTTCCACACACCTCGAGTCCACCCTCCACTGCATCCTAGCTGATCCGCTCTGACCGTGGGACATGCAAACTGACTTTTTTACACTATAGGACTGTAACAAACCAGGGACACCTTTGGGCATTCCAAAATGAATAGTAATTTGGCGTGCATAGTGCCCCCTCTCCCCCATTTCAGGTTCTTTTTCAAGCCACATTCCTGTCTAAATAATGTGTCCGGATTTCAGGTGGACTGAAACCCGGACACATGTCTCAAAACTCAGACAGGTGGCAACCCTACCTGTCATGAAGGAAATGTTGTAACATAATAAAACAATTACATTGTTGACATTCAGCCCGTGTATATGTGAGTCTGACAGAAGCTGGTCTTTTGGCCGGCTTCTGTCAGACGTGCATGCTGAAAAATCTGCAGTCGACCAACTGCCGATCAGCGCTCTCAGCCAATGGTAAAGAGAGCTGATCGGAGTATTCTGGTGGGGGTCCGTCTCCCTGTCAGAACACAATAGTTCAGAAGGGAGATCACTGAACTAACCTTGCATGGTTAGTACAGCGGCTCTGACCGGAGCTTTCAGGTTTTTTTGTTCAACCCACTGGATTGCATGAAAAAAAACTATAGTGTGTACCCCATTTAAAACTAGCGCTAACACACTCTAACTTAAAAAAGTCTTAGGTTTGTCAATTTGAAATTTTTAACTCACACTGACTTTACTTTCTGCATCTTTCTGTACCCTTGCTTATGGTTAGCACATTAGATGTATTGAAGACATAGATTTCCAGACAGCAGCATTTTCAGAATGTCAGCAACGGCAGCCTCTGCGTCTATTTTGATCCAGACAACATTTCAATTTGTACCCTCTCAGAGAGTGCTGAGAATGTCTCAGGGCACTCTGCTCCTGAATATCTCTACGTCTCTTTTTGTACTCATCTGACTTTTCAGGAAATCTTATAAAAGAGTTCGCTGACTAAGCTCAGCAGATTGTACTACGAGAGGTCAAGAGGAGATGGTCAAGAGTGTATCTAGAGTGTTCTGTAACTTCTAGTAAATTCTAGAGTAGGCATTTTTGGAGGGTCTGTTTTATATGCTGAAATTAAAAAATCTGTATGTATTAGATCCTTAGGGATACAAGTTCTGTACTAGGGGTATTGGTCGTGCTTTCAGACTCATCCTGGTCCAAATCATTTACATAGTTACATAGTTAGCTAGGTTGAAAAAAGACACAAGTCCATCCAGTTCAACCATAAAAACAAAACAAATAAAAAAACAAACGAAATAAAACACAGTACAATCCCATACACCCAACTCCATACCCACAGTTGATCCAGAGGAAGGCAAAAAACCCCAGCAGAGCGATGATCCAATTTGCTACAGGAGGGGAAAAAATTCCTTCCTGATCCCCTGAGAGGCAATCGGATTTACCCCGGATCAACTTTACCTACAAATCTTAGTACTCAGTTATATTACGCGCATTTAGGAAAGAATTCAGGCCTCTCTTAAAGCAATATACTGAGCTGGCCAGAACCACCTCTGGAGGGAGTCTGTTCCACATTTTCACAGCTCTTACTGTGAAGAAACCTTTCCGTATTTGGAGGTGAAATCTCTTTTCCTCCAGACGTAAAGAGTGCCCCCTTGTCCTCAGTGTTGACCTTAAAGTGAATAACTCAACACCAAGTACACTATACGGACCTCTTATATATTTGTACATGTTGATCATATCCCCCTTATTCTCCTCTTCTCAAGAGTGAATAAATTCAGTTTTTCTAATCTTTCCTCATAGCTGAGCTCCTCCATGCCTCCTATCAGTTTGGTTGCCCTTCTCTGCACTTTCTCCAGTTCTCCGATATCCTTTTTGAGAACTGGTGCCCAAAACTGGACTGCATATTCCAGATGAGGTCTTACTAATGATTTGTACAGGGGCATTTGGTGGAGGGGGGATTATGGTGTGGGGTTGTCTTTCCAGGGTTGGGTTTGGCCCCTTAGTTCGAGTGAAGGGAACTCTTAAGGTGTCAGCATACCACCAGGACATTTTGGACAATTTCATGCTCTAAACTTTGTGGGAACAGTTTGGGGATGTCACCTTCCTGTTCCAACATGACTGCTCACTAGTGTTGCTCACGAATATTCGCATTGCGAATATTCGTAACGAATATTGCATATTCGAGTATTCGCGAATAAATCGAATATCGCGGTGAATATTCGATATTGCGAATATTTGTATTACGAATATTCGCGAATACTTTCTCTGCCCTTCTGTGTTTTGTGTATAAAAAACAAAAAACAAAAAAAAATTTGCTTTAGTTTAGTCATATAAGTTTGTGTAAGTAGAGTTAGTGTTTAGTGCATATTAGTTTAGTAATCCAGGAAATGATCTCCGTTTTCGCGTGTTGACGAGAATTTCGCAATCAATTTCGCATTCGCATTAGCGAAATTTCGCATTCGCATTAGCGAAATTTCGCATTCGCATTAGCGAAATTTCTGAATTTTTATTTTGATAAAATATCACGAATATTCGTTATTAACGAATATTTCACGAATATTCTTCTATATATTCGTGAAATATCGCAAAATCGAATATGGCGTATTCCGCTCAACACTACTGCTCACCAGTGCACAAAGCAAGTTCGAAAAAAAGACATGGATGAGCAAGTTGGAGGAACTTTACTGACCTGCACTGACCTCAACCTGTTAGAACACCTTTGGGATGAATTAGAGCAGAGACTGTGAGCCAGATCTTCTCGTCCACATCAGTGCCTGACCTCACAAATGCAATTCTGGAAGAATGGTCAAACATACCCATAGACACACTTCTAAACCTTGTGGATAGTCTTCCCAGAAGAGTTGAAGCTGTTATAGCTGCAAAGGGTGGGCTAACTCAATATTGAACCCTACGGACTAAAGCCCTATACACACTATCAGATATCCTGCAGATTTTTGTCTTCAGATTTACCAAAACCATAAAATATTATAATATGAGGTCAAACCTTAAGGCCACGTACACACGATCAGACCAAACCGATGAGACTGGTCCGACGGACCGTTTTCATAGGACCACCGCTGAAGTGGTCTGATGGTCTGATGTGCGTACACACCATCAGTCCAAAATCCCATCGGGCCAGAACGCGGTGACGTAGAACATAACGACGTGCTGAAAAAATGAAGTTCAATGCTTCCAAGCATGCGTCGACTTGATTCTGAGCATGCGTGGGTTTTTAAACCGATGCTTTTGTGTACTAACCATCGTTTTGGTCCGACGGACAGGTGTCTATCGGACAGATCTTAAAGCAAGTTTTAAAACTTTGGTCTGATGGACAAATGGTAAATCTGGTAAATCTGGAGACAAAAATCTGCATAAAATCGAAATAGTGTGTATGGGACCTTAGACAGGGATTCCATTAAAGTTCATGTGCGTGTAAAGGTAGGTTTTGCAACACTTTTGGTATTATAGTGTATGTGACAAATAATAACACACAGATCTAATAAGAATGTAAATTTTATAAATGGTTTACTGTGATAGAAGACAGCAACATGGGGCATATAGCCCAAACTCCAGGGCTGTGCATAGACTCCTGGTTAGTGTCAGTCAGCTTTTTAATGGGTCAGAAGTAGGGATGAGCCGAACGCCCCCCAGTTCGGTTTGCAGCAGAACATGCGAACAGGCAAAACATTTGTTCAAACACGTGAACACTGTTAAAGTCTATGGGACCCGAACATGAAAAATCAAAAGTGATAATTTTAAAGGTTAATATGCAAGTTATTGTCAGAAAAAGTGTTTGGGAACACGGGTCCTACACCAGGGGACATGTATCAATGCAAAAACAAGTTTTAAAAATGTCAGTTTTTCAGGAGCAGTGATTATATTCCTTTAAATTTCGTACCAGGGGGGTGTCTATAGTATGCCTGTAAAATAGTGAATGCTTCCCGTGTTTATAACAGTCAATGCACAAAATTAAATTTCTAAAGGAAAAAAGTAATTTAAAACTACTCTCAGCTATAATGAATTGTTGGGTCCTGGCAATACAGATCAACCCTCCGCAAGCATGGCAATGCCAGTCCCCACCTTAGCTCCACCCCCTTTATGCATTTTACCCAATGGGTCTTAATCGTAAAAAAAGAGTTCTCTACAACTAAGCTTTATTGGATGAAATGCATTGGAGGGGGTGGTCCTAGGGTGGGGACCATCATTGCCATGCTTGTTTCATACAATAAATGTCTATATCATTGGTATATTCGGTGTGTGGCGCGACTTCCTTTCTGGATCTGAAATCTGTAAACATGGATGGTTCAACTAGCTTCCGGTGCACCGTCATACTCCGCTCCCCATCACAGACTGCTGCGGAAGTGCTGTGGCGGCAAACTGCGCATGCGCGATGTGTTCCAAACGCATCTGCGATGCGTTCCAAGGCATTTACGACAGTGCACACCAGCAAAACCTCGTTCGGCATCCAGGCCCTTTTTCCTTAACATCCCTGTGGATTGGAGGATGTTAAAAAAAAGTGGCAGGAGGCCGAGCGAGCGCAGCGAGCCGTCCGAGTGAAGCGAGGATGTGACGCCGACTGGCCACTTACCTCTAAGTCCACGTCGCCAAGAATGACGGCTTCCCTGGTGTGCACTGTCGCAAATGCCTTGGAACGCAACGCAGATGCGTTTGGAACGCATCACGCATGCGCAGTTTGCCGCCACAGCACTTCCGCAGCAGTCTGTGATGGGGAGCGGAATATGACGCTTCACCGACACCTGGGGCTCGAGAGGTGGTGGTGAAGAGCTCCTTGGAGCAGAGACTCCCTGCTCAGTTTTGAATTACAAATTTCACTTTGTAACCAGCATTAGAAAAATAAAGCTGTAATCTGATTGGCTGCTCTGAACAAGACCGAATTTTAGCAAAAAAAAGTTTAGGTAATCTAATTTTTTTATTGTCTCATTGCAGATAAATGGGGATTCTTCACACAGAAATGGAATCTGATCACATATGGACTGATAGCGCTATCCTACGTGATGGTCATTGCACTCTTCATAACAGTCCTGTCACAGAGTAAGTGGTGTCTCTGAGGATAACTCCATGCTTAGCAATGTTTTGCAGAGTCGGAATTTAGCACACATGTGGACGGCTGTGCTGGGGTTCTTGCAAACAAAACCAAAATAAAGGGTCACTGTTCACAACATGATTGCTATGCCTACAGAGAAAGCAAAATGTATTGGTGATCCCTGGGATAGGAGCTAAGAAACACTGACCAAGCATGCATACAGCCAGCAGGTGGTGCTCTAGGCTACCCTTTACCTGCTTACCGGGCTGTTTTTAGCTCCTCTGTCTAAAACAGCCTGCTATATATAGAGCTCAATAACTCAAACTTAAATGCACACATATGAATGAATCAAAGCATTGACTCCATTACTCCCCCCCCCCCTGCTCAGTGCAGGAGTGTTTAGGGGAGGGCGCTGAACAGCAGTAAGTCCAAAATAATGTGCCACGAGTGATCTCTGTATTAAAGCGGCATAAAACCCCAAAATAACACTGTGATATATTGTAACTTCTTAGATGTGGTACCTGCATTAATTTTTTATTCATGGTTAGGCTTTTTTGTGGCCTTTATTTTCACCTAGTGATCCAATCGTAAGTCTATTATTGATCATCTTCCTTTTAAAGGCCAAGCTGTCCAGCAAAGGTGGCAGTTAGGGTTGAGACACACAATTTAACACTGGCAGGAGTGCTTTACCCAACAAAAAAACTGTTGCTATAACTGCTTAACCCCTTCTATACTGGTGCATTGTAAAATGATCCCGGCAGGAGCCCTCCCTCGATCCGCGTGGACGTCATATGACGTCCTTTGTTCCCGGCGATCTAGGGCGCACGCGCGCCGCCGGCCGCGATTGCCGTCGGGCACCCGCAATTGCCGGTGATCATGGTAGGATTGTGGATCTGTGTGTGTAAACAAACAGATCCACCTCCTGTCAGTGGTGAGGAGACCAATGCTGTATTCCCAGTACAGAGGAACACACATCGGTGTCCTCCCCTTGTGAGTTCCCCTCCCCCTACAGTTAGAGCACACTTTAGGTAACATTTAACCCCTTCAGCGCCCCCTAGCGTTACCCCTTCCCTGACAGTCACATTTACACAGTAATCAGTGCATATTTATAGCACTAATCGCTGTGTAAATGTGAATGGTCCCAAAAACTTGTCAAAAGTGTCCGATGTGTTTGCCGCAATGTCAGGGTCACAATAAAAAAATCGCAGATCGCCGCCATTACTATTAAAAAAATTTATAAAATATAAATGCCATAAATCTATCACCTATTTTGTAGACGCTATAACTTTTGCGCAAACCAATCAATATACGATTATTGCGATTTTTTTTTACCAAAAATATGTAGGAGAATACGTATAGGTCTAAACTGAGGGAATTTTTTTTTTAAATGATATTTATTAAATAAAAAAGTTAAAAAAAAATCTTTTTTTTAATTGCTGCTCTTCTTTTGTTTATATTGTAAAAAATAAAAACCGCAGAGATGATCAAATATCACCAAAAGAAAGCTCTATTTGTGGGGAGAAAAAAACATAAAGATTTAATTTGGGTACAGTGTTGCATGACCACGCAATTGTCATTCAAATTGCAACAGCGCTGAAAACTAAAAATTGGTCTGGCTGGAAGGGGGTGAAAATGCCCTGTATGGAAGGGGTTAAAAAGTGTTAGCCTGAGTTCAGCTTTAATATTTTGGCAAGACCATCTAAATGTGCTGGAGAATCTAAAGCCCCAGCAGAAACCAGCTGACATTTGGCCCTTGTGCAGCAGCCTGTCCAACAGAATCCAGCTGAATGGCCTGCTTCTGTCGAACGGGCATCCTGTAAAACCAGTATCTGATTGGCATCTGATCAGCGTTGGCTGCAAGCGCTGACCAGTGTGTTCTGGCAGGGAGAGGGTTCCCCTGTCAGAACACAGTAGCTCTAACATCAAATAGTTAGTACAGTGAGCTCCTTAGGTTTTTTTTTTCATTCAGCATGTACTAGTCCTAACACTATCCTCTTTCCAGACCGACAGATCCTGCTGTCCAAAGGCTTCTCTATCCAGACTGGAGACACCCTAAACAGGAAGTGTGTTACTGACCAGATTGCTAAGTGAAAATAAAGGAAGAAAATGATTAACACAGACAGGGCCGGACTGGGAGTAAAAACCAGCCCTGGAAAAAATGTCATACCAGCCCAACAGTAAACGTCATTATTTTCTTGTTCGTAAAAGGGAAAATCATGCATTTTAAAGCACAGTTGAAGAGTGTATTATAGATATGAAAGCACATAGGGCTAGGGATATATAACAACAAATTACAGTTAAAAGTGGAGCAATCATCAAGGGAGACACCTTACATCAATGACCCCCCTCCCCTTCTCAGACTGGCCTGGCGTTGCTGTCACTGACCAGTGTGCAGGATTCAGTCAGTCGGCTCCCGATTGATGGCTCCCGTGACCCCCATCCCAGCAGTGCTCCCACCGTTGACTCCTCTCCAGACTGCAGACATGATATAAAACAAGAGATGGTCAGAGGTTGCAGACATGATACAGAGATGTCAGAGGCTGTGGGCATGATACAGGATATGTCAGAGGCTGTGGGTATAGTACAGGATATGTCAAGATGGCAGAGAATGTGGGCATGATACAGGAGATGTTAGAGGCTGTGGGCATGATACAGGATATGTCAGAGGCTGTGGGCATGGTACAGGATATGTCAGAGGCTGTGGGCATGGTACAGGATATGTCAGAGGCTGTGGGCATGGTACAGGATATGTCAGAGGCTGTGGGCATGGTACAGGATATGTCAGAGGCTGTGGGCATGGTACAGGATATGTCAGAGGCTGTGGGTATGGTACAGGATATGTCAGAGGCTGTGGGTATAGTACAGGATATGTCAGAGGCTGTGGGTATAGTACAGGATATGTCAAGATGGCAGAGAATGTGGGCATGATACAGGAGATGTTAGAGGCTGTGGGCATGATACAGGATATGTCAGAGGCTGTGGGCATGGTACAGGATATGTCAGAGGCTGTGGGCATGGTACAGGATATGTCAGAGGCTGTGGGCATGGTACAGGATATGTCAGAGGCTGTGGGCATGGTACAGGATATGTCAGAGGCTGTGGGCATGGTACAGATGATGTCAAGATGTCAGAGGCTGTGGGCATGATACAGGAGATGTCAGAGACTGTGGGCATGATACAGGAGATGTCAAGATGGCAGAGAATGTGGGCATGATACAGGACATGTCAGAGGCTGTGGGCATGATACAGGAGATGTCGGAGGCTGTGGGCATGATACAGGAGATGTCAAAGGCTGTGGGCATGATACAGGAGATGTCAAAGGCTGTGGGCATGATACAGGAGATGTCAGAGGCTGGTGGCATGATACAGGATATGTCAGAGGCTGGTGGCATGATACAGGATATGTCAGAGGCTGTGGGCATGGTACAGGATATGTCAGAGGATGTGGGCATGGTACAGGATATGTCAGAGGCTGTGGGTATAGTACAGAAGATGTCAAGATGTCCGAGGCGGTGGGCATGATCCAGGAGATGTCAGAGACTGTGGGCATGATACAGGAGATGTCAAGATGGCAGAGAATGTGGGCATGATACAGGAGATGTCAAGATGTCAGAGGCTGTGGGCATGATACAGGAGATTTCAAAGGCTGTGGGCATGATACAGGAGATGTCAAAGGCTGTGGGCATGATACAGGAGATGTCAGAGGCTGTGGGCATACTACAGAAGATGTCAGAGGCTGTTGGCATAGTACACAAGATGTCAAGATGGCAGAGGATGTAGGTATGATACAGGAGATGTCAGAGGCAGGGGGCATGGTACAGGAGATGTCAGAGGCTGTGGGCATGGTACAGGAGATTTCAGGGGCTGCGGGCATGGTACAGGAGATTTCATGGGCTGCGGGCATGGTACAGGAGATTTCAGGGGCTGCGGGCATGGTACAGGAGATTTCAGGGGCTGCGGGCATGGTACAGGAGATTTCAGGGGCTGCGGGCATGGTACAGGAGATTTCAGGGGCTGCGGGCATGGTACAGGAGATGTCAGGGGCTGCGGGCATGGTACAGGAGATGTCAGGGGCTGCGGGCATGGTACAGGAGATGTCAGGGGCTGCGGGCATGGTACAGGAGATTTCAAGGGCTGCGGGCATGGTACAGGAGATGTCAGGGGCTGCGGGCATGGTACAGGAGATCAATGTAGCCTCACTGTACCCATCATTGCAGCCTCACCGTGCCCATCATTGCAGCCTGTGAATTTGCTTGGCAGAGTCTGCCCATGTGAAAAGGCTCTAAGGGAGAGCTCTGTGGACTGTAATGTAAAGGGAAACTGATGTAAGGGCCAGTTCACACCAGACACAGTTCCGTACAGTTTTGTGCGCTAAAAATGCATGCACAGTGTTCTCCATGTATTCCAATGGCTCTAGTTCACAACATGCAGTCAGTTTCTGGTGCAGAAACTGACTGAAAACTGACTGCATGGTGTGAACTAGAGCCAACTAGAGCCATTGGAATACATGGAGAACACTGTGCATGCATTTTTTGCATAAAAAAAGCACATGGAACTGTGTCTGGAGTGAACTGGCCCAAAGAGGTACTCTTGGAATCCTGATGTAAGGGGGTCTCTGATCACCAAAGCCCCCACATACATCAGAGTCCCCCCTTTACATCACAGTCCACAGAGCTCTCCCTTACATAAGTGTGCTCAGAGGCTGGCGAGATGAGAGGGGGGAGGGGGGAACTATTTCCCTTACCAAAGATGAAGGCTTGGGCCCTGGATTGGTCAGCAAACAAGGCCTACTAGCCTGTGCCATACATAGGCTGGTAGAGCATGCTGGGGCTTGTAGTGCACCACACTAGGGAAATCCTAGTGGGCTGCTGTGTTGGTTGAGGGAGGTGACAACACACTCTGTACAGCCCCATCAATGACACATGTGTGCTGCTTTCTTTTCATCCATGAGAAGTCTCATTAGGAAGCAAGGATTTTTAGCTGACCTGGAGAGCTGTGGATCCTCTGTGGGGGGTTGCAGGCAGCATCCATAATACAAGCTGGCCTTTCCTCCATTTTCACTATCTACCTGCAGACTGCTGAAGTTTCTTTGGGAAGCATGGAGGAGATGCTGAGGATTGGAATGTTGGAGGGGAGGGGCTGTGGGACACACACAAGGGGGGTGAGAGGAGAAGATCCTGCTATCTGTATCTTTTTTCCTCTCTCCTGTCCGAAGTCTGTGCGAGGAAGGGGGGGGGGGGTGTGGGCTGTTGTCAGCGCGGGTCTGAGCAGTGTTGTGACAGAGAATGTAATACACACTCTGCTCTTAACTAAAGCCACATTACTAGCTTCCCCCCCCCACAGCAGACACGATCTGGTCTAGGAGGAAGAGGGGAGGTTTTTCAAACAGCAGCACTGCCAAAGTTTTCACACTCCCAGACACACAGCAGGAGATGCCTGCTGACTCTGTGTGACGTGGAGGGGGAAGGACGGAGCAGAGCGCTGGCAGATCAAAAAAGGCCATTCACTGGCACAGCCCAGCACACTCACCTGCGGTAAGGAAATAGAACGAATCATCCTTCCGGGGTGACTAGCAGACAGACGCGCGCATTCGCTCATGCGCACTGCCGCAAGCAGGGCTGGATAGGAACTAGTGTGCACCAGCCGCAAACCCGGGGACACAAAACAACGGCGTACACAGGAAATTACATTGACACATAGGAGGGGCCAGGCTAACAGAGCAGAAATCGGCCAGCTCAGACGGCAGCCATGTTTTTTTCGGGCGCCGCTGCCCTCACACCGGCCTCCAGGAGCAGCCAGGCAGCCGGCCCACCGGGATTTTTCCCGGTGTCCCGGTTGGCCAGTCCGGCTCTGAACACAGATATACTGCAGCAAAATGGCTTTCCTGGATGAAATCCTGTATATATACAGCTTTGCCCAGGAGAGCCACCAGAGGGCACATGAGCTCCACCGGAGGCACGTGCAATCACCTGCTCCACGGTGGGGAACCCCAATGTGCATGGGCATGGCCGACAGGCGCGATCTTCACTGGCCACGTGTGATTGCGTGCATGAGCGCCAACATGTGGATTTGTGTGTGTAAGCATACAAATTCCTGTGCTGTTAGAGGAAAGAAAACAGATTGTGTGTTTCTACAAAGTAGAAACAGCGATCTGTCATCTCTCCTAGTCAGTCTCCACCAGACACAGTTAAAACACAGCGAGTGAACACATCCGTAACCCCTTGATCGGACCCTAGTGTTAACCCCTTACCTGCCAGTGACATTTATACAGTAATCATTGCATTTTTGTAGCACTGATCGCTCTATAAATGCCAATGGACCCTAAAATGTGTCAAAAGTGTCCGATCTGACGTCACAATGTTGCAATACTGCTAAAAATCGCAGACCACCATCATTACTAGTAATAAAAAAAACCCACAATTATTTCCCATAGTTTGTAGATGCTATAACTTTTGCGCAAACCAATCAATATACACTTATTGCCCTTTTTGTTACCAAAAATATGTACAAGAATACATGTTGACTTAAACTGATGAAGAGTTAAAAAAAAAAACATTTTTGGGGGTTATTATTATAGCAAAAAGTAAAAAAAATATATATATTTTTTCAAAATTGTTTATAGCAAATACCACCAAAAAAAAGCTCTATTTGTGGGGGAAAAGGGATGCAAATTTTGTTTTGGTACAGCATTGCATGACCGCACAATTGTCAGTTAAAGCGACGCAGTGCTAAATTGTAAAAAGTTCTCTGGTCAGGAGGGGGGTAAAATCTTCCAAGGCTGAAGTGGTTAAAAAACAAATGCAGCAGCCATGTTTAAAAAAGACAGAAGTTTTTTTTTATCTTAATGCATTCTATTCATTAAGATATAAAACCTTCTGTGTGTAGCAGCCTCTCCAGCGCACCCAAATGACTTACTGAGCACCATCTCTCTCCAGCACTGGCGTAGCGGGGGGGGGGGGCAGGGGGGGCTGTCGCACCGGGCGAAAAATGGGGGGGGGCGAATCCATCCACTGGCTCCGCGGAGCGCTCCGGAGCCTCGGCCTAGGAAAGTCCCCGGCTTCGGCCTAGCTCCGGAGCGGCGGCCATCTTGGTACACCCGGGGGCGCCCCTCCTCTCTGTTCACACCCACAGAGGAGGAGGAGCCCGCGCTTGAGGGAAACCACACACGCCGCTGTCTGAGGTCTGCACTACTGGGGGTTACTGTCTGAGGTCTGCACTACTGGGGGTTATTGTCTGAGGTCTGCACAACTGGGGGTTATTGTCTGAGGTCTGCACTACTGGGGGTTACTGTCTGAGGTCTGCACTACTGGGGGTTACTGTCTGAGGTCTGCACTATTGTGGGGGTTACTGTCTGAGGTCTGCACTATTGTGGGGGTTACTGTCTGAGGTCTGCACTACTGGGGGTTACTGTCTGAGGTCTGCACTACTGGGGGTTATTGTCTGAGGTCTGCACTACTGGGGGTTAATGTCTGAGGTCTGCACTATTATGGGGGTTACTGTCTGAGGTCTGCACTATTATGGGGGTTACTGTCTGAGGTCTGCACTATTATGGGGGTTACTGTCTGAGGTCTGCACTATTATGGGGGTTACTGTCTGAGGTCTGCACTATTATGGGGGTTACTGTCTGAGGTCTGCACTATTATGGGGGTTACTGTCTGAGGTCTGCACTATTATGGGGGTTACTGTCTGCGGTCTGCACTACTGGGGGTTACTGTCTGAGGTCTGCACTATGGTGGGGGTTACTGTCTGAGGTCTGTTAAATAGGGGGTCTGTGATTGTGGGGGGTCTATCTGTGATTGGGGGGATCCATCTGTGATGAGAGGTCTGTTATTTAGGGGGTCAGTCTGTGATGGGGGATCTGTGATTGTGGGGGGGTCAGTCTGTGATGGGGGATCTGTGATTGTGGGGGGGGGGGGGGGGGTTCAGTCTATGATGGGGGATCTGTGGTTGTGGGGGGGGGGGTCAGTCTGTTAATCAGTAAGGGGTTAAATGATTAATCCCTTACAGTAAGGGGTTAAATGATTAATCCTGCCTTATATGCTGATTTACCCCTTACATGCTGAAAGCCCTGAGAGGGATACATTACAGATCCTTATAACCAGAGTGGATGATTATACAAGGGGGGGGGGGGGCGAAAAAAAAATTCTGCCCCGGGCGCCCATAACTCTGGTTACGCCACTGCTCTCCAGTGATGTCCATGAGTGTCTTAGCTGTCTAGGACTCCCCTCTTGAGTGGCTAACTGACTTTGATTGACAGCCACGGGAGACAATGGCACTGTTCCTGTGTCTCAGCCAATCAGGGGAGAGGGGGGCAGAGCCAGGTTGTCATGTCATTCTATTCATTAAGATATAAAACCTTCTGTGTGTAGCAGCCTCTCCAGCGCACCCAAATGACTTACTGAGCACCATCTCTCTCCAGTGATGTCCATGAGTGTCTTAGCTGTCTAGGACTCCCCTCTTGAGTGGCTAACTGACTTTGATTGACAGCCACGGGAGACAATGGCACTGTTCCTGTGTCTCAGCCAATCAGGGGAGAGGGGGGCAGGGCCAGGTTGGGGCTCCATGTCTGAATGGATACACAGAGCTGTGACTCGGCTTAGGTGCCCCCATATTAAGCTCCTTGCAGTGGGGGCACTCGACAGGAGGGAGGGGACAGGACCAGTGAAGAGGGACCTGAGAAGAGGAGGATCACTGCTGCTCTGTGCAAAACCAACTGCATAGAGCAGGTAAGTATAACATGTTTGTTATTTTTATTAGACGTTACAATTACTTCAAGAATTGATAAACTACAATATATTACATTTTTGTTTTTTATGCCCCATACACACGATCACTTTTTGTGATGAAAAAAAATGTAATTTTTTTAAATGTCATTTAAAATGATGGTGTGTGGCCAAAATGTCATTTTATTTATGTCTTCTGAAAAATGACCAAAAAAAAATTCGAACATGCTTGAATTTTTTATGTAATTTTTCAAAATGTCATTTTTTGTGTCATAAAAAATGATCGTGTGTGGGCAAAACTACGTCAAAAATGACGTTTTAAACCCGCACATGCCCAGAAGCAAGTTAGGAGACGGGAGGTAAAACTACCATTCATAATGGAGTAAGCACATTCATCACCCTGTAACAGACAAAAAAGCACGAATCGTCTTTTACTAACAAGTAACCAGCTAAAAGCAGCCTCAAGGCAAATAGAACTTCCCCTTTAGAGTGCCATCACTTTGTTCATCATTTTCCAAAAATGATGGTGTGTACGCAATGTCATTTTTGAAAATGAAGTTTGAAAAAAATTAGTTTTTTTTCATGAAGAAAAATTAATTTTTTTTTCATCACAAAAAGTGATCGTGTGTACGGGGCATTAGAGAGATGTAGTCTCACCTTAAAGGGGTTGTAAAGGTAAAAAAACATCTGGCAGCACCGCCCCCCCCCCCCCCCGAGCCCCGTTTTACTTACCTGACCGTTCGAAATTCCCGGGCGCGTCCACGTTATTCTCTTCGGTTCCCAGCCTGGTCGTTGATTGGCTAGGCTGGGCAGATTGATAGAAGCGCAGCCATTGGCTGGCGCTGCTGTCAATCACAGCGGATGATGCGGCGCACCGGGGGCGGGGCCAAGTGATACAGTCGGCGGCTATGGCCGCCGCTGTATCACGGGAGCGCGCTCGCAAAAGCTTTCCACTGTGCGAGTGCCCTCGCATTAAGGTGGAATGCTTTTGTGAGCAGGACCTGAGACAGCCGCCGAGGGACCCCAGAAGACAGCTTTCCGGGACACTCTGTGCAAAAGGAACTGCACAGTGGAGGTAAGTATAACATGTTTGTTATTTTAAGAAAAAACTAGTTCTGACTTTAGTGTTGCTTTAAGTTTCTCTATGTGTCTTATTCTGTCAGTGACAGACCCATTTTTTAATTCTTGTCTTTTAGAGAATCCATCTCAAATGGCTACCATGGCTAGTAAGAATGACCTCCAGAGCTTGGATTTAACTGGTAAGTTTGTTTTATGCTTTTCATGGTTTGAGCCCTGGTTCACACTGGGCTGCGGGAGTGAAATCGCTGGATTTCAGCTGAACTCTCGCGATTTCACTCCCTCTGGCAGTCCTGATTTCGGCGCGATTTAGGAGACATCTGTGCATGGTTCTGCACAGATGTCAACGTAAATCGCGTCCTGAAATCGCAAAAAGTAGTACAGGAACTACTTTTTGAAATCGGTGCAGTGCCGCAGATGCGGCGTCGCACCGATTAGGATTGTGACATTTACTTTACTATTGTGACATTACTTTACTATTTCTATAGTAATTACATTTTAAAAAATATTCTACTAAGCAGTCCTAGGGTCCTTTTGGGAGAGGTAGGTGTTATGAAATTCCAACAAGTGCCAAGATGAAATAGAGGGAAAAAAATTTCGCCCAACGTGGGGCTCGAACCCACGACCCTGAGATTAAGAGTCTCATGCTCTACCGACTGAGCTAGCCGGGCAACTGAAAGCCAGTCAAGGTGATAATGTTTAGGCCAGTGAGAAGAAAGTATATTAACGCCATTGTAAAGGCAGGATGTTTTTGTATCTTAATCCATACTATGCATTAAGATAAGGGTGCCCAACCTTTTAAAGAGTGAGGGCCACTTTAGCGACTTGGTAACATGGGCCACAAGGAGCGTAAAGGGCGGATGGCAGGTCTGTGTCCACTCTGCATATGTAGAGCAGATACAGACGCAGCCCAAACTACCCTAAGGGCCCTCCGATCTGCCCAGACAGAAGGGGACAGATACCCTTCTGTTTTTTTTAAGCAGATCAGATTGCAGATAGGCAGATGTAAACAGACACAAGTCCGTTTACATCCGCTGCTCTATAGAGGTGAATGGAGAGTCCGTTTGAGTCCACCTGAAAAACAGACAGGCAGACCCGATAGGACCAACTGTGTGAAAGGGGCCTAAAACTGCTTTAACACTGATGCACAGCGGTTTACCTGCACCTCAACTGACCTCAATCTTCACTTCTCCCTCAGGATTCCTGCAGGTGGCTGCTGGCTGTCTTCCAGGGCTGGTACTGCTGGCTGGTACTGCTGGTGAGCTGCTAGCTAGTACTGGTACTGCTGACTGGTACTGGTAATGCTGGCAGAAACTGCTGGCTGGTACTGGTACTGCTGGTTTGTACTTCTGGCTGCTACGGATGACTGGTACTGGTATTGACGGCGGGTACTGATGACTGGTACTAATACTGATGACTGGTACTGCTGGCTTGTACTGGTATTGATGGCGGGTACTGGTACTAATGGCTGATACTGATGACTGGTACTGATACAGCTGGCTGTTACTGATGACTGGTGCTGGTACTGATACTGATGACTGGTACTTCTGGCTGGTACTGGTACTGATACTGATACTGCTGGCTGGTATTGATACTGGTGGCTAGTACTGATACTGGTACTGATGGTTGCTGTCCCAGATTGCGGGTTACTGTGTCCCAAACCCGCCATCCCCATGCATCATTCTGACAGAAGCATGTGGCTGCAGTAGAGATCATGCTTCCTGTCACAGGTGGAGTACATTTGGTATCACTCCACCTGTGAAGGAGCCGGCGCTAATGTTTGGAGATGGCAGGTCGGGAACCTGCGATCTGGGCTAGCCGACCCATCATTTCAGAGCAAGACATGATGGGCCACATTAGAGGGCACAGCGGGCCAGTGGTTGGGCATCTCTGCATTAAGATGAAAAGCTTTCTGTGTGCAGCAGCCCACCTAATACTTACATGAGCCCCATCTCAATCCAGCACGAGAGTCTTGGCTGTTGGGACTCCCCTCCTCATTGACTGAGACAGCAGTGGGATGCCATTGCCCCCCAGTGCTGTCAATAAAATTCAGTGAACCAATGAAGAGAGAGAGGGGGCAGGAGCCATGGAAAAAATACTGGCCCCAGGTTTTCTACTGAATCTACATATTTTATGGTGAGTTGGAAATATTTATTTAAGTGAGACTATGTATGTATGGAGATGTTTATGGACAATGCAGAACCATCTGATGAACAGCACACAGGTAAAATAAGTTGAGTGATTGGCCTTTTCTGATTTCCCCTGACCCAGACAGGAGGATAGTATGTTAGGATGATCATTTGGAGGCCACACACCTGACCACCATTGAATGTTCATAGACAACATAATACAACAAAAGATAGATAATTTCTCATGAATTGCACCATGCATTAATTTATATTCTGTATATAATAAAATATTGTTAATATATTGTGAAAATTATGGTTTACTCTCTTACAGTTGGTAACCTGTCACTAAAGATGAAGCAAATAGAACGGGATGTAAAAAGTAAGTTTTTGTGTGTCTCCATTTGAAAGATCTCACCAGGCAAGAAGCGAAGGGTCATTTTTCCAACATGAACATAGCAGTAGACTATGTTAGAACTAATTGCTGTTTTCTGCAATACTGAGGAAATTCCTATTTTCATTCTTTTTGTCAAGGAACCTGTTGGATATTTTTTCAGCCGAAGAACGCCAGAATACATTCAGAAACAAGCTGTTTGGGCATTCTAAGAGGTGGCAGTGCCTGCTGTCAGAATACAATAGACCACTGTTATCATGGGTGGGGGAATCCTCACTACACCTGAGCACCACAAACCAAAAACACCATTTAAAGGGTCACTAAAGGAAAAAAATATTTTGGCTGAAATGACTGTTTACAGGGTATAGAGACATAAAAGTTAACTGATTCCATTTCAAAATGATTAAACATAGATAAAAAATCAATCATATAATGTGCCTGCAGGTTAGTTTCACTTTTGAACTGGCTTCATGTTTCTGTGAAGTAGAAATAGACACACAGAACAAAAACAAACAAATCCAGGGCAGTGTTTTGTTTTAAAAATGAATCTGATTGGTTCTGGGAAGTTTTAGACACACAGTAAAGACAGCTTAGACCACCGTGAGAAATCTCCTAGCACTGGGGTTATAAGGAAACAGACAAGCAGGAAGTGTGGAGATCAGAGCAGGATTACAGCAACTTCAAAGCAAAAACAAACAATAAGGACATGAAACCAGTACTGCAGTAAGGTAAAGGAAGCTATTTAGCTAAAAAAAAAATTACCTTTAGTGATCCTTTAATTTGTATTATTGAAAGCAAACTCCCTCATCCTCGCATGTAACATCTCCATGTTTTATTTTGGTGAGAAATCTCTTTGAAAAACACCTCTTAGCATTTCTGGCCATGGCCATCTTGAGTAAGGGCAAATGATTCATGTAGCATTTACTTCCTGTCTTTAGCTCAAGTATGCATGCAGGTGTTCCATCAGATTAGGAGACCCGTCAGAATGTGTAACGGAAGTGACATTTCATCGCCACCATCTTGCTATACCCTGCACCTGTCCACAGTAAGGATACACTGAGAAGGCAACACACGGACATCTTGTTACACCCAACAGAGTCTTGCATTTCACACTTATGTTTATCAGTATAGTATATAGTAATATAGAGAAATACAGTAATTAAAAATCCATCTGACTGTTTAGATGTTGAATTTTAAAAGCATTGGTAAGCCTGCTGATCTCACAGGTTTGCTAATCTGGCGGAACACAGCTGCTTTTAAAATTCAACATCAAAACAGTCGGAGGGATTTCCAAATACCGACTTTCACTATATAAGCTGAGTTTACTGTTAAAAATAAGTGTGTTCAACAACACGAAAAAAGCTTTAATAAAAAGAATAAAAAATAAGTGTATAACGCAATACTCCGGTGGGTGTAATAAGATGTCTGCTTGCCACCTTTTCACTGCATCCTTACAGTGGACAAGTGCAGGGTGTACCAAGATGGCAGCGATGAAACATCACTTCCGTTACAAATTCTAAAGGGTTCCCTAATCTGACGAAACACAGGCGAGTTTGCTTAGCTGAGAAAACCCCTCCTCCTCTCCCCTCCTGAAGACTTCTGGGATGTATGACATCATTTACCTAGGCAGGAAACCAGGAAGTAACTGCAGTAATGTAAAAAAAAAAAATACAAGTAATTAAGATATATTTTCCTATCGATTTGCTTATGCTAGCAGCATGAGGATTAAAAATGATCAATGTTGATTGGGAGAGTGAAGTTCCACTTTTTAAGCTGGGTAAATTAACTCACAAATTCCTGCATCCACACAAGTGATGTGAATACAGGGATCTCCCCACCTGCGCTATTGTATTCTGACAGTCATGACTCCCCCTCCTATCAGAATATATTGATCAGCGCTGTAGCCATTGACTGCAGCAGCTGAATGAGTGCTGGCTTTCCAACAGGACCATTTCACAGAAGCTGGTCTATCGATTGATTTCTGCTGAACAGAGAGGGGTACACACAGATCAAAATTTGTCAGGATCCTGCTGAATCGACCAAATTTCAATATGTGTATACCCAGCTATAGACTTACCAATTCTATGACTTTCTGATCAGTCCTGCATTGCTGAAAAAACATTTCTGACACTATCTATATATTCAAACAAATATCCTGACATCATCAAATATAAGTATAAAGGAAAGGGAATAAGAACAACAGGAAATGTGCTATCACTATTCCTCTTCCCTGATAGAACTTCCTCCAAAAACTCCCAAACAGTTTCACATTCTGTAAAATTGTGCAGGCAGAGGTAATAAAAATCAAAGTAGAACTATAGGCAAAACCTTTTTTTTTTTTTTCATTTTGGATAGAGTTAAGCCCCGTACACACGGCAGAGAACCTCGCCCGGCCGTCAGAAAGGCGACCAGCCATTCATCCCGACGGGCCGTAGAGCAAATAGAGAACCTGCTCTCTATTTCGGCTCGACGGCATTCCCGACGGGATGCTCGCCGAATCCGTACACACGCCCGAGGTTCTCGGCAGAATCAGGATGCCAGCGAGGTTCTTGCTGGTTTCTGCCGAGAACCTCGGCCGTGTGTACGGGGCTTAAGGGAAGGTTTTAACCCCTGTTAGATTTTTTTCCGCCATCTGTGTCCCATTGCCAAGATTTACCTCCTGTCCCATAGCCAATCAGGAAGTGAGAGGAAATCTCTGCAAATTAAGGGGATTTCTTAGGGTCACCATAACTAGTGTCCCCAATGGAAGATTTCCCCTATATTACTTTTCTGGGGACAACCCAAATTTGTCATTTTTTTTTCTTTTAATGATAATGGTAAACAGGACAAATAGAGAAGATGAATCTCCCTAACTGGAGCACAGACAGCAATAAAAACTGACAAACATTCTAACCCTTCTCCACTCTATCCTAAACTGATGTAAAAGTTTTGCCTTTAGTTATACTTTAAGGCCCCTTTCACACGATCGGCCCAATCGGATCCACCTGTCCATTTTTCAGGCGGATCTGAGCAGGCCACCCAGTGTCAGCGGGTGTCCGCTGACACCCGCCTGCCAATCTGACAGACGGATGGCGATACGGTTTGTTTTCAACCGATCTCCCCATAGAGGACAGCAGGGTTCTGACAGGTCCATCTTAGCACAGTGAGCAGATACAGGCCTGTCATCTGCCTGCTCAGCGGGGAACAACGGAGCGATCCTCTGCTGAGCTAGTGGACATCGTCCAATGGATCTGCCCGGTGTGAAAGAGGTCTAAAACTTTGTACACACGATCCAATTTTTGGCCAACTGAGCCTCAGACCTTTGTCAAAAGGGCGTGTGCCTGGATTTTGCCTTGCATACTAACAGCACACAATTGTCGGCCACCATACACAAATGTAGTGACGAACTACGTAGAATTTCAGCTCTTGAGCGTTACCCTTTGGGAACCTTCTGCTAATGTCGTGCTTGGTGAGCATTGATTCCGAGCATGCGTGTTTGTTCTTTGGACTTTTGTGTGACAGACTTTTGTACAGACGACACAAAAATAAGACCATTGACCGCTGAAAATTTACTAGTCTGCCATCCAACATTTGTTGGTCAAAAGTTGGACAACAATTGCCTGAAGGTCTGTCATCAGACAATCCCCTGCCAACAATCGGATCGTGTGTACGAAGCTCTGGACTCTATGGGGTCCATTTATAAATGTTTATACACAAGATTGACACAACTTTCATCCAAGATTCAAACATTTTATTGGATTCTATTGCAAAAATGTAAGTTGTGTAAATCGTATCTAAAAAAAAAAAGTTAAATAGATCCAAATTGTTGTGTTTTTTTTCCAGAGGCAACCACCTGTGAGACCGGCTGGCAACAATTCCAAGGCAGCTGCTACTTTTTTACAAGCACCAGATCCAACTGGATGAAGGCCAGGACTACTTGTGTCATTAAACATGCAGACTTAGCTGTAATTACTAGTGAGGAAGAACAGGTGAGCTCTTCATTATCACATTGAACTTTATAGCCTCTTTTACACTTGTGTTTGGGGGTGGTAAAAATGTGCTACCGCCCGAACCACTCCCCCAGAGCTGGTGCAAGGATTTTGGCCACCTTAGGTGTAACCTAATTTTGCTGCCCCCTCTGACTCCACCCCATTTTCTCTGCTCATGTATACTCTCACCTTTTTAATTAAGTGTCCATAAAATGCAGCCTACCAGCTTCCATCAATGCAGCCTACAAGCACCCATCAATGCAGCCTACCAGCGCACATCAATAAATGTTTGCTTGCTTTTAATTCACCTTTTAGGTTTGCTCCCCTTGTAATTGACAGCAGGCAGTTGGCAGATCCTTAGCCGATAGGTTGCCTGCTTTTGATTATAGAACACGCCCAATGCTTGCTGTCAATCATATGAAGAGGGTGGACCTGATGGGGAACTAGTGTCTCAGCTTCCCCATCAGACTCAACCCACTGCAATGATACTGGTTGCTAGGAGGCTGTCCGCTGTGGTGCTGACAGTGCCCTTAAAGTGTAAGTTCACCTTTACAGAAAATCAGTAAGGAGACCCATGCCACCCGGTCCCACAGTACTAGATTGCTATGATCCCCTGCTGTCAGACACCAAAAAGCCACTTCACTCGTCTGGAAATTCAAAACTCCCACGACTTAATCTCATGTCCATATTGCTTAGCCAGCGCAGATTACAGGGATTCTAATTGGTCAGCACCATCGCATGGATGGCACTGACCAATCAGAAGCCGTCTGGCCCGTATTGTCAGCACAACGAGGAGAGGAGAGATAGCCACTGAAATTTCAAATCCCTGGATCAGTAAGGCAGCTTTTTGGTTTCTGACAACAGGGAATCACGGCAATCTGTTACAGAGGGACCAGGTGGGATAGGGAATGGGCCCAGTGTAATGTCACCTAACAGATTTTCTGTAAAGGTTAACTTACACTTTAACAACCAATGACAGGAAGGGAAGCTGGGAGTAGTGGCAGCAAATATGCCATTCTACTACACTGCATACAGGGATAGGTACTCTGCTTGTCTCTGTATGCCCACTAAGGTTTTTCACCTTAAAGCGGTTGTATACCCCCTGCTTGGTTATTTTTACTAGGGTTGTCCCGATACCGAGTACTTGTACTCCCGCAAATGCCCCCGATGCCTGAATAGAATACTCACCCCCCAGCCGCTGCCGCATACCGCAAAGCCACTGCCGCGTTAATCCCCTGCGGGGAACATTACAGGCAGCTTTCGTTTGAATAATTGTAATCCCCGCCGCGCCATGTATAGACACTCCCCCTTGCTCGGGATTGGACAGGTCTGTGTGATATATGTGGGGGGACATGGCTGCAATATATGTGGGGGGACATGGCTGGATATATGTGGGGGGACATGGCTGGATATATGTGGGGGGACATGGCTGCAATATGTGGGGGGACATGGCTGGATATATGTGGGGGGACATGGCTGCATTTGGGGACACATTTTAAAAAAGTATCGGTATTCGGTATCGGCGAGTACATGAAAAAAAGTATCGGTACTTGTACTCGGTCCTAAAAAAGTGGTATCGGGACAACCCTTATTTTTACTTAAGGGTAAGCCGTTAATGCAGGCTTACCTGTAGATATAATGAATATCTCCTAAACCTGCACGTCAGCGGTGTATGCGCTCCAAAGGTCTGCCGGATCTTGTCGGAACTTCAGAGCTCCTTTCCGGAATGGAGGGCGTAAGAGTAACGTCCTCTTGGCACCGGCCACTCACAGCGCTGGAGCCAGCGAACCCAGAAGAAATGCTGGGGAAACAGATCAGCCTCCTCAGCAGTGGCCGGGCACCACTGTGGGGGCTTTGTTCTAAGGTAAGTATTTCATAATGTGCTAGTATGCTTTTCTCTTGCAGTTTTTTGTTTTGTTTTGTCATCTGTTTATTACCGCTTTAATGCATTCTAAGCATTAAGGTGAAAAGCCTTCTGTGCTGAAGCTCCCCCCAGACCTCCCCTTTTTCTTACCTGAGTCAGATCTGATCAAGCAATGTGTATGAGCGCAGTGGCTCCAGCAGCTTTCTCTCTCTCCTCATTGAACGGATTGATATTAGCAGGAGCCATCAATAAAATTCTGTGACATGGGAGGGGGTGGGGCTGAGTTACACTGTCTGTGTCAATGGACGAAGCAGCGGGACTCGAGAGTGAGCCTACATGGGAGCATCGGCATTAAACCCCAAAAGAAGAGGATCAGGGCTCCTCTGTGCAAAATCATTGCACAGAGCAGGTAAGTATAGGCATGTTTGCATAGGTGTGCACACAGGGTGTGCTGGGTGTGCCTGGGCACACCCTAATCACCCCATGTAGTGCATATTTCCCCTGCTTCCTGGCGCCCCTGTCTCCCCCCTGCAGTGCTGCCAGCCCTCTAGCTCTCTGGCCAGTTGCTGCAGGGGATGTTTCAGGATGGAGAACAGAGGAAGGCTGGTAAATATTTATTTTAATGGCCCCTTCCTTTTCTGAATGAACACAGCGAGTGATCTCTATCGGTTGCCCCTGTGTTCTTTTTAACGGAAGCATAGTAAACCATGTTTACTATGCTTCTGTTTGTGAATGAACAGGAAGCCGCTCAGCACAGAGCACTTCCCTTTAGTTTACTGTCCAGTGTAGCGGAGGCTGCAGAGAAAAGACTGGGGAAGCTCTGTTTAGACCCTTGATATTTCACCAAACCCCCCCCCCAACAGGGCTTCAAAAAAATATTTAAAAAAAATATTAAAAAATAATATTGTAAAAAAATATATATAGATTTTTTTTAAATAATAAAAATAAAAACCACTGTTTGTGCTCTGGGGTGTTCACCCTAATTCAATAGGCTCCACACACCACTTTGTGTTTGTTATGTTTATAAAAAAAACGAAGGTTACCTCTTGTTTGTAGGAACTGGATGTAATTATATTTTAAATTGGTTAATAGCCCCACTTTGTAAATGTATTTATATTAAAAACTACCTAATCTGATGTAGGCCTATTTAAAGGGCAGAGCACCAGAAAATGTCTGTGGGGATTTATTGAATCCATCTGAATGTTGTGAAAGGAGGATAAAACATGCTGAACCCCAACTTGTTTGACTTGAATATATCATATGTGAACAATTGTATTCTAGTAATCTTCATTTTTTTTCTTTAGACCTTTATCAGTCGTCAAACAGGAGATCAACCTTACTGGATTGGTCTGAGTGACATAGAAGAAGAAGGGAAGTGGACGTGGGTAGATGGGACAGACTATGCATCCTCATACAAGTAAGATGTCTAGATGCATTGACTTCTGTTGACACATTCACAATATTCTCCCTCAGACACAGTGTAGCAATGAGGTCATCACAGATGTAGAGGGATGAGAAACTGGAGACAGCTTGCAACACAAGTAAAGCCTCATACACACGATTGGATTATCCAATGGGAATTGTGTGATGACAGGTGGAAAATCTGACCATTTGTATGCTCCATCAGACAATTGTTGTCAGATTTTATACGGACAAATGTTGGATAGCATGCTTTAAAATTGTCCACCAACAATTGTGTGTTGTCGGATTATCCGATTGTGTGTACACAAGTCCATCGGACAAAACTCCAAAGTACAAACACGCATGCTCAGAAGCAATGCTAACCATAACACAACATTAGCAGAATTCGCTCAAAGGGTGGCACTAAAGAGCTGAAAAAACACATTGTTTTGTGTTTGTTGGCCGACAATTCTTTGCCATTTATATGCAATACAAGTTCACGGCCAACACCCTTCAGACAATAGTCCTACGCTTTGTCCGCAGAAAATCCGATCAAGTTTATGAGGCTTTTAGACTTACCAGAGCCTATGATTTAAGACAAACTCCAGATACAAAAACTAGGTTATTACAAAAGGGGAAAGATCTTAAAGCAGATCTAAACACATAAATGCAACTGTTTCCAAAAACAGATACATTCCAGGCATTCTGTGAATGCTAACTGTCCTATTTGCTTATGCTCTTAACTGAACTGTCAAGCCATCAGATGGCTGGTGATATAACTGCTTATGTGTGCAGCACCATGCAGATCAAACAGATATCTTCTTTGGCTGTAAGGCCTGATTCACACTGATGTGATTTCAGATGTCACTTGCGTTATACTGAATCACATGACAATGCAAATAACATTGCTGCCAGTGGTGTCTGTTCAAACAGCACACCTGCAATAAAACTTTGGGAAAGGATCCTGTACTATGTTGGTGCCATTTACAGTGCAAATTGGTCCAATGGAATATGCAAACCACATCCAAAATGCAACCAAAGTTAAATCAAAGTCGCACTACATCATCACACTTCAAATTGAGTCAAAATTGAAGTACAGTTGTATGAACTGAGCATAAAGCCTCGTACACACGATCAGATTTTCTGACGTGAATTGTGTGTTGACAGCCTGTTGGGGGAAAATCCGACCGTTGGTATACCTAATCAGACAATTGTTGTTGGATTTTCCTTGGACAAATGTTGGATGGCAGGCGTTAAAATGTTCCATGCACAACGGTCTGTTGTCCCCCGCTGTTTCCTCCTCTCCCCTGTGCCCCCCGCTGTTTCCTTCTCTCCTCTGTGTCTCCCGCTGTTTCCTTCTCTCCTCTGTGTCCCCTGCTCTTTCCTTCTCTCCTCCGTGCCCCCCGCTGTTTCCTTCTCTCCTCCGTGCCCCCCGCTGTTTCCTTCTCTCCTGCGTGTCCCCCCGCTGTTTCCTTCTCTCCTCCGTGTCCCCCCGCTGTTTCCTTCTCTCCCCGTGCCCCCCGCTGTTTCCTTCTCTCCTCCGTGTCCCTCGCAGTTTCCTTCTCTCCCCAGTGCCCCCCCCCCCTGTTTCCTTCTCTCCCCTGTGTCCCCCTGGAACTGTCAGGATGGAGAGCGGCGGTAGGAGCCGGTAAACCCGTCTCCTTACTGTTCCAAATGAACAGAGTCAGTGATGACTCTGTCCATTCACATAACTGAAACATCTTAAACTGTGATTACAATGTTTCAGTTTATGAATGAAGAGAAGACGCTGTCTTCTCTCCATTCATTTTCAGCGCAACTTAGGCTGCTGAGAAAGGGACAGGGCAATCTGTTTCCCTAGTACCTTTCTCTGTCTCAAAGGGGAGATGTCAGAGATCTGTTAAGACCCCTGATATCTCACCAAAGCCCCCCCAACAGGGCTGATTAAAAAATTTTTGCAATAAATAATTTAAAAAATAAAATGTAAATAGTAATAAAAAATTAAAAAACACACTGACAATCCACTACCCCCCTCTAAAAAAAAAAAAAAAAAGGACATCAGAAACAAAAAAGTATCGGTATTCGGTATCGGTGAGTACTTGAAAAGAAGTATCGGTACTTGTACTCGGTCTTAAAAAAGTGTTATCGGGACAACCCTAATAAATAATAATAATAATAAATAATAATAAAAAACTATTTAAAAACAAAGTTATTAGAAAGTTTACAAAGTTGTAGTTTTCCGTTAGGCTGGAATTGTAGAGTACCGCTCAGCCTAGGTTCACATCTGATGTCTCTGCAATGCGAGTTCAGCCATACAGGTACCTATATATGTGTTTTTTAAACCGCAGTATGGCTGTCGTGAAGCCTTGCAGCTGCTTTATAAATGTTCCCCTGAAAGTAAGAATAATGAGTATAATAAAATGAAATACTGACCCATCCAATCAATAATTTCATGTTTATTCTCTTATAGGGCCTGGATGCCCAATGAGCCCAATGATAATGATAAAAATGAAGACTGTGCTCACTTGTGGTTGAAAGGGAAATGGAATGATAAGAAATGCTCCCACACTGAATATATGGCTCTCTGTGAGAAAAAACTTGGTGTCTAATCAACTTTACATGGAGCCTACAGGTACAGATTGATGCACTCATATTCAGAAGATTTTACAAAATGTATTGGCTTTATTTTTTCAGATTGCATTCATGAGCATATCTGTTCCAGTGAGTTGCAACCTGTGACATTCTCCTTTTTTATAATATTTTAGAAGCCCCACAGATCTGCCTGAGCCATGAAATGCTTTCGGTGAAAACAAGGTGCAGCGGTCCAAGAGAAGATTTGCCATAGTCCATAATTGTGCCTGTAAATAAAATGTACTATGCTGCCTAGGAAATTCCTGCTACAATAAAGATATACATGAGAATTTTATCATTGTCTACATCTGTATCATTTTCTAATCTAAAGAATATGTAAAACCATCATTTCATCTTCCTGATAAATGCCTGCTGTACCATGTACTTGTATGAAAATGTATCCTGTTCTGTTTGTATTGCTTCCTTTGTATGAAATCCCTGGTGTTTCTGATACACCCTCTGCTTTCCCATCAAAAACTGAACACACCAGGCATGAGAGCACACTGTGGTCAGTTCTCTAGCTGTGCTGAGAACTCAGCCTGCTCTCCAATGTTCCGACTTGTCCTAAAATCCCTCCCCTACCCCATGCACTGGAAAGACCAGTGTGCTGCTGTCTCTCCTTCTCCAGCTCCAGCTTCTCCAGCTCTCTGAGATCCTTATGCAGCTCAGAACAGAGATTATGTGATCACTTTTAAGAAAGTTGGGGAAAGAATTTTTATAATGTATTTTTTATATGTATACACAAATGTTTTGCCTTTCAGGTTGGAGTGGGCATTTTTTTGATCGAGGACACTATTCGACAGAACATTGAGAAGAGGAGGATTCAGGCTGCTCTGTGCAAAACCACTGCACAGAGCAGGTAAGTATAACATGTTTGTTTATTTTTATTTTTTAAAGCAAGGCTTTGATATCTCTTTAAGCTGAATGGGCTGTTTTAAAAGGTGAGGGTTTACATATAAAGTACTTTAATTCTTCCTTGTTAAATCTTACATCTATGTTGAGCCAAAAAAATACCCAAGTCTCCACCACAATCAGAGGTAACATATGGTTAGATTAAAAGCATTGATATGCAATCAGTTGCTAGAGCTAAGCTGCAATTTACACATTTGCATATGAATACACACGTCTCTCCCCATGCCACATGACAATGTCTACATCAGTTAACAGCTCCAACACCAATTACTGTGACATAGAGTCAATGGGTATGCTTAATCTATGCTGATGCTGCGTACAGTATGCAAGGCAGGCTTGACAAGAATTACGTCGAGAAAAACTTTGTTTTTTTCCATGACATGAAAAATGGTTGTGTGTACGCGGCTTGACAAACTAAAAGAAAAATAGAAAAAGTACTTAAAAAGAAGCCAATAGGGGAAGCTTCACTTGTTTGCACCCTCCCCTGCCACGTTTGGTACTGTTTTGGGGGGAGCAGGTACCTGGTTTTCACAGGTACCCACTCCCACTTCTGGGTAACATCACTGCAGCAATCTACAAAGGTGTTTGGCCCTTCTGGAACACACACAAGTCCCAGAAGACTGGGACAATTCATAAATCACAGAAAAACTCACACATGTGCAGGCCAGGGTTGCCAACTTTCAGTAAATTTATGAACAGTTTGAAAAATACATAATTGTTGCATCTGTCCATAAATATCAGTTATGGACATGCAGCCTACATGTCCGTAATGGACATTCAAAGACAGATGCAAAAAGTACAGATTTTACAAACTGTTCGTAAATTTACTGAAAGTTGGCAACCCTGGTGCAGGCTTCACTGCCTGTTTCCCTTTTTGAAGATGCCAGCACCTGAAGCCAATTAAAGAATTCAACTCGGGAGCTGAGATCACTGATTCCCTGGACATATATATATCCTTATACGTAATTTGCAGCTGACTTTAAATTTTTTGGAGGGAGACTGGAGGGGTACCTTTCACACTTGCCTGGCTAGCTCAGTCGGTAGAACATGAGACTCTTAATCTCAGGGTCGTGGGTTCGAGCCCCACGTTGGGCGATAGCTTTTTTCCCCCATACTTTAGGTTGCCAGTTTTAGCCATTACTTGTAGAATTTGAGCATTTAACATCACCCCTTCTCTCTCCCAAGAATTGTTAACAGAATATATGTTTGAGTGTAATCTAACATTAGAAAATATGTATTTTTAATTGCAGTAAAATATATGGCTCCCAATAAGCTCAGCTGAGGTTACCATAACGTGTATTCATTATAAAAACATGTGTTCAGTGAGCTTTGCCACCATCCTGGTGATTATATCTCAATAACCGAAAATTCCTATTTTTTAGGACTGTTTTTACGACCAATATGTACTACCAAATGGTTTATGTATAAAAAATATACATTTTATTATTTATCACATTTTAATCCAAAAATGGAACCTCCCGGGTACAAACAAGATAGGGTCTGTATTTTTTTTTTTTTTAAATACTTTTTTTTCTACCACCAAGGGCGAGTCCAGATTCTCATAACAATCATATATAAACAGTTATGCCTCGTACACACGATCATTTTTTGTGATGAAAAAAAACAACGTTTTCTGTGAAGTAAAAAACGACGTTTTTGAAACGTCACTTTTCAAAGACGATGTTGCATACACACCATTGTTTTTTTCACAAAAAGCGAGGTTACGTTCACCACTCTTTTCCATTGAAGCTCGCTTCATAACTAGCTTCTGGGCATGCGCGGGTTGAAAAACGTCGTTTTAAACGACGTTTTTGCTACACATGGTGACTTTTTGTGAAACAAAAAACGACGTTTTGAAAAACGACACAAAAAATTCAAGCATGTTGGAATTTTTTTTTGGTCGTTTTTTTTTAAGACAAAAAACGACGTTTTGCCCACACACGATCAATTTAAATGACGTTTTAAAAAATGACGTTTCTTTTCATCGCAAAAAACGACCGTGTGCATTACATAACAGATCTATCAAAATACTAAATCAAAGAATAGTAATCATATCCTTCATAGCATCCCCTAGGGAGAATATCCTGCCGATTTTGCAGCGAGTAGGTGGATCACATCCACTCGCTGTATCTGGGATCGTCCCTATCCATTTTCCATTTTCTCAGTATAAACAAAAACCCAACGAAGACAAAGGAGAAAAAAAAAATCTTAAAAAAGAAAGGGGAGGAATAAGGGTAGGGGATACCCTGAGTAAGCGATGGGTAACTAGTTATTAACTATTTTAAATTGTACTACATATATCTGACCTTCATGAATTAAGCAGGATCAAACCTTCTTTAGAAGCAATAAACCTATTCCACTGTCTCCATACCTCTGCATACTTTTCTTGTTGGTTTTGTGCTGAAAGTGTAAGATCTTCCATCCTATTTAATCTCTTCCACTTTATAAAGCCAACCTTCAACCGTAGGTTTGTTCTTAAAGTGGATGTAAACTGGAAAAAAAATGTTGTGTCACAATGTAGAGTATAAGATTTCCTATCATCTGTGCCCAGTCTTGCCACACCGAGTTAATCCAGCTCTGAGCAATCTTTCAGTGAACTAAAACAGACTTACAGCGAAAAACCTTAGTCCGTTCCGCCCCTTGCTGTGAATGACAGGCTATTTACATATCTCATGCACTAGCCTGGAGACGGGCATTATTTTTAAATTCCCACCCCCACTCCTTTTTTAAAGTCATGTGGTTACTATTATGGGTTTTGACTGGATGTTAATGATCATAGCAGAATTTAGTGTAAGGAATACACAGGACAAAATGCATGTTGACAAGGGGAGTGTAGAGGTGGGCGGGGAGTCTACTGACATTACAACTCCACCCACAGAGCTCTTATAACAGACAGGGGAGACATTTGACAGGTAAGGATACATTCAGGAGGCATATACAGTATATCTTTATAGATCAGCACTGTGGCAGTAGTTTAGAAAGAATGAGAGTGTGTTTACATCCACTTTAAGTTGAATCTGTTTGTAAGTCCAATGTAGCTCCAGCCCAAAAAACTATTTTTAAGCTTTTTGCACAGCATAAGGAAGGGTTAACCCCCCTGTAACATTTGTTTTGCTGTCTGTGCCCCTGCTCAGAAGATTTCACCTTGCTTTCAGTCCCAATGACAATAACATTTTGAAAAATTTGGGTTGTTGTGCAAACAAGCCTTGGTGATAAAGCATCAGTAGAGACACCTTTTTCCCCAAATAACTACAGGAGAGAATTTCCCTTCCAAGGGGTAGATTTCCTCTAACTTCCTGTTGTCTCCCTCCGTTTGTAAGTAGGAGTTGTTTGTAAGTTGGATGTTTGTAACTAGGTACCCCCTGTACATTTCTAGTTATCTCTGAGCTACATTTCTAGTTTTCTCAGATTTTTGAGATGATGATCCATGAAAACACAATTTATTGTCAACTTTCTCTACATTACAAGGTGGCGATAGATAACCCTGATGAAGTTATTTTCAAAACGCCACCATCTAAAAATGTGTGTTACAATGTTGAATGTTCAAATGTATGGTTTTTTAACATGTCTTTTAAAATGTAACTAATAATGACATTTATATTTTTATAAATAAATCATTTGGTAGTACATATTGGTTACTGTACAAAAAGTCCTAAAAAAAAATTAGGAATTTCCAGTTATTGAGATAATATGTTTTCATTGACATCAAAATTGTAATTAGCCTGCCTGTACAGTGGTTATAGCTGTGACCTCTAAGGATCGGCTCAGGCATGCTCGAAACCCTGCACGTGCAGAGCCCACCAGGAAGTCGGCACTGCGCTAATCACAGCCAGGGTTCCGAAAACGCCTAAACTCATCCTATTTGACCTCACACATGAAATGAGTCCAGTTTTGAAATAGGAGTAAATGTATTATGTGGTTCATTATTTAATAATGACTCACTTGACAAATTTACTGCTAAATGAAGGCCTGATTCAAAAGTCTTTTGCATCAATTGCGTTGCGTAACTACACCAATAAAACCTACATTTTACTAGTAACCACACACAGCTGTCACGTGATACAAAGGAGACTTGCATTAAACATTAGGGTAGATACAATTAATTTACTAAATTCATGCATGTTAACAATGATTAGCTAAAAAAATGTAAACGCTACTTTAAAGGGGTGGTTCCCCTAAAAAGAAACTTTTAACATTGCCGGTGTCTTGTTAAAAACATTTAGAATCGGCTGGTAGTTTTAAAAAAAAACACCCGTACATACCATTTTCGGCATGTACTCTCACCGCCGCTTCCGGGTCTGGCAGCCGGGGACAGGCATCCGATCGACGCATACAGCGCGTCACGAGATGCCGAAAGAAGCCGAACGTTGGTGCGGCTCTATACGGCGCATGCGCACCAACGTTCGGCTTCTTTCGGCATCTC